>CAMTZC010000009.1:37500-2537500 GCA_947086505.1 Morpho deidamia
GCCTCCATCGACGTCGAAACAGAAGGTGCCCCCCCAGATACGATGGGGCGACTACGTCGAGGGGACGACTGCCGGTGCTCCGGTTGCCGTCTCCCCGACGCAGCAAGGGATTCCCCAGATGAACTGGGACCCTCCTGGGTAGTCGTTTGACTGCGTGTCTTAACCATTCTGTTGTTTATTCCCCACATAAATTCCCCCCCAGTTGTGAAGCCCTAGAGACCGGATCCCCCCCGGCCATTCATCCCATCGGCGGGCCCCGAACCTTAGGATTGGGGTAATTTTTTAGAGAGGTTTTCTTCCTCGCGGCCCCTCCCCTCAAATGAAAAGAGCGGCCCCCGGTTCCGCACTAACTTGCGGAGTTACGGTTTTCCCGACGTGGCTCCCGAGTAGAGAGCCAAAAGCCTACCGGCCATAGAACACGACCGGAACGGCTCGCCGCGCATGGTGGGCGTTTCCACCCCCCCCAAAGGTAATTTTTTATAGAGGTTTTCTTCCTCGCGACCCGAAGGCCCCCGTTCCCGTTGCCGGGCTTACGGGCTCCGCCAGTCCGTCCGCCAGGCCCCTGGAATACAAACATATTCAAGAGACCTGCCCAGGGTGCGCCACGAGGAGGCCGACCGACATTGGCACCCCAACCTAACCTAACCTAACCTAACCTAACCTAACCTAACCTAACCTAACCTAACCTAACCTAACCTAACCTAACCTAACCTAACCTAACCTAACCTAACCTTTTTTTTTTTTTTTTTTTTTTTTAACAGGAAAAAACCCCTTATGGGTACCGCCGCCCGCGGGGTCAGGCGACGGTTATGTCGGACTCGCACCGACTAAAATAACCTGTGTGCTCCACCACGCTGCTGGTGGCGGGAATAGGGTACCCATGATGACATGACCCCCATCCCCGCCAGCAGCAACTCTGTACCCCAGAGTACGCCACCTCTGGGTCGGGGCCTCTCTAAAAGTGGCCCCTCCCTCCGCTGGACGATGCATCGGGAGCACCAGATGCATCGAACGCCGCGGGGACCTTATAGGGGGGCGTCCGAATGAACCCCGTTCGGAACGCCCGGAAGGTCCCCGTTAGGGCGGCATGCGATGGTCTTGGGCGAGTCGCCTGCGCCCGGCTCGCCTGCGGCGGATCGGATCCCGGGACTCGACTTCCCGGACCCGCCCCGCCGCCTCCCTCCGCGACATGACGTGCTCGCAGAAGGAGGCCATCGCTGCCCACGATCGCTCCCTGTCCACCATGGCACGAACCACAGTGGGCAGGGAGAGATCGTGCCCCACCTGTGCCACGAGTTCCGCCCGCTGAACCGCCCAAACTGGACAGTCCGCGAGCGTGTGCAGCGCCGTATCAGATTCGGCGCCGCACTCGTGGCACTCACCGGACGCTTCGCGCCGGGCCACCCGACACAGATACCTCCCGAAGCAACCATGTCCGGAAAGCATCTGTGTCAGGCGGAAGGTGAGGACCCCATGCCTCCTGGCGACCCAGCCCTGGAGAATGGGCTGGATGGCCGAAATCGTCCAGGCTCCTGCCCTGGGCGATTCCAACCGCCGCCTCCACTGGCGAAGGAGCTCCTCCTGAGCTACCCTCCGCCAGTCCACCTCTACCGCCGCTGAGTCTCCCCCCGGTGAACGGGCTTCAACTCTGCGGCGGTAGGCCTGAGCTAGCACCTTGGCCTCTAGGTCCCACGGAGGGGACCCGGCCAAGGCGCAGGCCGCCTCGCCGGAGATGGTCCGGTAGCCCCGCACAATTCTGACCGCCATGACCCTCTGCGCCCTTCGCAGCAGGCACTCAGATCCGGCGGTCAGCCGCTCCGCCCATACGGGAGCGCCGTACAGGGCCATCGACCTAACCACCCCGGCGTAAAGGCGCCGGCAGCCTGCTTTCGGCCCTCCCAAATAACCTAACCTAACCTAACCTAACCTAACCTAACCTAACCTAACCTAACCTAACCTAACCTAACCTAACCTAACCTAACCTAACCCACGGGGTGATGGGCATGGGAGGAACCACACACCAGCCTGGGCTGGCGGTTGCCTCCTCCTCCCCCATAAAAGAGACCCTCCTTGCAGGCACACACACGCAAGCAGTACACCAACACATACACACTGAGGGTGCTTACCTACCGCAGGAGCAGCTCGACGAGATAAAACGGGCTCTGTCCGAGTGCGTCGGAGAGAGCATTCGTAAGGAAATGGACGGGATGAAGCGCGCCGTTGCGACTGAAGTGGCAACGGCGCGCCCCACCTATGCCTCGATAACGGCGGGATCCATCAACCAGGCGACTAAAACACCCGTGGTGGCGAAACCCGAACGTGGCGACCCGAGGTGGCCGATCGCTCGACTGAAACCCAGGCCTGCCATCATACTGGGACCCAGCGAGCCTGGCAAGACCAGGGAAGAGGTATTAGCTGCATTTCGCAAGAAATGCAGCTTCCGTGACCGCCCCTATGGGCCCGAGGAGGTGGAGTTCATCTCTAACAATAAAGTTAGAGTTGAATTCCTCACCCTCGAGCAGAGAGATGATGCACTGGCCATGGCCAGCGGAACCGAAGGACTTTATGTCCAACCGGCGCGCAGACCGTGGCCAATGCTCATCGTAAAGGGGGTATCGCGAGATATACCTCATCAGGAGCTATCGGGCATTATCACCCGGCAGAACCCTGATCTAGGAGTCGGTGTGGAGGGAAATATTGAGGTGTTAAAGTTTAAATTTTTGAGGAAAAATAACAACCCTGGGCTGTACAATGTAGTTTTTGAGGCAGAGCCAACCTTCTGGAGGTCTGCGATGGAGCGGGAACGCCTCAACGTGGACCACCAGAGGGTCTTCGTTCAATATTTCTCTCCGTTTTTGCAGTGCTATGCGTGTCTGAAATTCGGACACACGCAGAGGCACTGCAAAGCCGACTCAGCGACCAGGCCATGCTGGTTTTGCAGCGAATCGGGCCACAAGGCACAACACTGCCCCGGGAAGGCCGCTGGCGAAAAGCCTAGGTGTTACAATTGCGTCAACGATCCCTCACAGAGATATACCGACCATGAAGCTACGTCGAATGAGTGCTCGATGCTGAAAGATAAGAAGAGGTATTTAGAGAGCCGGATCGACTACGGATTCGACTGCGACTGATGGGCGGGCGTCAGGCAATTCCGGAATGCCTGACCCTCGCCTGACATCGTCGGTCGGACCCGTGGCGGCCCGGCTGTCTGCGTACACTCTTCGAGTAAAACAACAGAGTTGGTAGAACACCCTACACACACACGCTTACACTACACAATACTCAACACACAGGCACGGGCATTATAGCCAACTCAGCATTTATTAAGAGGAACAACCGTAGCGGGACTGAGACTAGATTAACTTAACGATAAAGCAAGATCTTTCAAGGCGTGCAAATGTAAATATCACAAATTTTAAATTTTAAATAAAAATAGGTATAATAGAATAATTAAAAGTAAGTTAGATTAGGCTAATACACAAATGTAAATTGGAATAAACATGGTTAACTTAGGAGAGCTAAAATAATAAGATTGGGTGAAACAATAATAATTAAGTTGTATATATTAGATCATAGGTTAAGATATTAGAATATAAGTGTAGGATAAGACCCAGGGGAAAAATTATATGGGAGAAACAGTGGAAAACATGCGATATTAAATGTAGAACAAGTAATAACATGTATACAATGGTAATAGTTTATATAGCTAAATTAAGTTTAAGTAAGATAGTTTGTCAATTAGATTTAATTAGATATAATCCATACAGTGGACCACATTATGTGGCGTACAGGTGGGGCGATGGTGGACGTATCCAATAGCGGAAGCCGTCGCCCCAACCTGTAGCGAGTTTGGCCACGTTAGTTGGGCGTTTCTCGCCAGTGAATCACAAAAAGCAGTTCGAGATTCACTTAAATAAGGAAAAAAAAAAAAAAAAAAAAAAAAACCTAACCTAACCTAACCTAACCTAACCTAACCTAACCTAACCTAACCTAACCTAACCTAACCTAACCTAACCTAACCTAACCTAACCTAACCTAACCTAACCTAACCTAACCTAACCTAACCTAACCTAACCTAACCTAACCTAACCTAACCTAACCTAACCTAACCTAACCTAACCTTTGGACAAACCCGCGTGCGGCGCGAGATTTGAAGCGGCAACATATAAAATTTTAAGTGCAGTGAGGTGCCCCGTGAGTTAAAGCACATGTACAAAAAATCCTGGATTTTTTCAGCCAAAAACAACTTTTTCGGGAGTGTTTTTATCAAAAATTTGTGGCAAATAAAAAACTTTTTGGCTCAAAAATAATAGTAATTCGAGGATTAAAATAATTTCAAATATACATCAGTGTAAAGCTCAACAAGCCGAACCGGAATCTGTTCAAACCGGATTTTTACCACAACAGGTTCCGGAAATATTTGACTTTTAAAATTTTTACAAATTGTGTTGCTAACATTTTAAGTGCTCCCCACGCCCACTGCTTCAGCGCTGGGCCACATGTGTGCCCTTAACGGAGAGGGCATCTCTCTAGCTACAGCTTGGTACATGCAGAGTTCCAGAAAAACCATGGCGAACTAAGGAACCGGGGTAAGTGCGGTCCCGAAAAGGGATGTCTTGATTTTTATGCTTAATTTCCCCCCTTTTTTAATAATTCCGCGGCAGAGATATTTATTTTATTAGATTCCTTATTTACTCTAGTTGCCTTATGCAAAATTTCAACCCCGGGAGTCCCATAGTTTTCGAGTAAATTCAATTTCCGGCGAGACTCGCTCGGCCGGAAACCCGCATAACTAAGTTTGTTTGGGGTGTTTTTATTGGGGAAGTTCTTTCCGTCGGGTTTTTGTCATGTTCCCGGGGACCTATACGGACAGAATTTCGCATATCCCAATAAAAACACCTCTTCTTCCTGGATCTAAACTTTGTTTCGTCCAAAATTATCCAGGAAAAAACCTCGTTGTCGAAATGACGTAATTTTTCGTGTCTATTAGGCGTGGCGTCATTCCGATCACGTGACCGTGGCGTGCTATCGTCACCGGCTTGGTCAGGCGCGAGTCGGATTCAAGCTTGTGACGTCACACCACCATTTATTTTGTATGGAGATGAAATCACGCGGCGGCTGCGTGAATACCACGTGACCGCCGCGGGATCGGGTCTTCTCTTTAACTCGGTAACGGTCGGTACCTAGATCCCAACCCGACACCGGGTCCGGAGACACGGTGTTTACGATTGGAGATACCGGGTCCGGACCCGATATCGGGCAAAATCCGTCCCACAACTACCTCCCCCGCCCACCCCAGGCCCCCAGACATGCCCTACCTAGTCCCATAGAGAGTTAATTCTGAAATCCCCAAATAGTAATCCATTTACATCCTTGGTACCCCCCCATATTTTTGAAAAGTAAAACCGGACTCCATAGCCCAATTAGACCCCCTTAACACCCCCACAAAAATTTTTTAGTTTCCGTTGGTCCCGTCTCAGGGAAATGGCGGTAAATGCGCGACCTATGATAGTAGTAAGTAAGTTAAAAATAGAATTTTCCAAATTTTAATCCGCCCACATCTTTGGCATCTTAGCATATTTTCCAAATTTAAAAACTGATCTGGGATCAGAAGAAGTCCTCCTAAAGGCATCCACGAAAATTTTTACTTTAAATTACTCTATTACTTACTTTTTATTAAATTACTTTACTACCAAGTTACTAACCTTCAGTTAGTAACTATGGTACAAATTCGAATTCAGCGCCACTTTAAGGCGCGGAATCACTCCGAACTACTTCGCTAGATGGGCGGACGAAGTATTTCGGAGATCCGCCACCCGGCGCGCGTGCATTTTGCTTGCTAGTTCTCAATAGCTCCGCTATGAGAGGTGGCGGTAAGTGTACGAACCGGGATGGCGCGAAAAATTTATTTTCAAAATTTATGTATCGTAGCTCGCGCATTGCCAAAAATCGTGGCATGTACCTCCCTCCCCTCCCCCGACCGACCGAATTCCCCCCTATATTCGGGGTTTCCTGCCCGACTCCGAGCTCGCACTCACTTAATGAGGCGAGTAGTGTACTCTTCTCTTTTTCCAAATTCTTTCCTTCCTGTGTCACTGACATAATTAAAATGACACAAACATGACAGACAGACTGACTTCAAGACATCCCTATCGGGCCGCACGCCTCCCGTCTTTATCGCCACGCACATCGCTTGAACACTCTTTTCACTGGAAAAAATTTGAAATAAATAACTTAAATTTACAAGTCGGAATATGTGCATATATACCAATGGCATTTAATGTCGTCATCTTTTAAGAACGCAAGTATAAGTGCAAGTGTTACTGAGGAAAAACCTACTTCTCTCCATACCGGTAGACATTAATACTTGTGTCGAAAAATCTACAATAGGATGTTTAATATTTAATAATAAGGTGTATCATATACTTAAGCAAGAGGAAGGATTTGGAGACAAACTCCCGCGTTAACAAATAAGAACATTATTGGATACCAAAGAGCACTAAATCATTGAGTGCGCTTTCTTGTGTGTAACTAGATTAAGTGTATATATTTCCCTTAGATTATAACTGAGTATTTAAATTAGAAACATAATAATTACTTTGGTGGCACATGTCAATTTAAAAAATTAGTTTAAATTTTATTAAATTAATAAATTGTATACAGTTAAATGTAACTACAGAATTGAACTCTGCATAGAAAGGGTTGCTTTATCACTATAGCAAAAAGAATTCATACCGTCCGATATTAAACTTAAAGGGAGTGGTAACGCTACTAGCGGCCACGGGAGTTGCTGCGCGGCTCAACACACACACACACGCATACATAAACACAAACACATTCACTACACAACATGTCAAGTACGGAGGACTCTTCGGGGGAGTTTATTCGTACTCCTTCCCCAGTACATCAGAGGGCGTCACAGCTGTCCTCATATACCCGGGAGGGGTTCGCGTGCGACATCGTCAACCTCGGAAAAGAGACCCTGCGGGATCTCTTCTCCGAGATTGACAGTCACCTCCAGATTCTATGCACCTCCGTGGACGACCCCGCTAGACTGGGCCACTTCCGGCGCGCTGGGGTGCGGGACTCAGCCCTGCAGCTCAGA
Source organism: Morpho deidamia (assembly GCA_947086505.1). Taxonomy (NCBI): domain Eukaryota; kingdom Metazoa; phylum Arthropoda; class Insecta; order Lepidoptera; family Nymphalidae; genus Morpho; species Morpho deidamia. The sequence continues at coordinate 44,606 of CAMTZC010000009.1, forward strand.
AAATACGCAGTTAGCGTGCGCCGGCAACTTGACAGACATCTGGCCAGCCACACATCGGGGCCTCATCCGCTTCGCGCTCAGGCTGAAGCTGGCGGCAGCCCCATGGCCATTGGACCTAGGCCTATGCGGGAGTGGGTCAATGCGGAGAGGCAAGAGAGGGCACGCGACTTCTGCCGGGTTGTGGGGGAGCATGCGGACGACATAGTGGAGAGCATCACATCCGGCAAGTCCGTAACGCGCGTCGCCAAGGAGGCCGTTAAGGGCAAAGCTGGCGCCATAAGGGGGCTCGCGGAGGAATTCACCAGGCAACTCATCGTCGAATACGACGATGATTTAGCCACAATTAGCGAGCGGGACGCTCGAGAGGGAGTCGGCGAGGGCCAACAAATGGCTGTGCCGCTGCATGTGCCGATTGTCAAGGCGGACGCGGCAACCATCACCGATTGGGACCCACGCGGACTTTCTCACGGGGAAATAATGGCGCGAGTCCGGGGGGAGATACGAGGCCCGATAGATCGTTCTACGGACCTCGAGTCTACACCCGGGGCACACGGGGTGATGGGCATGGGAGGAACCACACACCAGCCTGGGCTGGCGGTTGCCTCCTCCTCCCCCATAAAAGAGACCCTCCTTGCAGGCACACACACGCAAGCAGTACACCAACACATACACACTGACGGTGCTTACCTACCGCAGGAGCAGCTCGACGAGATAAAACGGGCTCTGTCCGAGTGCGTCGGAGAGAGCATTCGTAAGGAAATGGACGGGATGAAGCGCGCCGTTGCGACTGAAGTGGCAACGGCGCGCCCCACCTATGCCTCGATAACGGCGGGATCCATCAACCAGGCGACTAAAACACCCGTGGTGGCGAAACCCGAACGTGGCGACCCGAGGTGGCCGATCGCTCGACTGAAACCCAGGCCTGCCATCATACTGGGACCCAGCGAGCCTGGCAAGACCAGGGAAGAGGTATTAGCTGCATTTCGCAAGAAATGCAGCTTCCGTGACCGCCCCTATGGGCCCGAGGAGGTGGAGTTCATCTCTAACAATAAAGTTAGAGTTGAATTCCTCACCCTCGAGCAGAGAGATGATGCACTGGCCATGGCCAGCGGAACCGAAGGACTTTATGTCCAACCGGCGCGCAGACCGTGGCCAATGCTCATCGTAAAGGGGGTATCGCGAGATATACCTCATCAGGAGCTATCGGGCATTATCACCCGGCAGAACCCTGATCTAGGAGTCGGTGTGGAGGGAAATATTGAGGTGTTAAAGTTTAAATTTTTGAGAAAAAATAACAACCCTGGGCTGTACAATGTAGTTTTTGAGGCAGAGCCAACCTTCTGGAGGTCTGCGATGGAGCGGGAACGCCTCAACGTGGACCACCAGAGGGTCTTCGTTCAATATTTCTCTCCGTTTTTGCAGTGCTATGCGTGTCTGAAATTCGGACACACGCAGAGGCACTGCAAAGCCGACTCAGCGACCAGGCCATGCTGGTTTTGCAGCGAATCGGGCCACAAGGCACAACACTGCCCCGGGAAGGCCGCTGGCGAAAAGCCTAGGTGCTACAATTGCGTCAACGATCCCTCACAGAGATATACCGACCATGAAGCTACGTCGAATGAGTGCTCGATGCTGAAAGATAAGAAGAGGTATTTAGAGAGCCGGATCGACTACGGATTCGACTGCGACTGATGGGCGGGCGTCAGGCAATTCCGGAATGCCTGACCCTCGCCTGACATCGTCGGTCGGACCCGTGGCGGCCCGGATATCTGCGTACACTCTTCGAGTAAAACAACAGAGTTGGTAGAACACCCTACACACACACGCTTACACTACACAATACTCAACACACAGGCACGGGCATTATAGCCAACTCAGCATTTATTAAGAGGAACAACCGTAGCGGGACTGAGACTAGATTAACTTAACGATAAAGCAAGATCTTTCAAGGCGTGCAAATGTAAATATCACAAATTTTAAATTTTAAATAAAAATAGGTATAATAGAATAATTAAAAGTAAGTTAGATTAGGCTAATACACAAATGTAAATTGGAATAAACATGGTTAACTTAGGAGAGCTAAAATAATAAGATTGGGTGAAACAATAATAATTAAGTTGTATATATTAGATCATAGGTTAAGATATTAGAATATAAGTGTAGGATAAGACCCAGGGGAAAAATTATATGGGAGAAACAGTGGAAAACATGCGATATTAAATGTAGAACAAGTAATAACATGTATACAATGGTAATAGTTTATATAGCTAAATTAAGTTTAAGTAAGATAGTTTAAGTCAATTAGATTTAATTAGATATAATCCATACAGTGGACCACATTATGTGGCGTACAGGTGGGGCGATGGTGGACGTATCCAATAGCGGAAGCCGTCGCCCCAACCTGTAGCGAGTTTGGCCACGTTAGTTGGGCGTTTCTCGCCAGTGAATCACAAAAAGCAGTTCGAGATTCACTTAAATAAGGAAAAAAAAAAAAAAAAAAAAAAAAAAAAAAAAAAAAAAAAAAAAAAAAAAAAAAAACCTAACCTAACCTAACCTAACCTAACCTAACCTAACCTAACCTTTTTTTTTTTTTTTTTTTTTTTTTTTTTTTTTTTCGAGGGGAAACTCCTAACGAGTACACACGCCGTCATGGGAGCCGACGACGTGGTTATGTGGGGTTCGCACCCACTAAAACCCCCCGGTGTCCATCTCACGCCTTAATGCGGCAGCCACGGTTCCTTATTTGACCGCGACCTCGCAGCGTTGCCGCCCTAGCGGCCCTCCTCAGAGCAGGGAGTTCCTTACGCCTCCCGACCACCTCTGGGATGCACCTAAGGACACTAGATGCATCCTAGAATAAGACCCTTATAGGGGCGCCGGGTCTCCCATCACCCGACGTCCAGGATCTCAACATCGTCGCTGGCTGTAGACAGTCGAGTATCGACCGCAGCAACGACGGCAGGTTCCGAAGGGGAACTAGTAATTGGTTCCTTCCGGAACCCGCGGCGCTTTCTGACAGGGTTGCAGAGCCTGCCCCCCATCCAATGATTTGCCGGGAGACCAGACCTAGCGCAAGGCCCACATTTAGGGTCTCGCGAGCATCGCGTAGCGATGTGGCCGGTCTCACCGCATCGATAGCACTCAGTGCTTCTATCGACTTTCGAGTCACAGTTCGCCCGAAAGTGACCAACCTCTAAACACCGGTAGCACCGCTGTATCCGCTTTCCAAGAAGCTCAACGCGTGCCGTACACCATCCCACGCGAAGCTTCCCAATGCCCTCCAACTTCAGCGCCGCAGCCACCGGACAACGCACCCACACCGTGCAGTATCCAGCAGCATTGTATTTCAACTCCCCGACCTTTACTTGCCCGGGAACGCATCCACCAGATGTAGCCACAGCATTGGCCACTTCAGACGACGAGGCAACATCTTCCACACCCACAAGGCGCAGTTCCGCAGTCTTAACGGGTCTGGAAATCCTCACTAAATCTTGGTCTACAGACTCCTTTAACTTTTCAGCGAAGATGTCTGCCTTGACCCCATTCTCGTTTTCAGAAACCTCAAAAATCCTTCCACCAGTAGCCGACCGTCTTAATGTTACCGACGGGATCCCCAGAGCTGAGAGATCTAACTTCTCCTTTGCTTGGGCAACGACATCACTGTACGTCACTCCACATTTTATTGCGGTGTCGGTCAAAGTGACCACCACCGCGAAGGAGTTAGGTACCCGTACCTTAGGCTTTCTCCTCCTCTTCTTCTTCCTCTTCTCCATATGACCAGAAGATACGCTCTGGATTGTAGCCATCGCAGGTTTAACTGGGACAGGGTTCCGAACTCTTGTCGCGTCCTCTTTTCGCCTTCGGTTTCTCTTTACAACTGTGGTCCACTCAGAAGCCAGTGGAACCACAGGAGCTTTAGCCCTTTCTGCATATGTGTGGTCATCGCACACACGTGTCTCAACTCTTGCGATTTTCGCCGGCTTAGGCCCTAGCGAATATTCCTCGGGAGTCACTATGTAGCTTGTATCCACCATAGTAGACGCATCCTTCCTTGTTGCAGCACTAGCAAGACGCCTCAAATCCTGCTCTTGGGTGAGACTTGACACGCGCCTCTTTAATTTGTCCACCTCTTTCCGCAGAATCTCAATTTCCGCGCGGAGATCACACTTTTCAATCTCACTACGTTGCATCATTTTCTTCTGCATCGCAGACTTATCCACCAGTGTGCAAATGCCGTTCCATAGTTCGTTGCTGTACAAGGCAGCCAAGTCCACCAAGGTACGGATCTGTTTTCTGCTCACATTAGGATTATCTATTCTCTTAACCGTTTCATCCATCAGATCGACATTGGCCAGAAAACGATTTCCATCCTCTTTCTTCGTTCGAGCCTCAATTGTTTTTTCGACAAAGTTATTCTTCTCATCATCAGTCATTTCAAATTGGAATTTTGTTACGACTTTTTCGTCGCATTCCATTGTCTCTCTATCTACCTCCATCGACGTCGAAACAGAAGGTGCCCCCCCAGATACGATGGGGCGACTACGTCGAGGGGACGACTGCCGGTGCTCCGGTTGCCGTCTCCCCGACGCAGCAAGGGATTCCCCAGATGAACTGGGACCCTCCTGGGTAGTCGTTTGACTGCGTGTCTTAACCATTCTGTTGTTTATTCCCCACATAAATTCCCCCCCAGTTGTGAAGCCCTAGAGACCGGATCCCCCCCGGCCATTCATCCCATCGGCGGGCCCCGAACCTTAGGATTGGGGTAATTTTTTAGAGAGGTTTTCTTCCTCGCGGCCCCTCCCCTCAAATGAAAAGAGCGGCCCCCGGTTCCGCACTAACTTGCGGAGTTACGGTTTTCCCGACGTGGCTCCCGAGTAGAGAGCCAAAAGCCTACCGGCCATAGAACACGACCGGAACGGCTCGCCGCGCATGGTGGGCGTTTCCACCCCCCCCAAAGGTAATTTTTTATAGAGGTTTTCTTCCTCGCGACCCGAAGGCCCCCGTTCCCGTTGCCGGGCTTACGGGCTCCGCCAGTCCGTCCGCCAGGCCCCTGGAATACAAACATATTCAAGAGACCTGCCCAGGGTGCGCCACGAGGAGGCCGACCGACATTGGCACCCCAACCTAACCTAACCTAACCTAACCTAACCTAACCTAACCTAACCTAACCTAACCTAACCTAACCTAACCTAACCTAACCTAACCTAACCTAACCTAACCTAACCTAACCTAACCTAACCTAACCTAACCTAACCTAACCTAACCTAACCTAACCACGACTTGTCTCTCTTCGTTGAAAATTCTGTTTTTCGGTCAAATTTTGCTTGTTTCTCACCAAATTTTTTGCATTGTCTTCTCTTCTAGAGGCACCCTATCGTCACCCCGGCTCACCTTTGCGTAAAACCAAGCCGATTTTTCAGAATAACCTGGAAAAATCTTAAATTCTTTGAAAATTTCAGTTTTTGTTCTGTAACTTTTTTGTTTGTTGTTCGATTTTCTCGATCCGAACGTCAACTCTGTGGAGCTCGTCCGTGCGCAGGCAGAGAACCCTCGCTCGCCAGGACAGCACCAGCGGTTCGCCCGGTATTCGCGGAAAACCGAATTTCATAGGTTTTTCCAACTTTTCCACGTTTTTCTAAAATCGACTCCCGCCAATTTTATACACTATTAGAAGCCCTTAAGGCCTACCGTTTGACGTGTCGATCGTCGAAATCGGTTCAGTAATTTTTCAAATAGAGTCAATTTCCCTAAATTCTAGTTTTTCACCTGTAAATTTTTTATTTCCGATTCGATATTCCCGGTCCGGACGCCGATTTGTGGGGCTCGTCCGTGCGCACGCAGAGAGCCCTCGCTCGCCCGGATAGCACCAGCGGTTCGCCCGATATTCCCGAAAAACCGAAAAAACAGGACTCCTCTCCCGCTTTCCCTTTATCTATTTCCCTCAAATTTAATAAGTAATTAGAGGCCCTCGAGACCTATCGTTTGACGTATCAAACGTCAAAATTGCATCAGTAGTTTTCAAAAAATAGTCCCAAAAGTGCATTTCCTCGCCCCCCCCGTAACAAAGTTTACCTAAGCGATACGGCACCGACCGTATACGACTTGTCTCTCTTCGTTGAAAATTCTGTTTTTCGGTCAAATTTTGCTTGTTTCTCACCAAATTTTTTGCATTGTCTTCTCTTCTAGAGGCACCCTATCGTCACCCCGGCTCACCTTTGCGTAAAACCAAGCCGATTTTTCAGAATAACCTGGAAAAATCTTAAATTCTTTGAAAATTTCAGTTTTTGTTCTGTAACTTTTTTGTTTGTTGTTCGATTTTCTCGATCCGAACGTCAACTCTGTGGAGCTCGTCCGTGCGCAGGCAGAGAACCCTCGCTCGCCAGGACAGCACCAGCGGTTCGCCCGGTATTCGCGGAAAACCGAATTTCATAGGTTTTTCCAACTTTTCCACGTTTTTCTAAAATCGACTCCCGCCAATTTTATACACTATTAGAAGCCCTTAAGGCCTACCGTTTGACGTGTCGATCGTCGAAATCGGTTCAGTAATTTTTCAAATAGAGTCAATTTCCCTAAATTCTAGTTTTTCACCTGTAAATTTTTTATTTCCGATTCGATATTCCCGGTCCGGACGCCGATTTGTGGGGCTCGTCCGTGCGCACGCAGAGAGCCCTCGCTCGCCCGGATAGCACCAGCGGTTCGCCCGATATTCCCGAAAAACCGAAAAAACAGGACTCCTCTCCCGCTTTCCCTTTATCTATTTCCCTCAAATTTAATAAGTAATTAGAGGCCCTCGAGACCTATCGTTTGACGTATCAAACGTCAAAATTGCATCAGTAGTTTTCAAAAAATAGTCCCAAAAGTGCATTTCCTCGCCCCCCCCGTAACAAAGTTTACCTAAGCGATACGGCACCGACCGTATACGACTTGTCTCTCTTCGTTGAAAATTCTGTTTTTCGGTCAAATTTTGCTTGTTTCTCACCAAATTTTTTGCATTGTCTTCTCTTCTAGAGGCACCCTATCGTCACCCCGGCTCACCTTTGCGTAAAACCAAGCCGATTTTTCAGAATAACCTGGAAAAATCTTAAATTCTTTGAAAATTTCAGTTTTTGTTCTGTAACTTTTTTGTTTGTTGTTCGATTTTCTCGATCCGAACGTCAACTCTGTGGAGCTCGTCCGTGCGCAGGCAGAGAACCCTCGCTCGCCAGGACAGCACCAGCGGTTCGCCCGGTATTCGCGGAAAACCGAATTTCATAGGTTTTTCCAACTTTTCCACGTTTTTCTAAAATCGACTCCCGCCAATTTTATACACTATTAGAAGCCCTTAAGGCCTACCGTTTGACGTGTCGATCGTCGAAATCGGTTCAGTAATTTTTCAAATAGAGTCAATTTCCCTAAATTCTAGTTTTTCACCTGTAAATTTTTTATTTCCGATTCGATATTCCCGGTCCGGACGCCGATTTGTGGGGCTCGTCCGTGCGCACGCAGAGAGCCCTCGCTCGCCCGGATAGCACCAGCGGTTCGCCCGATATTCCCGAAAAACCGAAAAAACAGGACTCCTCTCCCGCTTTCCCTTTATCTATTTCCCTCAAATTTAATAAGTAATTAGAGGCCCTCGAGACCTATCGTTTGACGTATCAAACGTCAAAATTGCATCAGTAGTTTTCAAAAAATAGTCCCAAAAGTGCATTTCCTCGCCCCCCCCGTAACAAAGTTTACCTAAGCGATACGGCACCGACCGTATACGACTTGTCTCTCTTCGTTGAAAATTCTGTTTTTCGGTCAAATTTTGCTTGTTTCTCACCAAATTTTTTGCATTGTCTTCTCTTCTAGAGGCACCCTATCGTCACCCCGGCTCACCTTTGCGTAAAACCAAGCCGATTTTTCAGAATAACCTGGAAAAATCTTAAATTCTTTGAAAATTTCAGTTTTTGTTCTGTAACTTTTTTGTTTGTTGTTCGATTTTCTCGATCCGAACGTCAACTCTGTGGAGCTCGTCCGTGCGCAGGCAGAGAACCCTCGCTCGCCAGGACAGCACCAGCGGTTCGCCCGGTATTCGCGGAAAACCGAATTTCATAGGTTTTTCCAACTTTTCCACGTTTTTCTAAAATCGACTCCCGCCAATTTTATACACTATTAGAAGCCCTTAAGGCCTACCGTTTGACGTGTCGATCGTCGAAATCGGTTCAGTAATTTTTCAAATAGAGTCAATTTCCCTAAATTCTAGTTTTTCACCTGTAAATTTTTTATTTCCGATTCGATATTCCCGGTCCGGACGCCGATTTGTGGGGCTCGTCCGTGCGCACGCAGAGAGCCCTCGCTCGCCCGGATAGCACCAGCGGTTCGCCCGATATTCCCGAAAAACCGAAAAAACAGGACTCCTCTCCCGCTTTCCCTTTATCTATTTCCCTCAAATTTAATAAGTAATTAGAGGCCCTCGAGACCTATCGTTTGACGTATCAAACGTCAAAATTGCATCAGTAGTTTTCAAAAAATAGTCCCAAAAGTGCATTTCCTCGCCCCCCCCGTAACAAAGTTTACCTAAGCGATACGGCACCGACCGTATACGACTTGTCTCTCTTCGTTGAAAATTCTGTTTTTCGGTCAAATTTTGCTTGTTTCTCACCAAATTTTTTGCATTGTCTTCTCTTCTAGAGGCACCCTATCGTCACCCCGGCTCACCTTTGCGTAAAACCAAGCCGATTTTTCAGAATAACCTGGAAAAATCTTAAATTCTTTGAAAATTTCAGTTTTTGTTCTGTAACTTTTTTGTTTGTTGTTCGATTTTCTCGATCCGAACGTCAACTCTGTGGAGCTCGTCCGTGCGCAGGCAGAGAACCCTCGCTCGCCAGGACAGCACCAGCGGTTCGCCCGGTATTCGCGGAAAACCGAATTTCATAGGTTTTTCCAACTTTTCCACGTTTTTCTAAAATCGACTCCCGCCAATTTTATACACTATTAGAAGCCCTTAAGGCCTACCGTTTGACGTGTCGATCGTCGAAATCGGTTCAGTAATTTTTCAAATAGAGTCAATTTCCCTAAATTCTAGTTTTTCACCTGTAAATTTTTTATTTCCGATTCGATATTCCCGGTCCGGACGCCGATTTGTGGGGCTCGTCCGTGCGCACGCAGAGAGCCCTCGCTCGCCCGGATAGCACCAGCGGTTCGCCCGATATTCCCGAAAAACCGAAAAAACAGGACTCCTCTCCCGCTTTCCCTTTATCTATTTCCCTCAAATTTAATAAGTAATTAGAGGCCCTCGAGACCTATCGTTTGACGTATCAAACGTCAAAATTGCATCAGTAGTTTTCAAAAAATAGTCCCAAAAGTGCATTTCCTCGCCCCCCCCGTAACAAAGTTTACCTAAGCGATACGGCACCGACCGTATACGACTTGTCTCTCTTCGTTGAAAATTCTGTTTTTCGGTCAAATTTTGCTTGTTTCTCACCAAATTTTTTGCATTGTCTTCTCTTCTAGAGGCACCCTATCGTCACCCCGGCTCACCTTTGCGTAAAACCAAGCCGATTTTTCAGAATAACCTGGAAAAATCTTAAATTCTTTGAAAATTTCAGTTTTTGTTCTGTAACTTTTTTGTTTGTTGTTCGATTTTCTCGATCCGAACGTCAACTCTGTGGAGCTCGTCCGTGCGCAGGCAGAGAACCCTCGCTCGCCAGGACAGCACCAGCGGTTCGCCCGGTATTCGCGGAAAACCGAATTTCATAGGTTTTTCCAACTTTTCCACGTTTTTCTAAAATCGACTCCCGCCAATTTTATACACTATTAGAAGCCCTTAAGGCCTACCGTTTGACGTGTCGATCGTCGAAATCGGTTCAGTAATTTTTCAAATAGAGTCAATTTCCCTAAATTCTAGTTTTTCACCTGTAAATTTTTTATTTCCGATTCGATATTCCCGGTCCGGACGCCGATTTGTGGGGCTCGTCCGTGCGCACGCAGAGAGCCCTCGCTCGCCCGGATAGCACCAGCGGTTCGCCCGATATTCCCGAAAAACCGAAAAAACAGGACTCCTCTCCCGCTTTCCCTTTATCTATTTCCCTCAAATTTAATAAGTAATTAGAGGCCCTCGAGACCTATCGTTTGACGTATCAAACGTCAAAATTGCATCAGTAGTTTTCAAAAAATAGTCCCAAAAGTGCATTTCCTCGCCCCCCCCGTAACAAAGTTTACCTAAGCGATACGGCACCGACCGTATACGACTTGTCTCTCTTCGTTGAAAATTCTGTTTTTCGGTCAAATTTTGCTTGTTTCTCACCAAATTTTTTGCATTGTCTTCTCTTCTAGAGGCACCCTATCGTCACCCCGGCTCACCTTTGCGTAAAACCAAGCCGATTTTTCAGAATAACCTGGAAAAATCTTAAATTCTTTGAAAATTTCAGTTTTTGTTCTGTAACTTTTTTGTTTGTTGTTCGATTTTCTCGATCCGAACGTCAACTCTGTGGAGCTCGTCCGTGCGCAGGCAGAGAACCCTCGCTCGCCAGGACAGCACCAGCGGTTCGCCCGGTATTCGCGGAAAACCGAATTTCATAGGTTTTTCCAACTTTTCCACGTTTTTCTAAAATCGACTCCCGCCAATTTTATACACTATTAGAAGCCCTTAAGGCCTACCGTTTGACGTGTCGATCGTCGAAATCGGTTCAGTAATTTTTCAAATAGAGTCAATTTCCCTAAATTCTAGTTTTTCACCTGTAAATTTTTTATTTCCGATTCGATATTCCCGGTCCGGACGCCGATTTGTGGGGCTCGTCCGTGCGCACGCAGAGAGCCCTCGCTCGCCCGGATAGCACCAGCGGTTCGCCCGATATTCCCGAAAAACCGAAAAAACAGGACTCCTCTCCCGCTTTCCCTTTATCTATTTCCCTCAAATTTAATAAGTAATTAGAGGCCCTCGAGACCTATCGTTTGACGTATCAAACGTCAAAATTGCATCAGTAGTTTTCAAAAAATAGTCCCAAAAGTGCATTTCCTCGCCCCCCCCGTAACAAAGTTTACCTAAGCGATACGGCACCGACCGTATACGACTTGTCTCTCTTCGTTGAAAATTCTGTTTTTCGGTCAAATTTTGCTTGTTTCTCACCAAATTTTTTGCATTGTCTTCTCTTCTAGAGGCACCCTATCGTCACCCCGGCTCACCTTTGCGTAAAACCAAGCCGATTTTTCAGAATAACCTGGAAAAATCTTAAATTCTTTGAAAATTTCAGTTTTTGTTCTGTAACTTTTTTGTTTGTTGTTCGATTTTCTCGATCCGAACGTCAACTCTGTGGAGCTCGTCCGTGCGCAGGCAGAGAACCCTCGCTCGCCAGGACAGCACCAGCGGTTCGCCCGGTATTCGCGGAAAACCGAATTTCATAGGTTTTTCCAACTTTTCCACGTTTTTCTAAAATCGACTCCCGCCAATTTTATACACTATTAGAAGCCCTTAAGGCCTACCGTTTGACGTGTCGATCGTCGAAATCGGTTCAGTAATTTTTCAAATAGAGTCAATTTCCCTAAATTCTAGTTTTTCACCTGTAAATTTTTTATTTCCGATTCGATATTCCCGGTCCGGACGCCGATTTGTGGGGCTCGTCCGTGCGCACGCAGAGAGCCCTCGCTCGCCCGGATAGCACCAGCGGTTCGCCCGATATTCCCGAAAAACCGAAAAAACAGGACTCCTCTCCCGCTTTCCCTTTATCTATTTCCCTCAAATTTAATAAGTAATTAGAGGCCCTCGAGACCTATCGTTTGACGTATCAAACGTCAAAATTGCATCAGTAGTTTTCAAAAAATAGTCCCAAAAGTGCATTTCCTCGCCCCCCCCGTAACAAAGTTTACCTAAGCGATACGGCACCGACCGTATACGACTTGTCTCTCTTCGTTGAAAATTCTGTTTTTCGGTCAAATTTTGCTTGTTTCTCACCAAATTTTTTGCATTGTCTTCTCTTCTAGAGGCACCCTATCGTCACCCCGGCTCACCTTTGCGTAAAACCAAGCCGATTTTTCAGAATAACCTGGAAAAATCTTAAATTCTTTGAAAATTTCAGTTTTTGTTCTGTAACTTTTTTGTTTGTTGTTCGATTTTCTCGATCCGAACGTCAACTCTGTGGAGCTCGTCCGTGCGCAGGCAGAGAACCCTCGCTCGCCAGGACAGCACCAGCGGTTCGCCCGGTATTCGCGGAAAACCGAATTTCATAGGTTTTTCCAACTTTTCCACGTTTTTCTAAAATCGACTCCCGCCAATTTTATACACTATTAGAAGCCCTTAAGGCCTACCGTTTGACGTGTCGATCGTCGAAATCGGTTCAGTAATTTTTCAAATAGAGTCAATTTCCCTAAATTCTAGTTTTTCACCTGTAAATTTTTTATTTCCGATTCGATATTCCCGGTCCGGACGCCGATTTGTGGGGCTCGTCCGTGCGCACGCAGAGAGCCCTCGCTCGCCCGGATAGCACCAGCGGTTCGCCCGATATTCCCGAAAAACCGAAAAAACAGGACTCCTCTCCCGCTTTCCCTTTATCTATTTCCCTCAAATTTAATAAGTAATTAGAGGCCCTCGAGACCTATCGTTTGACGTATCAAACGTCAAAATTGCATCAGTAGTTTTCAAAAAATAGTCCCAAAAGTGCATTTCCTCGCCCCCCCCGTAACAAAGTTTACCTAAGCGATACGGCACCGACCGTATACGACTTGTCTCTCTTCGTTGAAAATTCTGTTTTTCGGTCAAATTTTGCTTGTTTCTCACCAAATTTTTTGCATTGTCTTCTCTTCTAGAGGCACCCTATCGTCACCCCGGCTCACCTTTGCGTAAAACCAAGCCGATTTTTCAGAATAACCTGGAAAAATCTTAAATTCTTTGAAAATTTCAGTTTTTGTTCTGTAACTTTTTTGTTTGTTGTTCGATTTTCTCGATCCGAACGTCAACTCTGTGGAGCTCGTCCGTGCGCAGGCAGAGAACCCTCGCTCGCCAGGACAGCACCAGCGGTTCGCCCGGTATTCGCGGAAAACCGAATTTCATAGGTTTTTCCAACTTTTCCACGTTTTTCTAAAATCGACTCCCGCCAATTTTATACACTATTAGAAGCCCTTAAGGCCTACCGTTTGACGTGTCGATCGTCGAAATCGGTTCAGTAATTTTTCAAATAGAGTCAATTTCCCTAAATTCTAGTTTTTCACCTGTAAATTTTTTATTTCCGATTCGATATTCCCGGTCCGGACGCCGATTTGTGGGGCTCGTCCGTGCGCACGCAGAGAGCCCTCGCTCGCCCGGATAGCACCAGCGGTTCGCCCGATATTCCCGAAAAACCGAAAAAACAGGACTCCTCTCCCGCTTTCCCTTTATCTATTTCCCTCAAATTTAATAAGTAATTAGAGGCCCTCGAGACCTATCGTTTGACGTATCAAACGTCAAAATTGCATCAGTAGTTTTCAAAAAATAGTCCCAAAAGTGCATTTCCTCGCCCCCCCCGTAACAAAGTTTACCTAAGCGATACGGCACCGACCGTATACGACTTGTCTCTCTTCGTTGAAAATTCTGTTTTTCGGTCAAATTTTGCTTGTTTCTCACCAAATTTTTTGCATTGTCTTCTCTTCTAGAGGCACCCTATCGTCACCCCGGCTCACCTTTGCGTAAAACCAAGCCGATTTTTCAGAATAACCTGGAAAAATCTTAAATTCTTTGAAAATTTCAGTTTTTGTTCTGTAACTTTTTTGTTTGTTGTTCGATTTTCTCGATCCGAACGTCAACTCTGTGGAGCTCGTCCGTGCGCAGGCAGAGAACCCTCGCTCGCCAGGACAGCACCAGCGGTTCGCCCGGTATTCGCGGAAAACCGAATTTCATAGGTTTTTCCAACTTTTCCACGTTTTTCTAAAATCGACTCCCGCCAATTTTATACACTATTAGAAGCCCTTAAGGCCTACCGTTTGACGTGTCGATCGTCGAAATCGGTTCAGTAATTTTTCAAATAGAGTCAATTTCCCTAAATTCTAGTTTTTCACCTGTAAATTTTTTATTTCCGATTCGATATTCCCGGTCCGGACGCCGATTTGTGGGGCTCGTCCGTGCGCACGCAGAGAGCCCTCGCTCGCCCGGATAGCACCAGCGGTTCGCCCGATATTCCCGAAAAACCGAAAAAACAGGACTCCTCTCCCGCTTTCCCTTTATCTATTTCCCTCAAATTTAATAAGTAATTAGAGGCCCTCGAGACCTATCGTTTGACGTATCAAACGTCAAAATTGCATCAGTAGTTTTCAAAAAATAGTCCCAAAAGTGCATTTCCTCGCCCCCCCCGTAACAAAGTTTACCTAAGCGATACGGCACCGACCGTATACGACTTGTCTCTCTTCGTTGAAAATTCTGTTTTTCGGTCAAATTTTGCTTGTTTCTCACCAAATTTTTTGCATTGTCTTCTCTTCTAGAGGCACCCTATCGTCACCCCGGCTCACCTTTGCGTAAAACCAAGCCGATTTTTCAGAATAACCTGGAAAAATCTTAAATTCTTTGAAAATTTCAGTTTTTGTTCTGTAACTTTTTTGTTTGTTGTTCGATTTTCTCGATCCGAACGTCAACTCTGTGGAGCTCGTCCGTGCGCAGGCAGAGAACCCTCGCTCGCCAGGACAGCACCAGCGGTTCGCCCGGTATTCGCGGAAAACCGAATTTCATAGGTTTTTCCAACTTTTCCACGTTTTTCTAAAATCGACTCCCGCCAATTTTATACACTATTAGAAGCCCTTAAGGCCTACCGTTTGACGTGTCGATCGTCGAAATCGGTTCAGTAATTTTTCAAATAGAGTCAATTTCCCTAAATTCTAGTTTTTCACCTGTAAATTTTTTATTTCCGATTCGATATTCCCGGTCCGGACGCCGATTTGTGGGGCTCGTCCGTGCGCACGCAGAGAGCCCTCGCTCGCCCGGATAGCACCAGCGGTTCGCCCGATATTCCCGAAAAACCGAAAAAACAGGACTCCTCTCCCGCTTTCCCTTTATCTATTTCCCTCAAATTTAATAAGTAATTAGAGGCCCTCGAGACCTATCGTTTGACGTATCAAACGTCAAAATTGCATCAGTAGTTTTCAAAAAATAGTCCCAAAAGTGCATTTCCTCGCCCCCCCCGTAACAAAGTTTACCTAAGCGATACGGCACCGACCGTATACGACTTGTCTCTCTTCGTTGAAAATTCTGTTTTTCGGTCAAATTTTGCTTGTTTCTCACCAAATTTTTTGCATTGTCTTCTCTTCTAGAGGCACCCTATCGTCACCCCGGCTCACCTTTGCGTAAAACCAAGCCGATTTTTCAGAATAACCTGGAAAAATCTTAAATTCTTTGAAAATTTCAGTTTTTGTTCTGTAACTTTTTTGTTTGTTGTTCGATTTTCTCGATCCGAACGTCAACTCTGTGGAGCTCGTCCGTGCGCAGGCAGAGAACCCTCGCTCGCCAGGACAGCACCAGCGGTTCGCCCGGTATTCGCGGAAAACCGAATTTCATAGGTTTTTCCAACTTTTCCACGTTTTTCTAAAATCGACTCCCGCCAATTTTATACACTATTAGAAGCCCTTAAGGCCTACCGTTTGACGTGTCGATCGTCGAAATCGGTTCAGTAATTTTTCAAATAGAGTCAATTTCCCTAAATTCTAGTTTTTCACCTGTAAATTTTTTATTTCCGATTCGATATTCCCGGTCCGGACGCCGATTTGTGGGGCTCGTCCGTGCGCACGCAGAGAGCCCTCGCTCGCCCGGATAGCACCAGCGGTTCGCCCGATATTCCCGAAAAACCGAAAAAACAGGACTCCTCTCCCGCTTTCCCTTTATCTATTTCCCTCAAATTTAATAAGTAATTAGAGGCCCTCGAGACCTATCGTTTGACGTATCAAACGTCAAAATTGCATCAGTAGTTTTCAAAAAATAGTCCCAAAAGTGCATTTCCTCGCCCCCCCCGTAACAAAGTTTACCTAAGCGATACGGCACCGACCGTATACGACTTGTCTCTCTTCGTTGAAAATTCTGTTTTTCGGTCAAATTTTGCTTGTTTCTCACCAAATTTTTTGCATTGTCTTCTCTTCTAGAGGCACCCTATCGTCACCCCGGCTCACCTTTGCGTAAAACCAAGCCGATTTTTCAGAATAACCTGGAAAAATCTTAAATTCTTTGAAAATTTCAGTTTTTGTTCTGTAACTTTTTTGTTTGTTGTTCGATTTTCTCGATCCGAACGTCAACTCTGTGGAGCTCGTCCGTGCGCAGGCAGAGAACCCTCGCTCGCCAGGACAGCACCAGCGGTTCGCCCGGTATTCGCGGAAAACCGAATTTCATAGGTTTTTCCAACTTTTCCACGTTTTTCTAAAATCGACTCCCGCCAATTTTATACACTATTAGAAGCCCTTAAGGCCTACCGTTTGACGTGTCGATCGTCGAAATCGGTTCAGTAATTTTTCAAATAGAGTCAATTTCCCTAAATTCTAGTTTTTCACCTGTAAATTTTTTATTTCCGATTCGATATTCCCGGTCCGGACGCCGATTTGTGGGGCTCGTCCGTGCGCACGCAGAGAGCCCTCGCTCGCCCGGATAGCACCAGCGGTTCGCCCGATATTCCCGAAAAACCGAAAAAACAGGACTCCTCTCCCGCTTTCCCTTTATCTATTTCCCTCAAATTTAATAAGTAATTAGAGGCCCTCGAGACCTATCGTTTGACGTATCAAACGTCAAAATTGCATCAGTAGTTTTCAAAAAATAGTCCCAAAAGTGCATTTCCTCGCCCCCCCCGTAACAAAGTTTACCTAAGCGATACGGCACCGACCGTATACGACTTGTCTCTCTTCGTTGAAAATTCTGTTTTTCGGTCAAATTTTGCTTGTTTCTCACCAAATTTTTTGCATTGTCTTCTCTTCTAGAGGCACCCTATCGTCACCCCGGCTCACCTTTGCGTAAAACCAAGCCGATTTTTCAGAATAACCTGGAAAAATCTTAAATTCTTTGAAAATTTCAGTTTTTGTTCTGTAACTTTTTTGTTTGTTGTTCGATTTTCTCGATCCGAACGTCAACTCTGTGGAGCTCGTCCGTGCGCAGGCAGAGAACCCTCGCTCGCCAGGACAGCACCAGCGGTTCGCCCGGTATTCGCGGAAAACCGAATTTCATAGGTTTTTCCAACTTTTCCACGTTTTTCTAAAATCGACTCCCGCCAATTTTATACACTATTAGAAGCCCTTAAGGCCTACCGTTTGACGTGTCGATCGTCGAAATCGGTTCAGTAATTTTTCAAATAGAGTCAATTTCCCTAAATTCTAGTTTTTCACCTGTAAATTTTTTATTTCCGATTCGATATTCCCGGTCCGGACGCCGATTTGTGGGGCTCGTCCGTGCGCACGCAGAGAGCCCTCGCTCGCCCGGATAGCACCAGCGGTTCGCCCGATATTCCCGAAAAACCGAAAAAACAGGACTCCTCTCCCGCTTTCCCTTTATCTATTTCCCTCAAATTTAATAAGTAATTAGAGGCCCTCGAGACCTATCGTTTGACGTATCAAACGTCAAAATTGCATCAGTAGTTTTCAAAAAATAGTCCCAAAAGTGCATTTCCTCGCCCCCCCCGTAACAAAGTTTACCTAAGCGATACGGCACCGACCGTATACGACTTGTCTCTCTTCGTTGAAAATTCTGTTTTTCGGTCAAATTTTGCTTGTTTCTCACCAAATTTTTTGCATTGTCTTCTCTTCTAGAGGCACCCTATCGTCACCCCGGCTCACCTTTGCGTAAAACCAAGCCGATTTTTCAGAATAACCTGGAAAAATCTTAAATTCTTTGAAAATTTCAGTTTTTGTTCTGTAACTTTTTTGTTTGTTGTTCGATTTTCTCGATCCGAACGTCAACTCTGTGGAGCTCGTCCGTGCGCAGGCAGAGAACCCTCGCTCGCCAGGACAGCACCAGCGGTTCGCCCGGTATTCGCGGAAAACCGAATTTCATAGGTTTTTCCAACTTTTCCACGTTTTTCTAAAATCGACTCCCGCCAATTTTATACACTATTAGAAGCCCTTAAGGCCTACCGTTTGACGTGTCGATCGTCGAAATCGGTTCAGTAATTTTTCAAATAGAGTCAATTTCCCTAAATTCTAGTTTTTCACCTGTAAATTTTTTATTTCCGATTCGATATTCCCGGTCCGGACGCCGATTTGTGGGGCTCGTCCGTGCGCACGCAGAGAGCCCTCGCTCGCCCGGATAGCACCAGCGGTTCGCCCGATATTCCCGAAAAACCGAAAAAACAGGACTCCTCTCCCGCTTTCCCTTTATCTATTTCCCTCAAATTTAATAAGTAATTAGAGGCCCTCGAGACCTATCGTTTGACGTATCAAACGTCAAAATTGCATCAGTAGTTTTCAAAAAATAGTCCCAAAAGTGCATTTCCTCGCCCCCCCCGTAACAAAGTTTACCTAAGCGATACGGCACCGACCGTATACGACTTGTCTCTCTTCGTTGAAAATTCTGTTTTTCGGTCAAATTTTGCTTGTTTCTCACCAAATTTTTTGCATTGTCTTCTCTTCTAGAGGCACCCTATCGTCACCCCGGCTCACCTTTGCGTAAAACCAAGCCGATTTTTCAGAATAACCTGGAAAAATCTTAAATTCTTTGAAAATTTCAGTTTTTGTTCTGTAACTTTTTTGTTTGTTGTTCGATTTTCTCGATCCGAACGTCAACTCTGTGGAGCTCGTCCGTGCGCAGGCAGAGAACCCTCGCTCGCCAGGACAGCACCAGCGGTTCGCCCGGTATTCGCGGAAAACCGAATTTCATAGGTTTTTCCAACTTTTCCACGTTTTTCTAAAATCGACTCCCGCCAATTTTATACACTATTAGAAGCCCTTAAGGCCTACCGTTTGACGTGTCGATCGTCGAAATCGGTTCAGTAATTTTTCAAATAGAGTCAATTTCCCTAAATTCTAGTTTTTCACCTGTAAATTTTTTATTTCCGATTCGATATTCCCGGTCCGGACGCCGATTTGTGGGGCTCGTCCGTGCGCACGCAGAGAGCCCTCGCTCGCCCGGATAGCACCAGCGGTTCGCCCGATATTCCCGAAAAACCGAAAAAACAGGACTCCTCTCCCGCTTTCCCTTTATCTATTTCCCTCAAATTTAATAAGTAATTAGAGGCCCTCGAGACCTATCGTTTGACGTATCAAACGTCAAAATTGCATCAGTAGTTTTCAAAAAATAGTCCCAAAAGTGCATTTCCTCGCCCCCCCCGTAACAAAGTTTACCTAAGCGATACGGCACCGACCGTATACGACTTGTCTCTCTTCGTTGAAAATTCTGTTTTTCGGTCAAATTTTGCTTGTTTCTCACCAAATTTTTTGCATTGTCTTCTCTTCTAGAGGCACCCTATCGTCACCCCGGCTCACCTTTGCGTAAAACCAAGCCGATTTTTCAGAATAACCTGGAAAAATCTTAAATTCTTTGAAAATTTCAGTTTTTGTTCTGTAACTTTTTTGTTTGTTGTTCGATTTTCTCGATCCGAACGTCAACTCTGTGGAGCTCGTCCGTGCGCAGGCAGAGAACCCTCGCTCGCCAGGACAGCACCAGCGGTTCGCCCGGTATTCGCGGAAAACCGAATTTCATAGGTTTTTCCAACTTTTCCACGTTTTTCTAAAATCGACTCCCGCCAATTTTATACACTATTAGAAGCCCTTAAGGCCTACCGTTTGACGTGTCGATCGTCGAAATCGGTTCAGTAATTTTTCAAATAGAGTCAATTTCCCTAAATTCTAGTTTTTCACCTGTAAATTTTTTATTTCCGATTCGATATTCCCGGTCCGGACGCCGATTTGTGGGGCTCGTCCGTGCGCACGCAGAGAGCCCTCGCTCGCCCGGATAGCACCAGCGGTTCGCCCGATATTCCCGAAAAACCGAAAAAACAGGACTCCTCTCCCGCTTTCCCTTTATCTATTTCCCTCAAATTTAATAAGTAATTAGAGGCCCTCGAGACCTATCGTTTGACGTATCAAACGTCAAAATTGCATCAGTAGTTTTCAAAAAATAGTCCCAAAAGTGCATTTCCTCGCCCCCCCCGTAACAAAGTTTACCTAAGCGATACGGCACCGACCGTATACGACTTGTCTCTCTTCGTTGAAAATTCTGTTTTTCGGTCAAATTTTGCTTGTTTCTCACCAAATTTTTTGCATTGTCTTCTCTTCTAGAGGCACCCTATCGTCACCCCGGCTCACCTTTGCGTAAAACCAAGCCGATTTTTCAGAATAACCTGGAAAAATCTTAAATTCTTTGAAAATTTCAGTTTTTGTTCTGTAACTTTTTTGTTTGTTGTTCGATTTTCTCGATCCGAACGTCAACTCTGTGGAGCTCGTCCGTGCGCAGGCAGAGAACCCTCGCTCGCCAGGACAGCACCAGCGGTTCGCCCGGTATTCGCGGAAAACCGAATTTCATAGGTTTTTCCAACTTTTCCACGTTTTTCTAAAATCGACTCCCGCCAATTTTATACACTATTAGAAGCCCTTAAGGCCTACCGTTTGACGTGTCGATCGTCGAAATCGGTTCAGTAATTTTTCAAATAGAGTCAATTTCCCTAAATTCTAGTTTTTCACCTGTAAATTTTTTATTTCCGATTCGATATTCCCGGTCCGGACGCCGATTTGTGGGGCTCGTCCGTGCGCACGCAGAGAGCCCTCGCTCGCCCGGATAGCACCAGCGGTTCGCCCGATATTCCCGAAAAACCGAAAAAACAGGACTCCTCTCCCGCTTTCCCTTTATCTATTTCCCTCAAATTTAATAAGTAATTAGAGGCCCTCGAGACCTATCGTTTGACGTATCAAACGTCAAAATTGCATCAGTAGTTTTCAAAAAATAGTCCCAAAAGTGCATTTCCTCGCCCCCCCCGTAACAAAGTTTACCTAAGCGATACGGCACCGACCGTATACGACTTGTCTCTCTTCGTTGAAAATTCTGTTTTTCGGTCAAATTTTGCTTGTTTCTCACCAAATTTTTTGCATTGTCTTCTCTTCTAGAGGCACCCTATCGTCACCCCGGCTCACCTTTGCGTAAAACCAAGCCGATTTTTCAGAATAACCTGGAAAAATCTTAAATTCTTTGAAAATTTCAGTTTTTGTTCTGTAACTTTTTTGTTTGTTGTTCGATTTTCTCGATCCGAACGTCAACTCTGTGGAGCTCGTCCGTGCGCAGGCAGAGAACCCTCGCTCGCCAGGACAGCACCAGCGGTTCGCCCGGTATTCGCGGAAAACCGAATTTCATAGGTTTTTCCAACTTTTCCACGTTTTTCTAAAATCGACTCCCGCCAATTTTATACACTATTAGAAGCCCTTAAGGCCTACCGTTTGACGTGTCGATCGTCGAAATCGGTTCAGTAATTTTTCAAATAGAGTCAATTTCCCTAAATTCTAGTTTTTCACCTGTAAATTTTTTATTTCCGATTCGATATTCCCGGTCCGGACGCCGATTTGTGGGGCTCGTCCGTGCGCACGCAGAGAGCCCTCGCTCGCCCGGATAGCACCAGCGGTTCGCCCGATATTCCCGAAAAACCGAAAAAACAGGACTCCTCTCCCGCTTTCCCTTTATCTATTTCCCTCAAATTTAATAAGTAATTAGAGGCCCTCGAGACCTATCGTTTGACGTATCAAACGTCAAAATTGCATCAGTAGTTTTCAAAAAATAGTCCCAAAAGTGCATTTCCTCGCCCCCCCCGTAACAAAGTTTACCTAAGCGATACGGCACCGACCGTATACGACTTGTCTCTCTTCGTTGAAAATTCTGTTTTTCGGTCAAATTTTGCTTGTTTCTCACCAAATTTTTTGCATTGTCTTCTCTTCTAGAGGCACCCTATCGTCACCCCGGCTCACCTTTGCGTAAAACCAAGCCGATTTTTCAGAATAACCTGGAAAAATCTTAAATTCTTTGAAAATTTCAGTTTTTGTTCTGTAACTTTTTTGTTTGTTGTTCGATTTTCTCGATCCGAACGTCAACTCTGTGGAGCTCGTCCGTGCGCAGGCAGAGAACCCTCGCTCGCCAGGACAGCACCAGCGGTTCGCCCGGTATTCGCGGAAAACCGAATTTCATAGGTTTTTCCAACTTTTCCACGTTTTTCTAAAATCGACTCCCGCCAATTTTATACACTATTAGAAGCCCTTAAGGCCTACCGTTTGACGTGTCGATCGTCGAAATCGGTTCAGTAATTTTTCAAATAGAGTCAATTTCCCTAAATTCTAGTTTTTCACCTGTAAATTTTTTATTTCCGATTCGATATTCCCGGTCCGGACGCCGATTTGTGGGGCTCGTCCGTGCGCACGCAGAGAGCCCTCGCTCGCCCGGATAGCACCAGCGGTTCGCCCGATATTCCCGAAAAACCGAAAAAACGACCCCTCCCTCCCGCCCGTTTTTCTCTATTGGGTATATCGACTTTTTACGAACTTTTCATAGTGAAAATTTCCTAAAAAATTTTAAAATTTTATATTTTTCTCCCCGACTCTAGGATTCAGAATCTTATTGTAAATCCGCCGTATCCCCTATAGTTTTCTCAGAAAAAATTCCCAAACTTTCATTTTCCATACAAATTTTTATTTTTATTTTGTTATAACTTTTTCCACACAAAATGTTCGGAATTCGAACGCCAGCCAAGAAGGCCGTCTTGCAGGGCCCCGAACGAATGGTTGCGACACCCAGCACTTCTACCGCGAGACGGATAGAATTCGAAAGCGGAGTGGTAGGGAATGTCATGAGCACCCCAGTCATACCAGGAGTGATGCCCCTTTCGGAAGAAAACGCCTCCGTCTTGTCCCAGAGAGTGTTTGAGGATACAGCCATGGAACATGCAATGGACAAAACATATCGCATAATTACGGACCTAAGCGACCTTACTGCAGAAGCAGTAAATTGTTTCAATACTATACATGTACAGATGGGACAATCAAGAAACTTGAAAAAGGAAATAAGGCTGGAAATCGAAGGCGCCGTTAAGAGATTGTGCCAAATTGTAAAAAAGGCAGAAGATAGAGCTAGGAAAACGGAGATGATTACCGGTACACAAAGTCCCCCCGTTGAACCCGCCAAGGGAATTCACTCAGACATCCTGAAGCAAATGAAGGAGTACTCCAAAGTGATTGCAGATAACTCCAAAAAGATGGATGAGTTGAACCTGGCTCTCGAAGAACACAAAAGCACCCTCCAAAAGACAGCGACCTACGCTGCGGTAGTAGCAGGAGGGAAAACGCAGCCGAAACAAAGCACACTCCATTCAATGGTGGTCACATCCACAGATAAAACCCATTCAGGAGAAGAAGTTCTAGACAAACTCAGCAAGACGATCAATGCAAAAGATGGTTGGATAAAGGTAGAAAGAGTGAGGAAAGCAAAGGAACAAAAAGTAGTAATGAGTTTTGAGTCCAAGCAAGAAAGACAGAAAGCGAAGGAACGGATAAGTGAGAGAGGGGTCGACCTCGTCGTTGAGGAAGTCCAAAACAAGGACCCGTTACTGGTTCTAAAAGACGTGCGTAAGGATCTGACCGATGAATTCATCATGGAAGCGGTACGAAACCAGAACCCAAAAGTCTTTGGCTCCCTCGACGACGGGGAAGACAGGCTGGCAATAAAGTACAGGCGGAGAGCCAGGAACCCCCATGTTAACCACATTGTGGTAACCGTTGCACCGAGAGTCTGGCAAAGAGCGATTGAAATCGGACGCCTAACAATAGACCTCCAACGAGTGTGGGTGGAGGACCAGTCGCCGTTGGTCCAATGCTCACGATGCTTGGCGTATGGACACGGTCGACGCTTTTGTAAAGAGACGAGCGACATTTGCAGCCACTGCGGAGGACTACATTTAAAGAAGGAGTGCCCGGAATTGACAAACCCACCGTCGTGCGTGAACTGCCAGAGGGCGAAGATGGACAAGAAAGACCACAATACATTCAGCTTCGAATGCCCCGTGCGAGCCAAGTGGGATAAGATAGCGAGGCTAACCATAGCGTATTGCTAAGGGCATGGCACGGGATAACAGCACACCAATTAGCCATAAAGATAAAAAGCCTTACAGTGTAGTGCAAGTTAATCTACAACGCAAGCAACTAGCAACACACGAACTGCTAATCGAAGCGGAAAAGAGGCGGATAGACTTTGCGTTGGTCCAGGAGCCTTACGTGGGTGGACAGGGTAGGATGAGAACCTATAAGGGGGCTAGGGTCTTTCAGAGTGTCGCAGGCGGCAGTCAGGTGGTAAAGGCAGCTATCATTGTATTCGATAGCAGCATAGAAGCTGTCCTGAATCCCCAATTAACGACAGAAAACGTTGTTGTTGTTAGAGTTAAGACCCTAGCCTGGGAGATGGAGGTGATCTCTTTCTACTTCGAGCCCACTCTTCCGATCGAGCCATACCTGGATCAACTAAAGTCTATAGTTAATGGTAGTTGCTTGCGTTATATATTGGTGGGAGGGGATGCTAATGCAAAGAACACCTGGTGGGGCAGTCGGGCGACCGATGATCGAGGAGAAGACATGGCAGAAGCGCTAGATGAGATGGGATTGCAAGTGCTCAATGAGGGGAATACTCCCTCCTTCTACGTAGTCAGGGGCGGACAAGTCTACTCGAGTGTAGTTGATGTGTCCGCATGCACGTCTGAGATGCTAAATCTTGTAGAAGACTGGAAAACGGACGACAGTTTGACAAGTTCCGACCACAACGCTTTCACGTTTAAGATAAGAATTAAACGTGGAAACGAAACAAATACTAATAAAACAACAAGAATATTTAACACAAAGAAAGCGAATTGGACCGAATTTAATAACAAAATCATACAATTAACAGAAAAACATAAAATAAACAAGACAGAAATAGATAAAATTAATAGTAAAGAAAAATTAGAAGAAATAATAAATAAATACATAGACATAATAACGGAAACATGTAATCACAGCATACCAAGGAAAAAAGGAGAAGAACGAACAAAAATACCATGGTGGAATGAGGAACTTGTCAAACTGAAAAAAGAGGTCACTACAAAAAAGCGTAGAATCAGATGTGCAGCCCCGATACGTAGAGCCAAAGTGGTTGAAGAGTACTTGCAGTCCAAAAAAGACTATGAACAAAAGGTCAAAGCAGCCCAAATCGAGAGCTGGAAGGGCTTCTGCGAGAAGCAGGACAAGGAGGGTCTATGGGATGGAATCTACAGGGTCATAAGAATGACTGCTAAGAGGCAGGAAGATATACCTCTAATAAGCAATGGCAAGTGTTGTGACCCTGTAGAATCAGCCACGCTTTTCGCAGAGGTCTTTTACCCGTCGGATGACAGAAGTGTTGACGACGACAAACATCGCCGCGTCCGAGAAGCCGCCGAAATCATCAATGAGAGCGAACAGGACGAAGTTGCGGACCCACCGTTTACATTAAACGAAGTGGAAATGGTGTCCAAAACGTTCAAACCGAAGAAAACTCCTGGTGCAGATGGTTTCACGGCAGATATTTGTCGCCAAGTCATCGTTCAGGGTCCAGAAACATATTTAGCGATAGCAAATAAGTGCCTGGACCTTGGATACTTCCCAAAGGCCTGGAAGGCGGCGACTGTAGTCATTCTGCGGAAACCGGGCAAAGATGACTATACGGTTCCGAAAGCTTATCGACCGATTGGGCTACTGCCGATACTGGGCAAGACATTGGAAAAGCTGCTCGTCAACAGAATCAAATGGCATATACAACCAGCACTCAGCACCTGCCAGTACGGATTTACACCACAAAAAAGCACTGAGGACGCCCTCTATGACCTTGTCCAAAACATCAACAATGGACTCGAAAGTAAAGAGATAGTCGTCGTGGTGTCTCTGGATATAGAGGGCGCCTTCGACAATGCTTGGTGGCCAATGCTCAAAGTCCGACTGGCGGAGGTAAAATGTCCAATTAATTTAAGGCGAATGATGAGTAGCTACCTCGATGATCGTACGGTTAAGGTGAGATACGCCGGAGCTGAAATCAGTCGGAAAACGGACAAAGGATGCGTACAGGGTTCGATAGGTGGTCCCACACTGTGGAACCTTCTTTTGGATTCGTTGCTGAGAGGATTGGAGGCCCGGGGAGAATATTGTCAGGCTTTTGCGGATGATATTGTCCTCATCTTCCGAGGGGAGACCGGCGCGGATATCTCGAGGCGTGCCAACGACACTCTTGCCTATGTCAGTGAATGGGGAGTTCACAATAAGCTACACTTGGCACCACACAAAACGAAAGCAATGCTGCTAACAAGGAAGCTAAAATATGACAAACCGCACCTGATTATGGGGGGAGTGGCTGTTGACATGTCGGAGGATATCAAAATCTTGGGGTTGATTATAGATAACAAGCTCACCTTCAACAAGCACGTCGACGAACAATGTAAAAAAGTGTATGGTATCTATAAACAACTATCCAAAGCTGCCAAAACGAGTTGGGGCCTCCATCCGTCAGTAATCAGGACGATCTATATGGCGGTGGTGGAGCCGATAATTCTGTACGCATCCTGCGCGTGGGCGCCAGCATCCAAAAAGCTGTGTGTGCGGAAAAAATTGGATGGCCTTCAAAGGAGTTTTGCACAAAAGATTGTCAAAGCTTACCGAACGGTTTCGCTCAACTCCGCGTTGACACTGGCAGGGATACTTCCTCTCGACATACGTATCCAGGAAGCGGCCTCCCTATATGAGGCCAAAAGAGGAATATCTCTTGCCAGACAAAAGGATAGGGAAGTCGAACGCAAAATAAGGCCCGAATTAATAAAGCACCCTGCGAAGCGTGTGGCGATTAGTTACGCGGAATCGGATGATCAGGAGCAGATCGACCATGCAGTGCGAATCTATACCGATGGAAGTCGAATAGAGGAGAAAGTGGGAGCAGCTATATCGATGTGGACTGACTCTTTGGAAACAGTTACACAAAAGTTCAAGCTGGATTCGTACTGCACGGTATATCAAGCCGAATTACTGGCGTTATGCCGAGCGACCACTCTGGCAATTAAAAGTGAAAAGCAGTCGATTGGTATCTATAGCGACTCTAAAGCCGCACTCGAGTCGGTATCTGGTCACTATTCCTCTCATCCCTTAGTCCATGAAATACAGGAAAACCTAGCTACATGCAGTATGCAGAATAAGTTAGTTTCGTTATACTGGATTAAGGCTCATGCAGGGTATGAGGGGAATGAGAGGGCTGACCAATTGGCCAAAGAGGCGGCTTTAAAGTTAAAAAAGAAGTCCGATTATGATAAATGCCCGGTATCATTCGTCAAGAAACAACTAAGGTTGGAATCTGTTGAGGAATGGAACCGAAGGTACGAATCGAGTACGACGGCCTTGGTAACGAAACTTTTCTTGCCAGATGTGGTTACGGCATACAAAGTCGTCATGCAGTTGGACCTTGGCCAACAATTAACCCAGATTCTCACAGGGCATGGTGGATTTAATGAATACCTACATCGTTTTAAACTGAAGAACGACCCATCATGCGCCTGTGAACCTGGCGTGCCTGAAAACGTCATACACCTCTTAACCGAGTGCCCAATATACGGTGCAGCACGTCTCGACCTAGAAACCGAACTCGATATAAAAATAGACGCATCGAATATTACAGTTTTGATTTCAAACACCAAATATAGAGACAGCTTTTTAAAATATTGTATAAAAATTGTAAATAATGTAAATAGAAAAAACAAAAAATAAGGGAAAAATTTGTTTCATTAAAAAATTAAAAATAATTAAAATGTGTATCGAATATTATAGTTCTGATGTCGGTTAGTCAATATAGAAATAGTTTTAAGATTGTAAATAGTGTAAATAACAATTAAAATATGATTACTAATGACAAGTCCAATAATAAAAAAAAAAAAAAAAAAAAAATAAAAAAAAATAATAAAAAAAAAATAAAAAAAAAAAAAAAAAAATAAAAAAAAAAAAAAAAAAAAAAAAAAAAAAAAAAAAAAAAAAAAAGTATTAGAATAAGGTAGAATTACGATAGTACTTAATTTGTTTAATCTCTTGTTCATGTATAATAATAAGGTGTTGTCTTTAGAAGAGTTTAGGATAATAATGATAATATAAACAATGGAAAAATGTTAAAAATACTAACTTTGTTAATGAATAGTAAAATATTGTAAATAGTGTTAATAAGGATAAAAAAGGATGGAAACTTGCAAAAACTAAATTGTAAAGAATTATAGGTATAAGATAGTTATAAAAGATTCTTGTTGTGTAAACTAAAATATAGATAAAAATAATAATAAGATTATGCTAGTAGTTATAATTGGTAATAAAACTAAAAATGGTAAATAACATCAATAAAGCAAACAAAGTCTCTGACCATCAAGTCAGAGGTAGAAGAAGTCTAAATAAAAAAAAAAAAAAAAAAAAAAAAAAAAAAACCTAACCTAACCTAACCTAACCTAACCTAACCTAACCTAACCTAACCTAACCTAACCTTTTTTTTTTTTTTTTTTTTTTCGAGGGGAAACTCCTAACGAGTACACACGCCGTCATGGGAGCCGACGACGTGGTTATGTGGGGTTCGCACCCACTAAAACCCCCCGGTGTCCATCTCACGCCTTAATGCGGCAGCCACGGTTCCTTATTTGACCGCGACCTCGCAGCGTTGCCGCCCTAGCGGCCCTCCTCAGAGCAGGGAGTTCCTTACGCCTCCCGACCACCTCTGGGATGCACCTAAGGACACTAGATGCATCCTAGAATAAGACCCTTGTAAGGGCGCCGGGTCTCCCATCACCCGACGTCCAGGATCTCAACATCGTCGCTGGCTGTAGACAGTCGAGTATCGACCGCAGCAACGACGGCAGGTTCCGAAGGGGAACTAGTAATTGGTTCTTTCCGGAACCCGCGGCGCTTTCTGACAGGGTTGCAGAGCCTGCCCCCCATCCAATGATTTGCCGGGAGACCAGCCCTAGCGCAAGGCCCACATTTAGGGTCTCGCGAGCATCGCGTAGCGATGTGGCCGGTCTCACCGCATCGATAGCACTCAGTGCTTCTATCGACTTTCGAGTCACAGTTTGCCCGAAAGTGACCAACCTCTAAACACCGGTAGCACCGCTGTATCCGCTTTCCAAGAAGCTCAACGCGTGCCGTACACCATCCCACGCGGAGCTTCCCAATGCCCTCCAACTTCAGCGCCGCAGCCACCGGACAACGCACCCACACCGTGCAGTATCCAGCAGCGTTGTACTTCAACTCCCCGACCTTTACTTGCCCGGGAACGCATCCACCAGATGTAGCCACAGCATTGGCCACTTCAGACGCCGAGGCAACATCTTCCACACCCACAAGGCGCAGTTCCGCAGTCTTAACGGGTCTGGAAATCCTCACCAAATCTTGGCCCACAGACTCCTTTAACTTTTCAGCGAAGATGTCTGCCTTGACCTCATTCTCGGTTTCGGAAACCTCAAAAATCCTTCCACCAGTTGCCGACCGTCTTAATGTTACCGACGGGATCCCCAGAGCTGAGAGATCTAACTTCTCCTTTGCTTGGGCAACGACATCCCTGTAGGTCACTCCACATTTTATTGCGGTGTCGGTCAAAGTGACCACCACCGCGGAGGAGTTAGGTACCCGTACCTTAGGCTTTCTCCTCCTCTTCTTCTTCCTCTTCTCCATATGACCAGAAGATACGCTCTGGATTGTAGCCATCGTAGGTTTAACTGGGACAGGGTTCCGAACTCTTGTCGCGTCCTCTTTTCGCCTTCGGTTTCTCTTTACAACTGTGGCCCACTCAGAAACCAGTGGAACCACAGGACCTTTAGCCCTTTCTGCGTATGTGTGGTCATCGCACACACGTGTACCAACTCTTGCGATTTTCGCCGGCTTAGGCCCTAGCGAACATTCCTCGGGAGTCGCTATGTAGCTTGCATCCACCATAGTAGACGCATCCTTCCTTGTTACAGCACTAGCAAGACGCCTCAAATCCTGCTCTTGGGTGAGACTTGACACGCGCCTCTTTAATTTGTCCACCTCTTTCCGCAGAATCTCAATTTCCGCGCGGAGATCACACTTTTCAATCTCACTACGTTGCATCATTTTTTTCTGCATCGCAGACTTATCCACCAGTGTGCAAATGCCGTTCCATAGTTCGTTGCTGTACAAGGCAGCCAAGTCCACCAAGGTACGGATCTGTTTTCTGCTCGCATTAGGATTATCAATTCTCTTAACCGTTTCATCCATCAGATCAACATTGGCCAGAAAACGATTTCCATCCTCTTTCTTCGTTCGAGCCTCAATTGTTTTTTCAACAAAGTTGTTCTTCTCATCATCAGTCATTTCAAATTGGAATTTTGTTACGACTTTTTCGTCGCATTCCATTGCCTCTCTATCTGCCTCCATCGACGTCGAAACAGAAGGTGCCCCCCCAGATACGATGGGGCGACTACGTCGAGGGGACGACTGCCGGTGCTCCGGTTGCCGTCTCCCCGACGCAGCAAGGGATTCCCCAGATGAACTGGGACCCTCCTGGGTAGTCGTTTGACTGCGTGTCTTAACCATTCTGTTGTTTATTCCCCACATAAATTCCCCCCCAGTTGTGAAGCCCTAGAGACCGGATCCCCCCCGGCCATTCATCCCATCGGCGGGCCCCGAACCTTAGGATTGGGGTAATTTTTTAGAGAGGTTTTCTTCCTCGCGGCCCCTCCCCTCAAATGAAAAGAGCGGCCCCCGGTTCCGCACTAACTTGCGGAGTTACGGTTTTCCCGACGTGGCTCCCGAGTAGAGAGCCAAAAGCCTACCGGCCATAGAACACGACCGGAACGGCTCGCCGCGCATGGTGGGCGTTTCCACCCCCCCCAAAGGTAATTTTTTATAGAGGTTTTCTTCCTCGCGACCCGAAGGCCCCCGTTCCCGTTGCCGGGCTTACGGGCTCCGCCAGTCCGTCCGCCAGGCCCCTGGAATACAAACATATTCAAGAGACCTGCCCAGGGTGCGCCACGAGGAGGCCGACCGACATTGGCACCCCAAACCTAACCTAACCTAACCTAACCTAACCTAACCTAACCTAACCTAACCTAACCTAACCTAACCTTTTTTTTTTTTTTTTTTTCGAGGGGAAACTCCTAACGAGTACACACGCCGTCATGGGAGCCGACGACGTGGTTATGTGGGGTTCGCACCCACTAAAACCCCCCGGTGTCCATCTCACGCCTTAATGCGGCAGCCACGGTTCCTTATTTGACCGCGACCTCGCAGCGTTGCCGCCCTAGCGGCCCTCCTCAGAGCAGGGAGTTCCTTACGCCTCCCGACCACCTCTGGGATGCACCTAAGGACACTAGATGCATCCTAGAATAAGACCCTTGTAGGGGCGCCGGGTCTCCCATCACCCGACGTCCAGGATCTCAACATCGTCGCTGGCTGTAGACAGTCGAGTATCGACCGCAGCAACGACGGCAGGTTCCGAAGGGGAACTAGTAATTGGTTCCTTCCGGAACCCGCGGCGCTTTCTGACAGGGTTGCAGAGCCTGCCCCCCATCCAATGATTTGCCGGGAGACCAGCCCTAGCGCAAGGTCCACATTTAGGGTCTCGCGAGCATCGCGTAGCGATGTGGCCGGTCTCACCGCATCGATAGCACTCAGTGCTTCTATCGACTTTCGAGTCACAGTTTGCCCGAAAGTGACCAACCTCTAAACACCGGTAGCACCGCTGTATCCGCTTTCCAAGAAGCTCAACGCGTGCCGTACACCATCCCACGCGGAGCTTCCCAATGCCCTCCAACTTCAGCGCCGCAGCCACCGGACAACGCACCCACACCGTGCAGTATCCAGCAGCGTTGTATTTCAACTCCCCGACCTTTACTTGCCCGGGAACGCATCCACCAGATGTAGCCACAGCATTGGCCACTTCAGACGCCGAGGCAACATCTTCCACACCCACAAGGCGCAGTTCCGCAGTCTTAACGGGTCTGGAAATCCTCACTAAATCTTGGTCTACAGACTCCTTTAACTTTTCAGCGAAGATGTCTGCCTTGACCCCATTCTCGTTTTCGGAAACCTCAAAAATCCTTCCACCAGTAGCCGACCGTCTCAATGTTACCGACGGGATCCCCAGAGCTGAGAGATCTAACTTCTCCTTTGCTTGGGCAACGACATCACTGTAGGTCACTCCACATTTTATTGCGGTGTCGGTCAAAGTGACCACCACCGCGGAGGAGTTAGGTACCCGTACCTTAGGCTTTCTCCTCCTCTTCTTCTTCCTCTTCTCCATATGACCAGATGATACGCTCTGGATTGTAGCCATCGCAGGTTTAACTGGGACAGGGTTCCGAACTCTTGTCGCGTCCTCTTTTCGCCTTCGGTTTCTCTTTACAACTGTGGTCCACTCAGAAGCCAGTGGAACCACAGGAGCTTTAGCCCTTTCTGCATATGTGTGGTCATCGCACACACGTGTCTCAACTCTTGCGATTTTCGCCGGCTTAGGCCCTAGCGAATATTCCTCGGGAGTCACTATGTAGCTTGTATCCACCATAGTAGACGCATCCTTCCTTGTTGCAGCACTAGCAAGACGCCTCAAATCCTGCTCTTGGGTGAGACTTGACACGCGCCTCTTTAATTTGTCCACCTCTTTCCGCAGAATCTCAATTTCCGCGCGGAGATCACACTTTTCAATCTCACTACGTTGCATCATTTTTTTCTGCATCGCAGACTTATCCACCAGTGTGCAGATGCCGTTCCATAGTTCGTTGCTGTACAAGGCAGCCAAGTCCACCAAGGTACGGATCTGTTTTCTGCTCACATTAGGATTATCTATTCTCTTAACCGTTTCATCCATCAGATCAACATTGGCCAGAAAACGATTTCCATCCTCTTTCTTCGTTCGAGCCTCAATTGTCTTTTCGACAAAGTTATTCTTCTCATCATCAGTCATTTCAAATTGGAATTTTGTTACGACTTTTTCGTCGCATTCCATTGTCTCTCTACCTACCTCCATCGACGTCGAAACAGAAGGTGCCCCCCCAGATACGATGGGGCGACTACGTCGAGGGGACGACTGCCGGTGCTCCGGTTGCCGTCTCCCCGACGCAGCAAGGGATTCCCCAGATGAACTGGGACCCTCCTGGGTAGTCGTTTGACTGCGTGTCTTAACCATTCTGTTGTTTATTCCCCACATAAATTCCCCCCCAGTTGTGAAGCCCTAGAGACCGGATCCCCCCCGGCCATTCATCCCATCGGCGGGCCCCGAACCTTAGGATTGGGGTAATTTTTTAGAGAGGTTTTCTTCCTCGCGGCCCCTCCCCTCAAATGAAAAGAGCGGCCCCCGGTTCCGCACTAACTTGCGGAGTTACGGTTTTCCCGACGTGGCTCCCGAGTAGAGAGCCAAAAGCCTACCGGCCATAGAACACGACCGGAACGGCTCGCCGCGCATGGTGGGCGTTTCCACCCCCCCCAAAGGTAATTTTTTATAGAGGTTTTCTTCCTCGCGACCCGAAGGCCCCCGTTCCCGTTGCCGGGCTTACGGGCTCCGCCAGTCCGTCCGCCAGGCCCCTGGAATACAAACATATTCAAGAGACCTGCCCAGGGTGCGCCACGAGGAGGCCGACCGACATTGGCACCCCAACCTAACCTAACCTAACCTAACCTAACCTAACCTAACCTAACCTTTTTTTTTTTTTTTTTTTTTTATAGTCAGGAAACCCGTTATGGGTACCACCGTCCGCGAAGGGGACCGGACGGATGGTTATGTCGGACTCGCACCGACTAAAACCTGACTGTGCTCCACCACGCCACCAATGGCAAGGACACGGTACCGCTGTACGCACTATCCGCGCCCCCGACAGTGGCAGCTCTGTAACCCGGAGTGCTCCTCCTCCAGGGCGGGGCCTCTCTGAAAGTAGCCCCTCCCTCCGCTAATCGACGCATCGGAAGCACATGATGCATCGACCGCCTCGGGGACATATATCTCCATGGTGGGCGCCTAATCCCCCTAATTAGACGCCCGGAGGTCCCCCTTAGGGCGGCAGACGACGGTCTTGGGCGAGCCGTCTACGTCCTACTCGCCTGCGGCGGATGGGATCGACAGCCTCAGCTTCTCGGATCCGCTCCGCTGCCTCCTTCCGCGAGATTACAGCCTCGCAGAAAGAGGCCATCGCTGCCCACGACGTCTCCCTGTCCACCATAGCGCGAACTACGGTGGGCAAGGAGAGGTCGTGCCCTACCTCTGCCACGAGTTCCGCCCGCTGAACTGCCCAGGCAGGACAGTCTGCGAGCGTATGCAACGCCGTATCAGATTCGGCGCCGCACTCGTGGCACACACCGGACGCCTCGCGCCGGGCCACCCTCCACAGGTACCTCCCAAAACAACCATGTCCCGAGAGCACCTGCGTCAGGCGGAAGGTAAGGACCCCGTGTCGCCTAGCAATCCAACTTTGAAGTATGGGCTGGATCGCCGAAATTGTCCCGTGCCCCGCACTGGGCGACTCCATACGCCTTTGCCACTGGCTTAGGAGGTCAATTTGGGCCCTCCGACGCCAGTCCGCCTCACCTATTTCGCAAGAACGATCACCTCCCTCACGTGCTTGGGCTTTCTTGAGGTAGGCCTGAGCCAACACCTTGACTTCGAGATCCCAAGGCGGGGTTCCAGCCAGAGCGCAGGCTGCCTCGTATGAGACGGTTCGGTAACTCCTCACAATCCTGACTGCCATGACCCTCTGCACGTTGCGTAATAGGGCCCGTGATTTGACGGTCAGCCGCCCCACCCATACAGGTGCACCGTAGAGGGCCATACTCCGAATCACTCCGGCGTATAGACGTCGGCAACCAATATTTGGCCCCCCCACCCTCGGAAGCAGCTGGCTCAGCGCTCCAGCGGTCGCCTTGAGCTTAGGAACGAGCCGTTGAAAGTGAGCGTCGAACGTCCATCGGCTATCGAGCACGAGTCCCAGGTATTTCATAGTACCTGAAACCTCAATAGACGTTCCGCCAACCACCAGCCGGGAGTTAACCAAAGGCGCCATCCTTGGCCTGTAAAAACACAAGGCCTCGGATTTCTCCAAGGCAACGTCTAACCCTAGCCGACGAATGCGAGTCACCACGTGAGCAGTAGCCGCGGTTGCCAACACTCGGGCATCCCGATGGGTACTGGCGGTGGCCGTCACCAGAGTATCGTCCGCATAGCAGAACAGACGAACCCTTGGCAACATCCTTCCGCGCAGTACCCAGTCATACCCAATGTTCCATAATAGGGGTCCGAGTACTGACCCCTGTGGAACACCACACGACATCTCACGTCGCTTCCACGAACCCCCAATCGTCGGATACGTGACAGCACGATCAGTTAGATAGCTACCGACGATGCGCTGCAGGTACTGAGGGATTTCGTGGAAGCGTAGGGCCTCCTTTATAACCTCCCAGGGTAGCGAATTGAAGGCGTTAACAATGTCAACAGACACCGCTACCACAACCTCACGCTGACTCATTGCCTCCTCTGCCAGTTTCTTAACCCCCTCTAGGCAGTCGATGGTAGACCTACCTCGGCGAAATCCGTATTGGAGGCAGCTGAGGCCAGGCCCCACTTCCTCAATGTGTTTGATGATGCGGTCAGCCACTATCCTCTCCAAAAGCTTACCCGCCTCATCCAAAAGCACAATTGGGCGATATGCATTGGGGGAATCGACAGCTCTCCCTTCCTTTCTGAGCAAGACCAACTTCCCTGTCTTCCATCGCCCAGGGAAAAGGCCTCGCTCAATACAGGCATTATAAATAGCCCTGAGCCGCGGTTCCAATGCACCCAAGGCCAACGCCCAAGCGCGCCCGTGGATGCCGTCAGGACCAGGAGCAGTGTTTTTCCTTTTCATTCTAAGCACCGCAGCCTGCAACTCGCCTTCCGACACTTCAGGCACTCTCGGAACAGTGTCTGACTCCTCCTCTTGAGATGGAGCCATACAAGGCGGGTCAAATTCCGTTCTCTGCGGAAACAGGGCTTCAACCACGGCTTCGAGGAGATCCGGTTGTAAGGTCTCGGTTAAAGGAGAGGTCTGTGTGCGAAGCTTCTTTCTTACCACTTTATAAGGTCTTCCCCATGGATCCCTGTTTAGCTCTTCAAGTGATTCCTTGTACGCTTTATTTTTGGCTTCGCCGATTGCGACCCGCAGGGACACACGGGCGGTCTTGTAGACATCGTACCGCCGCCTTTCCTCCCCACTTTCACGCTGCCTGCGACGCCGATAATGCGTGTACTGTAGCCGAGCCGCCACACAGTCTTCGCGTAGCCGCGCCAGCACCGGCGACCACCAGTACACTCCGCGTGCTCGACCCGAGCACCGTACTCTCGGCATGCTGGCGTCGCAAACCAACGACATTCTTTTTTGGAGGTCTTCAATCTCCGAAATAACGTCCTCTCCCATTGGCTTCATTGCCCAAGCCTGCACAGTTGCCGCTTCAACAAGAAACTCGGAGTCCATGTTTTTTAGGGACCACCGTGGACTGCTCCTATCTCTATAGATTGGAAGAGGCGATTGTGTGACTGTCGGGCACGCTGCGATCTCGAACCGAATGAAAGGATGATCGGAGAGACTCTCTGCATACACCTGTACTTCCCAGCTACGAACATTGTGCGCCAAGGCGGCATCAACAAATGTAATGTCAACTTTTGAGCCGCCATTGTGTCGAACACAGGTGTCCTCATCACCCCGGTTAACTACAATCATACCCTTGGAAGCTAACCAACCGTCCAGATATTGTCCCCTAACACACGTCACTCGAGACCTCCACGCAGCCGATTTCGCGTTTAAGTCCCCAGCAACGATTACCTTCCTAGGGTGTATACTCTCCACCAGATCACCGACCTCGTCCATAAAAATTTCAAATTCAAAGAAATGTCGGTTTGGAGAAAAATACACTGCAATGACTGTTATGTCCCCGATCTCAGCGGAGACATAACCTCGCCCCCTCACAACATTTTGCATAGCCGGAGATCCCACCGCGGCTCTGGAGGCAATGACTACTAAGCCATCCCGGTCGCCTATCCAATCTTCACCCCGCGGGACAAAAAGTGGCTCAGAGACTACCGCCACTTGTATATTCCACTCCACCAGGGCTTGAAACATGAGATCTTGTGACCTAGCGCAGTGGTTGAGATTCGCCTGGAGGAATTGAATACGGCGTCCAGCCATTAAGGGGCCGTATCCATGCGAATCTCCTCTACCCGATCAGTGGCTATAATGAACGGGCTGGCGGACTGCGAGGGGACCCTAGGGCCATCGCCGCCTCTACCTCCTCGACGAGTAACGTGTGGCGCTTTACACGATCCGCTTCCTGTGCGATGTTTGGCCGCTAGGCCTGCTCGCTGGCAGCTCCCACAAATTGGGGCTGCCGTGCAGGACTGGGCCTTGTGACCCCTTTGACCGCAACGGTAACACTCATCGCTGCGGTCTATTTCCGACGTACATTTGGCTCTTAGATGCCCCGTCTCGAGGCACCTGAAGCATCGACGAGGACGGGACTCCAGGAGGTGAACCCGTACTGAGACCCAGCCCACGAGTATCCTGCCTGAGGCCGCCACTTTCATTGCTGCAGCCACTGGGCACTTGAGCCATAAGGAGCCTAGCCCATTGCCCATACGAATCGTCCCGGTTTGAACCTCTCCAGGAGAGCATTCCCCGACCCGAGCAATCGCTGTGGCCACCTCTTCCTCTGTCGTGGCGTCATCCAAGCCCACGATTCGCATCTCCGCACACTTCGTGGGTACGGTGACGCGCACTGTTGGCTCATCAGCAAAGAATTCCTTAAGACGTCCAGCTAGAGCCCGCGCCTTTTCCTCTTTTAAGGGCCCAGGGATTTCATACAACCGGGCTCCAGTTGCAGCCTTCTTTAGACGCATGTCACTCAGGTTGAGGTCATCAACCTTCATGCTGCGACGCGCCCGGATCACAACATCATTATATGTTAAACCCTTTTGCGTCGCTTCCTCGTTAAGTGATAACATCACTGCAGCCGTGCGCGGAGGACGAAGTTTTTTATTCATCTTCGAATGTACCTGTGCAGCGGTCTCAGGCTTTCCTACACTAGCACCTAGACCACTTTTTGGCTTCGCGCCTCGCCGAGCTACCACATTCCAGCCCTCGCTCATTGAGGCAGGGGCCGGTGGTATCGGACGGGGCTCAGTATCTCGGGGCTCTTTTGCCTCGACACCGGTTCTCTTCTTTTTCTTCTTCTTCTTTTGTTTTTGGCTCGCCTCCGTCCTTACGCTAACGTTAGGAGCCACCACTCTGATTTCCGGCCTTATTGGTTGTGGACGGTTGGAAGTTGCTACAATGCCTTCCCGCTCTCCGTTTTCCGCTTCCCTTGCCGCAGCTCTCTTTTTATCGGCCGCAAGAGGCGGCCTTATTCTAACCTCAGGAAGAAGACGTCCCTTCATATTATCAAATCGGGCATCAACAATATTTTGGAGCCGAGTGATCTGCTCCTGAACGGTTAGTTCCTCGCTGCTCTGATTCAGAACCTGCGAAGCTGCTGTCACCTGGCTTTTCTTCGCCCTAGTCGGTTCACTTGCTTGTTGTGAAAGCTTATTTTGATCAGCCATCACCCTCTCAAACTTGTCCTTTAACTCTCTTAATTCACTCTTAACTTTGTTAAGTTCGCATTCCAGGCTCGTATTTTGGGCCTGTAATATAGCCATTTCCGCAGACGGTGACCTATTACACATAATTTCCGCCGTTTTAGCAATTTCTGCCGTCACCAATATGATGTCTTTCCTGAGTGCTCCCTTAATATTTTTGCTTTTAACTAAGACACTGTTGAGCGCATCCGCACAACTCGCTAAGTTACCAGTAAGCTCATTAATATTTTTCCTCTCCATTTCATTCCATATTTCCTTCACGATTGTCGTAGTTTTTGCAGATCCTTGTATTGAAATGTCTATTGACCCAGAAGGTCTTAAAACAAAACCACCATTATCACTCTCATAATCCACGTCCATAGAATTTTTAGGTTTCCTCTTACTTCGCACCATCTTCGCCTTAACCTGTAAACTCTTCTCTTTCATATCCTGTTCTGATTCTCTGCAACGCTCCTCTTCGAGATTTTTCTCAGCCTGACTATAGCCAAGATCTCTCCCAAAGGAGTTTCCTCTGACTTTATTTGCTTTTTGACTTGCCTTACGTAACAGCGGGGACAAATCCAAAGAGACATCAGAGATACTTCCCGACTCATATTCACTCTCATCGTTACCCATGCCGATTCCTCTCCTTTTACTGGATTCCAAACCCTTTCTTCCTGTGAGGATCACTTTCCTGCCTACATCATTTTTATTTTCTGATGTCAAATCCGGTAATCCTTCTCCTGCCTTACGCTTCGACGCCTCCACCTTAGTGGTTATAGAGCCTGACTGATTCGCCACAGTTAGACTACTATTTGAAAGCGATCGAACTACTCCAGGCATGTCTTTATCTTCAGCACTACTGTGTGCTTTTCGAACGACGACGTCCTCAATAACAACAACAAGCTGTTTTTTAGCAGCATCCACCTTAATGTTATCGTCGCTCGTGCCTACTTCAGCCGAACTCCCACTCATACATCTGCCACTTTTAACCGAAGCAATGACCACCTCTCTCATTTCTGCATCTCCACTCTCTACCGAATCATGTGGTGCTCCCCCAGATACAATGGAGCGACCGCAGTTGGAACTCGCCCGCGAACGCGACCGAGTTTCAACTCCGGCAAGGGATTCCCCAGCAAAGCCGGGACCCTCCTGGGTAGTGTTTTCTTTAACAGTTTGATCCATCATGATTTATTAAATTCCCAAAATAACCCCCCAGTTATGGAGCCCTAGTGACCAGATCCCCCCCGGCCATCCATCCCATCGGCGGGCCCCGAACCTTAGGATTGGGGTAATTTTTTATAGAGGTTGTCTTCCTCGCGGCCCCTCCCCTCAAATGAGAAGAGCGGCCCCCGGTTCCGCACTAACTTGCGGATTACGGTTCGCCCGACGTGGCTCCCGAGTTGAGAGCCAAAAGCCTACCGACCATGAAAACACAGCCGGAACGGCTCGCCGCGCATTGTGGGCGTTTCCGCCCCCACGGGTAATTTTTTATAGAGGTTTTCTTCCTCGCGACCCGAAGGCCCCCGTTCCCGTTGCCGGGCTTACGGGCTCCGCCAGTCCGTCCGCCAGGCCCCTGGAATACATACATATTCAAGAGACCTGCCCAGGGTGCGCCACGAGGAGGCCGACCGACATTGGCACCCCAACCTAACCTAACCTAACCTAACCTAACCTAACCTAACCTAACCTAACCTTTTTTTTTTTTTTTTGAACAGGAAAAAACCCCTTATGGGTACCGCCGCCCGCGGGGTCAGGCGACGGTTATGTCGGACTCGCACCGACTAAAACAACCTGTGTGCTCCACCACGCTGCTGGTGGCGGGTGCAGGGTGCCTTATTTGACCCCACTCCCGCCAGCAGCAACTCTGAACCCCAGAGTGCGCCACCTCTGGGTCGGGGCCTCTCTAAAAGTGGCCCCTCCCTCCGCTGGACGATGCATCGGGAGCACCAGATGCATCGACCGCCTCGGGGACCTTATAAGGAGGGCGTCCGAATAAACCCCGTTCGGAACGCCCAGAAGGTCCCCGTTAGGGCGGCATGCGATGGTCTTGAACGAGTCGCCTGCGCCCGGCTCGCCTGCGGCGGATCGGATCCCGAGACTCGACTTCCCGGACCCGCTCCGCCGCCTCCTTCTGCGAAATGACGTGCTCACAGAAGGAGGCCATCGCTGCCCACGACCTCTCCCTGTCCACCATGGCACGAACCACAGTGGGCAAGGAGAGGTCGCGCCCCACCTGTGCCACGAGCTCCGCCCGCTGAACCGCCCAAGCTGGACAGTCCGCGAGCGTGTGCAACGCCGTGTCGGAATCGGCGCCGCACTCGTGGCACACACCGGACGCTTCGCGCCGGGCCACCCGCCACAGATACCACCCGAAACAACCATGTCCGGAGAGCACCTGCGTCAGGCGGAAGGTGAGAACCCCATGCCTCCTGGCGACCCAGCCCTGGAGAATGGGCTGGATGGCCGAAATCGTCCAGCCTCCTGCACTGGGCGATTCCAGCCGCCGCCTCCATTGGCGGAGGAGCTCCTGCTGAGCCTCCCTCCGCCAATCTACCTCTACCACCGCCGAGTCTCCCCCCGATGAACGGGCTTCAACTCTGCGGCGGTAGGCCTGAGCGAGCACCTTGGCCTCCAGGTCCCAGGGAGGGGACCCGGCCAAGGCGCAGGCCGCCTCGCCGGAAATGGTCCGGTAGCCCCGCACGAGTCTGACCGCCATGATCCTCTGCGCTCCACGCAGCAGAGGCAGGGACCCCGCAGTCAGCCGCTCCGCCCACACGGGAGCGCCGTACAGGGCCATAGAGCGGACCACTCCGGCATAAAGGCGCCGGCAGCCTGCATTAGGCCCCCCCAAATTCGGGAGGAGCCTGCTCAGGGCTCCGGCGGTCGCCGTTAACTTGGGGGCGAGCCGCCGGAAGTGGGCCTCGAACGTCCATCGGCTGTCGAGGAGCAATCCCAGGTACCGTAGAGTACCCGAGATTTCGATGGACGTCCCGCCCACCATCAACCGGGAGCCCACTGGGGGCGCCATCCGAGGCCTGTGGAAGCAAATGGCCTCGGATTTCTCCAAAGCCACCCCCAGTCCTAACCGGCGAATCCGCGCCACGACGTGTGCGGTGGCCGCGGTCGCCAGCACACGGGCATCCCGGTGGGTGCCCGCACGGGCAGTCACCAGGGTGTCGTCTGCGTAACAGAACAGACGGACCCCCGGAAGCATTTGCCCGCGCAGCACCCAGTCGTAGCCGATGTTCCACAGAAGGGGGCC
The DNA here is from genome assembly GCA_947086505.1 of Morpho deidamia. NCBI lineage: Eukaryota > Metazoa > Arthropoda > Insecta > Lepidoptera > Nymphalidae > Morpho > Morpho deidamia. Next base: position 86,380 of record CAMTZC010000009.1, read on the forward strand.
AAGAACCGACCCCTGTGGAACACCGCACGACATCCTCCGCTCCTTCCACCCACCCCCAGCCGTCGGGTACCCGACAGCGCGGTCGGCCAGATAATTACCGACAACACGCTGCAGGTACATGGGGATGCGGTGGAAGCGTAGGGCCTCCTTGATCACTCCCCAGGGCAAGGTGTTGAAAGCGTTAGCAATGTCCAAAGACACCGCCAACACAACCTCGCCCCGAGTTGTCGCCTCCTCCGCCAGATGTCTTACACCCTCGATACAGTCGAGGGTGGACCTGCCCTGGCGGAATCCGCACTGGAGACGACTGAGGTCGGGCCCTACCTCCTGGAGGTGCTGGACTATGCGGGAAGCTATTATTCGTTCGAGCAGCTTCCCCGCCTCGTCCAGCAAAACGATGGGCCGATACGCGGAGGGTGTATCGGCCGGTTTACCCTCCTTCTTAAGCAGGACCAGTCTCCCCGTTTTCCACCTACGGGGAAAGAGGCCCTGCTCGAGGCAGGCACTGTATGTTGCCCTGAGTTGAGACTCCATCGGACCCAGGGCAAGAGACCAGGCGCGCCCAGGGATGCCGTCCGGCCCAGGGGCAGTGTTCTTCGTCTTCATCCGACTCACCGCCCCGGCTAACTCCCACTCCGACACCCCCGGCGCACCTGATACAGTGCCGTCCTCCTCCTCCAGAGGCGCCATACGAGGCGGAACCACCTCGGCCGCCTGCGGGAACAGGGTTTCCACGACAGATTCGAGGAAATCTGGCCGAAGGCTCTCGGTGAGGGGGGGAGCGCGGGCGCGAAGCTTCTTCCGCGCCGCTTTGTACGGCCTCCCCCACGGATCCCGATCGAGCTCCTCGGCCATCTCCTTGTGGGCCCTGTCCTTAGCCTCGGCGATGGCCACCCGCAAAGTAGCGCGGGCAGCCCTGTAGGCCTCGTAACGGCGCCTCTCCTCTTCGACGTCGTGTCGCCTGCGACGCCTGTAGCGGGATAACCGGTAGCGCACAGCTCTGCACTGGTCTCGCAGCTGCGCCAGCTCCTCCGACCACCAGTATACCCCGCATGCCGGCCCTGTGCATCGCACCCTCGGCATGCTGGCGTCGCAAACGAGCGACATCCGCCGCTGCAGGTCCTCCACCTCCGCGGCTACATCCCCCCCCGTGGGCCCTGCCACCCACGCCTGGACAATTGCGGCCTCGACCAAGAACTCGGGGTCCATTTTCTTTAAAGACCACCGAGGGCCGCCACTTCTATTAGACCGGGAAGAAGTGGGAGTGGGAGTGGGGCGCGTGGAGACCTCGAACCATATGTACCGATGGTCCGAGAGAGACTCCGCACCCACCATTACCTCCCAATTACTGACACACGGTGACATGGCGGCGTCGACAAAGGTGACGTCGACTTTGGAGCCGCCATTCCATCGTACACATGTGTCAGCATCCCCCCGGTTCATGACGACGAGCCCGGTCGAGGCAAGCCAACTGTCCAGGAACCTCCCCCGGATACACGTAACTGGAGACCCCCACGCAGCGGATTTTGCATTGAGGTCTCCAGCCAGGATCACCTTCCCAGGGCGCAACCTTGCCACCAAAACGCCGATCTCAGCCATGAAAAGCTCGAAGCTCGAGAACGGCGCATTCGGTGAGAAGTAGACCCCAATTACGGACATGTCTCCGATTCTAGCAGAGACATATCCGTTCCCCCTCACAACACCCTCCAGGGCTGGGGAGCCAACTGCAGCCCTGGAAGCAATGGCCACATCCCCCAGACGATCTGCGACCCACTCCTCGCCCGACGGGACGAAGAGAGGCTCGGATACCACCGCGACATGTACCATGCGCTCTGCCATGGCCTGAAAGAGCAAGTCCTGGGCCCCGCCAGAGCGCATGATATTCGCCTGGAGAAATCGGTATTTCGTGAGGGCCATTACTGATTGATTTCCATAGTCTCCATTCCCCGGCTCGTGGTAGCTCGAGCCGGGCTGGTGGCAGGTTGTGAGGGGACCCTCGGGCCATCACCCCCCCTTCCTCTCCTCATCGGGACGGACGGTGCCTTGCACTGCCCGCCCCCCGCCCTATGATCGGCCTTCAGCCCTGCCCGTTGGCAGCTCCCACAATGTGGGGCAGCCGAGCAGGACTGGGCCTTGTGGCCGCTCTTGCCGCAGCGATAGCATTCATCGCTGCGGTCAACTGTCGATCGACATTCCGCCCGCAGGTGCCCCTTCTCTAGGCACCTGAAGCAGCGGCGTGGGCGGGCCTCGAGCAAGTGGACGCGGGCCGAGACCCAACCCACCAAAACCCTGCCAATCGTCACCACCTTTTTGGCCGCTGCAACCGGAACCCTGAGCCATATGGAGCCTAAGCCTCCGTCTGACCAGCGGATCACCCCTGTGGTGATATCCTGTCTGGAGCATTCTCCTGTCCGAGCGATGGCAACAGCTACGTCCTCCTCAGTTGTGGAGTCATCTAGACCCACGAGGCGTAGTTCCGCGCATTTCGTGGGCGTAGTGACCCGCACCGCTGGCTCATCCCTGAACAGCTCACGGATCCGGCCAGCTAAAACTCCAGCCTTCTCCTCCTTTGTGGGACCGGAAATTTCAAACATCCGGGCCCCAGTGGCAGCCTTCTTGACCCTCATGCCACCGTCTAAGCCCAGGTCGTCAATCTTGACGTTATTTTTGGCCCGGGATAGAACCTCCGAGTACGAGAGGCCCTTATCAATTGCCTCCTGGTCCACGGTCACCACTACAGCCGCTGAGCGTGGGGTCTGGAGTTTCCTCCCCCCTTTCTTTGGCTGCGACTGAACGGTGGTGGCAACGGGTTTATTTGCCTTGGCAGATTGCTTCTTCGCTTTCGCCTTGGTACCCTTCCGTGCCACAACATTCCAGCCCTCACTCATAGAAGCGGGGGCTGGTGGTAACGGTCTTGGCTCTGGAAGAGTCCGTTTCGCCTCTGCCAAGGATTTCTTCTTCTTGGCCTTGGCCTTTCCCTTCTTTCCGGCCGTCGTTGCTGAGGGGGCCGATCCAACTGGAGCAGGATCAACCACCCTGATTTCAGGCCGCTTAGCCCTAGAAGGCCGGCTAGAGACTACCGCTGCTTCCTTTCTGGGAGCCTCTGTCACAGTTTTGGCCGCCGCCTCCGCCCTTCTTTTGTCCGAGGCCAACGGCGGCCTTAGTCTCTCCTCTGGTGGGAGCCGACACTCGAAACTGTCCAACCGCGCTGTGATGATATTCTGGAGTCTATCCATCTCCTCGTCGATGGTAAGACCCCTTGCGGTCGTTGTACCCTTTTTGGGAGCTGCCTCCTCGCTTGACGCCGATTTGGCACAAGTCATCATCTCTTTTATCGTTGCAATCTCAACTGACAGATTGTTGATGACTTGTACCAACCTTTTATTTTCTTCTCTGAGGAGTCGATTCTCCTCGGACTCCGACCTCTCGGTTAAGACCTTAGCGGCCTCCTCTATCGTTCGGGCTACCTTGTTTAGAGTCCCTCTGCATGAACCATTGAGGTTTTTGGACTTGTTGACAGTCAGCCTCATCTTCGCCGCATTCTCCGCAAGGATGTCGCTAACACGAGACGTGTCAACCTCTGTAAGAGCCACTTGTGGCAGAACTACTTTAGAGCTGGCCGACGCCGATCTCGACGAGCGACCGCTCACTTCACCCGACGCGTCCATGAAAATATCCTCATCATCAGGCTCACCACACTCTAGGGCGTCACGAGCCTCACGAAGGCCGAATTTCGAGCCACTCGCACGGGATCTGGTGTCCGCTTTCTTCGCGTCCAGATCCTCATCCGAATCAGCGGGGCTCCCACGATCCGTCCTGTCCCTTTTCTTTGAGCGGACACGTTTACCCGTGCCGCTCATGTCCTCCAAAGATACGCATTTTGTTAGGTCCTGCAGAGAAACCGAGCATTCTCCCAAGATCGGACTCCGAGAACCAGATCCGCATCCAATCCTTCTGGAACTGCGCGCAGGATTGCGCCGCGTTCCCACACACGTATCCGCGGAAACACCAGCCAAGCCGGTTTCAATTCCGCCGACACCCCCTCCTGTCTCCTCCGAAGCATTGGTTGCCCCCCCAGATACAATGGGGCGACCGAGGCCAGTATTGCACGGCACCCGCAAAATTAAATTCGCGGACTGCGGCGCAACACTGGTCGCGGTGAGGGATTCCCCGGGTGAACCGGGACCCTCCTGGGTAGTCGTTACTTTTTGTTTGTCCATGCTTCATATTTTTAGTTTTTGGTTACCCTAACGACCGAACTCCCATCGGCCATTCATCTCGTCGGCAGGTATGACCTTGAGATTGGGTGAGGCCCTCGCGACTGGATACCCCCCAGCCACTCATCCCCTCGGCGAGCCCCAAAAACCTTGGGATTAGGGGTAATTTTTTAGAGAGGTTTTCTTCCTCGCGACCCGAAGGTCCCCGCTCCCATCGCTGGGTTTACGGGTTTGGCTGACGGAGGCCGAAGCCGTGTCCAGCAAGACTTAAACTAAGCCAAAACCAAACGCGCCAACCAATTGAGGACTCATTCCCCCCAGAGCCCCCAGCCTATCAGAAATGCCCTCTGCAGACAGAGGGACAATCAGAATCAGCAACCCTACCCCCCCTACCCCACGGTCCGTTCGCCAGGTCCAGGGAATACATATTTCATTATTCCGTAGGCCTGCCCAGGGTGCGCCACGAGGAGGCCAACCGCTAAAGCACCCCAACCTAACCTAACCTAACCTAACCTAACCTAACCTAACCTAACCTAACCTAACCTAACCTAACCTTTTTTTTTTTTTTTTTTTGAACAGGAAAAAACCCCTTATGGGTACCGCCGCCCGCGGGGTCAGGCGACGGTTATGTCGGACTCGCACCGACTAAAACAACCTGTGTGCTCCACCACGCTGCTGGTGGCGGGTGCAGGGTGCCTTATTTGACCCCACTCCCGCCAGCAGCAACTCTGAACCCCAGAGTGCGCCACCTCTGGGTCGGGGCCTCTCTAAAAGTGGCCCCTCCCTCCGCTGGACGATGCATCGGGAGCACCAGATGCATCGACCGCCTCGGGGACCTTATAAGGAGGGCGTCCGAATAAACCCCGTTCGGAACGCCCAGAAGGTCCCCGTTAGGGCGGCATGCGATGGTCTTGGACGAGTCGCCTGCGCCCGGCTCGCCTGCGGCGGATCGGATCCCGAGACTCGACTTCCCGGACCCGCTCCGCCGCCTCCTTCTGCGAAATGACGTGCTCGCAGAAGGAGGCCATCGCTGCCCACGACCTCTCCCTGTCCACCATGGCACGAACCACAGTGGGCAAGGAGAGGTCGCGCCCCACCTGTGCCACGAGCTCCGCCCGCTGAACCGCCCAAGCTGGACAGTCCGCGAGCGTGTGCAGCGCCGTGTCGGAATCGGCGCCGCACTCGTGGCACACACCGGACGCTTCGCGCCGGGCCACCCGCCACAGATACCACCCGAAACAACCATGTCCGGAGAGCACCTGCGTCAGGCGGAAGGTGAGGACCCCATGCCTCCTGGCGACCCAGCCCTGGAGAATGGGCTGGATGGCCGAAATCGTCCAGCCTCCTGCACTGGGCGATTCCAGCCGCCGCCTCCATTGGCGGAGGAGCTCCTGCTGAGCCTCCCTCCGCCAATCTACCTCTACCACCGCCGAGTCTCCCCCCGATGAACGGGCTTCAACTCTGCGGCGGTAGGCCTGAGCGAGCACCTTGGCCTCCAGGTCCCAGGGAGGGGACCCGGCCAAGGCGCAGGCCGCCTCGCCGGAAATGGTCCGGTAGCCCCGCACGAGTCTGACCGCCATGATCCTCTGCGCTCCACGCAGCAGAGGCAGGGACCCCGCAGTCAGCCGCTCCGCCCACACGGGAGCGCCGTACAGGGCCATAGAGCGGACCACTCCGGCATAAAGGCGCCGGCAGCCTGCATTAGGCCCCCCCAAATTCGGGAGGAGCCTGCTCAGGGCTCCGGCGGTCGCCGTTAACTTGGGGGCGAGCCGCCGGAAGTGGGCCTCGAACGTCCATCGGCTGTCGAGGAGCAATCCCAGGTACCGTAGAGTACCCGAGATTTCGATGGACGTCCCGCCCACCATCAACCGGGAGCCCACTGGGGGCGCCATCCGAGGCCTGTGGAAGCAAATGGCCTCGGATTTCTCCAAAGCCACCCCCAGTCCTAACCGGCGAATCCGCGCCACGACGTGTGCGGTGGCCGCGGTCGCCAGCACACGGGCATCCCGGTGGGTGCCCGCACGGGCAGTCACCAGGGTGTCGTCTGCGTAACAAAACAGACGGACCCCCGGAAGCATTTGCCCGCGCAGCACCCAGTCGTAGCCGATGTTCCACAGAAGGGGGCCAAGAACCGACCCCTGTGGAACACCGCACGACATCCTCCGCTCCTTCCACCCACCCCCAGCCGTCGGGTACCCGACAGCGCGGTCGGCCAGATAATTACCGACAACACGCTGCAGGTACATGGGGATGCGGTGGAAGCGTAGGGCCTCCTTGATCACTCCCCAGGGCAAGGTGTTGAAAGCGTTAGCGATGTCCAACGACACCGCCAACACAACCTCGCCCCGAGTTGTCGCCTCCTCCGCCAGATGTCTTACACCCTCGATACAGTCGAGGGTGGACCTGCCCTGGCGGAATCCGCACTGGAGACGACTGAGGTCGGGCCCTACCTCCTGGAGGTGCTGGACTATGCGGGAAGCTATTATTCGTTCGAGCAGCTTCCCCGCCTCGTCCAGCAAAACGATGGGCCGATACGCGGAGGGTGTATCGGCCGGTTTACCCTCCTTCTTAAGCAGGACCAGTCTCCCCGTTTTCCACCTACGGGGAAAGAGGCCCTGCTCGAGGCAGGCACTGTATGTTGCCCTGAGTTGAGACTCCATCGGACCCAGGGCAAGAGACCAGGCGCGCCCAGGGATGCCGTCCGGCCCAGGGGCAGTGTTCTTCGTCTTCATCCGACTCACCGCCCCGGCTAACTCCCACTCCGACACCCCCGGCGCACCTGATACAGTGCCGTCCTCCTCCTCCAGAGGCGCCATACGAGGCGGAACCACCTCGGCCGTCTGCGGGAACAGGGTTTCCACGACAGATTCGAGGAAATCTGGCCGAAGGCTCTCGGTAAGGGGGGGAGCGCGGGCGCGAAGCTTCTTCCGCGCCGCTTTGTACGGCCTCCCCCACGGATCCCGATCGAGCTCCTCGGCCATCTCCTTGTGGGCCCTGTCCTTAGCCTCGGCGATGGCCACCCGCAAAGTAGCGCGGGCAGCCCTGTAGGCCTCGTAACGGCGCCTCTCCTCTTCGACGTCGTGTCGCCTGCGACGCCTGTAGCGGGATAACCGGTAGCGCACAGCTCTGCACTGGTCTCGCAGCTGCGCCAGCTCCTCCGACCACCAGTATACCCCGCATGCCGGCCCTGTGCATCGCACCCTCGGCATGCTGGCGTCGCAAACGAGCGACATCCGCCGCTGCAGGTCCTCCACCTCCGCGGCTACATCCCCCCCCGTGGGCCCTGCCACCCACGCCTGGACAATTGCGGCCTCGACCAAGAACTCGGGGTCCATTTTCTTTAGAGACCACCGAGGGCCGCCACTTCTATTAGACCGGGAAGAAGAGGGAGTGGGAGTGGGGCGCGTGGAGACCTCGAACCATATGTACCGATGGTCCGAGAGAGACTCCGCACCCACCATTACCTCCCAATTACTGACACACGGTGACATGGCGGCGTCGACAAAGGTGACGTCGACTTTGGAGCCGCCATTCCATCGTACACATGTGTCAGCATCCCCCCGGTTCATGACGACGAGCCCGGTCGAGGCAAGCCAACTGTCCAGGAACGTCCCCCGGATACACGTAACTGGAGACCCCCACGCAGCGGATTTTGCATTGAGGTCTCCAGCCAGGATCACCTTCTCAGGGCGCAACCTTGCCACCAAAACGCCGATCTCAGCCATAAAAAGCTCAAAGCTCGAGAACGGCGCGTTCGGTGAGAAGTAGACACCGATCACGAACATGTCTCCGATTCTAGCCGAGACATATCCGTTCCCCCTCACAACGCTCTCCAGGGCTGGGGAGCCAACTGCAGCCCTGGAAGCAATGGCCACATCCCCCAGACGATCTGCGACCCACTCCTCGCCCGACGGGACGAAGAGAGGCTCGGATACCACCGCGACATGTACCATGCGCTCCGCCATGGCCTGAAAGAGCAAGTCCTGGGCCCCGCCAGAGCGCATGATATTCGACTGGAGAAATCGGTATTTCGTGAGGGCCATTACTGGATTCCATCCATAGTCTCACTTCCCCGGCTCGTGGTAGCTCGAGCCGGGCTGGGGTAGCTCGAGCCGGGCTGGTGGCAGGTTGTGAGGGGACCCTCGGGCCATCACCCCCCCTTCCTCTCCTCATCGGGACGGACGGTGCCTTGCACTGCCCGCCCCCCGCCCTATGATCGGCCTTCAGCCCTGCCCGTTGGCAGCTCCCACAATGTGGGGCAGCCGAGCAGGACTGGGCCTTGTGGCCGCTCTTGCCGCAGCGATAACATTCATCGCTGCGGTCCACTGTCGCACGACATTCCGCCCGCAGGTGCCCCTTCTCTAGGCACCTGAAACAGCGGCGTGGGCGGGCCTCGAGCAAGTGGACGCGGGCCGAGACCCATCCCACCAAGACCCTGCCCATCGTCACCACCTTTTTGGCCGCTGCGACCGGAACCCTGAGCCATATGGAGCCCAATCCTCCGTCTGCCCAGCGGATCGCCCCTGTGGTGATGTCCTGCTTGGAGCATTCTGCTACCCGGGCGATAGCGACAGCCACGTCCTCCTCTGTGGTGGAGTCATCTAGACCCACGAGGCGCAGTTCTGCGCATTTCGTGGGCGTAGTGACCCGCACTGCAGGCTCATCCCTGAAGAGATCCCGGATCCGGCTAGCGAGAACTCCTGCCTTCTCTTCCTTAGTTGGACCGGAAATCTCAAACATCCGGGCCCCAGTGGCAGCCTTCTTGACCCTCATGCCACCGTCCAAACCAAGGTCGTCAATCTTGACGCCGTTTCGGGCCCGGGATAAAACCTCCGAGTACGAGAGGCCCCTGTCTATTGCCTCCTGGTCTACGGTCACCACTACAGCCGCTGAGCGCGGGGTCTGGAGTTTCCTCCCCCCTTTCTTTGGCTGCGACTGAGCAGTGGTGGCAGCGGGCTTATTCACCTTGGCAGATTGCTGCTTCCCTTTCGCCTTGGTGCCCTTTCGTGCCACGACATTCCAGCCCTCACTCATAGAAGCAGGGGCTGGTGGTAGCGGTCGTGGCTCTGGAAGCGTCCGTTTCGCCTCTGCCAAGGATTTCTTCTTCTTGGCCTTCCTCTTCTTTCCGGCCGTCGTTCCTGAGGGGGCCGATCCTATTGGAGCAGGATCAACCACCCTGATTTCTGGCCGCTTAGCCCTAGAAGGCCGGGTAGAGACTGCCGCTGCTTCATTCCTGGGAGCCTCTGTTACAGTTTTGGCTGCCGCCTCCGCCCTTCTCTTATCCGAGGCCAACGGCGGCCGAAGTCTCTCCTCAGGTGGAAGTCGACACTCAAAACCGTCCAACCGCGCTGTTATTATATTTTGAAGTCTAGCCATCTCCTCATCAATGGTTAGACCCCTTGCGGTCGTCGTTCTCTTCTTGGGAGCTGTCTCCTCGTCTGTCGCCTTTTTGGCACAGGTCATCATCTCTTTCATCGTCGCAATTTCTACGGACAGATTATTGATGACCTGTACCAACCTTGCGTTTTCTTCCCTGAGGAGCCGATTCTCCTCGGACTCCGACCTCTCGGTTAAGACCTTAGCAGCCTCCTCTATCGTTCGGGCTACCTTATTCAGAGTCCCTCTACATGAACCATTGATGTTTTTGGACTTGTTGACAGTCGCCCTCATCTTCGCAGCATTCTCGGCGAGTATGTCGCTAACACGAGACGTGTCAACCTCTGTAAGAGCCACTTGTGGCGGAACTACTTTAGAGCTGGCCGACGCAGATCTCGATGAGCGACCGCTCAGCGCTTCACCCGACGCGTCCATGTAGACATCTTCGTCCTCAGGCTCACCACACTCTAAGGCGTCACGAGCCTCCCGGAGGCCGAATTTCGAGCCACTCGCACGGGATCTGGTGTCCGCTTTCTTCGCGTCCAGATCCTCGTCCGAATCAGCGGGGCTCCCGCGATCCGTCCTGTCCCTTTTCTTTGAGCGGACACGTTTACCCGTGCCGCTCATGTCCTCCAACGATTTACATTTCGTTAGGTCCTGCAGAGAAACCGAGCCTTCTCCTAAGATCGGACTCCGAGAACCAGATCCGCATCCAACCCTTCTGGAACTGCGCGCAGGATTGCGCCGCGTTCCCACACACGTATCCGCGGAAACACCAGCCAAGCCGGTTTCAATTCCGCCGACACCCCCTCCTGTCTCCTCCGAAGCATTGGTTGCCCCCCCAGATACAATGGGGCGACCGAGGCCAGTATTGCACGGCACCCGCAAAATTAAATTCGCGGACTGCGGCGCAACACTGGTCGCGGTGAGGGATTCCCCGGGTGAACCGGGACCCTCCTGGGTAGTCGATACCTTTAGTTTGTCCATGCTTCATTCAGTTTTAGTTTTGGTTACCCTAACGACCGAACTCCCATCGGCCATTCATCTTGTCGGCAGGTATGACCTTAAGATTGGGTGAGGCCCTCGCGACTGGATTCCCCCCCAGCCACTCATCCCCTCGGCGAGCCCCAAAACCTTGGGATTAGGGGTAATTTTTTAGAGAGGTTTTCTTCCTCGCGACCCGAAGGTCCCCGCTCCCATCGCTGGGTTTACGGGTTTGGCTGACGGAGGCCGAAGCCGTGTCCAGCAAGACTTGAACTAAGCCAAAACCAAACGCGCCAACCAATTGAGGACTCATTCCCCCCCAGAGCCCCCAGCCTATCAGAGTTGCCCTCTGCAGACAGAGGGACAATCAGAATCAGCAACCCTACCCCCCCTACCCCACGGTCCGTTCGCCAGGTCCAGGGAATACATATTTCATTATTCCGTAGGCCTGCCCAGGGTGCGCCACGAGGAGGCCAACCGCTAAAGCACCCCAACCTAACCTAACCTAACCTAACCTAACCTAACCTAACCTAACCTAACCTAACCTAACCTAACCTAACCTAACCTAACCTAACCTTTTTTTTTTTTTTTTTTTTTTTTTTTTTTTTTCGAGGGGAAACTCCTAACGAGTACACACGCCGTCATGGGAGCCGACGACGTGGTTATGTGGGGTTCGCACCCACTAAAACCCCCCGGTGTCCATCTCACGCCTTAGTGCGGCAGCCACGGTTCCTTATTTGACCGCGACCTCGCAGCGTTGCCGCCCTAGCGGCCCTCCTCAGAGCAGGGAGTTCCTTACGCCTCCCGACCACCTCTGGGATGCACCTAAGGACACTAGATGCATCCTAGAATAAGACCCTTGTAAGGGCGCCGGGTCTCCCATCACCCGACGTCCAGGATCTCAACATCGTCGCTGTCTGTAAACAGTCGAGTATCGACCGCAGCAACGACTGCAGGTTCCGAGGGGGAACTAGTGATTGGTTCCTTCCGAAACCCACGACGACTTTTGATGGGGTTGCAGAGCCTGCCCCCCATTCTATGATTTGCCGGGAGACCAGCCCTAGCGCATGGCCCACATTTAGGGTCCCGCGAGCATCGCGTAGCGATGTGGCCAGTCTCACCGCAGCGGTAGCACTCAGTGCTTCTATCGATTTCCGAGCCACAGTTGGCCCGAAAGTGACCAACCTCTAGACAGCGGTAGCACCGCTGTATTTGCTTTCGCAGGAGCTCAACGCGTGCCGTACACCATCCCACGCGGAGCTTCCCAATGCCCTCCAACTTCAACGCCGCCGCCACCGGACAACGCACCCACACCGTGCAGTAACCAGCAGCGTTGTGCTTCACTTCCCCGACCTTGACTTGACCGGGGACGCATCCACCAGATTTAGCCACAGCATTGGCCACTTCAGACGCTGATGCAACCTCTTCCACACCCACAAGGCGCAGTTCCGCGGACTTGACAGGTCTAGAAACCCTCACCAATTCTTGGCCCATGGACTCCTTCAGCTTTTCAGCCAAGATGTCTGCCTTGACCCCATTCTCGTTTTCGGATACTTCGAATATCCTACCACCAGTAGCTGACCGTCTGTATGTTACAGACGGGATCCCCAAAGCCGGGAGATCTAGCTTTTCCTTCGCTTGGGCAACAACATCGCTGTAGGTGACGCCACATTTTATTGCGGTGTCGGTCAAAGTGACCACCACCGCGGAGGAGATAGGTACCCGCACCTTAGGTTTTCTCCTCCTCTTTTTCATCCTTTTCTCCACTTGACCAGGAGACAACTGCTGGACTGAACCCATCACCGGTTTAACTGGGACAGGGTTCCGCGCTCTTGCTGTGTTCTCTTTCCGCCTTCCTTTCCTCTTTACAACTGTGGCCCACTCAGAAGTCAGTGGGACCACAGGAGCTTTTAATGCTTCCGCATAGGTGTGGTCATCTCTCACCCGTTTTCCAACTCTGGCGATTTTCGCCGGTTTAGGCCCTAGCGAAGATACTTCAGGAGTCACTATGCAACTCGAATCCACCATAGTTGACGCATCCTTCCTTTGAGGCCTTACTGCAGAACTAGCAACACGCCTTAAATCCTGCTCTTGGGTGAGACTTGACACGCGCCTCTTCAATTTGTCCACCTCTTTCCGTAGATCCTCAATTTCCGTGCGGAGATCACATTTTTCCATCTCACTGCGTTGCATCATTTTTTTCTGCATCGCAGACTTATCCACCAATGTGCATATGCCGTTCCATAGCTCATTGCTGTACAAGCCAGCCAATTCCACCAAATTACTGATCTGCTTCCTACTCACTTTAGGATCATCGATTTTCTTAACCGTCTCATCCATCAGATCAAGATTGGCCAGAAAACGATTTCCATCCTCTTTCTTTGTTCGAGCCTCAATTGTTTTTTCGACAAAGTTGTACTTTTCATCAAAAGTCATTTCAAGTTGGGATTTTGAATCGACTTTTTCGTCGCATTCCATTGCCTCTCTTTCTGCCTCCTTCGACGTCGAAACAGAAGGTGCCCCCCCAGATACGATGGGGCGACTACGTCGAGGGGACGACTGCCGGTGCTCCGGTTGCCGTCTCCCCGACGCAGCAAGGGATTCCCCAGATGAACTGGGACCCTCCTGGGTAGCCGTTTGACTGCGTGTTTTAACCATTCTGTTTATTCCCCACTTAGATTCCCCCCCCAGTTGTGGAGCCCTAGTGACCGGATCCCCCCCGGCCATTCATCCCATCGGCGGGCCCCGAACCTTAGGATTGGGGTAATTTTTTAGAGAGGTTTTCTTCCTCGCGGCCCCTCCCCTCAAATGAGAAGAGCGGCCCCCGGTTCCGCACTCACTTGCGGAGTTACGGTTCTCCCGACGTGGCTCCCGCGTAGAGAGCCAAAAAGCCTACCGGCCATAGAATACGACCGGAACGGCTCGCCGCGCATGGTGAGCGTTTCCACCCCCCCAAAGGTAATTTTTTATAGAGGTTTTCTTCCTCGCGACCCGAAGGCCCCCGTTCCCGTTGCCGGGCTTACGGGCTCCGCCAGTCCGTCCGCCAGGCCCCTGGAATACAAACATATTCAAGAGACCTGCCCAGGGTGCGCCACGAGGAGGCCGACCGACATTGGCACCCCAACCTAACCTAACCTAACCTAACCTAACCTAACCTAACCTTTTTTTTTTTTTTTTTTTTTTTTTTCGAGGGGAAACTCCTAACGAGTACACACGCCGTCATGGGAGCCGACGACGTGGTTATGTGGGGTTCGCACCCACTAAAACCCCCCGGTGTCCATCTCACGCCTTAATGCGGCAGCCACGGTTCCTTATTTGACCGCGACCTCGCAGCGTTGCCGCCCTAGCGGCCCTCCTCAGAGCAGGGAGTTCCTTACGCCTCCCGACCACCTCTGGGATGCACCTAAGGACACTAGATGCATCCTAGAATAAGACCCTTGTAGGGGCGCCGGGTCTCCCATCACCCGACGTCCAGGATCTCAACATCGTCGCTGGCTGTAGACAGTCGAGTGTCGACCGCAGCAGCGACGGCAGGTTCCGAAGGGGAACTAGTAATTGGTTCCTTCCGGAACCCGCGGCGCTTTCTGACGGGGTTGCAGAGCCTGCCCCCCATCCAATGATTTGCCGGGAGACCAGCCCTAGCGCAAGGCCCACATTTAGGGTCTCGCGAGCATCGCGTAGCGATGTGGCCGGTCTCACCGCATCGATAGCACTCAGTGCTTCTATCGACTTTCGAGTCACAGTTTGCCCGAAAGTGACCAACCTCTAAACATCGGTAGCACCGCTGTATCCGCTTTCCAAGAAGCTCAACGCGTGCCGTACACCATCCCACGCGGAGCTTCCCAATGCCCTCCAACTTCAGCGCCGCAGCCACCGGACAACGCACCCACACCGTGCAGTATCCAGCAGCGTTGTATTTCAACTCCCCGACCTTTACTTGCCCGGGAACGCATCCACCAGATGTAGCCACAGCATTGGCCACTTCAGACGCCGAGGCAACATCTTCCACACCCACAAGGCGCAGTTCCGCAGTCTTAACGGGTCTGGAAATCCTCACTAGATCTTGGTCTACAGACTCCTTTAACTTTTCAGCGAAGATGTCTGCCTTGACCCCATTCTCGTTTTCGGAAACCTCAAAAATCCTTCCACCAGTAGCCGACCGTCTCAATGTTACCGACGGGATCCCCAGAGCTGAGAGATCTAACTTCTCCTTTGCTTGGGCAACGACATCACTGTAGGTCACTCCACATTTTATTGCGGTGTCGGTCAAAGTGACCACCACCGCGGAGGAGTTAGGTACCCGTACCTTAGGCTTTCTCCTCCTCTTCTTCTTCCTCTTCTCCATATGACCAGAAGATACGCTCTGGATTGTAGCTATCGCAGGTTTAACTGGGACAGGGTTCCGAACTCTTGTCGCGTCCTCTTTTCGCCTTCGGTTTCTCTTTACAACTGTGGTCCACTCAGAAGCCAGTGGAACCACAGGAGCTTTAGCCCTTTCTGCGTATGTGTGGTCATCGCACACACGTGTCTCAACTCTTGCGATTTTCGCCGGCTTAGGCCCTAGCGAACATTCCTCGGGAGTCGCTATGTAGCTTGCATCCACCATAGTAGACGCATCCTTCCTTGTTGCAGCACTAGCAAGACGCCTCAAATCCTGCTCTTGGGTGAGACTTGACACGCGCCTCTTTAATTTGTCCACCTCTTTCCGCAGAATCTCAATTTCCGCGCGGAGATCACACTTTTCAATCTCACTACGTTGCATCATTTTTTTCTGCATCGCAGACTTATCCACCAGTGTGCAAATGCCGTTCCATAGTTCGTTGCTGTACAAGGCAGCCAAGTCCACCAAGGTACGGATCTGTTTTCTGCTCACATTAGGATTATCAATTCTCTTAACCGTTTCATCCATCAGATCAACATTGGCCAGAAAACGATTTCCATCCTCTTTCTTCGTTCGAGCCTCAATTGTTTTTTCGACAAAGTTGTTCTTCTCATCATCAGTCATTTCAAATTGGTATTTTGTTACGACTTTTTCGTCGCATTCCATTGTCTCTCTATCTGCCTCCATCGACGTCGAAACAGAAGGTGCCCCCCCAGATACGATGGGGCGACTACGTCGAGGGGACGACTGCCGGTGCTCCGGTTGCCGTCTCCCCGACGCAGCAAGGGATTCCCCAGATGAACTGGGACCCTCCTGGGTAGTCGTTTGACTGCGTGTCTTAACCATTCTGTTGTTTATTCCCCACATAAATTCCCCCCCAGTTGTGAAGCCCTAGAGACCGGATCCCCCCCGGCCATTCATCCCATCGGCGGGCCCCGAACCTTAGGATTGGGGTAATTTTTTAGAGAGGTTTTCTTCCTCGCGGCCCCTCCCCTCAAATGAAAAGAGCGGCCCCCGGTTCCGCACTAACTTGCGGAGTTACGGTTTTCCCGACGTGGCTCCCGAGTAGAGAGCCAAAAGCCTACCGGCCATAGAACACGACCGGAACGGCTCGCCGCGCATGGTGGGCGTTTCCACCCCCCCCAAAGGTAATTTTTTATAGAGGTTTTCTTCCTCGCGACCCGAAGGCCCCCGTTCCCGTTGCCGGGCTTACGGGCTCCGCCAGTCCGTCCGCCAGGCCCCTGGAATACATACATATTCAAGAGACCTGCCCAGGGTGCGCCACGAGGAGGCCGACCGACATTGGCACCCCAACCTAACCTAACCTAACCTAACCTAACCTAACCTAACCTAACCTAACCTAACCTAACCTAACCTAACCTAACCTAACCTAACCTAACCTAACCTAACCTTTTTTTTTTTTTTTTTTTTTTTTTTACGAGGGGAAACTCCTAACGAGTACACACGCCGTCATGGGAGCCGACGACGTGGTTATGTGGGGTTCGCACCCACTAAAACCCCCCGGTGTCCATCTCACGCCTTAATGCGGCAGCCACGGTTCCTTATTTGACCGCGACCTCGCAGCGTTGCCGCCCTAGCGGCCCTCCTCAGAGCAGGGAGTTCCTTACGCCTCCCGACCACCTCTGGGATGCACCTAAGGACACTAGATGCATCCTAGAATAAGACCCTTGTAGGGGCGCCGGGTCTCCCATCACCCGACGTCCAGGATCTCAACATCGTCGCTGGCTGTAGACAGTCGAGTATCGACCGCAGCAACGACGGCAGGTTCCGAAGGGGAACTAGTAATTGGTTCTTTCCGGAACCCGCGGCGCTTTCTGACAGGGTTGCAGAGCCTGCCCCCCATCCAATGATTTGCCGGGAGACCAGCCCTAGCGCAAGGCCCACATTTAGGGTCTCGCGAGCATCGCGTAGCGATGTGGCCGGTCTCACCGCATCGATAGCACTCAGTGCTTCTATCGACTTTCGAGTCACAGTTTGCCCGAAAGTGACCAACCTCTAAACACCGGTAGCACCGCTGTATCCGCTTTCCAAGAAGCTCAACGCGTGCCGTACACCATCCCACGCGGAGCTTCCCAATGCCCTCCAACTTCAGCGCCGCAGCCACCGGACAACGCACCCACACCGTGCAGTATCCAGCAGCGTTGTACTTCAACTCCCCGACCTTTACTTGCCCGGGAACGCATCCACCAGATGTAGCCACAGCATTGGCCACTTCAGACGCCGAGGCAACATCTTCCACACCCACAAGGCGCAGTTCCGCAGTCTTAACGGGTCTGGAAATCCTCACCAAATCTTGGCCCACAGACTCCTTTAACTTTTCAGCGAAGATGTCTGCCTTGACCTCATTCTCGGTTTCGGAAACCTCAAAAATCCTTCCACCAGTTGCCGACCGTCTTAATGTTACCGACGGGATCCCCAGAGCTGAGAGATCTAACTTCTCCTTTGCTTGGGCAACGACATCCCTGTAGGTCACTCCACATTTTATTGCGGTGTCGGTCAAAGTGACCACCACCGCGGAGGAGTTAGGTACCCGTACCTTAGGCTTTCTCCTCCTCTTCTTCTTCCTCTTCTCCATATGACCAGAAGATACGCTCTGGATTGTAGCCATCGTAGGTTTAACTGGGACAGGGTTCCGAACTCTTCTCGCGTCCTCTTTTCGCCTTCGGTTTCTCTTTACAACTGTGGCCCACTCAGAAACCAGTGGGACCACAGGAGCTTTTAATGCTTCCGCATAGGTGTGGTCATCTCTCACCCGTTTTCCAACTCTGGCGATTTTCGCCGGTTTAGGCCCTAGCGAAGATACTTCAGGAGTCACTATGCAACTCGAATCCACCATAGTTGACGCATCCTTCCTTTGAGGCCTTACTGCAGAACTAGCAACACGCCTTAAATCCTGCTCTTGGGTGAGACTTGACACGCGCCTCTTCAATTTGTCCACCTCTTTCCGTAGATCCTCAATTTCCGTGCGGAGATCACATTTTTCCATCTCACTGCGTTGCATCATTTTTTTCTGCATCGCAGACTTATCCACCAATGTGCATATGCCGTTCCATAGCTCATTGCTGTACAAGCCTGCCAAATCCACCAAATTACTGATCTGCTTCCTACTCACTTTAGGATCATCAATTTTCTTAACCGTCTCATCCATCAGATCAAGATTGGCCAGAAAACGATTTCCATCCTCTTTCTTTGTTCGAGCCTCAATTGTTTTTTCGACAAAGTTGTACTTTTCATCAAAAGTCATTTCAAGTTGGGATTTTGAATCGACTTTTTCGTCGCATTCCATTGCCTCTCTATCTGCCTCCTTCGACGTCGAAACAGAAGGTGCCCCCCCAGATACGATGGGGCGACTACGTCGAGGGGACGACTGCCGGTGCTCCGGTTGCCGTCTCCCCGACGCAGCAAGGGATTCCCCAGATGAACTGGGACCCTCCTGGGTAGCCGTTTGACTGCGTGTTTTAACCATTCTGTTTATTCCCCACTTAGATTCCCCCCCCAGTTGTGGAGCCCTAGTGACCGGATCCCCCCCGGCCATTCATCCCATCGGCGGGCCCCGAACCTTAGGATTGGGGTAATTTTTTAGAGAGGTTTTCTTCCTCGCGGCCCCTCCCCTCAAATGAGAAGAGCGGCCCCCGGTTCCGCACTCACTTGCGGAGTTACGGTTCTCCCGACGTGGCTCCCGCGTAGAGAGCCAAAAAGCCTACCGGCCATAGAATACGACCGGAACGGCTCGCCGCGCATGGTGAGCGTTTCCACCCCCCCCAAAGGTAATTTTTTATAGAGGTTTTCTTCCTCGCGACCCGAAGGCCCCCGTTCCCGTTGCCGGGCTTACGGGCTCCGCCAGTCCGTCCGCCAGGCCCCTGGAATACAAACATATTCAAGAGACCTGCCCAGGGTGCGCCACGAGGAGGCCGACCGACATTGGCACCCCAACCTAACCTAACCTAACCTAACCTAACCTAACCTAACCTAACCTAACCTAACCTAACCTAACCTAACCTAACCTAACCTAACCTAACCTAACCTAACCTAACCTAACCTAACCTAACCTAACCTAACCTAACCTAACCTAACCTACCTACCTACCTACCTACCTACCTACCTACCTACCTACCTACCTACCTACCTACCTACCTACCTACCTACCTACCTACCTACCTACCTACCTACCTACCTACCTACCTACCTACCTACCTACCTACCTACCTACCTACCTACCTACCTACCTACCTACCTACCTACCTACCTACCTACCTACCTACCTACCTACCTACCTACCTACCTACCTACCTACCTACCTACCTACCTACCTACCTACCTACCTACCTACCTACCTACCTACCTACCTACCTACCTACCTACCTACCTACCTACCTACCTACCTACCTACCTACCTACCTACCTACCTACCTACCTACCTACCTACCTACCTACCTACCTACCTACCTACCTACCTACCTACCTACCTACCTACCTACCTACCTACCTACCTACCTACCTACCTACCTACCTACCTACCTACCTACCTACCTACCTACCTACCTACCTACCTACCTACCTACCTACCTACCTACCTACCTACCTACCTACCTACCTACCTACCTACCTACCTACCTACCTACCTACCTACCTACCTACCTACCTACCTACCTACCTACCTACCTACCTACCTACCTACCTACCTACCTACCTACCTACCTACCTACCTACCTACCTACCTACCTACCTACCTACCTACCTACCTACCTACCTACCTACCTACCTACCTACCTACCTACCTACCTACCTACCTACCTACCTACCTACCTACCTACCTACCTACCTACCTACCTACCTACCTACCTACCTACCTACCTACCTACCTACCTACCTACCTACCTACCTACCTACCTACCTACCTACCTACCTACCTACCTACCTACCTACCTACCTACCTACCTACCTACCTACCTACCTACCTACCTACCTACCTACCTACCTACCTACCTACCTACCTACCTACCTACCTACCTACCTACCTACCTACCTACCTACCTACCTACCTACCTACCTACCTACCTACCTACCTACCTACCTACCTACCTACCTACCTACCTACCTACCTACCTACCTACCTACCTACCTACCTACCTACCTACCTACCTACCTACCTACCTACCTACCTACCTACCTACCTACCTACCTACCTACCTACCTACCTACCTACCTACCTACCTACCTACCTACCTACCTACCTACCTACCTACCTACCTACCTACCTACCTACCTACCTACCTACCTACCTACCTACCTACCTACCTACCTACCTACCTACCTACCTACCTACCTACCTACCTACCTACCTTATGTCTTGCTCTCGTGCTGATCGGACGTGTTTTTGCGCTCTCCATATTTTTCTTCTCGCCAAAGTGATCCAAGCACCAACCATATTAACCATATTCTTCGCTGAATGCTCCATCTTGACACCAGAAGGCGGATTTTGCGCCGCGCGTGAAAATCGGAGGAAAATTCATGAAGTTTCTGATCACTCTCGCATTCGCTCCTGCCCACCATTCGAAGTCGCGTGCGTGATTTCCAGTGGAAAATTGTGTTTTGTGAAGTCTAACTGGATGCCTTATGAAATAATTAAATTTTTCAAAATTTTCAGTGCTTAAATTGTCAAAATTTCGTCTTTGTTTTTTCCTTCAAGCCATTTTTGAAATTGTGTCAATTGTGTCAATCGAACAAAGGTGTCATAAAATGCTGCCGAACTAGTAAATAGGGCCTCTAAGATTTTACTTTTTCTTTTTAGTTTATTATCTCATTTATTTTCATTCTTATTATTTTTTTAATTAACTAAACTTTATTTCGCTGAGTGAGCCTAGCGACAAAACTCGTTTTAATTATTTCATCAACTTTAAATCAGCTGAAATAAGACTTTTAAAGTTTTGTGACCCAAAACCTGAATAACTGATATAGACTAAGGTCGTCAAGTGGCCCAAGAAATTTATGATATTTATTAAGGATCGGACATCCCTCCGGTGAAGCAAGGGAATCATAGGAAGAATAATATAAATAAATAAAACATTTCATCAAGACCAGTCTGAAATAAATTGAACCAGCGCCGAGCGTCGAGCCTTGTGAATGTAAAACACCTGACGAACAAACAAATAGATCGTTATCATCACAGCCGGCAAGCGGCTGTTAAACAATAACAGGTCTAGCTCTAGGCCAAATACTGGTTCATCCGTACAAAATCGGACTCTTATGTTGGTCATCGGAGCGCGTTACTGAGAAACAATCGTACAAAAAACTTACTTTATTATTATTTTGTTTACATCAAATAGATTTTATTGGATTGTGAGCCTATTTGATATAGATTTAAGTATAGTTGTAATTGTATACTTTAATACTATTAATTCACTATAGACGATATTTATATTTATTCTTCCTATTGTAAGTGGCGTGCGGAACTTTTATATATATATTATTCTGTCTTTATTACTGTGATTATTCTAGTTTGTAAAGTGATTTTATTATATTTTATTATTTTAGTTTGTTATTACAATGGAGTCCAGGGACTCGTCAGGGGAACTTGGAAAATTTGAATATACACCGTCACCTAAACAACGATCTGCGTCACAGCTTTCCGCCTACTTTTCGGGCGGATTCACTTGCGATATCACCCGTCATGGAAGGGAAACCTTACGGGATTTCTTTTCTGAGATCGACGGTCAATTGCAGATTCTGTCAAAAATTATAGCGCAGCCTAGCAAACTGTCCTATTTCCAACGGAGCGGTTTTCGCGCCTCGACACTGGATATGAGGAAATATGCGCAGACCCTGCGCATACAACTCGAGGAATATTTGACCGACCATCCACCGGAGTCTCCGGTGCCTCACCAAGAGTGCGAGGACAGTGACAGTCCTACGGCTGAACGCCCGGTTTCGATGAAGTCACACTTGCTCGCGGAAAAAAGCGAAAGAGTCCACGAGTTTGCCCGGAGTATGGGAGTGATGGCAGACGACATAGTGTCAAAAATTACACTCGGCAAGCCGGTGACGCGTCTCAACAAGGAGCACGTCATCGACATTGCCCGCGCCATCAGCAGACAAACGTCGGAGTTTGCTGAACAGCTCAAAGAGGAGTTGCAAGACGAGGCTTTTCTAGAGGAATCTCGTGCTGACCTAGTCACCGCTGGTGAAAAGAGCAAGCGTTTTGGGCTTATAGACGTTGCCATCAACACAGATGCTGAGAGATGTGAGACACCCAAAGGGGAAACTATGGCGCGGGTACGGGATCAGATTGGGGGCCTCCATGATCATATCGTGAGGACTCCTCAATTTATTCCCGATACACGTGGCGTTGCGGCCACGGAGGACCCCTCAAATCGGGCAGCAGTACCGCCGACCTTACTCCCCCCATCTCCGGAACCTCAGGCCCCTATAAATAACAATTCAGCTGTTTTACTACCCGACAATATAAATGAGCTAAAACGGACCTTGGTCGCCTGCGTGAGCGAGAGCATTCAAAAGGAAATAGGACTCGTGAAAAATGCTATCATCACTGAGGTCACAGCGGCGGCTAGACCCACCTATGCTGCGATAACTGCTCGTCGCACCCCCCAGACTGATGAGGGAGCGCTCTCGCTCGAGGGACCGTCTGGAACCCATCGATTGCCCCCATTTACCCTAAGAGAACCATCCGCGATATCCTCGACTAAACCCGCATTAATAGTGGAATCGACCGAAGCAGGTAAATCTCGTGAGAATATTATGACTACTCTCAAAAAGATATGTAAGTTTAGAGATCGCTCTTATGGACCTGAAGGATTCAGGCTCGTCTCTCACAATAAGTTGAGAGTCGAATTTGGTACCTCTGAGCAACGCGACGATACTATGTACACTATTAATAAGTCAGGCAAACTGTGCGCGCAACCAGCGCGTAAACTTAAGCCGATGTTAATTTTAAAAGGTATTTCTAAAGACGTTCCATATGACGAGCTCCTGGAAACCATCTTACGACAAAACCCAGATATAAGAATAGAAGATTGTGGGGAGGACTTATTAAAACTTAAATTCCTTAGGAACAATCGAAACCCCACTTTATATAACGCTATACTCGAAGCTCACCCGAAACTTTGGAGGCTAGCGATAGAACGCGAACGCCTCAGTGTCGACCACCAAAAAGTTCGCGTACATAATTTTACACCCTTTATACAGTGTCATTCCTGCCTCCAATTTGGTCACACCAAACGTCACTGCAGAGGCGACCCTGCGAATCGACCGTGCGCTTACTGCACTTCCACGGAGCACCGACTTGATGACTGCCCTGTACGAGCGAGAAAAGCCAGCCCCCGCTGTTTTAACTGCGCTAGTAAAATAGGCCGGTTCGGATCCGACCCAGATACAAACCACACTGCGACTTCAAATAGCTGCCCAACATTGCGAGCCATGAGAAGGCGTATCGAAGAAAGAATCGACTATGGGTTCTAGGCGGGAGATAGGTATACTACAGTGTAACCTTGATCACGCTCGAGACCGGTGGTCGGAATTTCTTTGCTTCTTCATGGCTGGCAATTACGGGATTGCTTTGATCACAGAACCCTATGTTGGAACAAAGAAAGAAGTCAAGTCAGTTCATGGACTTGACATTTATCAATTTCCTAGCCCCAATAATGTAAAAGCATGTATATTAGTCAAGACCGGATCTGTGTCGGCCATTGGACTAACGCAGTTTTCAAGTTCCAATCTGTGCGTCGTGCAGATTATGGTGGGAGGCCGCGGGATATACCTCGCGTCGGTTTATGTCGAGCCTAAGGAGGATGTTCTGGGCACTCTTACCCGCGTGGAATCATTCGTAAGCCGAGTTGGTGACAGGAATTGCATTGTTGGAGGTGACTTTAATGGTTGGCACATCGACTGGGGGAGTGTCAAAACGAATGGACGGGGTGCGCTCGTGCGAGACATGGCCTACGGTAGGGAACTAGAAATTTGTAACAACGGAAACACGCCAACTTTCGAAACAGTTATACTTGGGACTCGCCGAACGTCGATCGTGGATATCACATTGGCTTCCGCCAACATAGCGCACTGGGTTACTAACTGGCGGGTTAATCTGGATGCGAGCCCCACAAGTCAGCATAATGCCATAGAATTCACCATAGTGGCGGAATCTGACTTTGACACTCCGGCAGACGGTGGGTCAACCTTTCAATATCACAGTGAGAGGGCACAGTGGACTACATTCAAGCAATCACTTACACTACACATGTTTAACTCACACATCCTTGAGACGGACATACAAGACATGAACACTGAGGAGTTGGAGACACACCTCAAGGAGATCATAAAAATCATACACATAGCGTGCAGTGACTCTATGCCGACCAGATGCAAGGGCGGACGCCGCCAGGCTCCCTGGTGGACTGAAGCCCTGGAGTCCCGCAAAAGGGAGGTTATCGGTCTGCACAGAGAACTACACGCTGCAAATAGACACAACACTGTAACAGATACACTAATTAACAGACATCGCGAAACAAAAACACTATACTCTCAAGAAATCAAGGCAGCTTCCTCAGAACATTTTAGAACCTTTTGCTCTAAACAGAATAAGGAGACGGTCTGGTCTCTGACCAACCGACTTCTTAAGGACTCGAACTCGAGGAAACCACCTGTCACAGTATGCGTTAATAACACCCACACCGCGGACGGAAAGGAGACGGCGCGAGCTTTGCTCGACCACTTCTTCCCTGACGATACAGTTACACACGACACACTACCAAAACATACCGCACTCAGAAACGACACACATAACACCCCTGATACAGAGGACGATCCTCCATTCGCTGAGGAGGAGGTACTTGAGGTTCTCAAGGCCATGAACCATAAGAAAGCCCCCGGACTCGATAATCTTACATCCGACATCTGCTATCAATTTGTCGCGCTTTACCCAAAATTGATGACAGACATATTAAATAGATGCCTCGCACTCCATCATTTCCCCAGCGAGTGGAAGACCGCCCTCGTCAAGATCATCCCCAAACCCGGCAAAGAAGATTATTCCTCATTAGGAGCTCACAGGCCCATAGGCCTTATACCGGTGTTTGGGAAACTTCTCGAAAAACTCTTCATCAAACGAATAGCATATACACTGCACAAAAATAAAAAATACAACTCAACACAGTACGGGTTCAAGGAGCAAACCAACACCGTGATGGCGATCGACGCGGCCCTGAAGGAAATAAAACGAGCCAAGGCAGGTAGGGAACTAGTCATCGGCGTATCTCTCGACATTGAAGCTGCCTTTAACAATGCCTGGTGGCCCGCTTTGCTGCAAAGATTACGTTCTTCGGGGTGCCCCCGAAACATATACGGGCTCGTGGCCGACTACCTGAATGCAAGATCTGTTATGATAGAATACGCCGGCGTGAAGGTCACTAAAACCATGACCAAAGGATGCATTCAGGGGTCGGCCTGCGGTCCCGTATTGTGGAATATTATATTGGACGATCTCCTGAGTATGCAGCTACCTAGGGGATGTCATTTGCAAGCGTTTGCTGACGATGTGCTCTTGATTACTCATGCGCGCCGTCTTTCCGATCTCCAGAGTCTGACCTCGAGTGCTCTGCGGGCCATTGTCGAGTGGGGGAGAGGAGTCAAACTTACGTTTGGACCCTCTAAGACCAAAATGGTCGCCTTCACTGGCAGGGCACGGGAAGCACAGATCGAGATGGATGGACAGCCACTCACCTTCGATCGAGAGTTCAGATATCTGGGGGTTGTGATAGATGATAAGCTGTCGTTCAATAGCCACGTTAGGTATGTGATTGGCAAGGCTTCGCGCATATTCGGTAGGCTTTGTCTCTTTTGCCGACCCACCTGGGGCGTTCACGCCGAGAATGTTCAAACCATATACCGACAGGTCATCGAGCCAACGGTGACGTACGCCTCCGGTATATGGGGACATGTAGCGGGAAGGGTGGGCATCAGGAAGAAGCTGCTGGGTCTGCAGCGCGGCTTTGCCATTAAAGCTATCAAGGGGTTTCACACCATATCCACCAACGCGGCGATCGCGTTGGCACAATTCACCCCACTGGATTTAAAAGTTCAGGAGGTACATACAATAGAACACACCACACTCACACGGCGTGCGAATTTTCTTCCGTCGAATATTCCGATGGAAACTCGCACTCCACCACACGAACTTCTACACCCGGCCAATAGAGTGGCCATCAAGCACCACACCATCAGTAACACCGAACTTGAACACTTACACACCACACAACACAATACACTCATTTACACGGATGGCAGTAAGCAGGAAAATGGAGCAGTAGGCGCGGCTTATGTGCTTTTTGAGGGCTCTCGTATCCGAGAGACCAAAAAGTACAAGCTACACGACTGCTGCTCCGTCTTCCAGGCTGAACTGCTCGCCATCAGGGAGGCTTGCGCCAGAGCCAACTCCCTCTCCAACAACATCGGAGCACAAAAAGCCTTCTGGATCCTCAGTGACTCCAGGGCAGCCCTGGAGGCACTGGGGGACAGAAGCAATACACACCCCTTGGTTGCACATATCCAGCGTCTGATACGTGCGGCTGTTAACAACATCCAGTTCGCGTGGGTCAAGGCGCACATCGGGTTAGCGGGAAACGAAGCGGCAGATGCTGCCGCCAAACTAGGGACCACCTTGCACCGATCGCCATCCTATGCCTTCTTTCCTCGGAGCCTTGTCAGGATGCGAGCGCGCCGAGACGCCCTCCGTGTCTGGGAATCACGATACAGCAGCGCGGCTCAGGGCGTCCGTACACGTACTCTACTCCCGACACTCAAAAACATTAAACAACTATACACACACACCAAACATACATTTCAACTCACCCAATATCTCACCGGACATGCATACCACCGGGTGTATTTGCACAGACTCAAAATTGCCGACTCGGACGTCTGCCCTTGCGATAATCGCACAAGACAGACGTTCGAGCATCTGATGGGAGAATGTCCAGAGTTCTCCCAACAGAGATTCGAGCATGAGAGCCTGTGCAGATACCTCCGCGTATCACCATACACCATTACACACATGTTAGGGTCACACGTGGCTATTGAATCTTTAATAAGATTCATTAGCCACATCATCAACAACCTAAAACAGTTCAACAACACTTTACAGGCACAACACACCACATAAAACACAAAACATTTATCCCCTTTATATCTACCCTTTTTAATTACTTACCTTTATCTTTACCTTTATACTTACCTTTTAAAATTACTTAGAATAAGAAAGATTTATGTTTGTTTGTTATTATTTAATTAGTATAAGTAGTAGTAAGATATAACTGTGAAACACTATATGCTTGCAGGCAGGGCGGTGGTGGACGTATCCATTAGCGGAAGCCACAACCCTTGACCTGCGACGAGTTTGGCCACGATGTTCGGCGTTTCTCGTCAGTGGCTAAAAATACAACATCTGAGAACCACTCAAAATTGGAAAAAAAAAAAAAAAAAAAAAAAAAAAAAAAAACCTACCTACCTACCTACCTACCTACCTACCTACCTACCTACCTACCTACCTACCTACCTACCTACCTACCTACCTACCTACCTACCTACCTACCTACCTACCTACCTACCTACCTACCTACCTACCTACCTACCTACCTACCTACCTACCTACCTACCTACCTACCTACCTACCTACCTACCTACCTACCTACCTACCTACCTACCTACCTACCTACCTACCTACCTACCTACCTACCTACCTACCTACCTACCTACCTACCTACCTACCTACCTACCTACCTACCTACCTACCTACCTACCTACCTACCTACCTACCTACCTACCTACCTACCTACCTACCTACCTACCTACCTACCTACCTACCTACCTACCTACCTACCTACCTACCTACCTACCTACCTACCTACCTACCTACCTACCTACCTACCTACCTACCTACCTACCTACCTACCTACCTACCTACCTACCTACCTACCTACCTACCTACCTACCTACCTACCTACCTACCTACCTACCTACCTACCTACCTACCTACCTACCTACCTATGGGCTTTATAAAAAAAAAACTATTAATAGGAGGCGATGCAAACGCGAAGAGCCTTTGGTGGGGCAGCTTAAGTACTAAATAAAGGGGAAACTCCCACTTTCGACACCGTAAGAGGCAGAAAGCGCTACAGTTGCTTTGTAGACGTAACAGCTTGCACAACGAATATTCTGCACTTACTTTGTATTAATATTATGTAATTCGTTATTTCTTTATTTTTATTATTTTATATTTTAGGTTTAATTTTTTTTGTGCATGAAGGTGTTTCGTGTCAATAAACGATGTTGATTTCATTTGTTTTGAATAAATGATGTTGATTTCATGTGACATGGTTGTAACATATTGTAGGAGGATGAAAAAATTCTTCGTAGCGGGATACAATTATATTGATTGCAGACTACACGCCATCTATCGGACAATAGAAAAACTTCTTGGCGAACTAATACATTTATATCAATATTTTTAATCTAATTTCTAACTGTGCTAAAATGAGCTTATGAGCTTATGAGCAAGTGCTGGTGTTATTTCTCAGCGGCCGTAGCTTTTACGTGGTAGTAGAAGGTGTCGAATCCGAGCACGCACTATCTGAGCCGGAGTACACCAGGGCAATTGTATATCTGTGTATAGAAGCGCTTCTTAGAGAATTTCACCCTCCGGCAACCAATTAATCCACCAACATAATAAAAATTGAATCAATCGAGATGGAAAACGTCGCACGAATATTCTCATACCGAGCGCTCCGCCGACGGCGGCCGCGCTTCCGGCCTCGGGCTATCACTCGTCGAGGCATCAAGATACGAAGCGTACTTTTAAGTAAAATGAAAGACAAATTCGGTTCATTAGAACACTATAATATTTACAAATACATAAATTCATAACTAAACTAGTCGTCCTCGTGCAGCGCGAACAGCTTGGCCGCCTCCAGCAGGTCCTCGAACTCGCCGCGCGACACCACCTGCACAAGGCGCGGGTCACTCGGGCGTCACGCGGGCGGCCGCTCGACGACACAAGCCCAGGGGTTCAAAAAAGGTGTATAAAAGTCGCTAATTTATAAAATATCGATACATACTTGTATAACATGTATAAATATAGAGTTACTTGAAGTCAAACAATTTTACATCAATACGACATAGACGGTTTTATTTTTTACTTTATGAAATCGCAACTCAGGACGCGGCACCCACCTGCCGCGCGACCTGCACGCGGTTGAAAAGGTTCCACAGCAACACGCCCACCACGCGCCGCTCGCGCAGGTAGAACACCACGCCGCGCTCGTAGCGGTTCGGCGCGCCGCCCGCCGCCTCGCTCCTCGCCTCGCCCGCCGCCTCGCTCCTCGCCTCGCCCGCCGCCTCGCTCCTCGCCTCGCCCGTCGTCTCGATCGCCACGTCTCCCACGGCGCCCTCGGTCGCCGCGCTCGCCTCGCCCACGGCCTCCGCCGAGAAGACGCCCACGGTGTTCAGCCGCGAGTCCACGAGTCCGACGGCCTGCGGGGGAGGTCCGTGAGGGCGGGCGGCGGGCGGCGGGCGGGGCGCCGGGCCCGCGGCCGCACGCACCTCGTAGCCCAGCTCGGGGCCCAGGTCGCTCCAGAACATGCTCCGGTGGGTGTAGGGCCGCGCCGGCGCCACGCCCGCCATGTTCTCGCCGGCCAGGCGGC
The DNA here is from genome assembly GCA_947086505.1 of Morpho deidamia. NCBI lineage: Eukaryota > Metazoa > Arthropoda > Insecta > Lepidoptera > Nymphalidae > Morpho > Morpho deidamia. Next base: position 116,064 of record CAMTZC010000009.1, read on the forward strand.
CCGACAGCACGGCGTGGTCGTGGTGCTCCACGCGGCGGCGGCCGAGCGCGCCGTCGTAGAAGCTGGCCACGTCGCCGGCCGCGAACACGTCGGCGCGCGCCTGCAGCTCGGCGGTGACCAGCACGCCGCCGCGCGCCTCGTCCAGCTCGAGCCCCGCGCTCCGCGCCAGCTCGTCCTCCGGCTCGCTGCCGACGCACTCCAGCACGAGCCCCGCGCCGAGCCGCGCCCCGCCGCCCAGCGTCAGCCGCACGCCCGCCTCGTCCACGGAGCAGCCCACCACCTCGGCTGCAGCACGCGGCGACCGTAAATAAATAGATCGTAGATAGTGTTGTAGGAAGGATGACTATAAATTTTCATGGAAAACCCTGTCCGTCATTCAATACAACGAAACGACTAGTGTCGGGATTTAGTTATTATGAAATCATGCGTCCTCTCGCATCATTCCGCAATCGGTCGCAAAGGCCCGAGCGGGCCGAGCGGAGCTCACTCACTGTCGGGGAGCAGCTCGACGCCGGCCTCGGCCAGACGGCGCGCCGCGTCCGCCGCCAGGTACGGAGGCAGCAGGTCCGCCAGCGGCGCCCGCTCGCGGAACAGCAGCACCACGCGCCGCCCCGAGCCGCGCACTGCAACGGTCGCGCGGTCAGCGGGCCTCGGGGCTTCGGGGGAGCGGCGGGAGCAGCGGCGGGCGGGCGGTACGCACGGCGGGCGGAGAGCGCGGCGACCAGCTCGGTGGCCAGCAAGCCGCCGCCCACGACGACCACGGTGCGCAGCGCGGGGTCCTGCAGCGCGCGCGCCAGGCGGGCCGCGTCGCGCACGCCGCGCAGGGCCAGCGAGCGGCCGGCCGCCGCGGCGTCGCGCAGCGCGGGCAGGCGGCGCGGGCGCGCGCCCGTCGCGAGCAGCGCGCGCCCGAACGTGAGCGCGTGCCGCTCGCCGCCCGCCGCCAGCTCGGCCTCGCGCCGCAGCGGGTCCAGCCGCGTCACCCGCCAGCCCAGCGCGAGCGCGGCGCCCGGGCCCGCGTCGCGCACGCGCTCGGCCGGCACGTAGAAGGCGGGCGGCTCGTAGGCGAGCCCGCGCCGGCGGCCGTTCCACTGGCGGAAGGTGAGGTCGGCGGGCCGCTCGGCGAGCGCCGCCGGGTCGGGCTCGCGCCACAGCTCCTTGCTGAGCGGCGGGCGCATGTAGGGCGGCGCGGGCTCGGCGCACGCGAGCAGCACGTGCGCCTCGGGCCGCGCGCTGCGGATGGCGCGCAGGGCCGCGAAGGCCGCCGTGCCGCCGCCCACCAGCAGGTAGTCGGCGTGCGGCGGCAGGCCGGCGGCGGGCGGCGAGGGCGGCGCGGCGCCCGCCTCGAACGCGGCCTCGGGCTCGTAGTACCGCGCTGGTGGTACCGACGGGCGACATTCACAATTCTACGTACGAAGTGTCTCCTTCGCACCGAATAGGTTTTAGATAATATTTATATGTGAGAACTCGTGGCGGTCTTCGGGTCTTCCCGTGGTCTTATTTATTATTTCTATATTTTTTATCCTCATCATACTGTTATTCACTAATAATATTTTTTTCATATATATTTAAATGATGAAGTTTGACATAAATTCGAATAGAATTAATATTTTTCGATCCGAACGTTTTAACCCGGTAAAGAGTGGTTCTCACCCGCGGTCTCCGGAGGGTCCTCCTGCCGCTGGCGGTCGTCGTTCAGCTTCCGGTACAAGTACATCTACGACAGATACGTAAATTATACATTATATACATATATGTATACTAATATTATAATGAGGAAAGTTTTGTATGTTTGTGTGTATGTAACATACATACACACAAACATACAATGTAAACATACATGTAATGTTTTCACGCAAAAACTACTAGACCGATTTCAAAAATGCTTTCACCATTGGAAAACTGCTTCTCCATTCAGCAACATATATATAGCTATATTACATTTTCAAAAAAACTAGCGATCCCTAACAAAATTGTAATAAGGTGTGAAAAATTTAGTCGTAAATATTTTTCATCGGATGCGGCGCGGAAACTATTGATGATAGAACAAAAAAGTGTTCTACAGTATATTATAGAACGTATCAATATCCCCAAAAAAATCCGCGATACCATATGTGTAACTATTATAGTTATATAACTACAATAATATCGATACATACAATGTAACTATTCTTTTACATTGTAAAAGATGATAAAAACGCCGACAATAATCAAACCATTTTATTCACATCTCCATGTTTTTTTTCATACAACACAAGCCTGTACTCGTACAATTATAAGAGAACATCTTTAGCGCGACGTAAAATGCAACAGCGCCATCTAGTTCTGCTCGCACTAACAAAATATTACAAACAGCAACCGATGAGTTATTATGAGTTATATTCACACTTCACAGTGTTAGAAATGAAACTAATTTGTTTATGGATCACGTATATTACTCGATATTTTATTCTCTCATAACGTAATACAATACAAGGCTTATATATTTCTTAAATTAACACTCAATAGCGCCAGGCAGTGCGCTGCACTGAGATGCCTGCACAAGGCACTACTTTATAAATGTATAATTTCATCTCGTTTTACATACACAGGATACCCACGGATATAGCTATACCTCTTAAAAGAATTCAATTTCCAGTTAACACTTTATTTACCTTAACTATTGTTAAGACTCAGGGCCGAACTTCTAATTTAAGAGAAAAAAATCTACAGTCCAACTTAGTAGACTTCCCACTACTACAAGATCGGTACGTGCATGAGTGAAACCGCGGGGCATTGCTAGTAGATGTATATTTCGCAATATTTTAGACGGAGCGGGTAGCCTGTTACATTCGGTCGTGACGAGCGGGAGTTACGAGATTTTTATCGAACGACTCACGGCCCCGGACGCACTCCGGCCCTCCGACACGACACCGCGGCCTACGGTTACCGAGTACCGAGTACCGGCTGACTACTGATTGCAGAGTTTGAATGAGACACTGTCTGTAAATATCGGCCAGCGACGTACTCCGCCCACCGACGTGGTGACCGCCAGCGCGGCCAGCGCGGGCCAGCGGCGCGGCGGGCGCGGGGCCGCCGGGGCTGCCGGTGCTGCCGGGGCCGCGCCGCCCGCGGGCCCGGCGGCGGCGGCGGCGGCGGCATCGGTACTCAACACCGTCTGCAAATAGATTATAATCAAAGTACGAACGATTAATGTCCTGAGTGAAAAGAAATATATTTTTATCTAGGTAATTATTATTACAGTTTTATTTGATACTCGTTGTACCAGCGGGTTCACCCGCGGAAATCAGCGTGTCTGAAATTTTTCTAGAATTCAAATTTTAAACGTAGTTATTGTGAGTTAATCGTGAAAGATAGAGACGTGCTGTCGCGGACTTTTTTATAGTATTTTTATAGATATACAATTCTTTAGTACGTTACTTTAGCGTATCTCTGCTGGTTTACGTAGCGCACGCGACTAACGATTTTCATAACACCGATATGTCGAGCCGATAAGCGAGTCAGACTTTTATAGGGCCCGAACCCTATCTCCCACTTGCTAACACTATCATGAAGCGTGTTATAGGTAAAATAATAAAAATACAAGGTAACAAAAGATGGAGGAAGGCAACACTCAGACAGTCGAAGCTATTCCTCAAATCTTTCGATACAAAGAACACCAAGTAGCTAATGTCTCAGAGCAGGGAAAATGTATCAATTATAACAGGTATTACTACGGGGCACTGCCTGTTACACGAACACCGGTCGATAATGAGAATAAAGGAAGATTCAGCGTGCCCAGAGTGTGGAGTACAAGAAATAAGTCTTCACCTTATAGCTGAGTGCCCTATGTACTCGCGGGTGAGATGGGAGATACTAGGTAAGGATGAACTTGCAGTTAAGGACCTGGCTGATATTCCCTTCAGGGACATTATCGGGTTTACAAAAGCTACTGGTAGATTAAAGCAGGTGACACTGTAGGGACATCAGTGATACCCATGTCCCAACATGGGGAAATGGGTAGAATAGTCCGACATAGGAGCTGACCACCCACACTGCTTCGGCAGGCGTCCCCGAACTAGATAGATAGATAGGTAGAACACCGATATGTACTATTTACCTAAGCCATCCGGAAGTATTGCACTATCTTTTGGTGAAAACCGTACAAAAATCCATTCAGTAAATTTTGAGAAAATTGATTACATACAGACAGACAGCTTTTTGGGACTTTATTTTATAATAATAGATGTAACATTTACTTAACTTATGCATCATTAAGAACTCAAACTCAAACTGAAAATATTCTTTATTCAAGTAGGCTAAACAGTCTACTTGAATAAAGAATATTGTTAATACAGTAAACACAGTACTTTTGAATCTTCAAATGTTTTCAAGAAGCTACCACTGATTCGGAAGTTTGCTCTTACCGAGAAGAACCAGCAAGAAACTCAGTGGCCAATTTCAAATTAATCCATGCAGCTTGGTGCGTAGCTGACTGCAGTTAAGATATGCTACTGTCACTCAAATAATCTTCAATTGTATAGTAAGCTTTATGTAGCAGCATCGTTTTAAGATAATTTCTAAGCTTGTGTAAAGCCAAGTCTAGATAATGTTGAGGAATTTTATTATAAAAACGTGTACCATGACCGACAAATGATTTTTGCACCTTTTGGACTCGATCATCGATTACTATATATGAATTCATTGAATGTTCATGTTAGATCCGCTCGTGGCTGATGCAGATGGTAGTTGATAACATCTACATAATTGCACATTACTACCTGGGACAGACCATTCAGTCTGGAAGATATGGTTTTGCTATTAAAGTTAATTGAAAAATTTCATAGGCCAAGCGGCTCTTGGGAAATTCAAAGAGATCTTCGAGTTGTCAAATCATCAATGCCTTAAGACCAGTCCAGTTAATGAAAAAGTGCTTCAGAGCTTTTAAAACTAGCTATCTGAGGGTAATTTCACATTTGCCAGGAATCATGTGAATATTCATTTTTTAAATTATTATTTAGGGTTTCAGAATTAATAAATAGTGTTGCACTGAACTACAATTGTAATTTTTATCCATCCATTATGTTATTATCTGATTTTTTTTCTATTGATGCATGTATTAATTATTACAATTATTGTTAGTCAAACTTTGCAGGTAATATGTTACCCATCTTTAATACATAATATATTCTATTTGATCATCATTATAGGAAAGTGTCGGATGGACCATGCCACAAAGGATGTAGCAGAGGAGATATACAATAACAGAGTTACTATGGTGATATGTAATTAACATATTATTCAAAAGTATATTACCGTCTTGTATTTCCTTAGTTTCCTTGGCAGCTTGCAGAACAAGTTATCATTCAAATTAAAATATAATTAAATAGTTGAGTGCTATGTTGATAACATTGATGAAGAGATTAATTACATGATTTGACACAAAGCCTACATAATTAATTCACCTGTACAATTTTTTTAAAATTTCTGCTTATATTTAAATTGTAGTTACAGTTACTGGTCCAGACTTTCAAGCTAGGATAAACCTGTACGTTTGAGAGTCAGTATATTGACAAAAGCAAAAATTAAAAATTTTCAAAACAATGTTTTCAATTAGTGCAACTCAAGTCAATACTTCATTATGCAAATCTGTTAAGAGGATATTGTAGCTTTGATATTTATCAAAATATTAATACCTGCTCCTTAAGGCCCCCACTAGAATAACTGCAGACTCCTGGAAAAACATAAACAGCCTCAAACCCAATCTTGGTATTTTATAATTTCATTAAATTGCTCATTCTCTTATTAGAACTCGTGTTTCCTGTACTTGGTTATCGATTTTAAGATTACTTATTTAACCACTATATATCACAGTATTAATATTTAGTAAAGGATTTCATCATACTTACGAGATACTTTAAAGCCATCTCTTCTAGTTAGACTTAAGCCTTCAATATAAATGCTTGCGATTGCTCTAAACATAGTAATAATTTTTTAAAAGTTCAGCAATACTTAGGCTAAGTAAGCATGTTTTGGCTACATTTTCCTTTTACATTTCGAGAAAAATTATTTAAACATCGACTGAAAAAACACAGCAATAGGTTAACATTTAATAATAATAGGTTATAGTCATAGATTAGTTACAGTCATGTTACAGTTTTGAACTTTTAACTCAAAGACAACATACTTAAAACGAAGTTCATGTAATTTGTCTATGACGTCGTTTATCGTAGGTAGACACTTACTTCGTACTAATGAGTAGTATATAAATGTAAGTATAATAAGTAATGAGATATAGTGATAAGTGAGTCAGTCGAGGGAAATTATTTCATAGCTTAAAACTATAAATACCCGAAATTTCTGATGCGTATCGTGTAGGTGCCTACTTGATAAGTTGGTTTTTTTTTTAATATACAGAATTGAAAATGACTGCTAATAATTAATATATTTGTAATTTGTATAAGTTTCACTGTGCAATGTCTTACTTTGAATGGTTACACAATTAAAGACTTAAGACTATGCCAGTAACAAGTCGATTTGTATTTTGTTTTTATTTTTTCGGTTTATGACAATATGCTGTTAGCTAAAGTGACCTTTACAGCGACACCGGGAGCAAGTTTCATTACAAAATGTTTAAAACCTATATACAGCCATAAAATAAACATCGTAGCGCGATATTACAATAGTGATTGCAGACAACACTCCATCTATCGGATAATAGCAAAACCTCTTAACAAACAATTGATCTACTTAATTCTTTACGCGTTATTGTTGTGGTCCGATAGATGGCGTTAACTGTTTCTTTGTACGGTGTTTATACAATATTCAATATTATAGTCAAACTCAAAACATTGTCTCCTGTTTCTTCCTGACTCAGTTTTATTCCTTACAGTACATACATATATATATTACTCGAAAAGGAATTTATAATTTTAACCAGAAAATAATTTTTAAATCCTTGACAACTATCATTCATCATATCATAGACTACTAACTAAAATACATCATATGTTGACAGACTTCAAGTATAGTTAACTGTCAACTTAGAAATTACAAATGACGAATTTTTATCGAAAATATTGGCCTTTCTTTATTTTTATACCGTGATATTATATCGATTCGAGTCTCGATCGATCAGTGTTTTAAGCAGTTATAAATCTATCCGAACTACATTGTAGTTGTAAACATCTCTTAGTCGGGCGTTATATCGGTAATCAAAATTCCTCCAGCTGCGGTAAACGAACAATCTACACTCCGAACTGCTAATTGGTACGTATCATAGTAAATATCAATGTACCACAACATTAAATGTAGTGTTATTGGCTGCGCTCAGCCCGCTGCTGCCGCCTCAGGCGGGACGGTGCGCGACGTTAAAACTAGTGGATACCTCGCACATCTACTGGTCGTGAAGACGGAACAGCACAAATGAAGCCTAACTATACGGATACTGGTAGTCTAGCATTTAAATGAAAAAATAAAAACAGTAACATTACATTCCAAGTAAACTGGATGACATTAGTCAATATTACAAACAAACAATAAAAAAAAAATGAAAACCATTTGACTCAGGAGTGCCAAAAATTTAATTGCAATAATATGATTCACAAATAAAAATAATAATCCTGGCTGCAATTCGGTGATCTTTTCGGGGAAACTGAAGGTTTTGTCTGTGCAATTATGGACGAAGTTATCAAGACGAATAACTATCGGAAGCATATTATGAGAGATGGCACGCTTGATATTTGTAGAGCGTGCCACCGCCCTGGTGAGTCCCTCAGACATATTGTTTCAGGTTGTTCTTCTCTTGCTAATGGTGAGTATTTGCACAGACACAATCAAGTAGCCAGAATTGTGCATCAGCAACTTGCTCTTCAATATAGCTTAGTAAATTCGGAAGTACCTTATTACAAATACAGTCCAGCGCCAGTTCTTGAAAATGATCGTGCTTTGCTCTACTGGGACCGATCTATCATAACTGACAGGTATATTGCCGCCAATAAACCTGATATAGTTTTGGTAGATCGGTCAGCGCGTCGGGCAATTATTGTTGATATCACTGTTCCACATGACGATAATCTCATAAAGGCTGAAAAAGAAAAATTAACCAAATACCTGGATCTAGCTCATGAGATTACCGCAATGTGGAATATTGACTCAACAATAATTGTTCCTATTGTTGTATCGGTCAACGGTTTACTAGCGAAGAGTCTCGACCAACACCTCAAGAGGCTCTCGCTTAGTTGTTGGATTAAGGGCAAGATACAAAAGGCAGTGTTGCTTGAGACGGCACGCATTGTGAGGAGGTTCCTCACTCTGTAGCCCTAACCACCGGGAGCTTGGGTCCTATCTCCGCTCTCCGTGGACGGCAATTTTTTTATATTTTTAAATGTTTTTTTTTTTTTTTTTTTTTTTTTTTTTTTTTTTTTTTTTTTTTTTTTTTTTTCTGTGTGTTTTAGAAAATATTTAAAAATGTAATTTAATTTGTAAATAAATAAATGAATGTAATAATAATGCATATGTCAAAATGATTTCTTCAATGAAACATTTTTTTTTATAAAATATAAAAGAGAATATTTCATAATTTCAGCTTTTAGTTAGTTTGAAAGTGTAGACATTTAATTTTATAAAATAGATTTATCAGATGCATATTAGAACCAATTAAACCATTTTGATATGGAATTCTGGAAATATGTAAATATATAATAGATAAAGTAGTGTATGTATATACAAAGTAGGTAGTAGACGAAGTAGGAACTGATATAAGCTCGAGGCTCCCGCTTGCGACTTGCAAAAGTTGCAAAATTGTTTATGGGTTTGGGTATAAGGTTCTATAATAGAATTTCACAATCAATTTTGACCTTGCCATTACAGCAGTTTAAAAACACTTTTAAAAAGAAACTGATCCAGAAAGCCTCCCATAATGTTGAGGATTACTTAGATAATAAGAATGTGTGGATATAGCTGCACTTCTACCCTGTACAAGACAGTTGTGACTAAATGTAACTAGTTAAAAAAATTATGTTTTTAAAAGAGCAACATCTGAGTTTCAGTTAAGTTCAGTTCAGTTCAGTTAAACAAGATCGTTTTGTTTAATTTTGATTTGCTGTTTAATTGTGTTTCTTAATTTTTATAAGTATGGAATGAACATGTTCTTATGTTTATAGTGTGACCTTTTTTTATATAACTTTGTTTATAATTTATGCATGCAAAGCTTTTATTATTCTATTCATCTTTGAAATTTTGTAGTCTGTTGTCCGTATACGAATTCGAATACCACATTCGAAATTGTGAAAAATTCAAGGTCACTTTTATGAAAGTGTGGTAAATAACTTAGCTAGTGAAGAGAAAAAAATTACGTTCAGGTGGTCGGAGATGTTGGCCGCGTGCGAGACCGGCGAGGTGTTCGCGCTGCTCGAGGCGCGCGACGCGCCCGAGCACGTCGCCGCGCTGTACGGCGCCGTGCGCGAGCCCTGGCTGACGCGCGCGCTGCTGCTGTACCACGCGCGCACCGGCTCCGCGCGCGCGCTCGAGCTGCTGGCCCGCGCGCCCGACGCGCACGCCAAGCACCTGCTGGACGCGCTGCTCGAGCAGCTGCGCGGCGAGCGGCCGGCGCGCGCGCTGGCGCTGGCCGCGCTCGCGCCGCTCGTGGCGCGCCGCCCCTCCTGGCTGCACCGCCTCGCGCAGCACCCGCTGGCGCGCGACCTGCTGCGCGCGGCGCCGCGCGAGCGCGACCCGCTGCCGCTGCTGCACGCGCTGCTGGCGCTGGCCGCGCTGCTGCCCGCCGAGCCCGCGCTGGCCGCCCCGCACTGGCCCGAACTGCTCGACGCGCTGCTGCGCCCCGCGGCGCTCGAGCACCGCCCGCCGCCGCCCGCGCGGGACCACCTGCGCCTCGCGCAGCTCGCGCTCTTCCACGCGCTGTACGCCACGTACCCGTGCACGCTGCTCGAGTCGCTGCGCGTCGAGTGCGCCGCGGGGAGCGCCCGCGAGGCCTGGGAGCGCGGCCTCGCGCCGCTGCTGCGCTCGGTGCGCCTCCACCCCGCGCTCGTGACCGGCTCGCGGCAGCGCGAGTCGGAGGCGGCGCGCCGCTCGCGGCCCGAGGCGCACGACGCGCTCGCCGAGAGCTGCCGGCCCGCGGCGGCGCCCCGCGAGCGGCCCGAGGAGAGGGCGCCTTCCGCGCCCGCGCCCCCGGGCGGCGCCGCGCCCGCCGGCTGCGGGGCGCACGCGGCCCGCGCCGCGTCGGCGCTGCGGCCGGGGAGCGAGCCGTGGTTCCCGCTGGCGGAGCGCTGCGGCGCGGACTCGGCGCCCGACACGCCGCTGCCGGCCGACGCGGACGCCGCCGAACCGCCCGAGGCCGCCGTGGAGGCCACGCCCGAGAACACGCCGGCCAAGGAGCCGCGCGCCGCGTTCCGCTACCCGGCCGAGTCGGGCGCCGTGCGCGCCATCGGCCGCCGCTCGCAGCCGCCGTCGCCGCTGCGCAAGGAGACGTCCCCGCCGGCGGGCGGCGAGGCGTACGCGGCGCGGCTGGCGCGCGTGGCGCTCGAGCGACGCGCGGCCGAGTCGCCGGTGCCGTTCGGCGGGGGCCCGCCGCCCGCGGGCGCGCTGCCCCGCCCGGAGCCGCGCGCCGCCGACGCCGAGCCGCTGAACGTGGAGGACCGCGAGGTGCTGGAGCTGACGGAGCGCGCGCGCGCCGAGCCCGGCTGGGCCGCCGCCGAGCGCTGGCCGCGCGCCCGCGACCCGCGCGCCGCCGAGCGGGCCCGCCGCGCGCCCGCCCGCCGCCCGCCCGCCGAGCGGCCGGCGCGCCGCCCCGCGTCGTGCTCGGGCGCCGAGCGGGCCGGCGCGCGCTCGTCGGTGGCGGTGCAGACGCTGGACGCGTGGCCCGCTCCCTACGAGTTTCTGATCGCGGACTTCTACCGCCACCTGCCCGACGACGACCGCGACCAGGTAACCGTAACGCGTGTCGTCGACGGCCGTACGATCTCGAAATCGAGACCGAAAAGAGGAATATGAAATGATGCGATCTATCGGCATTAAACTTTACTCAGGATCTCAAATAGACCTCATTGAAGACTATGTTGCGAAATGAAATAAGCTTTCTCGGAAAAAAAAATTGCCTCGTCAGGCTGGGTACCGGTGAGGATCACCCTCGTATTTTTTATGATACGTCAACAATGGATACTGTATATATGGATACGAGTGAGGCCTTTGATCGAGTGAATCACTCTGTCCTGCTAGCTAAGCTACGTCACATTGGTATTCATGGTCATAACTATCTTGGTTTTCGTCTTATTTTCACGAGCGACGACAAAAAGTTGTCGTTTGTGAGCGTGGATCCCGACCGGTTATGGCTCTCTCGAGTGTCCCCCGAGGATCCCATCTAGGCCCCATTTTGTTCTCAAGCCACATCAAATCTTATGAATCCTTGCTATTTGCGGACGACTAAAAATTTTCAAAATTATAACAAATTCGCTGAACTCGAATTGCTCTTCAAACTGACTTAGACGTTGTGACAGCATAGTAAAGTAAAGTAACAGCCTGTTACTATGCCCACTGCTGGGCTAAGGCCTCCTCTCTCCGTTTTTGGAAAGAAGGATTGGAGCTAAGACCTACCATGTTGCTTCAATGCGGATTGGTAGGTTACATATATCTCTAGAATTCTCTAGAGATATGCAGGTTTCCTCACGATGTTTTCCTTCACCGAAAAGCGTGTGATAAATTGCAATTATCAATTAGACATATAAGTTTTTAATAGAAAAACTCATCGGTGCCTGCCCGAGGTTCGAACCTGTGTCGTCTCTAGAGAGTCGCACGGTGTCACCGCTAGGCTATCACGGCTTGTGACAGCATGGTCTATTAAAAACAAATTACTTAATTTAAAACTATTTTGGACCAGTATAGAAATAATTGAGTGTTGCCGGCCAACCGGTAGATATACTTCGTATATAATTTTAAATACATACTTAAATACAAATATACGCTCGGGCTCGAATTACCGACAGATCGTTTATAGAAAATGTTGGCCCTCGGCGGGAATCGAACCCGCGATTCGCGGAGCGGAAGTTAGGGTCACCACCCACTGCGCTAACGGGCCGGTCGAGCTTTATCGAGATCGACTTCAAGAGCGTTCGTTGTAAAACGCGCAGTCGAGGTTCCCCTTCGACTGTCGGCACCGAGCCGGCCGGTTCTCGATCGACGACTCGAGCGACTACAGCGCCCACCGCCCGCAGCCGGACGGCGACGGGCCCGAGCCCGTGCCTCCCGCCGAGCGCCTCGACCGCTACCTGGCCGAGCTGTACGCCGGCCGCGCGCCCGCCGACGGCGCCGCGCCCGCCGAGCAGCTCGCCTTCGTGCACGCGCAGCTCATGTACGAGCGCTGGCGGCGCGAGGCGCACGCCGAGCGCAACCGCCGCCTGCTCGGCCGCTGCCGGCAGGCGCGCGCGCTCGAGCTGCAGAACGCGGCGCTGCGCGAGCGGCTGCGCGCCGCCGCCGCCGAGCGCGACGAGCTGCTGGCGCGACGCGAGCGGCCCGCGCCCGCCGCGCCGCCCGCTGCCGCCGCCGCCGCGCCCGGCCTCGAGGCCGAGCTGGAGCGCGAGCGGGCGGGCCGGCTGCGCGCCGAGGCGGCCCTCGGCGAGTCGGAGGCGAGGCGCGCGCTCGACGCGGCCGAGCTGCGGCGCGCGCGCGGCGAGTCGTTCGAGGCGGCGCGGCACGTGGAGGCGCTCGCGCGGGCCGCGCTGGCCGCCGAGCGGCGCGCCGAGCACGTGCGGCGGCTGCGGCGCGAGCTGCTGGCGCTGGCGGAGCGCGAGGCGCGCGCGGGCGGCGCGGGGCGCGCGGGCGCGGCGGCGGGAGCGCGCGCGGCCGAGGCGGGGCGCGCGGCGGGCGAGGAGCGCGCGGCGCGGGCGGCGCTGGCGCGCGCGGAGACCGAGGCGGAGGCGGCCGGCGCGCGCGCGGAAGCTGCGCAGGCGCGCGCGCACGAGCTGGAGGCGGCGCTGGGCGCGCGCGACGCGGCCGTGGCCGAGCTGAAGCGCGCGGCGCGGCACGCGGCCGAGGAGCAGGCGGCGCGGCTGCGCGCGCTGCAGGACAAGTGCGCGGCGCTGGCGCGGGCGGTGCGCGCGGGCGAGGCGCGGCTGCTGGAGCGGCTGGCGGAGGGCGAGGCGCGCGCGGGGCGCGGCTAGCGCGGCCGCGTCCCGCCGGTCGCCGCCGAGGGGCAGCTCGTGTGTGTCGCGCGGAGGCTCGCTCCGCATCCGTAGTGTTCGCTTGAGTTCGTCTATTGTCATGTATGACTGCGAAAAGAAATCTTCACTGTTTGTTACCGTTCGTGCGGTCCGCACGGCCCGCCCGGTCCGCACGTTTCACGGGTGCGCTCCTTGTACGGAGAAGATTATAAAAAACCACTTATGAAATATATATTTTCTCGCTCGACCTCATGAGTTTAACTGATCGCCGATAGATCCTCCGAATATACAAAAAGTAACAACCGTTGTAATGATTTAAATAATATTCAATAGTCTAATCTATTATCAACCTATCGAAGTTGAGTCACGTCTGTAATATGAAGAAGGTTATATATAACACGTTGTTCGACTTACATCGAAAGAGTTATTTAAAAAAAAAGCTTTAATATTGTATAGTTCCTGTACTGGATAAATGTAACCAGCAATGTAATGAGCAATTAAAATGTCAAATTAACGTAAGTAGTGAAGTGCGAAAATCCGCCTGTCTGTTACGTTTTAACGCCGAATCGGCTGAACCAATATCGATGACATTCGGCACGATCAATGTCTATACATCGGGGTAACCTAAAGGCGATAGAAATCCTGTAAATGCAACAGGAATACTAGGACATTACCATTACTTTACTTTCAGAAATAATACAATATGTCGTGAATCATTTTTGGAATTGCAGGTCCTATGAGATCGAAATTAAGTTACTGGAATTATTGTACTTTTGTCCGATCTTTAAGCTTGAATTTTGTCTTTGCAAACAGACCCTTTTAAATAAAAAAAATACGTGTGCTAATTTAATGCTAGCTAAAATTTCCTTCAAAAGGCGAATGGCGAATATTATTTATTCAAATTATATTGTTGCGGCCTAAACCGCCTGTAGAACATAATAGCAATGGCACTGTTGGCGTTCTTTTTATTATATATTTGATAATGACATTTGTCATTCTAATTGTCGATTCGTTAGCGACTTCACGCTGTTCGCCAGCACGTTGATTTTGTTAAAATTAATTACTAAAACTTTTGTTTAAATACACCTTATTTGGACACCAGAGGTTGTTGTGATTTTCCTCAACTTCCATACGAGCCAGCAAAAGGCTTTAACGTAAGTATATCTAAGTTCAAGTTTTTTTAAGGAGTTTTTAATAAAAAAGTTACAAGAAAGAAGAAGAAAGTAGAGACGAGCGGTATTATATAGTCATATGTTATACGGAATAGGTTAGTCATACGGAAACAAAGTATCACGTCAAGCAAAGGGAAGTCGTGAAGAAATAAATAGCAAATTGGCCGCGCGCCGCCACCTCGGTGCGGGTAGGAAGATAAAATTGACATTTTACTATTTAACTTATCGTTATTTGATATCACTTTGCGATTTTGTCGTGGAGTCTATCTCCTGATGATGCTTCGGTTGCGGGGCGAAACGATTGTTGAGTTTGTGATAGTGAACCTGTGTAGTGCTTGTGTATTGTGGTGGAAGTGGTGAAGGTTTGTGCGTTTTTACGAATCCTGCACGTATCGGGTATGAAAATACTGATAGTCCACTATACATTAAACACTATATATATTTTCTTTTTACTGTATCGCGGATTATAGCAAAATAATTTTATTATTACTTTTGTTTTATCATTATTCCATATTTTGTGAATAATAGTATAAATCACCCTTAGACTCGAACGAACATTTGCATATGACAATTATCCTAATCGTCGTTCGATACGTACATCGGCGTCCGTCCGCGGAGCGAGCGAGGGCGAAATAAAAGGCCGTTTTAATAATTAGTAGCGTTTTATATTCTATAATACAAATCCACATACACTAAAGTATATTTGGTACAAAATTCACAACATAAGTATATTAATATAGTATAAATAGTTAAAATAGTTAACAACTCTGTATTTACAATGTACAAAATATACAAATAGCTACAAAAGAATCAACAACATACTGTAACGTAACGCTAAGGTATTTGGTGTCGCGCGAGGGGCGGGGGAGCGGGGGTCGGGCGGGGGCCGGGCGCGCTACGGCAGCGGCTCCACGTAGTTCTGCGGCACCAGGCCGCTCTTGCCGTTGAGCGTGCCGCGCAGCCAGCCGGGCTCGGCCGACGCGCTCACGTTGGTGATGATCTGGTTGGGCTCGAACGACAGCTCGCCCTCGCTCTCGCCGAGGCACGCGTACAGCGTGCGCACCCGCCTGCGGACACGCGGGCCGTCAGCGGCTGCCCGGGGGCGGCGGCCCGGGGGCGGCGGCCCGGGGGCGGCTGCCCGGGGGCGGCTCCCGCTGGCGGTACTCACGTGACGCGGGCGGGGTGGGGCGCGGGGTGCGGCGCGGCGGGCGGCGGGGACGCGCTGTGGCTCGACACGGACTCCGAGCTGCTGCTGCGGCCGGCGCCTGCGGACGAGCACGGCGCGTTCGTTTAGCTCGTAGTGCGAACGAGCGGGCGTTCGATTTGAAATTTAATTAAATTATTATTATTAAGTTAATTTCTTGGACAGCTCTGATTCTACTCTTTGCACGCGGTCACTGCTCGATAAAATTGGTTACGGTCGGGACAGGTCTTGTCGGTCGCTACTCACGGCAGTGCTTGGGCGCGAAGTGCTGCAGCAGCTGGTGGTGGTGCGGCGAGTACGCGGCGCCCGCCGCCGGGGACGCCCTGCAACAAACACCGCGCACGCGTCAGGCAGCGATCGACAGCGCTCGCTTTAGGTGTGGGTCGATACAGTTCCGGTGCTCGGTCCTACTTCATGGATATTTCTTTTGGTGATAAAGATAAATATTAAGTTTGTAAATCATTTTCGAAAATCACAGACTAATTTAAAATTCAAATTTTGAAGGTAATTCGGGTGCTCCGACCGCGTATACGTATAGTCGCGTCCGGAGCGATATCTTATATTGAATGAGATCGATATCGTAGAAGCTCACGTACCGGTACTACCGAACAGAACAAAATACATCGAGAGCGAAGCGAATTAACGCGAACGAAATAGCAGGTACGACCGGTACTTCGCGTAATTAGCATACAACGAAACAATTACTTTATTATTGTCAGGATTCGATAGCGATACACAGAATAAAAACAACACATTTCGTCGTATCGACCGCACGAGACCGACTACAACAACATATACCGACCCCGCGATAACAAATCCGGACAAACAGATGATCATAGAGACACCGTCTCGCGCTCCGGGGCAGCCTGGCGCAGACCCGCTCTGTCGGGGCGGCGCGAGACGACTGGCCGGCCGGCGGCGCGCGCGCCCCTAAATACCGCCGCGGGCCGCACCTGGCGCGGGCCGCTCTCGGCGCGGGATACGACTCGCTAATTGAATATGGTAACTCCGAGGGGACCGACCGCTCGTAGACACAAACTACGGGTATGGTGTTCGTTTCCTAGTCGTCTCGCAGACTCACGGAAATTTCGGTTAACTTCGATTCGTTATATATCAAAAGTGGTCGTAAACGTTCGTATGACGTGCGCTCATCGAACCTTTGACGAATTACTAGCAGAGTGCGGAGGGCGGGCGTCGGATCGATCGTCAGCTCTGCGTTCGCGGACGGAGGGCGCGTGACGTCAGAGACCGTGTCGGGAAGAAATCGACCCGGGGTCAGCGTTCCGACGCAACCAGGAAGGACCGTTTACGCGATTATAATCGAATCCGTAGGTCTTTAATACGAGATTTGTCTCGCGCACACCTGAGGTGTACCCCCCCCCCCCCCGGCCCGCGCCGCCCGCAGGCTCCGCGCGAACATCTGTCCGTTTTTTGTGTGTCGGCCGAGAGCGGCGCATCTGCGAGCGACAGGTGCGCATTCCGCAGCCGGCGGCTGCCGCGGCACCGCTCCGGCACCGCTCCGGCGAGAGATTTGGAAAAAAGACTCGTCTGAATCTACGCTTTATTCAAATTTTCTTTCGCTCATTACTGATAAGAGAAACGCGAGTCTATCTTCCGGTGACCGCACCGAGGCATATAATAAAAATATTTGATATAATTTCTATGTCCGTGTCCGGCTACTTCGAAACTTCAACAAGTTTTTAAACCCACGCGTGGGCCGCGTGCCGCCGCACTCGCCGCACGCACGCGCGTCACGGCCTCGATCGGAACTGTGTTTGCGACGAAGTATCCGGCTTACGACTATAGTTTTTATCCTTCGAAAATTAGTCATTTGTAGTGTGTACTGCAATCGAACATACATATAAACAAAAAACTTAAATCTTTAAAAAACGACACCACAGTGAGACTACCGCAGCCCCCGGCCGGGCCGGCGGAACGTAGCGAGATACCACCGGAGCAGTCCGATAACGTTAACTTCGAAATATTATTAATAAATTATTAAATTAGCCATCGAATGGTTCAGAGGCCTCACGTCCGAGCGCCGCCGAGCCGTCGCCCACCGACCCGCACATCTGCTCCCGCGGCAGGTGGGGCGGGACGCGTCCTTCGATAACTCGGTCGAAAGCGACGTAAGATGAACTTAAAATCTCACCGCGTTTAATTAAGAGATCGCAAACGTCGTCACGCGAAATGAACGCTTTTTTCACTCATCCGAATACAAAGTCTTCACTTCGTATTGAAACGGATCGAATTCACGATCCGGAGGAAACCAGGCAGGCGGACCCGCCCGGGGGTGCACGGACACGGCGTACGGCGTGCAGTGCGGGGGCACCGGAAGCCCGCCAGGTGAGCGCCCGCACGCTACAAGTATGGCCACCGATTTAATTCGCAGTTACTCACGACTTACTTTGAAGTAATCATTGTTTTTAATTTGTCGTTGCACAAAGCTTTTCCTGCACCTTAAACGATGTCCACGCCGACTGCGGGAGACCGCGAGGCGCAGTGCGTCGCGCGCGGACCGCACTCCGCTCGGAGACGAGGTCGCGCGGTGAAAACGAAAGCATCGGCCGACGGACATGTCGCGTAAATTGTAAACATCGGCAATTGACGGTGTAAATACAACTTATAAAACGCGCGTATGTGAGTTATTAATGAAAAACTTAGGTAAAACTAAATCTTACAGTTACTTATCGTAACTGAACTCGAAGTAAAATTACGATAAATAAGTATGATGATTATAATAAAAGGAGACACTTCATCTTGAAATGTTTTGTTGTGACTGTTGTTGTGCCATCTTAAGAGCTCCCGCGAATTGACACCGAGCGTGCGATCTATCGATGGCAGGGTTCGTTCAGAGCCAGTGGCTCGGCTCGGCTCGGCTACCCTTCATAGGTTTAGTATCTATATAGTCAACATGTCAAAAGAGATTCTTTATACTTTTGAATATTATTCTTATTTAACTTTTTGTTCAAGCTTTTGTTCACATTCAATTTAATCGTGCCATCTTTTTTTTTTATTTTGACAGGAAACTTACAGCGACATTAAATATCTACAAAACTGTAGAAAATATAATAAGCCGATTACAAGTTTTCACAAATAAATTATGTCTAAAACTAAAAAAACTCGCATAGAAATAAAAACAAATATTTTAAGTTGTTTACTGTAATATACCTACTGTAAAGAAGTCAAGCACCAGGGTTCTTGACTTCTTCGAGAAAATGATGGAATACTTAAATATTAAATACCACAGTAACACACGGCGACTTTTTCTAAAATGAAAATTACATTTCTGTTATACGTGCCATCATGATTTAATTGAATAGGAAATGTGCACGTTGGATAAAACAATAGACAACACCACGGGTAGTAGCTCTATCAGGTCCAGATTATGTATATTTAAAGATAAATATTAGGTCCTTACATATGAAATTGGCGTTTTCTATGGGAGGAACATAAAGTCGTTTTTTTTTAAATGAAATATATTTAATCAATCAAAGTATGTACCATTGCTATGTATGCACTTTTGCCATCTCATAGGTAGTTCATTGATCCCCTTACTAAAAAAACCATTCGGGCGGGAATCAATAAAATCTTTGAAGGCGGTTTGGACTGCCCCATCGGAGTTGAATTTTTTTCCTTGCAAGTAGTTATCCAAATTGCGAAAAAAATGATAATCTGTTGGAGCAAGGTCCGGAGAGTACGGTGGATGTCTAAGACATTCTAATTGAAGCTCCTCTGATTTGGTAGCCGTCTGTTGTGCAGTGTGTGGTCTAGCGTTGTCCTGAAGCAGCAGTGGCCTAGAGCGATTGACCAGCCTCGGTTGTTTAGCAGCTAGCTTTTCCATCATGGTTTGCAGTTGCTGACAATAGATATCTGCCGTAATCGTCTGGCCAGATTTAAGAAAGCTGTAGTGAACGACACCGGCACTAGTCCACCAAACACTTACAAGCAACTTTTTTTTAGTTAATTTTCGTTTAGGGCAGGATTTGGCTGGTTCGCCAGGGTTCAGCCATTGCGATGAGCGCTTCCGATTATCGTAGAGGATCCACTTTTCATCAAAGGTAATGGTTCGATTTAAAATTCCTTCATTATTGTGCCGGTTGAGTAACGTAACGCAGCAGTCGACGCGCATTTGTCGGTTTGCTTCACTCAATTCATGAGGTACCCACCTTTCAAGCTTTTTCACCTTCCCAATTTGCTTCAAGTGGATTAGAATAGTTTTATCACTAACACCGGAGCCTGCAGCTAACTCGGACGTGGTTTGCGATGGATCCGCTTCCACAATAGCCTTCAATTCTTCATTATCAACTTTGGTCTCCGGCCGTCCACGAGGCTCGTTCTGCAGGTCTAAATTTCCAGAACGAAAACGTTGGAACCAAAAAAGCACTGTGTTTTCTTTTGCGACACCGTCACCATACACATCATTAATCCTTCGAGCCGTTTCTGCAGCACTGGTGCCACGGTGGAACTCATACTCGTAAATAACGCGATATTTCATGTTTTCCATTTTGTAAACAGAGTGACACAAAGAAAAAAACAAAAGAAGAAAAAACAAATGAATTAGGGGTTTGAAACACAAATGCATGAGTAAATAGCTGTATGAATTTGAATTTGTAATTCCTAACCATAAAGGTAATATTTGAGATCAAAGTGGCCAGTACGACAAAACGCCAATTTCATATGTAAGGACCTAATATTTAATTTTATAGAACGTTCTTATACAGTAAAGTGTGTATTACTGTGGAACTCTGTCCCGGCGAATATCCGTCGTTCTGAATCGGTGCACGTTTTTAAGAGTCGTTTGAAAAATTATTATTTATCTATTTGTTAATATTAGTATGTAATATATTCTAAGAATATGTATTCAAGTATGTATGCTGTTTAGTATATGTGTAATATTAGTATTCAAAATTTATGTAATCTATTAACTATATGTATGTATATAGGCGAATAGATCAATTTCTATATTATATTTGTGTTGCACCAACCTATTCTTTCACTTAGATCCGTTACTTACGGGTTGTCTGTAAGAGATCGCTAAAAGCGATAAGACCGCCTTTGCACGATATTATAAATTATTTCTTGTACATATAATATATGTGTATTTTTTTTGTTCTTCTGTATGCATAAAAAATAAATAAATAAATAAATGTTACAAATGAAGGAAATTTTAGTTACCTTTTTAAAGCTGCAAATATGCCAGCAAACTTTGCGATTTGATGTTAAACGTGCGTCCCACGCGAATCATATATAAACTAACAAATCGTTTTCTAAAACATACAAACAAACTTAAAAAACGTGTCGAGGTGGAGGCGGCGCTCGAATGTTGCAATTTAAGTAAAATCTGGTCCAGCCAAATGTTCCCGGTGGCCAGGTGGAGCTGAGACTGTGGAACAGTGTAAGCCACTTTTGGGGACTGTTCATGTAGTATCTGCCGTGTCCGTGTCCGTCCACAGGCACGGGGATAGATGTGAGGCGAGTCAGATATGGCTCTGAAGTCTACTACATACAAACAAAAACTCGTACTTCCTAGACAAAGAATACAATCGTTTACGAAAAAGGCCCGACGCATTTAAAACGAGTACCCGGAAATCATTAAAAATCAGAATATGACATGTTTAAAATGAATTTATTTCGCTGTGCTGCGGAAACTATTGATGATAGAACAAAATATGTTGTACATTATTATAAAGCGTATCAATATCTACAAAAAAGTCTGCTCATACCATATGTCTGACTTTTATAGTTTTGCCAATATAACTACTTTTCTACATTGTAAAAGTTGATAAAAGTGGCGACAATAATGAAACCTTAATATTTACATCTCCGTAATAATCTTTTTCCCACTAAATGATATTTTATTAAAAACTACTTCAATACCTATAAAATACTTTTTAAATTATTAAAATCGGATATTCCAATCAAAAGACGTAACGTAACCATAGCAATTGTAGCGTATTGTATTTGTGTACCTATGAATACATTCCGTTAAAAATTTCCTTCGCCTTAACTATTGATAAGTCCAAGATTACAATTTACAAACATAAGTCGATAAGCTGACTTAGTAAACTTTCCACTACCACGAGATCGGTATATACGCGGATGAAACCGCGGAGCATTGCTAGTGTAATATATACTTAGTTGTTTTTATGACAACTGATACATTTGATAATATCATATAAATTTGATATTATCAAATTTATAAAAAATTACTTAATTTTAATTGAATAGTAGATATTGAATGGTTCTGACTTTTTTCTATTTGTTTATTATTGACTCGCAACGCCCCGCGGTGTCTCCCGCATACAAACCGATCTCGTGTAAGTGGAAAGTCTACCAACTCGGACTATAGATTTATTTTTGTAAATTGAAAGTTCTGCCCCGGAACTTATTAAAGGGTAGGTAAGGCAAACGAAATTTTAAACTGGAAAAATAATTCTTTTAAAGGCATAGTTATATCCGTGGGTAGCATCGGTATTCTTGGAATAAGAGCTGACTCAAAAGTTGCAGGCCCTGATATAATGGTCGTTACAATGAATTTGTTATAGCATAATTTTCTTTAGTGTGCATTTTTTAATTCCATAAATCTTTTGATGGAATGACGTAGACAATGTTAAAAAGTAGTGATATTGGCATAAATATAATAGTTAGAAATATGGTATCGCAGATTTTTTGTACATATTGATTCGTTCTATAATACTGTAGAATATTTTTTTTCTATCATCAATAGTGTCCGCAGCACACGGGATAACTAATTTTTTTACACCTCATTATATTTTTATTAGGGATCCTTATGGTTTTTTGAAAATGTTTTTTGAAATATATAGCCTATGTTGTTCGGTAAAAAATCAGCTTTCTAACGGTAATTTTTTTTTTTAAATCGGTCTAGTAGTTCTTGCGTCCAAGGGAAAATTCAGGGAAGGCGAAGTGCACGACGAACGAGAACATCCTGGCGAAAAAAACCTACGCCAGTGGTTTGGCAAAAGCACTCGTTCTTTATTTCAAGTCGCGGCATCAAAAGTTCAGATTGCCTTAACGATCGCCGAACTTCGCAAGAAGATGGCACCCTCAGAAAAAGTTTTTGCGTGAAAAGATTACAAACATACCTATATACATACATATAAACAAATATTTTCTCTTTATAATATTAGTATAGATACATTTTATTTTATCCTTTGTTTACCGATCCCTTATTCACTCGGTTCTGCGCCGAAAGGGGAGATAATGTCGTTACTTTATTATATCGACTATTGGACTAGGACTAGGTGGTGACTAAATCAAACAACAGAACAGCACTGCAGCCCACTGCTGGCAGATGGCTCCCGGGAATTAAACGAACACTTTCGCAATCAGCGTCGAGGCGACGACGAGCCGCTGCCGACCGGAGGCCGGCAAACGTTACCAATTCAAAATTGTAATCGGCAACTCTAAATGTGATATCTCGTACTCAGTCATGTATTTGAATTCGTCAAATTAAACGAATATCCATAATTTTCCATCATTGTTGTCGCTGCGCTTAACCCTAAGAGATGAGCGTGCGGTCCGCTAAAGGAGGTCGCCCGCACTTCGACACCCGCACCGGAGCCGTGCGCTGCTGCCGGCGGCGGCGGTAATCACACGCGACCCCATCCCCCATCCCGGCATCGAAATAACTCTACTGCGTCAATCGAAGCATCAATAATATAATGTGACATGAAAAAGATATTACGATCGCCGGCAGCCTGCAACCGTAACACACGATCGCGTTACGTCATTCGACAACTTATGTCGTGATTAGATAGAGCGAGCGGGACGGACGAGGGAGCGCGGTGCACTCACCCGATCGTGCCGTTGTGCGGCGCGAGGCACGCCGGCGGGGCCAGCGGGGCCAGCGGGGCCAGCGGGGCCGGCGGGCCCGTCGGAGCCAGCGGCGGCGGCGGCGCGGGGGGCGGCTCCGCGGCGAAAATGGGCTCGAAGTTGTCCAGCAGCGCCTCCACCAGCACGTTGTAGAACTTGAGCTCCAGGATGGAGGCCACGGTCTCGCGCTCGGCGCGCAGCAGCGTGGGCCCGAAGCACACGGCCAGGTTGGACGTCGTCATGAGGTTCTTGTCGCTGAGGGCCGCCACCCTGCGGACGGCGCTCGGTCAGGGCGGCCACCGGGAGCGGCGCGCCGCCCGAGCCGGGCCTACCTGTTGAGGTGCGCCAGCACCAGCCGCAGCATGTCCCTGTTGGCCGGCGGCAGCGCGCGCACCAGCGAGTGCAGCGCGCACACGCGCTCGGCGCGCCGCTCGCACTCTGCGGACAGGCGGGCGGCGGTGAGGGGGCGGTGGGGGCGTGTCGCGGGGCGGGCGGGGGAGCGGGGGGGCACTCACTGGCGGCGGCCAGGAACTGGTGGTGCAGCTTGCGGGTCAGCAGCGGCTCGGGCAGCGCGCGCAGGTACGCCTTGAGCGCCGAGGTCAGCGTCTTGCTCTCCCAGTCGGGCTCGAGCGCGGGCAGGCGGCGGTCGCGGCCGAGCGCCACGAGCCGCGCCACGCGCGACGCCACGCCCGCCACCCTGCAAGCGGACCGCTCGCTGCGCGCTCGGGAGCTACGTTCTTTTCAATATTCAATACGGAAGCGACGGCTCCGCTCGAAAGAACGCAACTCTGCCCGCTCCCACTGCGACGTTCGGCGGGACCGTTCTCGTCTCGTAGGTCTACAGGCCCACCGTATGTTCTAGGACGGCGGTCGTTCGTAGCGCGCTACTCGGAATGCCGTCTGGATGGATACGTGAACTTTATCGCCTAAAATCAATCGATCGTTTCGAACGTCGTCCGCTCGATTGTTATTTTGATGATCGTTATCTCAGCAGTTATCGTGGGGTCTCCCCCGGGACGCCCCCCGTTCCGCTCCGCGGGAGGTAGAGCCGGGCGGGTTGCCGTTACGGCCGGTACGGCGTTAGGGCCGTTCGATCCGATACCTGTACAGGCCCTGCTCCTCCAGGCCGCGCGCCTCCAGCGCGGCCACGAGGCGGCGCACGAAGGCGAAGCCGGCGTCGTCCAGCGGCCAGCAGTCGGCGGCGGGCTCGGGTGGGCGGCGCGCCGGCAGCGCCACGGCGTCCAGCGAGCGCAGCCAGGCGGCGCGGTCCCGCTCGCCCAGCGCCTGCAGCGTGAGCGGCGCGCGCTCGCGCTCGGCCGGCACGGCCTCCCAGCAGAAGCGGCGCTCGGTGTCTGCGGCGGCGCGCGCGCCCGCCAGCTGCACGCTGTCCGCCGCGCCCGCCTGCACCGCGCGACACGTGAGCGGGGCCAGGCCGGGGGGCCCGGGGCCAGGCCGAGGGGGCCCGGGGGCTCGGGGCCGCCCGCCGCACGCTCACCGTCTTCACGTTGATCTGGTTGTAGGGCAGCAGCGCCAGCACCCGCGCGCCCTTGTCGTACGTGCAGTACTGCTTGCTCCAGGTGGTGCCGAACGCTTCTGAGTGCAAAGCTCACTATTAATCGTCACGATGTCGGTTGAATTCAAGCGGACCGTTGGGTAGAACCGGTATTGTAAAATAATATTGAACGAACACGACGTATTTGATAATTTTGTTTTAGTCCAAAAAAAGTAACGTTTACGTTCTAACACTCGATGAGCGAACCGACTCACTCTTCTCCATCAGGAACAGGTAGCCCGCGCGGCCCGCGCCGCCCGCGCCCTCCTCGCAGCCCTCCTCCTCCTTGTTCTGGCGACAACGGCCGGGGTCAGTTATCGCACACCATGCCACTCCACGCCACTCCACGCCACACCGCGACCAGAGCCGCGACCCACTTACCATCTGTCTCACTTCCATCATTTTCTTCATGAGGGACTCGGTCTGTTTGCTGGTTTCCTCGAAGTTGCTTCGCGTCTGCAAGAGCACTTGGCGGTAAGTGGTTAGTGGCAGCACACGGCACACGCACACGCGCACACTCGACATGCATGCAGCCGGGGGGCGCTCACCCGCTGGATGCGCAGCTGCAGGTCGCGCACGAGCGGCTCGGCGTCGGCGTGCACGTCGTGCGCCGTGTGGTGGAAGGTCCACCAGCCGAACACGAACCCCAGCAGCGTCTCCACCAGCTCGAACTTCTTGCGCTCCTGCACGGCCTGCAGCTGGAACACGTACTCCAGCGACGCCTGGCAGAAGTCGCGCTCCGCCATGTCCATGGCCGCGTCCGCCTGCCGACCGCCACGTGCAGTATTGGACGACGCGGCGCACTGGCAGGCCGCCCGCCCCGCGCGGTGCGTATCGTAATAGACGATATCGAAACGTACGTGCAATACTAAACGATTAAAATATTCTCACCGCCGAAAAATCATACTTTATTATATAAAATATTTAATTTTTGCGATCGTTCCGTAACAAAATTATTCAGTGAGCTCCGCGGACGGTGCGGTGCGGCCGGCGCTCGGCGGACCTACCTCTTGGAACACGGTGTCCGGTTTCTTCGTCGACAACGACAGGGTCCGCTCTTGGCTCTGGCAGAACTTGGCAGTCTTCTTATCGAACTTTTTCTTGCCTTCCTGCGAACAGATTTACGCTTGGAATACGTTTTAAGACATTTCACTGATACGTATCCCTCTCGTACGAACTGCGAACGTCCGCTACTACCCTCGAACTTCTCTAGGGATTCCCGAGCCGATCGATCTGATGCAGCTCAGATCTCGTCCCGCTCGGATAGATTAGGTAAATCAATAAATAATATTCAAATAAATTAAAGAAAGAAGAAAAGGTCGACGCCGGAGAGCGAATAAAATATTTTTAAGTAATTCATACACCTCGGCGTCGATCTGCAGAATTCCATCTTTCTATAATTTTGTTACTCCTTTTAAATAATTCCATTCAATATAAAATGTCTAACAAAAGTAATCGTTAGACATTTTATATTCGTAAACGAACTCGAAAGTGCTCTTGCTTTTAGTTTCTTCCATTCCGCCGTTCGCGAAAAGCGTTAACATCGTTACACCGAACGCAACTCTCAAAACAGTCAATCGTCAACCAACATTGACCATATTTCAGCGGACCACTTCTAGAATCACAACCGGCGTTTGTACAGTTTCACAGCCCGATAGTTCACTGTCATCATCGCGCGCTTTACTATACCGGGGGAGGCATACAAATATACCAGGGCCGAATACATAAGATGACCGCGTACCTTGACGGCTCCGATGTGGTCCTTGCGGAACCGCTCCAGCGGCTGGATGATCTGGTCGTGCGCGCGGCCCAGCTGCAACACACGGCCCGTCAGCACCCTCGCCTCCGCGCACTAGCGCACGCCTCGGGGGAAAGGATCGGGAAACGGAGACCGCGACTACACATCGCCAATGACGATCGCCGATACTGAGAGGAGCGAAAATCGACGGAACGAGGAGAGAGGAGGTTTTACCGCCTCCGCGATACCGCCTCGACGGCTACAATGTCGTATGTCCACTTGGATATCTTTACGGAATATCAGAGAGCAGTGCGGCCCGTTCTCTCGATTAAAGTAGCACGGTTTCATTTATACATATGTAGTCATCTAAAGGGTCACCGGTGACCGTACTTTCGGTCGGGAGGAGTCCGAGCGCGGTGCGGAGCTGCCGGCGCTACGCCTTCGGTCTGTGTTTTACATTATATTTGAAAACATTGGGTGTAACTATATTTAAGACGAAATCGATGTCTGATATTTTTTGAATGAATGTGAAAATTAGTGTCACAAAAATTTTCCGAAATGAAATTTTGAACAAAAGGTTGTTAGTTAGTCATGAAAGATGCCGTCGCGGGCTTTTATGAAGTATTTTTGTTGATATACTATTCTCTAGTATAGTACTTTAGTGTCTATCTGTGGCGCACGCGAGTAGGGCTCCCAGCAGGCCTTTTTTACGATCTCGCGATCTCTTCAACGCAGAAGAAGAATTGCACCAGAATTGCAATCAGAAGAATTGCACCATGTTTAGGTTAAAACCGCACAAAACCCGTTCCGTAGATTTTGAAAAGTCATCATTCTCATACAGACAGACAGCTTTTGGGGATTTTGTTCTATAATATCCTAGCTCCGCCCCGCGGTTTTCGCGTACATACCTATTTTGGAAAGGCTACTAAGTCGGACTAAATATTTATTTTTGCAAATTTTAATTTGCAAAAACTTTTAAGTTTGGCCCATGGACTTATTAATGGTCAAGGCAAATGAAGTTTTAACTGGACATTAAATTCTTTTAAAAGGTATAGCTATATCCGTGTATATCACTGCACCAGTCGCAGACCCTGTTATAATGGTCGCTACAATGAATTTGTTATGGCATTATTTTCTTTATATTGCCATTTTAAAATTCGTTACATCGTTTTCATTGGAATGTCCGATTTTAATAATTTAAAAAGTTATTTACAGGTATTGAAACAGTTTTTAATAAAATATCATTTAATGGGATAAGGATTAATACGGAGATATAAATAAAATCGTTCGTAATTATTGTCGGCACTTTTATCAACGTTTACAATGTAAAAAAGTAGTTACATTGGCTTAACTAAAAACTATTTTGCACAAGTATAAAAATAATTGAGTGTTGCCTCCTGTATTTCTTATTAGTTTACATATATTTAAGAGTTAATTGTTATCCGTTTAGACAGTACCTTTTATCCGCACTTGCAGGAAATTCATGCATGCTGTTTGCCAGTAATTGGACTTGCACAGCTTGCATGTTTTTAAAGTATGTTAGTTTTATTGTATTATGTTAGTGTAATGTCTGTTGGCGAACTATTTAATAAATAAATAAATAAATAAAACTATGATAGTTAAACATATGATATCGCGGACTTTTTTGTGGATATTGATACGTTCTTTAATACTGTAGAACATTTTTTTGTTCTATCATCAATAGTTTCCGCAGCACACGTGATGACTAATTTTTTCGCACCTCATTACAATTTTATTAGAGATCCCTATATGTTTTTTCTTAATAAATTATAGCCTATGTTGCTCGGTGAAGAAGCAGCTTTCGATGTGTGAAAGAACTTTTGATATCGGCCCAGTAGTTTTTGCGTGAAAACATTACAAACATATAAATCGTTCCTCTTTATAATATTATTAAAAGTAATTTATAGAATTAGGCGTTACTTTGCGGAGATCCATAATACAAAAGTAATAATAAAATTATTTTGCTATAATCCGCGATACATGTATACGTGTATCGCGATGTTTTCCTTCACCGAAAAGCGTGTAATAAATTGCAATTATCAATTAGACACATAAGTTTTAATAGAAAAACTCATCGGATCCTGCCCGGGTTCGAACCCATGATCCTCTCTAGAGAGTCGCACGGGGTTACCGCTAGGCTATCACAACTTATACGTTAGTATAGATATAGATATAGATGTCACCATGCGGTCGCGCTCGTCCTCGACGGTGCGGATGAGCTGCGCGAAGTGGTGCAGCGAGCGGCCGATGACGCGCTCGTCCTCCGTCATGGAGGCGCCGATGCACGCGAACTCGAACTGCTCCATGCTGGCCGCCAGCGCCAGCTGCGCCGCGCCCAGCCCTGCGCCAGGTCGCGACTGTTACTGCGGCCGCACGCTGCCGGCGACACGCAGTGCCGAAGGCGATATGCACGAAGTGTGATCGACCTTGAGATCGCTGATTAGGTGAGATGTTTACTTTTTAGCTCGAGACTTGCCTTTTTCTTTCTTTACTTGAATTTAGTGTAATTGTTTAAATACAAATTAAATTATTTAATTTTGTTAATGAGGCACGTGTAGCGCCATAAGTTTGCAAGTTCTGTGCACCTGTAAGGATGTAATTGTAGCAGGATACGTACGATACCTACTGTTTATTTTGTAGATTAGTCTGTGCTTTCTAATTTCAAATACTAATTTCTTTAAGTGGCATTTGTTCTTGTCGAACAATATCCGAGCTCGCTCGAGTACGATGCATCGTACTCGAGCTCGTGAGTCGTCCGTACGAACACTGCAACTAAAATAAAATGCTATACGAATAAATGATTTCATAAGCTAATTAACATCTCACAGCGATTATTTCATCTTGCAGAGAGGTGAATTACACTTTATCTTCTTTACAATAACTTCAATTCAAATTTCATACAGAGAATTAGTCATGGACAGAATCACCGATCACCTAGTGTTCATGATATGAAACAGTCATCATATAGCACCATCTGCTATTGACTTTTATAATAACCACTACTGACGAAGTTATTATAATTTTAATATAGTGCGTACGAAATTTCTATAACATAAAAAATATACAAAATTATGAACATTGAATGATAATATATTGTTTTATATTATTAAAAACAAATGTAATCCTTACATATATAATATAAAAGCGCTACTGCTATTGTGTATACAAACAAATGTAAGTCTTATATCTTATGCATACGTATAGGATATAAGGGTTACATTTGTTTGTACTAGCAATCATTTTTCCCAGTAACAAACAAACGTAATTCTTAAGTCGTATATAATACAGTCGATATTTCTAGGTTATAGTGTCAGTTACAATAATTAATCAAAAGATTGCCACAGTTTCATATAAAAATAAACACTAAAAAAATCATTATATAGAAATGATTTTTTTATTGTTTATTAATTTAATTAAAAGATTGAAAAGCTCTCAAAAATATATATGTGCTTGAAAATGTATTTTTTTAATGTTAAATGATAAAAAAGCAGGGGTCTTCTCACTCGCCCGAGGGCGGGTGTGGTACGGGCTTCGAGGCGTACCTCCTTACCCGGGCCATTCCTCGCAGGCCATTCGCCTGGATGTTTATTTAGGCCTGTTGGCCTAGGCTCTGGCTTAATGGCTTGAGCCTAAGGGGAAGTGTCTCGTGGGTCTAATGATCGGGGTACGAAGCGATATAATCTTCGCCCTTCATTCTCTTCGTGGGTGTTATGTCCGTGGGGTGACAAATCCGGTAGGGTTGTTATTCCAGTGGGGCGTCTAGTCCGGGCTCGCGTCGTCCTGTTCGTCGCTTAATACCGCGACTACCGTTGCGGGCGACCGCAGAAGCTCACGAGGTAAGGGACGTCCTTCAGGTGGGCGACAGTGTAAGGGGGCTATTCCGTGGAGGTGTACATGCGCGCTGTGATCCGCTCGCGCGAACATTCGCCGCGCAAGCATGCGGACGAATTCCTCCACGGTCGGCGTCTTAGTGTCTCGATGCAGAACGTCATTCCGCACGTACCTCGGAGCATCTAGTATCAATCGTAGGCAGCGATTCTGCTGGGTCTGGAGTCTTCGTTTCTGGTACGCTGAACACAGCGCGTACCAAGCGGGTGCCGCATACGTTAAGCGCGACCGAACGTAGGCACCGTAGACTCGCAGCTTGGTCTTTGTAGACAGGCGGGATGTGAACAGGGTGTGTAACTTCGACCTGGCAGCCGCGGCCTGGCCCACCACACGGTTGACCGTGGGGACCATTCGCAGGTTGCGGTCGATGTCACACCCCAAGAACCGAACTGAGGTCTTCCACTCTACGTTCTGGCCACGCAGAGTGAGTATACGTAGCGGCTTGGAGCGACTGGTCAGCAAGGCGGCGGTCTTTCCCACGTTGACGGCCATCCTCCACATGTCTAGCCACTCTGGTAACAGGTCCAGCAGACGCTGCATACGGTTGGTTGCGACGATTTGATGATACGACGACGCGAAATACGCACTGTCGTCAGCATAGAGGGACAGAAGTACGTCCTCCTCTCCCTCACGAAGGTGATCGCGGAGGGTAGGGATGTCGTTCGTATACGCCGCGTATAAGCGCGGCGATAAACAGCTGCCCTGGGGTACTCCAGCTCGGATGGGGCGTGGCCTGGAATTCGCTCCCTCGACCGACACGTAGAAGCTCCGATCTTCTAAGAAGGACGCCAGCACTCGTACAAACGCTAGCGGTGTAGTGGTTTCCAGAAGCTTGGCCAGGAGTCCGGCGTGCCACACTCTATCGAAGGCCTTATGAAGGCTGTTAAATGATGCTAGAATCAAATAATATTATAGGAATAGACAATAGTAAATAGCGACGTCTGTTCCGCAAATAGCAAAACACTTGCCGTCTAGGTTCGAACGAATGTTAATAGATGGCGACAGTTTGCCACATTGTTTCGAAATTTTGTTGAGACAGTATAACTTAGAAATATTGACCATATTGTGTAAGTTTTAAGAATAACATTTGAGTGTAATAACAATCATTTTGCACAGTAATAGCGATTAGCAAAAACGCTACCCGCTTTTATATTATTCAGCTGTTAGTGAACAAATGATTGCTTGTACAAACAAATGTAAACCTTATATCCTATAGGCATGCATACGATATAAGGCCTACTACGAAAAACAGATTTATTTAAAGAATAAAAGAAAACTAATACAATAAATATAACTCATCTTTACCTTTAACTTACTTGTATCCATAGAGTTTGTTATACTAGAATAGGGGAGTTATATGTAAGTGAGAGTATCACAGTAAATAATGAGAGGGAAGATGACATTCGTATACTTTATCTTTGTCTTCACATAAGCGCAGAGGCATATTCAAGGCGCGTACTTAATTAACTAAGAGCTGTGATAGCCCAGCGGTGAGACCGTGCGACTCTTTTGAGGGAAACACGAGTTCAAACCCGGGCAAGCACCAATGAGTTTTTCTATTAAAACTCATGTGTCTAATTGATTATTGCAATTTATCACACGCTTTTCGGTGATGGAAAACATCGTGAGGAAACCTGTTAGAGAATTCTGGAGATATGTGTAACCTACCAATCCGGTTGGAGCAGCGTGGTAGCTCTTAGCTCCAACCCTTCTCTGCAGAAACGGAGACAGGAGGCCCTATTTCCGGCAGTGGGATTGTAACAGGCTGCTTCTACTTAATTAACGAATACTTAGAACATTTTTAGCACACCTTCAAAATGCCGTTTGTTCACTACTCACGCGCAAAAGAGAGGTGGATGATCGTTTGCTTTCTCTTTATTGTAATATAGCACATTCTGGGCTGACTTCCGTACTCTAGTATGATAACTCTATGGCCGTAGCACATTAACGCTCTGGACAGACAAACTGTGACCTCTGCCATCGAAACCATACTTTCGCGTTTATATTAAGATTTTAACAGTATTCAAGTACAACTCGCCACGAATGAATAGGAAAGAAGCCTAAAGCATAGAACAATAATTACCGGCGACATTATGTGTTCAGTCACGATCGGCAGCTTCATTAGCAACATCACAGGGACGTATTAATTTATATGATACATAGTGTGCCCAACACGACGCGACCGTCGGCAGCGCGCGCTGCGGGCCGCACCGAGCACTGCCGGCCGGAGCTCAGAACTATGACCCTGCTCCCCGCGGTTTTTCTATTCTATCATCTAAATATTTGAATATCTATTCTATCATTCAAATGATCAATTATTCTACGTTTAAAATTTCATTGTAACTCTCTCTTCATAAATAAATTATACCCTTATAACATCTTTTTTCTCCTTCTTCTTCTTAACATCGTCACGTATTTTATAAAAGAGAAAACGCTAACGCGACAGCGGTCGCCACCGCTCGTATGACGTTGACAACCATTGAGGCCGCTGTACGCTCTCGCCTGAGGAAACTCGCCGTGTCTCACCCGAGACGTGTATGCTCCGAGTCACATGTACTCTCGAGATCGAGGCTGGGCGACAGCTACCCTTCACACTCTCGCAATCAGGGTTCTTGCAGAGAGAGTCCAGCCACCCTTACAGATGGCATTTGTTACATTCGATAGTAGAATTTTTACACCTTTAGACATAGTGAATAAAATAATATCATTAATAAAACAATGTTCCGACTCGAGTCTGTCCCGCTGTCTATGCGTAATAAATCTGAAGAATCATCATCATCATCATCCTCCTGCCCTCCCACTCTAAATGAGCTCGGAACAACATGTTATGATGTCACGTTATTTGGCTGCGTATTTTATGTAAGAAAGAGGGTGGTCTATTCTACTCAGCCGGATACCACAGGGCATCAATAAATCAGAAAACTGCTGATCGAATATTCATGCGATTTTCTTCAGTAGACTGTTATTAAGAAGGTTTGGGTTTGTAATTTATTAATACTTCATATAAATTGGTTCAAAATATGACGATAATCGTAGAAAATATCGTAAAACTAAGCTACTTGAGAGCTTACATTGAAAACTATAAAACAATACTCACAACAGTATGATCCCATACACCATATAATTTAAATATCACACTGTTCATAGTGTATGTGACAAACTCACTGGTGAATATTTACAGGCTTTGACTTCAATTATTAAGAACATCATAAGATTTGAACAAGTTTAAACACACAGGTTTTACTCGACTGAATTCGATGGGAACTTTATAATGAACTGGAATATGTATAAGCTTAAACATGTATTTAGCCTTCAATATATTAGGGAACAATACAAACTTGTGTAAAAACTGGCACAAAAAATTAGAAACAAATTTATATTAACAGTGCCCAGAACACTCACAATGTATGGGCAGGTGATAAGGCGCTAATGCTATTGTTATTATTACAGTGTGTTGGTGGTAGTTATGGCAGCGACGGGCGCTGACTCACCGTTACACACATTGGACTATCTGCAGCTCTCACACTGTCACAATGCTATACATTGATTCAATAAGTTCCCGCTGCTTACTTTTTACTAATCATGAATAATGTCAGCATTTATTGAGTACAGCTGAATGACTCCTGCTTGCTTCACTTGAGTGGGTCACGGATCAATGACGCAGGACTATACTGATGTGTACCAGTAAATAGTGACCTGTATGATTAATCTAGGAATTAATTTCCATATAACATGGAAGGCCAATGAGATAGTTAGTTATTGTTTATTTCTTCAATCATAATATTATTTTATAGAAAAATTTTGTGTTGAAAAATATGCAATAAACAATTTAAATCAATTTCAGAACTAAAACCTTTCTCTCCGAGGAAGTGAGGAGTTCAAGGGATTTTTGTGAGTGTCAAAGAGGTCAAAACAAACTATATAAAATCAAGTTGCAAAATTTATCAATATTAGAGAATTTCACTTTACATATATATTTATTTGCAAATGCATATGGTAAAACTAATAAGTTTTTGCCATATGTATCATGTGTGATGTGTGGCACATGATAAATTGTAAATACCAATAAGGCTCATGCTTTTGTTTTGTAATAAAATATCGAGAATAATAAGTTTGATGTAAGATAATTTTCAAAAGTATTCTCATTTATAATGAAGTAACATATTTAAATTGTCACAAACAAGATGTAGCCAAACAGTGCACTGGCACACCATTGCACAATGAAAGGACATTATGAGAATGGCACTTTCAATTGGTCCACAAGGTTACATAACACTGAATCCATCAAGGGCACACCAGTGAGAGGCAAGTCAACTGCATCACAACACAGAGCACTTCTGTTATCAGTTATCAGAACACTGCAGGGAACACTTACCTTTGTCTTTTGTGCAATATGTATTAGAGGCACTGTTGTCATTTTGAATGTGAATATTATTATTT
The DNA here is from genome assembly GCA_947086505.1 of Morpho deidamia. Taxonomy (NCBI): domain Eukaryota; kingdom Metazoa; phylum Arthropoda; class Insecta; order Lepidoptera; family Nymphalidae; genus Morpho; species Morpho deidamia. The sequence continues at coordinate 151,060 of CAMTZC010000009.1, forward strand.
GAATCAAACTAAACACCAAACAATAATTATTTTAAAAAAATTAAATAAAAATATTGTTAGCACTGACCAGAAATAACTCAGGATTGAAAAATTAATTATTAAAAGTATATATGTATATATATAAATATATACAATTTTAACAACTTATTTACTTATATCACTTCTTCAAAACCATCTATTTATATAATTATGGGCTCAACCTCATAACACAGGAAAGCCAATGTCAGCACTAAAGTTAATATTTTATTAATTAAATTTTTTGAATATCAATAATACATGAAGATAACACATTGATAACAATTTGTATTACGAACATACTTATAAATTTTCAATGATAATACCTCTATCAGCCCTAAACTGTGTGTTATCCGAGATAATACTATGAGACAACACTTAACTGGAAGCACAGAATACACGCCAAATGCCCTTTTCCTTTAAGAGAACTGTGTGCTATCGAATGTACTTCTCCGACTTCATCAGATGAATCATCTTCACCTTTGTTATTTCACCTAAATGCCAAGAGCACCCAGCGGCTCAGTGAGACGAAGCACGTTACGAACTTACGCTTGGCCGCTTGCACGACATCCTTGACCTCCTTGATGAGCCTTTTGATCTGCTGGCTCGTGCGCTCGAGCTCCTTCTCGTGCCGTTGAAGGTTTTCGCGGAACTGCGGACTGTCCGCCAGGCACTCGGTGAACTCCAGCGGCTGCAGGCCCACGCCCATCCTCGCCCACTGCACCTGAGTCTCCGCCGATAGCACTTTCACCGACCCTCTGACAACATCGCGCAATACGGGACGGAATCACTTTGACGCACCACAACACTAAATACTTATGTAACTACACTACGATAAAAAAGATACAAAAATGAACAACAATATTTCATTACAGAATATAGTTCACAGCAAAAGATATGTACGATACAGTCTCCTGTCATTTGAGCAACACAGTCGCACAAAACTAAAACTTATAGCCCACTTAAATATTATGTTGCCATAAATTCGATAATAATTTCTACTACAGACGTTTTGCAACAAAAAACATTAAATCATATCTATTATAAGGATTTTTTTACATTTGTTGCATTTTTAATGTTTGTTTGAGATTAAGACAGGCATAAAATGGATAGACAGACAAATAGCTCGTTATTAGAAGTTTAATTAATATTTGGTTACCAAATGAGAATGGGATGCAGCGGAAATTTGAAATTTTTTAAGGGCAAATAAAGTAATTCAATTTGATTTTGAAAGATTGTTCCAGAGCATTTTTTTATAATAATCTAACAGTGATAATTCAGTATTTAAATTCAAATTCAAAATATTCTTTATTCAAGTAAACTTGTAAACAAGTGCTTTTGAATCGTCAACATCTACTGCTGGTTCGGAAAGCTGTTCCTATCGAGAAGAGCCTGCAAGAAACTCGGCGGTTGCTCTTTTTAAAATATAAATCTTATTACTAGTTACAAATAGTTATTAATGTCTTGTACAGGGTTGAAGAGAAGCTATATCCACGCATTCTTATAGTCAAGGTAATCTTCAATAGTATAATAGGCTTTCTGAATAAGCCTTTTTTTAATAGTATTTTTAAATTTCTGTAATGGTAAAGTTAAAGTAGATTGTGGAATTTTATCATAGAATCTTATACCCAAACCCACAAACGAATTACTTACTTTTGCAACTATTACAAAAGCTATTCAGACGGGTACATAATTAATTCTTATCAATGTTAATAACTTTAATAATTTCGTCCTTAACATTGCACTACATAATTTAAATTAATATGTTAGGGGTGAAGAATATGTTCGACTTATACAATTTACTGTGGAAAACGGGGACATAGTCGAAGGGCAGGAAAAATGGCTGTACAAAAAGCGAAAACTACCGCACAGTGACCCATATATTCCAAGCAAGCAAGACAAAATAGTCGCCTACGAACGTTTTCCAATGGCACACGAGCAAGCAGGCGTTCGAGGGGGTCAAGGTACACGAGAGCAGATCGTGAATGTGAAGTAGATTATTGAGAAAAGCCGGGAGTTCAACACGCCTGTTTTTAAATAATTTATAGAATTTTTTTATTACGCCTGTTTTTGTTTATTTCATCGACTACTCCAAAGCGTTTGATTGCATAAGATGGAATAAGCTGTGGGCCATACTACTGAAAATGGGAGTGCCTACACATCTCAAAACTTTGATCGCAAATCTGTATGCAGAAGGTATTTCTATGTTAAGAGCTAATGACCATCACCTCGGGGTCTTTTAATGCAGAAAAAGAAGTGAGGCAGGGATGTTATTTGTCCCCCGTTCTCTTTAATATATACAGCGAGTATGTTATGCGAAAAGAAAGTGGTATTACTGTCAGAGGCTTAATGATAAACAACCCAAGATACGCAGATGACACCTCTCTTTTTGCGTCAACGGAAGTAAAGCTCGCTCTTTTCCGTAGAGTAGAGTACGAGAGTGATTTGGTTGGACTCACCGTCAACAAGCTCAAGACAAAAGTAATGCTCATCGATAGAACGGGTCAACTTCCTAGGACCGGAGAGCTCTCGGATCTGGAATTTGTCAGAAAATCGTATATCTCGAATCGTTGCTATCTGATCTAGGAAGTTGCGAGAAGAAAATCCAAAGGATAAAAATGGCGAAAAATGCCATGAGCAAATTAACCCGCATATGACAAGATCGTAAGATCTCTAATGTCACCAAGACCATACTAGTCCGTACTTTTGTATCTTCAATATTCCTCTATGCATCGGAATCGTAGAAGATACGGTTAAAAGGCCAGAAGAAAAAAGACGCGTTTGAAATGTCGTGCTGGAGAAGGATGCTTCGCATATCATGACGACCAGCAAGTCTGTACTGAGTCAATTAAGGTTGAGCTCTCAACAATAAGTTACCAAAGAATCCTAGGATACTTGAGTCACACTGCTCGTCATCAACCAGACAACCTTGACAAGTTGATAGAAAAGGTGCAAGGTCGAAGGAAAACGACCCCACGGCCGATCACCCAGCCGTTGATGCGACCGAGTGGTCACACTAACTGGTCTCCCTGCAACATCTGCCCTAAGAAAAGCCGGACACCGAGAGAAATGGAGGCACATGATACGAACCATGAAGGACGTTTATCAAGGACACGACCTTCAGGAATGAGGAATGCGACAGAAGTTAGAAGTTATGTAATGCGTCTCAAAGAATCGATCCGTAACTAGCCGCGAACGTAACAAACAGGCAGACAGATAGACTTTCGCAATTATAATATCAGTATGTAGAACATGGGGTCAACTACAGCGAGCAAGCCGTGAAAGCGTAAGAAATAGACTTTCGTATTTAAAATTGTTTCTAACATAGCAAAATATTTATAAACATTCTATATATATTTTGTCATAAGTTCTGTCCATTTTATAAAGGATATTGGAGATAATTAAACTGGATATAACGTGTAATAAATAATACAATAAATGGTCGCCAATTTAATACTTCTTGATATATTTTACATGGTACAAATTATAAATTATAAACTCGATCAATCATATATCTGTTAGGAACACTCCCGCTCCGGCGGCCCGGGCCGCGCGCTCTACACGGCGCCGGCGCCGGGGGCGGGGGCGGAGGCGGTGCCGGGGGCGGCCTGCGCCTCCTCCTCTTCGGACTCGTCGTCGTCGGAGTCGTCGTCGTCATCGTCGTCATCATCGTCCTCGTCGTCGGACTCGGAGTACGAGTAGTCGCCGGCGTCGTGCCCGCCGTCCACGGCGTACCCTGCGGCCACGCGTCCACACAACATCACACACACGACGGACAATCAACGTAATACTGTACAAGATTGCGGTGAGCGGTAAGATTATTTGGCGGCGAGACGCCGTGACACTCACCGGCGGGCTCGTCGTCGTCGCAGGCCGGCGCCGCGCCCTGTCGCCCGTAGCGGTGCGAGCGCGCTGCGGACGAACGGTGTAATACGTATACAAAGAAGATAGCAGCGTAAAGGACCCGCGAGTGTGACCGGGCCGAGCGGGAATAGAACTGTAGGAGGGAGCGGGGGTGCACTCACTGGACATGCTGAGGTCGTTGGTGACGTGCAGCGCGTACTGGCAGCGCGGGCAGGGCGGCGCGCCCCGCGAGCTGCGCGCGCCGCGCCGCCGCACGTGCTCCTCGCAGAAGCAGGTCTTGCAGCGCAGGCACGAGTACTGGCCCAGCCGGTTGCACGACTGGCCTGCAACAGCCGACCGCCGCAAAGACTTTACATCACGGAACATTTGCTGTCGCCTTTCCGATGAGAACGTGTCTTCGATAGTCGTCGCGAAGTTCGGGGGATGGATTTATTATTTTTTCTGGAGCCGATTGATATTCATAATATTCATTTTTGTACGAGTAACAGAAACAGAGCCCCAGGTGTCCGATATCCTATTCTTTGTCTTACCTTCTAACGAAAAATTAACTATGTTCCCCCTGATATGTCTGACGAGAATTTTCGCGTCTACAGCAGTATTATAATGTTATAATAACGAACACACTTTTATTTTTTTAATTTAACGAAGCTTTCTTCTATTAAAAAAAGAAAACAAAAAAAACAGACTATAGGCATTATTAGCAGACTCGTTTGAACTGGTCCAACTCACACTTGTAAGTCTCCGACTCTAGCACTTGGCAGGAGGCCTGGTGCTCGAACTGATCGTCCTCGCATAAGAATCCTTGGCAGAAACAGCAGCGGAAAACACGCCCGCCGTGCTCCCACACACCTGTGCCAGTTGTAAGTATGATTACTTCATATCCACAGTTGCAGTTACAGATTGAACTTTAAGGTATTATCACACGGTATGGTAGGATTATTACTCTTCATAGATCTACAGATAAGTATTATCCATCTTTTAAGGGAAGCACAGATAGCTTGCCACACCAATACAAACTTCTAAGAAGATGGTAATTGGTAATTACAGCATCAATCCTTGATACAGTATTTATTGTTATTTACAATAAGATGAATCATTGTTAAAGTATTAAATTTTGTCACCTTAAATATGTAACTCGCTGTTAGCATTTGAGGCTTAATATTTTGGTATAATTTAAATAAATATTTCTCAGTTTTAGCAAAAATTGAGGTCACTCAAGTCAAAGCTTCATATTATAAAGTACCTTTGCAAAGCCTGTCGAGGTTGCTTGAAAACAATAAAATTATTCAAATTCATGATCCAAGTTTTATAAATATTGGAAAATTTAGTACTCTGTGCATTTCTAAATACTGTAAACAGCACAATTTTTGAAATTAGTTGATCAAATTAAAGGTAGTATGATGGAAAGCATTTTCCCTGAGGCTGATGAATTAACACTTTAACATACAATACACACATCAAAGTACTAATGGGAATGATGTATTCAAAACATTTTAACTTACTACTAATAACTCTACTAAAATGATTGGACAAATAGAACCTCTTTCACATTCCAAACAGACAGCATCAGTGAGCGGACACGTGCAGGCGTGTGAGGTGAGACACTTGCGACCGTGGCATACCCATGCCTCACAGAAATCACATATTGCACCCTATAAATAAATTAAAAGTGAGTTTTTTTTAATTACCTGCTTTAGAGTAGTGATGTGTATTTAAGCTCTTCAATTATTCTCTCCAAATAGGAGAGCCAAGAGTGGGATGGTTATTGTAAAAGGCCACTCCTGTTATATAAAATTAGTAAAACTTTTACTTATTATAGGCTGAATAACAAAACCCACCACCATGCCTAGTCCAGTGGTGAAAACGCCCGGATGCCGAACCACGCAGTCTCCGGATTTCAACATGCACTTCAGTTTTCCACATTGCGCGCAAGCCGGCAGCCTCTGCACCGCCGAGCAAAAGTAGCAGAACGCGCGACTCTTCTGCTTCCTATATATGAAATACTACTACGTTTTAATTCTGCTAAATCGCCACTACGATTATTCAATTTTTTTTAATTAATCCGTAATATACAAAATGGAAACGGTATATTTACTTTTGGCACTTATCGCACTCCATAGGAAGGTTACAAGGATGTTGCGCGATATCAACATGCTCTCTCGCATTTCGAATTTCCTTTTGCCGCTGCTTCTGCTTTTCTGCTTTTTTACGTTGGCCGGTCTTTTTTTTAGGCATGTTTTACGATAATGGCTTTCTTAAAATAAAATATTTCAGTTATCCAGCTGATGATATGTCACTAATCACTATGTGCTACGAATGTCAATTGTCACTGTCAATATGCCGTCAATTGTTGTTGAAATCATTTAGAAATTTAAGCTCAACTTTTTATTATCAGAAAAACCATTTCCTATTGATTCATTAAACCTAGCCATGTAAATATTAAATAACTTCAAATTATTCCTGACCAATGAACTCGAATGATGTACCAAACTTTTAGCTTTCATTAGTGAATTTCTAAACGGAAAAATAATCCATACAAAACAAAGAGTAATGTACAGTATATAGAATTTGCAAGGAATCGAATAAGTTTCGTGTAAACAAGATTGTGATTCTTATCGCATAAAAATCTTAATAAATGTTTACGAACATTGAAGTACGGTATATGTCGTTTCGAAGAGCCGATCATTTTACGCTCGTTAGTTGATTTCAATTCGTGCGTAGTTTATTTTCCAGTCAATCGTCGGACAAAGATTCATTGCTATGATATCGCCTTCAGATCTGGTTAGTAATAAATAGTTCATTACCCATGTTTTATATTTTTGTTTATTTATGCTAGAGTTAAATGAATATCAATTCGTGTAAGTAACTTTAAATAAAATAGAAAAACTAATAGAAAACCATATATACAATTTGCAAGTAAATGATGAAGTACATTTGATTTGGTGTTCATCCGACCGATTGTTTTTACGTTTTCAGTAATATTCATATTCATTTTATTTACGCTACGAAGTTTATGCTTTAATAAAATATAAAACAATCAAATATTTAAAAAAGCTTTAGTTTATTGCAATTCAAACAAAGATGCTTTATTATGTACGAAGTACGTTGACCTTACGTGTACGAATAATTATGAAAATTGTATGTACATTATAAAATTACAATCACTGCGCCGCATCTACGTCACAAAGCACGCAACATATTCACTGTAACGGAATGTTATTTTGGAGAGGGTGGGACGTTTCAAGTTCAGCTTCGTCGAGACCGAAGATAGGGTATGTTCAGTGGCGTCTACATTTAATTTGTCATCACATGCTCGGTTGCAATGCCGAAGCTGTAACAATGTGTTATTTTCCTCGGCAGCTACCTATTATAATAAACTAAATTTTTTAGAAACTAATCCTAATTAAATACGGTAGACATTAATTATTAATAGCTATATATTAACGAATCGATACTTATAGCGTCACGCTGTTAGAGATAGATTTTCTATGCTAGTTTTCATTTATTTATTTCTTGAACAATTATAGTAAGTACATTTTACATCTACACTCGAGACAAAAGCACCAGACTAACATAATTTAATCGCAAAGATTTCGTCGTGGAGTCTATCTCCTGATGATGCTTCGTTTGCGGGGCGAAACGATTGTCGAGTTTGTGATAGTGAACGTGCGTAGTGCTCGTGTATTGTGGTGGAAGTGGTGGAGGTTCGTGCGTGTTTACGAATCCTGCACGTATCGGGTATGAAAATACGGATAGTCCACTATACATCGAACACTATATATATTTTCTATTTACTGTATCGCGGATCGTAGCAAAATAATTTGAATATTACTCTAGAATGTCAGTTTATCGCCGAGCGCACTGCGCTGTGCAGGTGAAGGCGGTGGGGCGCGGCGGGCGGCTCGTGCCGTTCTTCAAGGCGGTGTGCGCGTACTTCGCGGCGGGCGGCGGCGCGCCCTCGCCCACGGCCGCGGCGCTGAAGTGCGCGCCCGTGCTGTGCCTGCTGCTGTGCGTGGCGCTGCGAGCGCGCGCCGCGCCCGCGCCGCAGTACGTGCACGGTTGAACGGCCGCTCGACCCCCGTGAAGGACCGCTCGATAGCGGCTCTGCGGTCTTCGAACGGTGTTATCTATAGTGATCCCATCGGCCGGACGACCGTCGTCGCACGCTCGATCGCAGACTTTATCGTTTATTTATATACGAACGAAGAACCGCTTTCGCATATCATCTGGCAGTCCTTTTCCCGTATAGACATATCATTTTCATAAATTACGGTAGATTATAAAACTACATAAAATAAATAATTTCCGACGAGGCATCTGGCGGTCCTCTCGAGTGCACGTTCGACCATATCGCCGTTTGATTGGTCCATTTTGTCAGAGAAATAACTGCTACTGTTGTAGGGCTAAAATATTCTGATATTATTGAATATCCCGTAATTTACAATCGTTACTCGACTGATAATCGTGTTAATGTATTCGCTCCGGTAACGGGAAGTCTTAGCACCCACTCATATTTACCTATAAAAATTAATTTTTCGGTTCGTTCGTTCCGTTTCGGCTATAAATTTATTTTAGTGTTCGTTTATTTGGAAAAATACCTAGTGACTCGTTAAAACACTTTATTCAACTTTTCACTACAAATTTAGTACTTACAGTCTCTATACAGTTCGTTATCCAATAAGAATGCCGAGGTCACTAATAATTCACTTTTATTTTCTTGTTTCGTCTTGTTTAGTCGCTCTTGATCGCTATTTGCAAACTGAATGTCGAGGCGCACGATACGTCTGCTTATATATCGAACGAATCGATACTCAAGAACGTTTGCAAGACCTTGGGGAGATCGTAAACAAGCTCGGTAAACAGCCCGAATGTTTCAGATAATTAGCGTCAAGCGAATTCGAACCCTATGACATATGTCATAGTAAAAAGGAACCCTTTTTACACGTTCGTAAACTATCCCCGTCCAATTTGAACTTTATGACATACGCATTACGAACTCTTTCGCATATTCGTTACAATAAGAATTGACGCTTCCTTAACTAAAATATTGTTTGTATGGGAGGCGGCTACTTTTATAGAAAGTTGAAAATTTTAACAAACCTGCATATACATACTAAAGGGGTTTGGGTAAAAGTTTTAAGTCGGCGGCCACTGATGGAAAATATTCGAAATAATACAAAACTCAAGTATTTACTTACGTGAAAACTTCTTTCCAAAATGTATCGGAGCTGAGATATTTGATGTCAAAGTTGCACCCATGTAATTCGTAATATTAAGTGGCGTTAACTGCAACACGCAGCTCCCGGACGCGCCCCGGGCTCATGTAAAATGAGGTGAGAATCGATATAAAACTAGTGAAAATACATGTCGATTACACCACATTACTCTTTTAAACGACGAATATTACTGAAATTTCATTACAATGACCTAAAAAGCTATATTTAGAAAGATCAGACCGGTCGGGGTACGGGACCAGACAGTAAGAGAAATGCTACTTCATTTTGTATATATTTAGTGATTGTTAAAAGTAATATGAGTAAAGAATTTGGGTATTTCCACTGACAGAGCCAATACGAAGGTGTAATGGATATCGATCGGACGGGTTGGCCGGAGCCCACGGGGAAACTGAATCTGGAATCATGGACAACTTTATATACCCGGGTTCCAATATTAGTAACAGGGTCGCGAGGGCTAAATGTACGAAGGCGTGTCGGAATGGCAATAAGTGCCACGACCCAACTCGACAGAATTTAGAGAAATCACGCGGAGACAAAAAGAGACTGTCGCGATCGGTCCTTCGATAGACTATAAAGATCTTACTCGACACCAAACTGCAGTTTATCTTTACCATTAAACAATATATTATTACACGATCTAAAACCAAACCTAAGACTCCAAAGACGACCCAACAAAATCCTACTAAACTCACGAGTCACGACCGTCCCAGCCCGACGTCTCGCACGCATCCCCTCATATGAAATCAATATGACAAACGGTATCGCGAAACAAAATATCAGTGCTGCCATCTATCCGACGGACACGTGACAACTCTCGTATTCTCCAGTCTAACGAGCGGTGCAAAAATCGCAGCGTCGATATTACTCTTTATAAAAAAAATGTTCGATCCACGTTTACCACTCGGGTCTCTATTTATCCGCTCCAATGTCATGGGCGGCCGCTCCCGGCGCAGGCGGCGGTACGCGCGCTGCGTGGCGGCCGGGCTGGCGCTGTCGGCGGCGGGCGACGCGCTGCTGGTGTGGCCGCAGCACTTCGTGGCGGGCATGGCGGCGTTCGCGGCCGCGCACCTGGCCTACATCCGCGCGTTCGGGCTGCGGCCGCGCGCGCCGCTCGCCGCGCTGGCGCTGTACGCGGGCGCCGCGGCGTACGCGCGCGCCGTGCCCGCGCCGGGCGCGCTGCGGCTGCTGGTGCCGCCGTACGCGCTGCTGCTGGCCACCATGGCGTGGCGTGGCGCCGCGCGCGCCGGCGCCCAGCGCCCGGGCGCGCTGCTGTTCCTGCTGTCGGACGCGATCCTCGGCTACAGCCTGTTCGCGGGGCCGGTGCCGCACAAGCAGGTCGGTGCCGGGACCGGCCGGGCCGTTCGGCGGCGGCTCGGGTCACGACCGGCGGATCTTTCGCGCAGGTACTGGTGATGTCCACGTACTACCTGGGCCAGCTGGGCATCGCGCTCAGCGCGCTCGAGCCGCCCGCGGCGCGGCACTAGGGGTGCCGCTCCCGTCCGGAGGCGGACGGCGTCACCGGTCTTCCCCGTCGACTGACGGCCGCGCTCCGGCGTCGGCTCCGAGTCTTCCCGGCGACACGGCGAGTGTCGCTAGAGTGTATCGGATATGGTTTTCTAAAATTCTACATTGTATACGTCGCAGTAGAAAGTGAACTCTGCGGCGCGAGCCGCGCCCGACGCGGCGCGACGGTAGTTGAGAGACGTCGCCGACCGTTATCGCGTGCCGTCTCTGCGAACGCAGAAACGTGTCGCGACGCGCACTCGCGTGCCGAGCTTTCGCCGACCCGGTGATGAGACTGAAACTATTATCTGTACTCCTTTTTACCCGAAATTATATTATTAAAGAATCGTGAACTTTGTTGATTTGTCGGACGTATCATAAAATGATTATTTTGATTCCAGTAAAATTAATTAATAACTAGACTCCAAAATTGCCGATCGAACTGTATCAGAGCATGGAACGTCCCACACCTATACATATCGACGGTCTCGCTCCGTACGTTGTGAACGAGCACGCGGCCGACGGTCGCCCGCCGCACGAGGGAGCGTGATTGAAACCGAATTACTAATAACAAAAATATTTGATAAAAAGTTATATTTATAGTTATAGTATCTTATCCCTTTTTTGCGGTACTACGACCGATCAATACTAACTAAACGATCGTCTAGTATTCGAACCCGTCAAAGCATCCCCGCGACGGGTATAAGACACTCGCTGGAGACCAGTGTTATATATGGTCGAGTGAAAGCTCTCTGCTGTCCGTTTTGTGCCGTACGACGAATACCGTTACATTCGCAGGACGATAAGTCCCGATCTGTGGTTCGACCTGACAGCGCAGAACCTCTTGAGGACCTCGTATAATTTAGGAAAAATTCAACTAGCAAACGCGTCGCGTTACGCGCGGCCTCGTAGGCCGCCAGACGGCTCGATACGTGACTAGTTCTTTTGTTTTGTTGTAATATTACAGTTACGTTGTACTTACATTAAGTTTAAAATCAGTTTCATTTAATAAATACACAATTTGTTTTTAAAACTTATAACTCAGGAATTGGAAAATAGACGACAACTTCACTTCAAAACTAGGGTTCTGTCCTGATGGGAATCTACTTCGTAAGAATATTTTTGAATAGTGTAGCGGTGATGGTGACCTGTCTACATTGTGAACGGTAACGGATGACATTTTGTAAAACTATACTATGCACGACACAGTGGAGTGGGGTGAAGCGGGCGGTATCGGCTCTGGCTATTTTATATTCCATGTTAAGGACGTATTTTATAACATGATTACTCAGTAATCGGTAACCGGTAATCTCATGTCTAAATTTTGTTGAATCGAGTGATTACTTGTAATAATCCCAGCGACCGCTCGCTGCAGATTTCCGGTAGGCCCCTACTTTGCGTAGATGCACGATCCGATCATCTCCGATGGTACGCAGTCCTCTTCGAGGAAATAGCGGGTATCGGATGACTCGAATATCGTAGTTTAGGTAATAGATAGTTCATTTTTTAACTTCATTTATCTGTTTATTTAAAAAACTAGGACATTCGTGTACGGTATCGAAATATAATGTATGTGCACTGCGCGAGCGGTCGCGCCGAGCGGCCGGCACCGTGCGCGGGTCGCGCGGTAATTATTAAGTGGAGCGTAATTTTAGATACCAGCATTGAATTTTATTTTGTGTACTATTCTATTTAGTTACAATAAGCTACTTTATGGTGTCAATAAAACGATGAATGGTTACAAGACTGTTTTTCTATCCCTCCGAGTTCCGTTAGCGACGTCCGTCGCAGATTCATGAGAAAAATCGTCTACATCCGCAGATTATGTCATCGGGGGACCCTCGGGCGGAGGTCCGTGCGGGTACTGCGTCACCGCAGCGCGAGGATCGTAGGCACGGCTCCGATCTAGCACGGCTAGTTGTGTCGATTTATCTGATTGATTTTAAGTTATTCTAGTATATCACTCGAAGCGCTATGCGTGCGCTCCTCCATATCACGTGCAGTGTAGCGGACACCGGCCGTGTCCTCCGTTGGGAGTCTCCGCGCTCTGTTCGATGCGATAGGGAAACTCGCACGTCGTTCGACATGTTATAATGTTACCCGAGGAAATGAAACATAGTTGTAATTATATAATATATTATATGCAAATATTTACAATTGTATAACAACAACGATAGCTGGCCGGAGGCGCCGCTAGAGACCGACCGCGAATGTATTTCAGTCGAACTTAGTTTAAAGCAGATAAAACAGAAATTTTTCCTCCTAAAACTGTAAGGGAATTATTATTTGTTATTTAAAAATATATTCAAACTAAATTATATTTATAGTGTAATAATATGTACTCACGACGTTACGATAGTGTCGGTCCGCCCGCGACGAACGGGAAATATATGTATATCGCACGCTTAGTATTAAAGTGGCCGAATCAAAAAAGTCGTGGCAAATTGCAACAAAGCGTAACGTAGCGCCTACGAATCCGTGTGCGTTAAGGAGATCCATAACTTGGTAGATCGAGAGAACACTAGCTCTCTCAATTGTTCGTAACGTGATTTCATAGATGGAAATAAGGATTACAGTATATCTAACTCGATTAGGCCTAATTTTAAATTCGGTTAGTTTAATACTAAGCGTCCGATATATTCTCAACATTGACAACAAAAAGTTGTTGTTAAAAGTACATTATACGTTTCAACTTATGTCCGATATTTCCCATTAGCTTAGCAACAATCCTGCCGACATCGGACATTCATAAGAGCATATTAGATTATTATTAGCGTAATTATCGATATTTATTATTTCATGACGGGGACATTATGTAAATGTGTTTTTCTTATTTAAAACAATTAGATATAAAAATAAACTCTATAACATAAGCTATCTCCCACATTCGTCTTCGGCTCGGTCGGACGGCCAGCGTACTGCGGTGCGGGCGCGGCCGCCTACTCGCGGCGCAGGTTGTCGAGGCGCGCCTGCAGCGCGGCGTCCGCGTCGCTGAGCGCGGGCCCGCCGCCGCCCGCCGCCACGGCCGCCGCCGGCACCTTGCCTGCACACGGCCCGGTGCTACACGGGGCCACGCGCGGCCGCACGGGGCCACACGCGGCCCCGCACTACGACAGTGCTACGAGTCCACGTTCGGAAAGGGACCGCGAGCGACGGCCCCGCTGCTGACGTACGAATCGATTTTTCTGGGAGGGGCTCTGCATGTTAAGAATCATTTAAATAACTTTATTCGGTAATTGTTAGTGAATAATTATTTGATGCTTTGTTTCACGCTCCTAGCCTGCCGCGACGCATCCCTAGTAGCTATGTGTGGATCGTCATCTCGACGCTGGAAGACATCCGAGGGTGTTGCCGTCGCCAGGAATTCCTGTCACTCGGTAGCTCGGTAACTTTTCTAAACGACTAATGACTTATCCCAAAAAGAGCAATTGAATAGGTTTTACATAAAAATTTGTGTTAAAAGCAATTTTAAATCGTTTGCGAAGTTAAATAGTAAAAAAGTAAGTTAACTTTTTGAACATTATAATGCGTAATTCGATTGTAGTTAAGAGGCGAAAAAATGAAATATAATATAAATTTATATGCAGCATTAGGGTCGCACTCACCGGCGACGGCCAGCGAGCCCGTGGCCTGCGGCAGCCCCGACAGCTGGTCGTTGAGCTGCAGGCCCAGCTCGTCCAGGATCTGCGACACCACCGCGTCGCTGCCGACACATCAAATGTCACTTTAATATATGATAACGAATATGGGTTTTGGTATCATGTCGCCCCAGATCAGAGAAAAAAGCGGGTTTTTTTGCTCAGTCGTGCTCGTATCGTGCAAGCCTGGGCATCTACGGTCCCCTATAGGATCATTGTATTTCAAGATAGGTCGCTAACGAGCGCCTTCCTGCGGACCGACTGTTACTATGTACTTCACCTGTGAGGCCTCGTGTACTGGACACACGGCCTTTCAGATGACGAAGTATTTATCGAACGCTTTTTAGTTTTTCAGTGTCCAGATTAACAAGAAACTTTTTCAAATTAAAAACCCAAATAGTGACTGAAATCACTGAAAAAAAGTCGTTTTCGAGGACGGGGCCGATGACTCTGCAGTAGTAGTTACGATTTGTCGAATGCAAGCCGTCGGCAGCAACCTCGGCCTCTGCGGCCTCGCTCACCTCTCCTCCTCGTCGTCGTCTCCCTCCATGGCCTCGTCAATGGAGTCGTTCATCATCTCCTCCTTCATGTCCATTATCTCCGACTGCTTCTCGAACTCCTGCGTCGAAAAAATGTTTATTGTAGTAAAAGCTGGCTAACGAGCCAGTCTAGCCACTTAAAACCAGTTAAACTCCTGTAAGTGGCCTCACCTGCAGGATCTTCTGTATCTGCGGCACGTTGAGCTGCCGGTTCATGGAGGCCATGGCGCGCGTGACTCCGCGCATCGCCTGCGCCATGCTGCTCTGCGACTTGAGGGTCTGGATCTTCAGCGCCACGGCCTGGATGTTGGCCTTCATCAGCATGAACTTGCGCACGTAGCGCCGCGTGCGCACCAGGTCCTTAGCCATTATTTTCACAGCGTCCTGTCACACATTGAAACTAAGTCAACACGCGCCAATCCAGTTACAGCAGAACCTTGACAAGTTAAAATCCACAGGAAAGGAAAGACATTCCAAATTACAGTTTAACCTAACATCATTAGAGGTCAGTAATAACTAATACTTATTCTTAACTATTTGTCTCTGCTTCCGCCATAAGGTGGTGTGGTTAAACATACACATGTTATATAAAAATTTTAAATTTTAACTTCCGTAAATTTTATCACAGCATAGAAATATTTCCTGGTCATTAAGGGATCCAAAAATTACACTCTTATGTAACGCTGCTGCAAGTATAGTTTTAAAAGATTTCTAAGAAACTATAGGTGATATGAAAAAGCAATAAGTCTGGAGATTTTTTTTTGGTGTATTCAGTTCGAACTACTGTAATTGGCAAAAAGTTTAAGTTATACAGTGTATTAAAACATTTCTTTAAGTTATTAACGCGGTCAACATTTAAATTAATGATTTAAGATATAGGGTCTGATTATTGGGTCTGAGAGGAAGGGAGCAGATAATCTTTTTGAAATTAAGAGGTTTTAACGTTATTGAGGTTTGAGTTATAGAGGTTCTACTGTAATAATTAATACTATCTTTAGTTTGAGGACTTCTGTACCGCACTATTGAAATGTATGTGATGCTTCAAAATTAAACATTAAAAAATTACCTCTACCATTAGAGCTCCTATTATTATAATTTTTCATCTCTAGTGCAACGATGGTATAGAATTTTTTATCACCTTTTTAAATGGATAGCATTGTAGTCATAATGGTCTTCAACAAATATGGAATATCACTATAAGAACATCCTAGTAAAAGTAAGTCTGATGTTTTATGCAAACCATCTGCCCATCCTTAGCCAGCTTCTTTATATCTGCAATAACTTTCTTTTCTTGCTGTTCCATCTTTTGCCTTTCGCGGTCCAAATCGCGCATGGCCTTGTTTAGGGCGCGCTGGTTTTTACGCAGCATCTCCTCTGGCGTCATACGGTGCCCGAACAACCACTCCATCCTAGTTTAATATCTGTTCAAGAATATACCTCTTCATATGATACTGGAGTGTTGAATAAAAATGCAATACAACAAATAATTATCTAATATTAGTGTGGTAAAAAACAAAGAATAACACAAAAATATAATAATTCTAAATGGGGTATTTTAAGGTTTTTAGTGGCATAAATTAGTTACTAGTCAACGTAACATTATTTTGCTGTAATTTCAAGTAAGATATGATTGTAATGTTAGACGTTACAGGTGCTATCCATTCCTTCCATCACACATGGGGCAGGAGCATAGCAACTACCATTACCTCGCACCAAATTTAAGAAATTCAATGATATATTCTTAGAGTTAGTGCATGTCATTTTCCATCATCTGTAAGTAATTACCTTCAACCTAAATAGAAGAAACAATCGACACTTATTATGGATGATGATTCACCAAGCTGTTTTACTAAATTAATTCAGGTGTAATTTTTTTTTAATCCATGTAATTATCCGAATATTAGATTTCTTCATAAGACTAAATTAAAATCATTGTATTAACATAGATGTTTTGATCACAGTAACAATATAAAAATAATAAAATAACTTTATTGCAAGACTGCAATGTTTACAAAAAAGTATATGCCACCACAGACAAAGTAAAATACATGTCAAATGTCAATGTCATTTAAATTTAAAAGATTTTGGTATACCTACTGTATAGTACACTATATAGGTGAAGTACTTCTTGTCTGTGGTTTCTCCAGTAATCAGGGCAGTTTTACTACGGGCGCCAATACAAGAGTTCTTGCATCCCTCTTGCACATGCACGTTTTTATGAATGAATCGTATGAAAATAGTCTCAGCTGCATCTCGCTCCACTCCGCCATACATATTTTTACGCACTCATTCTTATTTTGACAGTGTATAATATAACAAGAAAATTTATCAATGAAAGTATGGGAGCCATTTTAAATTTTTTAAACTTCCCGTTGAAAACTTTAACTACTTTAATTTTAACAAAAATTGATAATTTTATTTTAATTTAGTTAGAAATATACTTAAAACAAATATTGCTTATTACAATTTAAATGTATAAAGTCTTATTTCACTAATATCTGTTGAGATATTTCTTAAATATGTACTAATGAAATAAAATTGTGTGTTAACACGTGGAAAAACAATACGAAGAGGATTTACTTAATTTTAATGTAAGTATTGAGTTTTAATGAATTTTGTGCATTTCTATAATAGTAAGAGCATTCATAAAATTTATATTCTCACATTCTAAATATAATAACCTAATTCCTTGCAAGCTGAAATTTTATTTCAAAACTATTACTACAGTAAAATTTTTAACAACTGATTCAATTATCGTAATATGAAAATTGCGCGGTTTATAGCAAAATAATTTTATTATTACTGTTGTACGTTACGCACATTAATTTAGATTGACGAATTACCTGTATTAAATATTAATATATTATGTCCTGCAATTTTATATTAAAGGGTCTAGTGGTCTTGTTGCTCTATAAACGATCAATAATGTAGCATTAAAGTCTTAAGTTAGTTTATTAGAAGCTGTTTTAAATGGTTTTAAGGGTGAATATTAGTTATTAATAATGTGAACAGAATTAAAATGGTTTTGAAAAATGGAGTTCGCTGTCATAGCATAAAATGTAAAAATATTTTCAGATCCGCTTGCTCATTGGAAATCATTGTGTACCTCTTATACCTTAATTTTATAGATAGCTTAGAAACCAATACTTGTGAACTGTGTGAACATAAAGTTACATTCTTTACAGTATTTTTGATTGAAGTAACATGTAATATATTAACATGTAATTTAAAACTTATTGTCAGGTTTTTAAAAATGACACTCAGATAAAAAACTAGTAAATAGTATAATAGAGAAAGTTTATTCTGTATAAAGCAATAGAGTATATTGCTTTATATAAAACTATTGTTGGTTTGTAATTAAAAAGCCAAAGCAAATTTTAAGACTGTTTAAACAGATGTACAGAAAGTCAAATCCCAGGATTCTTGAATCAATTGCATATTCTGTAATATATAAGCAACTCAAAATAAATTTATGTAATTTTTGTCTAAATTTGATTATCACATGATCTGATTTGTGGTTTAAGATATATTTACATTTACAGTGCTGATAAACAATATAGTGCTATGTGTAGTGAATGAAAGAATAATAGCAATTTAGAAAGACTGTTCAATAATACTACAAAAGAATAATTATTTTGTTTAATTAATCACTTATATATGCTACTGTTTGTACTTAACAGAATTTATTCTCAATTTTACCAAAAATATTTTCAGAAATTTAAGACTAGACTGTATGACTAAAGGCTATAAATATATACAGTTATATTTGTGAAAAAGATGACACTCAAGCTACCTACCATCTTATCTAACAATTTCTACACATACCTGCGACAACAAGATTAAGTATGTAAGTCTTTTTTTTATTACAAATCATTCAAGTAATAACTTTAACCCTTTGACTGACAAGAAGCAGGAGGGTGTACTAATTTTTTACCTTAATTTTTAAATCATGTTATTACTATATGTATAATAATTATACTTATAATTGATATACCAATTTCTTTGTTATAAAATTCCCCATTGAATACAATAAATCATTTTAAAATAACTTTTTTTGCTGGTGATGAAAACATTTGGATTTTTCAATCCCCCCCCCATATTTGGAGGGGTTAAATATAATTTTAAGTAAATTTCTGCTCTGGCTTCTAGGGGAAATATTATTATTTCTAGTTATTTGTCGCATATCTATTTCTCTCAAGTCTTTAGCTCAGTCTGTTTTTTACTCCTAATATTGTGGCATATGTTAACACTTTACACCCATAGCACTTTTATGTACTCTTAGTTTTTAAATACTGTGTTTATGTTAAGAAAATAATGAGTACATATAAATTACAGATCAAAGAAACTGGCTTATCCCTACAACTCCTTCATAACATTTAATGATATAGTTTATTCAGTTTCTCGACTTAAACTCAAGTTTACTTTATCCAAAGGAACTTAGAGGATTTTTAAATCGCTAATTTAAACTTTAATTTGGAAAATTGCTTCTAACAAGAAGAACAAGCATGAAACCTGGTGATTGATATCTTCATAATTAATTTCTAATACTTTATGTTTCATCATAGATATCCTGTGCAAGATGAGCTTACATTTTAGACCAAGTATGTTTATCATTTATATAGTATACTAGCCATCCTGTTTCACATTGCTGTGACTCAGTCTGGTTTCGAACTCCTCTCAAAATTAAATTCTCATTGACCATTTAAAAACTATGATTCTGATTGCCACCAAACTTTACAGAATTATGCTCTGGGTTAATCTAACGATTATCTGAAAATATAATTAACATTGGTCCAGCCCTTTCTGATTCTATAAGGAACATACAGACAAACATTTATTTTTACATATATATAGATTACTATATATGAACTGGCCTTTTTGAGTAAAATCTTTTATAGTAAAATTAATGGTAATGTCCCTCAATTTTATTAGAAACATTTATCTAAATGTAATATCTGTTTTAATATGTTTTTATGGTGTTAGGCAGGGACCTCAAAGCTGAATCTTTTTTTTATTCGACATACTAATATTATAAAATTTAATCTTAAAATAAAATATACAAAATTGTTAAAACATTTCCTTTCATAATAATATTTATTATGTGTTCATTGAATCGAATCTTAACCAATATCAGTTATATCCTATGTTTAAAGTATTTATTTATTGATAGTTTATTATTTTTTCTGTAAGAGAAAATATATTATAGACAATGTTTAATTCTTTAATAATAATAATAAAATTGAGTTATGGCTGACGGACAACTGGTAGATATACTACATATATAATTTTAAATGCATATTTAAATACAAATATATACCCAGGCTTGAAGAACCAACAAATTGTTTATAAAAGATGTTGGGCTTCGGATGGAATCGAACCCGCGACAAGCGGAACTGAAGGCGGGGTCACTAGCCACTGCGCCAAAGGGCCAGTCAAATATAAAGTTATTTCGATACTATCGATGTTCCATGTTTATTGAAATCTTTGTGTAATATTTTTCAGACCAACCTTGTAATTGCCAAAGAGAGTACTCAGTGGGATGACGTCCTAGGCTATATATGCTGATGCTTTGTGGGATGAAGCAAAAGATTAGCCCAATTTTTATGACAAGATGAAGGCAAGTAAATATTAATTCAATGCCTGTATGTCTGTCTGGCTATTTCACTTTCACTTAAAATTAGGTACATCTGAAGCTGATATATATAGTGGGCCATTCGATTTGAGATATTATAAAATACTGTATAAATAAATTATTTCTCTTTTAGAGTGATATAAGTATGTGATATAAGAACAGATGTAAAGATGTGTTAGTGATAATTATTCTAACTTTTTTTTGTCATGTGACAATGATGCTGAGTTACAGTATTTGGAAAGCTTCTTATTTAAAACCTGGTTTGCTAACAGTACATAATCAAAGATATTTAAATTACAAAGAGACACAGATATACCTACTATTTTATTAATTTTAAAATATACTGCTGCCATTTGTAGGAAGGATCTGCCAAATACCAATTGGATGCTTTGGACTCGGTGGATCGACGTGCCAGGAACTCATAGGTGATGAGACCCTGACAAATGCCAAATTGCAGAGTCCGCAACACCGGCGCAGAGTTGCCTGTTTATCGGTTTTCTACAAGATATATTTCGGAGAGTGTGCCCAGGTACTTCATGAACTTATTTCACCTTCGCCATTCAATCATCGCACCGCTAGGCACCAGGAGAAATTCCACCCTTATGTCATCGACATTCCACGAAGACGCACACAACGCTTCGCTTCGTCTTTTTTGTTGCACACAGCAAGGGAATGGAATTCTCTCCTGGCATCTATCTTTCCCAATACTTACAATATGGGTACCTTTAAGGCAAGAGTGAATAGGCATCTTCTAGGTAAGCGCGCTCCATCTTAAACTGTATCATTGCTTACCATGAGGCATGATTACAGTCAAGCGCTCGCGTATTTAACAACAAAAATATATATATATTTATAGTGTCTATATAAAACTGGCAAAGTAAGACATCTAGACATCACTTGTAGAGATTTTACCTAGATATCAGAACTCTAGACACAGTCAAGTCTGTTAGTTAAAGACCAATATAAAAATATTTTGAGGACACTATTTAAGAGCAGGAATATATTTTTAAATATAGAATCTATCTTTCTGTCTGTTATTTGTTAAAGCATCACACACAATACACAACAATTGAAGCTTATATACTAACAGATAGGGTTAAAGAGTTCAATTTTCTTTCAGGAACAGGAAAATATTATATATATTTTTAGGAGTGTTCTAATGTACACAAGCCACTCTCTATTTATTTATTAAATAAAACTCACAAAATAGACATTTATAACTCGCTGTAACATTAAGTATGCAAGCAACCCTGTTATTCTTATGAGGACAGGATAAAATACAGATCGTAATTCTAATTATTATAAAATGTCTAATTAAAGTTCTTGGTTTATTTAAATAATACTAGATTAATAATATTGGTACAGTTTTAATAACAAATTGTATATTTAAACATTTCTATTATAATACTTTATTTCCTGTAAATTTTCTAAGATTAAGAATAATTTTCATAAAAGGAAAATTCTTAATTGTTATACGTAGTATTTATTTCTACATAAAATCGCACAAGTTTATTATTGTTTTGCATCTACCAAAATATTGTCAATTCTATATGCCAAGATTGTCTGTAAGATTGCTTTTGCAATCACTATTTTTAGTATCATAACATTATTTAAACAATACATATGCATTACAGGATCAGTAGCTGCACAACCCTCCGCCGGGAAGTATCTACCAGCCACATGATGCAGATGAAGATATATGAACAGCTTCAGTTGGATCACAATTATTTAGCACCAATATTAATAATAATTTGGCATAAAATACCTGTTCTGATTATAGTAGTGGACATCTAAAATTTCTCTTTGTCAGTAAATTCAAACCATTCTGAATTTTGAAGTTCAGCTGTAAAAGTCAGAGTCAATGCGATTCGATGCTTGAGACTCAAGAAAAAGCAAACCAATGTCTATAAAATTGTATTCATAATATTCAAATTGACAAACAATATAAAGTTTGAAGGATGTTAACTAGGAGCCCATGGATTTTTTTCTCATAATCATAGATAAGGTAGCTGACACACTAGCACTGATCGTAATTTTGTTAGTTTAAAACATTTTTGGTTAATAATATTAGTACCAGTAAATCTTTGTATGCTAATGTGCCGATGATAGTGATAAAATGTTAGGAATTCTCAGTGATAGGCAGAAGTTTGATAGTTACAGAACCTAATATTCCATCAGAAATATGTTCCAAATCTAATCCGTATATTTCCGGTGCGGTACATCGATATATCGCAAAAAATTGTATTTTGAGACTGGTTGATTGAGATCTTTTGAAAGGAAAATGTATAAAAATTGTTATAGTTTGAAACGACGGCCTAATATTGAACCATGAGTTCTTCTTGTGTTGGTGCTGAATAGAATGTGTACTTTAACATTTACACATTTTATTCCTATTCCGATAGACGTGTTTTTTAATAGTGCCACTATTGCATTCCACAAGCGATATATTTCTTTGAATGAAAAATCTGAATTTTGTAAATTTTGAAATTTTTATAAGTACGCTGTTTTCTAATAAAATTGAAAGATTTGATTAAATTGCTTTAATAAAAAATAGAGAATATATTGCCAGTGACATCACATGTGTGAAATTATATTATCCATCACAGAAACTTATGTCTTTTGAACAGTATTATATATGTATAAGAAAAGACTTATTAAGTCAACGATTTGTTTAGTCTACTTGAAAAATTATATTATTATTTTTACTAGAAGAATTTACAGATAGCTGAAAAAAGGGAATTGAAATGTAAATGTTTTATCAGAAGTAGGGTTATTTGAAATACATGAGGCAAAAGTAGCAAACCGAAATTCCTATTCTTAACATTTGTAAAGCGATATAGTTTTCTTGTTGGATAAATTTTATTATTTTTATATTCCATAAGTAGATACTTCACTTAATGTAAACAAACAAAACCATGTCATTACAATAATATAATTGACAAATGAAGAAATACAAATTGAACTGAAGTTGTCAAAATAATATCTGTAATGAATATTTATTTTATAAAATTGAATATCTGTACCTTGTATATTATATATATTTTGCCATATTAAAGTATAGCAAAACATAAGTATATATGTATGTAACATAATATCAATATTCTATGAATTAACTCTGTGATACTGTAATACTTTATTAATATACTTGAAAATGTTTAAAATACTTTATGTTTAGGTTTTTATAAGTTGATATTAAATAATACTTATTTATTTGCTTCAAAGTTTAAAAAAATATTGATAGCAATCACGCCATAATCAAATAGTGCGAAAACTATAACTAAGTTTATATATTGTTGTTATATATTAGATATTTGTATGGTTTAATGGTAAAATAATGTGTTTTGTGCCTACTACTACAAAGTACTTTTTTACATGTTTCCATTTAGTTAAATAAGTTATGGAGCATACTTCGTTTAAGCGTGATAATTATTTCAAATAATACTATAATTTCGTGATTTCATTCTTTCTTAACTATGTATTAATCTCAGGTGTTAGTTGATTTGATTGTAAATAATATAAGTAGAGATAAGACCCGTTCATTACCATAAGTGATATGCGATTGCACATACATTCTCACTCTAATATTTATAATTTACCAAAAGCGACATCTATCGTTTCAAATATTGATCTTGTAAATTGTTTCGAGTGAATGTATAAAATTCCTTTTTTTTTGTTTATAAGTTACAAATCCAATTTAAAGATACATGATCGCTTACGTGTCTATGTTTGAGGCCTGTGAAATCTCTGTTTGAATAACTTTTTGTCGGCTTATTCTGTTTTCTATGTACAAATTATATTTGTGTTTTTTTGTTATACTTTTAGCGTGTTTAGGAAAAAAAAATTTTTAGCACGTATGCTGAGTTAAATTTTTTGCATCTCTATGCGCTGTTTTTAAAACATTTTTTTTAATTCAATAATAAATTGAATAAAGAAGTTACTAAAATATTTTGTTTTATTTAAATTTTAAGATTAATATTAGTATGTAGAAGAAAACCGGTAACTGAAATAATCGGTAACAGAAAAATACGAATCGATAAAACTTTGGAATCACTAGTTACGGTTTTAGCACAACAAGTACATCACTAATTTTACTACGAATTTACGTCATTCGTTATATATATTACGCGTAGTAAATTTCCATGTGTTAGAGAGAGTCAGAGCTGAGACTATTTCCGGATTTATGAATGAAACGGGTGAGAGGCAGATACATTTCAATGAATGACTATAATTAGTACCTATAGTACGTATCCGCACCTCCCACCATCTCCCACTCTTCCTAATATTCTAACGCGCCAAAGTATGAAACATTGTCGTCTTTATTTTAGTTAGTAGTCTATGCCAGTAATGATTATTTAGTTCTAAAAAAGAATCGTGAAATGGAACTAGGAAGTTATGGAAGGGAAAGTCAGTGACATAGATGATACACTATACTGTGATTTTGAAAATTTCTAGTAGACATGACAATAGCACCATTTGCTATAGGCTTTTATAATATCCCTTACTGTCATATATACATATGTAAATATAACAGCTACAATATATGTATAATAGCGTTACTGCTATTGGGTATTTGTCCAGCAACGGCTAATAAATATAGACGCCGATAGCCTTTTTGTTAATCGATATTACTGTAAGTGTTATTACAAACAAATGTAATTCTTAAATCGTACACAAAGTCGATATTTCTAGGTTTCAGTTACAATAATTAATCCATAAATGGCTGCTGTTTAGTATAAAAAATAATAACAAGGTTATTTATGTATAATTTAAAGTTTGAAAGACTCTCGGAAATATATATAACGGCGTTCGAAAAGTTTCGAACAATTTAAAATGTTAAATTGAGTGACGCTAGCACGTGATCGCCGTGATCACAATTGATCATATCATTGAACGTATATGATTCTTAAATAGCGATCATACGCAAGCTTAGATCATACCTCAGCTTAATTTCTCTCAAGTGTTTTTGTTTATTGCCTATGGTCTTTAATTTCATTTGTCCAAGGTAAATTTGCGCGGCTTTTGTGACCACTACCAGCTAAATTTATTACAAATTGGTATCGATTTTCGTTTCAATTTTTACAGTTAAAGGAACATTTCGTGTATTTCAGTGCTTACTTTCGGAAGTTTCGATTATGAGCGATGACGATGTCACAATCATGGAAGTGGAAGAAGCTCAGCCAAAACCAAGTAAAACAGCAGCAAGTTTAAGTAAGCCGCCTTCTACTCTGCCTTGGATTGAGAAGTACCGGCCGCAAAGTTTTGCAGATATCGTTGGCAACGAAGACACCGTATCTAGATTAGCCGTGTTCGCGCGAACGGGCAACGCTCCCAACATAATAATCGCTGGCCCGCCCGGCGTTGGCAAAACTACGACCATCTTGTGTTTGGCGCGAGCGCTGCTCGGAGCCGCCTTCAGGGATGCAGTGCTCGAGCTGAACGCCTCCAACGACCGGGGGATTGACGTGGTCCGAAATAAAATCAAAATGTTTGCGCAACAAAAGGTTAGTAAGGGAATATTATAATTCCTTACGCACTATTTAAGTTGAGTAAAACCAACCTAACTAGATTAATATTTAATTTAATTATTTACCTCTTTCAGGTAACTTTACCAGCTGGGAGGCACAAGATAGTAATCTTAGATGAGGCAGATAGCATGACAGATGGTGCACAGCAGGCGCTGCGTCGTACTATGGAATTATACTCCAGCACCACTCGATTTGCACTGGCGGCAAATAACAGTGAAAAGATTATTGAGCCTATACAGTCACGGTGTGCTGTGCTGCGCTACACAAAACTGAATGATGCACAGCTATTGGCCAAGGTAAAGTTAAATTATTAGCTGTCTACTTTTCCTAACATGTAACTATATCAATATCAATCTACTTTTACTTTACCATTACAGCAGTGTAAAAATACTATTAAAAAGGCTAATCCAGAAAGCCTATTTATACTATTGAAGATTACCTAGACGATAACAATCCGTGGATATAGCTTCTCTTTGACCCTGTACAAGACATTAATAACTATATGTAACTAGTGATAAGAATTTTTCTTTGAAAAGAGCAACCGCCGAGTTTCTGGCTGGTTCTTCTCGGTAGGAACGGCTTTCCGAACCAGCAGTAGATGTTGACAATTCAAAAGCACTTGTTTACAAGTTTACTTGAATAAAGAATATTTTGAATATGAATTTGAATTTGAATAATTTATCATACCTGGTTCTGTAAACATTATTTTATTTTAAAATTTTATTTATGTACAAGTACAAAATAATTTTAAATAATTATGAAGTATTCAAAATACACACAATATACTTTAATTGGATCTGGAAAAAATCTACAACATAATGCTAAATGAAAATGAACACAAGTAATACCAAATTAAAATTTCTTTAAGAGTCCATATGTCTCATAAAGAGACCTATGGCTAGCTGTAGATGTCCATCGGTTGAAGAAGAAGAAGGGACCATAGATACTAAATTAAATATCTTTTATTTTAATACAATGTTCTAGGGCTATGTAGACAGGGTCCTTTTGGTTGTAATAAAACATACATACTGGTAAACAAATATTGAAGATGATTCCTATTTCTCACAATCAGTTCTAGGCCTTATGTTTAAAATGTATATAAATTTTAGGTGATAGAAGTATGTGAAAAAGAAAGTCTCACATATACAGAGGAAGGTGTGAATGCGGTGGTGTTCACCGCACAGGGCGACCTGCGCTCCGCTTTGAACAACCTGCAGTCGACCGCTCAAGGCTTCGGACACATCAGCCCCGAACACGTGTTCAAGGTGTGCGACGAGCCGCACCCGATGCTGGTCAGCGGCATGCTGGAGGCGTGCGCGCGGCGGGACGTGCACGCCGCGTATAAGGTTTGCGATTTCATAGAAGCCAACTAAAGTAACATTTTCATTCAGTAGAAAAATATATCCAAAGCTTGTTATTCACCATACAAATTTGTAATATTTTAAGAGTACGAATCTATAAATAATCTTTTAATCAATCAAATCTTATCTTTTTAATGAATGTGTTTAATGTGCAGCAACATTTGTATATTCCTGGAATCACACACGTCTGACACTAAAGTGGAATCTACACTCTGTCAGGTTATAGCGAAGCTGTGCAAGCTAGGCTACGCATCGGAAGACATCGTGAGCAACATATTCCGGGTGTGCAAGACGCTGGACGTGTCCGAGGAGCTCAAGCTGGCCTTCATCCGCGAGATCGGAGTCACCCACATGCGGGTGGCGGACGGGCTGGGCTCGCCGCTGCAGCTGGCCGCGCTGGTGGCCCGCCTGTGCCGCGCGGCCTGCTGACGCACCAGTAAAGCGTGACACCAGTCCGTTACTATTCAACTAGATACGTAATGCCAAATAGTACAGTACCGCCACGCTCCACGCGTTAGGTGGCCTTTTGAAATAGCGTGAAGGGCGGTACGAACCGGGCGCTGCCGTCGCGGACGCGTCGGATATTATGCGGGTAGTTGACAAGAGGACCGTTTATAAAAAAATGTCGGAGGTCTATACTGCATTGCAAAAAAAAAGTAGTTTCGGTCTCTGGAGCGACAGCGGTAAGACAGCCGCAACGAAGGGTGTTGCAGTTCGAAATGAATAAAACAATAATATCAATAATTATAAAATATATTTTTACATTTCATAATTGAAAAACGAAGTATAAAAATAAAAATCAACTTATAATAATCGTTATTACGCTTAATATAATAGTAAACACAGTGCAGATAGAAAGCGCGCGTCACGCGCCCGCGCCCCCCGCGCCGCCCGCGCCCTCCGCCAGCCGCGTGCCCGCGATCAGCTTGTCGTGCTCGGCCATCAGGCTCTGCAACACGCGGCGCTGTAGCGGCGAACACTAGCACTTGTTGATCATTGAATAAGTGCTGTAAGTAACAGTCGATATCTCTGGCCATTCGGAAAAAACCGTTAAAGCCTATTCAAACAATGACTTTTTTTGAAAGGTTGAAACTTTACATAGCTATCTGAAGAGTAGATCGTGTGATTCGATCGCAGTTATAGTCGTGGCGGGCACCCACCGTGCGGCGGCGCGCGGCGCTCAGTGCAGCACGTGCTGCTGCTGCACGGGCACCACCTCGATCATCTTCTGGTGCTCGTCGCTCAGCGCCTGTCGCGCACACACACACTCGCTCAAACTGAACTTTCTATAAATACCGCTAAGCTAACTGTATTCGATAAGTCAGGACGTTTGTTCTTAAAAACTACCACACGATGCCGATTTAGTGAGTGGTTTGGAATTGCAAGCGTGACCTCGGCTCTACTGGATGCGGCGCGGAGTGCATGAGTGCAGTGAGCCTGATTTTAAAACTACCAATATATATATTGTAATAATTATATATAATGATAGTGCTGTAACGTGCGATTGAATAAAGAGCTTTAATCTTTCGTAAGAAGTTTATAACTCCCTTTCTCAAATTAATCACCAAAATCAGTGCACATTCCGAAATAAGCGATAGAAGGTACCCCGGCATTGGAAAGGGTAGCGATTCGAGCAGTCGATGCAGTGATACCACCAGCAGACAGGCACCGGAACGGATGAGACCTCCGCCTTCACCGAAAGGAACCGTTACAATATCGCGGCCACAGTGCTATGTTAGTGGTTACAGTTATATATTGACAGAAAATTCAGTTTCGAACAACACCAGCAAGACATCCTCCCGCACCTCGCGACATGCTGTCAGCTTGCGGCGCCGTTGTCGTCAGCGGGTCGCGCTGACAATTTAGGAAGCATTCCCTTCCACCGGTCAAAAAGTAAATTATTATTATTTAGACTTCTAACTACAAAATGCAACACTAACGAACCCACGTACAGGAATACCCCTAGGAACATGCAACGCTGTAATACCTACAGCTCGTGGCGGCGGTTGCGTCGCTCGGAGCGATCTGCCGAGTTGCAGCTCAGCTGTCCTGCTGTCCGTCCGGCGTCCGGCAGCTACCGTACCTTAGCGCGCCGTACGCACTCCGCGACGCGGCCCGGCGAGGCAAGTCGAGGACAGCGCGGGCCCGCACGGAGGCGGCTCTGTTACCTTGAAGTACTTGACGGTCTTCACGCGCAGCTCGAGCGTGGCGTCCTCGTCGCACACGAACAGCGTCTGCGGGTGCTGCTGGAAGGCGGACACGGTCCACATGTGGTTGACGCCCTCCTCCACCGCCTTGGCCAGCGCCAGCGACTTGTGCACGCCCGTGATCAGGATCATGACCTGCGGACCGAGCGTCGCATGGCACCGAGACCGCACTACCGGACCGTGCCTCGAAACGAACGTACGGTTTACACCGTACCGGTATTTTTTAGATGCAGGAATAAAATTTTCTACATTACACACCTCCTTGGCGTCCATGACGGTGCCGACGCCCACGGTGAGCGCCTGCCGGGGCACCTTGCTGATGTCGTTACCGAAGAAGCGCTTGTTGGCCTCCAGCGTGTCGTAGGCCAGCGTCTTGACGCGCGTGCGCGACACCAGCGACGAGCCCGGCTCGTTGAACGCGATGTGCCCGTCGGGGCCGATGCCTTTGATAGGTACAGATAAACATTTTAATAACTTTATTTTGAATAAAGTGAAAGTTTTAAAAACAGTCTAGGTCACAAAAAGAACGAAACTATAATCATTCTTGCGACATACAAATGAACAGCAAGATATACTCTCGAGTCAGGCTCGGCGGACGTACCTCCGATGAAGAGATGCACTCCCCCGGCCTCCCTGATGAGGTCCTCGAAGCGCTGGCACTCCGCCACCAGGTTGGGCGCGTTCCCGTCCAGCACGTGCGCGTGCGCGGGTTCGATGTCGATGTGCTTGAAGAACTCGTTCCACATGTAGTAGTGGTAGGACTCGGGGTGGTCGCGCGGCAGCCCTGCAAGCGATCCGACTCGATACTGACTCATGCTACTTAATAGTGGTGCCGATACCGTAGCCGACACCGAGTCTCTTATCAGTCTGCTATTTTATGCTGCTATCCACACAATATTAAAAATATACTTTGTCTTTTTCAGACAAAAAAAAATCTTTTACCAATATTCCCTGTCCTTACCGTTAACCGTCGAGGCGTTCCCTCGCCTGGAGCCAATTCTGGTAACATTATCAGGTCACGCTTATCGTAAAGACGCATCGTCCTCGGAACTGGACTAGTATGTAATATTTCAGCTCGATCGGGCACCAGGAAGCGGGTCAAATTTAACTCGCTAGATCCACCTTCACATACGAACGTTCATACAAGGCAGATTAAATAAAATGTTAAAAACCGAAAAGTGTACCGACCGACGTACTCGTCCATGTTGAAGGTGGTGACGTGTTTGAAGGACAGCCGGCCCTGCTTGTGGAACTCGATGAGCTTGCGGTACATGCCGAGCGGCGTGCCGCCCGTGGGCAGCCCCAGCACGAAGCGGCGGCCCGGGCCCGGCGCGAACTCCGTGATGCGCTGCAGCACGAAGCGCGCCGCCCACTCCGCCACCACCGCCGCGTCCTCCAGGATGATGAGGCGCATGTCGCGCTGCGGGTGGGGGGTGGGGGGTCCGATCACTGTCGTATGTAGTCCGAAAGATTGATGACCACTAGGTCGCCCGTTTCAAAGCGGATCGGATGCGATCGGGACGCCTGGCTAGTAATTTCTTTTATAGCCTAGGCATCAATAATTTAAATAAATATGATTTCTCAATCAAACCGATACTTGACCGCAGTGACAGCACTGATAAGGTGCCATCGGCCTACATCGGCTGCAAACAACACGGCACTGCCTGCCGCCGGCCGGGTTCAATACGCCCATTCATATCTATGCGTGCGTCAAAGAATCGTGCATTCACCGATACCTATATAGTATATACCCTGTGCACATGTCACGGATACTGAAAACTTATCGCAAGGATAGTTTCAGGTCGGCGGGCGCGATGGCTGCCAGCGGCAATCGTCAATAATTCAAATTTAAACTGAGCGAATGCACTACCAAGATCTCTATTAAATGCAATTCAAAATATTAAATAATCTTATTAATAAGAATTTTGAATTGTCAACTCTACTAGTGGTTCCGAAAATTACAGCAGTTTCACTTTTAAAAATATAATTAACTAGTTACATTTCATGGCTATCCTGTGCAAGGCCGGTAAACGCATTATTATTATTATTTATTACTCAGTAGTATGAGCTTTCTGTCCGTGCGAACGAGCCCCACAGACGTAGCTCTCACAACCGCTACCTGGCAACGGCCGTGGTGCAAACTCACTATTCTTGTTTTATATTTTCCAAAGGTCAATAATTCGAAGGACAAACTTATAATATGCATACTTAAGTAGATTGGACTTTTGCCTTTATTTATATTTATTACCCTATTCTGATATGAATAGCATAAAAAGCGTATATTCTACTAAAATTAAGAGCAATAATATTTTTTTTGAGCTGGGATGACAAAAAATCTCTGCAGACATCTAATGAAATTCATTTTAATATATGTTATGGTATTTATATAATTGTTTATAATGACGATTGAGGAGAGTAACGTTAAGGTATAAAATACTGTGTCAATAACCTATTGGGGTCACTAACCTTTAAAATTTCAAGGAGTTTCGCGATGTCGCCCTCACCGCCGTTCAATTTAGCGCGTTTTCCTTCGGTGTGTCCGATACTTATCCGACTGAGGAACACGACCGCCGATTGTAGCCTGCGATATGTTTATGTCGACATACCGCGTAGAACTCTCCACGAGCTACTCATGAGCTAATGAAAACCAAAGACTACTCACTGAAATGGAAACTTCAGTGTCTGTCATACCATAGATCAATAGACTGTCATCATCTGTCATACAGTGTTTATGACAGTGACGTTTGTCAGCACCAGCACAGACTACTTAGGTACTGACGACTCGACGTGTGAGCGAGCTCCAATCACCGCTCCGATTGGGCTTTAAACTTATGAAGTACCTTCATAGTACATTTCAATTGATTTCATTTTAAATTGACGAAGGGAAGTTAAATTTTTCACTATGTTAGTTGTTCGTTCATTTATTTTTAAAAACTTAAAAAATTTATGAAGGACATAAACTCGAGAACTTCGAATATTATTATTTAATATTATTTAAAATATTAATTAAAATTATATGGCGTAAAGGATCGTAATTTTAGCATAGAATATTTAAGTCGATGAGGATGCATACTGTCTCAATAGCTTCCAATGTTCGTGCCCTTTTTCTAACAACTTAGAACTGTTATACTAAACTATGGGTAAAATATAGTTACGCGCCATGGTGGACTTTACTGTGATAGGCTTACAAACGAGGAACAATCCCTCAATACATTATTTTGTTACATCTCTGCTATTTAGTATTTTTGAAGACAGCCCTCATGCGATCTGACCCGTACCAACATTTTCAACAAGTATAAATATATTATTTTTCAATCCGCTTACAATAAACGCTATCTTATTATAAACCCAAAACTTTATCTATGAATCGCAGTCTATTGAAAATAACAGCTGAAAGTCCATCCATAGTTTTCGGGTTAACCGCGAACAGCAATAACACCCTCGGGGTTGAGGAAACGACGCACGGAGGAGTAAGTCGACAAGCGGGCGTGTAGGGGGGTTTCGATTATCGTACAGAGAAAAAAATGCATCAAAGAAAAATAATACAAGTCCAATAAGTGGTATTTATTTTCTAATGTAATATAATAATACTTATAACGAGAATATCTCAAATGTCCCATGTGATAATGGTGTACCAACGTACGGCGCGCCGCCCGCCCGCTGGCTCCACCGCGGCGGACGGCGAGCGCGATGGTGACGGATCTTAATATCTTGAATAACAGTTACATCTAAATCTATTTACATAGAATCGTAAAAAATAATAATTTGTAGTCTTATAACAATAATTAATTTTATTTAGTAATTTAGATCTAGCGAGCCTCAAAATCAATAAGTCTGACGTCGCCGAGCGCCGCGCCCCGGTGAGCTCCAGTAGGTTCCAATGAAGACTCGGGCCAAGCCCTATTTGCCTCATATTGTTAAGAGTACATATCCAGGTACTACTAAAAATGACACTAAAATATTTATACAGATTTTTATCAATGAACTTCTTAACTTTTTCTTTTCTTATTAAAATATGAATATAAAATTTCGAAAGTAACAATAAAATTATTTTGCTATAATACGCGATAGTAGATTGATAAAATATAAATAATGTTAAATGTAGAGTGGACTATCCGTTTTCATATCCAGGAATATTAAATAATATTCACGAATGTGAAAACTCTACATTTAGCATTATATAGATTTTCTATTTTCTTTATCGCGGATAATAGCAAAATAATTTTGCTATTACTTATGTATTATGGGTTTCCGCAAACTAACTCCTAATTCTATAAATTATATAAAATTGCAAATTAAATTCTCATTATAACTTCCATCATTTACAAATTAAGGAATTTAAAAAAAGTAATAATTAAAATTATTTTGCTATAATCCGCGATACACTAACTAGAAAATATATATAGTGCTAAATGTATATCCGTTGGACTATCCGTTTTTTTTATACCCGATACATGCCAGGATTCGTAAAAACATGCACAAACCTCCACCACTGCCACCACAATACACAAGCACTACACACGTTCACTAACATATGGTATGAAAAAACGGATAGTCGGATGATAAAATATTTTTTATTATTACTTTAGTATTATGGATCTCCGCAACGTAACGCCTAATTTTATGAATTTTGAAGTTTTTTTATTATATTTTCAAAGTTTGGCAGTACGGTGAGGGCGCGGTGCGGCCGTAAACCAATTTAGTTGGTAAATTGTGAAAGTAAATTATGATGTGATTCTTCTGTTTACATAGTTTTGGTTGATTTTTGCTTCATATTAATGAATACGCAGTAGTATTCGTCGAACATTTATGTAAATCAATAATACAGTAATATCTTTACATTTTGGCAAAATCTGTTCCTTCAGAACGAATTTATTCTAAAGCCGGACAAATAATAAAAGAACGACAAAACAGGCTTAAAGAAAAAAATGTTAACATGTTGGTGTTATTATTTGATATGATAAGTCAATGGGGTCTTTAATTATTTAATATATTAAATTTTTTCATAATATTTATTCATCAGGAAATATCGATAGGTTTCTCGTAACTATCGGAAATCAAAAATATCGATATTTAACGTACATTTAATAAACTTCGAGCGCTCGAATCATAGTTAATTGCTTTCGGTTTGAAATGAACCTGCCCGGCGGCGGACGAGGTCGGCATCGAATCCTCAGGATCGTTCCATTGTAGAAAGTCGATGCTGCTTACCTGCTAACGAAGCTGTCATACTGCTATTGGTATTTTCGATTATACAAAAATTATATCGATAGGTGCGTTCTAATTTCATTCGAATTATCCGCTCGCTTTCGAAACGTATCTGATTATAAACTTAACGTAACGTTCTATAATTTGTGCATCTTTTATATTAAACTTTAATATTATATATAAAAAAAAGGAAAAATGTGATATAAATTCCATATCACAGTTAAATAAAGAAAGAGTTTGGCGGCGGGCGCCG
Organism: Morpho deidamia; assembly: GCA_947086505.1. Lineage (NCBI taxonomy): Eukaryota > Metazoa > Arthropoda > Insecta > Lepidoptera > Nymphalidae > Morpho > Morpho deidamia. Next base: position 186,042 of record CAMTZC010000009.1, read on the forward strand.
CGCCGGCTCTCCGAACGCAGGGAACGACGGAATCAGTTCGCAATTGGCCGAAAACACGTCGCACGTTCTTTAGAAGAGCTCCAGTAGAGGGTATAAGCGCCTTTACTGGTTTGCGTTTGAACTCGTCCTCTAGAATAGCTATAGTTTTCGACTACTAGTAGTTTGGGATAAGTAATTTACTGAGCGGCACAGTGATATCCACAACGCAGCGCGGGGCACCATGTTCGCCGTGTCATGGTAAAGGGCGCGGCCGTCGGAATATACAACTGTCGCACGCGTCACGAACGACCGATCGGGACACGAAAAAAAACAAAGTGTCTGATGTAATGTCTTATGGCAGAAAGCAATACTAGTTGTAAATGGGCCGTGACATCAAAGAAAGCAGCAAGCTTAGGAAAAAGGTCTGATAGGAGGACGCGTCGCGGTCTCCGGCAAGCTCGCTTCCATTGTGCTGCTGGCTCTGGGCCCGATCAGACTCTTCGCCAGCGCGTACACATCAACAAGCATGAACTCCTCATTCAAACGTAATAGAACGGTATCGAGTCTCCCGAGGACCGACATCGATAATTTACGATATTACGTTACTTCAATGAAATATATTCGTGAGCGGCTATCTCTCGCGGTTTCAATGAACTGGGTTCGAACTAACCTCAAATAAGTAATTACTATTTCCTTTAATCGGTATACGTTTTCGTTATGAAAATCTTGCGATCTGTTTATAGCGACTACCGAATGTCTGCCGGTCCTTAATAAGAGCACGTTTTCTGACCAGTGATGGGTTCATCAGTTTAACAATACAAAAGTGTTCGTAAAAGCCAAGTCGAATAAACGATATGGTTGATAGCCATCAAAAGATGGTATGGTATATTTGATAAATCACCAACGATTTAACGGTTTAACGGCAGCCCCGGGACTCCAGGCGCCGCATCGAATACACGTAACAGAACTATTCTCTGACTCGATGTTTTAAATATGTCGTGTAACTCAATTAATCTCGTTCTATTATTACAATTCACTACTCCCTACGGATGTCAGCATGCACGAGAACCGAAGTTCCCTACATCGAACCTACATCCGGGAGAGTCTCGATTTTACATTCTCCGTTGGCGCAACACAACTCATGTTATTGGAATAAAATTACCGTAGTAACCGTAAGTGTCTCACACTGCGTCAGTACAATATCCGTTTTCATCATATTAAAATCGAAGATCAGTGTCGAATCGGACCGAAACTAAATCCTGGGTCGATACCGATTTGTGATTCGAATCGAATCACATCGACGTCGCGACGGCGAGCGGCCGGCTCAGTACGGCACGTACGGCGGCAGCGCGAGCAGCGCGCGGTGCGGGTGCGGGCGCTGCGGCCGGGGGCGGCGCGGCGCGTCGAGCGGCCAGGCCGCGGGTCATTCGACGCGCGCGCGCTTGGCGGGCGGCTCGCCCTCGCCGTTCCAGTAGGTGTACTCGGGCAGCCACTTGGCGAGCTGGGCGTCGAAGAACTCCTCCAGCTTCTTGGCGTCCTTGTAGATCTGGGACTCGACCTGCGGGAGCGGGAGGGGGCGCGTCAGGCGGGGCCGGGCCGGGGTGCGGGCGGGGCGCGGCGGGGCGGCGCTCACCGGGTTGCAGCGGTACGCGTTCCGGAACAGCAGGCGCACGTCGGCCACGAAGTGCGCGGCGCTGGTGTAGCGGGCGGCGGCGCGCGGCTGCAGCCGCTGGCGCACCTCGTCCAGGCAGACGGGGCGGCGCGCGGCGGCGTGCGGCGGCGCGGGCTCGCGGAACGGCAGCGACAGCTCGTACTGGCAGTACAGCTCCAGCGTGACGCGCTCCACCAGGCGGCGCGCGCGGCCCGCCAGCTCGCCCGCCGCGCCCGCCTCCTCGGGCTCCTCCGCGAAGTTCACGCACAGCAGGCACTGCCAGGACTCCGTCTCCCTGCGCGACACGCGCCCCGTCACGGTCGTACCGCGAACGTGGCGATGATGACAGTTCGAGAACTAAGAGTATATAAGTTATGGATCGGGCGGTCGTCACTCACTCGGGCAACTTCTCGATGGTGGGGATGTGGCAGTACTGGTGGAACACCTTGGGGCACTTGTCGCAGCACATGAGCTCGCCGCCGTCCATGCACACGGCGCACCAGTCCTCGTTGGGGTCGCCGCCCGCCGCGCCCCCCGCGCCCGCCCGGCCGGCCCGCGGCTCCGCGTCCGTGGACGAGTGCACGACGGCGGGCGAGGGCGCGTCGCCGGCCGCCGGCTGCTCGGCCACCACCTGCACGCCGTTGGAGTCCAGCTTGGCGATGGTGGCCATCAGGTCCTGCACCGACTCCGCGCACACCTTGTCCAGCTCCGACGCCGTGCCGCCGCTCAGGCCCTGGACGAGATCGCGGCATCTCATATAAAGCCGTTTAGAGTTCCCGTACCGGATCGGTGCTCGAGTACGCAGCGTAGCTATGGCGAGAACGGAATTACTATCGTGTGAAGTGAGCTTGGGTACGATCGCTATTTCACAATTATATGCATTCGATGATATGATCGATTGTGATCACGGCGATCACGTGCTAGCGCTATTGTTATTTTGTGTACGAAGAGTTAATGTAAGCCTTATATCGTATGCATGCGTATAGGATATAAAGGTTACACTTGTTGGTACTAGCAACCATTTTTCATTTAAATCAGCGGATGGATTTTTTCTAATCGCTATTGCTGTGATTGTTATTACAAACAAATGTAATTCCTAAATCCTACACAATACGATATTTCAAAGTTATACTTTCTCAACAAAATTTCCAAACAATGTAGCAAACTATTCCATTACCACACCTGTTGCATTCGTTTGACGCCAAATGTTTTGCTATTTTCGAAACAGATGTCGCTATTAAAATACACTTCTATCAATTTCTATTATTTGATTTAATCATCATTTAACATTAAACAAATACATTTTCAAGCACATATATATTTCGGAGTCTTTTAATCTTTAAATCATAAATAAATAACCTTGTTTATTTTTTTTTATACGAAACTTTGGCCATCGATGGACAAATTAGAAATATCGACTGTACTGTGTACGATTTAAGAATTACATTTGTTTGTAACAACAATCACAGTGATAGGGATTAGCAAAAACGCTAGCGACTTTTATATTATTCAGCCGTTACTGGACAAAATGTTTGCTAGTATAAACAAATGTTACCTTTATATCCTATACGATGGATACGATATAAAGCTTACATTTTTTTGTATATATAATAGCAATACCGCTTTTTTTTTATTACTTTCTTTACTATTTCATTGAATATCCATAATTTTGTATATTTTTATTATCAACATTTCGTACGCACTATATTAAAATTATAATATCTTCGTCAGTAGTGGTTATTATAAAAGTCAATAGCAGATGGTGCTATATGATGACTGTTTCATATCATGATCTCTAGGTTATTAGTGATTCTGTCTATGCCTGTGTGTGTGTGGGGGGGGGGCGGCTCACGTTTAGGCTGGGGCTGGGCGTCTTGGGGTTGGTGGAGGTGACGGCGGAGGAGCCCCGCGCGCGGCCCAGCGTAATCTTGTAGTCGACGCCGGGCGCGGTGGCCGGCGAGCCGCCCGACGCCTCCGCGCCTGCGACCGTATGCCACATATCTATTTACGATTATTCACATTTGTCGTCGATATTGGAGGTGCGCCACCGATACAAATTCAAATTATACTTTATTCAAGTAAACTTGTAAACGAGTGCTTTTGAATCGTCAACTTTACTGCTGGTTCGGAAAGCTGTTCCTACCGAGAAGAACCAGCGAGGAACTCGGCGGTTGCTCTTTTCAAACAATAATTTTTATCACTAGTTACATATAGTTATTAATGTCTTGTAAGAGAAGCTATATCCACGCATTCTTATCGTCTAGGTAATGTTCAATAGTATAATAGGCTTTCTGAATTAGCCTTTTTGAAATAGTATTTTTAAAATGCTGTAATGGTAAAGTTAAAGTAGATCGTGGAATTGTATTATAGAATCTTATACACGAACCCACAAACGAATTACGAACTTTTGCTAGGCGCAAAGCAGGAACCGCAAGCAAATTTCGGTTCCACTTTGTCTATTATATACATCGTCAATCCTTTTATAATTATTTATATTTATAAAAATATACTGTGAAGCTAATGTAAGCATATCTGTTTCCTTGAATTTCTCTCGCAGGGAATCGCGCGAATTGAAATCGTAAATGCCACGTGTGGCTCTTTTTTGCAATACAAAAATTTTTTCAATGTCCGCGCATTTACCCCATAACAATATTCCGTAAAACATAATGTTATGGAAGTAAGCAAAATAAACAAGTTTTGCTGTTTCGACATCTGTTATCCGTCTTATCTTTCGGACAGCGTAAGTCGCCGAACCGAGGACACGCACGCATGCCGATATTCGTGTATATCGTGGCCGGACTCACCGTTGGCGAGCGCGAGCGCGTGCTGCGGGATGTGCCACTTGGCGGGCGCGTGCTGCGCGTGCTGCGGCGGCGCCAGGTGCAGCGGCGCGGGCGACGGCGTGCGCGGGCCGCCGCTGCGCCGCCCGCTGCCCGGCGCCGCGCCCGCGCCGCCCACTCCGCCCACGCCGCCCACGCCGCCCACGTACGCGGTGCTCCCGTACGCGCCCAGCACTGCGGACCGCGCGGCGACTGCGTCACTCGAAATTTTTACGTAACTCCGACACGAGCCGCGGAGCACTAGTCGGCGACACTCGTGACCGGTCGCGCTTTCATGAGGCACGTAGTCGCCGACCGAGTTTCGGACCCTCTCTGGCGTCAAAGTTACTGACCGATCTTTAAGAATCGATGGAGTTCGAAAGAACATAACGCGCTTAGACCGTGATTTTCCGTAGATCTGGCAATACAAGTTTATCGAAAGATCTGCTGAAATTGAGGGAATGTACGGTAAGACTTCCAAAGACTACAGAACCGATTCATGCGGACAGCCACTGGTTGTCCGTGGTTCGTGTGAACGTTGACTTCCAAAGAGACCTCGACTTCCCTACCATTATTCACCTCTTTAAACGTTTTTCGAAATCTTACTTCGAGAAATATAAGGTACACCCGAACCCCCTTATTTTAGTTGCCACCACCTACATCCCAGTTAGGCCTGACCACCAAAAATATAGGCGTCCAAAAAGCGTCCTATATGATCATGACGATCAAATAACGATCGCACACAAAAACACGTAATACACACACACACAGCGTCTTCGCCGGCGAAGACAAGGTTCCAGTTTTCTGACGTCGGTTAGTCGTGGCTTCTCCCCACCCTTCCGACGTCGCAATGGCTAATCAAAGTCATACATCAGCCCTTCACTACGCGTCGCCCTAAGCCGTGGTCCGGCCTCACAGGAGGCACCCTTAGGACGACGTTACCCGACGCTAGTAGAGCTTCTGCGCTCCACTCTCTGCATTTCGCAACCTCGACGATGCTTCTGCGCTCGCCCGTCCCACCCGGTGACGCTGTAAAAGCCGTCAGGGCTGACAGCATACAGTCGATTCCAAAAAAAAGTAAGACTGCGCAGTTTTCCAAATACTACCGAACGGTCAGATTCGACGACCTCTCTTCGAAAATTTGTCTTCCCTAGGCACAATCCTCGAATAGATTTATATGCTTCTCAGAATGTAACTTTCGTGGATGTCAAGACTTTGGCCGTCTCGCCACTCACTCTGGTGATAGGCCTGCTGCATGGCGGGCAGCGCGGGGTGCGGCGCGGCGGGCCGGCCGCGCGCCCCGCTCGCGTTCAGCAGCCCGCGAAGATTCATCTCGTTCATTCCTGGAGCGGTTTAAACGTAAGCATCGGCAGGCGTCGAGAATATCGCATTCGTGTTTGTCGGGACTGGTAGGATTTTACATCTATCGGTCCTTGTGATGTTTCTTAACGGCGAGTAAAATTTTTAACGTCAATGAAAGTAACTAAAACACTAGTAGGATTCACTAACGAACGAGGCGGTCGTGCTAGCAGTGAGTAGTGGTCGAGCGCGGTATTGAAATCGGCGAATCCTCGATGGCGGGTGATGTCATCACCTTCGACGCTTTATAGGTATCACTTTCATTGAATTGAATCTTCGTCACGACGAACCGTATCGACTCCCATTCAATGATGTACATCAACGTGTTCCATCTATACATTGCAACTATAGGATCGGTCGTCATGTACTACGATAGTTCGTTTAATGGATTCATAAGAAAGAACAATATGATAGATGGATGGCTATGTTCCGTTCGACGGTGCATCGTGCGGACGGCCAGGTCGGTCCAGCGGTGCGCTTACCGTGCAGGTGGTGCGGGTGCGTGGTGGACGTGACGTGCGGGTGACGCAGCGGAGTGTGCGCGCGCGCCCGCGGTACCGCGTAGCTCGCGCCCACCGCGCCGACCGCGCCCGCCGCGCCCGCCGCCTGCACGAACGACTGCAACAGCGGCACGGGGCGCGGTCAGCGGCCGTCGGCGCACTGCGGGAGCTACGTCTACAGTACTAACGGACACCAACCTGGTATCGAGCCAGAGTCTGAGGCATGGAAAGTGATAAAGCGAATTAGGAACCGTTCACACGCGAGCGCGTCGGGAGCGCGGCCCGAGCGGCGTACCTGGTGCATGGCCACCTGCTGCAGCGCCACGACGGCCGAGTGCGGCGGCGCGGCGGCGTGGTACGGGGCCAGCGCCGCGCCGCCCGCCGGGCCCGGGCTGCCGGCCGCGCCGCCGCCGTCCACCTTGCCGTCGACCACGATGGCGCCAATGCCGGACAGCACTGCGGAGAGGGCGGGGTCAGTCGGGGGAGCGCGCGCGAGGGCGAGGCGGCGTCCGGCCGCGGGCGCACTCACCGCGCACGAGGTCCGGCAGCTTGTCCAGCGCGAGTGAGATGCGCACGGGGATTTCGGGGTTGGGGATGTCCGCGCGCCGGCTCTTGATGCGCTGCAGGTGCGCCGACACCGTGCGCTTGCTGTGCAGCACGGCCGTGTCGCTGCCCTGCGGACGAGCGGCGTGCCGTGAGGGCCGCTCCGGGCCGGGCCGGACCGCGTCGGGCGCGGAGCGTGCGTCACCTGGTCCAGCGCGGCGTTGACGAAGTCCACGCAGTGGTCGGTGATGGCCGCGAGCTGCTCCAGCGCGTCCTTCTTCTCGCTGAGCGTGCGCTGCTTGCCGTCGCACACCTCGTTGAGCCGCAGCACCAGCTGCTTGCCGCGCGTGTTGATGGCGTTGGTCAGCCTGCCGGCGGTGTTACTATGGAGTTCGTACTGGACGACTACCGAATGAATTATACGTGGGGTGCGAGAATTATAATATTCTGATTTAAAGTAAATGAATCATGAGTGAATAAGACAATCGAAGAGAGGAAGTCGGGCGGTGAGTGTGTATACCTAGGAATTAGTATAGCTTGAATACTTTTGGTAATTTTTTATGTTTCAGTACCCGGAGAGTTTTAAAGTTTTAGTTGCAAAATTAAAACTAAATAGTAAACAAATCAAACCAAAACATAACAAATAATTTACCACGAAGTCCGTAATTGTTAACGACGTGATTGAATTTAATAATTATTCTAAAATAATTTATTAATTTAAATAAATTTATGGGAAAGGAAACAGTGAGTCGCGTTAGTTTGGAACGACCGTTTTTTCAAATTTCGACACACACACGTCATCGTCACACGCGCCCCGAATGATAACCGCGTCGGCCGTACATAAAGGCATCTCTGGCCTTTCGAGTTGATGCAGATGGCTGGAGATGCAGAGGCCGCGGCCCTCTGCAGCGATTCTGCCAGCGGTGCAATTGGAAGAGCAGCAGAGCCGGCCTCCTGGTGGTAAATAACGCGACAAACGCCAGATGACTTACTTGACGACGGTCTGCGTGATGTCGTGCACCAGCGACTTCTTCTTCTCGGCGATGAGGTGCTGCCGGTCTTGTATCACCTTCATGGCGGAGCCGAGCAGCACGCGCTTGTAGCTCACCTCGGAGAGCAGCGCCGCGATGCTGCCGCGGGCCTGCGCCACGGACGACATTTTTTAAATACACTTATTTTAATTACGGTGCGAGCACAAATTATTTCTTTTAATTATGTAATACGGCAGTCATTTTAAAAGGAAGAGCACTTTCACGGTACTTTTTTAACTTTTATATAGCAATACATTTGTAGATGCTTCGACGATAATAGTTTTGAATGATTATTTATTTCTGACCTTCGCTCTACTCGTGGACCCGAGGAGGGGCTCCGGCCTCATTGATAAATAAGCTTTATCTAATATTGGAAATATTTTAACGTTAATTTGTTTTTTTTACCGTTAATTAATGTTTTTTTAGTAAATACCAAACATAATTGAGGTCAGGAAATTTTGATAAAATCGATCACATACAGATAAACAACTTTTTGGGAGTCGGTTATAATTTGTATAGGATATAGATAACTTCAATATATATTGGACTTCAATTAAATAACAATAAAGAAAAATTCATTAAAAATTCACGAAGTTCAAATATCAATAAGATAATGTTGATAAGGATAACAGCAATATTTTGTTACTTTATACTTGGCTTCAGCGGACATCATGCTACGTTTACGTAGTGACAACAATTGAACCTCCCGACTGATCCCGCAGGATATCAAATCAAAATATTCTTTATTCAAGTAAACTTGTAAACAAGTGCTTTTGAATCTTCAACTTTACTGCTGGTTTGGAAAGCTGTTCCTACCGAGAAGAGCCAGCAAGAAACTTGCTCTTTTTAAAATATAAATCTTAGAACTAGTTACATTTATTTATTACTGTCTTGTACAGGGTAGAAGTGCACCTATACCCACACATCGTTATCATCTAAGTAATCTTCAACAGTATAGTAGGCTTTCTGTATCAGCCTCTTTTTAACAGTGGTTTTAAACTGCTGTAATGGCATGGCCAAAATTGATTTCAGAATTTTATTATAGAATCTTATAGCCAAACCCACAAATGATTTACGTACTTTTGCTAGGCGCAAAGCAGGAGTCGCAAGCTTATGTCGGTTCCTTTGTCTTTTTTTTATTTATTTTATTTATTAAATAGTTCGCCAACAGACATTACACTAGCATAATACAATAAAACTAACATACTTTAAAAACATGCAAGCTGTGCAAGTCCAATTACTGGCAAACAGCATGCATGAATTTCCTGCAAGTGCGGATAAAAGGTACTGTCTAAACGGATAACAATTAACTCTTAAATATATGTAAACTAATAAGAAATACAGGAGGCAACACTCAATTATTTTTATACTTGTGCAAAATAGTTTTAAATTTATGAAGACTCATTGTGAGAATGTCAGTATGTGTTCTCGTAAAAAATATATTATGCTCGCGACAAATCCTATTCAGAACACTGTGAGCGCCTAAATTGGTTCTGCAAGTTTTTTGGGCGAAAGGTTTGAAGTTTCTATATCGTGCATTCTTACGAGGTACAGAAAAGTTTATTTTAGCCAACAAGCTTGGACAATCCAGTTCATTGTTAATAATTTTAAAAAGAAGTAATTGATCAGCAATCCAACGACGATTTTCTAAGGTGTTCATTTTAAAAAAGGTTAATCTTCTAGCGTAAGAAGTTAGCTGACTTTGCTTTTTTTCGTGTGCTGTCAGAAAAATAAGAAAGCGTTTCTGAACTCTTTCAATTCTACATATGGAATTTTTATAAGAAGGGTTCCAAATACTACAGCAATATTCTAATAAGCTACGAATTAAAGCATAATATACAATTTTAAGGGTTTTAGTTAATTTAAAAGATTTACAATTTCGCCAGACAAAACCTAAAAGTTTATAAGATTTTTTAATAATTACATCTACATGAGCATTATACGACAGCTTCTTGTCTAAAATAATTCCTAAGTCTTTAATTTTGTTCACTTCTTCTAACAACAAATTATTTAATTTATATGACGTAGGCAACGGCGTGCGTTTTTTAGTGAATTTAATATATTGACATTTATTTACATTCATCGGTAATTTGTTTTTAGTAGACCATGCTGTTATCGCATCCAAGTCATTTTGAAGAGCGATTGAGTCCACCGAATTTTTTATGATTTTGAAAATTTTTAAGTCGTCCGCAAATAACAAGGATTCAGAAGATTTGATGTGGCTACAAAGATCGTTAATGAAGATTGAGAACAATAAGGGGCCTAAATGGGATCCTTGGGGGACACCTGTGGGAACCATAAACAATTCGGATTCATGCCCGCAAACAACAACTTTCTGTCTACGCTCGTGCAAATAGGACGAAAACCAAGATAGTAATTGACCATGAATACCAATGTTACGTAGCTTAGCTAGTAGGATAGAGTGATTCACTCGATCAAAGGCCTTACTCATATCCATGTATACAGTATCCACTTGATAACCTCTATCCACTGCGTCTGTAATTTGAACTACAAAGCTGGTTAAGTTAGATACAGTAGACTTTTTGTGTCTAAAACCGTGCTGCTGAGGGACCAGTACAGATGTCAGATGAAATGAAAGTGTAGTGCAAATTAAGGACTCTAAAACCTTGCCTAAAATGGGTAATAAAGAAATAGGCCTATAATTCTCAATGTCTTCCGCTTGTCCGCTCTTTGGAATTGGCACAATATTAGCAGTTTTCCATTTGTCAGGAAATATCCCAGTAGATAGTGACCGATTAAATAGCAGATACAAGGGATAGGAAAGTGCTGAGGCACAATTTTTGATAAAGATTGCTGGTATCCGATCAGGCCCTGCACCCTTTTTTAAGTCCAGTTTCTTTAAAGCATTCTCAATTAATATTTGATTAAAAGAAAGTCTAGATAAAGAAATATTGCAGCCGGCTAAATAGTTAACATTACAAATAATACCGTCCGAATCATTATTTGTAGAACTAAAATTAGTATCCGGATTTTGTGCGTAAACAGATGAAAAATGTGTAGCAAATGCATTACAGATAGAAGAGTGCGATGAAATTCTATTGCCGTTCCAATTTATCTCGCTTGGAATACTTCCTTGATTTTTTTGCTTAGATTTAAGAAAAGACCACAAAACTTTAGTATTGTTTTTACAAATTTGATCCTCCATATATTTTTTATAATTAACGTAGCAGCGATTAATCGCAATGTGGCACCTCTTCCTAGCTTCTTGGAAATCATATTCGGCTAGAGGACATTTAGTTTTTTTATATTTACGACGATACGCTTCCTTCTCTTCTATTATTTTAATGAGATTGAAGGTGTACCAAACCGGGTAACCATCACGTTTAGGTTTCGTTTTCGGGACATGCCTTTCAATAAGACTTCTAATAATTGAGTAAAATGTATCAACCATTTCATTAATATTATCGTTTGTGCTAAAAATATCATCCCAACTGATTTTATTTAATTCAGAATTTAAAGTTGTAAAATTTGCACGATAGAAATTAAATTTTGTTTGCGTGATTGGTTTAAGGAATTGCTCTTTGTGAACGTTAATTTTGATCATCAAAGGCGGATGAAAGAGATCTACTTTAGTTAATGGCTTATCTACAGGACGAACATAAGCTTGCAGCAATCCACTGCAAAAGACTAAGTCTAGCATCTTCCCGTCCTTATTTAAAATATTATTGTACTGCCTAAAATTATGAAGTGCTATAAAGTCTGACACTAAATACCCTAAATTTGAATGACTACAAGAAGGTTGCGTAGGAATTGTATCAATAGATAACCTATCGTTGGACTGAACCCATTCTATAAACCCAAGATTGAAATCTCCTAAGAGTAGAACATTCTCATTCCTGTTGATTTTAGACATAGTTTCACTAATTGATGTTAATTGTGAGTCAAGCTTACAATAAGACAATGGCGGAGGCAAGTATACAGTGCAAATGTGGACTTTATTATGTAGATTTCCCGGTGATAAAATACTAACCCACAAATCTTCATTACTACTTTCCCAATTTTTATTTCGACTAGAATTTATTTTTTTTGAGATAGCTACTACAATACCGCCACCCTCTGACTTAATGCTACTAGTGCTACATCTATCTCGTCGATAAATATTGTAGTTATTATTTAATACCTCAGTGTCGAGAACACCATCATTTAACCAGGTCTCCGTTATGATTATAATATCATACTCACAATCAACACTAGACAGATATAACTCTTCAAGCTTGCCTCTTATACTCCTTGCATTTTGGTAATATACATTTAAATTGTTTAAAGAATACATTGTAAAAAATAATTAATATTTTTTTTTTTTATATAAATTTACAAAAAAACGAACTTAGTTTTTTATTTGTTTAAGAAAATCGCTATTTTTTATCCATAGGGCTGGCGTAGAGTCATCCTTTCTTAGCATCACTCGACCGTGGCGTACCCACAAATACTTAAACCTGTGTTCTTTTTTTATACATGACCTTAGTTCGTTCGTTCGTTTTATATACATGACCTGTCGTTTTATAATTCTTTATATTTTTATGTACAAAAATTATGTTATTTAAAATATACTGTGAAGCAAACGTTAGAATACCTATTTCCTTAAAATTCTCTCGCAGGGAATCACGCGGACTTAAATTGTAGATGCCACGTATGGCTCTTTTTTGTTATACGAAAACTTTTTTGTAATACGAAAAATTACGATAGCAAAGCTTAATCTCGGACGTGGCGTACACGAGTTAGCTATATTATTTTTATTCGGGTAACAGAATAAAAATACAGTACTGCAGTACGATCGTTCATACCTGCGCCGCCATCTCCGCGCTGAACTGGTACTTGTGGTCGCGGTGGTGCTGCAGCTGGCAGTCGCGGCACGTCAGCCGGTCGCACGTCTCGCAGAACAGCGTCAGCCGCTCCTGCGGGTGGTCCCTGCAGAACATGTCGTGCGCGGACCGCGCGCCCGCCTGCGCCGCCTGCAGCTCGGCCACGGCGTCCTCCTTGGACTTGATTGTGTGGTCCTTCGTGATCTTCAGCCTGCGGCAGACGGGAGTGTACCCGGAGTGTACCCGGAGTGTACCCGGAGTGTACCGGGCGGGTGGCGAGCGGTGTGGCCGCCGGCCGGCGTACCTCTGGTGCGCGTGCACGCAGTTGTCGCAGATGAACTCGGCGCAGTCCGCGCAGTAGCTGGTGGCGGGCTCGGGGTCCTCGCAGCTGTTGCACTGCTGCTCGCCCGCCGAGCCTGCGCGGGCACGGAGACTGTAACGATCCCCTCTATAACATCGTATCGCGGAAACTTCACCTTACGAGGATTAGGCGAGTTCGGTCGTTATATGCGAGTTGCCATTAGCAGAGCGATGTTTGTATTTCACGTTTCACTATCAGGTGCCGTCCGATATGATGGCAGCGTTCGAGTTTAGTTAAGAACTTAGATTCCATAATAGCGTTGAATTGTAATTTTGTTAATACGAGGGAAAGTTTTGTATTCATTAGAGCCTGTTACGATAGAAAAGCACGTTCGGTAGCGCTTTCCTTCTAAATTACTTATACTCCGACTGCTTCTCGATCGCTTTGACGGCCGATACGATGTTTACCGATAACCAAAATGCCGGTAATACACCGTAATACGTAAAAGTTACTAAGTAAAAGGTACTAAGCCGCGTGACCACTTCACGATACATCACCGGTGTTGCCCGCCTGCTCCATGACCATCTTCTCCAGCACGAACCGCTGGTCGATCATGTTGCTGGGCTGGCACTGCAGCCGGCACATCGCGCAAAGAATCGTCACGCAGTTGGCACCTGCCGGAACACATGGGGGACCTTAACGTGATATCGGAGCTGCTGGCGGTGCATCTTGATGCACAAAACAGATTCCACACATTCTTATACATATCTTTTTAGGTATTTATTAGAAGTATTGCAGTATTTAAGTGGTCAAACTTTAATCTGTTCACATACAATGGTCATTGATAGAAATCCATGATAAATACAATCAGTCAACCTAAGAAGTCTCTGCTGGGAGCGAGCTTCTCTTCGATCTTGAGCTTGATGCAGGGCTCGCAGGCGGAGTGCAGGCACTCCATCAGCTTGGGCGTGCCCTCGCACAGCGACAGCGGCGCCTGGCAGTACACGCAGCGCAGCGCCAGGAAGCTGGTGCGCGCCGTGGGCGAGCCCAGCGAGTCCGCCTTGTGCTCCGCTCCGCCCGCACCACCCAGCATGCCGCTCGCCACCGAGCCGCCCGCCTGCGGAAGAACGAGCTCTCACCACATGCACTGGCAAGCTTTCGGCGGGAATAGGCACCACACCACATATGACAACTGATAGTATTGAAGGAATGTTCAATAAATATATCAGTAACATACAACTTGGATATGAAAGATAACTGTTTCAAATTAATAAAATAGCAATATACAAACAAAAATTTTATCTAAAGCATATATATTAATGTTTATTCTTACTTTCCCCTTCCACCACAACAGTAAATAACAATCAAGATGTGGAAAAATAAAAAAAAATATTACTAATTAATTATTTTCATAACAAATCTGTACAATATCTCTATTTCAATGTAAAAAATATACATGTTTTGAAGGTTTGACCAAGAGATCTTTAATTAATGTTTGATACTGTATCAACTTAGGTCAATTCAAATCTAAAGTAATAATAAAATTATTTTGCTATAATTTATAGTATATAATTATTACTTTTGTATTATGGATCTCCGCAAAGTAACACCTAATTCTATAAATAATTCAAATCTGTTTAAAATCTGTTTAAAATCTCCTTACTAAGGATTGGCACTTTCAAACTCCAAGCATACATTTTTCGTTAACTTAAAAACTTAAATAAGTAATAAGTTATTGTTTATAAACAAATGATAAAACTGAAGTCAAACTATGTCAAGAAAATTCATATGTTAACTGTGATTGGTTATCTCACCCTGGAGCAACACAGTGAGTCTGAAGTCAATATCTTTAACTCTCATGTCACAGAACAGATGCTGGATAGTGCAATATTAATTGGTTGTTATATTATTGTTTAACTACATCAACATGACAGAAATTAATTCTCATGCTATAAAAGACAACAAAATAAATTTATTTATATAAATTTTCCAATAAAAAATTTAATAGGCTCAGTGTTTCATAGTTCAATGTTTCAGGTAAGAAAAGTTATCTTTCTTTCTAGCTACAACATAATTATTATTTCTTGGTAGATTCTTAAATTTACTTCTTGGGGTTTTTAAAGTATTCATCAATATATTACAAAAATCTGAATGGGATATATAATACGAAATTAGTATATTAGGTAGAAATCGAACGACTACACATCATATCTATTTTAATGTAGTCTTTTTTCGTTTTAATACAAACATGTATTTCATACGTTAGTTCGCGAAGTAGAACCATCAGTCAACTCGTCGGGCACTTCTTCCTTAATGGTAACGCCGAGGAGCGGCCCGAGATCCATCAGGGCTCTTTCTATTTCATCTCCACACTCAGCGACAGAAGGAAAACTTGCGTTCTCCATTTAGAATATCACTCAGTACACTTTCCAAATTATTTCGTCGGCTCGAGTCTCATTTTCTCCGAGGAAAAGTTAATCCAGAACTTTCACTTACAGGCCTCGACGCTCGCGCACGTCAACATCACTAATTGAGCACTTACTGCGAGATGAGGCTACTCGAAAGCGATTTCTAGTGCCCTTACTTGGCGTGTACGACCAACCGAAACGACTTACTAACGAAATATATAATTTCATTGGTGTTTTCAGAACAGGAATATATGAAAAACTCCATTTGTTTTATATATTTAAAGTAATTTTAACAAATAAGAAATATAACGTGCGTCCTTTCAAGACTTTCTTCAACGACAAACTATAGACAACAAAGAGTTTTATGTCATTCATATAGATTTGCCATTATGTTTTATTATTTTCTGAGATACACGTTATATAAAAAAATATATTGTAATTACATGTAATTATGAATAATGGTGGAGTGATTGATGAAAAACCGATGAATTATTTATTATGTATTAATAGAAACAATAAAAATACAAAGTATTTACACTGTACTATAGAAAAAATGATTTATGATTCCATCAATTAAATAGAAAATACTGATTTAAAAATGTTATTTGTCTGCGGATAAAGTGGTGACATCGTGACAACTTGACAATTGGATTCAGTCAAATTTCTCGAAAATGGCTGACTCTGGGCCGAGTAAAACTGATATTGAAACAATATTTATGAGATTACGTTCTATTCCCGCGAATAAAGTTAGTATAATTTGATATGAGTGTAAAAGATTCGACGTCTATTGATTTATTTAAATAATTATATGTGTAGGTATGTTTCGACTGCAACGCGAAGAACCCTACGTGGTCATCAGTGACGTACGGCGTATTCATCTGCCTGGACTGCTCGGCCGTCCACCGCAGTCTGGGAGTGCACCTTACGTTTGTGCGTTCCACACAGCTTGACACCAATTGGACATGGAAACAGCTACGGAATATGCAACTTGGCGGCAATATCAATGCGGTATGACGAAATATAAGTGATATCCAACTTCTCCTGGTCACTATAATTACTGTGATACTTTGATTTATCCTGTTTAAGGTTGCACATGTCTTAGATGTTGCTGGTTTCTAACAAATTAATTAACGGACATGTGAAAGATATTAGTTGCCAACCTACTCCCTTGTAAAATGGTTTTCTTCTGATATTATTGATACAGTATGTAAAGCATATGGTGTGAGTTTACCATGTACTTGCTGCTGCTGCAACAAATTCATATATAAGATAATATCACCAATTCTAATATAGCATGATGAACATAGAAGGGAGAAGTTTCAATAATATTCTGAATATACTCCATAAAAACTTGAAAATCCATTCAAGAAGCAATGGATTTAATACTATTACTGCATATGGATTCAGCGTATGCAGTAATAATATTAAATGCTATCATACTATTTATGTTCCTTCAAAAAAAAATATGTTATTTCTGTAGTTCAAATAAATTATTATTATAGTATTTTAGGTAGAAAATTCATAGAATTTTATAAATTTGAATTATACAAGTCCACATCACAATTTGTATTTTTGTCCATAATTTATTTTCTTCTTTATAGACACAATTCTTCCGCTCACAAGGCCTAGTAACAGAAGATGCAAGACAAAAATACAGTTCACGTGTGGCGCAGATGTACAGAGATAAATTAAGCGCACTCTCCGAGCAGGCAATGAAGACATATGGAACTAAGGTTTGGGATAAAATGAGTTGATAATGTATATCTTTATCATTTATTCGAGGATTCATTCTTCATACTAAATATTTGTGTTTTTTTGTCATCTAAATATATATCGGGAAATCGGGTAAGTGATGTGAAGTGATCTTTGATGAGCATTTTCAATAAGTTAAAATTGTAATGACATTATTTGTTGAGATGTTTGTGTGACTGTATAAAGTTCCATATTAAACTACCAGTCCCCTTCTGTACAATTTCAAAATTCATTTTTTTTAAATTGTACAGCTGCATCTGGATCCAGCTCCAGCAGAGGTGAAGGAGAGCAAGGCACCAGAGGTAGACTGGTTTGCGGAGCACTGCAATCCCAACACTAACTCTAATGACACAGCACTGCAGGTAACACCCACTGCCACCAGCTACTAGGGCAGCTATCATTGTTTTATGTAATTGCAACTATTAATCACTTCATACTGTTTTGTGTTTGGACACTGATCCTGTTTGAATGTTCAATTGACACCAAACTATTGATAGGTCTGACATGTAATAATTTATCTAAATCAAAGTTCCTCCTGTCTGCATGAACAAAATATCATTTTAAATATATTGACATTCAAACTGTATATCAAAATAATACTAACTCATCACACAGTAACATCCTCTAGTGATTAAAATATGTAATATGACATTAGTGTACCATAGATAGAGGAAGCAGTAAATTTGTCTATTCTCAATCGCAACACGTTTGTTTCCTTACAAACTTCATTAATAACGTAAGTAATAAAAATATCAGTTATAATTTTTGGTTCGACTAGTTTAATTCCAACTATTATTCTTGACCAGGTCTCAATCAAGACTTTGATGAGGATCTTTGCAATAATTGTAAATAGGTAGATAGCAATGATATAGTTCAATTACAAATTTTTGAATGTTTTTATTATACACCACCTACACTCGTTAGCCAAGGTAGGATTACTACAAACATGGGATATGTTTATATCAAAAATAAGCCTGTACTGAAATGGAAACATTTGTTTTAGTCATTATCCACTTACAGTTCTTAACAGTGTTAGTGTGGGTAAGTATTAGATACATAAATTAAAATATATTAACTCCAATTTGAATAACATTATTCAATATCCCCTGATCCTCACTATCTGTACTTATTATAAAACAAGGTCCCTAAAAGCTGTGTGTCATAATGTGATTGATTTTTGGATGGAGATTTAGATTATTAGTGTCATAGTAGTGTAGTAGTGTAGTAGTAATCACAATAATTGCCTTTAAGTTTAAAATTTAATTAGAAATGGATTGACGCGCTTTGTGTCACAGTGATTTCCGCACAAGCAAAGCCGCGGACACGGCTAGTTTATTACATTTTCATATCATTTTAATTAAACTGGTTCCATTAAGCTTGATAATAATTTAAATTTTTATTTAACTTACATTTGCTAGACAGATAAGAAATGAACAGTAATTTGAATTCGATAGATAAGGAGCTCGGAGCTTTAAATTCAAAATATCATATATTCAAATGAATTTATACAAAAGTGAATCGTCATCTCTACTGCTAAGCGAGTTACTATAGTAGGTTCTATCAGGTTGCTTTTAACAGTTATTTTAAAATACTGTAAACATTGGAGCTGCGGCTACTGTTGCTCGACTAGTCTTCGTAAATAATAATTGCACATTCGGTACCAGAGCATAGTCGGCTGGATGAAGGCATATGTGGCTGGACGCGGAGCCCTCGAACAATGTCAAATCTGTATTATACAAGTGATTATGCTTTTAAGTAATGGTGTCCACAGTTTAATAACCGATATAAGTGTTAAGTCACTCCCTCTTCGGAGACTGCATGTATTCGTTCCGTGCGGGCGCAGGCGGGCAGCGGCGAGGCCCTGAGCTCGGAGGCGCGGCTGTGGGGCGCTTCGCCGCAGGCGCCGGGCTCCGCGGCGCGACCTGCCGCACGCCGCCCGGGGGTGAGTGCTCGCCGCCCACACGTGGGGGTGGGCTGCGGTGCGCGGTGCTAATGCATGGCTCTGTGGCAGGCGGGCGGGCGCAAGGGCGGGCTGGGCGCGACCAAGGTGGCGGCCAACTTCGACGACATCGAGCGGGAAGCCATCATGGCGGAGAAACTCAAAGTGGAGGTGACATATTAACTATGACTATACGATCTTTATTATTAGAAGGACCCACGACTTCGTTCGTATGGCCTTCGTGTTGAAATATCCTCAGTTTTTTCAGTTCCTAAAGAAATTATTATATTTAAATTTTAGCTCGGTATGTAAGCTCTAATCGTATCGAATTTCACGTTTATCGGAGACAGACCGACGAATTTTCGCATTTATAATGTCATCATGGATTTCGTAACTAAATTTATACGTTGGCATAAAGTCGAACGACACTTTTGGAAAAGTGGCAAGGGCTAGTGTCAGTTTAGTACGGTATCGCATTCGATATCGTTAAATACTCTGTGATAATTTTATTCCTCAGCTATATTAATCTGTCTGCAATACTTCCTTCTCTTTCTGCATCTCATTAAGTAATGTTGTAAATTAAATCGCTTCCAAAAATTTTTTACGAAATACTGAAAATTCCAGCGATTTTCTATTCTCTCTTCGTTACACGTCGGTCCTTCGAGCCGGATTCTTATTTGAAAAATACAATAAAAGTCGATAGCGGCGCACGCGACGTCATCTTTCGTATAATCGGTACAACGACACATTTACATATATTATATTACATATAACTTGTCGCGTGAGTGCTTCGTTATCATAGGTAGTTTGCTGGATGTCTCTCACTGCTACGTCATGCCCGAGCCGTGTCATCGTTCACATCTATGTATATATATATATATATATATATATGTCGTTCCGTGCGCAGGCCAAGGAGGCGCAGAGCAGGGCCGGCATCGAGGCCGTGGAGCAGGAGGTGGCCTCGCTGCGGCTCGCGTACCGGCCGCCGGAGCGCGCGCACTCCGAGCGGCTCGGCATCGCCGCCGCCAGCCGCGCCAGCGCCGCGTGAGTCGCGTCGTTCTGTTCTATGGCTATAGTGATTTTTTTTCCTGCCTAGCGTCTCGGATCTCTCCTCTCAGGTCTCCAGACACAGACTAATTTCCAGAGTGGAAATTCCGAATTGGATTTACCGGTTACGATTAGATTAAACGTGTCATACATAATACGTCTTATCTAATCGCGCACTAAGCGTTAAGATGTACTACGACTGAGATAGCATCGTGACAGATCAACAGCGCTATCCTCGTCCCGGGAGGTGTCAGTAGTCCTCTAGTTGAAATTTATAGTTCTATCGATATAATATAACGTCGGTGCCGTTCTGAAGCCGTAGCGCTCTTTGGTTGCAGCGGCGTGTCGCACTCGGCCACCTCCGACATGACGACCATCGAGCAGGAGGGCGCGCCCGACGACCGGGACGACTTCATGCTCGTCATGATCAGGTACAGCGAGTGCTCTAACGTGCACCGACCGACCGCGCTAACTCCTCACGCTGACTCATACGTTCTCGGACGACAGGAACGAGCCGTACGGCAGCGGCCGGGGGCTCGACTGCCTCCCGGACGAGTCGCCGAGCCGCAAGCCGGAGCCCGGCTCGTGGGAGAGCATCGAGCCGGAGCCCGCGAGGAACGTGCGCACCATGTTCTCGGACGACAGGCCCGCCCCCGCCAGAACCGCCGCGCCCCGGAACCGGCCCAAGAAACAGGAGGACGAGGACGAATCGGCCGTCAAGAAGTTCGGCTCCGCGAAGTCCATCAGCTCCGCACAGTTCTTCGGAGATCAGGTCGGTGGCAGAACGGGAGCGCGTCCCGAGCTCGCCGTTGAAGAGAATTAAATTAAAAATCGTGCGTCTGACCTCACACGCGTCGCAGCAGCCGCGGTGGGAGCAGCGCGGGGAGCGGGACCTGGCGCGGTTCTCGGCCAGCAGCAGCATCTCGTCGGCCGAGCTGTTCGCGGGCGAGCGGCCGCCGCAGCGCGCGCCGCCCTTCGGCGTGTCCGCGCCCGACCTGGACGACGTGAGTACTGCGTCGATATCACCCCGTCGCAGGTATGAGATCGATGGACGCACGCAGCGGACGAGTATCGGGCGAGAGGAGGATATAAAAATGTGATTTTTCCTTCAGGAAGTGCATACGATTAGTATATAGTTGAAGGGACTCTAACGGCTCGGTTCGGTGTCAGGTGCGCGAGTCGGTCCGCGCGGGCGTGACGCGCGTGGCGGGCCGCCTGTCGTCGCTGGCCAACGGCGTGGTGTCGTCCATCCAGGAGCGCTACGGCTACTGAGGCCTGCCGCCGTCCCTGGCCCGTCTCGAGGATTACGAATTATTTCTGGGCTAATTTTGAATCATATTTATTCAGTTAAAATACTATAGTACGATTTTTGCGACCGGATCTTTAACTGTTTCGTTTGCGACACTCGTAGAGGTTACTTTTGATTGAATTCCTGAGTGAAATTCGAATTGTATATTTGCATCAGAATCGTATGTAAAATATGTAATATGAATACATAAAATATAGAAAATGTACGTTCGAGTAGTGACTACATTTTTATTACTTTAAATGTATGCTGTACGAATTTCATTAATTTCAACTCATTTCTCTTTTTCTTATATAAACTGAAATGAGCCGTTGTAAATACCAACCATCACACTCACAGCGCAGAGCGTCCGCCGAGCTCGATAACGTATGGAGCCAGTTAAATGATCATTTATATTTCACAATAAACATACCATAGATATAGCTACGTAGTATATGGAAGTGATAATAATTTAAGATTTTATAATAATCATCTGCACGACCGCATTGAGTTTATATAATATTAATAGTGATGGTGTTTGTTGTTATCTAAAACATATTTTACTCCTCGAGGTATAAATGAGAAATTAGTGGACGTTGAAATTTATTGTTTTTCAATTTTCTATGTGTTTCTTATAAGAAACCTATACTTATTATAAAGCGAAGTCCCGAAAGCTGTCTGTCTGTATGTAATCGATTTTTTCAAAATCTACTGAACGGATTTTTGCACGGTTTTCATTAAAAGATAGAGCAATACCTGCGGATGGTTTAAGTAAATGGCACATATCGGTATTAAGTAAATTGTGGTCAAGAGATCGAGCAGTTGTTAAAAACTTGCTTAGCACAGCTAGTAATATTATAAACGTGACCCGTCTTCGAAGCCTCGGGCCGCGGGTAGTTCGTCTTATAGGTTGAATACATTACCTTTACGTTCCCCATTCGGTGATAGCTCTTTATTTTGTTCCGAATTCGTAGACGTCTCGCGTCTCGTTAGTTTTCGCATAGTTAGTTGTAAGT
This sequence comes from Morpho deidamia, assembly GCA_947086505.1. Classification (NCBI taxonomy): domain Eukaryota; kingdom Metazoa; phylum Arthropoda; class Insecta; order Lepidoptera; family Nymphalidae; genus Morpho; species Morpho deidamia. The sequence goes on from CAMTZC010000009.1 coordinate 208,495, forward strand.
AGGTAAGTATTATATTAGAATCTTTCATTTGTCCGAATAAACTTTTCCGTTACCGAGATACGCGGGACTTATAATTAATACGCTATGAAGCAGGGTGAATAAGTTTACCAAATTCCAAGAATAATTAGCAAATAAATTTTTCTACTTAATTGTATCTTCTCTATGATAAATATTACTGTCAGTGTGTCCGCTGCGATTATTACAACTCTCAGTATCGCATATGTACGTGCGGTCGCCGGCCCTCCGGCGGGGGGCGGTGGCTCGGTTCAAATTACTCTTTATAACTAGCACTTTGCAAAGCTGCTCGAACAGATATCGTCTAGCAACATGTAAATGCGTCGTTCGGCCACTGCTGTACGGAAGCCCACCGGAGCCGCCGAGGTCCGTACGTCTCCACGATACGGATGTGTTTTGCATTTTGTTTAGCTGTTATTGACAATTTGTAGACGAATAGGTAACGACTATTGATATATAAATATACAGAACTATATTTGCTTCTTGACTTTTATTTACAAATAATATACCCAGTCGAGTTGTGATAGCCCAGTGGTGAGACCGTGCGACTCTTTCGAGAGGGTCACCGGTACAAACCTCGGCAGGCCAATGAGTTTTTCTATTAAAACTTATGTGTCTAATTGATGATTGCAATTTATCACACGCTTTTCGGTGAAGGGAATCATCGTGAGGAAACCTGCATATCTCTAGAGAATTCTGGAGATATGTGTAACCTACCGATCCGCATTGGAGTAGCGTGGTAGGTATTAGCTCCGACGCTTCTCTCCAGAAACAGAGAGGAGGCCCTATACCCAGCAGTGGGATTGGACCGGGCCGTTACTCTACTTACTTTACTATACCCAATCAATTTAGGCAACGGTTCTGGGTTGGTATTCTTGTAACGTAAAAGCCAAACCGCTCGCGGTACGCCGCATAGCGTAAGTCAGCGCTCGACACTGGCTTCGTGTTATGGGGTGTGGGTATTATTTTTGACAGTGCAAATATACTTTACTTACTATGGAGGTTTTTATAGAAAACACTGGCGCTCTGGTAAACCGTCAGCGGTATATTATTTAAGTATGGAAAGAAAAAATTATATACGGAACAAGGCACCCTTATCAATTAAGTGACGTATCAAGTATATACTTTACAATAAATTAAAATAGCCCAGAAATGTACCGCTGGTGGGCGACGGCCTCCTCTCCTTTGAAGAGAAGGATCGGGTTGTTTTGGAATTGGGAGGGAAAAGAAGGAAGGGTTCGAACCTACAACTGATCTCCACCGTTAGTCTGTAGGTGGCACAAATCCTGGAATTCTGCACCGCAAGCTCCTTACGTTGTTTCTCTAATAGTATATTTAATTCTCCTTACGTTGTTTCTCTAATAGTATATTTAATTCTCCTTACGTTGTTTCTCTAATAGTATCTCTAATTAGTATATTTATGTTGAGTTTGTTTCCCGAATACAAATATAATGAAAATAAAGTACAGTAAGTATGAATAGAAATTTAATTTACTGTTGGGCAGAGCACTCCTCTCTTTTTAATGAGAAGAAAGGAGCATAGCTTATTGATGGCTTGTAAATATCCAAGCAATTCTCCAGAGATATCCAGGATTCCTCACAATGTTTTTCTTCACCGAAAAGCGGGTAATAAATTGTAAATATAAATTAGGCACATATCATCATCATCCTCGTGCCCCTATCACACTCTAATTGGGGTCGGCAAACGTGTTATAAACATGTCACATGATTTGTATATAAATTTATAAATAAGGCACACATGTTTTAGTAAAAAAGTCATGTCGTTTATACGCATTTATTCAGACAATTTGGTGGCTATGATGCAGACATTCTCTAAAGACACGCTGCTGGGCACGTAATACACGAGCCGGGCGTCGAATCCGCACTCTTGCAGGTACAGCACCCTGCCCCAGTCCAGCAGCGCTTTAGCGCGTCTCCCGACCTCTTCTCGTTGTTCCTTGGAGAGTTTTAAGTTTTTGGTGCCCATTTCATGTGAAAGTTCTTTTAATTCATCATTTGTTTCATGTATTTCATCATTTGTTTCATGTATTCCATCATTTGTTTCATGTATTCCATCATTTGTTTCATGTATTCCATCATTAGTTTCTTGTATTTCATCATTTGTTTCATGTATTTCATCATTTGTCCCTTTCATATTTTGCATGCAATCTCGTTTATCGTTGCCATTTCTACGTAATCCTTCGGAGTTTAGCTCCGGTTCAGTAGATTCATTAGTTATTCTGCTAATTTCTTTGATTCTGACACTGTCCGTTTTCGTTTCGTCACTACTTTCTTCTGATTCCATTCTATCGTCTGTTAATATAAGGTTTTCAGATCGTCGAGTGTTTGAAGCAGTATTACCCTCATCAAAAGTTTTAATCAGTTCAGCGTCGGTAGTACCGTTCGATAGCCGGTGCGCCGTGTGTTCCTCGTCAGGTCGAGGCGGCACCCCGAGGTGGCGGTGGTGGCGGCGGTGGTGTCGGCTGCGGCCGTCGCCGCTGGTGGCCCACGACACGAGCCCTAACATAACGTCGAAGTCATCCTCGTCTATTCCGAGCTCCTGCAATTTGCAAACGAACGAACTGTACCCGCGATTTCGTTTAAATGTCAATCGGCAATTTAAACGTCAATGTCGTCGATTTTTTCTGTTTTTGATATAAAATGAATGAATTTCGTACGCTGGTCGGTACAAAGATCTCACCAGCAGGCGGCGCGCGGCGGGGTGCGCGCGCCGCTCGCAGCGGTGGTGGCAGCACGTGGCCAGCACGGCGCCGCGCAGCCGCCGCGCCGCGCCGCCCGCCGTCACGCAGCGCAGCGCGTAGTCTGCACGAATACGACCTTTATATGATGTATACGAACAGGCGGTACTTTACACAAATTATAACAGAACTACTTGGCTATAATCCACGTGGGTTGAGAGATTGTATGCAACGTTAAGTGTATGAAGCGGGCAGAATTCGCGTACCTTACGCGTGCGGAACGATCTTTTATGTGCTGTTTGATTAGTGTGAGTGGATATAGAGTGGAATGAATAAATAAATCTGTTAGGGACGGTCGAATGACTCACCGGTGGCGACGCCGCACAGGTGCTTGGCGTAGCCCACGAGGCCGGCGCAGGCGCGCACGGCGGGCACGCGCTCCAGCGCCAGGTGCGCCAGGTCGGCGCGCAGGCGCTGGTGCTGCGGCAGCTCGCGCAGCCTGTTGTCGCGCTTGTGGCGCGGCGCGGCGCGGTCCACCAGCAGCACGCGCGCCGCCCAGCGCTGGCCCCACGCGCGCCACGCGTACCACGACAGCTGCCCTGTCGCCACCGACCACGCGCACTCAGTTAAACCTTCAAAATTTCTTAAAAAAGATGTCTCACCTTTATTATTTGGAGAGAAGTGATGTAGCTCAAACCCACGACGCCACTCCAGTATGGATTGACAGATTACACATATCCCAAGAATCCTATCCTCAAAGATATTCCGATTTCTCCACTCTATTTTCTTTTATGGAAGAGTGTCATAAATTGCAAATATCAACTAGGCACATGAGCTTTAATGGTAAAACTAATTGACACCTTCCCTGAGATTTGAACTCATGATCCTCCGGAAAGAGATACACGGTCTCACATTTAGCTATCGCACCTTTTTTATGAATCTATCAAGTAACATTTCATCTAGAGAGCATTGATGAGTCCATTTTAAATCAAATATTTAAATGTCTTGGTAGTCTTTGTAAATAAATAAATTCCTTAACTGTAGCAGTAATTTTTACATTTTATAAAAATTTACCTTTCCCGGCACCCAGCTCGACGAAGCAGGTGTCAGGCGCTACCAGCCCTTCTTCCTCCAGTACATGCAACAGGCTGGAAGCCTGCCGTAGGTGCCTCAAGGAGCTCTCGGTGCGCCCTGGCTCATTGAACTCTTGTAGCACGGCACTGTGTATAGGCCGCTCGGGCAGTGTTTCAATCTTACCTTTTAAATTTGCTGTAATTAAAATTGTATACATATGCATATCACTTAATCTCCAGAAATAGACCATTTGTTAAAATATATAAATTGTCCACTCCAATATTAAGCCTGTATACCTTACCCGTATTTTCTGCAATTCAACCAAAATATTTGACAAATATTTTTTCAAGCTGCTGCTTTGAATTTGCTCTCAGTAGGAAGTATTTTTTTTATATAATTTATAGAATTAGGCGTTACTTTGCGGAGATCCATAATACAAAAGTAGTACAATGTGATATGTATCGCGGATTATAGCAAAATAATTTTATTATACTTTTGTATTTTTTTTACATTAAATCTTTAAATTGAATATAATAAATAAAATAAATATATGGGACATTTACACACACGGTCGTCCGTCCCCAAAGTAAGTAACTTAATACTTATATTATAGGTGATAGACAACTGGTAGATATACTAGATATATACGTTTAAATACGTACTTAAATACAAATACACACCCAGGCTCGAAGAACCAACAATTTGTTTATAGAAAATGTTGGCCCACAGCGGGAATCGAACCCGCGACCCACTGAGCTGAAGGCAGGGTCACTAGCCAAAGCGCCAACGGGCCAGTCAACTTAATATATTGTATGTGACAGTTGTTACAGTTTCATTAAATAAAAAATTATGTATTATATTAATTACTTTTATTAACTCTACTTCAGAGATAACATTCACATAAAGGAAAGTAACATTTTAATCAACCAATACTAGATATAGAAATATTAATTTTAACAAACAGTACTAGATATTCTTTTACAGTATTAGATATTCTATACTTACTTTCAAACAACATATTAAGTTTTTCAATAACATTCAGTATCCTTTCCGCTGGTATTTCACTCAGTGACAGTCGTGGCTTCTGTTCTTTAAATGTTGGTGCATTTATGTTCTGTATGATGTAGTCCGGCTGCTCTACTTGTCTTGCATTGCATATAGAGAGGTGCTTGTCCAACTTGCTTACATAGCATGTACTATACGTAAAATAGTTACGAATAATATTTAATAATCTATGCATACATAGTCATCAGAAATATCTCTCAATTCAATTCAAATAAAGTTTTCATGTTAAGAATAATTTTGAAGCATGTATCTAATTATTTAGTAAGTAATATATTTAACATTTCTTCTAGTCGTATTACAAAATTTTATTTTTTTTGTTATATTTAAATAAGTCACTTACTGTTTAGGATCATTCGGACACGGTATTCGAGTGTCATCCTAAAAAGCGAAACCATGCGTTATTTATTAGTTTATATTTTACACAGGCAACTTAAGAGTAGACATTGGCTGCTGAGAACGTGTACCTGTCCATCATCAGTTTTTGGCTGTGGTTCGTGCTCACCGCAATACTGCTTGCCTGGTTTTACCGTCATTCGGCATAGGCGTTTTTTCCGCAACACAAAATGTTGACATTGTGGGCTAACGTAATTACTTTTAGTTTTGAAGGAATCACACATTTTTTTGTTTTTTATTAGAAACACTTGTTTACATATTGAAGTTCACTGGTATTTATTTTAGTTTGGTAGTCTATGCGTCTATGCTTCGTATAATTTACTGCGTCAACTTGACAGTTTAATATCAAAGACTATCACTAAAAAGTCTAGTAGGGATTAGGGAATATTTACTATTAACTTTTATTTATATTGTTTTATTGTTAGTTAATTGGTGGTGGTAAGTTTGTTTTGTGTTTGTTGTTGTCGATCTTATGATGGAGGTTGATAAACCCCCTGATCCCGGCGGATCGGCTCGAAAACGTCACGTAGAAGTATCTAATATTGATTCTAGTACTAAAAAGACTATAATTGATCCGACCCAGGCCTCTCCGTCTGTCCAAACTGTTTACACTCATCCTTCTTTCTCTGAAGGCCCTATAGCTTATTCCGAAGACGACAAGGGTCCCTTTATAATCCATGTCTCTAGGGAAATATCCGATCCATCTGCTGGAACTACTATCCGTGCTATCACGTTTGGTCAGTTTCTACATAAAAACAAGGTTAACAATATTGCTAATGACGGTATCAAAAATTTAGGACGCAATAAGATTAGTGTGGAATTCACAACCGCACAGGATGCGAATAACTTTTTAAACTGTCAGCTTTTGGAAGTTGCTAAATATAAAGCGGTTATCCCCACTTACAATATTACTCGGATGGGATTAATTAAAGGAGTCCCTGTAGACTGGTCTATGGAAGAATTAGTCGAGTCTTTGGAGCTCCCTGCTGGGTGTGGCCAAGTTTTAAAAGCCAGGCGACTTAATCGTAAAACTTTTAAAGACGATTCTATCGCCTGGGTTCCTACCCAATCGGTAGTTTTGACCTTTAGGGGTCAAATGCTTCCGCCTAAAGTTTACTCCTTCTACACTTCCCTCCCTGTAGAATCCTATAAATACCCCACAATACAATGCCTCAATTGTTGCAGATTCGGACATATCAAAGCACAATGTAGATCCAAGCCCAGATGCTTTAAGTGTTCTCAATCTCATAGTGGTGATTCTTGCGAAGTAACTAAAGAGAAATCGACATGCCTACATTGCTCTGGCTCTCATTTTGCTTCTGATAAAAGTTGGCCCGAATTTTCGCGACAACACTCAATAAAACTAGTGATGTCTGACGAAAATATACCGTATATAGAGGCATCTTCTCGTTATCCTCCAGCTCGCAGATCCTATGCAGAAATTGCAAAGGAAATGTTTAGCCCTCCTGCCTACAATCATTCAACCCCTTTAAGTACCTCCTCTCCCTCCAAATCTTATCGCAAAACCGTTTTCCACACACCTCGTCCACATGCACCATTGGCCAAGAGATATAACAGGCTATCTCATCAAAATATTATTTCTGATCCGTCTTCATCTCTCGCTAATGGGTGCGCCATCAATTTAATTCAAAATGACTCTTCTCCCTCACAAAATAAGCTTCTAGAATCCCTTTCTGAATTCCTTTTGAGTATCCTTCGACCATGTAGTGAAATTCCCCTACCGCCCAACGTTGCCCATAACTTATCCCAACTTTTTCAGATCCTAAATAATGGACCCAATAGTGTTACTTCAATGGAACTGTCAGAGTCTTCAAAATAAAAAACAAAATCTTTTGTCTCTTATTAACCTGCATAATCCCATTATATTAGCCATCTCGGAAACTTGGCTTAAGCCTGGTTCCCGTTTTCGGATTCCAGGTTTTTCCTGTTTGCGGGATGACAGGTGTGATGGGTATGCAGGAAGTGCCATCTTTATTCGGCACTCTCTTCCTTTTTCTTCTATACCTCTCCCCCCTCACAGTCAACAGATTAATGCTGTAGCTGTGAGATCTTTAAATATCTCATTTATTTCTATATATGTTCCTCATCCTTCCTTGTCCCTTATCCCAGACCTACATTCTATTTTATCTTCGGTTCCTTCCCCTGTAGTGGTTATGGGTGACTTTAATACCCACCACACTATGTGGGGGTGTTATTACTGCGATGGATTTGCTCCTTCGTTGGTTGACATTTTTGAGGATATAAATTTATGCATCCTCAATGATGGCTCTCCAACTCGTAGAGTTTATCCCTCTCAGAATCCGAAATCCGCGGTAGATCTTTCACTTTCGTCCCCGCCTTTAGCCTCCCAATCATCCTGGAAAGCCTTGTCCAGTACTCATGGAAGTGATCATTTTCCAATTGTGCTTGCGTTCAACCATAGATCTATTCCAAAATTGAATAACAGTCCTTTATTAAAATATAAACTGCAAAAGGCAAATTGGTCAGGATATGCCCAATCTGTTGATGATTTGTTGGATACTCTTCCTGATTTTGGAACTAGTGGGAATATTTTGTTGCACTATGATCAATTTGTTAAATCTCTCTTACTTTCGGCCGATTCTAACATTCCTTCAAAATCCTTTAAACAGAATCAGTTGCCTCCCTCTCCCTGGTGGGATGAGGAATGCAGTGATTTATTTAAACAAAGAGCTGCAGCAGAAAAACTTTATTCAGAGTGCATGTCCTACGAAAATTTTACTAATTATCAAAGGATTAACGCTAAAATAAAAAGATGTGTCTCTAAAAAGAAAAAAATTTGCTGGACCAATTTTTGTGAGTCCCTAAATCCTAGATCTCCCTCGTCAATTGTCTGGACAAAAATCAAGAGATTCCGTCGTTCTCAAGAATATGTCGATCCTGTGGGTAATAATCCATCCGAATGGCTTGAAGATTTTGCTGACAAGCTTGCCCCTCCAACTGCTCCTCACGTGGACTCTTTTACTTGCCCTTCACCTACTACTGTTGTAGACGAAATGGATGCCCCTTTTTCGTTTTGCGAGTTCCAGACGGCTCTAAACGGCTTAAAGGATTCCACGCCAGGGGAAGATGGTGTTCCTTACTCTTTCCTTATGAATTTGAATAATAAAGCTAAACACTGTCTTCTTAGTTTATATAATAATTTTTTTGAAACAGGTCTCATTCCTGAGACATGGAAAAGTCAAATTATTATTCCTATTATCAAACCAGGTAAAAACCCTTTGAATCCAAATTCATATAGACCCATAGCATTATCATCAACGTTACTAAAAGTCTTCGAAATTCTGATAAAAAATCGCCTGGAATGGGTATTAGAGAGTAAAGGTATTTTGGCTTCTTCCCAATTCGGATTTCGTAAGGGTTTGAGTACCACAGACAGTCTCAGCGTTCTTACTACAGACATTCGATTAGCCTTTAGCAAGGGGGAGTTCCTCGTGGGTATCTTTCTCGATATTGCTTCTGCATATGATAATGTTCTTCTTCCGTTGCTCAGGCATAAAATGCATCAGCTGAGTTTACCTCCGAAGATTGTTCATTACATATGTAACTTGTTATCAAGCAGGACTGTACTGGTTAAACATCAGTCCCTCTCTATTTCCCCCAGAACTGTCTGGAAAGGCCTCCCTCAGGGCTCTATTCTTAGTCCTTTACTTTACAGTATATATACTCACGACCTCGAATTGTCTGTAAGTAGCTTTTGTAACGTCTTACAGTACGCTGATGACATTGCCCTCTATTATAGCTCAAGTTCCATAGAGGAGATATCGCATCACCTTAATTCTGCTCTCTACTACTTAAGCCAATGGCTCTGTAATCACGGTTTGACGTTGTCAGTAGACAAATGTAAAGCAGTGATCTTCAGTAAAAAAAGAGTTCAACCTCCTATCAACCTTTTCTATGAGGGTCAACATATTCATTTTGTGGATACAGCTAAATTCCTTGGCGTTTTTCTTGACAACCGACTAAACGGACTTGCCCATACTGAATTTTTAATTAAAAAGTGTGAAAAAGGTATAAATGTTTTACGTGCTGTTGCAGGAGTGTGGTGGGGTGCCCATCCATACTCCTTAAAATTACTATACAATGCCTTAGTTCGCAGCCACATTGATTTCTCTACCTTCGTTTTAGACCCAATGATTAAATCTGCTTCAGACAAACTAAATAAAATCCAGCATAGATGTCTAAGAATTATCCTAGGCGCTATGAAGTCAACCCCAACAAATGCTCTACAAGTTGAATGTGTTGACCCTCCATTACATATCCGTCGCCAATTCCTATCTGATCGTTTTGTCAGCAAAATGTTACAGCTATCATCGCATCCGCTTTGGCCCCGATTGTCTCAGTTAGCTCAAGTTATCCGACCTTCTAACCCACCTTCCTATTTGTTAGACAGTTTTTGTAAATTTACAAACCTACCGTACCCACTATTTTCTTTTCAAATTAACCCTCTGTATACTATCCCCTTCAAAGCTCTAGTATTTACCCCTCCTGTAATCACAGATATTAGTTTGGTTAAAGGAGCTCCTGACACAAAGCAAAAATTTAATAGCATAATTTTTAGAAGCTGGCAAAACTTTTTACAAATCTATACGGATGCATCAAAGTTATCTTCGGAAAACTTTGTTGGAGCAGCCTGTTGGATTCCTAAATTTAAAATATCATTGCAGTTCAAATGTCCTCCACAAACATCGGTATTTACAGGAGAGGCCATCGCTTTGCTTGAAGCGATCCTGTTTGCTGATACCCATAACGTGGAACAAACTGTTATTTTTACTGACTCGCTTAGCTGTTTATTTGCCATTAAGGAAAATCCTTTCAGAAGTAAAACAAGATACCCTATTATTTTGAAAATTAGGGAGTCGTTATTCTCTTGTCATCAAAAAGGCATCGCTGTGTGGTTAGTCTGGATCCCAGGCCACTCAGGAATTCCTGGTAACGAAACAGCAGATTCATGTGCCAAGGCAGCTGCTAGTTTTGGGTCAACAGAATATTTAAAAAATTCAGCTCAAGATGTGTCTGCCCTAGCGAAAACCTTTATGTTAAAAACATGGAACACATTTTGGGATTCATCAAAATTAGTTAAGGGCAAATATTATTCCGCAATTCAAACTGACATTCCAAGACGTCCATGGTTTTTCTTTCTGAGATATGCTGATAGATGGATCACATCAACAATCTCTCGCTTACGTCTTGGCCACGCTTGCACCCCCGTTCATTTAGCTAAGCTCAGGATAAGGGATCATTCCATATGTGAATGTGGCTTAGATGAAGGTACTGTTTCTCATCTCCTACTCTCATGTCCTAAACTACTTTTCCCATTGTATAATGTCATCCCTACTAAAATCCCTCGTCCCATAAATGTAGAATTTTTACTAACTCTTGTGTTTAGTCCATATTGTAAATATTTATATCAATTTATAAAAAAAAACAAAATCAAATTATAAATAATAATATATTGTATCTTTATATATGTAGTATTATAAGTGTTATATGTTGTGTTGTCTGTGTTGTTTTAGGTGAAGGTTTATCTTGAAATTCTGCCTATTTCTACTGTGTCAAATTAAACCGGCCAATACAAATTTTAACCGATCAAAAGTTTATAAACGTGATTCTTCCATCCTACGTGACATTGGCGAAGTAAATAGTGTCATAAGACACTCCTGGAAGCCATAAATTAAAGAACTGAACTGAACTACTATTAACTAAGTACCTCGTCGGTATAGTAGCAAATTGATTATTAATCGCTATGCTATGAAATATCCGAGATACGATATATATCCGTAGTTTAATAACTTACATAATTAATATTATTTTTTTGTTTCCAAGGAAAAATAAACTTTTTTTTCAAAGGCAATTTGGCAAATAACGTCAACACAATTTTGAGGTTAGGCGTCGCATCATTTCAGTTTGGTATTGTTTTTTTAATAGATTATGTAGTGTTTGTGATGTAAAATGAGTTCAACTGGCAAAGAAACCGAGGAAGCGTCTTCAAGCAATGCATTACCGAGAAAATTCGGTACTGAAGTTGGCGATGCTAACACTTCAGAGCAACGACCGCCCGCCAAGCGGCAAATAGCTAATACTGTTATAGAAATATCCGATACAGATAGCGATGACTCGGACGTATGCGCCGTTAACTCTTACCAAGCCTCTGCTGATGAGGTGAAGCGGATTCGGAAAGGTCAGTATCTCGCTATAATATTTACGTTCGTTTCTTTACGGGTTATTTGTTTGCGCGGGAATACAATGGAAGTTTGAATTTATAAATAGGAAAAATAGAAAATAATAATGACTGTACAGAGAGAACACATGAATAACCATATATTTGTATTTAAAATCTGTTAAATGCAATTTGTTCCACTAGAATACTCTTCAACGTCATCATCGTCTGACTACAGCTCAGACTCTGAGTCTCCTTGGGAAGATGACTCCATCGTAATAGAAGATAAAAAAATATCCGAGAAAGCAGTAAGAGCTCAGCTTAATCCCCGAGCAAATAGAATGGATGATCCAAAAATAAATGCCTCCTTTAAGGTATTTTTATATTTTATTTTATTTTATGTTATATATTTTCACTAGTAGTGTTATTTATTGAATAAGAAAATAAAATATGTTTTCTTATAAGAATATATACATTTTTTGTTTAGTATTATTGTATATTAATAATTTAGCCAAATAGTACAAGAACTGTCAATGACATAATTTGAGTTGCAAATACATCTATATAATATGATAGAGCATCAAACATTAACAAGACGTTCATATAGAGTATGTACTGACCTAGTGAGAGATCTCAAACCTTGAAAAAGAACCTTTGAAATTTTTTGTTTCTGATGTAGCTAAATCATTGGTGTCATTTACCTTTAGAGAATAAGTAATGTAGTAATAAATATAGTTTAATGTTTAGTATCCTGATTAACATCTATACTTAAATTTTCTGTAATTTTTACAGTCTCAAGAAGTTATAGAAAAATTGAAAACATATTGGCAAGAAGAGAAGGACCACACAAGTGATGAGGTGACACTAACGTGTAAGCCTTTCCGGCTATGTCGCCTGCATGATGTGCTGGAGAACCCTGAGATAATAAACAATATAGTTGATGACATGAACACACTGGATTGGTCCAGGAAAAAGATGGACCTCTATGAGTTTCATCAGACAACAGATTTAGCTAATTTGACATGGCAGCGTAGTATTAGAGGAATTTATGAATTGTTGAAGACTGAAGTAATGAATTTGGTTAGTTTAATTGATTCAATCTACCAATATAAAGTGAAATGTTAAAACTGGATGTGAGATTATTAATTCTATTCAAGTACTATCCTACAATTTTTTTTATTTTACATAGTTTATACCTTTATATAGCAGTACCTTTTAAACCTCACTAATTATTCGTTACTGAAAAACCTCATGATGCATGTGGCATACATCAAATGAAACATAAATGTTGATGGGTTTCCATCAACTAAGAGGTTATTGTCTCCTTTTCTCATGTTGTTAACTGAGTGTGTTGAAATGCTTAATGTGTTATCATAGTATTATTCTCTATATACAACATTTAGTCATCATCATTCACAGGATGACCAAGCCTTAGTTGCCCATCTTATTCCTGGTTTTTTGCAGAAATGCAGGTAAGCGTAAACAGATTACCAGTCATAAGATACACTTTTAACAGGTTGTCATACAAGAACAATGATTTTTTAGAGGAGATCTTTCAAAAATGAGTGTCAAAGTGATTATCCTGTAATATCTCAAATCTTCAAATACAGTAGTGGCCGACCTAAAGGGCGTGGTGTGCAGGTGTCGCAGGTGTCGGGGCTGCAGCTGTCGGCCGTGTCGGCGTCGTGCTCGCTGTACGGGCCCGGCGACCACCTGCTGGTGCATGACGACCGGCTGACCGACCGCCGCGTGGCCTTCATCCTGTACCTGGCGCCGTGGACGCCGCGCGCGCCGCCCGCGCCTCTCAACGGGGCCAGCTCCGACGACGTCGAGGTCCGTTGCCTGTTAGATGCGTAGGGAATAGTACATTAAGTATGTATATCAGTACCCATCCAACCAAAAAATAATATAATAATGCACAACTCGCCAGGACATTAACCTCTGACAAGACACTACAGTGACTAAACAAGTCAACAGGTACCAAAAATGACTAAACGACAGAGCATCTGATAGCCGTGTCAATTCCGCTATCTAAAAACCCTTTTTTACCGAGTAGCGAAACCCAACTTACGAAGCTACTAAGCACAACTCGCCAGGACATTAACCTCTGACAAGACACTACAGTGACTAAACAAGTCAACAGGTACCAAAAATGAATAAACGACAGAGCATCTGATAGCCGTGTCAATTCCGCTATCTAAAAACCCTTTTTTACCGAGTAGTGAAACCCAACTTACGAAGCTACTAAGCAATCGTCCAGTCTGTAGATGTCGTCAAATTAAAATCAAAGGTGCGAGATACAAGAAAAGTTAATTCTGCCTATTCCTAGTGTGTCAAATTGAACCGACTAATACAAATTTTAACTGATTAAAAGTCGTCGATTCTCCGTGATTCTTCCATCCTACGTGACATTGGCGAAGTAAATAGCGTCACAGGACACTCTTGGAATTGAATTGAATTACAAGAAAAGTTTGTACTGTGGTAAAAGTTTCTAGTGCTTGACGCTCGTGGTGTGCGCCGCAGGAGCACCTGGGCAGCGGCTGGACCAGCAGCATGGGCGGCGCGCTGGAGCTGTTCGAGTGCGACGCGCAGGGCTGCCCCACGCGCGTGGCGCTGCGAGCCTTCCCCGCCAACAACACGCTGGCCTTCTTCACCGTGGGCCCGCACTCCTTTCACCAGGTCAGCCCTGCCTACTGCTCGCTGTTTCTTTTCCTGTGACCGCAGCACCCCCGGTTGTCAATGTTAAGGAATCGTTTCATTCTATAGATTGGTCATCCGCATGCAGAATGGTTGAGGTTAGCAACTGACAACTAAAACTACTACGAGCCCAAAACCTTATATCTAATCCATACTATCCATACATGTTTGTCTGTCTGTCCATCTGTTAAGCGTTCGCGGTTTATCTGCTTTAACAATATTTATGAAATCTAGACAAATAAATGTTACATACAGGGGTAATATATGAGTTAAAAAATTTCTTCTGCGTAAAACAGTTTTTCTATCGGGAATACGGATAACACTAATTTCTGTTATTAGTTCCCAACGATGCATGCAGATGGCGCGGGTAATTTATTTATAATCACGTATGAGTTAAAACTTATGTATCGATTGAAGTGCATTACTTTTCAACAAAGGAAAACATCGTGAGGACTCTTTTTTACGTTTAGGAATTTCGTAAGATATATCTCAGCTGCCGATCCTCCCTCACCTTCCCCACCGGTGTTCGTGCAGGTGGGCGAGGTGCTGTCGCTGGAGCTGCCACGGCTGTCCATCAACGGGTGGTTCCACGGGTCCGCGCCGCCGCCCGCGCCGCCCGTGGCCGAGCCGCCCGACACGCACCAGCCGCACGCACAAGTGGTAACTACCACCTCGCGCCCACGGAACTTTTAACTTTTAATTATTTCATTAGTTAGTTATGATGTTCCACATCTTGTTGAGTGATGACTTTACCAAGTTTGCATGCAAGGTCGCACGATGTAACGCAGCGTGACGGGCCGCATCCAGTCTCCGGTAGATTGTAGGCCTGCGAAAACTGTGCAGCCACGCACGGTTCCTTGCTGGTTATCCGCCGTAAATCCTCGAACCGGTGGTTAGCTACGTTATAATTTCATTTTAAAATAATATAATAAGTACAGGCACTTTCCGCTCGGAAGAGCCACATTGAAAAAGAATATTTCGAGTTTGAGGTATCACCGGCGAGGATTATGAGATGTCGGCGTACAGGTGCTGCTGAACCAGTGGGTGGAGGCGACGTACCTGAACGCGCGCGTGCGGGCGCAGGTGCAGGCGCAGATGGAGCGCGCCAGCGAGGTGTGCCTGCGCGACCTGCTGCGGCCGGCGCGCTGCCAGCAGCTGCTGGAGGCGCTGGAGCTGCCAGGTGAGCGCGCGCCGCCCCCGGCCGCCCCGCAGCCGGCGGCGGCGCTCTCAGCACGGTGCGTGTGTGCAGACGTGGAGTGGGAGCGCTGCGGGCCGGCGCAGCAGCGGCGCTACTGGCGCGTGCGGGCGGGCTGGGCGCGCGCGGCGGACGAGCACGTGGTGCGCGCGCTGCTGCACGTGTTCAGCAGCGGCGCCTTCGTGCGGCTGCTGGCCGACTGCACGGACCTGCCGCTGGCCGCCTACCGCCGCCTCGAGCTGCAGCGGTGGACGCCCGGCGACTTCACGGTGAGCCGCCGCCGCCGCCGCCGCCGCCGGCCGCGCCGCCCGCCGCCGGCCGCGTCTCACGCGCGTCTGTCCGCAGCTGCTGCCGCCGCGCGAGCACTACCGGCAGCCGCGGCTGGAGGCCGTGCTGTACCTGGGCGTGCCGCAGCACCCGGTGTGCGGCGGGCAGACGGTGTACGTGGCGCCCGAGGAGGGCGAGGCGGAGGCGGAGGGCGCGCTGGTGACGCTGCCGCCGGTCCACAACGCGCTCAACCTCGTGTACTGCGACGCGGGCGCGGCCTCCTTCACCAAGTACCTCAGCAAGATGACGATGAGACCCGACCAGCACTTTTACATTTTGACTTGTACTTATATGGAGTGAAGTGTCGGTAGTGAAAGTGTTCGGTGTTAAGTGAAACTCGTACTCGACAGTAGCTAGTGTGTCCGTGCGCGTTTGTGACGCGAGAGATGAACTTATCCTGCAGTGAATCGTGAAAGAGAACGTAATCTCCGACGATCGGCACCGCAGGGTCTGTTACGTTGTACGACTTGTACGTGGTGAGACCTGACTTGACGAGTCACGGAGCGTCGTATTCATTACTTCCCCAGCTCGGGTCACACGCTAGTTATTTATTTTCAATTCTGGTGTTGCCAGCTGTTAGTCAAAACAGTACACATATTATTTATTTCTTCATTTATTATGTCTCACGAAAGAGTATGAGCGGCAAGAGGAATCAATAAACAGGGTCAATTTTAATTATTTGATCTGTCGTATATAAGATTTCATCCAATAATGTACCCTGTACGGTTGTATGTCTGCTCTACAAGCCAGGAACCATATGAATCCTACACTGTACGCAGTATGAATGCTCATATATCAGTTTAGACTTTTTCTAAACAAACCTCAACATCTAAGAAACACGAACCGATCAGATTGGGAAATCCAGATTCAATATGATGTAAGGGTTAAAGTGAATATGCTTTATGAAATAGGTTCCAATTTGAATTGTAATATTTTTAATGAATTTAATGTTCATGAAAATACAAAGTTATGTTATTTTATTACTTTTCATTAAGTTCCTTAATAAAATATACTGTTTCTTTCTAAACTTAATTTTAATATAACAAATGTTGATTTTTATAAATCTTGAATTTTGTAGCATATTCGGTAATTTCCTCTGTTTTGTTTGCAATGAACTTAGCATGATTACTTAGTACGATATCTCTCAACCAATGTTATCAGCCGATTGGCATAATGATACTGTACAGCAGTTATATCAACCTATTTTTTTCTTAGACTTAGTAGTTTTGTCTTATCTCCTTTTAGCCTGTTACGAGAACGAAAAATTGTTTGAGGTGATACTTAACAGGGGAAGTAAAGGAAGTAAGTTGTCTTGGATAAACATGTTCAATAGTAATGTCATGGTAAATGGTTTTAAATCATCATCGGTGACTTAAGACAACGCTTACTCTGAAGCTTGGTTGTCTCGATGTTGAATTGTATTTGAAATGGAAGGCCAGTCGGCCTTGGCAACCAAGGAAACTGGGTTCGACTTAGTTTTTGGTTTTGTTCTTTAGAATCGTTATGTTGTGTAGAGCTGGCGCTCATGACAAGGTACGAAATCTATTGAATGTAACATAACTTCGGATAGCTACAAAGTTTTGACAAACTGTTGCACCAAAATCGTACTACAGCCAGTCTGCCGGTCTCGTGTCATGTCGTAGGAGTACAGTAACTGTTACCGCTTTATTCTATATCCCTCATACATAGGCCCGTCCTTCTCGCACGCTTCCAATCACCTTACGAGGATCGCCGCAAGATGGCGCGCACTCGAGTTCGCAAGCAAGAACGTTCAGCACGAACACGCCGCGCTCGCGCATTAATTAACTTTTTTACATATTGTGCTATTAGAGAAAGTGCAGTGGAGACCAGAAACTGAACCTGCCGATCCTCAGTGCCCTGGATAGCAACAGACAATGGTAAGAGTGTCTCCCTTCATTCCGTTCCCTTAAATTATAGTTCTTCCTCGCCGCCATTTTTCATTACCCGCAACCAACCTTTAATACAGTCCACTTTTTTATCTTTATATTTGTCCACTTCGGGTGAAGAGATTCTGTACCGCGCCGCAACAGTAACTACTGCTAGTATCCCACTGCTGGAATAAGGAAGTTTTATCGCAAATCTTTAGGTAAAAAGATTTTTTTCTTTGTTTGCTTTAGACACGAATTTATAAATCGTTATACAAGGGTATGAATTGTTCAAGGATGTTCAATGAGGAGTACAAAATATAGAAAACAGACTGGTGTGGCTCGTAGTTTAGAGGGTAATAACTAATAGGTATAAAAAGCGGTGTAGGTTCTTAGAGAACCCGTATCCTGCGGACGCTCGAGCGACTCGTAAATGCGTTAAGCTCCCGGTCGCTTCTTGAGGTGATGTCTCGTGACGGCGTGTATCTTACCGAGCTAAATAGATGGCGCCACTGCTATAAATGTTTTCATTGTACTATTGTTTAATACATATACTTTCAAATAATTTTTAGGCCACCAAACACCGATTGACGTATCCTGCAAAACAACATAATTCCGTAAACAAGTTCAATATACACGCAGTTTAGTTAGATATTCGCGAATGTAGCTTTGGATTCATATCCAAAGCTACATTACAGTACAAGACAGTAACATATTTAAGGTATTTATGACAAAAGTGTCCTGACGTGTTAAGTTAATATCTAAGAAAATATTTTATCTTTTTACCATTCTATGTAACACTGGCAGAATGTTTTGCGGGTAATTTGCGCTGTGCGGCCCCTAAAGGAAGGTAATAATGTCTTTTCTGTCCTAAGGGTTTCTTCAATTTGCTTATCACCATAATTAGACAAGTGATAGGAAGGTTACTAAATATTATTTTTCGCTTATTAAAAAAATAAATTTGCAATTGATTGTCGAACTTATGGCGACTACTGGCGATTTCAAAAACCCATTATATTCTCACTACAATAGTTTTCTACTGTATCACATCCTTCATTGTTCAAATAATTTACTTTTAGAGTATGAGTTTTATCACAGAGGTGGTAAATAATTTAAAAAATAAGCGTTTATTTGGGGAGACCCATAATACAAAAGTAATAATGAAATTATTTTGCTATAATTTTTGATTAAACGGGGAGTAGGAAATTTCGTGGCACCACTGAAAATTATCTCATTCTTATTAGGTTTTAAAATATGGAATAACCTGACGCTCTCTTTTCGTATAAGCGAATGTATTAGCGTTGCAAGGCTCCTGTGAGGGTCGTGACCTAGACAAGGACCCCTTGGACCCCCTTCGTACACGCGCTATCGTTTCCTTATAGGCTTCTCGCCACTAGAGATGTTATCAACAAGTCTTAGGAAGATGGCCCTATAACCGCTGTAAACATCGGAGCAGTACATAATATTTGGAGGTATAACCTACAAACGTAGGTGTTCGTGTTCGTGGGGCGTGACATTGACGCTGCGACTTGCCGGATGCGGCAGTGCAATAGTAAACTAACGCATATAATGTGTGAGCTATATTTTTGTACATTAGCGCGATACATAAAACTATAATAACTTAAATATAATATATGAAATGATATTCGATAGATAGGAATTCTCTAAATCCATTTTTCCTTACCTTTCCAATGTATAATACATTGGGACAGTACGGGTTAAATCACACGATACACCTACATCGTTTGGAGCGACCCTTATCGTAATAAGAAAAGATAAGCATTAGATACATCACATCTTGATAGATCGACAAACTTAATAGAAATATTTTCACAAGCGCACTTTGCAAACGGTAGGGTAGGTAAAATAAGGTAAAAATCTTTCTGAATTTATTTTTTATTTATTCAAATTAATTAGGACAGTTAACCAATAACACTAATTAACATTAAAAATCTAACATAAAAAAAAACTATACAAGACAGGATATAAAAACAAAAACAACTATTGAATTAAAAATATAGCCTCTTCCAAAGTTACCACTTTTTAAACAACGTGGCTACCAACAAAATATATGTGAAAAATTAGAGCGATAAATTAATAACAATAGATTTAAATTTCATTTTTTTTTGTATTTTACAAATAAAATTTTGTATACTATATTTGTACCTTAATAAGTAAAATGATCCTTTTATATAATCCCCCTTATGTATTGTATGGTATTTTTTACACGAAACACGTACATTATCTAATTTTAATAATCACCATATACACTATAATTTTTTTTTTTTACAAAAAACAAAACAAAAAACTATTTTTTAGCGTTAGTTACATTAGTAGTAACTCAGTTTAGTGATTTGTTTTCAGATTCAGTTTCGGATTAGTTAGCATATGGTTTTGTATATTTCACATCCGTCAGCGCTAGTTTTGATGCGAATAGTAACTATTTTTCAATTCTATATAGATAATAATGCGGACAAGAGGCGATAATGCCCTTTATCTCCTTTAGGTTCATTCAAATTCTGTCTACTCGGGTAAGGTATCTATAGCCTTGATATCGCCGACTCGGTAAAGTGGGTCTGTGAAAAATGAGTTAATTTAACCGACACAGAAGAGATAAATTAGTCTGTAAGACCAGTCTTAACCGCTCGGTCCATTCGCCTAGTGTTCGCGTTGATGTAAATAGCCATGCTCAGTGGGGCATATTTTTAATTTGCTAGCAGTTGGGATGTTTCGTCCAAAATCATAGCAACAGCTCCCTGACATTACTGTGATGAAATATTAGGTACTTACATATGAAATTGGCGTTTTCTATGGGAGGAACATAAAGTCGTTTTTTTTTAAATGAAATATATTTAATTAATCAAAGTATGTATCATTGCTATGTATGCACTTTTGCCATCTCATAGGTAGTTCATTGATCCCCTTACTAAAAAAACCATTCGGGCGGGAATCAATAAAATCTTTGATGGCGGTTTGAACTGCCCCATCGGAGTTGAATTTTTTTCCTTGCTAGTAGTTATCCAAATTGCGAAAAAAATGGTAATCTGTTGGAGCAAGGTCCGGAGAGTACGGTGGATGTCTAAGACATTCTAATTGAAGCTCCTCTGATTTGGTAGCCGTCTGTTGTGCAGTGTGTGGTCTAGCGTTGTCCTGAAGCAGCTGTGGCCTAGAGCGATTGACCAGCCTCGGTTGTTTAGCAGCTAGCTTTTCCATCATGGTTTGCAGTTGCTGACAATAGATATCTGCCGTAATCGTCTGGCCAGATTTAAGAAAGCTGTAGTGAACGACACCGGCACTAGTCCACCAAACACTTACAAGCAATTTTTTTAGGCAATTTTCGCTTAGGGCAGGATTTGGCTGGTTCGCCAGGGTTCAGCCATTGCGATGAGCGATTCCGATTATCGTAGAGGATCCACTTTTCATCACAGGTTCGATTTAAAATTCCTTCATTATTGTGCCGGTTGAGTAACGTAACGCAGCAGTCGACGCGCGTTTGTCGGTTTGCTTCACTCAATTCATGAGGTACCCACTTTTCAAGCTTTTTCACCTTCCCAATTTGCTTCAAGTGGATTAGAATAGTTTTATCACTAACATCGGAGCCTGCAGCTAACTCGGACGTGGTTTGCGATGGATCCGCTTCCACAATAGCCTTCAATTCTTCATTATCAACTTTGGTCTCCGGCCGTCCACGAGGCTCGTCCTGCAGGTCGAAATTTCCAGAACGAAAACGTTGGAACCAAAAACGCACTGTGTTTTCTTTTGCGACACCGTCACCATACACATCATTAATCCTTCGAGCCGTTTCTGCAGCACTGGTGCCACGGTGGAACTCATACTCGTAAATAACGCGATATTTCATGTTTTCCATTTTGTAAACAGAGTGACACAAAGAAAAAAACAAAAGAAGAAAAAACAAATGTATTAGGGGGTTTGAAACACAAATGCATGAGTAAATAGCTGTATGAATTTGAATTTGTAATTCCTAACCATAAAGGTAATATTTGAGATCAAAGTGGCCAGTACGACAAAACGCCAATTTCATATGTAAGGACCTAATATTTTATGACATTAGGACCACTAGCTCGGCAGCAGCAGGCGGTAGACTAGTCTTTTGACTCCTGGTTATTGTGTCTCCAATCACTTGGTCACTCGGGTTTTGTGTTCACTGTTTTTGTTTTGTAAGTGAATTTGGAAATAAATAATAACTAATTGACGTTTTTGTTTTATTTTAAACTAGCTGTGCCAGCGGCTTCGCCCGCGTGGAAATCAGCGCGTCAAAAGTTTTTTGTACAATTCAAATTTTAAACATAAAAGTAGTTATTGTGAGTTAACCATAAGAGATAGAGAAATGCTATCGCAGATTTTTTTGTAGTAGTTTTAAAGATCTACAATTCTCTAGTACATTACTTTAGCGTATCTCTGCTGGTTTACGCGGCGCACGCGACTAAAGCTCCCGGCAAATAAGTTTTTTTAACAATTGCGCGATCTCTTCGACATAATAGCTATTTATCTAAACCATCCGGAAGTATCGTACTATCTTTTGTTGAAAACCGTACAAAAATCGTGAGAAAATCGATTATAATAAGTTTTATAATAAGTACCGAAGCAAACTTAATATTTGTATAATCATTAGTTTACTAACAATGCCCCGCGGCTTCACTCGCGTACATACCGATCTCGTGGAAAGTCTACTGAGTCGGACTAAAGATTTATTGAAGAACATATTTTTGTCGTCTCATCAATACTTTCCGCAGCGCACGCGATGAGATTTTTATGACTAAATTTTTCACACCTTATACATTTTTATTAGGGATCCCTAATTTTTTTTAAATGTCATATAGCCTATGTTGCTCAGCAAAGAAGCAGCTTTCCAATGGTAAAAGAACTTTTGAAATCGGTCCAGTAGTTTTAGCGTATAAACATTACACACAAACATACGAATCTTTCCTCTTTATAATATTAGTATAGATTAAATGCACGTTGGCCATGGATTAAACAAATATACATACTTTACAGCAGAATACTTTCCAATACAAGAATTGCTTGATGGCTTCTACAATGAGTTTTCTAAAACGTCAATAACAGACTAGTTATTATTTAATTTCTTTAAACCAACAAGACCTTATTTAATTTCAAATGTGTTGCGTGTATTTTAATTTTTTCGAAGTACTCATCGTTGATTGAGTTGGTTCCGTAATATCTGCTATAATTTAATTCCGTCGGTACTGTCTTAGCGAGGATTTCCATTAATGGCGTCGTTTTAGCGGAAGATCCCGTTAGCGAGGATTATCACGCTAATACCCCACTTTGATGTCTTCAATATTCCTCACTCGTCGCTACAAACAAATTTCTATAATAATCGCCGTTACATACGTTTTTGCTATTTACTTGTGCTTGATGATACATAACTGTAATCCATACCGACTATGAGTCGGCTAGAAATCGTAGGCCCCCATTAAACTGAATCTAGCGTAGTCGCTTATTCAATTTCTTTTTAATGTAAAAAGAAGCAACAGCTTTTAATGCTGGTATATTTCAAAAATTATTTTATTTTTAGCTTTTGCGTTGTTGGGAATCAGGAAATTCCCGACAAGATTTAGAAAAGCGTGTGATAATATACTGTAAAAGCCTCTTCGTACTTTACAAACTGCCATGACGAGCTCAGGCGCACTGGGAGGCCGTCGAGCAGTAGGATATAAACAACTTATAACTTTTATTCGAGCATCAGTTGTAAAAGTTGAACTATGATGAAACAAACAAAAGCTACAAAGGATCACGGGCGGGCGGCGGCGCGCGGACTCTGAGACTTTAATAACGGAGGATGATCCGCTCCTAGACCGGTGCTTTATTGGGCCCTTTGTATTGGCTCCCTCGACACGAGTCGAACTTGGGGTTCCGCTTCGGACCAAAACAGTGATGAATATAGCCGTAAGGCGGAAAACTTAGATAGCAGGACTGCCATGAACTCTTATTGCGACTCAATTGAAGACGTAAACGACGACCGCGAACCGCTTTCTTTTCCTACCATGAAGTGTGAATTGCATTGGGGTCGTAATGTTTGCAAAGAATAAAGTTATATGAACTATAAATAACTTTGTCTCTTTTATTCACGTGTTCTAAGAACGAGTTCCGAACGCTCATTCGGCAATGACTTAAAGCGAGCGTCTTCGAGACGTCATGGTACGAAAAAACAAAACAATTTCGTTTACGTGTTCAATTGAGTCGCAATAAGAGTTCATGGTAGACCTGCAGTACGGTACTCACGACTACATTTAAATACCCTACTGGGTATATTATACTATATGTATAGTAATATTGAAGATTATCAGACAATGAGAAGGGGATTTAAGTTCGCATAAACGGTACGATTACGAGGTTATATGAATTTGCCGGCTAATCAGGTACTCTCTAGCTAGCAATAATCCGCATTGAGTTTGATTAGGCTGTCATCATCCTCCTGCCCTTATCCCACTCTACGTGGGGTCGGCACGACATGTTACAAACAACAACAATGTTTTGTTATATCTTTGAGCGTGCGCTTCTTATTTTTCTATTAAAAGAATAGGTAGATAATAAACGTGAGGTGTTCAGAATTCATGTGTCCTCGTCAGGCAGTAAGGTGGAACTTAATGAGGTGCTAGCCGGTAAGACTCCGGGATTGCAGTACCACCGAAGGGTTTCTTCAAGTTAATACATAATTTTATTAAAAATTTGTTAGCTATGGCTGGGAATTCGACTATAATTCTAACGTTCTCTCATAGAAAATGTTACCAAATAATACGTCAACAAGAGATAACCGTACTGTAGTGGTATAAATCTATAGGTATGCTTTGTATCGCTCTATTAGTATAAATATAAATGTAACGTTGTGATAAAGATCAGTTCATATCTAGCACTCAAGTGTATCAATACCTCCTCACATCACATGGCGACCCTGCCAGTCAGACACCGGCTGGCCACCGTTGTAAGCGTAAATGAAATAATACATAAAGAAAATTCAATGTTTTGTGTTTCCCAGATTGACAAAAATACAAAGAAAAAGAAAAGAACGAAATGACAAGAATCATAATTGTCATATTATAAATGGAAAATGATAATAAAGCTAAAGAAAAAAAAAATCGAAGTTGAAAATTTATATAATTAAATGTTGAGAAGATATATAACAGTTACTAAATATAGAACCGCAGCGTATAACTATAAAATATAAACATACGGAAATATCGTAAAGGGAATTTCTTCAAAAATGAGTGGCCAGTTGGAATAACTGAAGAATTAATGAAAGAACTAAAATGAATGGAAAGTTGAGAATGACGAAATTAAGGTACAGAAATGTAAAAGGCGTGGAATTTTAAGAAAACAGAGAATAATATAATTATTAAGGACAGTATTGTTATATGAAGAAAAAAAAATAGAGACTATTAATGAAATATTATTCGTGCTTATCGTACGTTCACCGTCATATAAAACAGCATAAATTGCGTAAATATACTTAAGTGTTCAGGTAACCATTTTATTGATATTATACAAACTTAAGTCTCGTAGTAGGAAATCCAAACCTAAATTATATATAATTTTGTGCCAAATATTTTAGGAGTTTTCTTAGATGTTATGTCTATTTTAAAATGTGATCGGTAACTTATTCAATTGTTTAATTTTTTGTACATTTCGATAATTTCAACAAAAGGAGATAGTTAAAATTGGTTCCATATTTGGAGATCAATTGTGTAACATAACATTATGTCCGTCCTGAAAACTTAAACTAAATAATAATGCTAAATAGAGTAAAAAGTGATTAAAGTCCGGCAAATATTTTTATTTTATTTAAATTTATTTTATTGGTATTTGGGAAACGAACAGTAGAAATTTAACATAAATATAGTAAGTTATAACAAATTCATAGACCAAAATTTGTTTCCACTTATAACTAATACATTCTTTAAGACCGTGAAGAAGTATAGTGAGAACAAAATTATCTACTACGTAATACAATATAACAAATTTTAGGGTTGACTGGACTCTTCTTCTTCTTCTTCTTTGTTGGCGGGCTGTTTTCCGCACTTAGTCGCATTTTGGCGACCATTGTGCGTGAGGGTGAAAGCGGACTGGTTACTCCAGCCAGCCAAGCTCCTTCCAGAAGCCAAGGACCCCAGACGGAGCACCAAAGGCTTCTTGCAATGTCCTCGGTGAGCCAAGGATATTCGCCCGATGTTTTGCCACCTCCGTGCAATATAGCATGACGTGAGATGGTGTTTCCGGTTCCCTCATGCATCCTCTGCAAATGGGGCTGTCAGTCGCACCTAAATAGAACAGGTGTTTATTTAGCAGACAATGGCCGGTGATAAGGCTTATCATTCTTCGCAGGTTGGGTCTGTTCATGCGAAGAAGACTGTTGGTCAAGCGAGGATTCAGGGACGGCATTGCGTCTCTGGATTGCCTACAGTCGGTCCGGTTTGCCCAGAGTGTATTGTGGGTTACCATGGTCATCTCTCTAAGCCATGATCTTAATAGGCTAAAGGGAAATGGGACAATAGGTTCAGGTCCTTCGACCGTGGTATTTGAGCCTATTCTGGCTAGTTCATCTGCTGCGTCATTTCCCAGTGAACCGCTGTGACCTTTGATCCATTGGAGTACCACCTGGTTTTCTACTGAGATAGTCTCCAGGATCTCGTGGCACTCTTTTATCAGTCCCGATGTGACCCTTACTTTTTTTAAGGACTGGAGTACAGCAGCACTGTCAGAGAGGATCCTGATTCGACAGTTTGTTACCCCTCTGTTTTTGACAGCTTGAGCTGCTCTGATTATACCTATACATTCTGCTTGATATACAGAATTCAAGGAACCAAGAGCAGTCGAAATTCTGATGTTAAGATCCTGGGAAAAGACACCAGCACCTGTGCCTGATCGCATCTTGGATCCATCCGTGTATATTCGTACTTCGGAAGATCCAGAGTACTCTTTAGCATTTTCGTGAAGTTGTACTGTATAGTGCCTTAAGAATATATATTCACGAGGTATTCGGTCACTCACAGCCACTACAAGGGGATGCTTGAGTATAACATCCTTTAGTACTGTTGAGTGTCTGATGGTTATATTGTCTTTCCAAAGGTGCAGAGCTTTGAGCCTCAGTGCTGCTGCCGCTGCTTCTTCTTTTATAAGAAGATGTAGAGGCGGAAGGCCCAATGCCACTTCTAGTGCCGCTGTTGGTGTTGTTTTCATGCTTCCAGTAATGGATAGACACGCCAGTCTTTGGAAGCTATTGAGGGTTGTCTGCACCGAGCTCAGTGTGGTTCTGGGCCACCATACTACCGAACCGTATGTTATTATTGGTCTTATGACCGCAGTATATAACCACCTGGTTATACTGGGTTTTAGACCCCAAGTGTTCCCAAGAAGTCGCCTGCATTGTGCCAGCGATAAGCAAGCCTTCCGGAGTTTGTCATCAATGTGTTTTTGCCAATTCAGTTTGTTGTCAAGTGTTACGCCCAGGTATTTGACACTGGTTGAAAAGGTTAGTTCTACGCCAAAGAGTTTTGGTGGTTTAGTAATGTTTATCGATCTCTTGGCTGTGAATAATACCATTTCTGTTTTGCTTGGGTTTACAGCTAAATGGTATTCAGTGCACCAGTTTTCTATGATTCTAAGGGCGTTCCGCATGATTTGACATAAGAGTTTCTCACACGTGCCATTAATAAGAATCACTATGTCGTCTGCATAGCCGGTAGTAAAGTATCTACTGTTATTTAGCCTGTAGATAAGGTCATCTACCACAAGGTTCCAAAGTAGTGGGGAAAGAACGCCCCCTTGGGGACATCCCATAGCCACCTTTGCCCTTGTTGTCTTGTTAACAGTGAACTGTACCGCTCTAAATCTAAGCATGTTATCAATCCAACCGCAGAGGGTTTCATGAATACCTTGCCTAGCCAGAGCTTGGCTTATGCTGTTGAATTTTGTTTTATCAAAGGCTCCTTCGATGTCTATGAAGACTCCTAGTGATGACTGTTTGTGTTCTAGAGCCGACTCGATCTTACCCACAACGTTGTGGAGAGCAGACTCTGTAGATTTTCCTGCACTATATGCATGTTGATTAGGGTTAAGCGGTTTCTTCATCAGCACCACGTCTCTTATATACCTATCACAGAGCCTTTCCAGGGTTTTAAGAAGAAAAGAGCTCAGACTAATAGGTCTGAATGATTTGGCTGCAGTATAATCACTTTTCCCTGGTTTTGGCAAGAAGATTACTTTTGCTTCCCTCCAATTCTTTGGTGTATACCTGTGTGCTATGCAGGCCCTAAATATATCAGTCAGCAGAGGGGTAACTTCATCTGCGCCCCACTGCAACATTGCCGGAAATATACTATCCAGGCCTGCCGCTTTGAATGGACGGAAGCAGTTTATGGCCCAATGTACCTTGTCAATATTGACAATTTGATAAGCCAGCTGCCAATCTTCTGCTGTTGGTATGTAGTGTGGCTCTTCATCCCATTCCCTCTCTGTTGTAATAGTGCAGCCAGGGAAGTGAGACTCCAGCAAAACATCACTAGTTTCTTTGTCGGACTTAGTGTAGGTATTGTCGGCCTTTTTGAGTGACCCTAGATATTGAACCTGCCCGTTTAGCAGGATCTTGTTCACCCTAGCGGCCGTGTTGTTAGACTCGATACTGCTACAAAATTTACTCCAAGCCTCGTGTTTGCAGGCTCGTATTCTCTTTTTGTAGTGACTTTGAGTTTCTTTATACGATTCCCAGTCAGTGTCTAGTCTGGTGTTTTTAGCTCGGTTGAACAGTTTTCTTAGCTTCTGTCTCAATCTTTCAAGTTCTGGACCCCACCAGAAGTTTTTTGTTTTGAAGACTTCAGCTTTTGAAAGTGGGCAAGCCTTTTCTTGGCTGGTTTTCATTATGTTGGTTACATTGACCACATTGTGATCTATGTTGTGTTTACTTGTGCTCATATCCTGCATGGACATGTCTTTCAGCGATTCTGTGAGATATTTCTTGAACCGCGCCATGTTTGTCTTGCGGGGGTTGCGTTTAGGTGTTAACGCGTTTTCTTGAGCATCAATTTGAATTTTGTAGCAAATGCGCCTATGATCTGAACATGAAAGCTCATCCGAAACATACCAATCTGAAACTAGATTCAAGGCATTGTTAGAAGTCAAAGTCACATCTACTATAGTCTGATATCGGGTTGATACAAAGGTAGGTTCGTTGCCCACGTTTGCGATGTCTAAATTATAGCTAAAGAGAAAAGATGTTAATTCCTCACCTCTTTTATTGTGATTGTCGCACCCCCATAGCGGATGATGCGCGTTGGTGTCTGCCGAGATTATTAGTCTGAGGTCGTTTGTGGCACAGTATTCTACGAGATCCGCAAGCTCCTTCGAGGGTATGTCCTCCTCTATAGGCATGTAGACCGATGCCAAAACTAGTGTCTCCAAGGTCCCCTCCCCTTGAGTTCGAAGCCTGACCACTGTCAGGTCTCTGGAACAGAATTCGGTTAGGAGCACTGCCTGGTAGCAGTTTGGCATATAAATACAAGTGCGTGGTTTATTAACGGAGGTTTTCAGCAGTAGCTTACCTTGTATGTTACTGAGTCCGCATATTTTGTCCCCTCTTATCCACGGCTCTTGAATGAGGGCGATGGTTTTGTTGTTTTCCTCCAGCCACCGGCGAAGTGTTGCCGTCGCGGTTTGACTGTGCTGGAGGTTGGTCTGTGTTGTGGGGAGGTTGGTACTATTCAGGAGAGCGGAGATAGGCGTCTTCTCTCTCTGAACCTTCCTCCTCTTCTGACGTGTCCATCCTGCTTCCCCTCGGCCACTCTCGATGCGCCGCAAGTGGCGGTTCGGTGACCCCTACCATCTGCATTCCAGATGTAGAGGGCACAGGTGAGGAGGTCCTCTGCGATGCCACGGTTACAGAGGATGTCTGTGGTGCAGGTCCACACACCTCCTCCCCCACAGCAGCAGAAGACGTTGCAGGAGTGTTGGTATTAGAGGGGGTCGCGGTTTCCGTACTGCTGTTTAGCCGGACATATATTGTGCCCAGCACGTACGATAGTCCACGACCGCTCGCCCTCAATTTGTCTGCGTCCGACTCTGGGA
This sequence comes from Morpho deidamia, assembly GCA_947086505.1. Taxonomy (NCBI): domain Eukaryota; kingdom Metazoa; phylum Arthropoda; class Insecta; order Lepidoptera; family Nymphalidae; genus Morpho; species Morpho deidamia. The sequence continues at coordinate 238,140 of CAMTZC010000009.1, forward strand.
TACCCAGCACCATAAAGGTGCCCTGTTTCCCGTCCGTCGTAGTAGACTCGCTGGAACTGTACAGCGACCAATCAGACACGCTGTAGTTGGTGTTCTGGCTGGCCAGTATGCGTTGTATTGTATCCACACGCTTCTGGCTGCCGGGAACAAACAGCGTAGCCTTCACCTTTTTCGGTACGTCCCTCTGAAGTTTAACCTCTAGAGATGTACCTTCCTTTGGAGACTTAATATCTCTGACTACCTCCTTCAGCCAGGCAAGGGACTGTTCATCACCGCACCACATGAACAGTGCGCCGTCGCGCAGAAACGCTTTGCCCCTGAAGGTTGGAAGGGGTACTATGAAGTCAGTGCTGCTTTCAACCGCCTGGTAGATTTTATTTTCTATAGACGTTTGAAGCTGCTCTGACTCTTCCCTGTTGAGCTCCCGTAGAGGGCGCGTGACCACGGCCACGGCAAGATGCGACTCTGTCGCCCTCGCGTAGCTGGGAGCGGCTCCATCCGGGTTTGGTCTTACCCGTTTCGACTCACCCCTAGGGGATATTGTCTCATCGAGTCGGGCCCTCTTGAAGCCCCCCTGAGGTTTCCCCCTGGGTTGTGATCTGGATGTCGGGGAGGGATGTAACTGTTTTGTCCTTTTCCCACCCCTAGCACCTCTCTTGGTTTTCCCTTGGTTCTGCTCATTTTTCCCGACACTACTTTGTGTGCCAGGACGCCTAAACATAACCGCAGGTTGGCCTTGGGTAGTTTTACCCGTACCTACCCGTGCAGCAGACGTACCTGCTTCAGTTGCTGAAGAACTGGTCGCACCTTTGCCTTCCTTCGGACGCCTCGCGCACAAGTCGCGGTTGGCACCCGTCGTCGGGTTCCGGATGCAATCAGACTCCGCCACATCCACAGTCAGTCGCGCAGCAGACAGTAGGTTGCCATCTGCAGACATGCCCACTTCAGTTGCTGAAGATCTGGCCACACCTTCCCCTTCCTTCGGACGCCGCACGTTTGTATCACGATTGGCACCCGTCGAAAGGTTCCGAGTACGGCCGGACTCCGCCACATCCGTAGTCAGTCCTGCAGCAGGCGGTGGGTTACTAACACTAACCCCCCCGGGCACATCTTGTACCGCGCCGATGTCGCGAGATATGCCCTGCTTAAGGTTTGCGTCAGACGCATTAGGTGCAGCGTGTAGTCGCGCAGCCTTTGATTTTCTCGCTTTCTTGCCAGGTCTCGCCTTTTTCTTTCGATCCCCCGCAAGAGCGATTTTGCTTACCGGTGGCCTCGGCTGTAGAGACCACAGGTTAGGTTTAGGGACGGGCGCCGATGGTATCGCCGCAACCAGGTCCCTGACGTCTATTGTGTCGGTATTGTTGGTACCCTGCTGCGTCCCGATATTCGCAGTGAGTATTTTGGTACTTGTTGCTCTGATATTACCTTCCATGTTAGAGCTTGGTATTAATTCACCTTCACGGTTTCCCACCCGCCACGGAGCCCGCACATTTGGGGATGCTCCGGCACAAACTGCACGGAGTCACCAGGATTACCGTGAAGGTATAGCAGACCAGAACGCGTTGCAAACGAGCCCGACATGGTGCGCAGTGGTCACTTGGTTGCTGAGGACAGAGCACCCCGGCTCACCATGTGTACCGCGCTCCACCGGCTGTCAGCCCCATCGCTCCATTCCACTCACCAGCGCCGAATACCGCAGAGGTGGTTAGCCTCAGGGCTACCGTTTGGCTCTGAAGTCCGGACCAAAGAGGGCGTGTTGCGTCCAGCAGGCATCTAACCCGGCCCACTGTTCGCTCAACCCCCCAGGATTCCATCCTCCTGAGGTACGGCGTTCTACTGTGCACGGCAGACACAGGTGGACGCTAAATCTGATACCACGACGCGTCCACTCGTCGTGGCACAGGACGAGCAGCTCTTAGCCACAGCTAGCAAGAAACCCGCAGACAAGCCGCCAGTAAGTTACTAACTGTGTTTCCAGGATGCACCGGAGTTAAGGGTTGCATTCAAATAGGGGTTTGACGTCCACAAGGAAGACAACCTTCGACTCGCACGTGGAGGTGGCTACAATCGCACCCCCTTGACTGGACTCATTTAAGCAGTCCAGTAATTGTTTTTTATAATTATCAACAGAGCCCAAAAACAAATCTAAATTATTAAATATCTGATAAAAATTATTGAATGCTCGATACAAAAAGGTACCACTAGTATAGTTTTTTTTTTTTTTTTTTTTTTTTTTTTTTTTTTTTTTTTTTTTTTTTTTTTTTTTTTTTTTTTTTTTTGTCAGGAAAACCCATTATGGGTCCCGCCGCCCGACGGGGACGAGCGGCGGGTATGTCGGACTCTCACCGACTAAAAACCTGACAGTGCTCCACCGCGCTGCTGGTGGCGGGGACAGGGTACCGTTAGACACACTTCCCCCATCCCCGCCAGCAGCAACTCTAAACCCCAGAGTGCGCCACCTCTGGGTCGGGGCCTCTCTCAAAGTGGCCCCTCCCTCCGCTAATCGATGCATCGGGAGCACCAGATGCATCGACCGCCTCGGGGACCTAACTCCAGCGAACGTCCGATAAACCCCGTTCGGAACGCTCGGAGGTCCCCATTAGGGCGGCATGCGACGGACTTCGGCGAGTCGTCTGCGCCCCGCTCGCCTGCGGCGGATCGGATCCAAGGACTCGACTTCCCGAATCCGCCCCGCCGCCTCCTTCCGCGAGATTACGTCCTCGCAGAAGGAGGCCATCGCTGCCCACGATCTCTCCCCGCCCACCATGGCACGAATCACGGCGGGCAAGGAGAGATCGTGCCCCACCTGTGCCACGAGTTCCGCCCGCTGAACCACCCAAGCTGGGCAGTCTGCAAGCGTATGCAGCGCCGTATCAAATTCGGCGCCGCACTCGTGGCACTCACCGGACGCCTCGCGCCGGGCCACCTTCCACAGATACCACCCGAAACAACCGTGTCCGGAGAGCACCTGCGTCAGGCGAAAGGTGAGGACCCCATGCCTCCTGGCGACCCAGCCCTGGAGAATGGGCTGGATGGCTGCAATCGTCCAAAATCCTGCACTGGGCGATTCCAGCCGCCGCCTCCATTGGCGGATGAGCTCCACCTGAGCTTCCCTCCGCCAATCCACCTCTACCACCGCTAAGCTTCCCCCCGCTGAACGGGCTTCAGCTCTTCGGTGGTAGGCCCGAGCGAGCACCTTGGCCTCTAGGTCCCATGGAGGGCACCCGGCCAAGGCGCAGGCCGCCTCACCGGAGATGGTCCGGTAGCCCCGCACCAGTCTGACCGCCATAATCCTTTGCGCCCCGCGCAACAGGGGCAGGGATTTAGCGGTCAGCCGCTCCGCCCATACGGGAGCGCCGTACAGGGCCATGGAGCGGACCACTCCGGAGTAAAGGCGCCGGCAGCCTGCGTTGGGCCCCCCCACATTTGGGAGGAGCCTGCTCAGGGCTCCGGCGGCTGCCATTAATCTAGGGGCGAGCCGCCGGAAGTGGGTCTCGAACGTCCACCGGGTGTCGAGAATTAATCCCAGGTACTTGAGAGTACCTGAGATTCCGATGGACGTCCCGCCCACCACCAACCGGGAGCCCACCGGGGGCGCCATCCGAGGCCTGTGGAAACAAATGGCCTCAGATTTCTCCAAGGCCACCCCCAGTCCCAACCGGCGAATCCGGGCCACGACGTGAGCTGTGGCCACAGTCGCCAGTATACGGGCCTCCCGGTAGGTGCTTGCGCGGGCAGTCACGAGAGTGTCGTCTGCATAACAAAACAGACGCACTCCCGGGAGCATCTGCCCGCGCAGCACCCAGTCGTAACCGATGTTCCACAGGAGGGGGCCTAAGACCGACCCCTGCGGAACACCGCACGACATCCTCCGCTCCTTCCACCTACCCCCAGACGTCGGGTACCTAATGGCGCGCTCGGCCAAATAGTCGCCGACAACGCGCTGCAGGTACGAGGGAATACGGTGGAAGCGTAGGGCCTCCCTGATCACTCCCCAGGGCAATGTGTTAAATGCGTTTGCAATGTCCAATGACACTGCCAACACCACATCACCCCTGGTTGTCGCCTCCTCCGCCAGACGTCTTACACCCTCGATACAGTCGAGGGTGGACTTGCCTTGACGGAATCCGCACTGGAGGCGACTGAGGTCGGGCCCTACCTCCTGGAGGTGCTGGACTATACGGGAAGCTATGATGCGTTCAAGCAGCTTTCCCGCCTCGTCCAGCAAAACGATCGGCCGATACGCGGAGGGTGTATCGGCCGGTCTTCCCTCCTTTCTGAGCAGGACCAGTCTTCCCGTTTTCCACCTACGGGGAAAGAGGCCCTGCTCGAGGCAGGCGCTGTAGGTCACCCTGAGTTCCGACTCCATTGGACCCAAGGCAAGCGCCCAGGCGCGTCCAGGAATTCCGTCGGGGCCAGGAGCGGTAGATTTAGCCTTCATTCGGCTTACCGCCTCCTGTAATTCCCCCTCCGACACCTCTGGCGCACCTGTCACAGCTACCTCCTCCTCGGGAGGCGCCATAAGAGGTGGCTGCACCTCAGCACCCTGCGGGAACAGGGCATCCACAATAACCTCTACGAGCTCCGGCCGTAGGCTCTCGGTGAGGGGGGGGGCACGGGAGCGAAGTTTTTTTCGCACCGCTAAGTAAGGCCTTCCCCACGGATTCCGATCGAGCTCTTCGGCCTGCTCTTTGTGGACCCTGTCCTTGGCCTCGCCAATGGCCTTCCGCAGGGAGATACGGGCAGCCTTGTAGACCTCGTATCGACGCCTCTCCTCCTCGATGTCGCGTTGTCTGCGACGCCTATACCTGGTGTACTGGCGGCGCGTAGCCACACACTGCTCGCGTAGCCACGCTAGGTCCTCCGACCACCAGTACACCCCACATGCCGGCCCTGTCCTAGACACCCTCGGCATGCTGGCGTCACAGACAAGCGACATCCGCCGCTGGAGGTTCTCGACTTCCGCGGCAACATCCCCACCCGTGGGTCCTGCTACCCACGCCTGGACAGTTGCGGCCTCGACCAGGAACTCGGGATCCATCTTTCTGATGGACCAGCGAGGACCGCCGCCTCTATTACACCGGGGGGAACTGGGAGTGAGAATGGGTCGTGTGGAGACCTCGAACCAAATATATCGATGGTCCGAGAGAGACTCCACACCCACCATTACCCCCCAGCTACTGACACACGGGGACATGGCGGCATCGACAAAGGTGACGTCAATTTTTGAGCCACCATTCCATCGCACACATGTGTCAGCTGTCCCCCGGTTCATGACGACCAGCCCAGCCGAGGCAAGCCAACTGTCCAGGAACCTCCCCCTTACACACGTGACTGGAGACCCCCACGCAGCGGATTTTGCGTTGAGGTCTCCAGCCAGGACCACCTTGCCGGGGCGTAACCTTCTCACCAAGTCTCCGACTTCAGCCATGTAAAGCTCGAAGTCGGAGAACAGTTTGTTTGGTGAGAAGTACACCCCAATGACAGATACGTCCCCAATTTTGGCAGAGACGTACCCGTGTCCTCTCACCACGTACTCCAGAACTGGAGAACAGACTGTAGCCCTGGATGCGATGGCTACCGCTCCATCATGATCTCCGACCCACTCTTCGCTTGATGGAACGAAGAGGGGCTCAGAGACCACGGCCACATGCACCATGCGCTCTGCCAGAGTCTGGAAAAGCAAATCTTGAGCTCCACCAGAGCGCATGATGTTCGCCTGAAGGAATCTCAAAGAGGACATTATTGATTATTGACCTCCATAGATTCCTCCATTGCCCGGCTCGTTGTAGCTTGAGCCGGGTCGGCGGTGAGTGGCGAGGGGACCCTCAGGCCATCACCCCCCCTTCCCCTCCTCGCAGGGACGGACGGTGCCTTGCACTGCCCGCCACCAGCCCGATGGTCAGCCTTCAACCCTGCTTTTTGGCAGCTCCCACAGTGCGGAGCAGCTGAGCAGGATTGAGCCTTATGGCCATTTTGACCACAGCGATAGCACTCATCGCTGCGGTCAATCGCCGAATTGCATTCTGCCCGCAGATGCCCTTTTTCGAGGCACTTGAAGCAGCGGCGAGGACGGGTTTCCAACAGTTGGACTCGGGTGGACACCCAGCCCACCAAAAGTCTACCAGCCGCCACAACTTTCTTAGCTACCGCCACTGGAACCCTTAACCAGAGGGAGCCAAGCCCCCTCTCAGTCCTACGGATGGCTCCGGTCTGTATATCCTGATAAGGACATTCACCGACCCGTGCGACAGCGACAGCGACGTCTCCCTCCGTGGTGGCGTCATCTAGGCCCACGATACGTAATTCAGCGCACTTTGTGGGCGTAGTGATGTGCACCGCCGGCTCCTCCTTGAAGAATTCACGGAGTCGGCTGGCGAGAGTCCCCGCCGTCTGCTCTTTTGTAGGCCCGGAAATCTCGAACATTCGGGCCCCAGTGGCCGCCTTCTTCAGCCTCATCCCCCCTTCCAGACCCAGGTCGTCGATCTTGACAAACCGACGCGCCCGGGTTAGGACTTCCATGTAAGATAAGCCCTTATCCAAGGCTTCTTTGCCCACGGTTACCACAACCGCGGCCGAGCGAGGGGTCTGGAGTTTCTTCCCCCCTCGCTTCGGCCGCGCCTGAGCCGTGGCGACCCCGGACATGGCAGGAGCCACGGCAGCTTTTGACTTCCCCTTGGATTTGGCACCCCTACGTGCCACCACGTTCCAGCCCTCACTCATAGAAGCGGGGGCTGGGAGTAGTGGTCGGGGCTCATGGCGAGTCTTCACCACGTTAGCCCCTGCCTTTTTCCTTTTGGCTTTTTTCCCGATGGGAGCCAAACCAGGTAGTGCAGGATCAACCACCCTTATTTCGGGCCGCCGAACTTTTTGTGACCGATTGGAGGCTGCCTCCGGAACCTTTTTGGCTGCCTCTGCCTCCCTTCTCTCTTTCTCCATCGCTCTCCTTTTATCTGAGGCTAATGGTGGCCTCAACCTCTCTTCAGGTGGGAGGCGTCTCTCCACATTGTCCAGCCGCGCTGTAAACATGTTCCGGAGCCTAACTATCTCCTCTTCCACAGTTAGGCTTTTCACAGTCTGTGGACTGTTTGTAGGAGCCACCTCTTTCCCAGGTGCATTGTTAGCACAAGTCTTCATCATCTCTTTTAACGCTGAAATCTCTACAGAGAGATTATTGACTACCTGTGCCAACCTGGCATTATCTTCCTTAAGGAGCCTTATCTCCTCCGTCTCGGTCCTATCGGCCAACGTCTTTGCAGCTTCCTCCATGATCTGGGCGACCTTATTTAGAGTTCCCCGGCACTTGCCATTGAGATTTTTGGACTTGCCAACGGTCGCCCTCATGGTCTCGGCGTTCTCCGCAAGGATTTTGCTGACGCGAGACGTATCCATATCCTTTACAGTCGGTTGACCTGACTGTACGCTGATTGATGCCGAAGATCGGCCTTTCAGCCACCTCTTATTTGTCCCGTCCATATCTACGTCTTCAGAAAGCCTTTCACGCTCTAAAGCGTCCAAAGCCTCTTGAAGGCCTGTTTCGGAACCCCACGCATGGGATCTGGTATCCGCTTTTTTAGCGTCCGGATCCTCATCCGAATCAGCGGGACTCCCGCGATCTTTTCGGCCTCTTTTGTTAGAGCGAGCACTGACGTCCGTGCCACTCACATTCTCTAACGACAAACATTTTGTCTTATTAGAAGTTTTAGTCGAGGTTCTACCCGAACTAACACTCCGAGTTCCACATCCGGTATTTATTGAACTGCGCGCTGTATCGCGCCGCGTTCCTTTACGCGTATCTGCGGAAACACCAGCCAAGCCGGTCTCATCTCCACTGATACCCCCTCCTATCTCCTCCGAAGCACTGGTTGCCCCCCCAGATACGATGGGGCGACCACGGCCAGTGCTGCACGGCACCCGCGGAACAAGTCCGGAATGCGTTGCATCACTGGTCGTGGTGAGGGATTCCCCAGATGAACTGGGACCCTCCTGGGTGGTCGTACGCCTGTTTGTTGCCATTGCTTCATGATTGTTGTGGGAAGCCCTAGCGACCGGATCCCCCCCGGCCATTCATCCTCTCAGCGGGCTTTGACCTTAGGATTGGGGTAATTTTTTATAGAGGTTGTCTTCCTCGCGGCCCCGTCCCCCAAAGGAGGAGCGGCCCCCGGTTCCGCATTAACTTGCGGATTACGGTGTGAGAGGCCCTAAATACCGAATAACCCTCCGGCCATTCATCCCCTTGGCAGGCCCCAAACCTGGGATTGGGGTGATTTTTTATAGAGGTTGTCTTCCTCGCAGCCCCACCCCCAAAAGGAGGAGCGGCCCCCGGTTCCGCAATTACTTGCGGATTACGGTTTACTCCGCCCGACGTGACTCCCGAGTTGAGAGTCAACAGCCTACCGGCCACGAAACACGGCCAGAACGGCTCGCCGCACGGAAGGACGTTTCCGTCCCCACTGGGTAATTTTTTATAGAGGTTTTCTTCCTCGCAACCCGAAGGTCCCCGTTCCCATTGCTGGGCTTCCGGGCTTGGCCAACGGTGGCCGAAACCATGTCCAGATAGACTTAAGATAAGCCCGACTGAACCCGTCACCCACTGGAGACTCCATCCACCCCCCTTGGAGTCCCCGGCCAATACAGATTGCCCTCTGCTCATCAGAGGGACAACTGGATTGGCCACCCCACAGTGGTCCGTTCGCCAAGCCTATGGAATACTCAAATACGTATTAAATTTGAGTATTCTAAAGGCCTGCCCAGGGTGCGCCACGAGGAGGCCGACCGACTTTGGCACCCCACCACTAGTATAGTTAGTTCTAGCGAAAATCACGCTTAAAGTATTCACATTACGAGCACTCAACCTAGGACATCTAAACAAAATCTTAGAGCTATAACCGTGTCATACGATCTTGCGTTACATCACCGTAAACGATAAAGAATGCAGTTACCATATCTGGACAATATGCAATGTGCGAAATGAACTTTGAACTGTATAATAGCAAGTCCCGATATTAATTACTGTGCATAACTATTGTAATGTTTTATACTAACGTTTAATTTAAAAAAAAAAGCATAAGTGGTTTTAATATTCCTTAGGATGGTAATTTATGGGTGTTATTAAAACATTATATGAAAATTTTGTAATAACACCCATTAATTACCATCCTAAGGATGGTAGTTTATGGAGAATAAGGGGAGCAAGGGGGAACGGACTTCCATCTTAACCGACCCAAATGTCAACCTCACCTGCACGCGTTAGTATCTGTTCAGAGACATACTAACGGCGATGGCCTCATGGCCGTCGCGGTGCTTCCTGCTAGACAACTAACGAGGCTCTGGCGACCGATTAAAGGCGGTATATCCTTACACCCAAACATTTGGAAGAGGTCTCAGCGGCCTGGAGTGCTAAATACCCTCCAAAAGTCCTGGTGCAGAAGGCAACGGGAAACCACTGCACTAAAATCCCAAGAAACCAAGTATGAACGGACAAACTAATGAGGAAACGTTGGCATGTCATCCGGCCCCCACCCGGCGCCGTGATGAGTCCAGGTCGCACGGTGTGAAATATGTTACTGGCCACACTGATGTGAATCATCAGGCACAGTGCGGAAACAATATTACTGGTGAAAACAACAAAGCTTCTAGTCACCAAACATCACTAAGGAACGGAATAACTCTGGCTTGGAATGTACGAGGTATGATACAGGTGGGAAAACAAGAAATAATAGACAAAGAGCAAAAAGCCTACAAACTGGATATCCTAGGTATAAGTGAAACTCACATGAGAGGTTCTGGCTTTTACACAACAAGTAGGGGTCACATATTTCTCAGGACCAACAGACGAAAGTAGCAAGGTGTAGCAGTTTCTGTCTCCCCGAAAATAAACAAATGCATGCTTGGATACAATCCAGTAAGTGAGCGTATAATCGTTTTAAAATTAAATACAAGACCATGCCCGACTAATATAATCCAAGTATATGCGCCAACATCATGCGCAATAGAAGAAGACATCGAAAATTTCTACAGTAAACTCGAGAATTTATATAACACACTACCAAAGCGAGAAATAAATATACTCATGAGCGATTTAAATGCCAAAATAGGCTGCACTGAAAGAGATAACCACATCAGAGATGTCGTAGGACGCTATGGCCTAGGCAGGCGCAAAAATAGCGGAGAAAAGTGGCTACAATACTGTGTGGCTAATTCTAAGGCTAATTCCCTCTCAATAATGAATAGCTTCTTTCAGCAACATCCCAGGACGCTTTACACCTGGAGATCTCCAGATGGTAAAACGCGAAATCAAATAGACTATATTACCATAGCCAAGAGATGGAAGTCTTGCGTTAGTAATACCAAAACATACCCAGGTGCAGACTGTGGTAGTGATCATGTACACTTGGTTGCTAATATGACGATGAAATTGAAAAAATGTTACCGTGCCACTGACAATCGAAAGCGTAGGCTCGGTCCCGGGGAACAAAAACTTTTCAAAAACTGTTTTGAGAAAAGGATTGTAAATGAAAGGGCCCCTGAGACAAGTGCGGATGTTAATGAAAGGTGGAACTGGTTAAAAAACATCATAATCTCGTGTCATAACGAATGCCAGGTTACTAAAATCACTACCCCTAACAGCTTATGGTTGACAGAAGAGACATGAAACGTTATCCTTAAAAGAAAGAGTCTACTACGAAACCTCTCTAATGATGCCGATCGTAAACTTTATGAGGATCTTTCGAAACAAGTGCGACGCCTGAGAAGAAGAAGAGACAAAGATCAATTTCTCAACAACATATGCATGGAAATCGAGGAGCACGCTGACACAATCCATACGCGAGACGTATTTATGAAGATAAAGACTATACGAGGGAGCAAAAACGAAGGAGCTGGGTTATAGAAAATGAGAACGGGCTTGTACTGACAGAAGTGGATAAAGTTGTGGATAGATGGAGACGATACTGTCAAAACCTGTATTTGGACCCACTTAATTCATCTGGGACTAATCTGAACACACTTGATAAGGCTCAAATGGAACCTGATCACTTCGGAATGCTGTCCTCCACTGAGAAGAACTGGCAAGAAACTCAGTGGTTGCTCTTATCACGAATATTAACTATTTGACGTTAGATCCTAACAACACGAAATACTCAATATCGGTAACCGAATCAACATTAAGACGTCACAGCACTTTATAACGTATGGACACCTTGAGAGGTAGTATTTGACTAACTAAACTGTCGAATGTCGCTCGCGAACAAGACTCGGGTTACAATCTCGGGTCACAGCCCTTATTCATTCGGTTTCATCCCTCTACCCACCAAATGACAGATAACATATTATCGTAGACAAAACACATCTTCATTATCATTCCAATATGGAAAGATAATAATGATTCCTAATTCTATAAATTACTTAACTAAACATTTATGTTTAGATAAGTAATTAAGTAAATAGTTAAGTAACACGTGTCACTAAAACTGAGATAACTCATGCGTCCTTTTAAGGGTTTAATCCCAACCATATTTTTGATAGCGAAAATGGTGACCTCATTAGTACTTTTTGTATAGCGTAGATAGAGTTGTTGGCGAGTTGAGGGATCGAAACTCTCGTACACTTCATATAGCGTGAGAGCTATTGCCTTCAATTTCGAACTTCGCTAAGTTGTTTTTCGTCGAACACCGTTCCACTTCCGCGGGTCACGTGTTGTAGTCGAGGCATCGCGCTGATTGTGTCCCGCGGGGGGCGCACGTTCTGCACCGCGGCGTTCCCTATCTATCAATACGATACGAGGCGTCGTTAGCTCGCAGCCAGCCTATATGCTAACAAAAGATCTGTGCGAATAATTGTATGACAGATCGACGAGCGAGTGACGGACGGCAGGTTTGAAGATGATGTTTTAATAAATATAACACCACGATTCACTTTATTCGTCTTAGGTATGGTCGGATATAACGAGTTAAGAGTAAAGAGGAAACTCTTCCTTGTTGTATACTTACTTAAAATAATTAGAGGCAAAACAAATAATGCTTATATGCTACAATATATCCGGCTGCATGTCCCAGACGGGTACGTGTGGAGAAGGCGGTCCCGTCACTATTGGTGGTTCCTCGCGGGCGCACGAACCTGATTGAGCAGGCGCCACTCGCACGTGCTATATGAACTATTAATATGTGTATTTGGGCCATAGAAATAGATGTTTTCTTCAGTTCTTTGAGTGAATTAACAAGGATAGCTTTATATGTTATAATTTACTATTAAGTTATGCTACACTGTTTTATTAGGGTTCCCCGTAATGATAGTGGTAAGCTTGAAATAAATAAATAAATATTTTTTTCGCAAAGCAAAGTATGTAAATCATTCATTGGTGATATACGATTCTATAATAAAATTCCACAATCAATTTTCGTGTTGGCATCAGAGCACTCCCAAATAAGGAGGCTGATTCAGAAAGAATACCTTATTACTGAGGATTACATAAATGATAAAAATGCATAGATTTAGTTACCTTCCAATTTACAAGATGGCAATGACAACAAGCAAAAAAAATCTTTTTTGAAAAGAGCAATCACCGAATTTCTTGCTGCGAGAGAATCCAGCAAGAAATTCGGTGATTAGGAGAAATTTTCTTAAATAGTAGAGTTAACGATTTAAAAGCACTTGATTGCAAGTTAGCTTCAATACGAATTTCAGTTTTTACTTTTAAAGACGGCAAATGTACTAATTAATAAAGAAATGGGAGGAAATTTAAAAAATGAACTATAAAGCTCTAAAAAAATGATAATGGGAAGTTACATGTGTAAGATTCTGAGTGAAAATAAATTTCAAAAGAAAAGCCTTTTGAATTCTCTTTATAAAATTTAATTAACCACTCGTGTTACCTTTAGTGACGGATCCGCCGAAATTATTCATTTTTTTCAAATAACAAATAATAAATACTAATTAACGAACTAGTCATATCAACTAGAAAATCAATTTGTCTTTTCTTCATGTAGCTTTCTTCTTGACGCAAAGATGATTTAACAATCAAGTACGTTACTTCTGTTATGACATATAAAACGTGCTTAATTGATATTTGCGATACATCGTATAACTAACGTACTAGTTATATGAAATAAATTTAAAGTAAAACTAGTGATGGAGATTGTTAATAGAGACGATTACATTTAAGTTATTGGACCTAAAAGGGAAAATAAACACAACAAACAAACATACAAGTAGAAGTCAAAACACTAGGAATCCAGATGGCAGTCCAGCGACGGACAGCGAAGTGCAACAACGTTCGCAGTATAAAAGCTGCCGTCTCAGCGGTTTTCTAGTTGAACTGAGTTCGAGATGTTTTTAAAGTTAGTGACTTGAACATGAAACTTTAATAAACCTAAGTTGGACGGTTGGTGTCGAAGCTTGAGTCCTATTTTATAATTCAATACCAATATGAGAGAAGATTTTTCTTTAAACTTTAATATCAATTTCTCTTTGTGAGTCAGTACCTATCCACCCCACGCAGACCTTTGAAGTATTATATCGTTAGTAATACATGCAAATAACATATCGACTGGCCCGTTGGCGCTGTGGATAGTGACCCTGCCTTCAGCTTCGCGGGTCGCGGGTTCGATTCCCGCCGAGGGCCAACATTTTCTATAAACGAATTGTTGGTTTTTCGAGCCTGGGTGTGTATTTGTATTTAAGTATGTATTTAAACTTATTTATGTAGTATATCTACCAGTTGTCCGTCACCCATAACACAAGTATTAAGTTACTTACTTTGGGAACGGAAGACCGTGTGTGTAAGTTTCCCAAATATTTATTATTATTATTATTATTATATCGGGAACCTACTGAGAATTTTAGATGCATGTATCATTGTCTCCTTTTTATAATATGTAGTTCTAGATTTGTGAGACACACCTAATGTAATTCTTTCCAACTCCCGTGGGGTAAACATAGTTCGAAGATTTCATGTCTTGACAGATTTTCATCGTATTTTCACAAAAAGGAAAAAAAACGTATAAAATTAAGATCGCTACGCGATACCTCGGCCGGTGTTTGTTGGGGTTGAGATAAATGAAATTGTTCGCTTAAACACGAATATAGTTTCTTTCTTATCTGTCACAATAAAAGGGTACCGTGACCTATTTGTGACAGCACATATCAGTTGTCGTTGCGAGTACAATAACCTAAACAGGTTATTGTACTAATAGAATAGAATAAACATTCTAGTTGTTGCACCTAAAATAGCAGAGCAGACGGGCTAGAATTTATCGATTATGTTATGTTATAAGGATCGCCGACAGCAAAGTAAATTTTAAATAAATTTATCTTAGTACCAAGTACTTCTTGAAACTAAAAATCTAACATTTGCCATGTAAATCTATTAATAATTCTAAAATGTGACGGCCCAGATTCTTATTTTTTTTAATAAATAAATTTTGAATATATGGCACACTTACACTCACGGTCGTCCATCTCCAAAGTCAGTAACTGAATACTCGTGTTATGGGTGATGGACAACTGGTAGATATACTACATATATAATTTTAAATAATAAAAATACATACTTAATACAGCCAACCAACAAAATTGTTTATAAAAAATGTTGGGTCTCGGTGGGAATCAAACCCGCGACCTGCGGAGCTGAAAGCAGGGTCACTACCCGCTGCGCCAACGGGCCAGCAGATTTCTGTTTCTGTCCTGTCTGAGCTTGTATCATTACAAGTGTAAGACGTCGTAGAGTCTATCTCCTGATGATGTTTCGGTTGCGAAGAACTATGACTATAATTTTAAAACAATAAGTTATGAACTTTCCCGTGTGTAGGAGGAAATGCTGTATGAGATCGTTTCTGAAATTGGACGTTGAATCGCACATAATATCTATGGACAGAGTTCTGGTATATATATAGTACATATCAATGTTTTCAGGATGTCAGTGCGTTGCGGGAACAGGGAAGCGCACTCAGCGGCGTCGAGTCAATACCTTCAGCGTTCAGTATTTGTTTATCGCGGCCTCTCGTGGCTGAGCTACGAACACAGACTGTTCACGATTTACCATATCTCGCAATGAAACTTTGATAATTTTAGTCACGTCTGTCTATAACATCCATAATATACTGGTCGCTGTCTTTGGGCCCTAATAGGCATGATATATCCGATTTAATTCTCTTGAAATATAATGAGCTCCTGATAAAGTAATGACAGCTTGCAGGTATTTTACCTGTATTTGGCTTACCTGATCTACATTAAAAATTGTGTTATATATTATTTACAAATATACACCTCTGTTTACGCTATCTAGAGATTTTACGTCTTTATTTTCTTTAGATGCAGTGTCACCCTGCAAGATACAGCGGTTCGATTTGAGGTAGTTTCATCTTTAAATAATTTATAGAATTAGGCGTTACTTTGCGGAGATCCATAATACAAAAGTAATAATAAAATTATTTTGCTATAATCCGCGATACTGCGGGTATATCGCGATAACGCGCGAGTATCGCGGAATATAGCAAAATAATTTTATTATTACTTTTGTAGTTTCATCTATTTTTATGTACAATTTATGCAAAATTTCGGATCCTACGGGTAAGAAAAAATTCTTAAAAATTAAAGAAAATAATTTTTAAAAAAAAGGACTACAAGGAAGTGTCTCTAAGTAAAGTAAGTAAGGAGTTTAATATAAAGGACAAGATTGTCTGTACGAGAGTCTCATTAAAATATGGAGTGAAAGTATATACGTGAAATTAGAACACCGACCCACATTTAATCATAATTATTGAATGAATTAATTTAAGTCAGACTTACGATGCCAATTAATGTCTTCATTTATAAGAGTAATTGTAGATAAATTGTATCGTACCGAATAATGGCGATCTCCGGAGGTACAATATTTCTGTGTTAATTATTTAGATGAATTCATACAGTCGCGGCTGGATGCCATTTAAATTGCTAAGCAGTGCCGCTCCGTCCGCGGGGTCGGCGGCATTACGGGACAAATAAATGTATTATTTGGGACATTAACGTAATTTATACGTTTTGAAAATTCCGCGGCGTATAATTACTGAGGTTGAAACTAGAGAGAAGGGCTTACGCCTGAGTACTTCCAATTTTGGTACAAAAGACGTGAAAATGAATTTATGGATGTGAAAAATCCTGAGATTGTCGTCAAACAAAACAAATTAAAAAAAAGCTTAAAAAAAAGTTCTTAACTCAATTTCATATCCCTAACGTTAACCGTTGAGCAGTTCCATCGTCTGGAGCTAATCCTGGCAGCAGCACCAGTTCGTGCTTATCATAAAAATGTCATCGGGAAGTGGGTCAAATTAAATTTGCAAGATTCCACCTTCGCACACATGCAAGTTGGATAAAAGCTTTTAAAAAGAAACATCGTACAAGGTCCGTCCCATTCTATACCGCGTCTTTCTATTTGTTTCGGTAGATCGTCGGCACGCCATTCATATTACAAACTTTTGACTATTATCAAGTATTTTAAAGCTGTAATCGAATTCTATTAACTGTTGATTTACTGTACAGTCATGTATAGTACCGGGCGATAAATAATGCACATCGAGGCTTACAGAGAGCGAATCGGCTAGATTCTGCTTCATAGAGCATCGTCTCTGCCGCACAGACTGACGAACCCGTGTGTGACAGAGACAGCGCTCTACGAAACCGAACTGGCCGGCTGTTCCTTTCTAAACATCGATGTGCATTATTTAATGCCGGGTACTATACCTATGTTTATTTGAGAGTTGACTCGATAATTTTTGGGTTTAATTCCTCGTATAATTGTTTTGTATTTATTTATTACAAATATCTACAGTTCCTTGAACTAGTAACAAAATAGTCAGGCTAATTTATACTTATCACTAGTCATCCCTGCGATTTCTTTTTTTTAACGGCGAGCTCTAATTTTCAACAACCCTTTATTACATATGATAGATCATCCATGGTACAAATGGATGGTACAAATTTACCTGGACGTGTAGGATGCGTGTAAGGAGCCCTCCTGGTGAAGAGGCGAACCCTCAGAAGCTGTACCCCGATTGTGAATCAAAATGTTGCCGAGAGGCAATCGAAAAGACTAAGTCAAGAGAACTGCGCCGACAAAGCGCAGTCACACTGCAATTACAATTAAATGAATATTTTCAAAAAGCCGTGCGTAATGTTTCGCTTTTTAATTCTACATGAATATTTCATTACGTTTCTTTCGTGAATAATATTTTTGTCGCTCCGCGTCCCGTGACTCCTGTCGGCTCCTGTTACGGCTCGTTGCCAAATGAAACGTGTATAATTTGTTTCGGTACCTGCTAACGTAATAAATAACACCGACAACAAAAGTTTGTTCTCTCAGCTTTAATTAAAAACAGCATATTATTTAGTAATTAAAACTTGAATACTGAACATTAATTAATGATATCTTTTGCTAATCAAAAGGAGATCAACTAGTGGTATTTACAGGGTGTTTCTGTACTGTGAAAACTTTATCTTAAGAGGGAAGACATCTTAGAACAGATTAACAGTAGTTCAATACAAATTTATGGAGCATTAAACACGTTTTTATCGTATCGCCAACTCATAAACCTCTGACTTGCAACCGCACGTCTATCTTACGAGGTGCGACCGTTAGGGATGTCACGTGAGGCGCACTTGGAAAAATTGTATACGTGAATGGCACCGGTTTTTCATTGACAGATACTGAAACTCAAAACGCTTATCGATCGTTGTAAGATATGTCTTTAGCTCCAAATTATTTGTCATTACTAGTACTAGCTTCATTTAATAATTAATAATGTTATAAAAAATTAGCTTAACTTGATCTTAAAAGACAGACAGATTTTTTTAAAATATTAGTGTAACGGGATAAAAAAATTATATTAAATACAAGTCATTTTTTACAGAACTGAATGAAATACTATATCGTGTATTATCAATTATTTATTGGATTCCAATCGGGTCTTGCAAAAAAAAATTATTGACTTGAGAATACTAACTACTAGCCTTACCTAACCCAAGTAACTATTTCTATTGTAGATACGGAATCTCCAACCGTCACCGTTTCCCCAAGAAATTACAGCATAGCAACTGAAACACGAGTGTAGCTTAGTTCAGCTGCAAAAGCTAACTATTTAAGTTAACATAAGCTATGTAAGCACCCTCATTTACAACTTTTTGTTTGATAATATGATAGTATGTAAAACTTTTTGGTTATACTGATATCAGTATAACCAAAAAGTATAGTTTGTTTGATATATAACTGTAATTGTTAACAAGTCTTTCCGTTTCGAAACAAATATCTCTATTGCATTTCAAACAGAATGATATGAACACAATGTCTCGCTAACTCGGCAGTGTCAGCCCTAGTCGAGGCCGCGTCGTTAAACTGAGCTTCTTTAAGCGATCGCTCCGCGGAGAGATCGTTTCCAACGGTTCTCTCTGCAACCACCGATTTCTTTAGAAATTGATTTTAAAACAACATTTTCGTCATAATGTCATTACTATGTTATTTTGAATTTTGTTTAATATACAGAAAATGTCGTTTAAATATCAATACAGGCTTTCTCACCGTTTTCCTTCACAGAAAAGAATAATCCATCGTAATACACAATTTTGGGTTCAAACCTGCGACCCCCTAGCGAGAGTGGCAGTCTCACCGTTTGGTAACCATAGCTTTATTAATTATTCATAGGGTCATTCATTCATTCATTTACTGAAAAAATTGTAATTTATATTTGAAGACGTAGGTATATGTCTTTGCTTATCAAATATAATTATACTGAAGATTGGATCTCGTTTTATTAAATTTTATTTATCAATTATGTACATATATGATGTGAAATTTACATACAATCATAGAATTTTTGAATTTAAACTATCGTGAGTGGTATTCATTATTAATGTTGAGAGACCGGCTATACTCACGTCTTATTTTATCGGATGAGCCCGACTAGTTTCAAGCCCATACGGGGCTTTTATTCATGAGCTCTTTACGCGGTGTTATCGCGGCGGGAACTGTACAATCATAGATTTTATAGTCGCTTTGATTGTATATAGTTTTTATAATTATTTGGGTTCCAAAGGTAAAATTTCAAGAAATAACATACTATGCTAAGTGCGAGAGATATTGATTATTGCGATGCGATGAAAAAGGAGTCAACTTGAAGAATCCAGTAATTAGTTTTAGCTTCCAGTGTCGGAGTTCGGCGGCGAGAAGCGTGCACATTGTTCAAATTGTTAATGGGGAAGCGCGGCTTTCTGTAGCCGAGGCTTGAATAAAACACTGTTCGCAAAAATATAAAAATGCTGTTCACAGTGCACGCTGTATAATTATCGCGATGTTCCGGCATTAAATTAATATCGATATTGAACTGATATACCTCGGGCGTAGAACCCGCGGGCTGAGTGTCAATTATTATTGGCGATTACATATGCATTACATGGATTAAGTTTGAGATTAAATAAGTTTCAAGACTTGTCGTATAGTTCTGAAGAAATTCAGTATAAAATAATCTCTAGACGAAGATGAGGAATCTCAAATAATCGAAAGGGAGGAAATCGAAAATAGATTTTACAGTTTAATCGCACGCGCCCAGGAATTGTTACAACTTTACGAAAATATGCCTAAAGTGAATCATCATCTATTAACGGTTCTGCCTCATCAAAACATAATTATCTTAAATTACCACCTCTCAAGATTTCGCCTTTTAATGGCGATCCGAATAAATGGTTGGAATTTAGAGATATGTATATATCATTTCAATTCATAATCATTATTATGTTTAGATTATTAGCAAATTTCATTATTTAAAATCATATTTAGAGAATTCTGCCAGTGCAGTCATAAATTCAGTCACGGTCTCGTCTCTCAATTATCCGATCGCTTGGTCGCTCCTCTGCGATAGGTTTAACAATAGGCGTCTTTTAATAAATGAACACATCAAATGTCTTTTTTCCATAGAAACTATTTCTAAAGAATCGAAAAAGTGTTTACGCAATTTAAAAGATGAAATTTCAAAAAATCTGAATGCATTAAATTCGTTAGGAGAACAAACCGAATATTGGGTTTTTCTGATTATATATATGGCTTCTTCAAAACTTGATTCTGTAACAGCTAGAATTTGGGAGGAACTAGGGGCACCAGGGAGAATTAAATGGATCTCCGCAAATTAACGCCTAATTCTATAAATTATCCGAATAAATAAATAAATCTATATAATTCGAGCATAGGACGTTCGCTGCTAGTTTTATGTACTTTCAAGGGAAATATTGACTGCAATTCTAGTTCTTTCTATTCTGAAAATAACAAGTTTGAAAATAACAAAGGAATGTATTACGGTAAAACAGGTCTCTATCTATTTAATGCTTTATCTAAAGTTGAAAATAATATACAGACATATATTACTTTAAATATATAAGAATACATCGTAAAATTCGATCCAATGCATCATTTTCTTTTCTATTATTGTGATCATATTTAAAATAATCATGTTAAATTTATACTTGCTATAAATATCGTTAGGATTATTAGCTTTTCAAGTTCAAGTTTTTATATTATTGTTAATTAAATTCAAATCAATTCGGCTGTCAATCATTGCCTTATTTATTGAGACCGATTGAATTCCTTTCCTCCTGGCGTACCGAGTGGAGTGCGCTGCGGCCCGGTGTCAGGTGAGTGTGTGTCCGGCAAACACTACACTGTGCACACAATCAGGACGATTGCTTGTAGATTGTTCTATTTCGTTACTTTGGTACCGCTTTCTAGGGCAACCATGTTTCATTTATTTTAAACGCTACGTATTTTATGGTTTAAAGATACCTTGGTTCACGAAGTGAAATGAAAATAATTTATCAGCTTACAATATCATTACCCGCAGTAAACACACATGGCGTTACATCGCATTACGGAGTGTATATTTCATGCACGTTAAAGTTATCAGTTCGGTCATCAATCAACATTAATCGATAGTTTATATGTAGCGTGCACCCTATAAAAGTCCTGGGGCAGAGCGATGTCATTTAACGGTAGCTGGTGAAGTCCGAGATGGAAGTCTTCCTTTTATCAAAGGCACATTAGAACAAAAAAAATGTTTGTTCACAATTACAACATAAATTACATTCGAGGTCTAAATAATCTTGCGAATCTTTCGCAATGTGAATTTCAAAGTTTTGTTTTATTAGAATCTAGCATAATAACACTTAGTATATTTAAGAAAAAAATACTGCCTGTGTATCTATTATATATACTACTGCCTCTCTGCTCCACTCTTTTTTTTGGGTTGAAGCATTGAATTGACATTACGCTACTCCAATGCGGATTGTCAGGTCACACATGACTTCCTTTATATTTACTTTTCAATGGTAAATAGGTATTAGACACATAGGTTTTTATAGAAAATATTATTTCTGTCTGCACTGGCTTCGATCGTCTATCATGGCTCAGTGACAAGACAATAGACAAGATTATATCGAAGCAAAGTTTGGAGTGTTCATGATGTCCTCACTATCTTTAAGAGTGTGGATATAGAAGTCCGCCTGTTGATAGATTAAATTGAATGTTAGCCAAATCGGTTGACTTGTTTGCCCAATTCAAGAACAATCACCAGGGCGTGTTTCGGTATGCGATGTTTGATGAAACAGTAGATAAGTGTAGCTTCTCGAAAAAATATTATTATATAATTATTGGAAATATTAACTGTAGAGGCGTCTTTTGATCGCAACCAAAACGAAATTCGTCTGGAATTGTAATTGGCGGTTTGATAACTACATTATAGGTATTTTATAGAATTGATACCAATAAATTATGTAGGAAAGTATTTTTTATGGCAATTTCTGTGACATTCAGCGAACCATTGAATTATATTCTTTAAATCTCCAACGAATATTATATAACATATGTTTTTAAAAGCAGCACGAATTTTTTGAAATCTATGAAATCTGCAGAAAATTTTCTATTTCAACTTTTTTATTTTCCAATAGGTATCACTTAATATGTATTAGAAAATTAATTACTGTGTATTGTGCTTTACATAGAATTTCAAATTACAGCTGTTTAGGTAACAGTTACGTCTAGAAACGCATTAATCTATTTCGTTGGAATTTTCAGCGTAGCTCTTTTCCCAAATGTCTTATTATATTCATGGGTTTATGTTTAATTTAATTTTATGCAGAAAGAGATTAAAATTAAACCAGTTACAGCTTCGAATAAACTTTTATTGGGCGTTCGTTAACGAACGGAGCCTTTCATCGTACATCAAATTTACTAATAAAATACATTTAGTCCGTACAACGTAGTAATTAATTCGACTAACTAGCAGTACATACATAGTTACATCACCCGACACTTACCGCTACGTATACAGATATCGTATAAATTAATACATTATATACACAGGTCTCATTCTAACTCGCGAGAAACTAAAAAAAACGATATTTTAACATAGAAGAGTAGTTTAAAAGGACAATTATAAGCCAACAATAAAAAGTTATAGTATTCCATATTCACCCACTGTCGTTACAAACCAGTACGGTACGAGGCTGAAACTAATAACTGACTTGTTATATACGCAAATAATATCGCTAATATTAGAACGAGACCCATCGAAATCTACTCCAGAAGGTGACATATTAGCTACATTTGTACGATTGAATATGAAACTATAACAAAATTGTATATTTAAAATAATAACTAGGAACTAATGCCCCGAACTAGGAGCCCCGCCACTGGCTGGCAGCGGAGAGTTCTGGCGCGGACCTAACTTAAACTAATAGACGTGAATATATTTGGATATTACTAGTGTATCGTGTATAGTGTATAGTACAGCACAGTCGCCAGTGGTCTAGGCCTCGCCTGCCGCCGCTCCATCTGCGAAACACACGTCGACTGTTAGTTACTACTAGTGTTACTACTAGGGATGGACAGAATCACCAATCACTTAGTGATCGTGATATGATTCACTCATCATATAGCATCTTCTTCTATTGAATTTTAAATAACTGCCATAAAAAACTAAAATAATATTACAAAGAAATGTTATCGTTATATCATATGTATCGAAGTTATGTGGCACTGTTACGATATTCCAAGTGAATTTATTACCTACAATTGGCCAAAATTATTGTTACACAAACAAATCTAATTCTTATAAATAATACGGAATGTGACACTTTAACGCTATTCTAACTGAAAGTATAATCTACAAATAAAGACCGTATTGGATGTGATTTAAGTATTACGTTTGTTTGTAGTAACAATAACTTTGACCAGTGATAGCTAAATAATATAATAGCCGATAGCATTTTTTGCTATTTGCTATTTACGCTTTTAGCGATTCAGCGATTACTAGACTGAATGATTGCTTCTACAGACAAATGTAGTCCTTATATCCTATACATTGCGTACGCATATAACATTTGCCTACATTTGTTTGTGTACATAATAGCAATCGCAATAGCAGCACGATCACCGTGGTCACCTTTTATCATATCATGGTACGAATATGATTCTCAAATCGCAATCATACCCAACCTTAGTTACTACTAGTACCTTGACTTGCTGTTAGATGTGTAGATGTCCTATTTAACTATAACCGTATAATTTACAAGAGTTACCTTACGCAACCAGTAACTTTATCATTATCAGTTTTTGTTACGATCATTTTTATCTTTTCGGATTATTAATTTATTTGTTAACTTTTAGCATTTCACAAACTTATTTAATATTGATTTACTTTAATTTAACATTATTAAATCACTTAAGCCAACAAAAATTAAAAAAAATATATATTGCCAAGCGTGATAAGTTTATAATTAATTGTTTTTTTTAAAGCGACTATATATTTAGATTTTTTTTAAATTGATATTATTCATACAGTTTATTTTTAATTGTTGTGTAGTTATTCGTAAGACCAAAACCAAACTTCGAGAAATCCCAAATCAGCCCGAAAACTAAAGAGCGATGTTTTTACGACGAGAGTACAATTGGGTACAAATTATAATTTTGAAATTAACTTGTAAAAGTGTAAGTTGACTTTGGAAGTTGTAACGGGCCGAGTACATAAGCTGCTTTTCACGAGATGAAAACGACGAAAGGCTTGAAACGCGCCTCGCAATATTAACGGATTAATTATAACGGCGGGCGGAGGAGGTGGCAAGTCGGGCTAACGGCCGCTTAATTCGACTCCATGCAGATTACGTAACTTTATTGCAATTAACGCAATCACATTTATTACCTGAAATTGATGCGCCATCAACGAAATATAACTCGGGGGTGTCAGGGGGAAATATTCTACCCCATTCCCTCAATTACAAATTCTCAATTCACATTTGGCGTTCTGTACTGACGGACTATGAAACAGAATGGCACACATCTGCTGAGCTAATGCAGATTATCAGCAGAGTGTTATCGTCTCGATATTGTCAGCACTACGATAATTTTTACTCAAATATAGGATTAAGTCATCAAGAAAGACCTATGCTTAGAGTACTTCTACGTAATCGCTACGATATGAGGACGTAAAAGATGTGCACACATACCTCAACAGATGTTAAGTTAAATTTGCGTAAGACCTATAGTTTCAAGAAATAATGAACATCGTTCCTTATCAGAAGTTTACTATTTCGCTGCTGATTTGAGTGGCCGATTTGGGTATAGTTAGACCTACTACGCATGTCCAAAGGGCATCCTCAGATTAATTAGCTATAGGTTTAACTGCACGGTGATTTCTTTAACGGAAAGCACCTAATAAATTATTCATTCCAAGCAATCATATAAGTTTTAATTCTAATTGATCCTAGGTTTGATCTTACGTCCCCCTGGTATGAGGGCCCCTTTCTATTTTATTTGTACAGAATCCCACCTTAATACGCATTTTATCGATAAGTTTATAAACCAGGTACGACGGATTTACATTGTTAACCCTTACGGAAACATGACAGTGCCGCAGAACATAAAACCATGTATTATATTAATTATGGCAATAAATTTTAAAAAAACAATCATTTGAATTATTATCCTTGTCAAGTAGACAAAATTCAATAAAGCCTCTATTTTCTTTTTATGTTTTTGTGTGTGTCAGAGAACATCTCGTACACGAGCGGGCAGCGGGTTTCCGGTCTGGAACAATTACCCTTTATTGTGTTAATTAACACTTTTTGTACGTTTTTGCTTTGTTCGACCCTCGGCAGTGGGCAGTTATCGTCCTTTTGAAATGCTCCGTAATTGATTTAGGCATTATTAAGTGTATTCAATGAACGTATTGAACTTTGGATTGCAACACGTAGGTAACGACGTAGTCGAGATGTAACTTTCCAATTTATAATTCAAGTTATTATTCGCGCGCTTCTTGTATTATGAAAGTTTATATATGAGACTGGACTAGAGAAATTCAAACTTTAAAAGTGATTGTTGCACCGTTTATCTGAATAGTCAGTACATGGCAATAGTTTAGTTAGTAAAATCGTTGAAACTTTAAATTAACTTGACGTTTTGATGTCGTGTAAAAGTCAGTTCAGTTTTAAAATGTGCAATAATTTTAATTCAATTTATTACAATAATTAAAGTATTTTTAGTTTATAAAAGGATAAATTAAATATTGACAGTATCTGATAATTCTTATAATATTTTTAGAAAAAATGTCGACACCGGAGTTTCCGTCATAACGTACGCAAAAACTGTTTTAGCGTCACACTGGTCGGTATAGAAAAATGTACCTGATTTGATTTTATATCCAAGCTCCGTGTCTTCTTTATTTAGGCCAAACCTGCTCAACCCTATGCTCGCGGGCAATAGTGTGGCCCGCGGAAGAATTTTGATGGCCCGCCTTTGAATCATAGAATACTCTCAACATGTAGGAAAAATAATAATCTCTTTACAAACCTCAGAACTATTAATTTAGTATAGTAAAAGTAGCGGTGTGTTCCTATCCCACTGCTCAGCATGGGCCTACCCCCCTTGTTTTGGAGCTTAAGCTTATCGCACTGCACACTTATAATACTATACTACTATATATAATTTAGTAGCCTGCCAAACATTTTCGGGTCGTCCGTTTGGCTCAACCGTTAAAAAAATTGAACACCCTTGATTAAGGCGATAGTTTGGAACCCGTGAATGTAGGCAGGTGTGTAACAGTACAGCTGGCTATCTCTACCCAGCAATTGTGTTGATATAAAATTGTGAAAAATCTTTCTTTCCTGTAAATCAGAAACAGTTGCTTCTGCTACGTCACTAACGCCGGAAAAAGAGTGTTGGTTTATTGAGAAGTAACAAGATTTCGATTCTATGCGGTGGTGCTATTCGTTGCACAAGTAAGGAGGTCCAGCATTTATTACTGGTCACATACAATTCTCATTTCTCAAGAACTGTAATGGGGTTTGGTGGATTGCTTCGTTTCTTCATTCTTTCTATTTCGGGATAGATGACGAGAGCGGCTTCCAAAAATGTTACATGTGACGTAGATCAAATTTCGTATTGCTTGTACGTTTTAAGCAGATTCTGCTGATAAGTCTTGCGGCTTGTTAAAGAGCTGGTCTTTATTATTCTTTTCTACATGAATTGGGAAACTTCAATAGGTTCAATATATTATGCATAAATTGTCTGAATTCATGTATCTGCGTACATCAACTGTTTTTTGCCTCGAAGATACCCGAGCCCCTGTCTCATTTTACGGGGATTTGCCAAATCCTACTGCAGGTGTGCGCGCACCTTTTTCTACTTCAATAAACATACGTCAGTGACGTGTTCACGGAATTCTGAGACAATAGTAACGATTGCAAATCCAAAAGGATTCACAAGAAGTGAAATGGATAGAAATTTTCAAGGCGATAAGTAATTAAAATTTAAAACAATTTGTATTGACAATTATTGTATAATCGTAAACTTTTATCAGTTCATCTGTCTGTCAGTCTGTTTGTGACGTTCTCACGCCTAATCTTTTGGAGCAATATCTATGAAATTTGGTACAGTTGAAGCTGTATCGAACTACGCATATGAGTCAAAAATTCCCATTTCAACATCTTCCTGTCCTTGTCTCACTCTTAAGTGGTGTCGGCACAACACGTTACAATTTATTAGTTATTTTATGACCGGCCGCCTGCCTGACGTCAACTTACCTTAGTCGCTTTTTACGACACCTCGGTAAGGAATGAGGGTGGTCTATTCGACTCAGCAAGATACCATACCGCGACCATGGATACCACAAAAATTCCCTAGAGAATAGGCAAAAACAGTATAGTAAGTTTATTTTGGCTTTAAAGTCATCGCGAACGAAGTCGCGGGTGTCATTAGTATTTAATAATTTTACCGCACTACTGTTGTATACATTGATATTTGTTTAAAATTGGAGTTTTTAATTAAGAACGAGTTGTGAAACAAAAAAGCCGGTTCAAATTCAGCGGTTAGTGTTTTCAAAGTAAATATTTTACAATAGGATAGCGGCACGAGCCAAATTCATCAGGAATGCTAAGTCCAAAACCAAACTCGTCCGGTTAATTTCGACATTA
Source organism: Morpho deidamia (assembly GCA_947086505.1). Classification (NCBI taxonomy): domain Eukaryota; kingdom Metazoa; phylum Arthropoda; class Insecta; order Lepidoptera; family Nymphalidae; genus Morpho; species Morpho deidamia. The sequence goes on from CAMTZC010000009.1 coordinate 265,617, forward strand.
AGTTAAAAACCGAAATTGCAAAGCTGATAAAGTTCTGAAATACTTTCGTATTGTTAACGCCATAAATATTACAGATTATAGAGATCATCGTTTCTTTTCAATTATTTGGCGCTCGTCGTTGCCAGAATCGGATTACAGACCCATCACGCTGCTTCCATAGGATCAATTGAAGATCCATAGGTACTCTAAGGACGTGCAGATTTTATATTCATTTTTCTTCGGTTTAAGGCGTGTGATGAAATTTTTCATCAATTAAGCGTACAAGTTTGAACCCGCGAATCTTTGGTAAAGTTAATGTGATGGTTAAAACCATTTGACCATCTCATTTTTTAGAAATTGTCATAGATATAAATTAATTGAAATTGTTGTGCATTTGTTATACATGGAGGAGGCGATAAATTAAATGCATACCGATATGATAGGCCCGGATTAGACCGGCTCAGGCCGCGCCGCAGGTGTCAGGCCGGAGCAGGGTCAGCCTGCAGATCTATCTCTTTTTACTACAGGGATCTTAATTTCGCATGAGTAAATGGATATACTTTGCCCCATCCGAAGAATAAAGTTACATATAAAAAAGTAATAATAAAATTATTTTGCTATAATCCGCGATACAGTAAATAGAAAATATATATAGTGTGTAATGTATAGTGGACTATCAGTATTTTCATACCCGATACGTGCAGAATTCGTAAAAACACATGCAAAAACCTCCACCACTTCCACCACAATACACAAGCACTACACAGGTTCACTATCACAAACTCAACAATCGTTTCGCCCCGCAACCGAAGCATCATCAGGAGATAGACTCCACGACAAAATCGCAAAGCGAAGCGTTATCCAAACAAGCATTGTTAAATAGTATTTGGTTCATCCCCACCTTTTATTTTACCTCGGAACACGTGCACAAGCTTGAACTTGACATTTATCTGCTCGTTATTGAGGGTGCCATTGTTATGCTTAATGATTTCTAATTGTTCCAAAATATTTAATATCAAGCTTTTTTCGCAGGTGTGCAGTATTTCGAAAAAATGGTCATTAGGAACTTAAGACCGCTTTCTAACAAACGTTTAGCGAAATGTGAATTTTGTGGCTTATTATTCCTGAAAGCGACCATATGTTCTTTAAAACGGGTTTCAAAATTACGACCAGTCTGACCCACATATGTATAATTGCATTCAGGATATTTTATTTTGTAAATACCACTCTTTTTCGGGCTTTCTAATTTATCTTTATTATTGCATAATATCTTTTTTAAGCAGTTATTACTTTTAAAACCTAATTCTATATTTGACTTTGTTTTAAATATAGCTGAAATTCGTTCTGACAATGTTTCAAAATAGGTCAGACTGGCTTTGTACATTGGAACATTGTCAGAACGAATTTCAGCTATATTTAAAACAAAGTCAAATATAAAATTAGGTTTTAAAAGTAATAACTGCTTAAAAAGATATGCAATAATAAAGATAAATAAAAAAAGGTTCTTCAAATGAATGCTTCGCATTCATATTGGTTCCAGGCTAAATTATAAATGCAAAAGTCTGTCTATCTGCTACGTTTTTACGGCTAATTCTCTGGATAAATTTGTTACGATTCAAACAAAATACCGGATTAAAATATAGGAAAAGAATCCTGTTGTTGTTAGTAATAATATAACTATTACTTTGTCGTGTCACGTATGCTGCTTCTTGTGGTAAGAAAAGTACTTTTGTCGTTGGTTAATTTTGTAATTCGAATTGTGGTAATTCATCAATACAGCACAAAGTTCTTGAAACACTGTTCTTTGGTATAAAATGATGTTGTGTAGGGTATCCAATGCTGTACAACATAATAGCTAATGTTACTTCTAACTACAAAGAAACATAGTAGTGAGATAGACCAGGTAGAAAGAAACACTAGAAGGTGCTACAAATGAAGAAGAGAGTGCACTTTATATACAGATCTAAATTACGTTACGAACTACGACTAGGTGCTAATGTGTAAGCGAAAAAAGTTGTTTCAGTGGTTCGGAAACGTTACAACCACAAACGGAGCGACAGTTGAGTAAAAGAATACATCTGATGATGATAATCATCATCTTGCTCCTCGTGATCATCGTGTTCGCCCGATCTCGTCTATTGTGGATTAGACTGAGATCGGGGAGATTCTCTTGGGACAATAGTCGCAGTGGTTTCTGATTGTCTTCTGCGCTGAGTTGTTCGGAGGTTATTTAGTTCCTCCCTGGCCTCTCCTGACCAGGTCAGGGGTCGGGTTATCGTATTCGCCACTCGATGCTGGACGTTGTCGTTTAGCATCACACATAAGATACGCGCAGAGTTCCGGGAGGTTACTCCTTCGGACGCGAGCGACTCAATCATCCTGATATCATCATCATCGTTGAAATTGAACAGAATAATATTATAAGTGTTGCTTCTTACAATACAGAGATCTGTCCAAAACTTGAAGCTTTTTAATTTATACTACAGAAAAGAGATTATACAACAGTAAAGTTGGAAGAGTACTATCGAAAAAATGGTGGAGAGAAGAACTTGTGCATTAGTGATAGTGATGTGAAACTAGGTGCAGTCAAAGCGTGGGTTGGGTTCCAGAGTGGGTTACCGTGGCTGTCGTCCAGGGGGGGGTCCTGTGAAGACCGCTTGCCCCACATGCCCCTTAGATTCGTCCATCCGGGCTCCCTCTTCCAGTAATACGCTCCTGTTGAGTCATATGCTTATAGATTACCTTGTAATATTTGATGATGGTACATTACATGAATTTATTATTGATACTTTTTAGCAATTTTGTTGATGATATGAATGATATAAATTGAGGAAATTAAAAGAATTCCGGGCTATGTGTAACTTACTAAGTCACGCCGATGTAACGTGGTAGTTTTAAGCTGGAATCCTTCTCTCCAAAAGGAAAGATAAGTGGGCCTTTTCCCAGAAGTGGAAAAGTAACAATACTTCAAAATAGAGCGTAGTTTGTGAATAGAGGAATACTTAAGACTTATATTGTGCAACTTAGAATATTAAATGAATTGTTACTTAAATAATATTTGAATATCAAAGTTAACGGCTTAACGATAACTTTACAATTTTGAATCGCCTCTTCTCGCCCGACAGCACGCGGCCGAAGTTTTACTTACAGATTTATTTCAGAAGATTAAAATAAACAACGACACAATTATATTCCTTAATTAGATTACCGATGTAATTTCATAGCCATTAAATGAATTCATAAGATGAAAAACCTATGATTTCAAATCGGCCACGTTATGTTTTAATTTTCAAGTGGTATCGATGAGTCAAGTAAATCATAATGTGTCCCAAAGATAATGTGGCATCCTGTGCGATAGGTAGGATTCTAAGATCGATAAAGTTGTGTTCTAGCGCGGTCACTATATTCAATAACTTTCACGGGTTGAATTAAAGATCGATGCCTAGATGAGGATCACAGGTTGAGGCCACTCTTTATGTTAAAGTATTTGTTTCAATAACGTTGAAACATTATATATTATTATTGATATACAACATAATATCAATAAACAACCACCGCGTGAAAAGGACTCTTCTCGCCGATTATAGATAATATCTTCGCCTCCGAAATAAGTCTCTGCGGTATCCGGTTAGCGAATTAATTTATAGCTTCGCGCTTCACAGCTTCGTGGGTGTCTGTCGATATTAATTTAAGTATTTAATAAGGGTGATCACAATTGATAAAAAAGAAAGACAATCGTACAAATTTTCCTATTTATAATATACGACAGGTAAACAGTTTTTACCGCAATTATTTGAAAGAAAGAAACTTTATCGGTGACCTACTTAAAGAAAATAAAATAGGTACTTCAATCAGTAATAGTTTTCGGTTAAGCAAAAATTTGGTTTGTGTAAAATTTTTATATATGTATTTCAGTGTTTTTTTATACTTTATTGGGACACAGGATATCTGACCCTAGGGGGCAACAACCAACGAAGTATTGGATATCAAATGCTTCAACGCTAATTTTCAGTGAGCCCCTTGGCAGGAGTTCACGAGTGACAGCGCGAACACAGGACATCATAGCGCGATTTGTGTGTACCGGTGATATTAATAGTAAGTTGTTGGTAGGGAAACAGGCAAGAGTTGAATCAGATCGCTCCATTCGTCTCGCACAATAGCGCCGGTCGTCACGCCAGCCCGATCAATCAACCTGTCGCAGACATCGCGGCTCACTCAGCTACAGACGAGTGTTTCGCTTTCACTTAAACGGCTAATGTTTTTTATAGTGCATTCTTAAGAAACGCTAGCCCGTAATTCTTTAAACCCATATTAGACGTTTATGTTATCGTCTCTACAATCTGCGATTAGACAAAATCTATGTAGAGTGTATCCGTTATGTTCGTGAGAGTCATGTATTGCAAATTTCCGTCAGTTAGACGCCTTTACAGCTAACCCATTGATGCAATTATAATATGAAATATTGTACAATTCGAGCTTAAATACTGGGTTAACATAAAAGTTCAAGATTTTCTTTCGGGAACAGTAAAAAACAATAGTCCATTATTGAAGGTATTTTTACTTATAAGTATACGCGAACGGAGTCGCGGATACCTCTAGTATTATTGATAAACATTGCCTTTTCAATAAACAATCTTTTAATGTTAATTGTTGTGTAAACAATGTTTATGAAATAAATATATATAAATATATTGCACACTTACACACACGATCGTCCGTCCCCAAAGCAAGTACCTAACTTAATACTTGTGTTGTAGGTGACGGACAACTGGTAAATATACTACATATATAATTTAAAATACACACTTAAATACCCAGGCTCGAAAAACCAACAAATTCTTTATAAAAAATGTCGGCCCTCGGCGGGAATCGAACCCGCGACCCGCGGAGCTGTAAGCAGAGTCACTACCCACTGCACCAACGTGCTAGTCAATGTTTTGTCGTATTACTATTTTTGTGAATAGAATTGCAATTGCGTATGATTACGATTTCCTAATAGAAACAGCTTAAATACTTTGTTTGTGTATTTCACGTGTAATCGCTATAGAGTTATTATTACTAGAGTAGGGAACCTATTGTCAGGCTTGGTAGTGACAGCGACACAATAAATAATGGGAGGATATAAATATATAAATAAATGAGGGAAGATAGCACATCTTTGTCTAATAACACGTAAAAAAGAAACAGATAGATCACCCTTATTTGCTTTCTCTTTATTTCTCTGTATTGAAATATGGCTGGCTTCCCTACACTTGTATAATATCTGGGAATCGCTCTTTTTTTGATAGCCCTTGTTATGAGTGGCAGTGAAAATAAATATAGCGAGGGAAATTCATCGTTTTCGTTACCGTATGAGTAATGATGAGACACCGCTCAAGGTACGGATTGATGGCGTGTCACTGTACTGTGTATAACAATTTTTATTTACAAGAAGAAACTAGTAATTCCCAGATCAACGTATATCATGCAGATCATCTAAAACGAGATAAATGGTTGTATGTATAAGAGATTTTAGTTTGAAAAAGAACATTTGTAAATTATCATGTGGTGAGCAAATTGAATTAATTAAATGCAACGCTTCTTTAGTTGGGGAAATCGTTTCAGAATCGACTGCAGCTTTCTATGCGAGCTTTTACGTAAGTAAGTTTATAGTTTGCTTTTAACAGAAACACTTACTTTGAGGACCAGATTTTGTGGCGCTTTAGTCATTTGAATACTGAAGTGCATTCGCTTGAGCAGTTAATAAATAAAAGAACTGCATAGGAACGAATATGTAATAATATGAACTGCGGTGAACCAATTTTAATTTTAAAATCTTTGAAAAGTATGAAACATTAAAGGAAACATTGGGGTGTTGTTTTTATTGTTTAAGTTAATTTCCTGATCAGAGGCATTACCGCTGTTGTATTGCGCCTGCTTGGCCGGCCGCTTGCCCCAGGCGCCGTGTAACGCGGACCACGAAGCTTTCTTCTCGGGAGCGTCAAGCGGGAGCTGGTCGACTTCGTCCTGTACGCAATATATTGGGACTTGAAAAATAAAGAAGATAAGGCAACAAAATCAAAGATAATCCTTCTATATCGAGCTGCATATTACCATTCTCTTACTTTTAAAGATGCTAGATAAGAAAACAATATCACCACCAACGCAATACTATAACAACATCGCAGCATTAAACCATTACCAGCAGTGTAGCCAATTCAAAACGCTTTTTAAAGATTATACGCAATAAAAGAATGTTCTCAATGTGCTCCGATTAATTAAACGTGCACCCACGTCCCCTGCCGGTGTGGTGGCACATTAAAAAAAAACCAAAACCGTTAAGCACACATTAGTCGAGAACGTTCAGCTGAGTTATTGCCATCGAGCCGAGATTCAATATATCCGATGCAATATTTCACCTCTCACCCCATCGATGCTTTGCGAAGTTTCATTAGAACACTGATATCCCGATATATTGTGTATACTTTGGAAAATAATGAGCAGTATGCAACCACTAACTCGAAACTGGGGCTCGATAATGAGCAGTAGGTTGCTTACATACGAACTCAAAATTTCGTCTAATATTCTAACGTTGATTGTGGCTTCTTCTCATCACAAGCAGACATTATGACAAGACGCAGTCATATCACCTACTACTGAATGACTGAGGCGGACCACATACCACCTAAATCCCTCTGTGACATGTCGCCCTAAGACCTACCCTAGCATTGCTGTCAGTTTTAATATATCGAGTGTGCAACAGATCTATTTTATCTGGTTCCTCCGTCAGCATTCTACAGTAAGACTGCTAAGGTCTCTTCCGTTCCGTTCGATTGTATAGTCGATTCGGTGTTCTATTTACTAAATTTGCTGTCGAAGACCGTGGCCAGTGGCCAGTGTCCTTGAGGGCCAGCATATTGTTAGTTCGCAAAAAAATACCTGTTGGACTGGTACGGTGTGCTCGTATGCGATTTCGTAATCTTCGTATTCCGGTTCAGGTGCGGTCCGCTTGCCCCACGAGCCGTGGAAGTTGGACCATTTTTCCTGGACAAATAATTATAAGAACATCAAGACAAGAATTTGTAGGTTTCTACCGCTGTAAAAATGCTATTGTTTCAATGAATGGTTTCAGAGATATTATTTTGGAAACATTACCGTACATCTTTTGAATATAACATTATATATAGTAAGATCTATACTCACTGGTGCACGTTTACCCCAAGCTGAACTCATGTCTTGCCAGCCTCGCTTGCCCCACGCCGAGCTCATGTCCTGCCAGCCGCGTTTACCCCAAGCGGAATTAAGGTCTTGCCAACCACGTTTGCCCCAAGGAGTCTGGTAGAGGTCCCTCCATGCCCGTTTGCCCCATGCGGTATTCAAGTCTTGCCACCCTCTCTTGCCCCAAGCTGAGTTTAAATCTTGCCATCCCCTTTTACCCCATGCAGAGTTGAGATCTTGCCATCCTCTTTTACCCCATGCAGAGTTCAAGTCTTGCCATCCCCGTTTGCCCCAAGCTGAATTTAAATCTTGCCAACCCCGTTTTCCCCAGGCGGAGCTCATGTCCTGCCAGCCCCGTTTGCCCCATCCTCCCCCTCCGTGTAAGCTCGACCACGCTCTTTTGTCTTCTTCCGTGAGTTCTACGTCAGTGTCAACCTGAAAGTAATGTATGAAATCAGAAACAGTACTGAATGTAATGAGCAAGAAATTGTGATATATAGTAGTACAAGTAGAATCCTAATAACAAAGATCGGTTTACGGCTTAGAGACGCCCAGCACGGCCAGAAACTTAATAAGAAGTGAAATTTTAATGGCTCTAAATTGTATATTTCCCTTGTCTTATCCCATCAATATCCGACATTACCGTTGCGATCTGAACTTAAACGTTTCCCTTAAGTGGAAAATTATGTTATTGTTATACTAACGTCATGGTTATGGTGGGTCACTGGTTTCTCGTAACTTAATATTAAAGTGCAGTAACAGTAAAGTAACGGCATGTTACTATACCACTGCTGTATCACGGCATAGGCCTCTCTCCGTTTTTAGAGAGAAGGGTTTGAGTTAACACCTATCATGCTGCTCCAATGCGGACTGGCATGTACGAGTAAGGGCGGTGGTGGACGTGCAGATGCAGCACGGACAGGGCAGTGGTAGACGTGTCCAAAAGTGGAAGTCATGAGCCCTGTTGGTGCGGCATTCCTGTTCGATCACCCCACACAATTCCTCGACCTCGATACGTTTCTTTGTATAAACTTTAGTTAAGAACTTCAGTGTATATAACATAATATAGGCGGGTTGGTGGTGGACGTATTCAATAGCGTACCCGCCATCTCGACCTGATCTGAGTTTGGTCACACTGTTGGCGTTTCTCCGCAGTGTTCACTAAAAATAGCCGTGAAAGACTAAAAACAGGAAAAAATTAAATAAAAAATGCGCATCGGCAGGGACATGTGTAATCCCTAGAATTCAGATATGAAGGTTTATTGAATATATTTTGTGTCGGTATTACACTGGAGTTGGAGCGAAAAGATGGTATTTGGCAGTTGAAGTCATGTATAAAAATGGGGGCCGGTAAGACAGGAGCCTCGAGGGCATTCTGGGTGTAGAAGTGAGCGGTGAACACGGAGACTGAATATATTATTGGTAAAGCAAATAGAGTCGACGTGTTACTTAAACATAGTATATTTCATATAACAGTTATGTAGTTTATATTTTAGACACCGAAGTATAGCTCATTTTGGAATACAACAAAATAATATTTTCTTGTATAAAAAACTTATTTTATAAATTCTCAAACGTGGTCACTAGATAAACATGCGAAGCAAGAATTGTTTACAAATATAAATCTTCATTAAGCTTTAAGTTGTGGCTATACTATAGATATACTATTATAGTTACAGTTCCACAGATACTGTTATTTCTCGAGCGTCAGATTATAAAAGCCCCCACCAATTCCGTCGTCATTAAACATGTACATTAAGTCCACTTCGATTTTCATTAAGACAAAAACGTTTCATCCGTAATTAAGTTGGGTTGTTTCCCTTGGATTAGTTTCCAGGGATAATCTTAAAGCTTTGATTAGTTACATCTGATTGAGTACATAAATTTCTATATTGTTGAAATTGACTCACATTTTTTTATAAACAAAGTAAAACGAGATTTAATTTTTCATAGAAAGCAAAAGATTTATTTAGAATAATAGCGCTCGATGTTTATGTTCTCCTCATTTTGTAACTATCAAACAATAAATTAAAAAAATAAGTTAAATGGGCCAGGATTCTAGCATCTGCCATAACTTAATCTTATAAGATATTGTAGATCGTGTCTTGTGATTAACTAATCCAAATAAATATTTGAAAATTATAATACATACATATATCAAACAATTTGCCATTCAGTTGTAGCTTAACATTTATATTTTATATTCTCAATACTATAATAGGCTTCCTGTAATCTACTTTTAACAGTTATTTTACAGTTCAAAATTAGTCTTTATCAATTGTGTTTCGATTTGAAATCTCATTAGTTTCTTTAAATATAGACGCGGTCTTCAAACACATTTTACGAGTTATATTTATATAACCAATATAAATATTGTTATCAGATTTACTAGTCTATAAATCTGATAAAACAACAATTTCACGCCCTGTAAAGGCGTGGGTAAATTACTGCATAATGTTATAAATATGTACATAAATAACATAAAGATTAACTAACTCAATGACTTTTACTAAGTATTGGAGGGTGGATGCAAAATTTGCATAATTAAGAGCACCTCTCAGGTAATTGAGTTCTGTAATTGAGTAGCTCTGAAATAAATTATCTCAATGTCTTCATTGGGTTCGAATTGACGTCGGATTAACGAGATAGATTTAACATTTCCCGGCCGAGCTTAAAGCTGAAGTAGTACAAATGAGCGGGGTACCGATAGTACGAGGTACCGATGGTTGGGGTCCTATGGTATGCGGCCTATACAACCGAAGCACGGTTCAGTAGACCGTCTCTTAGGAGCACTGACCACCTCTCAAAGTTGGTATGACCGTCACGATGGACCTAAAAATTGTCCGGCCTCTGGACCAAAGTAATACAAAATTGTGTGGCGCGATAATCTCTTGAAGATACCTATATTTATGGACGTCCATAGGTGAAATCAGAAACCAAAAACCAAACTTGTGACTATTCAAGTTATTACTATTGTCTAGATATGTGAATATGCAAATCCCTTTTCTGTGCCTATTGCTTTACATTAATAGCTTACAAAAGTCTTCATTATACAAACCTCTTCTTTTATAATCTTTTCTTAAACAAAGGCAGAATAGATGCTAGTTGTGCATTCTTTTCATCATTTCTAATTCTCAATAGGCTTTCTACATCAGCTTCCTTTTAATAGTTATTTAAAACATCTGTACTAGCGAAGCTAAAATTGAGTGTCGAGATTTATTATAGAAGGTCCAGAAAATATCTAAATGTTCAGGTCGGGATGTCCGTAATGAGTCAAACTCATTTCCATCCATTAAAAATGTTCAAACTAATCAAGCAAAGCTAGGTTTTGCATAAAAATGTTATGTTGCTATCGAAAATGTCTCGAATTTTAGCTACATTTTCCATCCGCCCCATCTCTTGTATGCCTTTTAACCCTTTGCTTTTTCCAAAGCCTTAGTAATGAGAAAAACTCGTGGTATTATTAACAGACGAGTTGGCACGAGATGTTTGCTAAAGTATTCAGAGGGAAAGAATTTTAATTGTACCGTTGTGGTGAAGGAAAGGTTGCCGTCAGAAATGTTTAATCAAGTAAGACTAATTAGATTCTTTTACTACTTTAAAATAATATTTTAATCTGTCTCTTGCTATAAAATCTTGGATATTTGGTTAGCCGTTAACTCTCGTCAACTGAATTGACAATATCAATCTGATTTTCAGAAATTCATCTATCGTTATCTTTAGTTGTTAAGTACTTACCCTTTCGTTATATTGTTTATTTATGCAATATACTTTAAATAATTATTTTCGACAATATTTGATTTTAATACTGTTTCCAAATTCTATAAGTAATTTATAAGGAAAGGTTAATAAATTATAAAATAGAAATAAAATAAAAGTTGTTATAAGTTCAATATAATTTTCAGTTAATTTGTTCATCTTCACTTCAAAGTTCACATTTTGGCCTCCTCGAGTCTTTTGCATACTAATATTATATATAAAATGTGTGTTATGATGTTATTTAATTTACTAACATAATTTAGTCTCAGGGAAAATTTAATTTCTCAACCGGAACGGCCCCCAGACTAAAACATTGCCATTAAATCCCAAAACGGTGAATAATACGTCAAATTTAGTAGAAATCGTAAATTCCCAAACTAGCCAGAAGTCAAATAAGAAAATACGAAAATTTAGAGTGCTCGCGGAATTAATAGTAAACCAGCCAAACATTCCTGTTAAACTATTTCAAATGTATCCACTATCGCTTTTAAGAGTTTGTTTGGTGCAGTTTTTCCTTAACAAACGGTTTTTCAGTGCATTTTTGTGGCTTGAACTCTCTTTGAGATGAAGAAAGCTATACTTGAAAGTTATTTAACCGACAAAGAAACAACAGTGACCTGGCTCAAGTAAGGCTTGCGAACTATTCACCACGGTTTTTTGTGAGCAGTTTACAATTGAAAATGTAGTCTTCACTGCAAAAAGGAAACGTTCGTAGGATACGTGAGATATCAAGACTCGTTCTTTTCATAATATCTGTTGTTGCACAAAAATCTCTTCCAGGAATTTCCTGCCCCAAGTTCTTACGCTGTTTGATTTTCCAATCTTCTTCTTACGGTGTCATCTCTTCCGATCGGCTTTCGTAACTTTAGGAACTGCTGCCCAGAGTTGTTGAAGTTTAATTCCTTCAACTTAAAGCGAGCAGCATGTGTGTAATACTCTTCCGTTGGAGGTAAATGTTCAAAGTAATAATAAAATTTATTTGCTATCATCTGCGATAAATTGAAATGTTATTTATCGCGGATTATTGCAAAACAATTTTATTACTACTTTTGTATTATGGATCTTCGCAAAGTAACGCCTAATTCTATAAATTATATAAATGTACAATTTTATTTATAGGTTTTTGTTACAACCAATCCCCGCATGACTAGAATTGAATTTATCTACAACGTGTCCAGCTTTTCTAAAATAATTTTTGAAATTCTTAGCTAATATCAGGTCCGTAAGTTTTTGAGCCATTATGATTGTCTCCTTCCATGTTATATACGCGTATTGATTATTCCTTTAATTGAAGCAAGGTATACTTTTTATTCATTGTACATATAAATATTTAAATGAGAACAGGATGTTGCTTTGAACTGTACTTGGAAGCTTTCGTTTTTTGAGCTTTGTGAATCGTCCGAGAAGAAATACTACAAAAGGTACCTGAAGATACAACGTTGGTAGAAATAGATGCATATTTTAAGAGAGATTCAGGAATATATTTGAACATTTAACTCTCCTTCTATCACAGTGAATGAGGTATATTCTTCTTCCCAATTGGTCTTTGCTCACTACTACGATATTAAGACACTGTTACTTCACCATTTATATTACATTTAAGCAAACACCTTTTTTGTTACGCTAATCGAAATGATAGACCGCAGAATGCGTCGTCGGAAGTTTAAATAGATTTAATGTACGGAAATTCTATCTTTCCGAAGCGTAATGGACCACTTAAAACTAAATAAACGCGTGTTATCCCTCTCCGACCCGCTAATGATAGGGAAAAAGCACTTCACAATTTGCTGTTCTTCTTATTCAGAGAGCACGTTCAAAATGAAACACTCTTTTTCCAGCGACTGTGAAATATTTTAATTTATCAACACTGTAAGTGTTTATGGAAGCTGGAGGGACAGCTGTGCTTAGCATTAAATAAATTTAGTTTAGCAAAATAATCTTGTCGTTAGTTGGACTTAACTAAATTATTAAATAAGTTTTAAGTCCTCAAAAATTATTATGTTAGCGTAATCAAAATTTCTTAAGCTCGTAAACATTAAAGACCAGCGAAATAGTAAAGCAAGTCGGGAGGATTCTCCTAATTTTATAAGCGGTCGTCCGAAATCACTCGGAGAGGAACGATATTGCATTCTTAAATATTATTTTGGAGTAGCTGTGCCCGAGATTTCGTTAGTCAGCTTCAATATTATTGTTTTTTTTTCTAAACTCGAAGGACAAATCGGATTTTTATCTTATCTAATAATATCTATATTTCGTAAAATGTCTACGCTACAGCGGATCAACGCTGAAAGCGACAAACATACTTCGGCATTTATAATATAAGTATGGATTTAATTAACGTAAAGTTGTAAACTCGTCGCCGGCTCGCAGGATAATAGAGCCCTGTCTCCTATCGCCAGACAGATGTCATTAGATCTTTGATGCTGGAACGGTCGGAGGTTCCTAAATTTCATGAATTATGCGAGAGAAGCTGTGATAGCCTAGCGGTGAGACCGTGCGACTCTCTAGAGACGACATAGGTTCAAACCCGGGCAGACACCAATGGGTTTTTCTATTAAAACTTATGTGTCTAATTGATAATTGCAATTTATCACACGCTTTTCGGTGAAGGAAAACATCGTGAGGAAACCTGCATATCTCTAGAGAATTCTAGGGATATGTGTAACCTACCAATCCGCATTGGAGCAGCGTGGTAGGTCTTAGCTCCAATCCTTCTCTCCAAAAACGGAGAGAGGAGGCCTTAGCCCAGCAGTGGGCATAGATGCGAATGAACTTCTTAAAATAATTGACATTAAAATGCGCACTAGAGTTAAGTACAATTTGCAGGCTTATGATGCAGACCTAAGAGGATACATTTTGCTGTATACGGAGCCTTATAAGAGTTTCAGTTGAAGTACTAACAGCTGGTATACGCTGCTAATACGGCCGTGATAGCGTAGTGGTTAAAGCACGAGTGCTTGCTTGGAGTTGCTACATTTGAGGGGTGAGTTTCTGTATTAGGAGCAGGCAGGACTGTAAGTGAGAGTAACAAATAATGAGAAGGAAGATCAAATCAGATCAAATCAAAATAATCTTTATTTATGTAAGCTCTTTCAAGCACTTTTAATGGTCAAGCATCAATATGATTAATGAAGCTACAACTGGTTCGGAACAAGAAGAAGAGCAACAGCTCTTACCTAGAAGAACAAGGAAGAAACTCGGTGGTCAATATTTTAAACATTTTCAATTTTACATTATTAAACCGCAGTCTTGTATGAAGCTGAAAGGATATTCAAATCCAGGCATTTATATCACTCATGATGAGACTCATACCTTTCTCTTATCTTATCTTTGCCTTATTATCAAAAAGAGATATATACAGTCTCATCTGCTTTCTCTTTTGTAATATGGCACATTTTGATTTGGATTTTCTATCCTAGTATATTAACTCAATGAATCCTTGCCCATAAATGACTGGTTTAAGTCAGTGACAACAGTTATTTAAGTTAGCTCGAGTGAAGCCGCGAATTATATAAAAAGTGAGTAATAAATTGAGCAAGTAATTTGTTGGTTAATAGACAATAGTTTTCATTTAAGTTTTTGGCTATTCATGATCAGAGTGATGTAAGAGCTGGTGCCGACATCCGCACAAGAGAGACTGCAGCAGGCCAGTGGCTCTGACAGGGATTGTTCTCAAAACTCGTATTGTTCTTGGAATAGTATGTTATTATAATTAGTTGTTTTGTTATCACAGTAGTCGAGTAATTTATACAAATTATTTCTCAGCCTCTGGTACTCTACCAGTCGCAAGAATATGGAATGAAATTGAAATATTCGCCTGTATACAAAATTGTAACCAGTAGAATTAAATTAATACTTACAAATCAAAAGAGAAAAGGTCTAATAGGCAAGTGTGTTAAACGCTTTATATCTTGCTTACAGTGGAAGACTTTTCACTGTGTATTGCCTTTATTTTTTAACAATATGTTTTGAAATTTAAATGAAAGGTATATTGCCGTCAACAACCATTGTAGTGGTTTTTCAGTTACAAACAACAAGTAATATATAAAAGCTGTTAAATTATGGAATGTCCTACCGTTAAGCTACGAATAAAACCATATTTTTGTTCTGGTAATACTTTTCTTATACATGGGACACTTAAACACACGATCGTCCGACCCCAAAGTACGTAACTTATTACTTTTATGGGTAACGGACAACTGGTAGATATACTACATATATCATTTTATATAGATAATTAAATACAAATATACACCCAGGCTCGAAGAACCAACAATTTTTTATAGAAAATCTTGGCCCTCGGCGGGAATCGAATCCGCGACCCGTGGAGCTGAAGGCAGGGTCACTCACACTGCGCTACGAGCCAGTCGAAACTATTTATAATATCAGCAAAATATTTAAGTTATTTGTTTACACACTATTTAGTTAGCACCCCCTTATTTGTTGGGTGCTAATTAAACCTTTAGGTAACACTGAGTAAAATCAAAAAAGTTTTAAAATTAACCGAAGTTAATATCGTTAAGCAAAATGCCATTTTAGCGAGACATTTACTCGAAAAGGGTACGCGTCAACGTTTTCATTTAATTAATGTAATTTATCAAATTGCATGTGTCGTGATTTGGGAATGAATACGAAAAAGATTTTCATTTTATCGAGTGACATATACTGAGGAGCGAAAGGGGTCGGGATACCTCGACTTTAACGTATATTGGTTACTTACCACATCGTTCGTCTGAATCTCTGCTCTCTCGACTCAGTAGAGTTGGCAAATTAATCGCGGACATGATCGTAGATATAGTGAAATTCCTTAAAATATATTAGACTCGCCTACATTTGCCTAACCGTAAATAATTTATAGAATTAGGCGTTACTTTGCAGAGATTCACAAGAATAGAATACAAAAGTAATAATAAAGTCATTTTGCTATAATCCGCGGTATAGTAAATAGAAAATATACTCGTATATAATGCTTAAATGTATATTGAACTATCCGAATCCTGCATGTAACGGGTATGAAAAAACGGATAGTCCACTATACATTTAGCATTATTATTATTTTCTATTCACTTTATTGCGGATAATAATTTTTTTATTAATTTGTAACTGTGAAGAATATGTCTGTAGATTAAATGTATTTATTAAAAGATATTATAAACTTTCATGTTAAATTAATTATCTGAGGATTTTATTATTGATTTATAGGTATGCTGTGTTATATTACTTTTTCTTATGTCTCCTAATTTATATATTTGTGTTAACAATGTTTCATTCCAAATAAATACTTACGTATACTTAAAGCGTATTACTAGATGAAATATTAAAATATTAAAAATGATCGGAACTGAAAATCCTTTCAGTATCGTACAAGACAATTCAATTATATAAATTAAATGTTGAAAGGGTTGACCGTGGAGTTTCTCTTCTTAGTTTTAGTCTTACTCAGTGTTTGCTAACGTAGGTTTTTACCACCGGCCGACATAAATATTAGTGGCTTAAATACATTGCTGGATAGTTGGTTAGCTGGCGGTATGTGGTGGGTCTTCTCGGTACCTTTTGAGGGTGCCGGGGGACGGGCCTCGAGGCGAACCTCCTTGCCCGGGCTGGTCCTCGCAGGCCTTGTGGGCCTGGTCAATATTCGGGCCGATTGGCCCAGGTCACCTAGGTGACCTGAGGGAAGCTGGCGGTCTTCGTAGTGTTAGTAGGATGGTTTTGTTCGCTGTACCTGGGGGGCGGCGTCGTGCGCAGGGTCGGCCGCAGCCGCCGCCGCCAGCGTCGCCAGCGCACAGAGCGCAGCCACGCTGCAACGCATCTGGAACAATATGGCGGCTATTAATTAGGGCTCGATTGACTTGCAATACAACAATACTTATCGTAGATTTTAAATTTTGCGCGATTCATACTTATTAGTATGTAAAAATACGGGTCACATCGCGACTAAATCGAGATACCTTTGTATATTTCCGACGCTTCGGCAGAGTTGCATTTTAACATGAATGTGTAAATTAAATTTTAACAAAAAATGATAACAATAAAATATGTTAAATAACGAGATAAACCAAAGAGCATAGAATCACCTTCAACTTTTTGCGTATAGATGATGAAGTAGCAAATAAAGAAGCCGCTTAGTAACAGCTGTGCAAAAGCATATTCGAAAATTACATAGCGTCGTGTCCGTTGCTGGGATGAAACGATTATTGATACCGTGACAATGAATGTCTGCAGTGCTAGAGTAATGTGGTTACAGTGCATGCGTTTTTACGAATCCTGCATATATCAGGTATGAAAAGGGATAGTACACTCAGGGATAGGGACATTACAGATTCTTTAAGCCTAAGATATATAACCGGACCTGTTCTTAGATATACATGTTAATTTATAGGTTTTGGTAAGTGTTAAGTTTCTTTAGTCTTTTGGCTAGATCGTAACTTCGATAAAGTACTTCAATTGTGGTTATAAGATATAATAGTTTCGACTGGCCCGTTGGCGCAGTGGTTAGTACCCTGCCACAGGCATCAGTTTGACAGTTTATTAATATGAACTGTCAAACTGATGTCTGTGGTTGACTGGGGGTACTCGCGACTTCATTAACGCCAACTAAAGCGGCTAAATATCCCCTATTTTAAGGAAAGAAAAACGTTTTTTTTTGTTCTTATGTGTTATATCATTAATAACTGCTCAGCGGGGAACGAGCGGACTATAGGAGTGAAAATGCCCCAAATGGAGTCCTAAATATCACCTGCCCTTTCTTTTTTTATTGGATTTTTAAATATCTTAAAAAAAATTACAGAGCAATGCTCAATTTTATATGCCACTAGTACGCGTCAGTTAACTCCGTGCTAAGAATCACATTGCTCCGTTACACCGTAGCTATACCGAGAGGAGATTTGCTCATCTCAGTCCCAATTCCTTCGAAGATAAGTCTTCGACCAGCTATGGGCTGATAAACAAACGCTGTAACACTCGACCCTTCCAATTGATTGCCGCTAGGGCGACGTGCACTAGGCAATCTATTTAGAGAGAACCCTCGACACCACACTGGCTAAGAAAAGACCTGCGCTAGAGGTTAGTGTGTCACCCGGGTTATACCTTTCTTTATCGGAGAGCTCGGGGAAAATGTATCATAAATGTTGCTATTTAGTGTATTTTAAACACGATTCTTTATGCTTACATATGTTTTATAGAATTAAGCGTTACTTAGCGGAGATGCATAATACATAAGTAATAGTAAAATTATTTTGCTTTAATCCGTGATTAAGTAAATAGAAAATATATATAGGTAAAAGTAGAGTGAACTATCTGTTCTCATATCCGATTATAGCAAACTTATTATATTACTTTTGCTTACATATAAATCAAAGTCATCTGCCGCGTCTGTTTATTCGCAACACACTAAAAAATTACAAACGACTTATCAGATACATTTTACCAGGAGGCGTAATTTGAAAAAATATAAATTATTCACATAATCTACAAATTGAAAGAACTCTAGAGATGTATAAATTAGATTTCAAATTACAGATATTTTATCAATTAGAAATATTTATATTCCTACAATAGAATGGGACAGGTTGTTAAATCATAATTCTCCTGCCGTTATCCCACTTTAAGTGGGGTCGGCACAACATGTTACAAACATGTTGTCACATGATTCGGCTACGTTTTTTACGACCGGCCGCCTGCCTGACGTCCACTTACCTTAGTTGTAGTTTATGACCCCTCGGTAAGAAAGAGGGTGGTCTATTCTACTCAGCCGGATAACACACGGCGGAGAACAGGTTCTTAAATCTTATCACTTATTATAGTTACAGTTATAAACTTGAGCGATTTATTGGGTTTAATAATCCTATTTAGATTGCAAATTAAAGGAGTATCGTAATATAGATTTGCAGTATAAACAGAGTGTAACGTCTCGCCGTCATTTAGTTCGAATATCTCTATCGCTTACCTACCCCTCATTTTCTTCAGTTATAACTATGCGGTGCAAAATAACATTACTATTCCACTCGGGTATAAATAGCTGTCGTAGAAGACGAGACTCCTACAAGTTATGGATTAATGTGATATACGAGATCGATGTATCGCAGATCGAAACAATAGACCTATTAAACCATAGATCTGATTTAATAACAGGTAGATTAAAGTTCAGTTGCTGATAACAACCTGATAAATTTATACTATCTCGTCTCGTAGAGACGAAGAATAATTGCGATAACTAAGTATTTGGATTACACAAAAAAACCAACCGAGGATTAAAAAGGCATCTTGTCAATAGAGCGACTGCTTGATAAAATCTTCTATTAAAAAATTTCTGCAAACTATTTTAACTTTACCATTACAGCAGTTTAAAAATACTATTAAATAAAAGGCTAATACAGAAAGCCCACTATACTATTGAGGATTACTTAGGTGATAATATTTCGTGGATATAGCTACTCTTCGATCCTTTACAAGACATTAATAACTATGTAATTAGTAATAAGGACTATTTTTGGAAAAGAGCAATCTCTGAGTTTCTTGCTGGTTCTTCTGGGTAGGAACAGCTTACCGAACCAGCAGTAGATATTAACGATTCCAAAGCACTTGTTTACAAGTTTACTTAATAAAAAATATTTTCAATTTGAATTTGAGTGTAAATGAGCGAAACGGAACATCACGTTAGGTCATATTGTTTTGCACGGAAGTGGTAGAATATCGAGCTAGCACCCTAAGCTCACCGAAGATGTTAGAGAAACCCTTGGCAGAGTAAACTTATACAACCGTCACATACAACGTGGAAATGCTTATTAGTGAAGAAATCATCTCGCTAGAAGAAAAAGAAAAGCTAGAGCTGCATCACATATTAAAGTATGAGACGGGCCGTCAGCGTGACTGTCGGTTATTGAATTACCACTAAATATACTTGTAGTAGTCGCGCCGCCGGCGGTTTCCTTTGGAACTTGCTAAAATTAATTACGAAGCTCTTAACGCGATAACTCTTAAACGATTTATTGGTTAAGTGTGTTATAATGATGTTATGGCTTCTTACGTTTGTTAATAGTTTCTTGGGACTATCTTGTCTGGATATTTAACGGCGTATGAGGAGCCGTAAGACAACGAATTAAAGGCTCGGGACGCCAAGTTCACACTGTAAAGTGCAGCAATAAATTTGCTACTAGGTGGATTGACTTTGGGTCACAGTTGTTTTTCAAAAATTACTTAAAAAGAACTTTGTCCAGCAGTGGACGTTTATGGCATGAAAAGAAAAAGAGAAGATGTGGAGCCGAAACTAACAAAAGCTCTTTCAGATTGCGAGAAGTGTGTGAACATATAGCAATGCAATTATTGGTGAAATTTTAATAAACGGTCTTATTTTCTGAAATTTTGATGAAAAAAGTCAAATGTGTTCCTATTTTTTATCAATCACACACATAAATATAATACTGGATGAGGTGATGACTTCTAGAACAGTTGTTTATGTTTATTATCGCTCGCCCTCCCTTGGCCTTACTATATTCGATATAACCGCAGCGTCTATTGTTATGTCTATTGTATTAATCACATGAACACATGTTTCAGGTAACATGTAAGTAATACCCTTAAGTCTAGAAGATTTATATAATTATACCCATTTTAGTAGTACGAAGTAGACGGCGTCACACGACGCTCGTTAATGTTCTCGATTAATTTTAATAATTACTACCATTCACGATAAACAAATTAAATTTTAATTATTTTAATAAAAGATTTACGAGTGTTATGTTCGTCGGCAGAACGTTATATATACTTATTTCTTCGGTAGTTGTTACTACGACTCCATTTGCGACAAACGTGGTGTTAACTTACGGAGATCCATAACATAAAAGTAATAATAAAATCATTTTGCTATACGCCGTGTGGTATCCGGCAGAATAGAATAGACCACCCTCATTTCTTACCGAGGTGTCGTAAGAGGCGACTAAGGTAAGTTGACGTCAGGCAGGCGGCCAGTTGTGTTATGTAACCAAATCATGTGACAATATGTTTGTAACATGTTGTGCCGACCCCACTTAGAGTGGGATAAGGGCAGGAGAATGATGAATAAAATCATTTAGCTATAATCTGCGATTCAGTTAATAGAAAATATCATAGCAAAGTAATATAATTATTACTTTTGTATGCAAAACTTCATAATATTGGTCAGATGATTAGCCGTGAAAGCGTCTATCACGCTTTCACATTTCTGTTCATTCGTTCACAAATTTCTCATGTACTTCATATAACTTCCTCGATTATTAAGGTAACTATCGACTTTTGTTCTACAGTAAAGTATTTCTAGTTTAACTAATGCTAAGAGTTAATTGTAAACTTGAACTTCTCTCCTGTATGGTTGGTCAGAGTGGAAGGCCGACACTACGCAATAATCGCATTGTCAGCAGAAACTAAAGGCGTTCAAGTGTACAGCGGCAGCGGATGTGTACCGCACTGACAAATACAAATAGCTTGCAACTGAGAACTTCTCCATTGTTGAGCGCTTCCTCAATTTATCAATAGAATTGTGGACTCGCTGTAAGCTAGCGGACTTTAATATTTTTGAAAGAATTTATAACAAAAATACTTTTCGAAAATACCTAATACAGTAATTATGAAAATATAACTTTGCCATGATCCGCAATTATTATCTTAAAAGCGTTCTTCGTTTATCTTATGTATTATTTGCTAAATTGCAAATTTTAAAATTTCACTATTCCTTACTATCCCGTATAGTATATTATTTAATTTTTTTCTATTCGTTTATTTATTTATTATTTTCGTGTCTACACTTTATTGATTTTTTTTTCTATACAAGTAATAATAGGTGTAAATACATCTATTATTACTTTTCTTGTTCTGTTTGTTTCCTTAGCGCGTTTGACCCTAAGGATGACTGGTAGAGAACGTTTAATTTAGTCTTAAGTCAACCTTTTGTACTTATCGTATGGGCTAACACGTACATTCATCGGCATTTACGCTATATTTTTAACATCGCATAAATTTGAAATCAGTACGACGTTAGCGGCCGCGCGTGCTCAACAAATCAAATCATTATAATTAGTATCAATTAAATAAATATATCAATTAAACGTCGCTGTTATCTATCTATAAACCAAAGGTGTACAGGGTATTAGCCCGTACACTTATGTATCTTAAATAGAGCAATAAATTATTCGAAAAACACGAATTAAAGAAAAATAATATAAACGCCGAACCAATAGCAAAGTCTCGTTACGCGACTTAATTATCTATTAGAAGGCGGTATTGCATGATACTGCTCATCTCCATTATATAATAATATTGCTTCATCCGATTCGATAATAGATACAGATAGGTAATAGATCAAAGAATCTATTCTTCTTGCCTGGATTCAATACAAATACGTCTTTACGTAACGGCTTGTTATAATTTTGCGCTTATAATTTTGAAGTCATGTTTAATTCGTAGCGACGTATCTAAAAGATTTTGAGTAATCGAGTTATCTTGCACTGGATTTTAAAATGACAGAGAATTTGCCGCCAAAAATACGGTGATCATTCTTCTCAAACAAATATTTACTTTAAATTATTTACATATTTCCATCGCTGTTTATTAAACATTTCACGTTTACAGTTGTTATATTTGCACTTCACCCATTGGACGAGCTAACAAACAAATAATAGTGATGTTTACAAAAACAATACTTACCCGTTCATATTGGAGCGGTGACGAGTTCGATACATACAATTAGACGAGGGTCAAGTGTCGTTTTACATTTTATGCACACAGTCGATATAATGCCGTGTGGTATCCGGCTGAGTAGAATAGACCAGACTCATTTTCTTACCGAGGTGTCGTAAAAGACGACTACGGTAAGTTGACCCACCGTGTGTTATCCGGTTGAGTAGAATAGCCTTTACCATTCCCTTTCTTACCGAGGGGTCGTCTAATACGACTAAAGTAAGTTGACGTCAGGCAGGCGGCCGGTCGTAAAATACGTAGGAAAATCATGTGTCAACGTGTTTGTAGTATGTTGTGCCGACCCCACTTAAAGTGGTATAAGGGCAGGAGGATGATGATGTACACAGTCGGTATAATTTTAAACGATCATTAATTATTGAATTCCAATGACTTCAACGTATATTTATTTACATTATTTTAAACTTAAAATTAACTCAGAATTAGTGCAATTATATACCGATTATTCATAACGGAATAATTTTAACATTAATCTGTGCACACCCATATTTGTACACTAGTTTTGTACTATGTCCCATAGATGTCTAAAAACCGTTTAAAATCTAGTTGATAAATATGCGTTTCTTAATTATAGCAGACAAGTTTTCAGCCGTTTTAAAACATTTCAAATCAAAACAATTTGTCACATAAATATAAAAATTCGTTCTTCCATTGGAAGATGTCATTATGACATAAGTTTATAAGCATTTTTCGCCAGGAAGACGATGGTATACGATGAGTCACCGTCTGCCATTTATAATACAAACTACGAGACTTTATTTAGGCACGGCGGCATATCTTATAAATCATATCACGAACATATCATCGGGATATTAACCATAAAACTCTACGACATACACGAATAATATACTGCAATACAATCTTATTAGAATATAGCTGCGAGGATCCAGCGGATACCGCGCGTGATTCGTGGCTAAAGGTTCGTAAACTCTATACCCGGACAGGCACGATTTGGGACTCCCAAATGAATAATACGTTATCTAATATTTTAAAAATAAAATTTAAGTTATTTAATGTAACTTTCAAAATTGAGTCTTGTGTAATGTTCGCAGTCAGTCAGAAGGGTTCCTTGGAATGACAAACAGCACGACGATATTGTTAGGAATGAAATATTTAGGTGAAATTCATGCAATTCCTAAAAATATATATATTTATATATTTACTACGAATAGTAACAATGCGAGATACTAACTGGAACTCTCTTACAATTGAGGGTGGAGGAGTTCTTATATTAAATTTAAATAAACATAATTAATGATTAGTCTAGCAGTTTGGTTATCAAAACAAAGTTCATCACAACATCGTTACTTGATCAGCCAACAAACAATCTTTGAACCTTCAATAATCATTACTAATTGTTAGTGAGAACTTTATCTACGTTTCTCTATCTTAATTAATATAATAAGGAAAAAATATGGTATATTACACTTGAGAAAAGCGCATTTAAATTAAAATATAAGTTTTTGTATAACATGCAAATGTTGTGATGTAAAATTTTTTTTGTTCAATAGACTTATTGATAAAAAGTATGACATAATTACCGATTTAAAATATTGTCGAAATAAAACAGTATATAACTCCCGCTCAAGAAAAGAAAGGTACGGTTAAAGTGGAACTACTCAGAGATTTATTCAGACAAACATTCGACTATTTAAATATCGGTGCGACTCAAACGGCGCCTCGATATCGGCTTATCTCTCAAAGTAGATCACTTGTATCTGACTAACAGGTGCGGCTCAATTTTTTAAGTTCTCACAGGTTAAAGTAATATTCACACCTAGCAATGATTGGATCTTCGGAAAATTAAAAAAAATACTCTAGAGCAGTTTTCCTCAACATCACCACGCTCTTCAGAAATTCGCAAAATGGACTCGACGCGAGATTATGCCTTTCGCTCCGGTCCATTTAAGTGCTATGCTAGATTTCGGGGTCAAATTTACGGAAAAACCAAATTATTCTTCCATTCCTTTAATTTTGCAATATAAATTATAAATGCGAAAGTTTCTCTGTCAGTTACTAATATTGATGAAGTTTGATACAAATGAAGCTTATATACCGGGATACAAGTTAAAATACTGCGGGAACAAGAAAATAACAATGTATATTTTTGCATAATATATTTCTAAATGTCTGGGTAATACATATCAAGGAAACTTGGAATTTTGTCTACCTGTAAGGATTATACAGCTAAAACAATGCACGGATAATAACGAAATTTAATAAAACTGATGATTATATACCAGGCTACAGGATTAAAAATTCTGTTATTTTCTGAGGAAACAGAGAAGAAACACTTAGAGAGCTATTTATTTGATAACTAGCAATACGTGCGGCTTCGCCCGCGTGAAATTCAATATTTAGCATATTATAGTCGCTCGAGTCTCGGCAAAAAACTGGCTTTCTGATACCCGACACCGCTTTTTATACCTTTTCCCCCTGTAAACTACAATCGACACCGGTTTGTTACTACCCCACTATTTTTTTTTGTAAAACGACCTCTTTCACTCAATTTACATAAAACCGTTATGTACTATTAACCTAAACCTTTCGGAGGAATTGTACTTACTACCTTTAAAAAACCTTTAGTAAAAACCGTACTAAAATCCGTTTAATATATTTGGAGAAAATCGATTACATACACAGACAGGTTTGACGACTTTATTTTATAATAAGTATAGATTTAAGTTGACGCGATCAAAGTCTCGTGTGCAGTACTTGTAGGTTCTAATCCTGCATTTATAAGGTATGAGAACGGAACATACAGTACGCTACACTACATCTACACTTAGAGCATAATATACAAAAACTGCGTATTATAGCAAAATTATTCTATCGTTGCTTTTTCGTACAGCAAAGCCTACTTTTATGGAATATTTTTAAGTCCATGAACATCTATAAGGCACATACCGACAAACATTCATTTTTATATATGCAGATTTATCTGTTGCGAAACTTCGTCTCCTCCCGGTACAGCGGATTAATTAAATGTTCTCGTATGTTTTTTGCGTCATGAGAAATCCGCTTTAGCACAACTTCCGCGCAGCATCATACGACTATGTTGACTCAGCTTTCAGAGTTGGAATTGCTTCGGGAAGATTAAAGTTAACAGATTTTTGGTGGTGTGCGACGTACGGTTACGAATTACTTTTAAAGTATATATCGTGACTAGATGCATCTGCCTGCGGCTTCGTTCACGTTAAATTAAGAGTTTAAAAACTCTTAATTAAATATAATTTGTTTTCTCATTATCTAATAAAATGTGAATTTTTTAAAAGTTTATAAACTGAAATGTTAAACAATTTCATCAACATTACTTAACCGAACCATGAAAGCATAAAACTTCTACTTTACTAGTAGTACTCGCGATTTCGTTCGTGTCAAATTCAGTGTCAATAGACCCTTAATTACGTAATATGTAACGTTAATATGTTCATAATATATTCTGATCCCGGAGCAAAGACGCGATTTTTTATGCCTGTTATTAAGTGAGGTTAAGTTTTAGAATTACGTTTACTAACATGGTGTATAAGAATATTTTGTTACTCACAATTATGAATCTAAGTTATAAATTATGTGAATTAAATGAATATTATTATAATTATTATAAAAGTATATACTTTATCGCGGATTATAACAAAATAATTTCATAATTACTTCTATATTATGAATCTCCGCAAAGTAACGTTTAAGTCTGTAAATTACAGGAAATTTGGTAAAGTGATATGTTTTAAATTTTAGCAAATTTTAGGAAAAATGCTGAGACAGCACTACATAGCCGGTAGTAATTTAGCAAATTCAATGATTCTAAGTAATATGTTATGTAATAATATGAATTGGTTACACTCAGGTAAGTTAGGACATTCGTTTTTATTAATATCAAAGATCTCTATAAAATATGGATCACAAAGACGGATTTAGCGCGGTCAATGTTAATTTTACCGCTTCACATCCAATTGGGCGGCAAATGCGGCTGATACTGGATCGATATCGCATTATAAATAGGGAATTAAAGCAATGACCTATGGACAGGGCTATAGGGTAGCGCGACGTACCGCCTGGAGAGAAAAACTGTGTTAAAAAGAGAATGGAATTACCTGGCAGGCACGACTCACCGACTAAATCTGCGATGATGCGATAACAGGCAGGCACAGATGATCGTAATCGACAATTGCAGCAATTTTTCCTTTAATTAAAATCACTGCTTGCTTAATACCATCAGGCTTGAAGGATCAACCTTCAAGTTAAATGCGTGTTTTAATTAGTTGAAATACTTTTATTGCGAAATATTAATAAAAGTATAAGAGAATTATATAAATTTTGAAAAATATGCTAATTTCAGATTTGAATTTTAAATTTTTAAAACGGCCGTACGACTTTCCGTTCCATCTAGTGCAGTATTGCTTGAACATATACTTATTTTGAAATAGTACAGCAGTATCAACAATGAACTTGGGGTAAATTTAAGGAAATCCTCAATTAGGTAGAATCCTTTTCCTGTTCCCGAGGGTAACAACTGTTTTATTTACCCTATAAGTTTCATATATGCTGTAATTGTCTTGAATTTCAACAATATTGATCTAGTGGATTAGCTGTGAAAATGCACCTTTCGCATTAAAATTACTATGAATATTGTTACCAAAGTGATACGATAAGCTGTTCGTAATTACCGGTGCTGAGATACTTTGGCAGTCTTGTAACATAGGTAATACAAAATGACTAAAGAGAGTTGTTCAGTTGCTAAGAAGTTATGGTGAGACAACTCACTAAGTGTGGTTTTGATCCTAGATAAGGCATCTAGCTACAACTCCTTTAGGATAAAGTTATATGTTTACTAATCTTTAAATAAAATTTTGCAAAGGTGTCTACATTGTCTCTAACATTTTTTATTAAGATATATTTAACTTTACAATCTGCCTTTAAATTTAAAAGTGAAAGAGCTCTAAAGTATCATTAATCTTTCCAATTACAGAAGATTTCTTTGACCAGCAGTGGGATAGGACACGTCACTGCGTTACTCTTAAGTAGACGGAGAGTCAACAGCTAGATTATAAAAATATCTTTAAACTTGTAAATTTTTGAAAAACTCTACCGTTGGTCGGGAAATTGATTTTACATACACATTGACATATGACGGTTGCCCTTTTCGAAATTTCATTCTAATAACTGGTTACCTTTCGAAATTGCTTTTATGTTCTCGTATACGATAAAGAATAAATAAATGATATAAATACATACCATATACCTACGGAATAAAATCGGCTCTACGATATATTGTTATTTAAATAATAGGGTAATTCCCTTAATATATGTCAGGACATATCATAATCTTTCTGTATAAGGAACCTTATATCATATTTACATCCGTATATTAGTTCATTTCGTGAAAATTAAAACAGGTTTACGTTTTGTGGGCACAAAGGACTTAATTAGTTGATATTTCCCAAATAGACTACACCGCCCTCAAAGTAAACCAAAAATAGTTCATTCCCACGCTATAATAACATAATCCTTAATATAGTTGCCGCGTAATTAATTGATCAGATTAGTGTATCTCAAGATCTCCCCACCTTGGGACAATACGCCCGCTCAGTAATCCCCATTAGCCGACTAATACTTTACTGTAATACCAGCACTATCTGGAAACCGATTATCCTATTATACTGAGAATTATATTCTCTACTAAGCATCGGTGGCTATAGTGGCTCAACGGTACGTAAGACTTATAAGAGTCGCGGGTTCTAAACTTAGGCGGTCACATTCAAAATATTGTTTATTCAAGTAGGTACTTTATAAGCACTTTGAAAAAAACTTAAATCCCTGGACCGACTTGGAAGGTTGCTCTTATCACGAATACTAGAAAAAACTGTGAGAACAAGGAAACATATATTATTTATTTTGCTTTCAGTGCTTAGTAGATACTTAAGCACTGAACTGAATACTTGGTTTTTATCACTCAGATAATTTTTAATTGAACATTGAACGTTTTATAATAACATATTTTTGAGATACTTTCTAAACTTTTTTCTAGGCAAATTTCTAGAATGAATTTTAATGAATTTTTGGAAAAATATAATAAAAAAACAAATAACTATAAAAAGCCGGATTGTTTGTTGTCGGGTATTAGAGTGGCACTTGCGTGGTTCATTAGAAAACCCAGAGCCACCCAGGTTTGGGGAGGTTTTAGTGCGTAAAAATCCTACTTAACCGGGTCTCTCCTATATAAGATCCGATATCTTGAGATAATTTTCCCTCCGCAACTAAAAAAGGTCCACTTTTAACCCCTTTGGCCGTTAAAATGTGTTCGCTGATTACTGACTACAATCTCCCGGAGCCAGCAGCCGGGGCAGCCCGGGGTGAATGTATAATTTAACTCATTTAGCGCAATATTGAATTGATTAGCTCTAAATATTTAGAGATACCACGAGTTCAATTAGCGACTTCGCGAATTTTTAACATTCTTAGATTATGGTTTAAGAAAAAGAAACTTTAGAACGACACAATCTACGTAAAGTTAAGTTAGGGTGTATTTTTGATTGCTTTAAATATTTTACCACTAAATATTATTCTCACGGCCGTCCGTCCTCATAATAATTAAGTTATTGGTAACTTGTGTTATGCGTAACAGTTCACCGGTAAATATAGACATATATTATAATGATGAAATAAATACATAAGCACAACCGGACTCGGAGATCCGACAAATTGTTTATTTGTCAGAATTGTTTATCCCTCGGCGGGACTCGAACCCGCAATCTGCCGAACTGAATGCAGAGTCATTGCCAACAGCTAGTCATCTATAAGCCAAGAATAAAGAATACTTGCAAGAACGGCCACAAATAAAGGACGCTGAAGTAGCAACAGTGTTCTAAACAGTAAAGAATTACAAGCAAGTAACGGCTTGATGTTATCCCACAGCTGGGCAAAGGCCTCCTCTCATTTTGGAGAGAAGGGCTGGAGTTAAGTTCCTCCACGCAGCTCCAAAGCGGATTGTTACCTAGGTTATAGGGTGAAACAAATTGCAACTGTAAATTGATTCATATATGTTAACATTTATGAATCAAACTCATTGCTGCCTGCCCCGGGCATCCTCGAAAGAGTAGCACTGTCTCACCGCTCGGCAGTGACGAAGTGATAGAGAACAATTAATACAGTTATTTAAACGGAATCAATCACCGAAGTTTCGATCTATCACATCTCATTATAGCTGAAGATTCAACACAGGATGATCAGCACCATTTTATTAAAATTTTGATTGATGTTACTGAATTAACGTGAAGTAAGTCTTCGTTTTTTAGATGCATAAGACGACCAAATTATCGGGAAAAATTTAATCTTAGATCAGAGATCAAGGGACGAAGTAAGAACTGTAGTACTGAATTAGTGTATGCTTGCTTGGATGATGTGTCGCTCTGAGATCTTGCCGTTGGGTCTATCTCTTGATGATGCTCAGTTACATGATGGAACGATAGTTGAAATTGTTCTAGTAAATGCGTGCATTGCTAGGGTAGAGTGGCGGTGGTAATTTAGTAACCCTTCTGTGACCTGTAAATGTATTCTAAAAATATTGAATTCTATCGACGTTGTTGCAGACATTTTGCTGATATACAAATATAAATTCACCTTCAATTGTATGCGAAAAATAATTAGTATTTGACATGAGAGACTGCGAAGTAAGTAACGTTGACATCATTCAGTACACAACAAATTCAGCTTAACTAATGAATATTGAAGCGCACGCTCCCCCCGAGCCTCTCGCATATTTGTACCAAATAATAACCTGTCATATCTTCGCTAAACAAACGTACATGTCACGACGAAAATTCCCTTCAAACGTGCCTCTTGCGGTTCAAAATAGAGGTCAAAATCGGCTACATTGTTACAAACTGATGCCTTAGATACGAGGCCGCCTGTACCCATGACATCTTCATATCCGCGTCGTTCCCTATTAACATTACGGGCTGTTTATTTAAAAGGGCTTTTGATATAACACAATACATCATATTGCGTTATATTTAAGATCTTCTGTCTGTCTTGAGTTCAATAGTTCTCATGATATATGATGTGGAGTTCAGTGCGACTTAAATTGATAAAGACTTTACAAAGGATATTTAATTGTCCATTGTTCATCATTTACAGTGACACCAACGATATCAGCTCGATATCTAAGTCGTTTGAAACAAGTATAGCGAGATATTCTATACGAAAATAATTTATTAAGGACGAAAAGCCTGATAACTATTACATGAACTATTAATTTTTATCGCAGCTTAGCAATATGAACTCTTACTTTTATTAAGATTTCCCTGTTTTCTGCTTAGTCATTCGTTCTATGGCCTACATAATTTAATCTTTCAATTTCAAAACCACATCAACATTTTCCTGTCCTTACCCCAATCTAAACGGGGTTGACAGAACAAGTTTTAACTATGCTGTGATATGATTTGGCTAGGTGTTTTAAGTCCGGCCTTGAAGACTTTGACAGCGTCACCGGGAGGGCGGGCGAGCGCAGAAGCACCGCCGGGTGTTGTTACGTGGAGAGCGAGTCTCGGCGAGGCTCGCAGCATCTGGGAGCGTCGCCTTAAGGGTGCCTCCTGTGAGGCCGGACCTCGGCCTAGAAACGACACGCTGTGGAGGACTATATCGGACTGTGGAAGAAGTCCTATTGTCATAACGGGCGGGCTTGGACGCCCGGCCGCTAGACCTTGTCTTCGCCGGCGAAGACGCTGCGTGTGTGTCTGTGTGTGCAGTGTTCTGGTGATGGTGATCGTGTAAGGATCGTCAGGATCAGTAAGAACGCTCCTAGGGCGTCTGTGAATACGGGCTTTAAACGATTTGTCGAAGCAGCGATAGTTGACCAACCTCGCTATTAGCGGGTTGGGGTGCACCGCTGCTTTATCGAAATAATAGACTAGTGGCAAAAACGTTTAACTATATATAATTACAATTGACATCGATAGCGCGTTGCAATGTACTCGATAGCGCCATCTGTCGTCGCGATAAGCAAACATACAAATAAAAATATGACTTTCGTTTAAACAAATATATTGACATATTAAAACTTCGTCTAAAGTTTTTTTCACCCAAAAATTAGTCTTTTTGAAAAAAAAAAAGTTATAAAGCTTTCACCAAATTTTCCCAAATTTTAAGTTCCCTCGTTTTGAGCGAATCCTGGAAGCAGCATCAGGTAATGGTCATCACAAACATGCATTGTAACAGATGCTGGACCAATATATAAATTTAACTTTCAAGATTCCACCTTCACATACATACAAGACAAGATAAATATATATAAAATACCACTGCCATTAGAAATCGATGCTTAGTTTAGTAGCGACACCGTTTGGCCGTAACAAATAGGGTGTTCCGTGTTTTAAATATTCTAATTTAAATGTTCTTCTCTTGTACTTTTTTAATCTTATAATGGAATATCTCGTAAAATAAGGTCTAGTTGTATAAAATAATTTATTGAGATTAAGAATTAGTGCTGACATCTAAGAAAAATAAGATATTGTCAGATGGTGTAAATTCGATACATTTGAACAGAGAATGGCAAATTGTAAAGAGGAACAAAGAGTTTCTTGAGGAATAAAAAACGAATTAACAAGGAATGGGTATTATTTTATCACATGGTAAAATCTCATATAATAAAAATAGGATATTAAAGAACATAATTTCAGCTATAAAACCTACTTCAAGCTAACGCCCCCATAGCGTTAAACTAGATAGTATAGTCCGCGATAGTTATATTTTTTAATTCGTGCACTCTACGCCACCTAGCGCCCTCGACTCGTCGAATGCCGTCAACAGTGCCTGTCGTTGTCACAGTCTCGTGCGTGCGCGCTCGGCGAACGGACGCGTATTGTTATGCTCACGTAGTCGCTGCGCGTATCGTAAGAGACTAAAGTTCGCCAGTTTCGGTTTCCGCCCCTGCACCTCTGCCCCCGACGACAGTTGTACTCGCCGCGACCCGTGTCGCGGCTTGAGGAAACGGTCGGCTGCGCATCGTGTGCACCTGCCTCGCCGAAGCTGTCCGGACACAGCGATCTGCAACGCCTTTCTTTGGAAAAGGTGACTGTAGACGTGCCCTCTGTAACACCGCCGTTCTTTATTTCCTACGCGTGTGTGGTTTCCGTTCCCGCTCGCGGGCGCTTAGCTGGGCCTCCCCTAGGGGTCTCACCCGGCTGGGTTGCACGCGCCGAGGGAGTACGGAACTATACTCGCCAAGAAGCAGGCACAGTAAAGTATAGTTGAGAACACTCAGGCACGAATAATCGTGTACCATGTCCGGCAGGGGGGAGCCCCCCCCTAAGGACCAACGCATCAGGGGGGAGCGCCCCGCTTTCCCCCGCGCCGTCGTAAGACGCGACTTACGGGATGATACAGTTATCCCGTTCGCGCCGACAGCACCACCATCGGCACCATCAGCATCCCGTCCCCGCTTCCGGTCAATAACCGGCGAGCGACAGCCACCGGAGTTCGCCGCTTCTCCAGTCACTACCGATGTATCTGAGTATACATCGGGCGTCGATGCCTCGAAGCGACCGCGCGCCGATGACTCATCACCCGGGTCCCAAGAGGGTGAAGATAAGCGCCCCAAGACGGACCTATCACCGGCGCCCTCACCACCAACAATACCACCACCTGTGGAACCAGCGGGCTTAAGAACCTACGCCCGGCAATCGAAGCCACTGCCCCCTGCGCCACAGGACGTAACAGGAGGACAGACTCACATCGCTGGTGAGACGCAGGAGTCAGACAGTTGGCCTCGTGACTCCACCAGCTACGCTGGGCTGGCCTCGCTGTCCTCTATGGTGACATCTCGCCCTCCCTCACCTCAGGCCGGGCCCTCCGGCTACGCCGCAGCCGCCGCCGCACCGCCATCGCCACGGGCGCTTGAACAGCGCCAGGCCGAGCTGCTACAACAGCAGCATCAACCACAAACGACTGCACTGAAGACCGCCCGGTCCGAGTACCCTCCCATCACCGTGGAGTGCTTCCCGCAATGGACGAAGCACTTCAGCGCTATTCGGGGGCTATTGGGACACGCACCGAACGCTCGCCCGATGGGTAAGGGGGTGCGATTCCTCCCGAAGTCGGCGGAGGAATTTCGCGTCTTACAGCGATACCTCATAGACGCCGCCAAGCAGGACCCGGCCATCGCGTGGTTCTGCTACAGCCCGGCGTCTACACTACCGACCAAGGTAGCCATCAGAGGGCTACCCCAAGACACCCCTCCCCAAGAAGTCGTCGCGGCGCTGCGCACGCTCGGGTACCCGGCGGACCGAGCGCGGGCGATACCGGCGACCAGAGGGCGGCACGGCTGCACGTTCTTCGTGCAGTTAGAACACCTCTCGCACGAGGAACTCGGCCACCTATACCGGGAGACTGAGTTGCTTTCCATGCCCGGCCTCACCATCGAGGCCTGGAAGGGAGGACGCGGGCCGGCACAGTGTCACCGTTGCCAGCAGTTCGGTCACGCGTCCGCAAACTGTCATCGGCCGCCGAAATGTGTCCGCTGCGCAGGCGGGCACATAGCCAAGGACTGTGACAGAGCCCCCGAGGAGGCCCCGAAGTGCGCCAATTGCGGTAAGGCGCACGTCGCGAGAGACCGGAAATGTCCGGTCTTCCGAAAGGAAGCGCGAAGGCGCGGCATCGACATCGCGCCGCCACGCCCGCACAAGCCAGCAAGGAGGGCTGGGGGGAGAGAGCAAGTACCCACCCCAACCGCTGCACCCGCAGACCCGACACCCGCCGCCGCCGCAGCAACTGCCGCTCGCGTAGCACGTCCCGCAATCGCCGAACGTGCCGCCGCCGCCCCCACCGCACCCGGTACCGCCCCTCCGACATCCGCCGTTTACACTGCCCGGGCAAGGGAACAAACTGTTGCCGTGCGACCGGAGGGAGCGCGCCAGGCACAGATGGCGCAGCTACCGACGATTCTCCAGCCGCCAGCGAACACCCCGACAGCTAGGGGCGAACCGCTGGCTGGAGAAAAGAAAAAGAAAAACAGACGCAGGCGCAGGCAACCGAGGCCCGCTAACGCCGAGCCCGCTGCCGCGTCAACACCGCATCCCCGGCCGCCAGCACTATCATCGTTGGCGCCAATACCCGCAACTGCCGAGGCGCCGAGAAGCCGCGGCCACGAAGGAGCCAAAAGTGGAGGAGCGGAGACACAAGCGCCGCTCTACACGACCACCAACCCGCCACACTCAGCGCAGGACTCGGGAATTAACAACATTATCCGACTCCTAATCGAGGCGCTTATGGCGGCGCTCACGACGTACCTAGCTACGAAGGATGTCGTCGGCGCTATTACGGCGGCAATTACCCAGTTCGGACGGTCTTATCAATGACCCTCCGAATACTCTACTGGAATCCGGGCGGCATAAGAGGTCACGTCCGTGAGCTAACACTACTCGCCCAGTCGCAGGACATCCATGTCATCCTCCTGGGCGAAACCAAACTCACGGACAGCGTCGAGCTCCGCGTGCCCAACTACTTCGTGTATCGACGCGACGAAGTCTCTCCCCGGGGCCACCCGTACAGAGGTACGGCCGCTCTGGTGCGGAGAGACATCATACACGAGGAGTTGGAGCACACTCCGTTCACCAGCACTCGCACAAAGGGAGTGCGGGTCAGCGTGGGGAACGAGGAGCTCCGCGTCTATGCCGCCTATAAACCACCCGGACTGGCATTCTGCAGCACCGATGTCGGGGCCATCTTCGCTCAGCAGGGACCCGCGGTGATCGTGGGCGACCTCAACGCGAAGCATCACGCGTGGGGATCGCGAATTAACACCGCGGTCGGGAGGCACCTGCACGAAGATAGCGTGAGGAGTGGATACGGGGTTGTGGGTCCAGGAGCGCCGACCCACGTACCCGCCAACCCCCGCGCCCAGCCAGACGTCATCGACATCGTGCTGCACCACGGATTAGACAACCCGTTCGATGTCGAGGTCCTCTACGACCTCGATACGCAACACCTACCGGTTCTGGTCACTCTTGTCACCCAGGGAGGCTTCTTAGTGCCCCGCCCGCGGCGGACGCTGACAAACTGGGAGCGCTACACCACCGAGCTTGCCGGGCTTGAGCTAGCAGGCCCGATCACTACCCCTTCGGAGGTCGACAATGCTGCTGCGCTAGTCGCCGAGGCGATAGTCGCCGCCAAAGCAGCAGCCTCCACCACGTCGACTTCGCCGGACACTAACCGAAGGAAGGACCTGCCGAGCTCGCTCCGCTGCATGCTCAGGCGGAAGCGTACCCTTCGCCGCCTCTGGGCCCGCACTCGCTGCCCCAGGGTGAAGGCTGATCTGAACCGACTTGCAGAGAAGATCGCGCGTGCCGTAGTCGCTCTCGACGAGGCGCGCTGGGAGGATACCGTCGATCGAGCGACGGAACACGACACAGCGCTGTACTCTCTCTGCAAGAAACTCACCGGACATGACACCCCCGTTTACCCGCTGCTCGATGCAGCCGGTAAACGCACCTACGCCGCCAGGGATCGTGCTGAGATCCTGGCGGCGCACTTGGAGAAAACATTTACGCCCAACGCCCCCAATACCTCCAACCTCCATGTCATCCGTCATCACGCGGCGGTCCAGGACAAGCTGGAGAGGTTCCTGTCGGCCCCTACTCCGCCGCTCCGGGGAGAGGACTTCATCTCCCTGTCAGAGCTGCGGTCGGTTGCTGCTCGCCTCGACAGGCGAAAAGCACCAGGCCCCGACGGAATCAACAACGCCGCGTTGATGTTGCTGCCCCCAACAGGCCTCGTAGCGCTCACGAGCCTGTTCAACGGAGTACTCCGCACCGGTCACTTCCCAGAGGCGTGGAAGACCGGGAAGATTATTGTTCTTCCCAAGCCGGGGAAGGACCGCCGACTGCCTGGAAGCTACCGGCCCATCACGCTACTCTCGCACATAGCCAAGCTGTTTGAGCGTCTGCTGCTGCGTCGAATCACGCCCCATCTGCCCCTGCGCGAGGAGCAGCATGGATTCCGCAGCGGCCACTCGACGACGCTCCAGCTGGCGAGGGTGATCAACCATCTGACCAGTGAGCGGAACAACGGTCGCTACACCGTCGGGGTCTTCCTCGATATCGAGAAGGCTTTCGACCGCGTGTGGCACGCCGGGCTCCTGGTCAAGATCATGGATACCACCATGCCGCCCGCTTATGTGCGAGTGCTGGCGTCATTCCTCAGCGGCCGTAGCTTTTACGTGGCAGTGGAGGGTGCGGAATCCCAGCCACGCACCATCCAAGCTGGAGTACCCCAGGGCAGCTGTATATCGCCGCGCTTATACGCGGCGTATACGGATGACATCCCCACCCTGCGCGACCATCTGCGGGAAGGGGAGGAGGACGTGCTGCTGTCGCTCTTCGCCGACGACAGCGCGTATTTCGCGTCGTCCTACCACCAGATCGTCGCCACCAACCGCATGCAGCGTCTGCTAGACTTGTTGCCGGAATGGCTGGACAAGTGGAGGATGGCCGTCAACGTCGGGAAGACGGCCGCTCTGCTCACCAGTCGCTCCGTGCCGCTACGCCAACTCACTCTGCGAGGCCAGGACGTAGAGTGGAAGACCACAGTGAGGTTCCTGGGGTGTGAACTGGACCGCAGCCTGCGCATGGTACCCATGGTGAATCGTGCCGTGGGCCAAGCTGCCGCTGCCAGGTCCCAGCTCCACGCCTTGTTCACATCCCACCTGCCCGTCAACACCAAACTGCGAG
This sequence comes from Morpho deidamia, assembly GCA_947086505.1. Lineage (NCBI taxonomy): Eukaryota > Metazoa > Arthropoda > Insecta > Lepidoptera > Nymphalidae > Morpho > Morpho deidamia. Next base: position 303,002 of record CAMTZC010000009.1, read on the forward strand.
TCTACGGTGCCTACGTCCGCTCGCGCTTGACGTATGCGGCACCCGCCTGGTATGCGCTCTGTTCGGCGTACCAGAGGCGAAGGCTTCAAGTCCAGCAGAACCGTTGCCTGCGACTGATCGTAGGAGCCCCGAGGTATGTGCGGAACGACGTCGTGCACAGAGATACCAGGATGCCGACCGTGGAGGAGTTCGTTCGTCGCTTGGCGCGCACACTGTTCGCGCGAGCGGACAACAGCGCGCACGTTCACCTTCACGGCATCGCGCCACTCCACGCACGACCACCGGAGGGACGTTCCCTGCCTCGCGAGCTCCTGCGATCACCATCACCGCGGCCCGACGCGGACGACGATGGCGACGACGAGGATGACGCGACGGGCGAGAGGGCGACACAACCGGACAAGACGACACCACCCGATCAAGACAACACCCACGGACAAGACACCATCGATGTAGACACCGCGGACTGGGAGCTACCACTCCCAGTCCCCCCACCGAACTAGACATCCCTCAGGTCACCTAGGTGACCTGGGCCTACAGGCCCGAACACCGTCCAGGCCACAAGCCTGCGAGGACCAGCCCGGGCAAGGAGGTGCGCCTCGAGGCCCGTACCCCGCCACCCCTAGGGGTAGCGAGATGACCCCCCTGCCTGTCGTTGTCACCGCGGCTCCTTCAGCCGATGACAGCTTAATGGAAATAATAGAATACAGCGATTACCGGCTCAGACGATAAGTAATCGATCTCGGAGCGGATTACGACAAACAAAATTAATTAAGGCCTCGAACGTTGGATTTCATCGAGCTACAAACGGGTGCTTACCGTTTGAAGTGGATATAAAGTTTAACGTAGTATTTTATTAACTGTTAATACCAAGATAATAGAGCTGCGATAGCCCAGCGGTGGGACCTTTCCATGTCTCGAGAGGGTCATAAGTTCAAACCCGGACAAGTACCTATGAGGTTTTCTGTTAAAACTGATGTGTCTCATTGATAATTGCAATTTATCACACGCTGTCCGGATAAGGAACATATCGTGAGGAAGGCTGCTATCTCTAGTGAGTTCTGGGGATATGTGCAACATACCAATCCGCATTGGAGCAGCGTGGTGGATCTTAACTCCAAACCTTATCTCCCAAAATAGAGATAGGAGGTCTGTGACCATCTGTAGGGCAGTAACAGGCCGTTATTTTATTTAACGTTCACCAGGATTACTCTTAGAAACGGGGCTATTGGTTTAGTGTTTCGTTAGTTCTTTTTAATAGTATTTTTGTCCTAATCTGGATCGCATCTTTTTGAACATGATTTCAAAATCAATTTTTGTGTGGCAAGTATAAATTGTTTATTAGAAGTTTTTAAAAGCTCTGGTCAAACAAACAAAAACTACGAATTTGGAAAATCAAGCACTTTATTTGTTTTGTATATTTTTTTACACGCATTATATTAACTTTTTGAATGTCTGTCATAATGTTAATTGTGCCCGATCTGGTATAATTGACTGACCTTTTACGTCGTCACACTTCGCCTGTCTCGTGTAGATCATTTAATTTTAAGAAGACATTGACCAGCTCCATTGTCACGTTTATCACTTCGATCTCATAAAACCCGCCGATCGTGATAAAAACGCAATCCGAGCGCGGCATTGTCTCCGCGCGGCGTCTGGCGAGTGCCGACACAAAAGGGCGGCAATCTGTTACGAACTCCCTTTGGAACTTTGCGACTTGTTTCTAAATTGAGAGCGTCCCACTGAATAAAGGGATTACCTAAATTTATTCAACGATAACCGTTTACACCGGATGCTTGATTTGATGCTAAATTTTTGACTTTGAATGGATCTCTGAAGTAGAGGAAACAGAGAAGGACGTAGTTAATACCAGTTTATGAATAAGACCACAACACAGACCGTTTCGAGTTGCAGGGGAAAAATACTGCGGTTCAGGTGACGACCATCTATCAAATAGATGTAGATAATCTAGATATCTAGAATCAGTGCTAATAAACTTTAGTGAATGAAATTTTTTATGAACTAGTGTACCAGCGGCTTGTTTGGGGTAAAAATAAGTGTGTCACAAAATTCTTCCTGAATTGAAATTTTGAACATAAAAGTATTTTTATAAATCCACAATTCTGTAGTACATTACTTCAGTGTATCTATACTGTTTTACTCGGCGCGTGCGAAAAAAGCACCCAGTAGGCGAGTTTTCTTTACAACCGCGTGACCTGTTCAATATATAAAACAGTAATTTGCTATTAACCTAAACCTTGTGGAAGAATTGCACTATCATTTAGTAAAAATCCTTTTAGTAAATTTTGAGAAAATCGATTTTATACAGACAGATAGCTTTTGGAGACTTTGTTTTCTAATATGTATAGAAGTGAAATTGATGAAAATTTGCACAATTGAAGCTTATATACAGGGCCAATATATGGAATAACAAAAATCACGTTTTTCCTTAGGAAAAAAGGAAAACCCATACAGTACCTACATAATTATAAAAGGGTTATTTCAAACTAAAGTCGCGTCAGTTGTGAGTACCTCTAGTAATTATATAATTAATTACCCAGAAAGTTTAAAGCAGTCCTGAAGTAGTTATATTCACATATCCAATTATTTTTGATGATTCAAATTCAAAATCAAATTAAGATGTAGAGAATAATAAGATGCAATAGTATAGTAGACTTTCTGTATTAGCCTTTTTTTAATAGTGATTACAAAAAATATGTGATTGTTACCTTCTGGTACCTTTCTTGATAACTGGACATAATTTACCTGGAAAGAGAAGAATAAATTATTAGTAACATGAAAAATTTTCTGGCCAACAAATCCGTGAAATAGAAATCGATTGACAGTAGAAACTATAACTTTCTCGAACAAATATAATATTTATGACTAAGTCATGAGAAAGACCATGACATGTGTTTTCTTTCTTGGGTAAGTAGTGTATTTTATAAACTTATTTTAGCTAGTGTTCGTATATTGTGTTAATAATAAAAAAAAATACAGTAAATAAAATAATTCAATTCAATTTAAAATATTGTTTATTCATGTAAACTTGTAAACAAATGCTATTGAATCGTCAACATCTACTGCTGGTTCGGAAAGCTGTTCCTACCGAGAAGAGCCAGCAAGATACTCGGTGGTTGTTCTTTTCAAATAAATTCTTATAACTAGCTAGTTACATTTGGTTATTACTATTTTCTACAGGGTAGAGCAGTAGCTAAATCCACGCATTTAACGGCGTGTTACTGTAGCACTAGAAGATGGAAATCTCCTCACTTCGGAGAGAAAGATCGCAGCAGATGTATATTGGTAGGTTAAACATATCCAATAAATTCTAACAGGTAATCAGTATAGTCAATTGTAAACATTTAATTGTGCATGTAAGGTTTTGCAGCTCGCTGGCGATCGTTAATGGGTTGAACCCTCTGCTTGAGTCTACAGTAAGGAACACACACTGTTTGCCTATTACATATTGTCTTATTTTGGTTTCAGTTACATTATATGTCTACATTCATTCTATGTGAAAGAACTGAAACTGCGTGATTATACAAGGGGTCATGGCTTCAAATCCCGGACAGGCGGATAGTGTTTCTCGTAGATGATACACTATAATATGAGAACAGGAAATTACACCACGCACGTGTTAAGATATAATTTGGTATTTTAATAATACTGTTTGTTTTAATGGATGATATAAAAAGCTCATGACTGGATAAATGTTAATGTATTAATCGACTCGATTATGGTGTTTTCGTTAAAACTTATGTACCTACTTAATATTTACGATTTATCACACATATCTAAGTAACGAAAAATATTGTGAGGAAGCATAAATAAATAAGGGATACTTACAAACACAGTCGGTCGTCCCCAAAGTAAATAGCTTAATACTTGTGTTATGGGTCACAGATAACTAGTAAATATGTTCATCATCATTCTCCTCCTGCCCTTATCCCACTCTAAGTGGGATCGGCACAACATGTTAGAAACATGTTGTCACATGATTTAATTTTACCACGTATTTTAGGACCGGCCGCCTGCCTGACGTCAACTTACCTTAGTCGTCTTTTACGACACTTCGGTAAGGAATGAGGGTGGTCTACTCAGCCGGATATGACTCGGTTGAACTAGTAAATATGTACATATATAATTTAAAATGTATATTTAAATACAAAAATACACCCAGACTCGTAGAACCAACAAATTATTGTTAGATGTTAGCCCTCGGCGAGAATCGGAATATGAATGTGAGAAGCTGAAGGCAGGGTTAGATTCAACTGCGCCAACGAGCCAGTCAACGCATACATATGTCTAGAGAAGCCGTGGAATGTATGTAGCCTGCCAAACTGTTTGGAGCAGCGTAGTGGGTCTGAACGTAAAGCCTTTCTCTTCAATAAGGAAAGATGAGGCCTAATTTCCACGAATGAGATAGTAACATACCATTACTTGGTTAACGTTTTTGTCATTGCCTCTACGGTCACCGTGAGCATTTTTTTAAAGCTCATAAGCTACATTGCAGTTTTTGAATCACAGAAACAGCTGTATCGCCAAAAAAAGCGACGGCAGCCTTTTACAATATTGATAGTTCCAGAAATCGATATGGTGGCTCCTAGTCAGGCCACACGTCATCGATCGATTGCTATCACAAATTTATAAAGAAAAGACTGTGCAATTTATCGGCTACGAGGCCAAGTTGTTTAAGTGTTGTGTAGTTTCAAAACTTACTGCTCCATTGTACTAAGACTTATGCAGTTAGCTGCAGTTACCATAGACCATAGAAGAGATCTTGATCTAGAAAATAAAGAGGGTTTGTCATTGTCTGAGTAGATCAACGTCCCACAACTGGACGTATCTCTGTTTTAAGGATCATGTGCATGGTGATTGCAGTTTTGATGGCACATTTTAATAATTGGACAATTTTATTAAATGATTACGGTAAAAAAGTGATATCTGTTTCGATTATAATTTTAATTAAAAACGAAATATAGAAATATTTAGTTAAAATAAAATAAATAATTTAAACTTAATCTCAGCAGCTATCAACAGCTTTGACATAACCGCAGCATTCATTTAACCTGTTTAAAAATAGCGAACCACTTAGCCCCCGCGGGTGGGGCGGCGGCGCAAAGTGCCGGCCATTGTTTCCCGCCATTGTCGCTTGTAGCTGAGACTTAGTTTTCAGTATACGAAGTCATAATGCAAACTAGAAATTAAACGGGAAATATATTATATGTACTTCTCGACTCGACTAAAGACTATTCTTCTTATAACTGATATTTGGAAATTTTATTTAATTATTAGTTTTTACCGCGTCTTTTTTCGCAACAACTTAAGTGTTGAAATACTTATGTTATGTATTTTGTTTCTGTTCATTGAAAATACGGATATATATTATTATATACTACAGCCCGGTGTATTCAATTCTACAAAATTTCATTAATATTTCTCCAAAAAATTATAGTAGTATCAAGGACTTGCTGCCCGCGGAATAATAAAATGTGGAAACGCACTCTATTGCGGTATGACCAGATATATATTTTTTTCTAGACGTTAATTTTTGACATTGTAATTTTTTACATTGGTACAAAATATTAATCTATACTTATTATAAAACAAAGTCCCAAAAAGCTGTTTGTCTGTATGTAATAGATTTTCACAAAATCTACTGATCGGATTTTTGTACGGTTTTCACCAAAAGATAGCACAATACTTCCGGATGGTTTAAGTAAATAGTACATATAAGGTATTATTTAAATTGTTTTGAAGAGATCGCGCAGTTGTTAAAAAACTTGCTTACTGGGGACTTTAGTCGCGTGCGCTGCGTAAACCAGCAGAGTTACGGTAAAGTAATGTACTAGAAAATTGTAGATCTATAAAAATACTATAAAAAAGACCGCTTCAACATGTCTCTGTCATCATGTCAGTGAGAAATTTCGAATATTCGGGAAAAGTTTCGTAAATCAGTGAATTTCACGCGGGCGAAGCCGTTGTTGGCACAGCTAGTATAGTAATTAATTTTTCTTGTTAGTCGGAACTGGGATATTGAAGACGCTATTACCGCTGTAAGAATTATTAATATAATAACAAACACGAATGGCTCATGATCAAATGTGATCACGGCCCAATCGAGCCAATGGGCCGGTTTAGTCAACATGCGGTATGGGTTGTGTAAACAGAAACACAGTGCGGCCGCCATCGGCACGCGCCGTGGGAATTGCATCATAACCTTCAGATTACTATACGAGAGTAATAATACTGTACAATTTTTCTATTACTGCTATCCCATTTTGGTCCAAATTACTTGTTTGCTTTAACATACTTGACAGCAGATTAAACACACGCCTTAACTATTGTATTTGAGCTTAAGTCAGAAACAAACTCATACAGCATTTCATCCTACACACGGAAAAGAGTTCATAACTTATTGTTTTAAAATAATAGTCTTAGTTCTTATGATTATATATCTCTTAAAATAATTGGAAAATTATGTCATTTTAAATTTTATTGTACTTATACTTGTTTATTAATTCTTCTTTTCAAATTCATTATGCCTGTTATTTACGTTCTTAGTCATTTTCCATCTTATTATACTTCTTGATAGTGTTGTCGATCTGCGCACGCTGTTGCCATCTATAATTGATATAGTGTTTAATTTCATAATACGCGTATATTGTGTATTTGTAGCTGTTTGGTGTTTATATTGTTGATGGCCTTTTTTAAATAAATAAAAAAATAAATTAATTAATTAGGTTGCGGTGGAAATGTCCAAATCTGGCGTGTTGAGTGTTACATATTCGTGCCATTTACGCTTGGGGCCCTAGGGATATGGAGTCAAAATGCAAAAAGCCTCTTTCTAACACCTAGCTTAGTAGCCTCTTCAGGTGACAAGAGAGTGGGCTCCTTTTCGGAAGAATCGATTTAATGATTCAAGGTGGAAACGCTGCCAGCTTACTTGGGACCGACAGCAAATAGCGTGTTAGTCTTCAGGATAGATATAACTGTTATATTTTCGTAGTAAGTGAAATATTTTTGAAATAACAACAATTTATATAAATACACTAGCTTTTAAACACAACTTCGTTCACGTGGGCTGCAGTCTTATTATTTAAGTAAACCGTTATAACTTATTTTAATTATGGTTAACCTTAAAAGCTAGACATATGCTGTCTCGGACTTTTATTTAGAACTTTAAGAGGGGAGCAATTTTGTCATACATGATTTTTTAATAACTTTCACACTAAGTAAACAACTTAGCCCACGCAAGGAAATGCATAAAATTTTGCCTTTTTGCAATATTCTTTAATGCTGCTCCTTACCTATTCATCTCATCGTAATGTTATATAATTTATAGCCTTACTCGATAAATGGCCTATCTTACACTCAGATAATTTTTAAAATCGGTCCAGTAGTTCCTGAGATATTCGCGTTCAATCAATCAATCAAACAAACAAATTCAGCTTCAGCTTTATATATTAAGATTAGTATAGATTGATTTAACTATTCTCAGACCTTGCACAAAATAGTAATGGCTGTAACGTGTAAGGAATAATTAAAAAATAGTTAAACATGATTAAATATGATAAATATGATTGATGTGTAAATAAATAATGCGAAGGAACTATCCTACGTTCCTCCCCAGAAGGGAGAAGCGTATAAATATAATTTTTTTTTGGTGTATTATGCTTTAAACAGTAACAAGCGTGCGGTATATATTTTTAACTACTTACAAACTTAATAGTTTTTATTCATTATCATCAAAACGAGAAATTGTTACCGACTCCCCCAAATCTTTTCCTAACAATTTCGATTCAGATTTCTAGAATAAGTTTTATGTAAATGCTGATCTACATGAATTTTATTATAAATTCCGACGTCTAACATTTTTAATATTTCATCTTACAAACCCGATAAGCGGACAAGCAGACCCTTGTTGAATATTGCAAAAGTGATTGGTTCAATGGATATTCCGTCGCCATTGTAGCAACGCGGATTCATTTGAATTGCAAATTTTTCTTTTTGTTATTAAATATTGGGGAAAAAGTGCGAAACTTTATAACGTATTCAGTTGGAACCAGGCCGTGAGAGATTAATAACAAATTAGTCTGGATTAAGGTGAAGTTTGCTCCGAGCCTGGTCAGCTACTTTTGTACTGATTTATAAATAAAAAAGATGTTTTTTCTTATACAGCGTCGTACCGACCATGCAACATTAATTTTAATTACCTACACATCTCAGCACTCTACATAAAACAAATTGTTATTTTATTGAAGCATTTTTGACTTGTATTTTTTTTTACAAAATAAATACGATTTATAGAGATCGATTACCGTACTATATCACGCTATTCCAAACTTGGCCTAAAAACTAAAAACGGTACAACTAAGCACGTTCTAAGACAAAACAATAATATTGTTGTTTCTCGTGTTTATGGAACATACGCATCTTATACGTTCAAGTGATCAGTGGATTCATTTTATGTCGAATCATCGGTACCACTCTGTATATCTTTCGCATATTAAGTATGTAATCTAGATTAAATAAGATAAAAAACGCATATCCCATAATTGAGAGGATATTAACATTTATGCTATAAATTAATGTATCTCAAAGTGAAATATAGATAGTCAATAATCTGGGCAGAAGTAAAAGCCTTTTGTACCTCGTAGTTCCAGCAAATTGAGATTTCAAAACGAAATCAGGGTTTAGAAACCGGGACCAAATTACAAACTAACAGGATTTCGGACCCGGCCTCCTGAAATAGGGACAAAAAGTGATCCGGGGTCGGTTCATCTAAAGGGGATTTGTGTATATACTCGATATCTTCAACACTCACATAATCACATCTTTATCATTTATGATTAAATAAATATCATATAAGTTGTATCTTAAAATTATGCTGGTACATATCAACAGGCCTACTGAGTCTTCCCAGTGATGCCGAAATTCGGTCTCTCGCATAGAACCCCGTGAGTAGCATAAAAAAGTATGACATATATTTTTTTTCTTCTTGGGCAAAGGATGTTTAAAATGTAAAAAATTTAAACAAAATTCGCTGATACGTTAGCCTCCTTCCATGTCAATAAAATGGTGTCAAGACCTGGTGTTGCAGCGAAATAGCCGGATCGGGCAAATTGCAAATGCAGCTACCAGATGGCTAGACAGAGCAGTGCCTAGGGACCCCACAAGTCTCTTGGGACTATGGGTTAGAAACAATGATGTGTTATAGTAAAAATTCCTCGTAAATTCTGAGTAAATATAACAAATTTCAGAACGTTAATTTTTATAATGGCAACTTATTTAAAGAAATATTTCGAAATGTCCAAAAAGTCTGAAGAATCGGGATTACAACAAACCTAGAGTACGTTGATTTCGGAACATGACGAATACTGAACGAGTAATTTTTGAATAGTTTAATGGGGTCCCTTGCTTATTTTTCTCCCTAGAGCATTATCAGAAATCAAATCAAATCAAAATAATCTTTACTATATCCAGCAAGAAACTCTTAGAAACATTTTTATTTTTTATAATGTTAAACCGCAGCCTTGTATGAAGCTGAAAAGATTTTCAAATTCAGGCATTTTTATCATCCAAATAATCTTCAATTTTTTAATAAGCTTTTCGTACAAGCATATCTCTCACACTTTATTTAAACCTTTCTGCTGATGCTCCAGGTACTGGGAGAATTAAGGCATCTCTTACTGAGAGTTACAGATTTATAGAGACTTTGTGCCATGGAATAAAAGAGCAAAGAATTCTAAACTCCTTGGTTAGTATCCTCCTTAAGGAATAAGAGTGCTTTATTTGATTCAACGAGAAAACGCCGCCAGAATTCTTGAAAAGTTAATGCAAAAGAAATTGAAAACAATTATTACATTCAATTCCATAACCTCTATCGTAGATACTAATATGTTTCCAAGTAAATACAACAAGCATTCAAACAATTATAATTAGTTACGAGGGTACGTCTTGTTTCTCGATAATAGAGCATCGTTTTGTGTTGAGTCGGCGGATTACGATACTGGTAAATTAATGAAAGGGTCGATCCGAGCCACGGACAAAATATTATTGTTCATATATATAGGACTATTTGAATACGACACCGGCCGATTTGCATATTAACTGTACGCGGTTATTGCTGAAATCGCAATTTATAATTGGAGTTGCAAGTGTTGATAAAGTCCATTAACAAAGGAATGATATAGACTTTGTAAGGAAAGACGATTTACGTTTTCTGCAGCCTTATTGTAGGGACCTAGTGCTATCCCACTTCTGAGCGAATGACTCGGATTGTTGCTTTGATCTTCCACGCTACTTGAATTGGAATGATAGGTCACAAATATCCCAGGAGTCCTTTTAGGAGTTCTATTTAGGAGAAAAAAACCTCATATTACAAAACGATACCGTGAGGTCGTACGATTAAAAAACTTACAATTTTGTGTGTAGTCTTACGTCATCATCCTCCTGTCCTTATCCCACTCTAATTGGGGTCGGCACAACATGTTACAGCCACGTTGTCACCGCCTTCCTGACGTCAATTTATCTTAGTCGTATTTTACGACCCCTCGGTAAGAAAGAGAGTGGTCTATTCTACTCAACTGGATACCACACGGTGGGTCGACTTACCTTAGTCGTCTTTTACGACACCTTGATTAGAAATGTGGGTGATTTTTTCTGGTCAGCCAGATACCACTTGGCGGGTCGACTTACTTTAGTCGCCTAGCGTGCGGTCTTACTTACTTAGATAAATAAATAGTTCTTCCCTCGTTTAAAACCCGTGAATCTTTGGTAAGAGTAACTCTCGTTTGGCCATCATGACTTTGTGGTCTTAATATGGTAAAATAAAATAATCAATCACCATTACGTCAATAAGTTAACCAATTTTTAATATTTTTTTACGTCAAAATTAAAAGGACCTTTAATAATAGCCCGCTCGCTGTCAAGTCGCCGTCCGACTTACCGTTCGGGGACGTCATCGACAGCCTTTATAATCTTTATTGAAGATAATGGAAATTCCCCGAGTGACGAATTTGAAGTGTTTCATTAAGTACTTGAAAGTATTATATTCTGTACTAGTAATCTACTCAGGGTTTCGCACAGGAATCCATTCCCGTATAATATATATTCCCGTAAAATAATTGATCACGGAACACTCAAGGCACATCCGTTATATTATGGCGAGTGCTTCCGTGCTTCGTGACTAATTTACACGCGCGATTCTTTTTATTTCAAGCAACTCCATATAATTGAATTATACGAGTATATTGTAATAACCCATACTGTTTAACAATAAATGTTTTTGGAAACTAACATATTTATACTATGTCCATTTTTCAATTATTGCAAAGTTCAATTACTTTACCATTGTTTAAAAAAGATATAGATATATATGTATGTAATAATTTTTTGTACAAAAAACGGAACTTGGAAAAAAAGTGAAAAAAAAACGGGATTTGGACTGGAACCGGGATATTCTAATTTAGTGACCGCCCGATTACCCAACTATGTTATACAATTTTACAAATGACAGCAAAATTAATCTTCGTATTTTTATTATATTGCAGCAGTTTTACATTGACAGTAAACAGGGAGAAAATTACATTTTCTAAAAATTAAACTTAGTTAGATCGATTTCGATTCGGAAAATTAAAATGGAAAAATTAAAATTGTTTTCGAAGCTCAGATTATATATACAAGAAGAGCTCGTTTAAAGGTTTTAGATATATGTCAGCGCAGAATTTTCTATAGATCTAAAAATGGTATAATCACATGATTTTCCTGTCTCAGACTGTAGGTGTATTAAACGTACGTACGAGTGATCGTAGTCACGGGTATTACTAGTACACGATTTAGGGGGAGAATACTTAACTATAAGTATGTGTCTTTAGATGATTATACTTTGTCAGTCAAAGTCTTCAAGTATAATATAATAACTTACTCATTTATAAATTTAAGCCCGATTCAGGAATAAGCCCGTCGTCATATATTGATTGATTATATGAAGATAAATATTATATTTTTTTAATTTTTATGAGACAGTGGAGTTATGGGAACGTCGGTGTCTCGAAATGAGGTTGAATCCGCCTAAAATTATAATTTTAAAATAATCATAAGTAGAGGGATGTAAAGTATTCGTCGCGTGATGCGGAACACGGTCGCACGATTCTATTGGCGGTGGGGGGTTGTCTCAGAGAATCTAGACTGCATTTTTTAAATCATCATATTTAAAATATGTGTTGCACACATTAGTAATGGAGGTGAGGCATTATAGGTCTTATGCAAGCCTTTAGTATCACTATGTTGCGAGTTAATAGTTTTCAATGTAGGGGCAGCTGTATCTTGCTTGAAATATAACTTGCAACGCGTAAAGCGACCGATTACGGCAGGAAAAAATTATCATTACAGACAAAAGCAAGTCTTTGAATATTAAGTCGATTGTGCCTAAAGCCGTACATCTCGTCTAGTTCATCAACTATATTAACTCGGTTGATCCGCAATCTCGTGATCTCGAGCAAACCGCCGCGTCACCGCTATCTGCAGATCGCGCTGTGATTAATGGCCGGCCCGAGTGTCACGGCAACTTTAAATTGGAAACTGTCACTAGTTAATACAGTTTACACTAATTCTTCCTCTACCTCATAACTCTAAAACATCCGTACTCATTATAAATGCGAAAGTCTGTATGTCTGTTATTACACATTTTTTACAGGAATAAATATAGGATAAATATAAAAAGTAAAGTAACAGCCTGTTATTATGCCCACTGCTGGGCTAAGGCCTCCTCTCTCCGTTTTGGAGAGAAGGATTGGAGCTAAGACCTACCACGCTGCTCCATTGCGGATTGGTGGGTTACACATATCCCTAGAATACTCTAGAGATATGCAGGTTTCCTCACGATGTTTTCCTTCACCGAAAAGCGTGTGATAAATTGCAATTATCAATTAGACACATAAGTTTTTAATAGAAAAACCCATTGGTGCCTGCCCGGGGTTCCCTAGAGAGTCACACGGTCTCACCGCTAGGCTATCACAGCTTTCTACTAGCTCTCTAGGATAAATATATCCCCGTTTATCTTTCGGTAAAAGGAAACAATAATAAAAAAATAAAGGCATTTCAAATTCAAATGCAAAATCAATGTCTTTATTCTAGTTGGCTTTTACAAACACTTTTGAATGGTCACACCTTCAAATGGTTAGTGCTCTTACCGAGAAGAACCAGTTAGAAATTCAGCGGTCACTCTTTTCAAAAATAATTATTTCAATAATATTTAGAATAATTGTTTAATAATATTCGTATGTCGTTTATAGAGGCGCTGACGTACGAATTTTAACTCGACGAAAGACAGTACAGTAAAGTAAAGTAAAGTAGTATAGGCCTCTTATTCACCCACTGCTGGGCAAAGGCGTCCTGTGTCCATTTTCAGAAGAGTTAGAGTTGTAGCTCAGGCCTATCACGTTGCTCCAATGCGTTTTTCGTAGGTTACACATTTCTCCAAAATTCTCTAAGGTTCTCACCGCTGGACTCACATAGCTTATATCAGCGAAATCTGTAGATCTAATTTGTCGTATTCCAATTTGGGTTTGATGGCGATGGTGTGAAATACGTAATAACACGTATAAATGATGCTACGCCATCTAGATTCGTCGAAAGTAAACGTAAACAGTTTGTATAACATTAAGATATAAGAAGATCGTATGGAAAATTGCAAATAAAATACATGCCCTAACCTAAAAATATATATCTTGGAACATTGTTAAGATGTTAATGGAAACCACGTCTAAGGTTAATAATTTCCATATAAATTGGATGAAGCTGCCTTTAATTTACCATCACATAAATCCTGTCCGGAGATAATATTTCTGAGTGACAATAGCTAAATAATCTACATGCCTTTCAACATCCGTTATCTTTTAAGTCGAAAGGAGTCTGGATCACTCAAAACTGATAATTTGATCCTGCAAGAATTTGGGTGAGGCGTCAAATTGATTCTACTTCTTTTTAAATGACTCTTATGTGCAACGAGTGCGCTATCTATACCTATTATAAAACAAAGTCCCCAAATGCTATTCGTGTGTACGTGATCGATTTTTTCAAAATGACCTGAACAGATTTTGTAAGTTTTTTAGTTCAATTTTGCAATTGTTGTGGAAGGATTAGGTTAATTTTACTATTACGAACATATGAAAACAGTGCGTAATGCGTAAGTCATAGAGTTCGAATTGGACGGGGGCGGCTTACGAACATGCAAAATAATTCGTAATCTCTACGTCATAAGGTTCAAATTCACTCGGCGCTTTTCTTCTCTGGTAAATTCGGGTTGCTTACAAAGGTTGCTTATGATCTCCCCAAGGACTCGCAAACTTTCGGGAACATTGTCGTCGTCGGTTCGTTCGATATATATATTAGACGTATCGTGCGCCCCGACATTCAGTTTGCGAATAGCGGTCAAGAGCGAAATACGAAGCGAAAATAAAAGTGAAATAATAGCGACCTCGGCTTATTGGACAACGGACTGTATAGAGACTGTAAGTACTAAGTGTGTAGTGAAAAGTTGAATAAAGTGTTTTTAACGAGTCACCAGGTATTTTATTAATTTTTAAATTTTTAAAAATTATGTTTTAGTAAAAGAACACTAAAACAAATATCATGGTGTTTAATTGATAGGCATGGTTAGGCATATTGTGATATAACCATACCTATCAATATTAGAGGTAATGTGTATGGTGGGTCACAGCATGTTAAATGGATACACATGTAAGACAATAGAGTGATTCGCAAATTCTTCCACCAAACAATTGTTATTCAGATACATAATTACAGTAAGCCCATGTCAACAATAGGATTATTAGTATTTTGAACCTCATCACCGCGGGCATGTGATCAAACATATAATGTTGATTGAAGTCAATATTGGTGTGATTTAGTAGTGCGATACGACTAAGACCGACTCGGCATATGGGAGATGGAATAAATATATGGAACACTTACACACACGGTCGTCCGACCCTAAAGTAAGTAACTTAATACTTCTGTTATGGGTGACGGACAACTGGTTAATATATTTTATATATAAAATTCACATGTCACTAAGTTACAATACTCTTCCGAATCGGTTTGAGCGATTTTTATGAAATTTTATATACATATTCAGTAGGTCTGAGAATCCCGCAGTGTGTGATCCGGCTGAGTAGAATAGATCATCCTTATTTCTTACCGAGGTGTCGTAAAAGGCGACTAAGGTAAGTTGACGTCAGGTAGGCGGCCGGTCTAAAATACGTAGCCGAATCATATGGCAACAGGTTTGTAACACGTTGTGCCGACCCCACTTACAGTTGGGTAAGGGCAGGAAGATGATGATAAGTAGGTATGAGAATCAGCTACTATCAATTTTGTAACCTAATTTTTTTTGGGACAATTTTTTTTATAATGTACACTAGAAATTCCCTAGAAGTAATTTATGTGCCAAAATAACGTTTCCCAGTTACAGCTGTTACTTATATAAATAATTAAATACTCATATCCAAAACCACACTCGAAGAACCAAAAACCTGTTTTAAAAATTGTTGGCCCTAGGCGGGAATCGAACCCGCGACCCGCGGAGCTGAAAGCTTGGCGTCAGCGTGACAAGATAATATAAGAGGCTATATAAGATTTATCTAACAAACTTTGCATTACATCGATAAAGCAAAGAGTCACATATAGGGCGGTATATGATTATGTTAATATAACATTGCTCTGAAAAGATTCTACTCTTTTACACCAAATCCCACTCATGTACCACAACCCTGCAGCGGAAGTCCGAAACAAACAAACAGTTGAATGGATCGCGAGAGAACTCTCCCTCTCGGAAACGACAACTTTTCTCATTATGAGCGAGCCGTAATGGTATACGTTCATTGCAACATGTTCAAGTCATCATCTGATACTTGAAGTTTTTATTGCCTCTACATTATGGCCTGGTTTTTTTGTTTTCAGACTAAAAATGAATCAGAACAAAATTTCATACAGCAACGGGAGATAATTATGTCGGCGACTTATGTCCAACTATTTAACAAAATATATTTATTACACGTAAATGCGTCTTGGCAAAACAAAATTTGCTTGTATCACATCTATATTTATTAATATATATAACTTGACTTGTTATTACAAGTCAAGTTTAAAATCTTTTAACAAAATTTTAAGCCCCTACTGTTACCGCTGAGGAGTTCCATCGTCTGGAGCTGATCTGGCAGCAGCATCAGGTCGTGTTTATCATAAACATGCATCCAAATTCGAATTCAAAATATTCTTTATTCAAGTAAACTTGTAAACAAGTGCTTTTGAATCGTCAACTTTACTGCTGGTTCGGAAAGCTGTTCCTGCCGAGAAGAACCAGCAAGAACCTCGGCGGTTGCTCTTTTCAAAATATAAATCTTAGAACTAGTTACATTTATTTATTACTGTCTTGTACAGGGTAGAAGTGCACCTATATCCATACATCCTTATCATCTAGGTAATTTTCAACAGTATATTAGGCTTCTGTATCAGCCTCTTTTTAACAGTGTTTTTAAACTGCTGTAATGGCATGGCCAAAATTGATTGCGGAATTTTATTATAGAATCTTATACCCAAACCCACAAACGATTTACGTACTTTTTCAAGGCGCAAAGCAGGAGTCGACAGCTTATGTCGGTTCCTACTTTGTCCATTATATACATCACCTATAGTTTTATAATTCTTTATATTTTTATGTACAAAAATTTGTACATAAAAATATAAAGAATTATAAAATACATTGTTTTCATGTCTAGACCAGTGTGTTAAATTTCAGCTCACACGGACACCGGGAAGTGGATCAAATGTAATTTGTAAGATTCCACCTTCTCATTCATACACGGCAAGTTAAATAAAAGTTTTTAAAAATTAAACTTTGTTCGTCGGTCGAAATTGAAAACTTGTGGACTCTTTTAGTGCGGTTTATTTACAAAAATGTTGGTGGAAGGGTTTTTGGGACAATATAAATGAATGAATGAATAAATCTTTATTCTTCAACACACCCCAGTACAACAACAGTATAAATAAAAAATAAAAAACAGAAAATAAAATAAAATAACGTCTTATACAACCATAGCAAATTAAAAATGTGCAGCGCTTTGACGAAGAAAGGGATAGCCACTCAGACTAACAGGGTTGACAAACGCAAAATTTGATGCCTAAATTAGAAAAAACTCATCATCATCATTCTCCTGCCCTTATCCCACTCTAAGTGGGGTCGGCACAACATGTTGCAAACATGCTGATATGATTTGGCTACGTATCTTACGATGCTTTAAATACGAGTATGACAACGAAAGCTACGATTAAATAGTCTCAATGTGTGTTTAGATTTAGATTACGGTAAAAATTATGAATATTTTGGAATTCATATTAGTCTACAGCAAAGCTGACTATCACAGCTACAACAGTGATATCGTTGGACTCTCTAGAGACGATCAGGGATTAAATACAGGAGTTGTTCTCTTGAAACGTGTCTTATTGATAATTGCAATTTATTACACGCTTTTCCGTGAGGAAAAACATCATGAGGAAACCTGCATATCCCTAGAGAATTCTAGAAATATGTTTATCCTACCAACTCGGATTTGAGGAGCGTGCTAGGTGTTAGCTCCAATCATTTTCTCCAAAAATAGAGAGACCTGTGCCCAGCAGTGGGATAGTAACAGGTTGAAACTTTAAGGATACCTTTACTCTACTGTAACGTCGTCTGGATTTTGTTAGGTATTGCCCTGGTTTATTTCATTCACTTCACTTCGTTACGTTTTAATTTAAAATATGTTCGATCAAGTTTTTGCATACTAGTTTATGAGAATATTCCATAATGTAATACAAACAATTATTTTTCATAACAAAAATACGACCTCTGCAATCTGCGCCGCACAAAAGACAAATAGAAAACAAAAATAAAGCAATGCAAAGTCCCGCGTTGCGGTGAGGCCATCTGAGTGCTTATTTTCCCGGCCGAGGCCCGTAATGAGGCTCTAATGAGACCGAGATGAGATTCCTACTTATAATATTACCCGAGAGTTGTGTCCACCAACACTTTTTCCACCTGTAACTTCTTTTCTAATGGTTTCGTATTTTTAAATGTAGCATGATAAAAATTGTCGAGCTGGCGGTTCAAAAGCACTTGTTTACAAGTTTACATGAATAAAGAATGTTTTGTATTTCAATTGGTAAATGTTTGCTGCGTACTTTGCAAAATTATTCTCATTACTTCATTTACTAACTGGAAATACATTTTAACTTTAAAGTTCTTGGGTTTTTCGTTGATTAATAATTTATATATATATTATTAACCATCTAAATAGTTTATTTCGTTAAACGAGATGCGCTTCTCAGTGGAGAGTTTTGTGATCCGCTAACGTCTATACACGTCTAAGGCATAGTCTTATAAAAAATAAAATATTATATTTAGTATCATATTTATATTCATATGTATATTTTTGGATCATATTTATTAACAAAAGTAATATTTATTATATTTTTATATTCGTCTTAGTCATTTTGTAATGCATATATTGATGACGTATATATCCGTCATAACGACTTAAGAGGTTAAAGTATAAAATAAATTAAACTCGCAACACTCACGTGCCAACTTTTTAGTACCAATTTCGGAGGTTAGCGAGAGTAAAAAAAA
Source organism: Morpho deidamia (assembly GCA_947086505.1). Taxonomy (NCBI): domain Eukaryota; kingdom Metazoa; phylum Arthropoda; class Insecta; order Lepidoptera; family Nymphalidae; genus Morpho; species Morpho deidamia. Next base: position 321,675 of record CAMTZC010000009.1, read on the forward strand.
GTAAAGTAACGGTCTGTTACAATCTCACTGCTGGAAATAGGCCTCCTCTCCCCGTTTCTGGAGAGAAGGGTTGGAGCTTTACCTACCACGCTGCTCCAATGCGGATTGGTAGGTTACACATATCTCCAGAATTCTCTAGAGATATGCAAGTTTCCTCACGAAGTTTTCCTTCACCGAAAACCGTGTGATTAATTGCAATTGTCAATTAGACACATAAGTTTTAATAGAAAAACTCATTGGTGCCTGCCCGAGTTTGAACTCGTGTTCCCCTCGAAAGAGTCGCACGGTCTCACCGCTGATCACAGCTCTTTAGAAAGGGCATCGTAAAATTTATCTATCATATTTATTCCCAAACACGCCAAAAATAAATTTATCTACTACAAAGCAATCCTCTAATATCTGCTGTGGCAACCAAACTTCACCAATCTCGTATATATCCCGAAGGCGAAATATAAAACTCTTCGGATGACTAATTAAAACGGAGCTCGTCGAGCCATCTAGTGTGCGAGCGGCGCGCGACCAACTTCAAAGTTACGACAGTTCGCCAAACATGGTTCTCTTTTTCGCGAGCACAGTTCAGAGTCGACTTTTAATCTTCGATAATGAAGCAGCAAGCTTTGAGTCGGTCCCTCTAACAAACGGCGACAAAGACGTCGCTCACTAATGACGCGTCAAGGAACTGCAAACTGGATGATTGTCTATATTTTTAACAGCCTTCTGTAATATACTGCTAGTATAATAAAGCTAGAAAAATAAGATAATCTAAGTTAGTTTAACAATTGTTTTGTACTTCGAGTGTAGGTGTAAATATGTGTTTAAGTATTTATTCAAAATTATATATACGTATATACCAGTACAAGTTCCACATTATGGTATTCGGCTGAGTAGAATAGACCACCCTTATTTTTTACTGAGATATCGTAAAATACCTATCCAAATCATTTAACATGTTTATAATACATGATGTGTCGACCACACTTAGTGTGGGATAAGGGCAGGTAATGTGATGATGATATCTACCAGTTGTCCGTCACCCATAACACAAGTATTAAGTTACTTACTTTGGGGATGAACGACCGTGTGTGTAATTGTGCCATATATATTTATTTTATGTATTAATTACTACTTCATCATCATCCTCCTGCCCTTATCCCACTCTAAGTGGGGTTGGCACATGATACAAACATGTTGTCACGTGATTCTGCCACGTCACTCTGCCTGCCTGACGTCAACTTACCTTAGTCGCCTTTTACGATACCTTGGTAAGAAATGAGCGTGGTCTGTTCTACTGAGTCGGATACCACACGGCGAGATATTAATTACTACTTAAATAATGTAAATATCTGATTACAGATTTCAGCGAGTATTGCGTGGCTTTAATTTTTCAGCTTCATAGAAATCGTAATTCGAGATGATATCTATATAATCAAATTCAAACTATTCTTTATTCAAGTGTCCTTTTGAATCGTCAACTCTACTTCGAAGGGCCCGAAGAAAACTCGGTATTTGTTCTTTTCAAAATATAATTCTTATTAATAGTTGTAAATTTTATACTCATAGTAGATTACGAAAGCAGAGTCATAATGCTAAACTCAGCAATAAAGACGATCGTCTTACATCAAATCAAAATAATCTTTATTCAAATAAACTGTTTACAATCACTATTAAATCATCAAGAATCAATTACATTTATTGAAGCCCCTACTGTGACTTCCCGAGAAGAACTAACAACTCGGCGGTCAATTTTTTAAACGTTTTAAATTTTTTGCATTTTCAAATTTATTAATACGCATTCCTGTATAAAGCTGAAAGGATTTAAAAATCCAGGCATTTTTATTATTCAAATAATCTTCAATTGTGTAGTATGCTTTACGTATAAGCATATTTCTTACATTAATTTAAACTTTTCTGTAGATATTTATACGTATACCGGAATACGTTATCGCGGATTTTAATATGTACGTAATCATCGATTAGTAAAATATATATAATGTACTAAGAAGCAACGCCTAACTCCTATAAATTATTTAAGATATATTGTTGTTTGTTCATTTATAATTTCATGGACACCTAAAATCTCTAAGGTAAAATCTGTCAATATAGATTAGAATCAAGCTGTTTAAGGTCGGCACAGTTGTGTGATTTGCTTTTTTCCGGACTGTGTCAACACTGAGTTAAATCCTTCGTGAGTTCACGAGCTAGTGCCGGTCAGCAGTATTCGGCCATGTTTATTCATGTCCGCAGATTAAAAAACGCGCTTCGCTAAATATTTTTTAAATTAAAAAGAATAAATATTTGTCTGTAAAGCGCCAAGTAAGTACTAACGCTATAAGGTACAGATAATGCATTTATCAAGCTATGTGCCGCCATTTTGATTTTATCGAATGTTATATATTACAATTTCGTAATGTATCATTTATTTACAATTATATTATGGACCTACCTATATATGTGGGTATGTTATTTTTAAATGTCTTATAGTGAGATTCTTCGGCCGTGACTGATTTTTAAGTACCTCTAAATATATAAAAGTAATAATAAAATTATTTTGCTATAATCCGAAATAAAGAAAAGACAAAGCGCAAAATTTGCGATTTTGTCGTGGAGATCTCCTGATGATGCTTTGGTTGCGGGACGAAACGATTGTTGAGTTTGTGATAGTGAATGTGTGTAGTGCGAATCCTACATGTATCGGGTATGAAAAAACGGTTATAAACATTTAGCAATACATACATTTTTTCTATTTACCTCATCGTGGATTATAGCAATTTTATTATTTTGTATTATGGATCTCCTTAAAGTATAACCTAGAAATTAGAATAAGTTTGAAGTTATTGAATTTCAATCTTCAAGTGTATGGCGTTTAGCTTTCATTCATAGAAAGACAGTTCTGATCAATGCCAACGGTGTACGATTTAGTTACCTAATTAGCTTTAATCTTCAAATTTATTAAGATTCTGATTAGCAGTTATGTAAAACGATCTGCGCCGTGTTTTTTTGAAAAAACAAGCGTTTAAGTTTATAAAATCATTCGATGCGAAAACTTTTTCTACAAGTTAAATAGGGTTTCGCCCATCACCTTGATTTCGTTTAAGATTGTCTTGGTTCAAGTTTATTCCGACAACATTTTATTTAAAAGGTACTTCAGAAACTTTATTGTTTTTATAAAATATAAGGTTTTGCCCGACATAACTTGACGTTGGAATTTGTAATAGCATTCTTGCTTTCCTTCACGTCAAGCATCTACATAATCTACTTATTTTACCAGAAATAATTTATAAATTAAATAGTTAAATTTTAATAAATTCAAATAATCACTATTATCTATATTGCATCTTTTTCAAAATTGATCTATGTATATAGTGTTTCGTTATTTTTCTTTTCTTCCTTTCTTTTTTCATTTTCCTATTTAGGGATAAGTCCGCCTTTGTACATGTGCTATTTTTTTTCTTTCTTTTTTATATTATTATGTATGTAAAATAATTAAATAAATAAATAAACATGGTATACAAATTAGTTAATACCGGGCTAACACGTAATATATGTAAATGTGTTTTGTGAGTGGTCATTTTAAGTTCAAATATAAAATATTATTTGTTCAATTAAACTTGTCAACAACTGCTTTCGTCAACTTTAATAATTTTTAAAATTGCTCCTACCGAGAGGAGCCATCAAAAATTCCACGATTGCTCTTTTCATAATATGATTCTTATTACTAGTAGTCATCGCCATCTTGTGTAAGGTTCAAGAGTAACTGAATCTACGCTTTCTTTTATTATTTATGTAATTCTCAGAAGTAGAGTTTTCTTTATTATCAGCATTTTTTAAACAGCTGTGAAGATTAAAATTAATTGTGGAATTTTATTATAGAATCGTCTACCAAAACCCATAGAAGATTTACATACTTAGCTTTAGTAAACTCGGCGGTTGTCCTTTAAAAATATATTGTTATAACTAAATAACTTAATTCTTATAGTACAGAAGTGGAATGTTCATAATTATGCCGTGTGGTATCCGGCTGAGAAGAATAGACCACCCTCATTTCTTACCGAGGTGTCGTAAAAGGCGACTAAGGTAAGTCGACTCACCGTGTGGTATCCGGTTGAGTAGAATAGACCACCCTCTTTCTTACCGAGGGGTCGTAAAGTACGACTGAGGTAAGTTGACGTCAGGCAGGCGGCCGGTCGTAAAATACGGAGCCAAATCATTTGACAACATGTTTGTAACATGTTGTGCCGACCCCACTTAGAATTGGATAAGGGCAGGAGGATGATGATGGAATGTTCATAATTAAACAAAACTCTTTAAGAAAAAAAAATTGTAAAAAAACTTGACTTTTATAATTTTGCGATATTGAAATCTTCCGATAAACGTATGTTAATGTTATCAGTTATAGATGAACCGCATAATGGTTCCTCTTTCCGCCGTGAGTCTGCGGCAGGCGCGGCGGGCACGCGCGCTTGTTTGCACAATATTTGCAAATTGCTGTGATATTGTTTATTGGACTTACGTATCGTGCATTATACTGCACCGGGGGTTGATTATAACTATCTAAACTCCAAGTTTCTATAAAGGAAAGTAGTAAAGTAACGGCCTGTTACTATCCCACTGCTGGGCTAAGACCTTCTCTCTCCGTTTTAGGAGAGAAGGATCGGTGCTAAGAACTAACCACGCTGCTCCAATGTGGATTGGTAGGTTACACATATTCCCTGAATTCTCTAGAGATATGCAGGTTTTCTCACCATGTTTTCCTTCACTGCAAAGCGTGTGAGAAATTCTAGATAGATTAGATACATAAGATTTAACAGAAAACTTCAACGGAGTCTGCCCGGGGTGTAAACTCGTGACCCGCTCGAAAGAGTCGCGCGGTCTCACCGTTGGGCTATCGCAGCTTAAGTTTATGTACATATTCATTTTATCATTATTACCTAATTTTTATGTTTGAAGATCATTCTACAGCTCGAATAAGATCAGCCATGGGCAAAAAAAAACAACATCCACTTGAAACGTACATAATTGAGAGCAATATGAGCCTTATCAGCGAAGATCATTAATCGTGTAATCGTCTATAATCGACACGATCATCGTGCAAATGGTTTCACAATCATGTCCCAAAAACTGACCATTCCCGGGCTCTAGACTACCGTAGGAGATCATAGACGATGACTGACGAGTACAGCCGAGTATGCCGTCTACACGATGGTGCTCGCATTTAATCGTAACCACTAACCCCAATAAAGTGGTGTAGTACACGTGGCGTCGTTCGCTACATAAAAAATAAACGAACTGTGACAAAAATGAGGGCTGTGAAATTAATATCACCGACAAACGATAACATGAAGCATTGGCATTTGGCTGAGGCCGGCGGGACGAGCCGTTGCGAGCGAAAATTAAAAATTTCAATTTCAGCCTTATTTGCAATCAAGCCATTTATCTCGTTTCCATTGAGATTTACGTTTATGTAATGATTTAGAGTCCTCTTTATCGATTTTGAACTGAAATAATTAATAAACTAATGCGGAATGGTAGGTTACACATATCCCCAGAATTCTCTAGAGATATGCAGATTCCTCACGGTTTTTTTCTTCACCGAAAAGCGTGTGATGAATTGCAATTATCACTTAGACACATAAGTTTTAATAGAAAAACTCATTGCTGCCTGCCCAGGGGTTGAACCCGTAACCACTTCGAAAGAGTCACACAGTCTCACCGCTGGACTACCAGAGCATAATTCAAATTAAAATTCAAATTCAAAATATTCTTTATTTAAGTAAACTTGTAAACAAGTGCTTTTGAATCGTCAACTTTACCGCTGGTTCGGAAAGCTGTTCCTACCAAGAAGAGCCAGCAAGAAACTCGGCGGTTGCTCTTTTTAAAATATAAATCTTAGAACTAATTACATTTATTTATTACTGTCTTGTACAGGGTAGAGGTGCACCTATATCCACACATCCTTATCATCTAAGTAATCTTCAACAGTATAGTAGGCTTTCTGTATCAGCCTCTTTTTAACAGTGTTTTTAAACTGCTGTAATGGCATGGCCAAAATTGATTTCGGAATTTTATTATAGAATCTTATACCCAAACCCACAAACGATTTACGTACTTTTGCTAGGCGCAAAGCAGGAGTCGCAAGCTTATGTCGGTTCCTACTTTGTCTATTATATACATCACCTATCGTTTTATAATTCTTTATCTTTACAGACGTCGAAACAGCAAAACTAGTTTATTTTGCTTATTTCCATAGCATTATGTCTTATGGAATAATGTTATGGGGTAAATGCGCTGATATTGAGAAAATTTTTGTATTGCAAAAAAGAGCCATACGTGGCATTTATAATTTGAATTCGCGTGAGTCCCTGCGAGAGAAGTTTAAGGAAACAGGTATTCTTACGTTAGCTTCACAGTATATTTTTAGCAATTTGATTTTTGTGCATAAAAATATACATAATTATAAAAAGATTGGCGATGTATATAATAGACAAAGTAGGAACCGACATAAGCTTGCGGCTCGTGCTTTGCGCCTTGTAAGAGTACGTAAGTCGTTTGTGGGTTTGGGTATAAGATTCTATAACAAAATTCCACAATCAATTTTAACTTTGCCATTACAGCAATTTAAAAATACTGTTAAAAAGAGGCTGATACAGAAAGCCTATTATACCGTGGAGGCTTACATTGAGGATAAGGATGTGTGGATATAGGTGCACTTCTACCCTGTACAAGACAGTAATAAATAAATGTAACTAGTTCTAAGATTTATATTTTAAAAAGAGCAACCGCCGAGTTTCTTGCTGGCTCTTCTCGGCAGGAACAGCTTTCCGAACCAGCAGTAAAGTTGACGATTCAAAAGCACTTGTTTACAAGTTTACTTGAATAAAGAATATTTGAATTTGAATTTGAATTTATATTTTTATGTACAAAAATTACATTGTTTAAAATATATTGTGAAGCAAATGTAAGAATACCTATTTCCTTAAACTTCTCTCGCAGGGAATCACGCGGACTTAAATTGTAGATGCCACGTATGGCTCTTTTTTGTAATACGAAAATTTTTTCACTATCCGCGCATTTACCCCACAGCAATATTCCATAAGACATAATGCTATGGAAGTAAGCAAAATAAACAAGTTTTGCTGTTTCGACATCTGTAAATTGTCTTATCTTTCGAACAGCGTAGGCTGCTGAACTAAGTTTCCATGACATATGTACTGAGTTAAATAGTTATCGTTCACAAACCGCACCGCATAGCTCGAGCCGTTATAACGTTTAATCGGGCGCGCAGGGCGGGCGGCACGCGCCGCTGTTTGTAAAACACCTCGGATAACATTAACAACTGGATAAATACTAATGTGACATAAATAAGGTAAATACAAAGTAACATTTATTCAAATAAGCTTTTACAAGCACTTTCAAATCGCCAAAGATCGATTAGATAAATGAAGCTGCCACTGGTTCGGATTGTTGCTCTTACTGAGAAGAACCGGAAACAAACTCGGCGGTCAATCTTTTAATGATTACTTTATATGTTACTTGCGACTTAGTTTGCATCAATTAAGTGTTAAATTATCAAAATAATATTTTAACTTATTTATTATGGATTCCACAAAGTAACTAATTCCATAAAGTACTATTCTATAATTCTATAAATACTAATCTCTAAGGAAATTGTTTTTTTTATCATATATTACCCAGGTTGTGACAAATTTCTTCCATATTCGTCGAGCGGATTATCGGAGAAAGTGTAAAGACAGACAGACAGATTTTATTAAGAATATTAGCATGGATTAATATTTATTTACTAAGTAAGGTATATCACAAAACTGCGATTTAAAGGATCAGTAAAGCGATCGCGATATAACACCGTAGTCGTTAATATAAAAACTGTTATAAAGCCGCGTACATACGTGACAGCGCATATTTACGACCGCGCAACACGCGTATCGTATCGGCGGACGGTTTATTGCGCGTATCTTTTATCCCACCATCGTAGTTTACTGTTGCGTTAACGGTTCTTCTCTTATCTGTGAAGATGTTACGACTTTATGTTCCAGGATATAGCTGAAACGCTATTTTCTAATTTACTAAATTTAGAATTTCCACATGTAAGAACTGAACCTTAACTTGAATCTCGATACCACTGTCGATTGAACTAGTACCTAAAACAAAGTGAAGCTTACGAAGAAGTTGTAAGTGAAGAAGTTATGCTGTTAGCCATAGTGGCTTAGACTGCGTCACCGGAAGGACGGGCGAGCGCAGAAGTTTTACCCTACCTTATAGAAATGAAAAAGGTCAAACATTAGCACGATGGAATCTACTGGTTGTGCCATCTAAGCATAGTTAAAACAACTTCAACAGCAACTACGATATCGGAACTATTTTCATCGGAAAGATTGAAGTTATTACTAATAAATTTCAGTTTTCAGTTATCAATCTTTTTGTACATGATGCAATCCCAAATTTACAATACATGTGGAACATAATAAGTATGCATATTTACACATGACTAGCCCGCTACCGAAAGTGGCAGTAACCCTGAACTTAAGCTCCGATGGTCGCTGTTTTGACTCCCGCCGATGGTAAACATTTCTGTATAAATAAGAATAAGATAAGCAACCCCCTAGTATAAGAACGGATAGATTAAGATAAATAAATATAAGTGTACAACACTATAGATGTAGTATATAGATGGTTTAGCTATAGGCGGGAGTTCCACCTGCAAGTTTGAAAGAGATGAAAGTTAGAAAGAATTAGTATGTATTTTATGTTTTATGAATGGATGAATAAATGCGAGAACTGGAATGGAAGAGAAACTTAAGTAAACATAGGCTCCGATCAAGTTGGAGGAGTTAGAATAAATAAAAAAAAACCATTTATTATTACTTCAAATGTGTGTTTATGTATTTATTTAAAATAATATACGTTTTACCGGTTGTCTGTCTCCAATAACACAAATATTAAGTTACTTAATTTAGAAACGGAGGATCGTGTGTGTAGTTGTTCCATATATTTGTTACATCTTATTATTGTTATATTGTAAACAGTTATTTATAGACAATTCTGTTTCACTTATCATTGTAATGCAGGAAGGTGTAGGTAAGGACGGTCTTTGTAACCCGACGCGCCCTCTCCTAAGGGATATGTTAATTTGTTCCCAAAATTCCGCTTTGATAATCATATTTCAGGTTTGATTAACAAATTGTCAACTGATATATAGGAACCGTTTTTTTTTAAATATAATTTATATAAATATCAGTACCTATTAACAACCGAAATAATAAAATATGAAAGGTTTTATGATGAAAAAAGGTTGATCTTAAAGTGTCTCTTAATATTTTTTCTGGGTTGAATCTATAGAGCTAGCGAGTATATAATAATAAAATAAATAGCCTGATTATTCTTATTCGATATTAACCATATCAACCAATCTATATCATTTTAAGTTATTTCGACTAGTACTTACTTAGGTAGTCAGCCCCGTTTATTCTAGGCGATGTAAAGGGATAAAATACAAAAAAATATTTCTATGGTATGATGATGTTTATTATATAATACATTTAAAAAGAGATGTAAGTAAAAAGTACGTACTCTTTGTACCTCTATTTCTAATTGCCTTTGCACTGCTTTGCTAAAATAGTCTATGATTTTACGGGTTCAAAATAAAAAAGTCACGCGAAAAAAATGTCTTGTTCATGCGTGGCCCAAAGATTGTAATTACAAATTGCTTGAGCTGTCATAAAAATAATAAAAGCACTCGCGTCGAATTGAAATTTCCTTAACGTTACCCGGCGCTGGGCACAATTAATTTGTATGGAAATTACGGCTATTGTGTACTCAGTATTGTGACTTTACATCTGTTTTATTGTAAATTGATTGTAGTACGGGGCTTACTGCGAAATTGTGCTATTTAAAATTTGCCGGTAGTCTTGTGTCCCGGTAGAGCCTCCTCGGCAATTAAACTGCGATAAATAAATACAATGACACAAAAGCACTTCGCTAACCGAAAAATAATGCACGAAGCAACTGCGAGTTAATTTATTGCTAAAATTATAAATTGTAAACGCTCTTGTGATTTAAGTTGGCTTAGATTAGGCACCTGTGCTTTTCGATCGCTTTGGAAACTTTAGAAAGAGTATATTTTTATTACTAACTCATGCCTGATTCTATAATTTCCGAGTATATTACCCTATTTGATATGTTTTATATATCAAATATACATTTATCAGAAAATAAAAAAAAACAATAAATTCAAATTGGAATTTGTTGTGTACAATTATTTGATTTTAGAAATTAGTTGCAACAAGATCTTGATCACGATAGTCGAAATTTTGTGTTTTGTATCAAAATATTTAAAAAAAACCATAAACTACAACAAGGAATACTAAAAATATACTTATATACAGTTAGGCGCCGGCCACACTACTCGCAAACATACGAATACATCTTTAATAAAATAATCTAATGAAATATTCAACTGTCGTTAGTTTATGTTATTATAATAACAATAAATATATATTATTATATTACACTTATATAAATATATAAGTGTCCCACTTACACATACAATCCTCCGTCCCCAATACCAATATACATGTGTTTTGGATGACAGACAACTGCTAAATATACTACGTATATAATTTTAATGGCATACTTAAATACACATGTACACCCAGGCTCGAAGAACCAACAAATCGGTTATAGAAAATGTTGGCCCTCGGTGAAAATCAAACCCGCGACCCGCGGAGCTGTAGAGCAGGGTCACTACCTACTGCTCCAACGGGCCAGTTAATATTCATAGTTTTCGTCGTGATAATGCCGTATAAAGTGCTAATAAATAAGGTTCCCGGATGGGCTCAAAACTAGTCGAGCCACCCCATATAATAAAACGTGAGTATAGCCGTTTCTATACATAAACTAAAAATCAAATAGTATTTTCAATAATAGTATTACGTTTTGTATTAATTCAATTCGATTAAAATTCTCGAGAGTAAAGGCTATGATAGAATAAGATTTATCGAAACAAAGCACTAGAAGTGTGAAAAAGTGATTGTTACTTTAATTTATAATAAAAATGCTCCGCACGTGAAATTAAATTTCATTTTAGGCATTCGTTTTAGTCGCGCAGCTGCGCGCGTCATTTGTATGGAAATCACCTCCATTATGTACTGAGCCTCACTTACACTATATTGTAAAATGATTGGCAACTCGTGTTTTCGATTATATAAGCCATTACATTATATTATATTGTTTGAGGTCGTCCTCATACAGAACAAACGGTGCCCGCAACTTTTTCGCGTCGAGTGTTCAAATATTTCTAATGATTTGCTTTTTTGGTTGTAATACAAGGAAAAACGCCCGGGCGTTAAGAAATAGGTCTTTTAACGCCCGCTCTACCGAATTCCATAAATATTGCTCTTGCGGAATAGCTCTGAAAGTTTAATAGACAGATAGACAGTCTTTCGTTTTTCTATCATTAGTGTGTAATGCCTCAGTTGCATAAAGGCTAGTGTCGATTTTTTTAACATCCTTACAAAAACTTATAGCAGTTTAAAAACACTGTTAAAAAGAAGCTGATACATAAAGCATAGTATAGTGTTGAGGATTACTTAGATGATAAGAATGCGTGGATATGGCCACCCTCTGACCCTGTATGAGACAGCAATGAACAAATATAACTGGTAATAAGAATTATGATTTGAAAAGAGTTTCTTGTTGGCCGTTCGGAAAGCTGTTCCTACCGAAAAACAGCTTTCCGAACCAGCAGTAGAGTTGGCGATTCAAAACCACTTGTTGACGAGTTTACTTGAATAAAGAATATTCCGAATTTTGAATTTGACTATTCTTAAATTTCATATAAGCTTAAAAATATGATAATGCTAATTTAAGTATTTATATATCTATAAAATGGTGGAAAATGTCTGAACCGTTTACTAAATATAAAAATAACATCATCCATACTAACCATATATGTATATTAAAAAGAAAATTCCTCCGCCGCTGTTCCCGATAAATATGTTAAAATGTAAATATTAGGTAGTAATAAGTAAATATGAAAAGTTCTACATAAATTTTATTTAAAACGCATATGTTTAAATCTGCTGTAATTAACTTTAAGAATTTTATATTCCCAAAACAATGCTAGCGATTTAATGCATTATCTTTAAAAGGTATACAATTTACAACAACTATTTATTATACAGGTCTTTTGTTGTGCGAGAGAATACTAGCATTTTTTATAGTTTTTAATCATATAGATGGCATTGAAAAAAGGATTACAATGTATGTAATTCAATTATGCCGTGTGGTATTCGGCTGAGTAGAATAGACCAACTCCATTTCTTACCGAGGTGTCGTAAAAGGCGACTAAGGTAAGATGACGGCAGGCTGGCGGCCGGTCTTAAAATACGTAGCAAAATCGTGTGACAAAATGTTTATAACATGTTGTGCCGACCTCACTTTGAGTGAGATAAGGATGATGATAATGACGTGAAGTATATTATACAAAGTTTTTTACATGTACTCAATGCCGGTATCTTATATATAAAATTCTCGTGTCACAATGCTAGTAACTGTACTCCTCCGAAAAGGCTTGACCGATTTTTATGAAATTTTAGATGAATATAGGAGGTCTGAGAATCTCATATTATCTATTTTTCATATACCCCACAAATTTACTAGAAATAATTTATATAGCAAAACAACATTTGGCCGATCACCTAGTATTTATATAAAAGACATGAAAACGTATTCGCGAGACAGCTATTGAAATGATCAGTCGATACAGCATCCATCACACGGGCCATTTGTCGCGTCCCGATATCTCGCATTCATCCTTACATCTAAATTGATTCGCTATAAAACGTTAGACGCGTTCATCGAGTGTTCATTTAGCTTTACTCTTATTACAAAACTGCACAAATAAGAAAGGCATTTAATTTTAAATGTTGCTTTGCCTGCAACAATTAATTAAAATTCCGTGCGAAGGGAATAGTGCTTTGAGAAACATTGCATTTGATGTCAGTAGAGTCTTGGAATGCATTCTCTTTAAGAAATTATAATTTTTCATTTGCTACGTATTTTCATTTATTAGAATTTCTGAATCATAAAAAATCGTTCAAAAAAAAATATTTTTCATGGTACGCTATTTTTTAAGATCAAAATGTACCCAACAGCGATATCTTATGACTCTTGTCAGGCAGTCAAATCTTAGTATATGTAAATCAGTATTGATTGTAGTAGTTATGATTTAAACTATTAAGTTAAGTAAAGTAAAGTAATAATAATTAAGTTATAATAATAGTAATAATAATTAGTAATAATTAAGTAAAGTAAAGTAGCGGCCTGTTACAATCCCACTGCTGGGCATAGGCCTCTTCTCTCCGTTTTGCAAAGAAGGGTTGGAGCTAAGACCTACCGCGCTGCTCCAATGCTGATTGGTAGGTAACATATATCCCTAGAATTATGCAGTATCCACTAGAGATATGCAGGTTTCCTCACGATGTTTTCCTTCTCTGGAAAGCGTGTGATAAATTGCAATTATCTATTATACACGTAAGTTTTAATAGAAAAACTCATTGGTGCCTGCCCGGGGTTTGAATCCATGTCGTCTCTAGAGAGTCGCACGGTGTCACCGCTGGGCTATCACAGCTTATTATATAATTAGTCATACGATAATATCAAAGTAGTTATATAAAAACATGTAGATTTCGAAAATTACAATTTGACTTCTGGAAATATTAACATCCATAAATAAGATTGTGTCGGGTAGGGAACTATATTATATTAAGATAACGGAATGCTGTATGAAACAGACATACCTACTAATATTATAAATGCGAAAGTGTGTCTGTCCGTTACGTTTTCACGACTCGACTAATATATGTACTATGTTGGATGCTAAATTGTGATTCTAGACTTAACTTTATTCTATAAGGTATCTCATTCATATATATTTCATTAAAATGTATCCCACTTGCTATATTCTAAAAACAGTTTTCAGCGTCATTGTCCCGTACCCTGAGCGGCTTTACCTATAGTCAGGGGCGATGCCGCTCAAACGCGTTTTTAAAAAAAATGTTTTACTACTATTAATAGGTCAAAGATATATGCTTTTGTTGTTAAATTATTGGTTACTCAATAATTAAAGACTTTTTAAAGTTTTGATTTATAATACGTATTAAAAAAAATATTTTCCTTAAGTGAACGGCATTCACCCTTCTTATCCTAATTTCCTTTACTTTACTAATACTATAAATGCGAAAGTTTGTGAGTATGGATGGATGTTTGTTACTCTTTCACGAAAAAAACTATTGGACGGATTTGGATGAAACTTTACAGTTATATAGGTTATACATCGGAATAACATATAGGCTACGATTTGTAATGATTTTATGTAATAAACGATACATCTTAATAAAGCCGGAAAAAATGAGAGCTATCTCAGCGTACGCTGCCTAAACACAAAGATGATGTAACGTAGTATTGTTTGTCTTTAATAGTTCTAAATAAAAGTCCGGGACAGCATGTATCTATCTTTTATGTGGAACTCACTATGACCAAAATTGTGTATCATAAATTTAATAAAATTAGATTGACTGTGACAGACCAAATTCCTCGCGAGCGAAACCGCGGCCAAAAACTAGTCCTACATATATGGAGTATTGAAATATTTCAGTTGACGCGCGAGTCGCAGCTTAAAAAGCTGTATCATAAATATATTTTGATTTATAAATTATTGAAAGTTGTAGAGTGGGATAAATATCGTAGTAAGTAGCTTAATATCAGAGCTTCGTATTTGCTTGCTGGATATTAGACAATATTGGCCGCTTCGGATATTTGAAGAGTCAAAGGCTCTTTGATGGAAGATCAGATATTAAAAAACGATCTCCAGCAGCTACGTTTATGTTTATGGTTATCTTTGTTGGCTGAGAGGTCGCGGGTTGGATTTTTATTGATCACTTATGATTAAATGAATTATAGAAGCAGGCGTTATTTTACGGAACTCCATAGTACAGAAGGTATAACGGAATAATTTTGCTATAATCCGCGTTCGTTCAACAATTCAATTGTTGTTTGACAATCTATGTTTTGCGAAGTGTTCATACATAGCAGGCAACGTTCACATACCTTACACATTCAGTACAAGTCACCACACGTACCTATCCCAAAATGCCGCCTCCTGGTGATGCGTCGGTTTTGGTGCTGAACGATCGTAGAGATTGTAGTAGTGATTGAGTGTGCTGCTTGTCTAAATCGTTGCTGGTGGCGGCATTTTGGGATATACGTGTGGTGACTTATCCTGCATGTGTAAGGTATGCGAATGTTGCCTGCTTGTTCAACAACTAGTCTATATCATTTATAGAAATAGGCATTTCTTTGTGGAATTCCATAGAACAAAAGTTATGATAGACTTATTTTGCTATAATCCGCATTTGTTAATAAAATCTATGTTAAGTGCACGAAGAAAAACTTTTCTGATACCTTATGCATGCTGGATTAGTTACCATCCACCACCATCAAGAGCACACTTGACGAGCACAACACACATTCACTATGACAATCTCAACGATCTTTTCGCCCCGTAAACAAAGCATCGTCAGGAGATAGGGTCCACGGAGAAATCGCTTTGTGATAGATTTTCTAAACGAATTCGGATTCTAGTTAAAGTTAAGTAAGTAGTTCTACTTCAAGTATTATTGAATACTTTTGAAGTGTAATAAAAGTACTAATAGTTCAAAAAAAGTGTTTTCTAAAGGAATCCTAAGGAAATTCCGGCAATTTTTCGGTATTTTTTTACTTTTACTTTTAGACGTAATTGCACTGTATCGCTGGCGAAATTTGGAAACGGAGATTTTCCATCTGTTAACTGTATATTGCTTTTGAGAACACAAAAGTAAAACAAATGATTGACTGAAATTTAACTAATGAACGCAGAGATTGAAACTTCAACACAAAATATATTTAGTCGATTTTGGATATTGTTTCGCTGAAAATTAGTTACTTATTCCATTGTTTAAGGAACGATACCAAGCCGAGCTTTATATAGTCCTAAGAAGGGCGGATGTTGTTCTGAATCTTACTTAGTGAGACACAAAGTGCATATTTGGTTGATAGAAACAGTCTGGATCTGGGACTTCTAATAGTCGCCATTTGTTTCAGGCATAATGTTCTTCTGACTTGCACGGCGGGCCGGCAGCTGTACCGACAGTGATTATTTACAATGTTAAAGAATAAATATTTTTATGTTGGTCACTATTCTCTATATTTTCTCGACTATTCTTTCTATTTTCCTTGACTAGCCCGTCGGCACAGTGGGTAGTGACCCTGCCCTCAGCTGCGCGATTCCCGCCGAGGGCCAACATTTTCTATAAACAATTCGCTGATTCTTCGAGCCTGGGTGTATATTTGTGTTCAAGTATGTATTTAAAAGCTGTGATAGCCCAGCGGTGAGACCGTGCGACTCTTTCCAGGGGAACACGAGTTCAAACCCGGGCAGGCACCAATGAGTTTTTCTATTAACACTCATGTGTCTAATTGATAATTGCAATTTATCACACGCTTTTCGGTGAAGGAAAACATCGTGAGGAAACCTGCATATCTCTAGAGAATTCTGGAGATATGTGTAACCTACCAATCCGCATTGGAGCAGCGTGGTAGGTCTTAGCTCCAACCCTTCTCTCCAGAAACTGAGAGAAGAGGCCTATTCCCAGCAGTGGGACTGTAACAGGCTGGTACTTTACTTTTTTTTTTATGTATTTAAAATTATACATGTAGTATATTTAGCAGTTTAAGGCACCCATAGAAAAATTATTAAGTTACTTTGGGGTCGGACGTGTGTGTAAAAGTCCCATATATTTATTTATTTTAAGACCCTAACATAGAAATCGTTTGTAATTATTGGTCCATGATACCATAGTCTTGCCTTTTTTTAAATTTGAAGTCAGTTAAAGTTGTCAGTAATTATAATAAGTTTTTTCAAATCCATATTAAATAAATAAATAAATAAATATAAACACACGGTCGTCCGTCCCCAAAGTAAGTAACTTAATACTTGTGATATGGCTGACGGACAACTGGTAGATATACTACATATATCATTTTAAAGACGTACTTAAATACAAATATACACCCAGGCTCGAAGAACCAAGAAATTGTTTAGAGAAAATGTTGGCCCTCGGCGGGAATCGAACCCGTGACCCGCGGGAGCTGAAGGCAGGGTAACTACCCACTGCGCCAACGTGCCAGTTCAATTTGACGATCATAACATAAAACATCAATATGTCCCTTATCGAAAAATTCAAAGAAATAGACATACTGAAGCGTCACAATATATCTATAGTAATATTTTATTCGTACAGAAAAATATCCATATGTATAAGTATTCGATTTTACAATAAAATTCCGAAATCCGTACTAGACCAGCCTACGGAAAGGCTTAAATCAAATGTAAGAGATATGTTTATAAAAGTAGCGGCCTGTTACTATCCCACTGCTGGGAATAAGCCTCTTCTCTCCGTTTCGGGAGAGAAGGGTTAGAGGTTAGGCCTACCACTCTGCTCCAATGCGGATTGGTAGGTTACACATGTCCCCAGAACTCTCTAGAGATATGCAGGTTTCCTCACGATATTTTCCTTCACCGAAAAGCGTGTGATAAATTGTAATTATCAATTAGACACGTATAAATTTTAATAGAAAAACTCATTGATGCCTGCCCGGGATTTGAACTCGTGTTCCCCTCGAAAGAGTCGCACGGTCTCACCGCTAGCTTCATTAATCATATTGATGCTTGACGATCCAAAAGTGATCGAAAGAGCTTACTTGAATAAATAATATTTTGATTTGATTGGATTTGATTTGAATATCAGAAAAGTCTTATCGACATATACATTTTAAATGCATATATGGAGAAGATTGCGAAATGAAATATTGATACGAAAAAGTCAACGTGTCACCTTACAAAAGTCTGCAAATTATTAATGGGTTTTGGTTTACGATTATGAAATACACTTACAGAAATTTAAAATAACGATTTGAAGAGTCTTTAATATAAACCCTGTAAACATTTATGGATTTAAGTATTGTCTTACCTTGCACTAGATAAAAATGACTAAATGTAAGTATTTATAAGAATTATATTTTAGAACGATCGCCAGGTTTCGTGCTAGCTCTTGTCGGTATAAGCAATTTTTCGAATCTATAGAATTAAAGATTCAAAAGCACTTGTCTACAAGTTCACTTGAAATAGCAATATTTCGAGCTTGTATTCTTAAATATTGCAAATATAAATTCTCGGCACGCTACGGTAATGAGATAAAATTGCCATCTGACGTGATGTTGGCAAAACAAGCTGTCGAAACAGCCAGCTTATGAATTCGTCAAGTCAACTTAAGAAAATCTTTCAACAATCGTCACATGATTGATATTTCTCGCCGCTGAAGTAAATCTCTTATTACAGTGTGAATAGAGTGACAGCTATTTATTACTTTGACGCTTGACGGCTAAATTTTTTTGTTCGATCTTTCAGTTATACGAATAATATTGTGTCTAATGATGGGTACTCACGGAGCGACTTTGATCGCCGTCGACTCGCTAGCAACTGTTTAGCCTTCGTGTCAACATTAAAGCGATCATTCATTGTCTATTTGGTAATAGATGTGTTAGCTATTCCAAAATATTTGTCTAAAAAACTAAAAATCATAGACGAAACTATAAAATAAAGCCGACGGGCGGCCATGCTGGCGCTAGCGGTCAAAAGGAATAGACGTAAAACGGAGAAATGGTAAATTGTAATAATATAACGTGTGGATTGTTTATAAAATTGAATAAAATAGAATAGTACAAAGCTGCAGTATTTTATTATCACTACATATTATCAAAAGAGAAGGCGATCCTGTTAACAGATGTGAATGGACCTCTGTGAACTTGGCAGCCGACTTTCGAAAAAAAAATTTTTGAAATTACCATCGGGTTCTCCATCGTTTGTACCCGTTAGTACCACTTTAATTTTCGTTTGTACCTCAAACCAAAAAAAAATACAGAATTTTCAAAATTTGACCCGCAGCCCACTTTGGAAAATCGAAAATTTTCCAAAAGAGTCTGATTCAGGGTCGTTTGTACCCGTTTGTACCACTTTTATTTTTCATTTTTCTAAAAACCCAAAAAAGTTACAGCGTTTTGAAAATTTTGAAAAATTAACTTATTACATTTTTAAAATTTCGAAAATCTGAAAACGAGGTTCGACGCGGAATCGTTTGTACCCGCAGAAATCACTTTCGTTTTCGTTTCTACCTCAAACCAAAAAAATTTAAGAGCGTTTACAATTTTGAAAAACCAAAGATAAGATAATTTCCGCAATTTTTGAGATATTTCAATTTTGGAAACATCGATCGATAGGTGACGGCGCCGTGAGGATTGTACCGCTTTTTGTTTCTTTTGAATCTCAAACCAGAAAAATTTGCGAGCGTTTTGAAAATTTCAAAAAAAAAATTTCCACAATTTTTGGAAATTTGAAAATCTGGAAACGGGGATCGACGCGGAATCGTTTGAACCCGCAGAAATCACTTTCGTTTTCGTTTTTACCTCAAACCAAAAAAATTTAAGAGCGTTTACAATTTTGAAAAACCAAAGATAAGATAATTTCCGCAATTTTTGAGATATTTCAATTTTGGAAACATCGATCGATAGGTGACAGCGCCGTGAGGATTGTACCGCTTTTTGTTTCTTTTGAATCTCAAACCGGAAAATTTTCGAGCGTTTTGAAAATTTCAAAAAAATCAATTTCCACAATTTTTGGAAATTCGAAAATCTGGAAACGGGGATCGACGCGGAATCGTTTGTACCCGCAGAAACCACTTACGTTTTTGTTTGTCCTTCAAACCGAAAAAAGTTACAGAATTTTCAAAATTTGACCCGCAGCCCACTTTTGAAAATCGTAAATTTTCCAAAAGGGTCTGATTCAGGGTCGTTTGTACACGTTTGTACCACTTTTATTTTTCATTTTTCTCAAAACCCAAAAAAGTTACAGCGTATTGAAAATTTGAAAAATTATTTTTTGAAATTTTCAAAATTTCGAAAATCCGCAAACGGGGATCGACGCGGAATCGTTTGTACCCGCAGAAATCACTTTCGTTTTCGTTTCTACCTCAAACCAAAAAAATTACGAGCGTTTTCAATTTTGAAAAACCAAAGATAAGATAATTTCCGCAATTTTTGAGATATTTCAAATCTGCAAACGGGGATCGATAGGTGACAGCGCCGTGAGGATTGTACCGCTTTTTGTTTCTTTTGAATCTCAAGTTCACAGAGGTTGTGAATGGACCTCTGCGCATTTTCGATGAAATTTTCACGTTACAGTGTGCTTCACTATTTTTTATTTGTTTATTTATATATACATATTTGTTAATGAAATTTAAGACTAACTAAGACATTTTGCAAGGATGACATTGCGATAGTATAAAACAGTGTTGTGTATTTACAGAATTCATAGAATTAGGCATTACTTTGCGGAGATCCATAATACAAAAGTAATATTAAAATTATTTTGCTATACTCCGTGATAAAGTAAATAGAAAATATATATAATACAAAATGTATAGTGGACTATCCGATTTTTATACCCGATACATGCAAGATTTGTAAAAACACATGCGTATACCTCCACCACCACCACTCACAAACTCAACAATCGTTTCGCCCCGCAACCGAAGCATCATCAGGAGATAGACTCCACGACAAAATCACAAAGATAAAGTTTCGCTATTTGTGATGTCTTTAGAAAGGGAAACTTTGGCTTAAATGATCCACAATGTCATTAAATTTCCATAAAGTTCAATCAATTTACTTCAAACGCACGAGAATAATTACGAGTCCACCATTTTGTTTTTTTTTTCGAAATTTAACATTAAATAGCGGCGTGCCATACTAGCGATATCGCTGGCGACCAGTAACTTTATAGAATTGCGGCGATCGGCCAGCGAGTAGCCGGCGATCAAAGTCGCTGTCATGTATACCCTACTTTATACATTTAGAGGAAATTACTTTTACGTATTTCACAACATCCAAAAAGAATTTCCACTATTAATGGTCTTAATTATTTAGGATAAGTAGTCGGCTTTAAAAAGAAATACTTTCATAATATCATACTAAAAACAGTCATTAGACCTATTGTATTGTATGAATCAGAAAGTTGGTCAATGAAATAGACGGCTGAAAGAAGAATGAATGAGATGAGAAATTTAAGGTATCCTTATACCTTGCGACAAGACTGAATAAAATACAAAATGAGTATATAAGGGGAAGTTTGAACGTTGCGCCCATTTTAGAAAAGATGAGAGGTGCAAGATTGGGATGGTACGGACATGTAATGAGGAGGGATGAAAATCGTGTGACTAAAACGATTAAATATGAATGATAGGAGGAGGATAATGGAAGGATAGGAGGATAATGGAACAGATGTTGTGTCAAGAAGGATAAGGGAAGAAGAATTAAAAAAAAACATTATAATATTCTATCTTTTCTGTTCTTCAAGTGTGATAAGATATCATATCCCTCACTTACCCATAAAAAGTACAAAACAAAATTAGGACATTATTTTTGATACCCAGGCTGTGCAGGCAATTGAATGAATTTGTTAATAAGAACACCTCAATAGATATAAGTGATAAATTAGACTTTTTCAAAAAACAATTATATAAAACTTTGCATAGAGAATGGACAGATTATATTCCCTGAGTTTGTTAAATTTCATATTTAATTTAAATTTTGCTTTTCTTTTTTATTTTTAATTATAATAGTTATTGTGCGTTTATTGGCTATTAAGCACGCTGTGACTGCCTCTAATTAGACTCATATGTTTCTAACAACGCTGTAACATAGATCCGTATTACTTAAACTACATGTGTAAGTCTGTTGGTAGTTCTATAGAATAAATAAACAATTTAAAAAAAAGTAATGATTATACTAACATTAATAAATAAACATGGGACAATTACACACACGATCTTCCGTATATATATAGAATTTCACATATATAATTTTAAATACATACCTAAATACAAACAACACCGCTTGGGTGTATATTTGTATTAGGAAGGGGAACCTAATAATTGTATTTACAAAATGTTGGCCCTCGGCGGGAAACGAACTTGCGACCCGCGGATCTGCAATTGCTTTTTTTCTGTATCATTTCCATTTATCGTCGTAATAATAATATAAAATTATTGTTGAATCTAATATTTATTGTATATTTATTACGAACTTATTTGGTTTTGTTACGATTTTATTAATTTGTTTCGTTTCAATAAACAAAAAGTTTTTGATGAATTTATTTATAGATACACACAGGCAAGCAATGTTTTCAGATACTCACATGGATTGCTGGATGCAATCATTGTGATAAATTTAGAATGGTCTTGAATCGAGTTGTTAAAGGAATTGAGTACATGCTTACAATATCGATAGGTAATTTTAAAAATAGGGCCTATTGCCGAATCGATTATCATAAAAATGGAGGTTTCGGTCATGTGTAATTGAATGAAATAAAAATCTTACTAAATATATAGACGATTATTTATTATAGTTGATATATTTTGTTGTTCTCTGTCATGTATTTTCCTTTAAATAAGTTTCCATCAAGTGATTTGACAAATGAACTCAGTAACAGTAATGTAATTACCGCACAAGTAACACGTTTCGCGCTTTACACGATAAGATCATCTATACTCATGTATATAGCTGAGGAGTTTGTTTGTTTGTTTGATTGATTGTTTGTACGCGCTAATCTCAGGAACTACTGGACCGATTTCAAAAATTATTTGAGTGTAAGATAGGCCATTTATCAAGACAGGCTACAATGCATTTGCAATTTCCTCGTGGTAATTGCACATTAATTAATAATGTAAGACATAAAAATGCAATAGCAATTTTATCATGTCAAATATTAATATTATTCTATTATAGGTATTTTTACGATCCTACCATTATAAAAAATAATAAATAGGAAAATGTGTTTAATCGTACTTTGTGACTTCCAAAAATCGGAGCGATGTTGTTTTACTACTTTGTAGTAGCTACTTTTATCTCAGCACAGTTGTCGAAGCTTGTGGATTATACAAGTAAAATTTTACAACTCAAGCATTTGTTAGTAAAGTTATTTTAATCTTACTAGTTGAATGATTTATAGAAGCAGGCGTTACTTTGCGGAATTCCATATTACAAGCAATATAACAGAAAATAATAATAAAAGAAATATGCTGGTGAATTACGCCTTGGGGTGCATGTGGTGGCTGGTCCTGCATGTATAAGGTGCGTAGATTTTGCCTGCTTCATACACATTGGCTTTGCATGCATTCACTTAACCCGTGCGGATTATAGCAAAGTAGTTAGTTCTGTTATATTGCTTGTTACTAGTTGAAGTTTATTTAGAAACCAAGTTTCTTTGGTTTTGATATATCAACGGTGACAACTTTTACAGACTATTCTAGCGGTAAATAGTTATGAACTTTCGTTCACTTCATATATTTTTTTGTTTGAAGTTAAGAAATAAAAACATACGTATTTTGCCTGAACTAAAATTTTGGAAATTCTTAATTTCTGTGTATCACTGAACAGGTTTGAAGCATTAAATTGTTAAGAATCGGTAATATGAAATATGGACCTACCTTGAATTGGTCCGGCGTAAACTTTTGCAGGATGTTCGTAAGCTCCTACTGCGCGCCCCAAACACCACTGGTGCCCTTTGACCCGCAGAGGGCTTATATAGCAGTTGGTGGACGGCAGGCTGAGGGCGGAGCCTGCCAGCGCATGTCGGCCCAGGCTCCGCCCGCTTCGACAGCAACCCGGTGACGCAACCACCGACGTCACCAATATTTAGTTTGCAGAACAGGATCGAAGAGTTCACAGGCTTATACGTTAAGCATATCACACAGTTGAAGATTATTTTAATGACAAAAGTATATAGTAAAAGTGTATATAGTAATATTATTTTCGTACGGAAAAATATTCATATGTATCGAACAAAATTCGATGTATATAATAGATATACCAGAGGTCGCAAAAAGCTTGTGATTCGCGACTCAGCAGAGTTATCAACTCATTTGTTGGTCTCGCTTCTATAATAAAATTTCTACAGAAAAGTTTAAATTAAGTGTAAGAAATATACTTATACGTAAAGCATATGACACAATTAAAGATTATTTGAATGATAAAACTGCTTGGATTTGAATATCCTTTTAGCTTCATACGTGACTGCCGTTTAAGGCGCTGAACAGAGCCAAATAGGCTGACTTTAAACACGTTTTTAACAAAAGCTATAGGGATGACGATTAAAAGAAAAATATATGTTAATATACATCATATCTCAGAGAGAATGTAAGATTTCAAAACATGATTACGATACTTTTTTTCGATAAAAAAAATTGGTAAATAGACCTCTGATTTTTACTTTGATCGTAAATATCTCTAATATTTATCAACAAAGATTGGTAAAATTAATAAGACTAATAAATCATTATAATATAAAGAGAATGTAAGATTTAAATTTTGAATTAATTAAGATATTTCATTCAAATTAAATATTTTTTAGAAAATAGCAAAACTGAAACGAGTCATCGTCTCGCTTCTCTTTTACATCTACGAATATAGACAGTGATCGCTGAGGCGCGCTGCTATACGGACGTGTGTCGCTAGCTGCCGCCTTTTGTGACTATTCCTTGTTGATAATATGTCTTTTTTAGGTGTTTAGTTATA
The DNA here is from genome assembly GCA_947086505.1 of Morpho deidamia. Classification (NCBI taxonomy): domain Eukaryota; kingdom Metazoa; phylum Arthropoda; class Insecta; order Lepidoptera; family Nymphalidae; genus Morpho; species Morpho deidamia. The sequence goes on from CAMTZC010000009.1 coordinate 346,416, forward strand.
GTTTCAGCATACTTAGTTTTAAAAGATTAATTAGACATAAGTTTTTTAAATAAATTGTACAAAAAAAGTTTGGATAAAATAGTGTACACCTACAATGGGTGTTAAAAAATTAAGTTTGTCGCTACGCCGTCGCAGAAATTGTGGGCGTGGCTTATATGCCGAAATCTGAATTTACGCCAGCTCTGTTCAGCGCCTTAATAATGTAAATTGAAAATGTTTTAAAGAGCAACCGCCGAGTTTCTTCCTGGCTCTTCTTGGTAGAAACATCTTTCCGAACCAGCAGTAGAGTTGACGATTCAAAAGCACTTGTTTACAAGTTTTCTTGAATAAATACCATTTTCAATTTGAATTTGAAAACGAATATGCGTACAGAGTAATCGTCATCATTCTCCTGTCCTTATCCCACTCTAAGTGGGGTCGGCACAACATGTGAAATGTTGTCACATGATTTGGCAACATATTTTACGACCGGCCGCCTGCCTGACGTCAACTTGCGTTAGTCGCGTTTTAAGAAATGAGGGTGGTCTATTCTATTCTGCCGTATACCACACGGCTATGTAACCTTGTAATACCTAACGTATTTTCCATAATACCATACAGTTTTAAGAAAAACAGAACGTATTTATGTTACTGACACCGTACAGATGATGTACCGTCTCCTGACGATGTTTCGGTTACGCGACGAAACGATTGTTGCGATTGTGGTAGTTAGTGTGTGCGGTGCTAGTGTGAAGTGGTGGAGATGGTGGTTTGTAGTACATGCGTTTTACAAATCATGTATGTGGCATGATAACAGAGTATATTCTACTAAGCATACCATAGAGTTTCTCAAATTGAGGATTAGGTAGAGTATAATAATATCAGTAATTGTATAAATATACCAGCTGTCCAGTTACGTGTTACTGTAGCTCTGTCTGGTTTCGAATTCCCCTCAAAACAGAACTGAACAGTTTAACAAAATGCTCCAATCGCCACCAACCTTTACTGATACATCCGCTGGTTTAATCTACAATTTGTCTGAAAATTTCAATAAAATCGGTCCAACCCTTTTGGAGTCTATAAGGGACATACAGACATATATTCATTTTTCTGTAATAGTAAACCAATCAACAGCAAAACCCTACAACAGTTGTACAGGTGAAATTGGCAATCGAAGTTACCTTTTTCCTAAACTCTGAATATACTGGTAAAAAAAATATTAGTTATGGATAATTAAGCTCTAATACAGCGGGTTATGGCTGCTATAAACAGCAATTGTAACTGAAACTATTAACACAAATTAAGCTCGTTAACTGGCCAGTTAACACGGCATCGTAAAGTTAACTGGTCCTCACTTGGCGGGGCGCTACTGAAATTTATAGCTCGCGGTGTCTATGTCTGTATGTAATTCGTGTTTATGCAACTGAACTGAATTGGAGTGAAGGATTGGAGCTAAGACCTACCACCCTGCTCCAATGCGGATTGGTAGGTTACACATATCCCCAGAATTCTATAGAGATATGCAGATTTCCTCACGATATTTTCCTCCACCGAAAAGCGTGTGATAAATTGCAATTATCAATAAGAAACATAAGTTTTAAACAAAAAAACTAGTTTGTGCCTACCCGGAGTTTGAACGCGTGATCTCGAATCGCACGGTCTCACCGCTGGGCTATCAAGCCTAATGTAAGAGTGCGATTATTATCACAATATAATCATTGGTATAACATCTTACGAAATTTTATTGCTTGCTTTTAGCTAAAAAGAAGAAATCTTTGTCAGATGGCAAAAAATATAATAACTTTGTCAATCTTTGCACAAAATTGTGATGACAAACATGTCCAAGCCAAGGCCGGAAAACATTTGTTTTATAAATAAGATTTTGGAACATAGCCCCCTTTTTATACTAGGTCTGGTCTCGTATAACACGAAGAACCTAACTACCGTGTTATAGGAGGATTACCTGTACTTTAAAGCTATCATTTTTAAATGCAAGTCTTATTGGTATTAGTTATATAAGTATTGTTTTTTTAAGAATTTTATTGTATTCTTTTAATTAAAGAATATTATGAAATATCTTCAGTAATTTTAATTATTTTAAATTTCTAAGTAATCTACAACAGTATAGTAAGTAGGCTTTCCGTATCAGCCTCTTTTTAACAGTGTTTTTAAACTGCTGTAATGGCATGACCTAAATTTTATGGGCAGTTGTTGTTAATATTTTCGGTATTGAATGAATGATGAAATCTTTACTGGTCTGAAATGTTTGGGTCTACTTCCGGCCAAATTTAAATTTTTGTAGTACATAAACTAGCTAAAGTACATGTAATTTTACCCAGAGCCCCAATAAAAGTCGTCGGCAATCGCAATCAATTAGTAGCCGTAGTTAAATTATCTTTAGTGGCAATTTTATTTCGCGGTTTATATATATTTTTATAGTTAGGGGCGACGCGGACGTCATTCTACAATTCTACTGTACATTCTTTTACGAATTTTATTATATTAGGATGTAATTGTATTGAAAATTTATTTTTTTAAAACTGTCATAGCCCAGCGGTGAGACCGTGCGTCACTCTGCAAGGGTCGCGGCTTTAAACCGCGGTTTCGGGATTTGAAGTTTTTCTGTTAAAACTTGATCTAATTGATAATTTATCAATAGCTTTTCAGTAAAAAAACATGAAGACGAAACCTTCATATCTCTCTGCATATGTGTAATCTTCCAATCCGCATTGGCGGATCTTACCTCCAACCCTACTTTTTAAAAAACGTCACAAGGAAGCATTCCAGCAATGGGATAGTTGAGGCCGTCATTTTTTATTTATTTATATGGAAGCAGTTTTATAGAAACAAAACAAAACATTAACAGGGCGAAACATTCAGGATTGTCCTAGTGCATGTGTGTAGCGCTTGTTTAGAACAGTACTGGTGGTTTGTGGTATATGTGGTTACTATTCCTGCCTATATTAGATATGAGAATGGAACGTTTGACAGTAATCTTTTGCATAATTTTTACATCTTACATTTTATTAGTTGTTGTAGGCCGGCCATAGAGTTATTATACCTAGAATAGGCAAGCCAACCTAAAATGTGCCATATTACAATAAAAGAAATGTCTTTCTATTTAACGTGATTAGACAAAGATAAAAAGTTTAACTTCCGTCTCATTATTTATTGTGTCACTCTAACTTACAGGGCAGGCTATGGTTTGGATAACTTTATATTAATAGCTCTATAACGCTGGATAAGATATAACGCTATGCAAAAGATAGCTGTGTTAGGCCTTAAAGGACTCGATTCCAGGCCGTTAAATAAACTAAAAAACATAGAGTTGTCAAACAAGACATTTGCCATAGATTAGATAAACCATAGATTAATTCTTATGTCTCTTACAATCACATATAAATCTTAACACGGTGACGTTATTTGGTACGTCACAGAATATACAAGACTTATTACTGTAGTCAAACAAAATGGTCGCGCACATTCGTTGTAAGTAAACACAGCGTGTTGACTCGCCAGATTGGCGCACACGATCTCGACTCATTTCGATTATGGATTTACTTTGTACTAACTATGCCAATTCTAACCCGCCAAGACAGCTGGTAAGTGGTTAGAGCGATATAGTTCGCATTGCTGCTATGAGTTTTCTAATCAAACTGACGTGCATAAGTAATGATAAAATTATTTTGCTACAATTCCAAGTTAAAGTTGTTTTTAAAAGTTGTAAAAGTTATTTTTAATCTATGGATTTCGGCGCAAAAAGCGCCAAGTTCCATATTATTAAAAAAGCTAAATTCGTATGTACTCCTTGGTAATTATAGTTAAATATATTTTCCGCAGTAGGTATACTTATTTTTCTGAAAATTTTAAAGCTAATTTTAAGCGAAGTGAGTGAGTCTGAAAATTTTCCGCTAAATGATCCTTAACTAAAATGGGGGCGCCATCGCGATATTCTTTTTCTTTTATTTACAAAGAAAATGTAAATATATTGTTATATCTATCCTTAAAATTACATATACTATGTACTATGCAAATCGTACCCACGTTGAATGGTCTCAAGAATGCTGGCATCGTTTCCGCTCTGAATTGCTAAATTGATTTATTTACCAGCCTTCAAAACGGAAGGCCTTTGCCCAACAGTGGGATAGTAAAGACCGTTGCTAATAAGAAATTAGTTTCTTGTTTATGTAGCATGGCGTGCTTGAGATATTTTATTCATTTCATCTAAACTAGATGGCGCCGTTTCATATTACTCCATGACAAAGATTTATTAATTTTTATTTATTTAATACTTTTTTTACTAGAGATGATATATAGACAATTTCAAAAACAACTTATCCTGTCAAAAATAAGGATCACTTGTTTTTTTTTATGAAAAATAAAACTTGTTTTATATGAAAAATATCCCCAGCATTTAGCTCGCCCAAAATACTTATTAACGCATTTCAGAAGACATTGGGTGTTTAATTGAATGTAACGCTTTATAGTTTTGATATTTGAAATTGAACTTTTTGAGAACTTGATTCCAACACACACAGCTAGACCGATATATTTATATGTAAATAAAAGCGACGGGCGCTAGCTGGCTTAGAAGCGAAACATTGGAATGGATATAGTTCCTCACGATTATTATATGCTCGCTGCGATAGCCCGTAGCTTTTAATAAGGAGCGTATGTAATAGGATACTGCACTGGTATATATGGTAACGAAGAAACATAAGATTGTCGATTACATTTCATACACTTCGATAATAGATCAAAGAGCTGTTATACTAAAGTAGGGATGAAATGAGCCACATTACAATTAAAGAGAAAGCCAATGAGGGTGATCTATCTGACTCTGTTTTTTATGTGTGATTAGACAAAGATGAAGTAGACGACTATCATCATCGCTCTCATTATTTATTGTATCATTGCTACTTATAGGCCTGCCTGAGGCTCTCTATAGTGTTAATAACTCTATGTAATTAATACGGAATGCCGTGTCGTATCCGGCTGAGTAGAATAGACTACCCTCATTTCTTACCGAGGTGTCGTAAAAAGCGACTGAGGTAAATCGGTTCAGTAGAATAGACGGTGTAATTAATACGGAATTCTGACATAAAGTTTAATACAAACCAAAAAATAGATATTTCCAGTTTTAGAATAGTATTTACAGCAATGATATTTTAAACATTGACATAAAATAACCAATATTTCTACGCTCGGTTTTCTAGAAATAAATCGAAAGGAAAAGTACAAAATGCAGTTTATCCAGCGATTTAGATAAAATGTGCTGAAGATAAATATATAGAGGAAAACGATAACAAAACTACTAGTTACAAATCCGTTAGTGTCGGACAATACGTTGTTTACAACAATTGTATATAATATTTTTTCATCAGGCGTGTATTGCAAAAAATGACAATAAAGTTTATCGAAGTTTGATACTGATAGGAGCTATCAGTTGCGGGATAACGACTGATCGGGAAGTACAAGAAAAAAACAGGTGAGTTATTTAATAACATTTTTGATAATTTCATACAATTAAGAATTCTTTTAATCCTCGATTAGTGAATCTATTTTATGCTTAAAGTGGAGTGACTGGCAATTGTATGTTATGCTTTGAGTGCTAGTAAGCAATGAAGAAAATAGAGATATTAGACTCGGCCGTAGAGTTTTCGGTCAAATTCAAATTCAAAATATTTTTTATTCAAGTAAACTTGAAAACAAGTGCTTTTGAATCGTAAACTCTAATGTTAGTTCGGAAAGCTGTTCCTACGTGAAGAGTCAGCAAGAAACTCGACGGTTGTTCTTTTCAAAGATAATTCTTATTACTAGTTACACACAGTCATTACTATCTCTTACAGGGTCAAAGAGTAGTTATGTCAACGCATTCTTATCGTCTAAGTAATCCTCAACAGTATAGTACGCTTTCTGTATTAGCCTTTTTCAAATAGTTTTTTAAACTGTTTCAATGGCATAGCTAAAATCGATTGCGAAATATTATTATAGAATCTTATGCCCAAACTCACAAACGACTTACGTACTTTTGCTGGGCGCAAAGCATTAGTCGCAGGCTTATGTCGGTTCCTACTTTGTCTATTATATACGAGCACATCGCCAATCTTTCTGTCAACGGTGAACATTTAAGAAATATGTAAGATATCATGTAACAAATATACTCATACGTAAAGCATATTACAAAATTGAAGATTATTTGGATAATAAAAATGCCTGGATTTTAAAAACCTGTCAGCTTTATACAGGACTGCGGTTTGATAATGTAAAATTAAAAATATTTAAAAGATTGACCGCCGAGTTTTTTGCTGGTTCTTCTCGGTAAGAGCAACATTCCGAACCAGTTGTAGCTGCATTAAATATATTGATCATTGACGATTCAAAAGATTTTGATGAGACTATTTGAATAAAGATAATTTATATTTGATTTGAACATCCAAGCTGATATTATAAATGTGAAAGTGATGAATGAAATTTGGCACACTTGAAGCTTCTATATCAGGCCTTCTCATATATTTATTACAAAAAATACATTTAGAAGGAAGAAAATAATATTTATATTATTATATTTATTTATGAGCTAACACTATTTTACATAACATATTACTTACTACTATGCCATAATACTGTTACGAACATGCGAAAAGAGTTTCTAATGCGTATGTCATAGAATTCGAATTGGACGATGTCAGTATTACGAACATGCAAAAAGGGTTCGTAAACTATATGTCATTGAGTGCAAATTCGCTTCACGCTAATTCTCTGCAATATTATACAAAACATGTTTACTTAAAAGACTTGTTTACGATCGCTTCAAGGTCTATCGAATGTTCTCGAAATCGGTTCGTTCGATATATAAGCAGACGTATCGTGCGCCTCGACATTCAGTTTGCGAATAGCAATCAAGAGCGAATAAACCCGCGAAAATAAAAGTGAATTATTAGTGATCTCGGCATTCTTATTGGACAACGAAGTGTATAGAGGCTGTAAGTACTAAGTTTGTAGTAAAAAGTTGAATAAAATGTTTTTAACGAGTCACCAGGTATTTTCATCCAAATCCACGAACCCCTGTAAGTAACAATACTACTTGTTACATTTTAATTAAACGAGCAATAGTTGTCGATTAAGCATTCCTGATTTTTGTACCACTTTATATAGATAATCGTGTTGTTTCACATTAAAATAATGCATTAGTTTCGTGAATAAATACTTAATATTAATTATAATCCGCGATTAGAGTCCAGCACTACCAACCACCACACTGCAAATGTTTACCATCACAATTTTAGCAATCGTTTCGCAACGTAACCATCATCAAGAGATAATATATGATAAAGCCAAGATTTGCGATCTTGATAATCGGGTAGATGAGAGAGATATATTAAACTATTGACTTGGCTGTATGTATAACAGAAAATATTGTTTAATTTTTATGTATTCTCTATATTTCAAAAGCATTTTAACCAAAATCGATTTTTGGTACTTCATGTGAACGCCACGAAACTGTTTTTATTTTTGTATTGTAGGCATAAATATAACATATACTTATTGCGGTTACTTGTGTCATAAATTAGTCTCGCAAGTATACAAAAAAAGATTAAGGCAAAAGGCGTGTCTTATTATAAAATAATTCACTTTCATTAAAACATACTTAGTACTCTATTTGCTGAGAGAGATTAGTTAAACTATGTTGACAAAACAATACTGTGCAAGTATAAATATCAATTTTTAGTAATTTAATTTTTGTATATAAGAATATAAATAATTATAAAAGGATTGGCGATGTATATAATAGACAAAGTAGGAACCGACATAAGCTTGCGGTTCCTGCTTTGCGCCTTGCAAAAGTTCGTAATTCGTTTGTAGGTTTGGGTATAAGATTCTACAATCTACTTTAACTTTACCATTACAGCAGTTTAAAAATCCTATTAAAAAAAGGCTAGTTCAGAAAGCCTACTATACTATTGGAGATTACTTAGACGATAAGAACGCGTGGATATAGCTACTCTTCGACCCTGTACAAGACATTAATAACTATAATATGTAACTAGTGATAGGAATTATTCTTTGAAAAGAGCAACCGCCGAGTTTCTTGCTGGTTCTTCTCGGTAGGACCAGCTTTCCGAACCAGCAGTAGAGTGGACGATTCAAAAGCACTTGTTTACAAGTTTATTTGAAAATTAAAGGAGTAAAATAATCTATACCTCAGAAGCGTTAGATCAATCAGTTTTTAGACTTTTTATTGGACCAAAAAAAAGTTTCTTAATTTTCTTACCTTTTTTATGATCTGAATTACATAGACATGATAATGCATAAGCGTTTGAAAGACATGATAATGCTTATGCATTATCATGTCTTTAAAAATAACTTAATATTTAAAGATTATTAGAAACGTTAAAGAAGCTACTTTAGGATCTCTCCCCTTAAATCTCTTAAAAAGAAATTTACATGTAATGATATTTTTAAAAATATTTTAACCCAAGATTTCAGTGATGGCAAAATGTTATAGCTAAAATTATAAATCGGTATTTAAAATACATTCTTGGATGTGATAAAAAATATCGTTTCTTTTAACAGCAATAACGTTTTAAAAATCATTAGTTATAATTCAGGAAATTATTTGTGTATATTCCTAGCTAATTATCTGCAAATTAGACACATATTGGGTTCAGTTATTATTTTATCGCTATTAGTATTTTGAGGTACTTGATAAAAGATATCTAAAGAGATATCAGTGTTTTGATTTAGATATAGATATTAATTTATATCTAAATTAAATAATTTCTTATAAAACTTAGTGAAACTATTATATTGTGGAATAATATTAATTAATTAATATATAAAAAGACGTAATGACTGTTAGTCAGTGTGTAAATATCGGCCTTTGAGTTATAAAATTATAGCAACTACACTTAGCATGACATATATTTTTTGACAAACGCGGATTACAGCAAATAATTTTATCATAAGTTTTGTACTATGGAATTCTGCAAGTCTTACTTCTATAAATTATTTAATATACATGTTTTATTTGTACTTCTCCGTCAGAACAATGCTTTGTGCCCCATAATTTGTCCTTTATATACTGTTTTTTCGCGTAGATCGCTGTTCAAAACAAAATGAATGTTTTTATTGTTTCATGTATTGAACTCGTCAGAATCGATCGACACATTGTTATAAAAGCAGACTCTTGTATTGTGGAAGTCTACTTTGTAGAGTTGCCGAGTAATGCCCACAATCATACAATGTACAGTGAGTGGATATAAAATAGTTTTATACTTATCCGCACGCAGTGTTCTATTTATTCTCTAAGAATTACGGCAAATTTATGCTCATTATAAAACAAAGTCACCAAAAGCAGTCTTTGATCGATTTTCACAAAAGCTACTGAACGAATTTTTGAACAGTTTTTAATAAAACTTTGTTTATTTATTATGACATGCCAATAGCATTTTACAAACATACTTATTAATAAACTTTTTCATAAATCAAGTTTTAGGTAAAACAGTTTTTAAGGCGAGTACAGCGTTATCATGAGAAGTTAGGTGCAAAATACTTTTATATTAATAAAACGAGGAAGATAATACAGTATTAAAAGATTTGTTTATTTGCTGTAATTATTAATCTTAAACATAACTTAAAGCCGCCGAGCAAGTTTATTTTTGTACTTTGTTGTTACGTATTTTACGACCGGTCGCCTGCCTGACGTTACCTTAGTCGTATTTTACGACCCCTCGGTAAGAAAGATGGTGGTCTATTCTACTCAAACTGATACCACACTGGTGGTGGGTCAACTTACCTTAGTCGCCTTTTACGATACCTTGGTAAGAAACGAGGGTGGTGTATTCTACTATATCGTATCTACTATATCTTGGGAACAAAGTGCGTTATATGTGTTCAATAGCCTAGGTTAAATGGTCTATTTTTTTTTATTTTTAAATTTATAAGTTTTACATTAATAATACATTATAGTTATATGTTAATTGTGATTAAAAGGTCGTTTATTAATTTTACAACAGTTGTAAAACTAGCACAAATTAATTTTATCGAGATCTCTATTTTACTTGCTCAGTAGTCGGTACTCGAAACCATATGTCGGTTTTTACTTAGTCTATTATGTACATCACAAATTTATAGTGCTGTATATCTTTAGTATAAAATCGTTAAAACTATACTGCAAGGAGAAGTAAGAAGAACTCTTACTTCTCCTTGCAGTATTGTTTATGCAGTATGTTTGTTTGTTTGTTTTATTGTGTCAATGCGCTAATCTCAGGAACTACTAGACCGATTTGGAAAATTCTTTGAGTGTAAGATAGTCCATTTATCGAGGAAGATTATAGGCTGTATACCACCACGCTGAGATGAAAAGGAGAGGAGCAACAATAAAAAATTTTGCGAAAAAGGCAAAATTGAAAGCTGAAAGTTATTCAAAAATCATGTACTACAAAATTGTTCCCCTCTAAAAGTTCTAAATAAAACTCGGCGACAGCATATGTCTAGCTTTAAAGGTTAACCCACTTTAACTATAATTAATATAAGTATTACGGTTTACTCAAATAATAAGACCGCAGTCTACGCGAAGTTGCGTTTAATAGCTAGTAAATTATAAATGGCACGTATCACTGTCTTTTAAAAGACCATATCTGGGCATGTAGAGTGTACCAAAGTAATAGACTTGTGATTCTAATGTTAATTTCAAGATGGCGGAGATAAAGAAGTACACAATCGCAGACGTGGCCAGTCGCAACGGCAAGGGCAGCAGCCCGGTGTGGGTGATCTACAAGGACTCAGTGTACGACGTCACCGAGTACGTGCCGCAGGTAAGGCACTCTCAATCCATAATCATTCTCTTACATTTTGTCCTATTATCCCTCCCTCTACTCACATATCCATCCTCATTCATATTTAACACTCGTTAGTGTCCTAATTTTCAGTCCTGCTCGTTGTGTCCATGCCATCTTAATCCAGCTCTTCTCGTCTTTTGTATAATTTATTTCGCCTTGTATACTCAATACTTACTTTATCTAGTCTTGTCACGCTACATCGCCGCATATATCGCACGATTCGTATTAAAAGTGACCTAATTTAAACCTAATTTAAAACTAAGTTAAATGAGTCAAATATATTGTAATTTCATAGCCATATATTACATCACGCTACAAACTATTAAAAAAAAAATAGTGTGTTGCTCTTCCAAGTTATTTTCATTATTTAACACTCACGAGTTTTGTAGGCGTCTTATTGCAATATTGGCGTATTATTGCAATTTGCCACAAAACAACTTTTTTGAATTCTTCTTCTTCTTCTTCTTCTTGTTCCACCGATCGACGTCCACTGCTGGACATAGGTCTCCTTAAGGGATCTCCACACCACACGGTCCTGTGCCGCTTGGATCCAGCGGCTCCCCGCGACCTTTTTGAGGTCGTCTGTCCACCTCGTGGGGGGTCTTCCAATGCTGCGTTTACCGGTGCGGGGTCGCCATTCCAGCACCTTAGGACCCCAACGCCCATCGGTTCTACGTACTATGTGCCCCGCCCATTGCCACTTCAGCTTCGCGACACGATGAGCTATGTCGGTAACTCTGGTTCTTCTACGGATCTCCTCATTCCTGATTTGATCACGTAGAGATACACCAAGCATAGCTCGCTCCATAGCTCGCTGAGTGACTCTGAGCTTTCTTATGAGGCCCATAGTCAGCGACCTTTTTTTGAATTAGGTCACTTTAATATGTGCGATATATTCTATGGAGTAAACAGTTTGTTTTTATGTCATATCTGTGGTTCAATTTAGTCAAAACGTTTAAGAGTTTTTGCATTGTATTCTGGTACCTATTGGAAAGAGATCTATAAGTAAAGTAAAGTAACATCCTGTTACTATGCCCACTGCTGGACTGAGACCTCCTCTCTCCGTTTTTGGAGAGAAGCATTGGAGCTAAGACCTACCACGCTGCTCCAATGCGGATTGGTAGGTTACACATATCTCCAGAATTCTCTACAGATATGCAGGTTTCCTCACGATGTTTTCCTTCACCGAAAAGCGTGTGATAAATTGCAGTTATCAATTAGACACATAAGTTTTAATAGACCTATGTTGTCTCTAGAGAGTCACCGCTAGGCTATCACAGCTTATAAGAGATCTATATTCTAAATTATATTCGGCAATATTTATCATGATTTTAAATAATAACCAAAAATTCCATTACATACTCGTACTTATGTGACTGACTGTAGTTGATGACTATTATATAATGTATTCTATATATCTTATCAGTGATACGTACGTTGATCGGAATGTTTTAGTAGATTCGGCACTTCCGCTAAGTCTAACAAAGATTGCCGATGAGTAAGTTAAAACAAATTAAAACACAGTAATATATCAGAAGATACGCTTTACTAATATGATAGTATATTTCAAATTCAAATTCAAAATATTCTTTATTCAAGTAAACTTGTAAACAAGTGCTTTTGAATCGTCACCTTTACTGCTGGTTCGGAAAGCTGTTCCTACCGAGAAGAACCAGCAAAAAACTCGGCGGTTGCTCTTTTTAAAATATAAATCGTAAAACTAGTTACATTTAGTTATTACTGTCTTGTGTACAGAGTAGAAGTGCAGCTATATCCACACATCCTTATCATTTAAGTAGTCTTCGTCAGTATAGTAGGCTTTCCGTATCAGCCTCTTTTTAGCAGTGTTTTTAAACTGCTGTAATGGCATGGCCAAAATGGATTTCGGAATTTTATTATACAATCTCATACCCAAACCCACAAACGATTTACGTACTTTTGCTAGGCGCAAAGCAGGAGTCGCAAGCTTATGTCGGTTACATAATTATATCGGTATACATCACCCATCGTTTTATAATTCTTTATATTTTTATGTACAAAAATTACGTTGTTAAAAATATACTGTGAAGCAAATGTGAATCACGCGGACTTAAATTGTAGATGCCACGTATGGCTCTTTTTTGTAATACGAAATTTTTTTTACTATCCGCGCATTTACCCCACTGCAATATTCCATAAGACATACTGCTATGGAAGTAAGCAAAATATGTGCTGAGTAATCCACAATGGAAACTCTGTACTTTTCAACTGCTAACATCTACTTCACCATGACATGATTTGAAAAGTTTTAATTATATTGTAAAGTTCTGAAAAAAAACAGTTTTGTTTCGAAGGGAAATCGAATACAAACAGAGCCACAGCAACGCGTGCCCGGACCGCTAGTTATATCATTTATTATGTTTATCATAATAACCAATATTGAAAATTCCGCTATTAGCCTGTTTCTGTAATTTACAGCGTATTTCGCCTAAGAAATATATATTGAACATTTTAAACTTTGAAATCGGGCTATATCGATTACTCAAGTACACTTTCAAGCTGTTTTGTCTTTTAGAAGTTTGAAATGTCTGAGACGATTTCGTTCGAGGGTACCGCAAATATTGATTGAAAAAAGTTAAACACTCCGATAGCCTCAATTGAATTGTTTTGCTTTACAACGCAATATTATCTTATCTTATTTAAAGATATTCCAATATAATTATATCAGTAATAGGGTTTAATATAATCATATTTCGATCGTGCAAACAGATTAACGACCTTGCCACATTTCCCCAATTTAAAGTTGATATTGGTAAGTTAAGATGTTTGGAAAAAAAAATTGTATTAGAAAAAAGAGCCATACGTGGAATTTACAATTTAGAGAAGTGTAAGGAAATAGATATTCTTAAATTGGCTTCTTAGTATATTTTTAGCAATTTAATTTTTGTACATAAGAATAAACATAATTATAAAAAGATTGGCGATGCATATAATAGACAGAGTAGGAAGCGACATAAGCTTGCGGTTCCTGCTTTGCGCCTTGCTAAAGTACGTAAGTCGTTAGTGAGTTTGAGTATAAGATTCTATAATAAAATTCCGCAATCTACTTTAACTTTACCATTACAGCAGTTTAAAAATACTATTTTAAAAAGGCTAATATAGAAAGCCTACTATATTATTGAGGATTACTTAGACGATAGTAAGACGTAGCTACTCTTCGACCAGACATTAATAACTATATGTAACTAGTAGTAAGAATTATTCTTTGAAAAATGCAACCGCCAAGTTTCTTGCTGGTTCTTTGGAACAGCTTTCCGAACCAGCAGTAGATTTGACGATTCAAAGGCGCTTGTTTACAAGTTTACTTGAATAAATAATATTTTGAATATTTTGGATACTGAAATTTAAGCCCCACAGGTTACAATTTTAGGCCTTGTGTCCAAGACATGTATATCTCTGTCATATTAGGGCAAAGTATAACAGTATAAAATATAGCAGTCATTTATTAAAGTTCATTACTGCCAACAGCACTTGCGAAAAAACCTGAACAATCAAAGTACCCTCATAAGTAATTTAACATTGTGTCTGCTGCGACATATGTATTTAAGCTTAATTAATACCATTCCCAGCATCCCGCCGGAGATGTGATCCTGGAGGAAGCGGGTGCGGATTGCACCAAGGCTTTCGACGACTCCGACCATTCCAAAGACGCGCGGACCATAATGCAGAAATATAAAATTGGTGAAATTGTTGATGTGAGTATATATACTTCATATGTCAGAATTAAATGCATACTTTTTAGAAAGAAAGAAACTTTATTTGTAACCTAGCACTACTTTACAGAACATATTACACTATTATGCTATATTTATTATATTTTAATTAAATGAGCAGTAGTTATCAGTTAAGTATTTCTGGATTATGCACCAGTTTATAAAGGTAATCGTGTTGCGGAGATAAAATACATAACGTTTACACGTTTTAAATGATTTTCAAAAAATATCCGAATGTTCTTAATCATCATCATCATCATCATCCTCCTGCCCTTATCCCACTCTAAGTGGGGTCGGCACAACATGTTACAAACATGTTGTCAGATGATAGCAACGTATTTTACGACCGGCTGCCTGCCTGACGTCAACTTACCTTAGTCACCTCTTACGACACCCCGGTAAACAGGAGGGTGGTCTATTCTATTCTGCCGGATACCATACGGCAACCGAATTTTCTTAATCTTTCCTTAATAAAGTTTCTTTTGCTTTTTCTTTAAGTGCCTCTTCGACTAGTTGAGGTTAAAGTTACCTAAATTCAGTTCCTATTCTTAATTAGATGGAAAATTCATGAGCGCTCAACATTCCCGTTCATTCCTGGATGTTCCATAACCAAGATTTCTTTCCACGACCAAGTTTCCTCATCTCAGCAACTTTTCCCATCATTGTTACTCATCTGTCACTATGCCCGAGTCCGTGACCCAGGTATGAAACTTTACGTCATTTAATGATGTTTTTGTGCGATTCACCGTAAAATTTCCTTATCCGTTACTTTTTGGAGTCCACGATATAGATAACATAATCCTGTATGTCAGTAAACAGTAAAACTTGTTTAATTTGCTTATTTTCATAAATTTTTATGTCTTATGGAATATTACTATGTGGTAAATGCGCGAATAGTGAAAAAAAAATTATATTACAAAAAAGAGCCATACGTGGAATCTACAATTTAAGTCCCTGCGAGAGAAGTTCAAGGAAATAGGTATTCTTACATTTGCTTCAGAGTATATTTAAAGCAATTTAATTTTTGTACATAAAAATATAAAGAATTATAAAACGATAGGTGATGTATATAATAGACAAAGTAGGAACGTAAGTCCTTTTTGGGTTTGGGTATAAGATTCTGATATAAAATTCCGCAATCGATTTTATCTTTGCCATTACAGCAGTCTAAAAAATTTCGAACGCCTCATTACGTTTCCTGCGATCTTCTATTACGGTCTAAAACTCAGATCCGTATAGAAGTAGAGGCCAGATGTAACATTTTAGTTCTAAAATGAAGATTGACAAACATCAAAGAAAACTTCTCTCCGCAATATTATTTTGTTCCGGAAGCTGTAGTGTAATTAGATATTATTGAATGTCATATTGCTTTACTGTAATAACGGAACGTCGTACGGCAGCGGCGTCGCCAGATGGCGGTAAGAGCTTTGATGGAAACCAACACTGGAAGCTGCGCCGCGGGCGCTGTCACACGAGCATAACATATATTTTTAAATCAAAGTAACATCCGGTTACCATCCCACCGCTGGGCTTTTTTTCTTATTGGAGAGAAGTTGCATTTACACTTACCAGGCTACTCCAATGCCTATTAGTAGAAAAGTAATAGTAAAAATATTTTGCTATAATCCGCGATAAAGTAAATAGGATATATATAATACTGAATGCAGAGTGGACTAGTCGTTTTGATACCTGAAACATGCAGCATTCGTTAAAACACATGCACAAACCTCCACCACCACCACCAAAATACACAAGCACTACACACGTTCACTATCAAAAACTCAAGAAACGTTTCGCCCCGCAACCGAAGCATCATTAGGAGATAGACTCTACCACAAAATAGTAAAGAGGATTATTATAAATAATCGCGGTTTATAGCAAAATAATTTCATTATTACTTTAGGTTATAAATAACAAAAAATTTATAATTTAACATGGTATAGCGTATTGAATTATTGAAATATATTCTATAGAAAAGCATGTAACAATATGAATACATATGTGCTCGTCTTAAATGTGTACAATATAAAGGTAACTTACGTTACTATTATTTCATGAAAGTAAAAGACTGGCAATATTTGACAGCATCACGATGCGGTATTCTATTAATATTCATCTGCGACATGAATTAAAAATGACTGATAAAAAGTCTATATAACAAAGATTACTGGCGTAATTTCTGATAGAGTCCTTCTAGAAGTAAAGCCTCTTGGAGAAAGCCTTTGGTATTTCCTCAAACCTGCTCTGAAACCAATTTTTGATTGTTTGCGTCTAATTCAATTATTCAATGTTATATATTATATGCCGTGTGGTATCCGGCTGACTAGAATAGGAATAGACCACCCCCTTTCTTACCGAGGTGTCGTAAAAGGCGACTAAGGTATGTCGACCCGCCGTGTGGTATCCGGTTGAGTAGAATGGACCACCCTCTTTCTTACCGTGGTGTCGTAAAAGGCGACTAAGGTAAGTCGACCCACCGTGTGGTATCCGGTTGAGTAGAATGGACCACCCTCTTTCTTACCGAGGGGTCGTACAAGGCGACTAAGGTAAGTCGACCCACCGTGTGGTATCCGGTTGAGTAGAATGGACCACCCTCTTTCTTACCGAGGGGTCGTACAAGGCGACTAAGGTAAGTCGACCCACCGTGTGGTATCCGGTTGAGTAGAATGGACCACCCTCTTTCTTACCGAGGGGTCGTAAAATACGACTAAGGTAAGTTGACTTCAGGCAGGCGGCCGGTTGTAAAATCCGAACCCAAATCATTTGTTTGTAACATGCTGTGCCGACCCCATTTAGAGTGGTATAAGTGCAGTAAGATGATGATTATATATTTTTTTAATAAAAATTTTTAAGCTTATTGCTCTTACTACATTTTCAGTTATCGTGGGGTAAAAAAGTATGGACACTACTGAAGCAAGTTTTTAAAAAAGTTGGCGCAATTAACCAATAATCTACAATAATATAAATATGCCATAGTCAAAGCATAAAAAAACTATGTTGTACGTATCGTTGTTGTTCAGAGTTACATTTTTTATCTTGGGTTTAAGTATTTTTTGCATATTCATCAAATTTGAATGTCACAGACTTCACCCATATCACCTCAAGCGTCTGTATTACCGCGGGACTATCCTCAAATACTGAGGAAAGTTAATTTTGGAAAATCCAAATTCGCAAGTGTGACGAGCCTTAACCGCAGTAACGCACCGCCATAACGCACTCAGCACTCGGAGCGTTAAGTGAACTACCTCACTTCTCGCTATTACTATTTCACATTCGACATTTTCTCGACGGGAAATAGTTATTTCCGTTTATTTTACGTCCAATCAACGCTATTTGTGTTTCAATGGTTGGGGGTTATTAAGTGATTTGGCGACTATTAAGTCTAATGTCGGTAGTTGCAGCTGCTATAGACGGTCGCCAACAGACGGCGCTGTGGGTACTTTTCATATACGTAGATATAAATGAAATAAAACAACATAACTCAGCTTCCATCAATACATATCATGCAATAAAGTCCTGCAGAATATGTGTGACGTGATGTGAGGGTAAAAATTCACTAAATAGCTAATCGATTTCTTTCTGACTATTGTAAAACTTAGATAATAAATTATATTTAATTAGAATAAACACAAAAGAAAGTTATCTAGTACGAATAAAAAATAACAGATACGCTGTGTGTTTAGTTTAGTGACTACATTGGTTTATCTTAAAAAAATAAGGAAAAAGATAACAAAAGATGGTAATCGATTTCTTTAAAATCGATTTATAATGTTAAAATAATCGATCATAATAATAAAATAGTCAATTAATAGTAATCGATTATTTTTTTTCATATCCCTAGCGGAGTTCCATAGTACAAAAAAAAAATTATAATTTTGATATTCCGCGATTTGAATAAATCTTTGTAATGCAAAATGTAAAAAAAACATAAAGAAGAACCTAGACAACATCTACATTACATTACATATATCGTATTATTAATTTCTAGGAGGAGAAACGGTACGATGCTAACGGTAAGAAGAAGAAGAAAGTGGTCGCCGCCCCCCCAGAGACCACCAACAGAGGGTGTCTGAGGATAATCACCTGCGGCCTCATGGGCTGAGAGACAGACTTATCATACAATATAATTTTACTGTTACAATATTATTTTATACGAATATCAGTCTTATAAGTTTTCATTTCAAAATCATCAATTCAAAGTCATCAATCCAAAATATTCTTTACTAGCAATGCCCCGCGGTTTCACCCGCGTACATGCCGAGTTAGTGAAAAAATTTACGAAGTCAGCCTCTAGACTTATTATTGTAAATTGTATATTTGGTCCTGGGACTTATAAGTTAAGACAAAGGAAATTTTTAACGGAAGGTATTCATAGGTACACAAATACAATGCGCTACAATTGTTATGGCATTATTTTCTCTATATTGACATTTTTAAATTCATTACATCTTTTGATTGGAATGTCCGATTTTAATCATTTAAAAAGTATTTTAAAGGTACTGAAACAGTTTTTAATAAAATATCATTTAGTGGGATAAGGATTAATACGGAGATGTAAATATTGCTTGATAATTGTCGCCATTTTTATCAACTTTTACAATGTAGAAAAGTAATTATATTTGCAAAACTATAATAATTAGACATATGGTATTACGGACTTTTTTGTAGATATTGATATGTTTTATAATACAGTAGAATATTTTTTTGTTCTATCATGAATAGTAGCAGCGCACGCGATGAAAGATTTTTATGACTAAATTTTTCACACCTTATTACATAGTCAACTCTACTGCTGGTTCGGAAACTGTTCCTACCGAGAAGAGCCAACAAGAAATTCGGCGGTTCCTCTTTTCAAAGAATAATTCTTATTACTAGTACATATATTTATTAATGTCTTGTACAGGGTCGAAGAGTAGCTATATCCACGTATTCTTATCGTCTAAGTAATCCCTAATAGTATAGTAGACAAATATGAAGACAAAATCGAAATAACTTCAAGTTAGCTTTTATTCAAGGATCAATTTAAATTCAAATTCAAATTCAAATATTCTTTATTCAAGTAAACTTGTAAACAAGTGCTTTTGAATCGTCAACTTTACTGCTGGTTCGGAAAGCTGTTTCTGCCGAGAAGAGCCAGCAAGAAACTCGGCGGTTGCTCTTTTTAAAATATAAATCTTAGAACTAGTTACATTTATTTATTACTGTCTTGTACAGGGTAGAAGTGCACCTATATCCACACATCCTTATCCTCAATGTAAGCCTCCACGGTATAATAGGCTTTCTGTATCAGCCTCTTTTTAACAGTATTTTTAAATTGCTGTAATGGCAAAGTTAAAATTGATTGTGGAATTTTGTTATAGAATCTTATACCCAAACCCACACACGACTTACGTACTCTTACAAGGCGCAAAGCAGGAGCCGCAAGCTTATGTCGGTTCCTACTTTGTCTATTATATACATCACCTATCTTTTTATAATTATGTATATTTTTATGCACAAAAATCAAATTGCTAAAAATATACTGTGAAGCTAACGTAAGAATACCTGTTTCCTTAAACTTCTCTCGCAGGGACTCACGCGAATTCAAATTATAAATGCCACGTATGGCTCTTTTTTGCAATACAAAAATTTTCTCAATATCAGCGCATTTACCCCATAACAATTAGATACTAGCTACTACTAGTTCAGGATGTTGTTCATACCGAGAAGAATCAACAAGAAGCTCGGCGTCCCAATCTTTTAATTTTACAGTTTACATTATTAAACTACAGTCTTGTATGAGCCTAGAAGGATTTTCTAATCAAAATAGTTTTAAATTGAAATAACCTTCGATTGTGTTCACTATGCTTTACTTATAAGCATATTTCTTACACTTTTCTGAAGATAAGTCTAATATGTCGTACACATATTTAATAGTTATAGTTATTTATACTATTATTTGCGAAAAAACAATTGTTTGTTGTACAATCGTATTATTTTCCGAAAAAAATACGCCATACAAATTATGATTGTAAATTAAATAAACAACAAGATTAAGAAATAAATTGCGAAAATCTATAGTTAAAAATATACCCTGTTATTACTTTGCATGATTTATAGAAGCAAGCGTTACTTTGCGGAACTCCATATTTTTATTTATATTACAGAATCTATAACAGAACTACTTTGCTATAATTCGCGTGGGTTAAGCTAATGCATTCAATGCTAAGTGTATGAAGCAGGCAAAATTCACGTACAGACTAACACAGGATAAGAAAATCTTGTTTTCCTTTCGAGACGCTGAAATATATATTGCATTAATGTGTGTACTTAAACACTTAAGTTTGCGCGAAGTCGCTGTTTCCTATAGTTTCTATAGGCGTCTTACAAAAAGGCACAGAGGAAATACTTTAATACTATATAGTTATATTCGTATTTTTGTATTAAATTTTTTGTTATAAAAAAATCTCTATTTGGCAATATTGTTTATTTTTACATGTAAATATTACCATAGAAATATTTGGACGATTTATCCCATGCTTTTCGGTCTGGAAAACATTTTGAAGAAACCTGCATATCTGAGTTATTTATTTCTTTATTGTACACACACAATAATATAAAAAAGAAAGAAAAAAATAGCACATATACAAACACAACCTTTGAGTGACAGAAGGAAAAGGACAAGTGAAATATGAACGTTGGTGCAGTGGGTAGTGACCCTGCTTTGAGCTCCGCGGGTCGCGGGTTCGATTCCCGCCGAGGGCCAACATTTTCTATAAACAAATTGTTGGTTCTTCGAGCCTGGGTGTGTATTTGTATTTAAGTATGTATTTAAAATTATATATGTAGTATATCGGAAGCTGTGGTAGCCCAGCGGTGAGACCGTGCGACTCTACCGAGGGAAATACGAGTTCAAACCCGGGCAGGCACCAATGAGTTTTTCTAATAAAAGTCATGTGTCTAATTGATAATTGTAAAACATCGTGAGGAAACCTGCATATCTCTAGAGAATTCTGGAGATATGTGTAACCTACCAATCCGCATTGGAGCAGCGTGGTCGGTCTTAGCTCCAACCCTTCTCTCCAGAAACGGAGAGAGGAGGCCTGTTCCCAGCAGTGTGAATATAACAGGCTGCTACTTTACTTTTATTTTTATGTAGTATATCTACCAGTTGTCCGTCATCCAAAACATAAGTTTTAAGTTACTTACTTTGGGGACGGACGACCGTGTGTGTAAATGTCCCATATATTTATTTTATTTAATGGAAAAAAGAAAGGAAGAATAAGAAAGAAGGAATAAAAATAACGAAACACTATATACACATAGATTAATATTGAAAAATGATGCAATATATATATCTAAGGAAAATACCTGGGATAGTGTATAGCTTTAATGCAGATTGGTAATGCACTGGAGCAGCGTGCTGAATCTAAGTCCCACTGAACCAAGTCTTACAGAATTAGGCATTTTTAGCACTTTTGGTCCATAATACAAATGTAAATGCAAGAAATATAACTAATTTTATAAAATGCGTAACGTAAATTCCAGAATAATTGTTATATTCGTTGCGTCAATAATACATTTAAATTGTTCTCAATGCACTCTCTTGTGCAAAACAGAATCGTGATCTGGCATATTGATGTAATGGTAATAAGACGTTGAAAAGGAACACTATACCCTTATGTTTAAGAAGCAATAATCTATTGAATGCTGAAATTTTCCAACTCTCTCAACAGTTGGGAACACTTCCTTATATACATTTTATCTTAGTATTATATGCAAAGGGTTAAAAAAAACAAAAGGGTTTCTTTAATTTTGAAAATACTTAGCCGACGCTCTACTCTTCATTTGAATACAAGAATAATTAATTAAAATACGTCAATGACAATAACGCATAAGTTATAATGAACCTAAACCCAACATTCAGCTGCCTGCCATTTTATAATGTCAATAAGGCACGAGTGTATTTATATATCTTTTTTTAGAAAGATAAATACAAATGATGATAAAAATTGTTGTTTGTTTTGTTTCATTGGCATAGCATTGGCATCAAATAATTACATATAATATCATATGTGTGCAATAAAGAATTTCTGTCTACATTCTACTGCAAAATAAATAAGAAATGTATTCTATTATGAAGGTCTATGCACGTTGAAAAAGTATTACTTGCTAAGATAAGTCATCTTTGAATTTGATTGAATTAATTGATTTTTGCTAATTTTTTTACAGCCTTTTAATTGCATATGAAGATTTACTTTTTGGAAGATGGAGTGGTTTCTGTTAAAAATTAACAATAATGTAATTAAAATTTCCTCAATCACATTCTTTTACAAAAAAAAATATTTTTAATAAAAACGAGAGGAGATGTCAAATTCTGTTGGTATTTTTTTTTTTTTTTTTTTTTTTATTGTTAAATAGGCGAGCGCTTGACTGTAATCATGCCTGATGGTAGGCAATGATACAGTCTATGATGGAGCGCGCTTACCCAGAAGATGCCTATTCACTCTTGCCTTGAAGGTACCCATATTGTAAGTATTGGGAAAGATAGAAGCCGGGAGAGAATTCCATTCCCTTGCTGTGTGCAACAAAAAAGACGAAGCGAAGCGCTGTGTGCGTCTTCGTGGAATGTCGATAACATAAGGGTGGAACTTCTCCCGGTGCCTAGCGGTACGGTGATAGAAAGGCGAAGGTGGAACAAGTTCATGAAGTACCTGGGCACACTCTCCGAAATATATCTTGTAGAAAACCGATAGACAGGCAACCCTGCGCCGGTGTTGCAGACTCTGCAATTTGGCGTTTGTCAGGGTCTCATCACCTATGAGTCTCCTGGCACGTCGATCCACCGAGTCCAAAGCATCCAATTGATATTTGGCTGATCCTTCCCACAAATGGCAGCAGTACTCCATACACGATCGTACCTGAGCCTGGTACAATGCAACAAGCTGTTTCGGTGTGAAGTACTGCTTGACTTTGTTAAGGATGCCAAGTTTCTTGGCAGCCGTTTTTGCTTTGGACTCGATGCATTTTCCAAAGTTGAGCTTGGAATTTATTTGGATACCCAGAAGCTCAGTGCTATCGGCAATCGGTACAGATATATTTCGGAAAGTAGGAGTTAAGGTAAAGGAACTCCGTTTGGCGCTGAACAGGCACGCTTGTGTTTTGGAAGCATTAAACTTGACTAGGTTAGCTTCACCCCAGTCGGAAACCTTTTTTAGAGTCAAGTTAATGCGCTCAACCATGGCCTCTCTTTGTTGGAGAATCTCAGCACTACTAGCTCTGGGACTGGACATATATCTCTCCGTGACAGTGCTATCATCTGCGTACCCAAAGATACCGGGACTTAGCAGATCATTAATGTGAAGCAAAAAAAGCGTCGCGGAAAGAACTGATCCCTGAGGAACACCAGCATTGGTGGTCATTAGATCAGATGAGGAGCCATTAATGACTACTCTAAACGATCGTTCACTCAGGAAATCAGATATCCAGTTACAGAGCACAGTAGGCAGCCCATAAGCAGGAAGCTTGCTAAGAAGACCATCGTGCCAGACACGGTCAAAAGCCTTTGAGATGTCAAGGGATACGGCAAGCGCCTCACCGTGCCTCTCAATGGCTTCGCCCCAGATATGAGTGGCATACGTTAAAAGATCTCCTGTCGAACGATTTCGGCGAAAACCGAATTGGAAATCCGACAGCAGATCGTTTTCTTCCAAGTACGCCAGGAGCTTTTTGTTCAATACACGTTCCATAATTTTACCTATTATGGAAGTGATTGCTATAGGTCTATAATTGACCGGATCGGCACGATTACCTTTCTTTGGGACTGGTTGTATATTGGCAATCTTCCACGCTTTAGGGACATGAGCAGTTTCTAAAGAGAGGCGATATAAACGAGTTAGAACAGGAGACAACTCAGGTGCGCAATTACGCATAACAATTGCAGGTATGCCATCGGGACCACTTGCCTTGTTCACATTTAATTTGCGAAGTTCTCTCAAAACCTCTTTTTGGCGGATTCGAGCTTCTGCCATGACAGAATCGCAAGGTTGCATGTGGGGTAGAGAGGCACCTCCTGCATCAAGGGATGAGTTTTCCGCAAATAACTTGGCTAATAAATTTGCTTTGTCATTTGCAGAAAAAACTAGTGACCCATCTGGCTTAAGCAATGGTGGCAGTGTTGGACGGCAGAAGTTCGACTCAACCGACAGCGCAAGCGACCAAAAAGCTTTGCTACCACGGGGATAGGATGCTAATTTGATCCCAATGCGATTAGTGCGGTTAAATCGAGCCTTCTTAAGAACCCTCTTGTAGGATTTGGCAGCAATATTAAATGCTCCCTTCTTAGCTGTAATGTCCGGAGCTTTTTGAGATCGAGCTTCAACCCAGGCTACAAACGCTGAATTCTTAATGGCCTCTGCAGCTGCACATTCACCGTTGTACCATCGGGGAGTCTTTCTGTTCAGAGGTACATCCGCGTAAGTTATGAAGTATTCCATAGCTTGCCGAATGACCCCCGATATAGCATTTTCGCAGCTCGACGGATCATTAGAAGAGAAGCACATTCTCCGCCAGGGATACGATGCAAAAAAGTGCCGCATCTCATCCCAGTCTGCCGACTTATATCGCCAAATGCGCCTGGTCCCAGTGAAGTTTAGATCAGGCGGATAGTGTTGCGAAACCGACTTTACCAGACAGTGATCAGAAGTGCCTAAGGGGGCTGCAACTGAGACTGAGAATCGGTCAGGGTCGGTAGTCAGCAGAAGGTCCAGACAACTGGGCGTATGACCATCAACATCCGGTATTCTGGTAGCTTCTTCGACCAGCTGGGTAAGGT
Source organism: Morpho deidamia (assembly GCA_947086505.1). Lineage (NCBI taxonomy): Eukaryota > Metazoa > Arthropoda > Insecta > Lepidoptera > Nymphalidae > Morpho > Morpho deidamia. The sequence continues at coordinate 371,804 of CAMTZC010000009.1, forward strand.
TCAGGGAGATGGCGAAATTAAGAGTTTCTCTTCCAGCGTGGTCAGTTTTTTGGTAAGGGAAAAGCCAATCCTTGTGATGTGCATTAAAATCCCCAAGAAGATTTTACGCAAATTATAATAAAGGATTATCGAAAAATCCACGAAAATATTAGCATAGTCGTTGACGCGACATCTAGTTAAAAATTATAAAAGTAACTGAAATGCCTGTTAGTGTTAACTTTGGTTGACTAGTTATCATCAACCATAGCAGATGGCGCTGTAACAGAAGTTAAAAAAATATTTTGAACTTTTAATTACATCAATGATTAAATCATTCCGTTTTAACTATTTACACTCTATTAGCAATATACTATTTTTTTAAGTTATGAATAAACTGAACTTGTAAAACTTCTTGTGAAAAATGATAATACATTTTGCAATAGAATCACATGGCTCATTATCATAATTCAAATAAGCATTAAGTAACTAGTTCAAATAAAAAACGCTATAAGTAACGCTTATAGAAATCTAAAATTTAATTAATTTATGACAAAACATTTGAGGTGTAACGTTGCGACTACAAACTTGGTTTTACAACAGTCGTTAGATATATTACAAAATACTGTGACATCATCAAATGAAAGGCGCGCTTATCCAAATCGTTTATTCAAGCAATTGAACATAATATGAACAAACTATAACATTAAATTTATCTACTTATATTTACACGTCATATTCTTACTTATTACTGTAGATTACAAATAAAAACTTACACTTTAACAGAACTTTTCATCAATGAAACATAAGTCAACAACTCACGAGGTGTAAACTTGAATCTATTAGTATGAAAATATTCTGCATTTTTATTAATATAGAACAATACTTATCATTGATATTTAGGGCGTGCCAACATTTATGCGATACAATTTGATGCTTAAAAATATAATAAATAATATTATGCAGTTTTACGTGATTTATACTTAATAGTTAACTAAAAATAATATCTAAATGTCGGGTTATACTTGGTTGAAAATGGTTTTTATAATTTTTAACAAATTTTCAACCTAGTTCAAATGATATTATTTTCTAGCGAGCATCAAATTGAGTGATAAATGTATGGAGACTTAAATTATTTCATCTCTTGTTTGATACATTTGATCCAAGGCACATAAAACAATTTATTCTGTGCTGTTTACAATTAACTGACTATGATGAAGTCAAAAGTTGCAGGCTAAAAATATAAAAAAATTAACCTTGTATCAGTGAAAAAATAATTATATTATGTATTATAAAATAAAATAAATAGTACAAACACAACCATTTTGTAACATGAGCATTGAATTTAGTTATAATTATCAGTTTAATGAATTTCAATAATCAAATAATACTTGAAACATCTAGACACAAATAGCAACACATCATGTGAACGATTAAAAACTTATGAGTAAATAAAAATTATGCCTTATATATATTGATTGAATTTCAAAATTTATGAGATGGAAGCTGATTCAAAGGCAATATTTTTATTTATATACATTTTATTAATTAAATATATAATTGTTGTGAAATTCACAATCTAATGTTATAGTTCATTTCCATATTATTAAGGCTAACCCACTGCTTTTTACTTTGTAGTCCACCATGGCCAGTTTCAAATGTCAACTTAGACTGGTATTTGGATCAGTGGAGCGAATAAAGTACAAAAATAGCCTCGGGACTGAAATAGTCACCCATGATGGTGTTATTATACAGCTACACATAGATCCAAGACTGAAAACACCACATAAACATCAACAATGGCTTGTCATAAACAAAACTTAAATAGTGCATAATATAATATTATATTGTGATTTAACTAAATCTAGGTATTGTTACTAATGGCTTTTACATGAAAATGGTACACTTCGTGGATTATTTCATGTAAATTCCTGGAGCCATTACAATAAACAAATATATTACTATTCAATAGAAGTGTCTGTCAAATGTTCAAATTCATGTAGATCTTTTGAAAGATTTATCTGTGAGCTCAAATTGATGCAAGGAAGACAAGATGCAGCAAATGTGAAATCTGTAACATTCCAATGCATCACACAATTCAAGCTCCATGTGGCAGTATTTGGTCTTTATTATGGTTTACGCAATATATTATCAACTCCTTACTATAGATATCATTACATACAAAAATATTCTAATTTAGAAATAAATCTATAAACACAATATAATAAACTTCAAATTGAATCAACTTTTTAAAATCTAATCATTAGTTTATAAGCGGTACTCTCAATACTTAAATTGCCTCGTCCACTTCACTTACGCAGCAGTAACAACTGCTCAGCAGGCACTTTCTCATGATTTTATACAAACTAGGTCATAGGTCTGAAAATACACATTTGAGACAGTGCAAAACAAACATTTGAGCTGTATAACAATATAGTAAACAGATCATTATGAGTTAGAATCCATAGTGCAAACAGACAACTTTAAAAATAAAATTACAAGAGTAAATAAAATATTTTAGTAAGAACTCTAAGAGAACATTTGCTACAGAGACCCATTAACATACAAAACTCAAATGATTTAAAATATTCTATTATATATTATATTTAGTTCGATCTACTCACTTCAGTGTAGTGTTTCTCATGGAAATTTACAATTTAGAGATACCTCAGTCATCACCACCTCACACACCGTCCGTCTTAAGGCTAACGAGCACACACGCGACGCTCCTTCGGGATGACTGGATGGTGTCAGAGCACTCAGTCTCACTCGAATCACGTCAGCGCGGGGCGCGGCGCAGACCTCACTGAGGCTGCCCCGGCTGCGTGGCTTGACTCGCCGACTTGGTGATCACGATCGTTTGCTTGCCGCCCACACCCGACTTGCCCAGCTGCAGAACATTCGAAGGTAGGGTTATAATCTTGTTACCACCCACGGTGTTGGCCGATACGAGTTTCACGATAGTCGCACCCGGAGCGATGCCCTGGGCTGCACTGACTGGCACCGTGGGTCGGTTCTGCACCATAGCCATCTTGGGGACCGTCGCCACGGTCATGCCGGTGGACGTCTTCACCAGCGTTACGTACTGGGGTGCGTTGCTCGCTTGCACTCCCCCACCCGGGGTTTTCTTTATTATTACCGGTATGCCTGCATTGCCGCCCGCTTGCCGCAGCACGGTCGCCCCCGCGGCTCCCGATGCCGTCGTGACGGTCACTTGTTCGCCGGACTTGGCAGTTACAATTTTGTAAACCGGCGCGTTGACTTGCTGGCCGGCGATCGCGCCGCTTGCAATCTTTATAGAACCACCCGTGGTACCTATCACAGGCAGGTTGCCCGCTCCGAGCTTGACCGGCACTCCCGCCGCCACCTTCGTGGGCATGTTAGCGACGCCGGCTTGAATCGGCATACCGCCCGCAGTTTTAACCAAAACGTTACTCGTGCCAATTTTCACATTCCCAGGACCGAGTTTCAATGGCGTGCCGACCTTTTGAACGCTATTAGCAATCTTTCCGTGAATATTTGCGGCACCTATCTTGAGAGGGACTGCATTGCCAGCCAGTTTAACAGGAACATTACCACTTCCTAATTTAACCGGCAATCCCGCGTTGGAGCCCGTCTTCACCTGCACATATCGAGGCGTCCCGGTCGTGCCCCCCGCGGTGCCTATAACGATCTGCGACGATTGAGCGGTAGACACGCGTACTGTGCTCGGCGTGCCCACGCCGCTCACGATTCTGGTGACACCTTGAGGCGTCACTGCGGCCACCTTGATCTGCTGTGAAGAACCTGCAGCTGGAGATTTAACGACAGTCTTTCCTTGGTAGGTTTGTTTTATCGTTGGGGTGTTTGGTGATATTTTGACAGTTGCTGCTGGTGTTGGCATTTTGATCGCACTCGACACAACCTTTTGTGGTGTTGAAGTAATTGGAGTTGTAGCTGGTGATACAACTGCTGTTATTGGTCGAACTGGCAAGTCGGTTGCAGTTGAAGATAGCCCTGCAAGTGAGGTCAATCCAAAAGCCTTAGCTGCGTCTGGCTGGCCTATGGGTGACGCTGGTGGTGGTGCTGCCACTGGTTCTGCAGCAGCTGGGAAACGTGCTGGTGTAACTTTTCCACATTTTTGGACTTGGAGAAGATATGTTGTGACAGTATTCATAGCTGGCCAACATAGCTCCAATGAAGTGGTGCCAGCCCTAACTAATGCAACACGCCCTGCCTGTGGTGGTACTCCAACTTCCAGATACCATAGATCTTTGCAGCAAATTTGATTGTTCCATGTTTTCCTGTATCCATCTCTACCTGACCATATGTAGAGCCTTGTTTGTATGGCAACAGCACTGTGCCCCGCTCGTGGTCTCGGTACACATTCTTCAAATTTATCTAGGGCAATGTTATCCCATGTCATGGTTTCTAGGTTAAGAGATGCAAGTGTATTGGTGCACTTCCATTCTTTTTCATGTGTGGCAAGTTTAGATTCATCAGGTACTAATGGTACCCAACCTCCATATACATACATGTGATGCCCTATAACAGTAGCAGTATGCAAAGATCTAGGCAAGGGTGCTGGGCCACCTAAATCTGGCCTTGACCATGACATACTATCTACATCAAGCACCCATAGATCACCCAGGCGAGATCCACTCATGCCTCCATATATTATAAGCGAAGATTTTCCTGAAAGTCTATCAGTATAGGCCACACCACTATGTGACTCTCTAGGAGGAGGGGATTGACCATAAGTTAGTGGTATATCCCAGACTGTCATAGATGAATTAGGATATAATTCCAAAGTATATAAATCATTCAGATATCTCGGTATGTTATTCTTGGGGTCATCACTTTCATTTGCCAACCCACCAAAAAGATATACTTTACCATTAAGGAGTGTGAAGCTATGACCCAGTCGAGGACACGGTGGCAGACCTTGTTTAGGTGGCAAAGGCTTGAGACGTTTCCACTCCCATCTGGATGCTTGGAGTTCGTACAAATCATTTGAATACTTGCCATACTCTACCATGCCGCCAAAAACCAGTAGACGAGTCCCATCAACCACGAAGCCGTAGGCAGCACATCCTGGTGGGACCTCTCCTTTTGTGACAGGAACGAACCACTGATTTGTAGTAGTGTTGAATACGTGAAGCTCATGAACAATCCCTTCATTTCCGCCGCCGAAAACTATCATCAAATCTTTTATAGCAACCGCTCGATGTCCATGGCGGGGTCGTGGTTGAGGGCCACTGGGATTGTACACTTTTTGCCACTTAAGTACAGCGTTTTCCTTCATTTTTACTATACATTTGTCACTAAGCTTTACACCGTATGTATCGCTCGGGATGCGTATCTATAGCATAGACAATGAGAAACGTCGTAAATAAGCTTGGAAGAAAATATTCAGGTCAGTTGCAGCTTCGTAATACTATCTTATTCAGCTTTCTCTTTCCCACTAGTGTATTACGCCTATGAGTAAAAAAAAATCACCTTATGAAGCTTACAGTGTATAACAAAAATGGCGTTAGCAACAGCAATGGCAACTTAACAAAAGGTGAAAGAGCGGCGTCGGACGTCAAGAATTGTTTATGCGTGGTTACAGCTTAATAATAGAACATATTATAAGACTAAAAAAGATTTATGGTAACTTTGTAATTAGGACTTAACTAGAAAAAAAACATAATGATTACTGGAAGGAACTTACTTCCCATAAATTGTTATTTGTTTATCTAGCGAAATATTCTACAGCAAAAACTTAATTTATCATTATATTTACTAAAATGTTTATTACTATTATTTTGAAAAATTAGAAAAATATATATTTTTTCTATAATAGTATTCTTTAGACTATAAATCGACTATTTATATTTCAAAAAGGAAAATACTAAGATCGAAGTGTAACTGAGTGTACTGATATTATAATTTCTTTACGTTGGTACTACTGTAGTAACAAAAGCGCGGTCATCTTATCAATCTGTAAAGTACAAATAATTAATTATATTGTTCAAATATATATATTTTTATTATTGCATAGGAACATTTATTGCAAAAAATTTGTGAGAAAATTGTTTGATTTCGTCAAATAGGAGAATTATATCTAGTGATTGAAGATAACCTAAATATTTGTTTTTATTTATATTTTTATAAAACAAAAAAATTTACTATGGTTTGATGAATAGGTTGATGACACACAGTCAGTATTAGCTTGCCAGATTAAAAAAATCAGTCGGATCGCCGCAATTGTAGCGATTAAAGTCGATGTTAATATTCATGTCCACACGACAAATTTCCAGTCACCAGCGTGTCGCTGTCGTGTTGACCCCACTTAAGTCTAAGCTATGTAGGCGTATATTCTATAGCTTCTTAAAATAGTGTTTTTAAATAAATTTCAATAAAAGAAAAAAATAAACTTAACAATACAAATCAAAAATCAAAGAGATTTGTCTGGTACGTAGGTTACTAAATAGGGCCATTAGAGTTCAAAAAACTGAAAAAGAAAAAACGCCTACAAAAGTTTTTTAAGTTTTCACGATGTTAATGTATAGACTTTGGCAATTTTACCATAAGATGTATGAGTTATGTTTCAGATATGAGCAATTTCTTTGATTACATAATAAATGAGAAATTTTATGCTTACGCTTCAATTATTGAAATAATATAAAATATAATGATTGGCCATAGGTTAGATACAAGACACCTCCACAATTTTTCTGTGGTATAAATGGAAAAATACTGATAGTGATATCGCCCTCGCTGTGTTGGAAGCACAAAATATTATAATTGCTACTCTGAAAGAATTAATTGGCTGTTAATGACGAGATTTTTTGACAAGTAGGTAAAAGAAAGATAGAATATAGAACAATAGAAGGAAGCAAAAAAGATTGCTTAACAAGTAAAACTATTTTTTTATAGACAAGATTATTTTATGTTGTAGTTGTAAAAATACCTACCTACCTAGTCATGCCCACTACCTGTACCTAGTCATGCTTATAATTGTGTGTTTTACTAAATAACATCAGTTTCATAGTTATCATAGTTTCGTAATTCCAGCTTTGTTAAAAATAACACTCGAACTTATTGATTATTTATTTGCGCGATTTATTAATTGTTATTTAAATATTGTTTATTTATGTTGTAACAGTTGCGATGATTATATTTCTAAGTTTTTATAAATGCAGTCTTTGGTATCAATTTAGCTGCATCCATAGAGTTATTACTCTATGGATGCTACACATTGTGATTTCAGGCAGTGTAACAAGATGGCGCTATCATAAATTACATAATTTAATTTATCAATGTCTTGAAAACATTGGTTATAAAGCTTCAACAAATAAATAGTTCTTTCTATTAGAGAAAACTGAATAAAAATCCTTTCAGTAGTTTATGAGTTTTTGATGGACGTTCCCAAGCGACACCACTTTTTCCGACATATTTTATTCAACTCACGTAAACGTTTAACAAATAAACCTTTCTTACGAATCTTTCCGTCCATCCACTAAAATGCTCCGTCTATGTAAAAAACCTATTAAGTTGTTTTGAGTTTATCATTAAAAGACAGGTGGTATACTTCGTTGCATAATATGGATTGATTATTTTGAAATGTAGAATCAGTTTATACTCTATATAGTCATTTTCATAATTTTTCCATTTACTTGGGCTCATTTTAATGTAATTGAATTTATTTAAAGTAAGCTCTCTTTTTTAAACGGTTTATTAATTAAAGCGAAAGGTCCGTCACTGAAACGCACCTTTGTAATTAGATAACGAGCCCGAAAGTTATTTTATTGCAAGAAAAAGTAAAGCAATGAGTGGAAAAACTAAAATGTTGTATAGTATTTAAAGGCGATTACGACAGTAACGGTAATATAATTTGCTAAAAAGCGCTACCAATTTTGTCATTGCTATGTTATACAAAATTAAAGTTGCCTCTTCTTTGTCTTCAAATGGACGTCCACTGCTGGATAGGTCTCTTCACGGGATCTCCACACCACACAATCTTGTGCCTCTTGGATCCAACAGCTCCCTGCGACCTTTTTGAAGTCACATCAACTCGACATTAACTTAAATAGATGATTTACGTAAATTAAATAAGAAAAAAATGTTAGGTCTTCGAGCCTGGGCATATTTAAGTATTTATTGAAATTTATATATTTACCAACTATACTGTCGCCTATAATACAAGTATTTAGTTATTTACTTTGGGGACGGACGACTGTGTGTGTAAGTGTCCCATATTTTTATTATTATTTATTTATTATTAAATTTACACATTTTTATCTTTTATCTTTTTATCTTTAATCATTAAGGATTACGTACGTAATCCTTAATGACGCGTGTGCCTGTACACGGCATTCCTTTAAAACGCACACGTGTAATTTTGCGTTTCGGGTGTTATTCTCAGCTTTAGTGACGCGTTTAACCAGTGAAGTGTTTGATAAGATGCGACCGTCCACGGTTTTGGTGCGCGTTGGATACTATTCCCCGATATCGGGACGATTCAATAACGTGTGACCTTACGAAGGTTGTGTGCACACCGGGTGTTATTTAGCCGATATAGTGAAGTGTATACTCAGGGAGAAACAGACATTACATGTCCGTGGAAGAGTGCAGAGGCGAGCCAACGGTTTCGGGGATCGGCCAAGTACATACAAGCATATACACACACGTACACATATACACGCAACTCACGAGGCCGGACCACATACAGCTAACGGCCGCATAAGGTAGGTTGAAACGCCGGGACGTCGGGCCCAGGTCCGCACGTTTGCACGGAACATATATATTATAATGCCTGGATTTGAAAATCCTTTTAGCTTCATACAAGACAGCGGTTTAATAATGTATAATTGAAAATATTTAAAAGATTGACCGCCGAGTTTTTTGCTGGTTCTTCTCAGTAAGAGCAACATTCCGAACCAGTTGTAGCTTCATTAATAATATTGATGCTTGACGATTCAAAAGTGCCTGAAATGGTTTATTTGAATAAAGATTATTTTGATTTGATTTGATTTGACTATTGTAATGGTAAACATAAATAGGAGCCGTAAGCTTATGTCGGTATCTTGCCGAGTTTCTTGCTGGCTCTTCTCGGTAGGAACAGCTTTCCGAACCAGCAGTAAAGTTGATGATTCAAAAGCACTTGTTTACAAGTTTACTTGAATAAAGAATATTTTGAATTTGAATTTATCTACTTTGCCACCTTACCAGTAATTACCAGTTTGTCGGTATATACCATTAAGCATGATTGTGCCATACGTAGTAAGGTAACGGTTTGCTACTATCCCACTGTTAGGTATAGGCCTCCTCTCTCTTTTTTGAGAGTAGAATTGGAGCTTGGAGCCACCACGCTGCTCCTATGCGGATAAGTGGGTTACACATATCCCCAGAATTATCTAGAGACATGCAGGTTTCCTCACGATGTTTTCCTTCACCGAAAAGCATGTGGTAAATTACAATTATCAATTAGACACATAAGTTTCAACAGAAAAACTCATTTGTGTCTGCTTGGGGTTTGAACCAATGGCATTGTCTCTAGAGAGCCGCACAGTCACCGTACTCTCCAAATCAATCCCTTTTGATAAGATTTTATATTGTTATTGCAAAAGGAATAATAAAAATATTTTGCTATAATCCGCGATAAAGTATATAGGAAATATATATAATGGTAAATGTAGAATAAATTTTATACCTGAAAAATGCAAATTCCTAAAGATTTTGTCGTAGAGTCTACATCCTGATGATGCTTCGGTTGCGGGGCGAAACGATTGTTGAGTTTGTGATAGTGAACGTGTGTAGCTTGTGTATTTTGGTGGCGGTGGTGGAAGTTTGTGCATGCGTCTTAACGGAAGTTGAATGTTTCAGGTACGAAAACGAATAGTCCACTCTACATTTAGCATTATATATATTTTCTATTTACTGTATCGTGGATTATAGCAATATAATTTCATTATTACTTTTGTATTATGGATCTCCGCAAAGTAACGGCTATTCTATAAATTATTATTGCAATTTACTCTGCGATATATCGCTGTATCCATAGAGGTCTGCAGTAACGAGATCCCTCGTACACGTCTACAAATTGCGTCTCAATTGAGACAGGTATCCAATTTGTGTACAATTCCAGAAGATTTAAATCAACCAAGTAACACATCGTTATTTAAGGCTTAAAGTTTAGTTGACCTTATTGGGCGTTAAAAGTACTCTCAAGCTAGGCACTGATTTGAAACTTGAATGGAAATCTATAATCAATACTTTGGCGTTGGACAAGCCTGTTGATGCAGGTGGCAGTGACTTCAGCTCCGCAGGTTGCGGGTTCGATTCCCGCCAAGTGGAAGCATTTTCAAATGTTTTTGGTTGTTCGAGTGTGAATGTATTCATGTATGTATTTAAAAATATATCTAATATACAATAATTAATGTTTGTCTGTATGTTCTTTATGGATTTCGCTACATTGACTGAATCGATTTTAATGAAATTTTCAGACAATCTAGAATGTCGCAGCGGACGATCCTGTAAAGTTTGGTGGCTATCAGAGCAATTTTTTTTCTATTGAGTTCTGTTTCACGAGTAATTGGAAACCAGGTTGACAGCCACAGCATCGCGTAGTAGAACAGCTAATAGATATGTACATATTCACCAGTTGTTTGTTACCCATAACACAAGTATAAACTTGCTTTGGGGACGGGCGACCTCGTATGAAATTGTTCAATATATTTATTATTTACTTTAGGATATATACTGATAAGCGGCGTTCTAAAGTTTAGCCGCTAGTTCAGGTTAAATGAACAGTTAAATTACAGAGAGTATCGCGTCTTTCACAGTATTTCAACTTTCAAGAATGGATGCACCGTTTATAATATCGTTTAGGCTCAGTGTTCCAGAAGCTTGCTTCAAACTAAAGGAATCGGTAAGCGATGTCGATCCACGCACATTTTTTTTCGGACATTAATGCTGTTAGCCCTAATGGCTTTTACATTGTCACCGAGAGAGTGGGCGAGCTCAGAAGCATCGCCGGGGTCACGCACATTATGTATGGGGACTTCTTATGTAATTACAAAAGCACTACTATAGCGCGAAGCAAAGTACTAGTGACGTCATCTGTTATTCTAGCGGAGAAAATATGCAAACCGCGTTACTAGTACGTTTTATTACACGCTTTATTTACCACAATATTCTTATGTACTTACCCAGACAGCCTAGCTTCAGAGAACTTGAGAATGTAGTTGAAACTGAAATGAAACAAGAAAGAATAATTTTGTTTGTGTTCACAATACACAAGTAACTTATAATATAAAAAAAAGAAAAAGGCATTTGGCAGTTTAAATATTGTGAAAATTTCAACTGCAACTTCAACATCTCCCTGGCCTTATCCCACTCGAAGTGGCAAAACAACAAGTCGGCACGACATGTTAAAAACATGTTGTCACATGATTTGACTGCGTATTTTATGACCCGCCGCCTGCCTGACGTCAACTTACCTGAATCATATTTTACGAAACCTCGGTAAGTAATGAGGCTGGTCTATTCTACCCAACCGGGTACCACACGGCGGGTTGACTTACCTTAGTCGCCTTTTACGACACCTCAGTAAGAAATGAAGGTGGTCTACTCAGCCGGATACCACACGTCCGCAAATGTGCAGTTTATTTTACAAAATTGTAATGTACATTTGGAATACCAAAGCCAGTTCTAGATATTATTACTTTATATTTGACGCACGTTTCAACTGTAAGGCGGGATTCCATCAAACCTTAATCTATCTCGACTTTCTGTGAATGTGACTGAGAAAACGATGAGCTGCTATCTTTTAACGACGCGTGTGACAAGTCTTGGAAGACTAGCAGACAGAAGCTCCTGTCTCGATCGTTAGTTATCACTTGGCTGAATTTCTTGTCACGTAATTTTCAAAACCTTTCCAATAGGAAAGTGTTCTTTTCATGAACACAAAACGAATGTTAAATACTTTATAATAATAAAATTAATAAAACGATTAAAATAATTTTATCTACGTTCATAATACATATGTACAAAAAAAAAAGAAAGAAACAAGATACCGCATAAATATTTGCCTAGTAGTGTTACACGTGTTTGGAAGCTTAATAAATGGTGGGGGTTGAACCACTTACTATAGTTGCTTGGATGATGCATCTTTCCCTTGACGATTCTTCTATACTCTCCCAAAATCTCTCGGTGTTGTTGTACACTCATTTCGGCTAATAGCCATCTTGTCAATTTTTGAAAATAACAGGTGATACGTCGTTTTGCGATTTTGTCGTGGAGTCGTATTCCTGATGAATCATCAGTTCCGGGGTGAAGCGATTGTTGAGATTGTGATAGCGAATGTGTGCAGAGCATGCGTTTTTACGAATCTTGCATGTATCAGGCATGAAAACTACATTTATTAAAGTAGTGTTTTATATATTTTGTTTAAATAAATCACTTTACTAACAACATTAAATTTACAAATAATACAATAAATAAAATATGGCATTCAATTTCGCGCGCTTAATTATCTTCTAAAATTCTCTTTGATTTAGTTTTGACTAATTAAACGCCTTCAGGCCAAGTTTCAAATTAACACCTGGCTTTGAGGTGCTATTTTTTAAATACTTTAATGCTTTAAGTTGAAGTTAGGGCTTTGTCACAAAATATTTTTTCGTAACACTCTTTTATCTGAATTTGAATCTGAATAATTTACAATTTCATTCATCGGTGGTTTAAATTGTATATTGTCTGTAAATCCATAGGTTCTCGAACTTGGTGATACCGCTCCACAGGGGGCGCTAAGGCCTTTGGGGCGGCGTTTAATATTTCATATAATAATGTGACATAAATTCGAGGGGTAAGTTGTATAACGAAATTGATATTATTATTAAAAAAATATTTATTATTTGTTAATTTATTTGTACAATATTTGTGCAATTTACTTATTGTGTAATTAGATTTCGGGTGTGGAAACAATACCTCAATTTTATTTTTGTTCATGGAACATTATTAAACTTTATTAATTTCACTAATTTGTTGGAATGAAATATTAGTGCAAATAAATACACGTAATCTGTGAACGATGGTAAATTTGTAAAAGCATGTCAGGCATCACATTGAATTTTAGTTTTGAAAATTCATTTAAAATTCATAATATTTTAAATGCGAAAGTCTGTCAGTTTTTGAAAACGCGTAGATAGACACTCATGCTGTTTCCCGAAAAATTTGCTAGACTAATATTGATGAAATTTCCATAGTAACATATAGGATAAAAATATATCCGTGTTTTTCCGGAATTGAGGAAAAAAACATAGTGTATTACTTAGTGTACATAAATGCTTTACTTGGAGCGAATAACGTTGCGCTTGTTACGTCCACTCAGCGTTTACCTCTTTCCCAGACTCCACTCGACACCGGAGGAGTAGTGTTCCACGCCTGGGGAAGACACTTCGCGCCATCTCGCCTTTGCCTACCAAACTTCGGTGGGATCGGACGCGATTAGTATTTATGATTTTAGCATGGGACATAGTATAAGAATAATTATAATTAACTGTAAATAAATATATATATTTGGATAGTGAGTTTTGTGTACCCAACAGTTGCCACCTATAATATAAGTCGCTTACCTCTAGTTTGTAGATAAGTTAACTTAATAATAAGTTAAGTTAATTTCTTGTAATTCTTTTTAGTTATAACTATTTACTAACTCAACCGAAGTTTTATTTTTTATTTTACATATTTGACACTGAATTTTCAAAATAAAGGACAAAGTTCACGGGGTCTCCACGCCACACTGTCTTGTGCAACTTGGATCCCGCGGCTCCCCGCAACTTTGATATGATCATCAGTCCACCTCGTAGGGGTCTACCGACGCAGCGTGCGTCTACTGCGAGATCGCCATTCTAGCATCCTAAGAACACCATTCGCTATTTTAACACCTTGGGAATATACATAATAAAAAGATTTGCGATGTATACAATAGACATAGTAGGAACCGATATAAGCTTGCGGCTCCTGCTTTGCGTGTTGCAAAAGTACGTAAGTCGTTTGTGGGTTTGGGTGTAATGTTCTATAATAAAATTCAACAATTAATTTTATTTTTGCCATTACAGCAGTTTAAAAAACACTGTTAAAGGCAGGCTGATACAGATAGTCTACTATAATGTTGAGGATTATAGTAGACTATAGGAGTTAGACGATAAGAATGCGTTGTTTCTATATCCACTACTAGCCAGCCACTGTTCGACCCGAAGATAGTAATGACTAAATGTAACTGTAATTACAAGTATTATTTTGAAAAGAGCAACCGCCAAGTTTTCGGCTCGCTCTTCTCGGTAGGAACAGCTTTCCGAGCCAGCAGTAGAGTTGACGATTCAAAAGAACTTGTTCACAAGTTCACTTGAATAAATAATATTTTTAATTTGAATTTGAATTGGATATTTTTGATTATTTATTATATGCGTTACATTGAAAATATTTGAGTGCCTGTGTTACTCTATCAATAAACGGGAAGGCGATGTATGTAAATGGAGGATCAAAGGAAACACCGTGATGAGAGGCTTTACTACGTGTCGATATCATGTCTGATATAACCTTTGTTATGAATGACGATATCATTTACATTTCAGCGCTTGATATATACGTTGTTTTTTCCTTGATTATTAGTTATTTTACAGATTTTAATTATTTCTGTCGTTTTCCTACAAAAAAAATGTTTTCTGTTATTAATCCGAAGCGGCTGGACCGATTTAAATGAAATTTTCAGATAACCTCAAATTACTCAAGTCAATGGACTCTAACAAGTCTTCCGGACCCGACTCAATACCGCCTATTTTTATAATCAATTGTGCATTGTCTTTATCTTACCCTGTAACTTTATTGTTTAAGAGGTCTCGAAGAGAGAGAGAGAAAATGGATAATCATGACCAAGTTGATACAGTATACACTGACTACAGTAAAGCATTTGATCGAGTTGATCACGATCTTCTTCTGCGAAAACTAGCCATGGCTGGCATTAGAGGAGATTTATTTCGGTGGTTTTCCTCTTATGTGGAAAACAGATCACAAGCTGTGGTTCTTAATGGCTTTACTTCCGCCTGGTTAGACATCCCATCAGGTGTACCACAAGGATCTTTACTTGGTCCTTTATTGTTTACTATTTTTGTACAAGACATAGACGTTTGTTTTCAGAACTCTAAATGTTTACTTTTTGCAGATGATATGAAAATATTTAGGATAGTAAATAACGCCGTAGATCAAATGCTTCTTCAAGAAGATTTATGGAGACTTGACGAGTACTGCAATACCAACAGGCTAGATCTTAATATATCTAAATGTTTTGTCATTTCTTTCACCCGTAAACACAACGTATATAAATCTGTATATGAAATTAAAAACCATGTACTTAGCCCCGTTTCGGAAATTTGGGATCTTGGAGTTATCATTGATAGCAAATTGATGTTCGATAAGCACATAGATCATATTGCTGCCAAGTCCTCTAAATTGTTGGGATTTCTGATTCGGTCTTTAAAAAATTTTACCAATCTTAAAACGATTAAAGTCTTATATTGCGCTTTAGTAAGAAGTTCCTTAGAGTACGCTTCCCAAATCTGGAATCCCAATTATGATTTATATATAAAGCGTATTAAAAATATCCAGAAAAAATTTATTCGTTTTCTAAAATATAAATTTAATCTCCACCAATTTCCTCAATACGATGCTATGTGCGCGCACGTACATCTACTGCCACTTAGTCTCCGAAGAAATATTAATGATTTAACTTTTCTGCTTAATTTGGCTACAAGTAAAATAGATTGTCCGCATCTTTTAGAAAAAGTAGTACTCAGAGTACCAGTCAAAAGAACTCGATTTCATCCTATTCTACATGTACCGTTTGCTCATACCAGATTCAGACGCAATAGTTATCTTCTTAGAGCACCAACTGTATTCAATAAATTATGTAAAAATAATTTAGATTTAGATTTATTCTGCACGTCTGCAACCTCCGCTCGTAAAATTTTAACTTCTCTTTATTTCAAATATAAAGTAATTTTTACATTGTATAGTTATTTTAAGCATTATAAAAAAAATATATATATTGTATCCACGCAAGCATATAGATATATTTATCTTCTATATGCGAAAACTTGTAATTGGCTTTATTTTCTTAATTATGTTATTAAATATTGTGATATCATAGCTGTAAGTTTTCCTTATAAAATAAAATAAAAATAAAAAAAATAAAATAACCTTTAGAATGATCCAGCGGTCGATCCTGTAGAGTCCTGTCACCTGTAGGTGACAATCAGAGCATTTTTTTTAAATTGCTGTGTTCTGTTTCGAGATCAATTCGTAACCAGATTGAGACATAGTAAGGCGTTGCCGGACAGCTATTATTTCAAGTAAAAACTCATATAACATTATATTACTTGTAATGCGACGAAATAAGAAGAAACAGAACACGATTTTCAGAAAATTGTGCCAATAACTTTCCAATGGTGCCGTGATTGAAGCAATTTGCTAGTTTTTGTCGGCCCATTCGGAAACTAACGGAAAGTTATTCAAGTAATAAAGTCGGCGTATACTATACAAGTGGGGCAAGAAACTGCGCAAATGCTTTTCTTAAAATTGATGAGTTAGAAGTACAGAGGTTGTGATAGAATTATTTTGCTATAATCCGCGTTTAAAAGAATCTATGTTATGCTAAGTGCAGGAAACAGACAACGTTCGCATACCTTTTACATGCAGGCCGAAACCAAAAACGCAACACACAAGCACTACACACACTCACCATGACAATCTCTACGATCATTTCGCTACATAACCGAAGGATGATGATGCTTCGGTTGTGGGGCGAAACGATTGTTGAGTTTGTGATAGTGAACGTGTGTAGCTTGTGTGTTGTGGCGGCAGTGGTAGAGATTTGTGCATGTGTTTTTACGAATCATGCATGTATCGGGTATGAAAAAACGGATAGTCCACTATATATCAGCTACTATGATAATAAATTTTAAAATGTCAGTTAAAAGTTTCCTAATGCATAATCAAAACCTGTTATAATAAAGCTATTACTGTGTACAAAGTTTGGATTACATTTAATACTTTAAAGTACTTTGCCAGGGCGTGTCCAATATATTTAAGATCAATCGCTGCGAGTTTATCTCGGAGTTCATGAGTTTAAATTTACGTAATTTGGCGTGTCAAGCTTTATACTGAAGCAATAGCCGTTTTACGCAGTTCAGAATAAAAGATAAAAACAATTATGTTAATTGAATAAATAATTATTCAGCGGTGATTGAATTTTTCATTATTTTCAATTAATAAACAACATTTCTATGATAATTCTCAAGTATATTTTCTTAAAGAGTACTAATTCCCTTTTAGAAAAAGTACGCATGTCTTTTTTCACCTATTTTCTTATGGCATTCTGGAATCTAAGTTGCGCCAACTTTTAAAAAAATCCTGCAATACTAGTGTCCATATTTCCTTATACACTTTTGGGTGAAAGTTTATTGAGACTGAAATCTTAAGAAAATTTTTGGAATAAAAATTTTGACTGACTTTCGCGCAAAAACAATCGGGATTATAAGATTTTTATTAATTAAGTATCTGTAATTGACTGTAGCGGTTTCGGTGTCGCTCGCTTGTTTTGGTCGAAGCCGGAAAAAACTCAACAATTTTTGTGTTAATTGAAACTAAATTATTGTTTCTATAACGGATATAAAACTTTGACACTTGCTACTTTATTTTATGATTTCAGTAGTATTCGAGAAGGTTTTAAATTGTTTTTAATTAACATATCTACTGCATAGATTTTTTTAGGAATTTTCAATTGATATCAAAATAGAGAAGTAGCTCTTTTTTAAATCATAATATTATTTATTATTTAAGCAAAGATATTGGGTGTCCCGGTAAGGTCATTGGCCCTACGCAGTGGCTATTCCATAATACAAAAACAACGAGAATATTGTTTTGCTACAATCTGCGATCAGACAAAATCTATGTAATGCTAAATGTGCAGTGTACGCACGTTTAATACCACAATCTCAAGATTCGTTTCCTTTGTACGCGAAGCATCATCAGGAAATAGACTCGAAGACAAAATCGCTGATTCGGTTTGCGAATAGAATTAGGATAACGCTTAAAAAATAATGCCTGTGTAATAACAAGTTTATCAATGGTGTCATACATTTGTGGAGACAAGTGGTGAAGCTTGTGAGGCGTTTTGGGCGTATGACATCTGCCCCTAAAGTCATTTCATGATAACCACGACCGCTTTGACGAGAGCGATACGACGAAGAAGTCATACATTTGTATGTGTTGGCAACACTGTTTTGATAGTACGATGTTGGCAGACGTGATATCACACAGAGGGAATTGACGGATCGCCTTGGTACCAGGTTATGTCAGCCGAAACTAGGGATGTAACTTGGACTTGATGAATCGATGAATAAATAATCGATTTCTCGACTTTCAAAATAAATCGATTTATATACAATCTATTAATTCCAAACAAAAAATCGATTTATTTGTTGATAATAAAGTCTTCTGACTAATTAAAAACTTGCTTTTTTATTTTAATAATTAATTAAAGTAGCAGCCTGTTACAATCCCACTGCTGGGAATAGGCCTCCTCTCTCTGTTTTTGGGAAGGGTTGGAGCTAAGACCCACCACACTGCTCCAATGCGGCTTGGTAGGTTACACATATCTCCAGAATTATCTAGAGATATGCAGGATTTCCACGATATTTTCCTTCACCGAAAAGCGTGTGATAAATTGTGCACAGACACCAATGAGTTTTAATAGAAAAACTCATTGGTGCCTGCCCAGGTTTGAACTCCACTGGGCTATCACAGCACTCGTAATTAATTAGATAAAGACTAATTAAAGTGCAATTACTATCAATAAAAATTAACAGATTGGCTGTTTGTGAAATTCGATTAAAATGTATTGTTTGGCTACATTGGTCTCCAACAACATATATCTTACCTTAAAAGACAAGAAAAAAGAGCGTATAAAAAAATAAGATATATCAGGGTAATGAATATAATCGTTTCTTAATATATGTTACATAGTGCGATAACCCGTGTGACCTAATTCTGACCACGTGTATGGAAACCAGCTCACAAACAACTTGTGCGCGTAATTGAATTGTAACGACACGGAAGTTGGACTGTTCATTTTAAGTTGTACGTTTCGTTAATGGTGCTCTTTTTACACACTAGCAAAGCCTCGTTCTCGTTTTACAAACACTGGCAGACAACTAAATGGCTTAAGCGTACGATCTCGCGTAGAGTTGCAGTAACGATTATGATTTCTGATTATATGTCATATATCGATATATGATTTTATGTCTTATGGAATGTTGTTATGAGGAAAAATTTTATATTACAAAAAAGAGCCATAGTGATATTTACAATTTAAGTTCGCGTCATTGAGAAGTTTAAGGAAATTATAAAATTATATTATATTAATTAAAAATTATTAAAATATACTGTGAACATTGACTTCACAGTATATTTTTAGCAATTTAATTTTTGTGCATAAGATTATAGATAATTGTAAAAAGATTAGCTATGTATAAAATAGACAAAGTAGGATCCGACATAAGCTTGCGGTTCTCGCTTTGCGCCTTGCAAAAGTACTTAAGTCGTTTGTGGTTATTGGTATAACCTTTGCCATTGCAGCAGTTTAAAAACACTATCAAAAAAAGGAAAGCCTACTATGTTGTGGATTACTTTTGGCGTCATTAGTTTCACACACGCGATTCTCTCACTCTCTTTGCGACTGCGGCTTCCACCCGGTGACTTTCTCAAATACATATGATCTTACAGAAAATAGTCAACTCAATAATAAAACGCGTAGTTTGAAAAATATGCCTAATTGTTTTTCATCATATTGCAATGGAAAGTGTTCATAAGATGGCTAATAACATAAATCACAATTTTGCCGAATTTTTAGTTGTAGATTCAAAAGTACTTGGAAAAGACTGATTGAAAAAAGTCTATTTTAAATTTGAATATGGACGTATTTGATAATTATTTTATGTACATCGAGAATAACGTTTTTTATAGAATCTGGTATTTGTTAATTAGTTAAATACAAGGAAGTAGGTATATTAGTTATATTTTGACCGCTAGAGGAAAATATATTTCAGCGAGGTTGTTACGAGGATAAAGGACGAAGCAATCACATATATATATATATATATATATATATATATATGTCGGATACATGGCAATAGTCAAGTTTAATTTCTTTAGTTTTTGTAGAGTGGCACCACTGATCACGCGATCGATACCAGAGCGCGGGCTTGGTTTTGGAGCGAAACTGTTTATAAAAGACAGAGTTCGCCACATTGAAGGCAGTCTTGTAGCAATACTCGACTCTTACGGTTATTAGCTTACGCTTACGCGGCTAGACCGTTCTCTTGGAGTTTCGTTGTAAACGAAACTTGTACGATTATTGTAGATCGTGTTACAACCTGCCTTGGTTAAATAAACAAGGTGTAATTATTACTGTGTCGTTTTAATGTTGGTTAGGTAGATCCGCGAGTACCTAAATTGAGTGTTCCGTGTTATTTGAATCTACCCTCATATTCGTGTGATTACTATAGTGTACTTTAATGTTGTTCGGACAGATCCGTACCTAACTACATTGCGTTCCGTGATAGTAAAATCTAACTAAGGTTATTGCTAATCGTGATAAGAGCAACCATTGAGTTTCTTGCCAGTTCTTCTCAGTGGATGACAGCGTTCCGAACTGGTGGTAGAATCGATCTGGTAACAATTCAAAATTACGATTAACTAAACCGTGTTGTGACTCGCTTGGCCCGTTCCTATGTTTCACGACCACGCCCGGTCCTGTTTTAGAGGTTACGTTATAACCTCCGCGTTATGATATCGAATTATGCTACCGTACTGTTGTCTGTCTCGTGTTCTATCCTCGGCCCCCTGATGAAGAGCCGACATATATATATATATATATATATATATATATATATATATATATATATGCGTATTACGTATTATACATATATCATTAAACTGGTGGGAAATCAGAGTAGAATGAAATGTTTGCGCGTAAGCGTTTGACATTCGCGTTGACTTTAGTGTTAAAATACCCCCAATTATGTTGTATATTTGTCCTGTTCCCGAAGGAAAAACGGGATATGTTTATCCATTATGTTAGCAAGGTAAGCCTAAATAGTAGTTAACATTATCTACAGTGGTCACGTGGATCAGCTGCGTAAAAAGCTTAATTGAATAAATATTATTGTGATTTGATTTGATTTGAAATAGACACAAAAACAACGGATTTTTCTGAGCAATAATACTTTGCTTTGTATAGATCGTGACCTATACACAAAGAGTGCCGCCGCGTTTGTCCGTCTGTATGCTATCTTCATTATTCTCCTGCCCTTATCCCACTCTAGGGGCCTAGTTTTTACGACAGGCCGCCTGCCTGACGTCAACTTACCTAACTCGCATTTGCAACACCTCAGTAAGAAGTGATGCTGGTCTATTCTACTCAACGAAATACCATATGGCGGGTAAACTTATGTAAGTCGCCTTTTACAACACCTCGGTAAGAAATGAGGGTCATCTATTTTACACATCCGGATACCACACGACTTTCTATCTGTATGCAATCAACTCAAACAATATTGCACGGACTTTCCTTTTGTTTAATATAAGAAAGGTTTATAATATGTTAAGGTTTTGTATTAATTTGTATGAAATATACGATAATTGATGAAAATATAAGCCTGATAGCATTCAAATTCAATTTCAATCCCTCAACCTTAACTCATTCAGATACAACGAAACTCCACCAAAAACCATATATGGTGGGATTATTTATCCTTTAAATGTGTACAGAAAAGTCGGCAATGGGATATATCTTTTCAGAATTGCTTACTGCAGCCATTCTTTTAAGGAAATGTTCATGAATAGTGTGCTAATGGGAAAGCTTTATAAATGTCTAGATATATATTGGTTGATACTTTAAGTATTATGTGATACCTACACCATTAATTAAAAAGTGCTATTATAATGATTTATCTAAATTTGTTAAACGAATAACAGATGAGTTTCTCAAAATGTTACGCCGCAGTTCAAGATTCTTAAGTTAAAGAAAGGTTCAGTTTCTTGCTGGTTCTTCTCGGTAAGAACATTCAAAGACTAGACGATTAAAAATTGCTTCAAAAAGCTGATTTGAATAAAGATTATTTTGATTTGCATTGGTATTCTCTTTTTTTGTATACCTACTACAACTACTCTCCTCTTCTTATCTCCCCTCTTCTCCTTTCTCTTACCCTCTTCATGTTTATTCTTAGGACTTTATGCTACAACTTCCGTGCCCTTACTGCCCTAAAAAAATGTTTTAGAAGTACGCGGAATGAAGATAACTCGCGCGTAAATTAATCGAAGTTGAAGATCGGGCGCGTCGGCTAGTTTATTATAATTGAACCGGTCACCTCTTACGTAGACTTGTCAGTCCGCTTGGAGAATAAGGCTGTGTACAAATATAACGTTTTATTAAACGCTCTTACGAGATTTTTTGTTTGAACGCGTTTAAATACCGACATACCTATGGATTTTAGGTTGCAATTTCTAGAAGTATGTAGCTTTCCAAACGTTTGTTGCACGGCACTACTTTTTGTCATACAAAATAAATAATTAATGACGTTCTCCTTTTGATACAAGTTTTTCAAAGTAAATAAATTTATAATACGGCACGACGTAGGAATAGCTACAAACTTCAGCCGTTTATACCCCTTGCTTAAAAAAAGAAAGTTTCTTGCCGACGTCATTAAACGTTGTGTTAATTAGTGTTTATCAAATTTAACATGTCATAACGTTGTTTCGTTAAACAACAATATTAGTGTAAAAGTGAAGAAGATATATCTTTTGATTGTTCCCTACATTTTTTTAATATATAGTGCGGAGAACTGATAGGTGTCCAACACCTTAAGACCCTTGTCTTAAGGTGTTGGACACCTATCAATGCAACAAATGCAATGACAATGACAATGCCGACCCCGCACTGGTAAACGCATTGTTGGTAGACCCCTACGAGGTGGACTGACGACCTAAAAAGGTCGCGGGGATCCAAGGATCGTGTTTATGCATAACACACTGCTGAACATAGATTTGCAGATCATGGGAAGAGACCTACGTTCAGCAGTGGACGTGTATAGGTTGAGAAGAGAAAGAGACGAGAGAGGTTTTTATATTTTCAAGTCGAAGCCATACATTCACCTTAGAGTTGTCATCTTATTTGCATGGACTTTTCTTTCGTCTGTTTTATTCAGTGTCCAACATTCTGATCACTACGACAGGTCTTATGACCGTTTTATAAATTATATTGGTAATTAGCTACAAATGAAATAATCATCTATTAATTAAGGTGAATATTACCATCAAAAAGTCAGTGCTGTCAGTTCGTATGTTTGGTTGATAATTAAGAAATTAAACGCGCAGTGTGGAATCGTCCTAATTTAGATTGGCATAAGAAATAAGAATTTACATCAGTGTCTCATGTTCGCACAAAACCGGACGTCGTGTATTAAATAAATGTTTTTCCCTATTCCGTTACATTATAATACTAGTGGTTTCTATTTAAAATGGTGACTATATCGCAGAATATGATATTACTTGGGTTATTTCTCATGATAGCTGGGTGTAACAGTAAAGTGTGGATGCCGGTGGGGAGTCCCATCATCTCCGCTTATCCCTGTAAGAACACCAAGGACATCGTGGTGTGGTTCGAGCCCGGCCTGCCGCCCAAAGACAACAACCGATACTACGTTTATATAAATAAGAATTTTCCTGCCGACAGCGTTACCAAAGTGGCCTTTGATGCTGAGGTCAACGTAACATTTACAGTCAGATCGGTGAGTTTAACTTAAGGAGACTGCACGTCAAATCAAATTATTAATGTGTGAAAAATAAACCAATGTACAGAGGCTTATTCTAAAAGTCAGTGTAAAATATATTTACACTCCACATATTATAAAACAAAGTTCCCAAAATCTGTTTGTATTTTCTCAAAATTTACTAAACGGATTTTTGTACCGTGTTTACTAAATCATAGAAGAAATTGTGGGAAATGTTTTGATGAATAAAAAATTATCAACGGCTAAATCAATTTTTAGGAGGGAGTCTCCTCAATGCAGTGTCGGCATTTAAGCGAGAAAAAAACGAAGAAATCAAATTTTGAGACTCCTATTTTCAAATTCAGGGAAACAAAATATTTACGACGTATTTGAAATACCTAAGCCTTAATTATAAAAATAATATAACGAAACAAAGTAACAAAATGACCTTTGATTAGCGTTGATGACTCAGAATGTTGGAGTTATTTGCGTAGAGTGAGATTAATAACAAAATATTTTGTGTTCAAGCACTTTACATATTTTTTTTGTTCTTCAAAAACCAATCATTTTGTCTGCTAACAAAGTTTAACGTAATAAAATCATTAATAAATACATATTTGAAGGTGCTTTTTAAATATCAAAGCCAATAAATCTAGGCGGACATGATTACAAAATTTTCTCGATACCATTGTTTATGGATTTTGTCGAAGGTTGAGGGTTGATATATTTAATTATTAATTCGTAAAATTATAGAAATATAAAAGTAATGTAAGTAAGTCAAAAGTCTTTATATCTCTCTAAATTTATTGTAGTATTCATTAGTGCTAATTATATTATGGGTGGCGACTATTGGGTACACAAACTCATTATCCAGATAAATCTATTTATTTAGGTACAGTTAATTATAATTAAAATATATCTTATACTATGTTCTATGTTCTATGTTCTATATAACTAAAGCGTCCGGTCCCACCGATGTTAGGTAGGACCAAGGCGTAGCGGCGTGGAGTCTCTTTCTCAGGCGTGGAACATTATACCTCAGGTGTCGTATGGAGCCTGGGAAAGCGGCAACCGCTGAGTGGACGTAACATGCTTGCAAATTACAAGCTTTTGATAAATGCGAAATTCTCCGCCGTGTGGTACGTGCCTGAGTAAAATAGACCACCCTCAATCATTGCCAAGGTGTCGTAAAATTCGACTAAGGTAAGTTGACCTGCCGTGTGGTATCCGGCTGAATAGGATAGACCACCCTGAATTCTTAAGGTACTCAGGTAAGTTGACGTCAGGCAGACGGGTGGAGGTAAAATATCTAGCAAAAACATGTAACATGTTTAAAACATATTGTGCGACCCCACTTAGAGTGGAATAGAGGCAGAAGAACCATGAATGATGATTGTAAACATGAAAATCTCTCTGTCGTTTACGCATTCACGACTAATCATCTGAACCTATAGTGATGAATTTTGGTACAATTAAAGCCTATATTGATAACATTAAAAATTGAATGCAAAGTATTCTTGTGAACAAGTGCTTTTGAATCGTCAACATCTACTGCTAGTTCGAAAAGCTGTTCCTACGAGAACAACCAGCAAGAAACACGGCGGTTGCTCTTTTCAAAGAATAATTCTTATTACAAGTTACATATAGTTATTGATGTCTTGTACAGGGTCGAAGAGTAGCTATATCCAGGCATTCTTATCGTCTAAGTAATCCTCAACAGTAAAGTAGGCTTTCTGTATCAGCCTTTCTTTAACAGTGTTTTTAAACTGCTGTAATGGGAAAGGTCAAATTGATTGCGGAATTTTATTATAGAATCTTATACTCAAACCCACAAACGACTTACGTTTTTTTGGAAGGCGCAAAGCAGGAACCGCAAGCTTATGTCGGTTCCTACTTTGTCTATTATATACATCGCCAATCTTTTTATAAATATGTATATTCTTATTAACAAGTATATTTGCATTTATAATATTATTCATTCTTGCATTAAACTCACAGGGTTCGCTTTCCTAAAGTTTTTCTTTTTTTGCTTTTATAATATTGAAATATATATTAAGTTTTACTTTCTAGGATACCAAAAAGTTTTCCAGATTCTCGCTAACAGATGGCGACAGTTTCACGCTTCGTTTTTTTGTTGAACACAACGGCCTCGGGTTTGTAGTGAAGGGGACCATCCCTGGGATCACCCCCTATATACTCGGTTTGAACATCAACAATATGGAATATTGTACCCAGCCTGATGTGGTAAGAATTCTTTTTTATTTTTATATTGAAGCTTTTGCCGAGCGGCCTCTTTCGGCGTTGATTGCAATTTTGTGTTATTTTTTACGTTTATATGCATTAAGAACTGTTCGATAGCATAATATCTGGTATTCCCAATTCTCAACAAATGCTAATTTAACGTACAAACCACGCATTCGAATTCACGAAACTCAGAACCTATTATTTTGTTTATTAGACATGAAATCAATACCTAATCTACTCAATAAACGACCTAAAGAAGTCAAAGCCTGCAAAACTTACAATCCATTCTCGTTCTCCCAGTAGTTTTCGCGGACATCTTTAGCGCGCTTTAATATATGACTGGCGCCACCTAGGTTTAGTATCAAACAACTTCAGCAACAACAAATCTTCAGCAGATAACCAAACCTTAATTATAGAAGTCGCTGTTGGAGGACTCAAGAAAACCCAAAATTACTAAAACTAATTTATTTCTATATATAAATTTCAAACTAATTACAAACTAAAAAGCGTCTATCCTAGCTCGATGCTAAGGAAAGAATCATTCAAATTAAATAACTATTCCTAAGGGCCGGCGGCAACATATCCGATTACAATGATTTGCCGCACGGCGACGGTGTCCTATGGTCCAGTTACGCCGACGATGTAAATATCCGATGTGGACCCATTATTTATTATAACACCACAATAGAGCACCATTGTTACTATTATAACACCTTAATACAAACTGCATTCATAGAATATCTCTCTATATTAATACAACGCAACCAATACAAGTTTTAATCCACTAACAATAAAATAAACTAAATTTTACAAGGTTATTTTAATATTTTTCTACCAAAGTGTCATATTTGCTGTTCGCCCAAATGGCCTATATAACAGCCGCCGTAAGTTCTCAAATTCAAATTCAATTTATTCTTTATTCGAGTAAACTTTTAAACAAGTTTCGAGTAAGCTTTTGGATCGTCAACATCTACTGCTGGTTAGGAAAGCTGTTTCTACCGAGAAGAACCAGGAAGAAACTCAGCGGTTGCTCTTTTCAAAGAATAATGCTTATAACTAGTTACATATTATAGTTATTGATGTCTTGTACAGGTTCGAAGAGTAGCTATATCCACGCATTCTTATCGTCTAAGCAATCCTCAATAGTAGTGGCTTTCTGTATTAGCCTTCTCTTAACTATGTTTTTAAGCTGCTGTATTGGTAAAGTTAAAGTAGATTGCGGAATTTTATTATAGAATCTTATACCCAAACCCACAAACAACTTATGTACTTTTGCAAGGTGCAAAGCAGAAACGGCAAGGTTATGACGGTTCTTACTTTGTCTGTTATATGCATCACCAATCTTTTCATGACATAATTTGGAAATAATTAAAAACCACCATATTTTACAAATAAATACCTATACATATTAATATATTATATAATAAAGTCTCCAAGCTGTCTGTCTGTATGTGATTGATTTTCTCTAAATCTACTGAACGGATTTTTGTACGGTTTTTACTCAAGATTTTGTTAGTGGTAAATTTGCCTACAAACTTTATAGCGCCGATATCCACGCTGGCATAGCTACTAATATTATAAATTAAAAAAATAATATCTATTATGAAAACGGCAACAGCTGTCCATGTGTTATCAGACGAGGACTGGCTACTGATTCATGGCATACATGGCTTAATAACACGACGCCAAATGTCATTGACCGATAACAGGATGTACCAATGTGATATCGTTTTGCGATCATTGATCTATCTATCATTGCAAATATTTGTTGCAATTTACTATACAATAATAGGCATTTTTATGATATGACGCTTTTTTTTTTACTTTTTACTTATGCTATGACGGTCTTACGGTGAGAGTATATGTATCAAGAATTGCACAAGACTATTGTATTAAATGATTTGACATTAGATCCACGCTGTTCCAATACCGATTTGTAGGATACACATATTTTCGGAATACTCTGGAGAAATTTAGGTTTTTCCCAATGTTTGGCAACTGGCAGGCACCAAAAAGTTTTTCTGCTAAAACTTATATGTCGAATAGATATTTGCCATTTATCACACGCTTTTTAGTGACTAAATCTTCAAATCTCTAGAGAATTCTGGGGATATGTACAATCTACCAATCCGTATCGGAGCAGCGTGGTGGGTCTTAGCCCCAATCCTTCTTTCTAGGACTATGCCCAGCAACAGGCCGTTACTTTACTTTTTCAATTTACAAGTGATTTTTGTATTTTTTTCGTTATTATAAAGTTACTTTTTTATGTACCTAGTAGCCAGTAAATATTTTTTGTAAAGGGAACTAAAATTATCACCACATTGTAGGGATTCCTTCAAGAATATGCTGCTGAGATTAGCAACACGCAGGAGAACTGTGGAAGGCGGAAAGTGGACCACACGGGGCTGCTGGTGAACGCGTCCCCCACCAAGCGTGGCGACTGGCCATGGCACGTGGCCATATACAGGCTGGATGAAGTCACTTACAAGTATATCTGTGGGGGAACTCTTGTCAACAGGAATTTCATCTTAACGGGTAAGGCTTTTTTTTATCCAGGAAAAAACCCCTTATGGGTACCGCCGCTCGACGGGGACAGGTGGAGTGCATCGGGAGCACCAGATGCACCGACCGCCTCGGGGACCTGTAAGCCAGGCGTCCGATATACCCCGTTCGGAACGCCCGAATGTCCCCATCAGGGTGGCAGACCAAGGGTTTAGGCAAGTCGCTAACACCTGGACTCGCCAGCAGCAGATTGGATCCAAAACAAAAGTTCTCGGAACCGCTCCGCTACCTCCCTCCGCAGGGCAGAAGGAGGCCATCGTGCCCGCGATCGCTCCCTGCCCGCCGATGTAACGGGTAAGGCTAATATGAGAATTTTGATAAATATCGAATCAAATCAAGCCAAATCAAAATAATCTTTATTGAAATAAGCTCTTTCAAGCACTTTTGAATCGTCAAGGATCAATATGATTTATGAAGCTACAACTGGTTTAGAATGTTGCTCTTACCGAGAAAAACCAGCATGAAACTCGGCAGTCAATCTTTTAAATATTTTCAATTTTATATTAGTAAAACTCTGTATTGTAGGAACCTGAAAGGATGTTCAAATCCAGGCATTTTTATCATCCAAATAATCTATAATTTTGTAATATGCTTTACCTATAAGCATATTTCTTACGCTCATTTTAAACCTTTCTGAAGTCTGATCTACTATGTGTGGAATTAAATTGTAGAATAGGTGAGTTTTAAATATGAATCCATCCAGATTCATAAATATGAATCTGGATGGATTCATATTTGAAACTATTTTGGTCACATGATTTTCATCCTTTCTCATTACATGACCATACCAACTTAATCTAGCACATCTCATCTTTACTATAATTGGCGCAAATTTCTAACTTCCCTTATATACTCATTTCGTATTCTATCAAATTTTGTCACACCATACTTCCACCTTAACTTTCTCATATCATTTGCAAGTATTCTTAATTCATCCGTCATTTTCATTGCCCAACATTCTGATCCATACATTACGACAGGTGTAATGACCGTTTTATAAATTTTCCCCTTAACTTTAAGGGGCATTCGGAGTCACATTAAATATTGAGAGGGAAGATTAGATTCTTATTAGGTCCTTACATATGAAATTGGCGTTTTCTATGGGAGGAACATAAAGTCGTTTTTTTTAATGAAATATATTTAATTAATCAAAGTATGTACCATGGCTATGTATGCACTTCTACCATCTCATAGGTAGTTCATTGATCCCCTTACTAAAAAAACCATTCGGGCGGGAATCAATAAAATCTTTGAAGGCGGGTTGGACTGCCCCATCGGAGTTGAATTTTTTTCCTTGCAAGTAGTTATCCAAATTGCGAAAAAAATGGTAATCTGTTGGAGCAAGGTCCGGAGAGTACGGTGGATGTCTAAGACATTCTAATTGAAGCTCCTCTGATTTGGTAGCCGTCTGTTGTGCAGTGTGTGGTCTAGCGTTGTCCTGAAGCAGCAGTGGCCTAGAGCGATTGACCAGCCTCGGTTGTTTAGCAGCTAGCTTTTCCATCATGATTTGCAGTTGCTGACAATAGATATCTGCCGTAATCGTCTGGCCAGATTTAAGAAAGCTGTAGTGAACGACACCGGCACTAGTCCACCAAACACTTACAAGCAACTTTTTTTTAGTCAAGTTTCGCTTAGGGCAGGATTTGGCTGGTTCGCCAGGGTTCAGCCATTGCGATGAGCGCTTCCGATTATCCTAGAGGATCCACTTTTCATCACAGGTAATGATTCGATTTATAATTCCTTCATTATTGTGCCGGTTGAGTAACGTAACGCAGCAGTCGACGCGCGTTTGTCTCCGGCCGTCTACGAGGCTTGGTCTGCAGGTCGAAATTTCCAGAACGAAAACGTTGGAACCAAAAACGCACTGTGTTTTCTTTTGCGACACCGTCACCATACACATCATTAATCCTTCGAGCCGTTTCTGCAGCACTGGTGCCACGGTGGAACTCATACTCGTAAATAACGCGATATTTCATGTTTTCCATTTTGTAAACAGAGTGACACAAAGAAAAAAACAAAAGAAGAAAAAACAAATGAATTAGGGGGTTTGAAACACAAATGCATGAGTAAATAGCTGTATGAATTTGAATTTGGAATTCCTAACCATAAAGGTAATATTTGAGATCAAAGTGGCCAGTACGACAAAACGCCAATTTCATATGTAAGGACCTCATACTTATCTTTGTCTAATCACACATGCGCAGAGAAAAATTCATGGCGTGTTCTTAATTCAAAAAATAAACACATTTTTAGTTTACCTTCAAAATGACGTTTGCTCACTAACCAAGCGCAAGAAGAGATAGATGATTTAATGAGAATAAAGAGAAAGCAAATGAGTTGCTTTCTCTTTATTCTCATATAGGACATTTTGGGTTGGCTACCCTACACTAGTATAATGTACTAGTAAAATGGGAGAAACAAAAAATAAATTGGTGTTTTTATACTTAAGTTGTCAGAAATATAGAACGGTAAACGACTACAGCTTGTTATTCCTTTAAAAACTACAATTAAGTTGTGTTTCCCCTGTTGCAGCTGCCCACTGCGCTACGTCCATGGGCATACCGTACACAGCGGATGTTCTGAATGTGGTGGTGGGCAAATACAACTTGGCACCCGGCGACAGAGAGTCGGAAGAAATGAAAGTACGTATTAAATAGGACAAATGATTTGTAGAACTATAACCACCACGAGGTATCCGGTTGAGTAGAATAGACCACCCTTATTTCTTACCGAGGTGTCATAAAAGGTGACTAAGGTAAGTCGACGTCAGACGGCGGCTGGTCGTAAAATGACTAGCCAAAACATGTAACAACATGTTGTGTGGAACCCCACTAAGAGTTGGATAAGGGCAGGAGAATGATGTTGTAGTACTGCAAACTGATTGTGGTTTCAGTATCTGTTACCGCCGAGTTTCTCTCGGAAAAAACAAATTTCCAGGCCAAATTTAATTATAATAATGATTGAAAAGTGCTTGTAATGGTCCATTTTAGTAAGGAATATTTTGGATTTAAGTTTAATATCCAGATTGTTTCAGGTCCACAGAATAATCGTCCACGAACATTACCAATACCGTAAGTTGAGCAACGATATCGCACTTCTTAAGTTGCGAAACGAGGTGACCTTCAACGATTACGTGCAGCCTGCCTGCATGTGGTACAGAAGGGCGATCGATATGCTGGAGACTGAGGAAACCATTATGGGCGTTGTAAGTGATAAGTAATCAGTAGTCAACATTCTTCTTAAAATTATCTCAACTCGTTTCTAGCGTCACTTCATCGACGATCCTTTCGTGGTTCGCAGCTTCTATAACTTCACCTCATTGTTTCAGGTCGTTGGATGGGGATTTAATAGCCATGATACTTTAGCGCAGCAGCTCCAGAAAGCTGTATTGCCGATGATAAATGAGACTACCTGTATTAAAAGCAATCTCCTCTTCTACGGTAGGGCTATACAAGACGGCAAAAAATTTTGTGCTGGTTATCGGAACGGTAATTATATCATATTACCATATACTTTTAAATCAGCCTGTTAGTATCCAACTGCTGTGCAATAGCCTCCTCTCATTTCGAGGGAACTATATAAATGATTTATAGAAGCAGGCGTTACTTATACGAACTATATAAGATTAAGTCTACTACGCTCCAATGTGGATTTTGGGTAAGTTTTAGCTTTGGCATTACTGCAGTTTAAAAAAAAGTCACAGACGCAGCCAAAAAGAGGCTGATGAAAACTTACTATACTGTCGAGGATTAAAGAGATGAGATGTGCAAGATAAGCATGGCACGGACATGTAATGAGGATCGATGAAAATCATGTGACTAAACGTGTGCTAAATACGAGTGGATGGGAATGTGACTAGAGGAAAACCGAAAAAGAGATGGATGGATTGTGTAAAGTATGATATGCACATAAAAGGAATAGTGCGAGAATTGATAATTGCCTTTGTCCTACTTAGAATAGGATAAGGGCAAAAGAAGGATGAACATATTCCTATATTTTATGTGTAAAAATGATCTCGTTTTTGTTCAAGTAACAGGAAAAAATTTAGGTGATTTTAACACTTAGGTATAAGCATTCAAACTTTTGGTTATACTTGTTCGGCATATTATTTTAGGCATCGAAGTGTTAAACCATCTGTAACTTGCAGGATGTATTAAATACATGCGGTATTAAGTTCATTTATCAAGTATCTAGCACTAAAAAATATTTATTAAAGTTCTCATATTTGCCTTTATCCGCCACATATGTAAGGACATCTATACAACTTTAATATGTTAATTTAAGGAAAGATTGACTGTACCAAAACCTATGAAATAGTTTTAGAGACTTGGAACAAAATATATGTCTCTATTTGTACTGTAAAAGTTGAGAATTTTACACGTTAGAAGCAGATCATAAAATCTCTCAATATGGGCCAATAATTTTTTTGTGTTAACTCAAAAAAATTGTGGGAACGAAAAATTTGACTTTATTAATTCAGGATGACCCTAACAATAGTCATGAATATTAATTCTGTATTGGTAACATCATACAGTAAGGTTTCAACGCCATCTTATGAAAATTTTTAAAATTATATTCTGAAATGCCGATAAATTGAAATGCGACCTGAATATGGACCCTCTATGGGCCCGTGTAAATACACGGTTAAGGGTTACGGAGGGTAACGAGAAAAGAGAAAATCATATCTGCAAAAAATACACACGCAGAATAAATTTTCATTATTGAGGTAAGCATGACAGCGGTTACCGTATATCATCGCAGAATTAAGCTGTTAAGATGTAGCTGGATGATTTGTTTTTATTACTGAGAATTCGCTGCACGTTCTTAGGTTTTAATGATCTAACTTATGTCTTCTATCTTAATTTATTAAGATGGAAAGCTAGTATATAATATACACTTAAGACTCAAGTATCATTTAATGATTCAAAAGTGCTTGTAAAGGGCAGTTTGAATAAAAAATAATTTAAAATTGAATTGGAATTCATGCAATTGCGTTTAGAGGTATTAGGTGCCATACTTGAAGTATATCATTGCGTTGTTAAATTACGCATGTGATAAATACCACAATCACAATTGTATGGGAACCGTATCAGAAATATATGAGATCGAACATCAAGCAGTAAAGTTGAATTTGTACTTAGTTTTAATGACATCGATTAGACGTTCTAGGTACCATAGCTTTCCTATGTCATTGCGTTCTTCCAAAAATGCATGGTATCAAACACCAAACAATTCTTTATCTGTACTTAGTTTTCAATTTTCAACAAAAACTCAATCTCTTCTTACTCGATTTCCGAGCTAATCGAAAACCTATTAGAGGTATTCCGATTGTAATTTAAAAGCTTTATGCGACTCATTTACTTTTATTGTGATCCGCCTAATTGTGATCTATCGACATAGGCTTTTTTAATGGGGAGCTCGCTTATGTCTTTTTCCCAACTTCTACAGAAAATTGGCAAACATTACAGTGATTTCTACTATAGAGGCTGCTGCTATAAGCTATGACTGAATTCAAATTATACTCCTGTGACCAGGCGTCCATTTATATACTTTTTTCTTAATTATAAGTTGAAGGAGTGCATATTTCTGGTTATTGCACATCACATGTTCAATTTTCTTTTCAACTAAAATGTTTCTGTAGCTTTTTTTTTCCAAGTGTCCAGATTATTCCCACTTCTTCTGTGAGATTTTTTGAGCAGTTGTTGTAGATTTAGTCTGTGCATTGCTTTTAACATCGTCCGCATTATTAAGCACGTTATGCAACAAAATGGATTATATTTAACGTAATTTTTCTGGACTTCTTTTCATTATAGAATATTGCAAAACTGAGTTTTTGAAACTGAACGTAGTTTAAAACTAGTACGCAATATTTATTGATCTGGTTTAAAGTTTTTTTAATTTCCCAGGAACGTCCGCTTGCAATGGTGACAGCGGAGGTGGTTATCACGTAAGTTTTTTTTGGATAGTTCTTTGGTCACGTCCGAAGAGAGGAGTGTAAGGAGAAAATCATCTAAGTTTTATAGAAGCAGGCGTTACTTTGCGGAATTCCATATTACAAGCAATATAACAGAACTAACTACTTTGCTATAATCCGCACGGGTTAAGTGAATGCATGCAAAGCCAATGTGTATGAAGCAGGCAAAATCTACGTACCTTATACATGCAGGACAAGCCACCACATGCACCCCAAGGCGCAATTCACCAGCAACAACGCACACAAAAGCAGCACACACACCCACCACCACAATCTCGATCGTACAGTACGGTTTTTGTCGTGGAGCCTATCCTCGTGATGATGCTTCGGTTTCGGGGCGAAACGATCGTCGATTCACATTAGATTCACCATCCCAACCAATGCATTTTGAAAGGTTATACATATCCCAGAAATTCTCAAGAGATACGTAGATTTTTTAATGATATTAACCTTCACCGAAAGCGTGTGATAAACTGCAAATACCAATAAGGAAACCTGGAAGAGTCATACAGTTGTTTCAGTCAGATAATGCCTTATAAAGAGCTAAGGGACCATGAGGTGCTAGAAATTAAACAGGCTGACGCGATTTAAAGACGTAAGTATAGTCTGTTTTGATACCTAAATTAAGAGTCGCACTGTTTCGTCGCTCGGATAACATCTCAGCACTGTTTTTCTTTTCAGATTTTTATCCCAGATAAGGGCCAACGGAACGGGAACAACAAGCGGCTGGGCACGTGGTACGTCCGGGGCATCGTGTCGAACACCATAGCGCGCGCCGACGCCGCCATCTGCGACCCCAACCAGTATGGGGTTTTCACCGACGTCGAGAAATACAGGGACTGGATCGACAGCCACTTGGAAGACTGATGTGATTAATTGTAACAATAAATATATCAGTGTTGGAGTTTCATATCTTCTCATTCTTCCTTTTTAAAGACAGCTGAACATATATCTCTTCAAGTTATTTCCAAATCGCACGATCTAGTGGCTTTGTCATTATACCTCATAGGGGACCTAGCAACGTTAAGTTTTCCAGTACCAGGCCGTCATTCCAGCACCTTGGGACCCCAACGCCCATTAGTCCTACATACTATGTGCTCAGCCCATTGCCAACTTAAATTCGCGACACGTTATACTAAATCGGTAGTTTTGATTCTACTGCTGATTTCCTCATTTCTGATTTGATCACGTAGAGATACTCTGAGCATAGATTGCTCAATCGCCCGCTCAATCAATTTTTGTGTCCTAGTTTGTAGTAATGAGTTCTCATTATGATTTATAATTATTTTTTTTATATTACTAATTACTTTGCTCTATGTTTAAAATAAAATCTACACAAATCACCATGTTATTCTTTTTTCGTTTAAGAGAATTAAAGTCACGACACTGAAAATTGCAACCTGTGTTCTTTTTCTTCTAATTTTTTTTATGGGACACTACACACAAGGTCGTCCATCCCCAAAGTACTTGTGTTATGAGTGACGGACAACTGGTAGATATACCACATATATAATTTTAAATACATACTTAAATAGAAATACACACCCAGGGTCGAAGAACCAACAAATTGTTTTTAGAAAATGTTGGCCCTCGACGGGAATCGAACCCGCGACCCGCGGAGACAACGGGCTAGTCATACAATAGACAGAATTATCAGATATGCAATAGTATGTTAAATACTGTTATGCTCTCAACAAATTTAATTATATCTCAGAAATACATTACTAAGAGTACCCTCTGTTTATCTCTGAAGGGGATCTGTCACAGTGACAAGGGATGTAGAAGCCGTTTAAACTGAAGTGAAACGGCTAAAAGGTTTTGGCACAGTTAGTATAAAACAAAACATTTTAGATTTATTTTATTTGGAGAATCACTATTTAATAAAAAAGGTTCGTCGGTAACAAATATGTTCACAAAAAGCAGGTTAACCTTACAAAGATAACTTGTCTGTTGCCACTGATGGATAAAGGCTTCTTTCATTAACCGGCGAGAAAACTTTTACTTTGGTTCTTCTAGGAGTACCTTATTCAACCTTTTTATTAAAAAATCTTTTATTTAACTTGCCGTGTACGTATGTGAAGGTGTAATCTTGCATATGTAATTGTGTTTGTTGATAGGCATGATCTGATGTTGCCTGATGTTGCCAGAATTGGGTCCAGACTAGCAAACCCCTCAACGGTTATTAGCAAGGACATAAAATTTTGTCGAAAGCTTTTAAAAAAAATTGTTTTGAATAATGAATATTTGAATTATAAAAAATAAACTATCCGATATCATAATTCTAACCAATAATATCACGTTCCAAAGAGCGTTTATACAACGGATAATTACTTATGGAATAAAAAAAAAATAACCATGTAACTAAGCTGTGATAGCATAGCGGTAACATCGTGCGAGTCTCTAGAGACAATCATGGATTCAATCCCCGGGCAGGCACCAATGAGTTTTTCTAATAAAACTTAGGTGTCTAATTGATAATTGCAATTTATCACATGCTTTTCGGTGAAGGAAAACATTGTGAGGAGACCTGCATATCTCTAGAGAATTCTGGGGATATGTGTAACCTACCAATCCGCATTGGAGCAGCGTGTTAAGTCTTATCTCCAATTCTTCTCTCCAAAAACGGAGAGAGGAGGCCTTAGCCCAGCAGTGGGCATAGTAACAGGCCGTTACTTTACTTTACTAACCATGTAACGACGACATTACGAACAAGTATAAAAAGTTAAAATATCTGGTTTAAAATGAAAATATCGTTTAAAAATGTTGTTTTCGAGTAAACCCGTTCAGTGTTTGAACTATTTTAAATGAACTGTAACTGAGCCGGTGTAGTTAAAATGTTCCAGACTATTAAATTAACGGTTTGTTCGAATGTCAACAGAGCTGTTTCAATTTTTTCCTATCTAACCGTTGCTTTTATTCGTTAATATCCCGGTTGATTTCGGTTTTGTTTAACTAATGCAAACCCCTAATAAACAAACCGAATGATGAAATAATGTTTGGAAATTGTTCTGGTTTCTGCAGTCATTTAATGCAGCTTTTCTGTAAGTAACTATTTAGTAAAATCCAACGCAAACCTGCAAATATTATTAAATAACTCGCTTTCACCCCTGACATTTTCAGGTCCAAATTCAGTACTGAGATAAAAAGAAGCCAATATGCAGCACATTAATAGTAGAGTTTAAACTTATTAACTATTAACGTATCAAAAATCACATTGGCGAGTGATTGAATGACAAATAAGCCTAATTTTGCATTTAAAATAGAGTATACGTTTCACGGAGATAAAATAAATCTCATTTATATTTAAAATTTTGCTTAGATATGTAGCCTTCAAAAACCGTACATAATCCGATAATCGCACACCGTAAATTTTTGTACTATCGCCGGCCAAATGTTGTATCGAAATTTATATGTGACGTGATATATGGCATCTGAAACTATTAAATTTTAGGTTTAAATTGCATTTACGGGACTAATCATAGAGTACATATATGCAAATTCAAAATTTTATTTATTCAAGTGAACTTGTAAACTAGTAAAGTGCTTTTGAATCGTCAACATCTACTGCTGGTTCGGAAAGCTGTTCCTACCGAGAAGAACCAGCAAGAAACTCGGCGGTTGCTCTTTTCAAACAATAATTCTTATCATTAGTTACATATAGTTAATAATGTCTTGTACAGGGTTGAAGAGAAGCTATATCCACGCATTTATCTTCTAGGTCTTTATTATCTTATCGTCTAGGTAATCTTCAATAGTATAATAGGCTTTCTGAATTAGCCTTTTTTAAATAGTATTTTTGAACTGCTGTAATGGTAAAGTTAAAGTAGACTGTCGAATTTTATTATAGAATCTTATACCCAAACCCATAAACGAATAAGACATAATTTTATTTATTTATTTATTCATTTATGTACCATAAAGAAAAAAAAAAGTAAGAAAAACATTATCAATAAAAATAACAGTACAACGGTCAACTTATCCCTTTGACAGAGATCTCTACCAGCTAACCTATGAAGTGAGACAATTATCAAATAACTAAAAATAGTGTAACAGCTATGGTACTCCTATCCTAACTTATATACTAATAAATATATATATTTATATAAATAATATATTGTAAATATAAATATATTATATATATGATAAATAAAATAACAATAATATACACATAAATATCAACAAATACATTATGGGAGTAAAGACATATAATGTTTCTTTAACCTAAGTTTAAAAGCATTGGGGGAAAGGTTAAGGCTATCATGGATAATGCTGTATGGCAACGAGTTCCATAGACGTGCAGCAAGAACTGTAAAAGATTTAGCAAAAAATACAGTATTGTAAGGCGGGATGACAAGTGATTTTTTAGGCACACAAGACCGTACAGGCCTGTCGGGAGGAGGAGCTTCGTGGAACCACTCACGTAAGTAGTTAGGTGAATTGGTTTTTAAAATTTTAAAAAGTAAACAAAGGACATGTTAATAATGTTATGGAAGTAAGCAAAATAAACAAGTTTTGCTGTTTCAACATCTGTTATCCGTCTTATCTTTCGGACAGCGTAAGAATAAGATAGAATCTTATACCCAAACCCACAAATGACTTACTTACTTTTAGAAGGCGCAAAGCAGGAGCCGCAAGAAGCAGATATTACAAGAATAAATGTGATTTTTGTTTTAGGGTTTTTAAAGTGCCATTTACGTAAGTCGTGTCCCAAATGACTTCCAACATACTCAATCACATTTCTTACAATATACGTCTGAACAGAAAGAGACAGCAGTTTTTGTATCTCAGATTCAATTTATAAGGGTTGGGAAGTTGACGACAAATACTATCGATGTCAACGCGATCGTATTTGCTATATCAATGTTTAAATATTTCACTAATCTTATTACATTTATACAATTTAATATTTGTACAAAAGAATATACGTAATTATAAAAAGATTGTCGAAGTATATAATAGACAAAGTAGGAACCGACATAAGCTTGCGGTTCCTGCTTTGCGCCTTGCAAAGGTATGTAGGTTCTTTGTGCGTTTGGGTATAAGATTCTATAATAAAATTCCGCAATCGATTTTAACACTAAGTTTAAAAACACTATTAAAAAAAGGCTAATACAGA
This sequence comes from Morpho deidamia, assembly GCA_947086505.1. NCBI lineage: Eukaryota > Metazoa > Arthropoda > Insecta > Lepidoptera > Nymphalidae > Morpho > Morpho deidamia. The sequence continues at coordinate 411,528 of CAMTZC010000009.1, forward strand.
AAGCCTACTATACTATTGAGGATTACTTAGACGGCAAGAATACGTGGATATAGCTACTCTTCCACCCTGTATAAGACAGTTACTATATTTAACTAGTAATAAGAATTATTCTTTGCAAAAAGCAACCGCCGAGTTTCTTGCTGGTTCTTCTGGGTAGCAACAACTTTACGAACCAGCAGTAGATGTTGACGATTCAAAAGCACATGTTTACAAGTTTATTTGAATAAATTGTTAGATATTTTTAGATATGAGTCGAATTGATAATGAGGAAGTGTTTTGTCTACAATAATGTTATCTGTCATTTGGTGGGTAGAGGAATAAAACTGAATGAATGAGGGTAAAATATTGTGACCCAAGTCTTGTTCTCAAGCGTCATTCAACAGTCTAGTCTGTCCAATACCATCTCTCAAGGAGTCCATACGCTTTAAAGTGCTGTGACGTCGTGTGTTGATTTGGTTACCGATATTGAGTATTTCGTGTTGTTAGAAACTAACGTCAAATAGTTAATATTCGTGATAAGAGCAACCATTGAGTTTTTTGCCAGTTCTTCTCAGTGGATGACAGCGTTCCGAACTGGTGGTAGAATCTTCCTGGCTTAATGATTCCAAATTATTATTAAATTAACCTGTTAATACTTGTTTAGCGTGTCCCATATGTTATAGTTGTACGGTTATCTCTTGGTGACGTATTATTTGGTAACATCTTCTATGAGAGAACGTTAGAATTATGAGTCGAATTCCGGCCGTAGCTAACAAAATAATATTTTGAATTTGAATTTGAATATATGTATATCGGTTACAGACATTTTACATATTCACTTTGATATATTTAACTAAAATTAAGATGACATATAAGGGAAAAAAAATGACCCGGAAAATGTTAAGCCGCCTGAGAGCTTTCATAGAAAATGCTACTTAATCTGTTTGGGATATAAAATAATGTATGGAGGGGAGATATCTCATTTTATGGGGCTATAAAAAAACCTCAAAGGTATATATATCTTTTAACGATAACTTACAAAATCTATTGAATCTTTTCACTTACGTGTCACGTATGATGCGAAGCTGTTTAGACGGACGGATACAGCAATAATGCTTACTAATTAACTTATTAACTTAAATAAGTTAATAAAAAATAATGACCTGTTATTATCCCACTGCTGGGCATAGGCCTACGATCTCCGTTTTGGGAGAGAAGGATTGGAGCTAAGACCTACCACGCTGCTCCAATGCGGATTGGTAGTTTACACATAGCCCCAGAGTTCTCTAGAGATATGCAGGTTTCCTCGCGATGTTTTCCTATACCGAAAAATGTTTGATAAATTGCAATTATCAAATGATTTATAGAAGCAGGCGTCACTTCGCGAAATTCAATATTACATGCACTATAACAGAACTACCTCGAAAGTAATAATAAAATTATTTTGCTATAATCCGCGATACAGTAAATAGAAAATATATATAGTGCTAAATGTATAGTGGACTATACGTTTTTTCATACCCGTTACATGCAGGATTCGTAAAAAACATATGCACAAGCCTCCACCACTTCCACCACAATACACAAGCACTACACAAGTTCACTATCACAAACTCAACAATCGTTTCGCCCCGCAACCGAGGCATCATCAGGAGATAGACTCCACGACAAAATCGCAAAGAACTACCTCGCTATAATACGCACGGGTTAGGCGAATGCATGCAAAGCCAATGTGTATGAATGTTTCATATGCATGCATTCGCTTAACCCGTGTGGATTATAGCGAGGTAGTTCTGTTATAGTGCTTGCAATTATCAATAAGACACATGTTTTTAATAGAAATCCTCATTAATGGTTTCATTAATTTCATTCATGGTTTAAAACCATGATCGTCTCTATAGAGTCGCACGGTCCCAACGCTGGATTATCACCGTTCAATATAAGTTAATAATAAGTTAGTTAATAAGTAGTACCTTATTTATATTATAATAATAAGTATTACTTTGAGCATTTCATCTTTTATCATTATCGTTTGATTGTTCATCATTCTCCTGCCCTTATCCCACTCTAAGTGGGGTCGGCACAACATGTTACAAACATGTTGTGGGGTCGGCACAACATGCTACAAACATTTGTCACATGATTTGGCTACATATTTTACGACCGGCAGCCTGCCTGACATTAGGCGCCTCTTACGACACCTTGGTAAGAAATGAGGGTGGTCTATTCTATTCTGCCGGATACCACACGGCGTTATCATTTGACCGTTATTAGCATGTAATATGAAAAAATAATGCGCGCGAAAATTAGTCAATATAAATTGAATACAATACGTAATTGAAATAATAACATGATTAGAGTAAGTCGATTTAACTGATATAGTCACTGTTATTCGGAATTTGTGGAGTAAAAATTAATTAACGTTCCGAAACGCAAAACCGCATCAAAGTAAAATATTTGCAAACATCAATGGCACTAGACTTTGTGTCAACAAATTTTTCGATAAAAATCGTCGAGCGAGATTCTTTGTTAATATTGAAACGCCTATAATTTTACATATAACAAATTTTTTAATATTATATTCAAAAACAATATACTGTTACCATTTAATGCAGGTACAAAATATATTTTTATCTTTTGTGTTATCTCAGTGCAAATATTAATCTAGTTACCTACATAGATTTTTGTTATTTTTTTCTATATTACCCGTATTTTACTTCTTGTCTCTTTCCTTTTGTTACTCAAAGGTTGAGTGGATGAGATCCCTTTTAGGGATAAGTCCGCCTTTGTACATGTGCTATTTTCTCTTTCAAACTATATGTATGTACCATAAAGGAAGATTATAAATAAATATAGAAACAAAGAAGAAGAAGTTGTCAGAGAGCCATCCGGCGAAGCTTCTGCGCTTCGTTTCGCCCCGCAACCGAAGCATCATCAGGAGACAGACTCCACGACAAAATCGCAAAGCCTTTTGCGATTTTATATTGTGGTGGAAGTGGTGGAGGTTAGTGCATGTGTTTATACGAATCCTGCATGTATCGGGTATCAAAAAACGGATAGTCCACTTTACATTTAACACTATATATATTTTCTATTTACTGTATCGTGGATTATAGCAAAATAATTTTATTATTACTTTTCTAATTATACATTCAATTTAATATATTCTCCAAACTAACATGTTCACACACCGTGGCTCAATCAAAACTATACTTAAATGGTAGTGTTTCATAAATGTAACGACCTTAAAAGCGTTCAAAGCTTGCTTTATATGATTGGCACCAATTGCTTACGATGAGTAAGCAATTTGTATATGCTTGTATATGTTGCTTATATGCTTGTGTATGCTTGCAATGCTTTAATACAGCAGTATTTAAACAGTAGTGTTGTAGGTTGGATTTTATATTTGTACTAGCTGTGCCAACAACGGCTTCGCCCGCGTGGATTTCACTGATTTACGAAACTTTTCCCGAATATTCGAAATTTTGAACTTAAAAGTATTTGTCAGTTAAGCGTGAGAGATAAAGACATGCTATCGCGGACTTTTTTGTAGTATTTTTATAGATCTACATTTTTAATACATTACTTTAGCGTAACTCTGCTGATTTACGTAGCGCACGCGACTAAAGCTCCTGACAAGCAAGTATTTAACAACTGCTCGATCTCTTCCATAATTTACGTAATACCATTACGATTTTTATGATGGAGCCTATCCTCCTGATGATGCTTCGGTTTCGGGGCGAAACGAACGTCGAGATTGTGGTGGTGGGTGTGTGTGCTGCTTTTGCGTTCGTTGTTGCTGGTGAATTGCGCCTTGGGGTGCATGTGGTGGCTGGTCCTGCATGTATAAGGTGCGTAGATTTTGCCTACTTCATACACATTGGCTTTGCATGCATTCACTTAACCCGTGCGGATTATAGCAAAGTAGTTAGTTCTGTTATATTGCTTGTTATACCAATATGTATTATTTACCTAAACCATCCGGAAGTATTGCACTATCTTTTGGTGAAAACCGTCAAAAAAATCCGTTCAGTAGGTTTTGAGAAAATCCATTACATACAGACAGCCAGCTTTTTGGGACTTTGTTTTATAATAAGTATAGATATATGTAACTAGTGATAAAAATTATTGTTTTGAAAGAGCAACCGCCGAGTTTCTTGGTGGTTCTTCTCGGTAGGAACAGCTTTCCGAACCAGCAGTAAATGTTGAAGATTCAAAAGCACTTGTTTACAAGTTTACTTGAATAAAGAATATTTTGAATTTGCATATAGATATCGTGCTTGTTGTAGCCAATATGCTCATGATTTTCTTTTACTTCATTTATCAAATAAAAAATATCAAACATATTAATCAAAAATAAACACAAACAATCCATATCAAAATCAGATAAAAATAATTTTTATTCAAATAACCTTTTGCGAGTAATTTAGGTCGTGAAGGATCAATTAAATTTAAGAAAGCTACCAATTTATCTATACATACATACAATAAAACCGTGATCGTTTTTCTCAAAATCCACTGAACGGCTTTTTTTTACGGTTTTTTATAAAAGGTAGTGCGATTATTTTGAAAGGTTTAGGCTAATAGTACATTATGGTTTTATTTAAATTGTTTTAAAGAGGTCATGCAGTAGTAAAAGAACTCGCGGGGACTTTCGTCGCGTGCGCCGCGTAAGCCCCTTGAATTTTTTCCAAACATGTGCATTGAATCCATCGAAATCAATTACAATTTTTGGGTTAAGCAATTTATAGCAGTTACAAACCAAACCCACCGTTCTATCGGCTATGTGATTATCGCGTTGACAGTACATCCGGTATAAAAACTAAACACTTTGACTACTACCGTTCCCGACAATAATAATAATATATTTCCAATAATATCTAAATATACAATCCCCAACAGAATAGTAAGCTTTCTGCATGACCCTTTTTTGAATAGTGTTTTTAAACTGCTGTAATGGTAAAGTTAAAGTAGGTTGCGATATTTAATTATAGAATCTTATACTCAAACCCACAAACGATTTACGTGCTTTTGCAAGGCGCAAAACAGGAGCCTCAAGCTTATGTCGGTTCCTACTTTGTCTATTATATACATCGCCAATTTTTTAATAATTCTGTATATATAAATATTTTTATGCACAAAAATTTAATTGCTAAGGAAAAAGACTTCATAAGAGTTCAAAACCATTCTTAGAATCTAAAATCCGTAAGTGATTTCGCCATGGAGTCTATATCCAGATTAAATCCAAAAGATTCCCCCCAACATATTCCGCCCCAGGCCCAAACTACCCAGTCGCTACCGCTAACGAGAGTTCCAATGAAATTTAACCGGAAACTGATTTTAGATGAATGTTGTTATCAAATCGGTTAATGCTTTGATGGGAACGATAGCGGAAATTAAGGGCTCGGGAACGTTCTGATGTAATCCGGATCGCAATAGATATGTAAATTAATCTATGGTTCCGGGATCTATATTTATGGGTTCGGATGCAACTCGCGCATTATACCGACCAAGTACTTTCATGTAGCAGTTTACAATTGAATATTCATTCCCTGCGAGATATGTTAAGGAAAGAGGTGTTCTTTTCTTAAAATGAGTTTTTTTTTGGTTGCACATAAATATACAATAAAGAAATAAATAAATAATTTTTAACCTATTCTTGTATACATACATGTATATAGCTTTTATCCGCAGCTCCGTTTGCGTGGACTGTAATTTTGGAAGTGGAAAAAATTTATCAATAAATTGAAATTTGATTAAAATTGATTAGAATAAATACTAATTAAACTGCATAACTATAAATAAACCATAACAGAGGCGCTGTTGGCGAAATTCAATTAAAATGTATTGTTTTGATATGTTGGTTTGATAAAACAACGCATGTCTTATATTAAAATACAAGAAAAAGAGGATAAAAAAAGGATAAACTGATATAATTGATTTTTTTATCGATGTATAATGTTTAAATAGTCCATTATTAAATACTGATTATTGTGATAAAATCGATTAATTTAAAAATCCATTGTTTTTATATAATAATATTTAATATTTGGATATTTGTCCATGACCGCTATCTTGGTCGTCACAAAATATATATTAAATTAGTGAGTTGAGCTTAATTAATTAATTCGATATTTAATTCGTAAGTTAAATTAAATTAAGATCATAATATACATATTAGAATAAGCAAATACGCTGTTCTACGTACATTCCTTTGTTACAGGCCACGTTACCCCGCTGCGCACTGTATGGGTATAATTCCCACTATATTGCAGGCGTTTATTGCTGAACTGAGCTGCGAGTTTACGTTCCGAGGAAACACACTGACTAATAATAATAAGATACGCCACATTTTCTACACAAAACGTTGTGTAAAGATGAGTATACGAATTTCATCATCCCTGTCATTATCGCGACATTCACCCCTACAGGCCCATGTCTTCCCTACTCTAGTATAGAGTACATATACTCTACTCTAGAGTAGGGAAAACATGGGCCTGTAGGGGTGAATGTCGCGATAATGACAGGGATGATGAAATTCGTATACTCATCTTTGTATAATCACACGTAAAAAAGAGAGAGATAATAAGTGTAATTTTTATCATTATTCTCCTGCCCTTATCCCACTCTAAGTGGGTTCGGCACAACATGTTACAAACATGTTGTCACATGATTTGGCTACGTATTTTACGACCGGCCGCCTGCCTGAGGCCAACTTACCTTAGTCGCCTTTTACGATACCTCGGTAAGAAATGAGGGTGGTCTATTCTACGCAGCCGGATACCACACGGCACATACCTTAGTCGCCTCTGACGACACATCGGTAAAAAAGAGGGTGTTCTATTCTATTCTGCCGGATACCACACGGCAAAATAAGTGTAATTTTTATATTTTAGTAATAATCCGCACTAAAAATAATATATGTAATCGTAAATGTAATATCCGTTTTCATACCTGATACATGCAGAATTTGTTAAAACTCATGCATTACACATCACCCATAACACAACGATACACAGGCACCGCACAGATTTCACTACCACAATCTCCACAATCGTTTCACCCCCGTAACCGAAGCATCGTCAGGTGATAGACTCCCCAACAAAATCGCAAAGCAAAAGCTTCTTTCTTAGTCTAATTCTATAAAGTAATTGTGATTTTTTTTCTCTATATTTGTGATAAATCTGGAAAAAAATTCTTGTATCAAAAGGGGAGAGAAAGTTTATGTCTAGCGGTGGGGTGGTAACAGTTCGCTATTTTTACTTGGAAAAGCTCACCACTGTGTCTACTTTTGAGGTACATCTTTAAGAATAAAATTTTAATTTTTACAATTGCACTATTATAACAGTATTCTATTACGCGGACCGTTTATTTTGAAAGTGGTGTAAGGCCATTTTTGAGAAAAATGAGCTATTATGTTATTCACGCTTAATTTAATGTAAAAATTTTATAAAGGGTGTTTTTTTAGTGGGTGTTTAGGTATAGAACTTTAAGTTGGCATTACTTTTAAAGATGGCGACCGATTTAACAGTGATTTATTCTCAGTTTGGTTTGGCAATTTATCATGAATAGACTCATGTCTGAACAATGCCTGCAAATTGTGCAATTTTATTTCGAAAATAATGGTTCTGTGCGAAATACGCACCGCGCACTACGTCCATTTTATCGTCGACAAAATCGTCCATCAGAGCAATTAATTCGAATAACCAAGGAACATTTTCGCACCACGTTTACTTTAATTGATAACTTGCATCCCCAGAGACGCCGTACGGTGCGTACAGATGAAGCTATTGCTACTGTAGAACGTAGCATTGAGAAAGACCGGAATGAGTCCATCCGCCATCGAGCTCAGGAATTGGATCTGTGTCCATCCACTTTATGGACGATTTTGCGGAAGGATCTTGGCTTGCGTGCTTACAAAATCCAATTCGTGCAAGAATTGAAGCAAACGATCATCAAGCAAGGCGTAGATTCGTCGAATGGGCCCAAAACGAGATTGCCCTTGTTCCCGATTTTCATAAGCAAATTTTGTTTAGCGATCAAGCGCACTTCTGGTTGAATGGCTACGTCAACAAACAAAACGGCCGCATTTGGATTGAAGCTAATCCTCAAGTGTATGTCGAAACACCGTTACATCCAGAAAAACTGACTGTTTGGTGCGCTTTATGGGCTGGTGGAATCATTGGTCCGTACATCTTCAAAAACGATGATGGACAAAACGTTACAGTCAATGGTGATCGGTATAGAGCCATGATTACTAACTATTTCATTCCTGAATTGAACAATCATGATGTCCAGGAGCTGTGGTTTCAACAAGACGGCGTAACATGTCACACAGCTCGTTCCACAATCAATTTATTGAAACACACATTTGGTGACCGCCTAATTTCACGTTTTGGATCTGTGAATTGGCCTCCAAGATCTTGTGATTTAACACCACCAGACTATTTTCTGTGGTGCTATGTAAAGTCATTGGTCTATGCGGATAAGCCACAAACGCTTGACCGTTTGGAAGACAATATTCGCCGTGTTATTGCCGATATATGGCCACAAATGTTGCAAACAGTTATCCAAAATTGGACGTCCACATTGGATTACATCCGAGCCAGCCGTGGCAGTCATATGCTATTTAAAATGTAATGCCCCAATTTTTACTTTCGAATAAAAAAAAATCATGTCAATCGAATAATCCATCGCAGTTTTATTGAAATTTAAAGTTCTATACCTCTAAAACAACACCCCATATATAACTAGTCCGTGTTTAATTTCTCAAAAAAATTTCATGTTTTGTACAACTTAAAACCCGTCGGTAAATGAAATTGCATAATCATCGATTACGAAAGTGGTGTAAGTCCAATTGACAGAAGTAGGTGACATAGCGGATGGATGCCGATCAGTGTTTTGTTATTTTTCATTCATTTTATACTAGCTGTGTCCCGCGGTTTCACCCGGACGATTTGCATTGTTCCCCTCCGTGTTTCCACTGCTCGTAATTACTTACCTTACAACGATTTAGAAAATTTTTTGTCAAAAAATACTTTTTAAATAAAATAGTTATGATGGCTAAATCTTTTTTATGAGATAATTGACCACAAATTTTTACTCTCGGGGCATTCATACCTTCCGAACGATGCAGATTTTGGCATCATAGAAATGGCATTGAGAAAAATGAATTTTGTGTACACACCACAAGATTACTATAATGTAATAGCGCAATGTAGAAAACAGGATAAATTCATTTTATATGAAATGAAACGGGAGAATTTCATTTCAACAAAAAATATCCAAAATGAGTTTAATAAACAGATAAAAAAAATACTAATGGGGAACAGGTCAATTGGTTGCAAAATATGTTTAGGTATATGGTTGAGGTTCCTCAAAATTGCACCATATACCATTTTTTTATAAAACAACGATGACGGACGCAGAATTTAAAATTATCTGGAGTGAACGTGTGTAGTGCTTGTGTATTGTGGTGGCGCTGGTGGAGGCTTGTACATGTGTTTTTACGAATCCTGTATGTATCGGGTATGAAAAAAATGGATAGTCCACTATACATTTAGCACTATATAAATTTTCGATTAATTCGCAATACAGTAAGTATTGCGAATTAATCTGCGATAAATTTATATTTTATTTATCGCGTATTATAGCAAAATAATTTTATTATTACTTTTGTATTATCGATCTCCGCAAAGTAACGCCTAATTCTATAAATTATTTTAAGTTAATATCCCTGAATTACAAGAATAGTAACTATGAAATACTTGGGTATTTTAATTGATGACTGTCTTAACTGGTACAGTACAGGTTAACTGTATTTAATATTGCTGCTGCGATGAGAACAGAAGTTTGAGAGTTCAATGAGATTCCATATTAACGCCCACGCGCGAGTCGTTGGATATTCACACGCAAGATTTGCCTTACCAGACAAATGCATTGAAACTGGGATAAAGTTTGCAGTACCTAGAATAAGTATCACACATAGAGGCCCTTAAATATAAATATATTGCACTCTTAGTATTCCACCGTGTGGTATCCGGCCGAGTAGAATGACCACCCTCATTTCTTACCGAGGTGTCGTAAAAGGCGACTAAGGTAAGTCGACCCACCGTGTGGTAATCGGTTGAGTAGAATAGACCAACCTTTTTTTTACTTAGGAGTCGTAAAACACGACTAAGGTAAGTTGACGTCAGGCAGGCGGCCGGTCGTAACATACGTAGCCAAATCATGTGACAACACGCTTGTAACATGTCGTGCCGACCCCACTTGGAGTGGGATAAGGGCAGGAGAATGATGATTGCACGTTTAGTATTGAAGTGACCCAATTCAAAATAAGCTTAATTAGGATTTAGAAATTAAGATTTACCGTATTTCATTCGGAGTATATTCGTAAATTTATCGTTTTTTTTAAATAAAAACATATATGGGACATTCACACACACGGTCGTCCGTCCCCAAAGTAAGTAACTTAATACTAGTATTATGGTTGCCGGACAACTGGTAAATGTACTATATATATAATTTTAAATACATACCTAAATACAAATATACACCCAGGCTCAAAGAACGAACAAATTGTTAATAGCAAATGTTGGCCCTCGGTGGGAATCGAACCCACGACCAACGGAGCTGAAGGCAGGGTAACTACTCACTGCGCCAACGGACCCACCATTTATTATAGTGAATTACATTATGACCCTTGGTTTAATTACTTGTATTATGGGTGACGAACCGTAAATATATGTATATATAATGTAAAATGAATGCTCAAATATGTATTTGAGCGTTCATTTAGTATGTAAATTTAAATACAAAAATACAATAGACTCGAAGAACTAACAAATTATTTTTCAAAAAATTTTGACCCTCGGTGGAAATCGAACCGTTACCCGTCAGCTAGAGCTGAAGGCAGGGTCATTGCCAACTGCGCATAACAAGTTCGTCGATAGCCTCCAATATTACGTTGTTTATATTCCAGGCTGTTGTAGTGCGGATTAGCTCTTCTTCTTCTTTAGCATGGTTCATAAATATCAAAATAGGCATATTTAAGAACTTGTGAGAATATTACACATAAATGTTTATATTTTTTCTGCACTCTTTCAAATTTTGAATTATACCAAATCTCACACTCGCAGTGTGTTTAAAAAGGGATTCAAAAGGTTTATCTTTACTTATTAACAAACAGATTCGTTCACAGTCTACTGCCCTATTCTGTGAAAAGAAGGATTTACCTTTTCGACGCGTTCATTATTTTTCAAATCCACGCAAAATTCGGGAATTTTTTCGGTGATAAATCACATGGAGCGAATGTTCGTGTTTGTTTGAAATATTGATCAATTCGAGACATCCAACAATCGTTATATAAGCTGTTCAGTGCACAAATAACATAAAACAAAAAATCGAGAAAAATAGAAGGAATAAGAGCTAACTCACCAGTTGCAGGCTACTAATGATATCTACGGATATAGCTAAACCTTAAAAAAAAATTAAAACTTCATTTGCCTGAACCATTAATAAGTCCCAGGGCCAGACTTTTAATTAAGAAAAATAAATGTTTAATCCGACTTAGTAGCCTTTCTACGAGATCGGTATGTACGTGGGTGAAACCGCGGGGCATTGCTAGTAGTTAATATAGCAAAGAAAACGAAAGTTTCAAAAACTAATAATACAATTATTTTGCTATATTATTATTGTTATTACTTTAGAATTACGGTTTTCGCAAAGTAATGCCTAATTCTATAAATCATCATGGAAGATCCTTTAAAATTTTATAGAAACAATCTATACTAATACTATAAAGAGGAAAGATTTGTATATATGTGTCCATGTTTGTAATGTTTTCACGCAAAAACTACTGGACCGATTTCAAATTCAAATTCAAATTCAAAAATTCTTTATTCAAGTAAACTTGTAAACAAGTGATTTCGCATCGTCAACTTTACTGCTGGTTCGGAAAGCTGTTCCTGCCGAGAAGAGCCAGCAAGAAACTCGACGGTTGCTCTTTTTAAAATATGAATATTAATACTAGTTACATTTATTTATTACTGTCTTGTACAGGGTAGAAGTGCACCTATATCCACACATCCTTATCATCTAAGTAATCCTCAACAGTATAGTAGGCTTTCTGTATCAGCCTCTTTTTAACAGTGTTTTTAAACTGCTGTAATGGCATGGCCAAAATTGATTGCGGGATTTTATAATAGAATCTTATACACAAACCCACAACGATTTACGTACTCTTACAAGGCACAAAGCAGGAGTCGCAAGCTTATGTCGGTTCCTACTTAGTCTATTATATACATCAGCTATCGTTTTATAATTCTTTATATTTTTATGTACAAAAATTACATTGTTTAAAATATACTGTGAAGGAAATGTAAGAATACCTATTTCCTTAAACTTCTCTCGCAGGGAATCAAAAATTCTTTCACCATTGGAAAGCTGATGAAGTTTTTACTGAGTAACATAGGCTATATTACATTTTCAAAAAAAATATAGAACCCTAATAAAATTGTAAGGTTTCAATAATTTAGTCGTAAAAATCTTTCATCGCGTGCGCTGCGGAAACTATTGATAATAGAACAAAAAAATGTTTTACACTATTATCGAACGTATCAATATCCATAAAAAGTCCGCAATACCATATGTCTAACTATTATAGTTATGCCAATATTATTTTTTAATAATTTTATAAATTAACTTTTTTACATTGTAAAAGTAAAAGTGCCGACAATAATCAAACCATTTTATTCATACCTTTGTATTATTCCTTACGCCATTAAATGATATTTTATTAAAAACTGTTTTAATACTTGTAAAATACTCGTTAAATTATTAAAATTGAAATTCCAATCAAAAGATGTAACGAATTTAAAAATGACAATCTGAAGAAAATAATGTCATAACAAATTCATTGTAGCGACCATTATAACAGGGCCTGCAACTGGTGAATTAGCTCTTAATCCAAGGATGCCAATGATATACACGAGTATATCTATAAATTTAAAAGAATTCAATTTCCAGATAAAACTTCCTTTGCCTTAACCATTAATGTGTCCCAGGGTCAAACTTTTAATTTACAAAAATAAATCTTTAGCCCGACTTAGTAGCCTTTCCACGAGATCGGTATATACTCGAGTGAAACCGCGGGACGTTTTTAGTATATAATAAATTAATCTTTGCTTTATTTAAATGCTTTTTACCGGCGTTGGGCTATCCCAAATGCTGCCTGTTACTATAACAGTCTATAATAATTTGCGAAGGTTACGTCGAAACAAACATTTTGCGCTAAAAATAATACAACTCAATACTATTCAATACGACTTAGTAATATACAACTCCACAATCATAAGTTGATTAAGAAATACATAATAATAAATCATACAAGGGTCCATAATTCATAATTCTCATAATTAGTACATAATTCTTAATACTTTCCTAACTAGTTTTTGTTCAGACCCGACAGAAACAATTTGGGAATACTCATAATAATCACGTCAGCTTTCTTGGATAATTGTAATGCGACGTGTGTTAGATACATAGAATAATTATATTTGAAGAAGGAAGGTAGGTAGGTAAAATGTTCGTCGACAATAAAGACGAAGCAAATGAGACAGAAATAAATCAAATCAAATAAAAATAACCTTTATTCCAATAAGCCATTTCAGGCACTTTTGAATCGTCAAGCATCAATATGATTAATGAAGCTGTAGCTTGATTGAATTAATTAATTGTTGCTCTTACCGAAAAGAACCAGCAAGAAACTCGGCGGTCAAACTTTTAAATATTTTCAATTATACATTATTAAACCGCTGTCTTGTATGAAGCTGAAAGTATTTTCAAATCCAGGCTATCATCCAAATAATCTTCAATTTTGTAATATGCTTTATATATAAGCATATTTTTTACACGTAATTGGAATCTTTCTGTACACTGGTCTGGAATGGATTGAGGAATTTTATTATAGAAGCGAATAGCGAGACCAACAAATGAGTTGCTAACTCTGCTGAGTCGCGACGCAGGTATCACAAGCTTTTTGTGACCTCTCGTATGTTTATGATATACATCAAATACAGGACATTCTTATTTCCTCTCTTATTATTTATTGTGACACCCTCACTTACAGGCCTGCGTATCGCTCCACTACTCTAGTATAATCTATATATATAAAACAAAGACGCGTTTGTTACAACACTTATAACTCGAGATCTGCTGGACCAATTTTCATGGTTTTTGATTCGTTGAATTTGTCTCCGGCCCGAAAAGCAGAATACATCTTACAACACAATGAAAAATCTATAAACTATGAAATTTTATGAAAATAAATAAATGTTCATTCGTTTCGTACCTGTCAAATATTTGTTGTCATACAGAAAAGTGTCTCCATGCATGCATCACTGCATATTGCATGTTGTACTTAGCGCAGATGCGAATCTGCGAATCAATTATTTTGATATGTTTTGTTCGCTTACTTTATGGTAGGAATGTGACTTGGAGTGAAAAATCGATTATTAATAATCGATTATAACCTGACTATTTCATAAGTTGCCTTTTTTATTGTAATAATTAATTAGAATAAAGACTAATTAAAGTGGACAAGTACGAATAAAAAATAACAGGTGCGCTGTTTGCGAAAGTCGATTACGATATGTAGATTCGCTATATTGGTTTCATCGAAAAACGCATATCAGATCTTTAAAAAAACAAGATTTTTCTTGTTTCTTGAGAACTCTTTTTAGACAGTAGAAAAAGAAGGAAAAATGGTAATTAATGTAGTGTTTTTTTAATTGAATATTTAAAAACGTTTAAAAAAAACATTATAAAAATCTATTATTTTTGCACTTTACTTATGTTTACTTACTTTATAAAAGGCTTACTAAATAAGAGGAACCTGCTAATTCTAGCGTCAAAGATCAAATTATCTTAAATATTTGTCTGGAAATAGGACATAATAGGATAGGGATTTCGAGATATCTAACTCGGCAAAAGTCCTCGACAATATTACTTTCAACCGTGCTTATGAGTCCTGTGGGCTCCTGAAGCAGGTTTCAGTCAGTTTTAGCGCGCCCGCCCTCCGCTACGAACGTCGCGCCGTCGCCGCCTAGACATACGGAGTGCTACGAAGTTTCCGAAAGCGTCAGTGTTTGCAAATATTTAAATATACTCAATACTTGGGTCGAGTGTCTGATAAATATAAAATATATAAGTACCCAAGACTTCATTCTCGTCAACTTAAGTGTTAAAATATGTCATTACTGTATTATTTTCCTTATTTGCGAAAAAAAAGAGATTTTTTTATTATATAACTTAGCCTGATATATAAGCTTCCATTGTACGAATGCTCATCAAAATATCGTATTGGATAAACTACCAAAAATACTTTCCTATTAATAACATTATTATTAGTAACTACTTTTTTAATCATCCCAATGAGTTAAAATAATGATAATAGGGTAATTATAAATTTCTAATGTCATAACATTAAAATTATAAATTCTGTCATTGAATAACATAGCTTTGTATATTTTAAATAATTAATAGAATTAGGCGTTACTTTGCGGAGATCCATAATACAATATATTTTCTATTTACTGTATAGCGGATTATAGCAAAATAGTTTTATTATAACTTTTGTATATTTTAATTTTTTCTTTTATTTTATTTTTTGTTAATACCAATGATGCTTTGTCAATTGTTATGCTCACGTCGTCACTATCTGTAATTTACGATACATTTAACTGAAAACCGGTATATATTATTAGATATTTAGGTATATTAATTTATTGTTAAGTATATATTTGCTTATACTTATTGGACTTTATTGGATATTTGCGTACCGAAACTGCTTTACTATAAATTTTCTCACTTCGTAGGTTAGCAGAGATCTCTATCAAAGGGATAAGTTGACCTTTGTATACCTTTTTATTAAAATGTTTTTCTAACGTTTTTCATGGAACTTATATAAATGTTTTATATAATGTAAATGATGTATTTGTCGTTGATATTCATACTATAATAAATAAATAAAAGTTTTCCGTTATACAAAGTAACAAATGTAAGGAAAGGTTAGCTACGTCACCCGTTTTTGAACAACAGTATATTGTGAATTAAGTGCAGTTATAATATATAAAACAGAGTGAAAGTGTACAAAATGGAGGAGTTCCTGCGGCCAAATGAGACAGCTGATCAATTCTACGCGAGATGCACGAATATAAGCGTGTTCGACTGTAGCGAGGAGGGGATGTTATGGTGCATGATGGGTCCTCGCAGGTTGCCTTTGTCCAGAATTGTGCCCATCAGTGTGTTCCTGCTGGTGATATTCTTAACTGGCGTGGTGGGTAACGTGGCCGTGTGCGTGGTCATCATGCGCCACCCGGCGATGCGCACTGACACTAACTACTACCTCTTCAACCTGGCTTTGAGCGATTTGTTGCTGCTGTTATTTGGTAAGTAATAAAGAATAATAATAAATAATAAATACATGCAAGCTATGGTAGTCCAGAGGTGAGACCGTATGACTCTTTCGAGGAGGTCACGAAGTCAAACCCCAGGCAGGCACCAATGAGTTTTTCTATTAAAACTTATGTGTCCAATTGATAATTGCAATTTATCACACGCTTTTCGGTGAAGGAAAACCTGCGTATCTCTAGAGGATTCTGTTGATATGTGTAACCTACCAATCCGCATTGGAGCAGCGTAGTAGATCTCCTTCCCTCCAAAAATGAAGAGACAAGGCTCAGCAGTGGGATAGTAACAGGACGTTACTTTTTTTATATGGTATACCGCCGTGTGGTATTCGGCTGAGTAGAATAGACTACCCTCATTTCTTACCAAAGCGAGAATCATACCCATAGACCAAGCTTTGATAGTCTAGCGGTGAGGTACCGTGCAACTCTCTAGAGATGACATAGATTCAAACCCCGGGCAGGCACCAATGAGTTTTTCTATTAAATTTATGTGTCTAATTGATAATTGCAATTTATCACACGCTTTTCGGTGAAGGAAAACATGGTGAGGAAACCTGCATATTCACTAGAGAATTCTAGGGATATGTGTAACCTACCAACCCACATTGGAGCAGCGTGGTAGGTCTTAGCTCCAACCCTTCTCTCAGAAAACGGAGAGAGGAGGCCTTAGCCCAGCAGTGGGAATAGTAACAGGCCGTTACGGTACGTTATTTCTTACAGAGGTGTCGTAAAAGGCGACGAAGATAAGATGACGTTGGGCAGGTTGTGAAATATCTAGGCTAATCATGTGTGCCGACCACACTTAGGGTGGGATAAGGGCAGGAGGATGATGAAATATATAGGACAATAACAGACACGACCGTCCCCTAATACTTTTGTTATGGGGACAAAAAACTGTTAAATATATACATATATAGTTTTAAATGCATATTGAAATATACACATATACACTCAGACTCAAAGAACCAACAAATTGTTTATATAAAATGCTGGTCCTCTATGTCTAATATTTAGTGAGATTAATAGTTAAAATTTCGTTCTTGATAAGTATATAAAGTTGAATACATCCGGTCGAAGTGGTTTACAATCGAGTTTAACTGATTCTGTTACAAACATATAGTACCCGGCATTCAATAATGCACATCGATGCTTAGAACGAAACAGCCGGCCAGTTTGGTTTCGTAGAGCGCTGTCTCTGTCACTCAGTATGCGACGCACGTGTTCGTCAGTCTGTGCGACAAAGACAATGCTCTATGAAGCAGAATCTGGCCGATTTTCTCTCTCTAAGCCTCGATGTGCATTATTTGTTGCCGGGTACTATACATATAAGTAAAATAGGTAGGAAGCGTGTAAAAATACCTTAATTTTATCAATTGACAAATTTTTTTTTATCGCGATATTATCTAAAAATATTAGCAATACTTTGGACATAATATTTCGCTTATTTTGTATTAAAGTGACTTAATTCAAAAAAGCTGTTTTGTGGCAAATTACGACAAAGCGTAGCGTAGCGCCTACAAAATATACATAACTTTTAAGAGCAAAAAAACACTAGCTTTTTTAATAGTTCATAGCTTCACATCATAGATAGCATTGGAATAAGCATGACATTGTATCTTATTAAAAGTGTCGCAAAGTAACACCTAAATCTATAAATTATGAATCTAATTCAATTAAAACTAAATGATTTATAGAAGCAGGCGTTACTTTGCGGAATTCCATGTTACAGTACACTATAACAGAACTACTTTGCTATAATCTGCACGGGTTAAGCGAATGCATGCAAAGCTAATGTGTATGAAGCAGGCAAAATTTACGCACCTTACACATGCAGGAAAAGCCACCACACGCACCCCAAGGCGCCTCCACCAGCAACAATGTACACAAGCAATACACACAACCACCACCAAAATCTGTACGATCGTTTCACCCCGAAACCGAAGCATCATCTCTTAATGATAAGGTACGTGAATTTTGCCTGCTTAATACACTTAGCATTGCATGCATTTGCTTAACCCACGTGGATTATAGCAAAGTAGTTCTGTTATAGTTTCAATTAAGCCTAATTTTGAATTAGGTATCTTATCTCGGTACTGGAGCTCCTGCAGCAAAGTTGAGGACTCAAATAAACCTCAAGGACACTTTCGTCCCTAAAATAGAATATTTTTTAATTAACACTAAAAAACAACTGGTGGCAATTTGCAGACATAAGCCGCAGGTTTCGTTATCACTTAAAGGAGCGATAAGACACTTTCACCTAAGGGGGAAGGCAATTAAAGCGAACAAAAGGGCGGAGGTGTAAAAGATAACTAAGTAATGCGATATTCCCGTATCTTTATTATATCTTTGCCTCTGTGTTAAAGATATTTTCTTCATTTGTTTTAAATTAATTTATTTGCTTACGTGACGCAGTGTTTGGTTTGTCACTAATTACTGGAGGTGTCTTACGATTTATTTTACGACCGGCCGCCTGCCTGACGTCAACTTACCTTTGTCATATTTTATGAGTCCTCGGTAAGAAAGAGGGTGGTTTATTCTACTCAACCGGATACCACACTGCAGAAATATACTTTGTTGTACAAAAGAAGACAAATCTTAAAAACAAAATACAAAAAAAAAATAAGACATTTTACGTGCACGATGTACAAAAAGAAAATGATTTAAAACACATGCACAAACC
This sequence comes from Morpho deidamia, assembly GCA_947086505.1. Taxonomy (NCBI): domain Eukaryota; kingdom Metazoa; phylum Arthropoda; class Insecta; order Lepidoptera; family Nymphalidae; genus Morpho; species Morpho deidamia. The sequence continues at coordinate 430,656 of CAMTZC010000009.1, forward strand.
TCCACCACCGCCACCATAATACACAAGCACAAACTCAACAATCGTAGCGCCCCGCAACCGAAGCATGATCATCCTGAATCCTGCATGTATCGGGTATGAGAAAAGATAGTCCGCTCTACATGTAGCATTATGTATTTGTATATTTTCTATTTACTTAAGCGCGGATTATAACCAAATAATTTCATTATTACTTTTTTATGCAGAATTCTAAAACCGAATGCATTACAAAGCAACACAATCCATAACCATCACAACATTTGCACGGCATAAATGTACTAAAACAATCGTTTACACTATAACGCTACATAAGGAAATCGATTACGCAGAAATCTGATATCGGACGAAGATTGATGGGTTCTATTCAATTTACCAAATCAGTGTTTATCTCACACAGTACGCTGAGATCGGGACAAAGTAAGGCACCTATTGTTACAGCTAATTGGATTTCACCCAAAGGGCTTCGGCCAAAGCTAGAATTAAGTTCGTTAAAACATTGCAGCTATGTTCAATTAGCACGGGCACTTGAGTTGCGTAACTTCACCATCGGCCATTAGGTCATCGACAATTTATAATGAAAATACAAAAAATTGTAAGCGAACTGGTGTCTTGTAGTTTAGATTAGGATTTTTATAAAACGGTGTAAGATGTTAAAGGGAGTCTTATGCCTATACTTCGGGATTTCCCACGTCATACAACCTTTTTGCAAAAGTAATAATAAAATTATTTTGCTATAATCCGCGATACAGTAAATAGAAAATATATATAGTGTTAAATGTATAGTGGACTATCCGTATTTTCATACCCGATACGTGCAGGATTCGTAAAAACACATGCACAAACCTCCATCACTTCCACCACAATACACAAGGACTGCACACGTTCACTATCACAAACTCAACAATCGTTTCGCCCCGCAACCGAAGCATCATCAGGAGATAAACTCCACGACAAAATCGCAAAACCTTTTTGCATTTGGATCGAGCTTACCACGGAAAATATAGGCGTCCACAAAGCGTCCTATATGACCCTGATGATCAAATAACGATCGCAAACACAGAAACAGGTAATACACACACACAGCGTCTTCGCCGGTGAAGACGAGATCCCAGTTTTCTGACGTCGGTTGGTCGTGGCTTCTCCCAACCCTTCCGACGTCGCAATGACTAATCATAGTCATACCATCAGCCCTCCACGACGCGTCACCCTAAGCCGTGGTCCGGCCTCACAGGAAGCACCCTTGGGACGACGTTCCTCTACTCTCTTCATTTTGCAACCTCGACGATGCTTCTGCGCTCGCCCGTCCCACCCAGTGACGCTGTAAAAGCCGTTAGGATTAACAGCATATAGTCAGTTCGAAAAAAAAATTCCCTTCCCTGCGTTCTAGCCGATATCAGTTTTCAAAAAATAATAATTAAGTAGTTACTATAAAATTATATTATGACGACCTGCTTTTGTCTTTTTAAATAAATCGAAGTGACCTTATTGAAAAAGTTGCAAAAAAGCGTAGTGTATTAATGTATTAAGCCTTATTTCAGAATTCGACCTTACTTAGCGTGAGATATTCTCACAATTTATATCAGACTGCCCCGCGATTTCATTGGGTCTCATTGGTATCTTTAGAATAAGAGCTAAATTACCAGTTGCAGGCCTAGTTATCATGTTGGCTATTTTTTTTGAAAATGTAATACAGCTTATGTTGCTCAGTGAAGAAGCAGGTGAAAGAATTTTTGAAATCGGTCCAGTGGTTTTTGCGTGAAAACATTACACACATACATACGCATATATACATTTTTTTTTAATATTTAGGACACTTACACACACGGTCGTCCGTGCCCAAAGTAAGTAATTTAATACTTGTGTTTATGAGTGACGCACAACTGGTAGATATACTACGTATACGTTAAATACATACTTAAATACAAATACACACCCAGGCTCGAAGAACCAACAAATTGTTTATAGAAAATGTTGGCCCTCAGCGAGAATCGAACCCGCGACCCACGGAGCTGAAGGCAGGGTCACTACCTATTGCACCAACGGGTCAGTCAACATACTTTCCTCTTTATAATATTAGTATAGAAGTATAGACATAAATACCAGTCAAAACATAATCTAAACTTCCTTTAAAGCACTGCCATCTATAACTCTTAATTGAGATGGTGACTGGAATTAGGACTGTTCGTTGAATATCAATAGATTTTCATTTCAACTTTTGGTCTAGAATTCGCGTGTTAACTTTAGCCTCAATATGAAACTTTGTTACTATCATTATCGCTTTCATTGTAATAGTGGATATTAAATATGATCTGCAAAATGTCTTAACACTAAGGTTTCCTCTTCTTGTATATATTAATTACTAGCTAGTGGAAATCAGCGTGTCACATTTTTTCTAGAATTCAAATTTTAAACATAAAAGTAGTTATTGTGAGTTAACCATAAGAGATAGAGACATGCTATTGCGGACTTTTTTGTAGTAGTTTTATAGATCTACAATTCTCTAGTACATTACTATAATGATTTATAGAAGCAGGCGTTACTTTGCGGAATTCCATATTACAAGCAATATAACAGAACTAACTACTTTGCTATAATCCGCACGGGTTAAGTGAATGCATGCAAAGCCAATGTGTATGAAGCAATTTACGCACCTTATACATGCAGGACCAGCCATCACATGCACCCCAAGGCGCAATTCACCAGCAACAACGCACACAAAAGCAGCACACACACCCACCACCACAATCTCGACGATCGTTTCGCCCCGAAACCGAAGCCTCATCAGGAGGATAGGCTCCACGACAAAAATCGTGATGCAATCGTATTGGCTTTGCATGCATTCACTTAACCCGTGCGGATTATAGCAAAGTAGTTAGTTCTGTTATATTGCTTGTACATTACTATAACGTATCTCTGCTGGTTTATGCAGCGCACGCGACTAAAGCTCCCAGAAAGTTATTTAACAACTGCGCAATCTCTTCAATACAATTTACATAATACCGATATGTACTAGTAACTTCAACCATCCGGAAGTATTGCACTATCTTTTGGTGAAAACCGTAAAAAACTCCGTTCAGTAGGCTTTGAGAAAATCGATTGCAAACAGATAGCTTTTTGGGACTTTGTTTTATAATAAGCATAGATGCAGAAGAACTATAAAAAATAATTATAAAATAAAGTCCCCAAAAGCTGTCTTGTCTGTATGTGATCGATTTTCTCAAAATCTATTGAACCGATTTGTACGGATTTTACTCATAGATAGTGCAATTCTTCCGGATGCTTTAAGTTAATTTAGGTTTTATGCACATTATGTTGAAGAGATCGCGCAGTTTAAAAACTCACCTGCTGAGAGCGTTAGTCACGTGCGTCACGTAAACCAAGAGAGATTGGATACAGGATAGAGATTTATTAACCTTAAAAAAAAATACTCCAAAAAGTCCTGGACAGCATGTCTCTATCTCTTATGGTTAACTCAACTCACAATAACTACTTTCATGTTGAAAATCACAATGAAATACACGGGTTTCCACGCGAGCGAGGCCGCAAACATAGCTAGTCAAAAATAATTATGAAGTTCTTTTGAAACTTAGTCAAGTTTTTCTAAGTTTTCGTTAAATTTATAATATTATATAGGCAATTTTAGAGCACAGCAAAAAATATACGTATCATTAACAATATTTGCTGTGCTTCAAAGTTGTCTTTTTGTTACGTTAACTGTCTACATTAATGGTCTCCTCCTAATAAAGGATTAATTCTTTACAGTAATTCACAATTATGTTTTTTTTAATAAATCTTGTAACTCCTTATTTTCCGGGATTCTTTATATTGTACAGCAATCTAAATTTCTATTCTTTATACTTTAAGTTAAAATAATTAATTTTGTTGCTAGTCCTGCGATTGTAATGGCTTTATCCAATCATCCCGTAAGTTTTAAATTTTTTCATCTCACGTAGAATGGATAGGGACTAGCGGAACGCTAGAATTTTTTTTGATATCGGAAAATTCTGACTGAATTCACTTTCAATTTCATTAAATGATTTTAGTATTTTATCGTGGAATCGGAAACAATCAGAATTGCAAAGCTTCTTTCGTTAGAGAATGCTTTTGAAGCTAAGCGAAACTTATGAGGTTTACCCTATTAGTATATAGATCCTTTAATTGTTCATAAATTCCGCTTGTCTATACTTTTAAAACGAATATATTTCGTAATGGGGCCTGTAGGAAATAAATATACATAGTCAATAGAATACTTACCGCAGTGTGGTATCCGGTTGAGTAGAATAGACTACCCTCATTTCTTACCGAGGTGTCGTAAAAGACGACTAAGGTAAGTTGAGCCACCGTGTGACATCCGGTTGAGTAGAATAAACCACCCTCTTTCTTACCGAGGAGTCGTAAAATACGACTATGGTAAGTTGACGTCAGGCAGGCGGCCGGTCGTAAAATACGGAGCCAAATCATGTGACAGCATATTTGTAACATGTTGTGCCGCACCCACTTAGAGTGGGATTAGGGCAGGAGAGTCATGATGATGAGTCAATACAATACTTAATATAAATAGATTAAAAATTGCGAAAGAAAATATTAGTATTGTTGTGAAGCCATCTTTTTCGAATTATTATGAAGGTCTTTAAATTTTTGGCGGTCACCGGCGTTGCTGGTGGTACGCAACGGGGATCACAATAGATCAAAATGTTCAAAGTGATACTGGGCCTAGAGACCCTGCATAGCCGCTATTAGAAGAAGGTCTAGATCTGAAATAACGCACTTTAGTTTAAAAGTCTCAGAGAAAATTTAATATACCAAACCAAGCAGCTATTTTATGGCCTCTTACTATCCCACTGTTGGGCATAGGCTCTGCTTTCTCTATGTTTCAGGAGAGAAAGGTTGGAGCTAAAAATAACCACGTTGCTCCTGGTAGATAACATATATCCTCTAGAGATATGCTGGTTTCCACACGATATTATTCTTCACCGAAATATTCAAATACCAACTTGTGTGTCTCATACACAAGTTTTATCAGAAAAAGTGAGTGGTATTCATAGTTAACCGACTAGTTTCCAATAATTTATAGAAGCAGGTGTTACTTTGCCGAATTCCATATTATAGAAACTAACAGAACTAATTTGCTATAATCTGCGCGGGTTAAGCGAATGCATGCAATGTTAATCTGTATGAAGCAGGCAAAATTCACGTACCTTGAACATGCACGACAAGTCACCACATGCATCCCACGACGCCTCCACAAGTAACAATGGCATTACGATTTTGTCGTGGAGCCTAACCTCCTGATGATGCTTCGGTTTCGGGGCGAAATGATCGTAGAGGTTTTGGTGGTGGTTTTGTGTATTGCTTGTGTGCATTGTTGCTGATGGGGGCGTCTTGGGATGCATGTGGTGACTTGTCCTGCATGTGTAAGCTACCTGCTTCATAAACATAAGCTTTGCACGCATTCGCTTAACCCACGCGGATTATAGCAAAGTAGTTCTATTATAGTTTCTGTGACTAGTTTCCAGCCCATCCGGGGCCCATATTCATGAGCTCTTTAATCAGCGTCATTGGCGGAAATTGGCAGATCCCACCGCGAAGATCCAGGTTCACCCGATAGAATAAGACGTGATTGTAGCTGATGTCTATACATTAACATTAGATATTTTTTTCATAAGGTTTATGCCGCGAGTATAATCGAGGGGTGTAGTTATTTGCTCGTAAGTGTATTAAAGTTAAGTCTTATCGATATTAAAGTGTGTCCAATGATGTGCTTATTGAGTTTTATGGACACAATTTACGAGAGACGCGAATAACATCGCACGCAGCTATTGCGGAAGATCAATTATAAAGGGTGTGGTAAACGAAGAGTAAGTTAAATTCAAAATATTCTTTATTCATCACAAATAAGCTTATTCTAGTACTTTTCGTCAAGGATCGGAAAGAAGGAAAACATTGTGTAAAGTTTCTTTATTTTTTTATATACTTAGCGGCCAGACTGCCAGTTCATTACTAATAGTTATAGAGGATACAACGTCAAAGGAATACTTATGTATCTGTACGGAATCTGAAAAGTTACTGTTACTACTAAATAACAAAATAATTATTTCTATAATAATATCTTTTGTTAATGAAATATTAATTTATATAATTTCTCGTTGAAATATAATTTCCATTGAAAAAAATCACTAACAAATGAAATGCGAAATTCAATAGGTTTCTCCTTTGAATGGAATGTATTGGAAATTGCTAATAAAATTTATTCGCTCGCTGACGCTTTGACGTTCTCCGATTTAACTTAAAGAAATTAACGCCTAACGTCAAGTTATGCTCGGTATTACAAGGCAGATTGTTTGGGAATGATTACCGAACAAATCTATACAGCTTTACAATTTCAATTTAGTGATTATGTTATACAGAACTGTACTAAAATACCTTACAAAATACTTTGCGTAAAGTGTTTAGATTTTGACTTACAAACGTAAGATATTGTTTCTATATCAAAAATTCTATGATAAATTATAAAAAATATAAAACTAAAATATAAAAAGTTATAAAAATCTATATTTCAAAAGTAAATAAATGATGCTAAAGTTTTATGGATGACTTTTAAATATCATCTCAAAAATTTTCCTCGTTTTTTGTATGATGATATATTATTATTTAATCTAATACAACACTAGGTATCTCAAAACTTATCGCATAGCATTATGTCTTATGGAATATTGCTGTGGGGTAAATGCGCGGATAGTGAAAAAATTTTCGTATTACAAAAAAGAGCCATACGTGGCATCTACAATTTTAGTCCGCGTGATTCTCTGCGAGAGAAGTTTAAGGAAATAGGTATTCTTACATTTGCTTCATAGTATATTTTAAACAATGTAATTTTTGTACATAAAATATAAAGAATTATAAAACGATAGGTGATGTATATAATAGACAAAGTAGGAACCGACACAAGCTTGCGACTCCTGCTTTGCGCCTAGCAAAAGTAAGTAAATCGTTTGTGGGTATGGGTATAAGATTCTATAATAAAATTCCGAAATCAATTTTAGCCATGCCATTACAGCAGTTTAAAACCACTGTTAAAAAGAGGCTGATACAGAAAGCCTACTATACTGTTGAAGATTACTTAGATGATAAGGATGTGTGGATATAGGTGCACTTCTACCCTGTACAAGACAGTAATAAATAAATGTAACTAGTTCTAAGATTTATATTTCAAAAAGAGCAACCGCCGAGTTTCTTGCTGACTCTTCTCGGTAGGAACAGCTTTCCGAACCAGTAGTAAAGTTGACGATTCAAAAGAACTTGTTTACAAGTTTACTTGAATAAAGAATATTTTGAATTTGAATTTATCCTATGACTCTTCATTTATACTTGTTATAAAACAAGTCCCCAAAAGCTTTCTGTCTGTATGTGATCGATTTTCTCAAAATCTACCGAACGAATTTTTTTACGGTGATGACTAAAAGTGCACTTCAGGGGTCGTTGATTCGATTTCCGCTGAGAACCAACATTTTGAAAAAACAATTTTTGGGGTTAATATATAGATACCGGCTATACTCAAGTCTAATTTTATCGGATTAGCCCGACTAGTTTCGAACCCATCCGTGATATTCCATGAGTGCCCGTCGCGATAACGTCGTGTGAAGAGCTCATGAATAAGTGCCCCGAACGGGCTCAACGATAGTTTTTGCCCGCGGCTTCGCTCGCATGGAATTTGATTTGCCACGGTAACTAATTTAATTAAATTTATGATTCACAATTTTAGTCATAGTGGCTTGCACATAAAAGGTAGATCTATGCTGTCGCGGACTTTTATTTAGAACTATTCAAGACAAACAATACTACGGTACATCATCTTTGTGTAACTCCAATGGTTTAGGCAGCGCACGCCGAGATAGCTCTCCGAGGCCAGATTTTTTCCGACTTTATTGACATGTATCGTTGCATTACATAGAATCATTACTAATTGTAGCCTATATGTTATTCCGATTTATTACCTATATAATATGTAACTGTAAAGTTTCATCCTAATCCGTCCAATAGTTTTTTCGTGAAAGAGTAACAAACATCCACCCATACTCACAAACTTTCGCATTTATAATATTAGTAAGAGTAAGATAAGATGAATACTACTCACGAGAGTTAAAATTTTTAAAAAAATGGGTTCTTCGAGTCTGGGTGTATTTATGTATTTAAGTATTGCGTTACCTAGTTTGGGGACAGATGACCGTGTGTGTGATTGTCCCTTATATTTATTTAAATATTCTGGTCCATAGGTCTACCCAACGACCTGTCAGTGTACTGGCACCAGTACCCCTACAGTCTGGGAGTGGTGTTCTGTAAGCTGCGAGCTCTCATCTCTGAAGCGTAAGTACCATTTAATTTTTTAAATTCCCTCACAGAAACTATAACAGACCTACCTACTTTGCTATAATCCGCGCGGGTTAAGAGAATGCATGCAAAGCTCTTGTGCATGAAGCAGGTAAAGTTCATGTGTGTAAACATGCAGGACACGTTGCTGCAATGTTGCTGATGAAGGCGTCTTGAATGCATGTGTTGACTTGTCCTGCATGTGTAAGGTACTTGAATTTTACCTGCTTCATACTCACTAGCTTTGCATGCATTAGCTTAACCCGCGCGGTTCATAACAAAGTAGTTCTGTTATAGTTACTGTAATATGGAATTCCGCAAAGTATACTTCTATAAAATCATCATTTTAAATACTCTCAATTAATTATAAAAGTAAAAATAGTATAGTTGTATTATAGTATATTAAATAAGTACTCACAATCACTATGCACTCCGTCCATGTTCAATAAAAAAGCCGAGGTCACTAACATTTCGCTTTTTGACTTCTTTCTTAAGTCGTTCTTGTTCGCTATTCTCAGACTGAAAGCTCGAGGCGCACGACACGACTGCTTATATAGTGAACTAATCATTCGAGAATGTTCTGGATTACGGAACACGACTCGTAAACAACGTGAATCGTTTCGCACCGATTAGCATCAAGCGGCTTTAAAGTCTACATGAGTCTACATTGAGCATGCGTTTTACGAACTCTTTTTGCTGCTCCGTAACAATATATTGGATGTTAATAGGTAGTAAATTTTACTGTCGCGAGAAATGTGTCTTTATATAAAAACTAGCTTTTAAGCGAAACTTCGTTCGCGTGGACTGCAGTATTACTATTTGAGTAAACTCTTATACTTAGGTATATTAATTATGGTTAAAGTGAGTTAACTTTAAATGCTAGACATATGCTGTTTCAGACTTTTATTTAGAATTTTTAAAGGGGAACAATTTTGTAATACATGATTTTTCAATAACTTTCACCGTTTACTTAGCGCACGCAAGGAAAGCTTTAAATTATGCCGTTTTCGCAATATTTTTACCGCTGCTCCTCTCTTATTCATCTGCGTGATGTTATTTAGTCTACAAAGCTTCCTCGATAAATGGACTATCTTATACTGAAAGAATTTTTCTATTCGGTCCAGTAGTTCCTGAGATTAGCGCGTTGAACCATTCGTTAAATAATCAATCAATCAAACAAACAAACAAACAAACCAACTCTTCAGCTTTTTATATTTGTCGGATCATCATCAGGGGGGGTCATCAGAATAGAATGAGAGACAGACAACACTACGGAAGCATGATTCGCAACGCGAAGGTTGTTACATAACCTCCAAAAACAGGGCCGGGCGCGGGCGTGAACGGGCCAAGCAAGTCACAGCACAGTTTAGTTAATTGTAATTTAGAATTATTACCAGATCGATTCTACCACCAGTTCGGAACGCTGTCATCCACTGAGAAGAACTGGCAAGAAACTCAGCGGTTGCTCTTTTCACGTATAACAATCATCCGAGGTTGGATTTTAATAACACGCAACGTAATGTGGGTAGGTGCGGATCTGCCCGAACAACAGAAAACTACACTATAGTGATCACACGAATATGCGGGTAGATTCTAATAACACGGGACAATTAATACAGGTAGTCGCGGAAATACCTAACCAAAATTAAAACAACAGAAATTAATGATACTAGTTGCGTAGTTACGCCACATAGACCTGCTGGTTGAAACCAACCAAGACGAGTTGAAACACGATCAAAACGGGCGAGCGTTTATTAATCGTACAAGTCTTGCTATAATCCGCGATACAGTAAATAGAAAATATATATAGTGTTTAATGTATAGTGGATTATCAGTATTTTCATACCCGATACGTGCAGGATTCGTAAAAGCACATGCACAAACCTCCACCACTTCCACCAAAATACACAAGCACTACACAGTTTCACTATCACAAACTCAACAATCGTTTCGCCCCGCAACCGAGGCATCATCAGGAGATAGACTCCACGACAAAATCGCAAAGCGAAGCGTTATGCAAACAAGCATTGTTATATAGTAATCGGTTCATCCCCACCTTTACCTCTGAACACGTGCAACAAGCTTGAACTTGAAACATTTATCTGCTCGTTAATGAGGGTGCCATTGTTATGCTTAATGATTTCTAATTGTTCCAAAATATTCAATTTTAAGCTTTTTTCGCAGGTGTGCAGTATTTCGAAACAATGGTCATTAGGAACTTTATGACCGCTTTCTAACAAATGTTTCGCGAAATGTGAATTTTGTGGCTTATTATTCCTGAAAGCGACCATATGTTCTTTAAAACGGGTTTCAAAATTACGACCAGTCTGACCCACATATGTATCATTGCATTCAGGACATTTTATTTTGTAAATACCACTCTTTTTCGGGCTTTCTAATTTGTCTTTATTATTGCATAATATCTTTTTTAAGCAGTTATTACTTTTAAAACCTAATTTTATATTTGACTTTGTTTTAAATATAGTTGAAATTCGTTCTGACAATGTTCCAAAATAGGTCAAACTGGCTTTGTATTTATTATCTTTGTAATGTGGCACCGCATAGAAGTGTTTTGTCAATTGCAACTTCTGTTTATTTTTTAATATATTTTGTACTAATTGCTCATCGTAGCCATTGGAATGCGCCATCTGGTTGATTATTTGCAGCTCATTGTTAAAATTCTTTTCCGAAAGAGGGACTGATAAGAGTCTGTGTATATGACTATGAAAGGCAGCAAGTTTGTGTTGCCAGGGGTGAAAGGAAGAAGCAGGTATGATCGTATCCGTGTAGGTTGGTTTGCGAAAGATCTCAAACGTATGTTCGTTGTTAGACCGTGTAATAGTTAGGTCAAGAAAGTTTAGTGAGTTATTCTGCTCTGATTCTAATTTGAAACTAATTTTGGGATGTTTGGAGTTTATATTATTAATAAAAATATCAAGTTGTCTATCTGTACCCGTCCAGCATATAATTATGTCATCCACATACCTATAATAGTAAAGTATGTTTTTATTAAGGACAATATGTTGATTTTCGAAGTGGTCCATGAAAATTTCAGCCATAAGCGGACTTAAAGGGGAGCCCATGGCTAAACCATCCTTTTGATGATCATCAAAAGGATGGTTTAGCCATGGGCTCCCCTTTAAGTCCGCTTATGGCTGAAATTTTCATGGACCACTTCGAAAATCAACATATTGTCCTTAATAAAAACATACTTTACTATTATAGGTATGTGGATGACATAATTATATGCTGGACGGGTACAGATAGACAACTTGATATTTTTATTAATAATATAAACTCCAAACATCCCAAAATTAGTTTCAAATTAGAATCAGAGCAGAATAACTCACTAAACTTTCTTGACCTAACTATTACACGGTCTAACAACGAACATACGTTTGAGATCTTTCGCAAACCAACCTACACGGATACGATCATACCTGCTTCTTCCTTTCACCCCTGGCAACACAAACTTGCTGCCTTTCATAGTCATATACACAGACTCTTATCAGTCCCTCTTTCGGAAAAGAATTTTAACAATGAGCTGCAAATAATCAACCAGATGGCGCATTCCAATGGCTACGATGAGCAATTAGTACAAAATATATTAAAAAATAAACAGAAGTTGCAATTGACAAAACACTTCTATGCGGTGCCACATTACAAAGATAATAAATACAAAGCCAGTTTGACCTATTTTGGAACATTGTCAGAACGAATTTCAACTATATTTAAAACAAAGTCAAATATAAAATTAGGTTTTAAAAGTAATAACTGCTTAAAAAAGATATTATGCAATAATAAAGACAAATTAGAAAGCCCGAAAAAGAGTGGTATTTACAAAATAAAATGTCCTGAATGCAATGATACATATGTGGGTCAGACTGGTCGTAATTTTGAAACCCGTTTTAAAGAACATATGGTCGCTTTCAGGAATAATAAGCCACAAAATTCACATTTCGCGAAACATTTGTTAGAAAGCGGTCATAAAGTTCCTAATGACCATTGTTTCGAAATACTGCACACCTGCGAAAAAAGCTTAAAATTGAATATTTTGGAACAATTAGAAATCATTAAGCATAACAATGGCACCCTCATTAACGAGCAGATAAATGTTTCAAGTTCAAGCTTGTTGCACGTGTTCAGAGGTAAAGGTGGGGATGAACCGATTACTATATAACAATGCTTGTTTGCATAACGCTTCGCTTTGCGATTTTGTCGTGGAGTCTATCTCCTGATGATGCCTCGGTTGCGGGGCGAAACGATTGTTGAGTTTGTGATAGTGAAACTGTGTAGTGCTTGTGTATTTTGGTGGAAGTGGTGGAGGTTTGTGCATGTGCTTTTACGAATCCTGCACGTATCGGGTATGAAAATACTGATAATCCACTATACATTAAACACTATATATATTTTCTATTTACTGTATCGCGGATTATAGCAAAATAATTTTATTATTACTTTTGTATTATGGATCTCCGCAAAGTAACGCCTAATTCTATAAATTACGTACAAGTCTTGTTTACGAGAGACTCCAAGTGATGACGCCGCATAAGCGTAAGCTAATAACCGTGTGAGCCAAGTTTTGCAAAAAGACTGGCGTCGCTATAGCAATCTCAGTTATTTATAGCACTGACAAACGACTCCCTACCTTTCTATTGGTCACGTGCTTACCTTGCCGCCAAAATACGAGGTATGAAAATCTAAAGAGATAATATTTGACTACTTCCGTTCCTGAGAGAGCTAGAGAGCTGTGATAGCCCAGCGGTGAGACCGTGCGACTCTTTCGAGGGGAACACGAGTTCAAACCCGGGCAGGCACCAATGAGTTTTTCTATTAAAACTCATGTGTCTAATTCATAATTGCAGTTTATCACACGCTTTTCGGTGAAGGAAAACATCGTGAGGAAACCTGCATATCACTAGAGAATTCTGTTGATATGTGTAACCTACCAATCCGCATTGGAGCAGCGTGGTAGGTCTTAGCTCCAACCCTTCTCTCCAGAAACGGAGAGAGGAGGCCTATTCCCAGCAGTGGGATATTAACAGGCCGCTACTTTTACTTTTTTTACACGCTTTTCGGTGAAGGAAAACATCGTGAGGAAACCTGCATATCTCTAGAGAATTCTGGAGATATGCGTAACCTACCAATCCGCATTGGAGCAGCGTGGTAGGTCTTAGCTCCAACCCTTCTCTCCAGAAACGGAGAGAAGAGGCCTATTTCCAGCAGTGGGATTGTAACAGGCTGGTACTACTTTTACTTCCGTTCCTGATTTAAAGATGGCGCTACAGAAGTGGCGTCATATTAGTATAGATGACCTTAAAATGCCTTGAAATTTTCGCACGCTCTTTCGTATTTATAACATGAATATCTTGTCTTTTCCTTACACACACAGTTGATGTGTACTTTGGCGGGAATAATTAACCCAACTGCTCGGGATGACAACAAGTAAACTCATTATGTACTTGATGAAAGAACAACAAAAACAATAGAAGCGACAGAGGTAATTTATTATAATACCCTTTTTTGAATGGGGTTAATTCTAGACAGTATTGACAGTGAATATAATTTTATTGATATAAATTTATTGGGAATTTTCCACAGATGGGCCTGAAAATAAGCTATGTAGTATGATGTGCCAACTGGTCGCAGCATGATATTGAGATGCGGCCTCTTAGATTGAAACATAATAATTTCCTAGTGTTGGACGAAATTATTTATTGCTATGTTATAAATTGTTGTATTAAGTGATTTTGTTATGTATTTTACTTTAAATAAAAAAAATGGACAATTATACACACGGATGTCTGTCCCAAAAGTAACTTAATTCTTGTGTTTTGGGCGACGGGCAACTCGTTAAAATACACGCAGACTCCAATAACCAAAAAATTAGATTTTTATTTGTATATAAAAATATAATATCATTTAAAAATATATGCTATTATTTAAATCTATAATTTCCGCCGCGTGGTATCCGGCTGAGTAGAATACTAGAATACTATACTCATTTCATACCGATGTGTCGTAAAAGGCGACTAGGGTAAGTTGATGTCTTATGGAATATTGCTGTGGGGTAAATGCGCGGATAGTGAAAAAATTTTCGTATTGCAAAAAAGAGTCATACGTGGCATCTACAATTTAAGTCCGCGTGATTCCCTGCGAGAGAAGTTTAAGGAAACAGGTATTCTAACATTTGCTTCACAGTATATTTTAAATAACGTAATTTTTGTATATAAAAATATAAAGAATTATAAAACGATAGGTGATGTATATAATAGACAAAGTAGGAACCGACATAAGCTTGCGACTCCTGCTTTGCGCCTAGCAAAAGTACGTAAATCGTTTGTGGGTTTGGGTATAAGATTCTATTATAAAATTCCGAAATCAATTTTGGTCATGCCATTACAGCAGTTTAAAAACACTGTTAAAAAGAGGCTGATACAGAAAGCCTACTATACTGTTGAAGATTACTTAGATGATAAGGATGTGTGTATATAGATGCACTTCTACCCTGTACAAGACAGTAATAAATAAATGTAACTAGTTCTAAGATTTATATTTTAAAAAGAGCAACCGCCGAGTTTCTTGCTGGCTCTTCTCGGCAGGAACAGCTTTCCGAACCAGCAGTAAAGTTGACGATTCAAAAGCACTTGTTTACAAGTTTACTTGAATAAAGAATATTTTGATTTGATTTGATTGATTTGGTACATGGTCGGTAGAAAAATAACTAGCTAAATTATCAACATGTTTATAGCATGTTGTGTCGACCCCACTCAGAGTGGGAAAAAGGCAGGAGAATGATGATTTAAATCTTTTTTTAAGTTTTAAAGATACAAACACATGAACGCCGACTTTTGTTTTTAAAGAAAGTGTTTGCTAGACAAGTCTTATTTTATTAAATGCTTACCAGTATAAATTCTATAAAAGAGAATAGCTAAGAAATACTGTTTGCCTGCCGTAATAAATCGCTAAACTGATTGTTTGTGCAAACGGGCCGAGGTTTTATTTTCAAGCTCGCCTCAACAAGCAATTAACCGAGGCGTGTAATCGCATATCATTTTTTCACACTAGCAGCCCGTATATACGCTCGCATTAAATCCCTCAGTACATTAAGGCTAGTGTGCTAAGAGCTGACTGGGCAATATGTTGTTTCAAAAATGTCTACTCTACTTTAAAATACTGAATACATGCTAATATTATTAATGCAAACAAAATTAATTAATATTATTAATATTAAAAATGCATTTCTGTTGCTTTTACGGCTATACCGCTGGTCCAATAGAGAATCAAACTTTGATTGATTCGCCCGTTTGCGCAGTTGACAGTGACCCTGCCTATAGGTTCGCGGGTCGCGGGTCCGATTTCCACCGAGGGCCAACATTTTCTGTATACAACTTGCAGATTTTTTCGAGTCTGGATATATATTTGTATTTTTTATTTATTTTAAAAAATATATACATATATACTTACCAATTGTCTGTCACTCATACCACGTAATGTAATGTAAGTTTACTTACCTTGGGGATGGACGACCGTGTGTGTGTGTCCCATATATTTATTATATATATTTATTATTTATATTTACAACATTATCATCATCCTCCTGCCCTTATCCCACTCTGAGTGGGGTCGGCACAACATGTTAACATGTTGTCACATGATTTGGCTACGTATTTTACGACCGGTCGCCTGATTGACGTCAACTTACCTTAGTCGCCTTTTACGACAGGTCGGTAAGAAATGAGGGTGGTCTATTCTACTCAGCCGGATACTACACGGCGGGCATAGAAAAATTACAATATAATTAAGGTTATATCAACACTAGTCAACGCAAGTAGGTGGTGGAACACTGTCAGGTTTTTAGTCGGTGAGAGTCCGACATACCCGCCGCTCAACCCCGTCGGGCGGTGATGACCTATAATGGGTTTTCCTGACATAAAAAAGAAAAGTAGGAATCTCAAATATAATTAAACAAACAAATATAATAAAAGTAAATTTATCTTTATTGCGAATTTTAATAATAAAGCGTGTCATCCATATAATTAATAGAATAAGATGTTTTTTTCCTTAAATTCATAGTGCAAATATAATGAAACGTTTGTGTCGTTAAAATCCGCGATGTATTCAAATTCGTAAAAAAAAAATGTATCATGATTACTTTCATGTCACTTAGATGTCATTGTATATTAACGTTTGTTTGATATTTGATTTCATGATTGCAAAGTTGCCAGTGTAAAAACTTTTGGTAGATATAGGTAAGTGACATCGAGTGCGTTAAATCGAGTCACTACTTAGTTCGCGATCACAGCGGATGCATCTTGCCGAAACCTTCAACCTTATACAAAGGTATATCGGTTTAATGGCGTTGTGCTCCGTTTGTTCATATACTAACAATTTTTATTTAAAATATTTTTGATTGTCTTTTCTTCTGTCAAGCGCAGACACTCATTAACTAACTATGTTATAACCCCCTTTCCGGATTGATCCTTTTTTATTTTTACAATCTTTTATTATTTAAGAACTATATTAAGAGACTTTCATTGAATTGCCCGTTCCTCCTCCTCCTCCTTGCGTCGTTACCCCAATACTGGGGGTCGTGACCTCTTCATAAAAACACCTTCTCTTTGGCAATCGTCTTCCATCTGTTCCGGCTTTCGGCCACGTGGATGGCCTCGGAGACTGTTGTTTTGACAGTGGTGCGGATCTGGTCTGACCAGCGCATAGGGCTACGTCCTCTAGGTCTCTTGCCGTCGACCTTACCGGTGACGATAAGTTTCTGCAGGTCGTCGTCGGGCTTACGAGCAATATGCCCAAAGAACTCAAAGATCCACCGTAGGCATATGTTTCACAGTCTCCGTTTTCATGTTAATTTTGAGTTCTTCGAGCACTGACCTATTTGTCCTATGCGCAGTCCAAGGGATGCGCAATAATTTCCTCCAGCACCACATCTCAAATGCATCAATTCGTTTGCGGTCTGCCAGTTTGAGTGTCCATGTCTCTGCGCCGTATAAAAATATGGAGAAGACTAGACTATTTACAAGTGTGATTTTTGTCCTATTCCTTATGTTGCGGTCTTTCCATATTCTTTCCAGCTGTGACATGGCACTCTTTGACATTCCAATACGCCGACGGATTTCATTTTCACATCCAATCCAATCCATCAAATAGCCGACGGATTTCATTTTCACATGAACCGGTGTTGGTTATTTCGGAGCCCAGGTATATGAAGTTACTAACAATTTCTAAATTATGAGTCCCACTGAGCTTTAATTTAGATGCCCGGTCCACAACCATGACTTTGGTTTTTGAGCGGTTTATGCTCAGCCCTAAATCCATGCTGTAACGTTCCATTCTATCCAGAAGAGAGCACAATTCAACTTCATCCGCTGCAAAAAGAATAGTGTCATCGGCATAGCGAAGATTGGAGATCTTAGTGCCATTGACATTTATGCCGCCATCCCAGTCTTCACAGGTTTGTCTAATAATGTACTCCCCGTAGATGTTAAATAAGATGGGAGATAGAAATCCCCTTTCCTAATAACAACTAATCAAATCAAAATATTCTTTATTCAAATAAGCTCTTTCGAGCACTTTTGACTCGTCGAGGATCAATATGATTAATTAATCTAGAACTGTTTTGTAATATTGCTCTTACCGAGAAGAACCAGCAAGAAACTCGGCGATAATTCTTTAAAACATTTTAAATTTTTATTAGTAACCTGCACGCAGTCTTGTATGAAGCTGAAAGGATTTTCAAATCCAGGCATTTTCATCATCCAAATAATCTTATCTCTCTCTGTAGGCTGGTCTAGTATGGATTGCGGAATTTTATTGTAAAAGCGAATACCGAGACCAACGAATGAGATGCTAACCCTTACCATCATGCTGTTAACATCATAGTATTATTTATATCAAATATTCACATTTACACGCAACACAAAACTCCGTAATATCCCCTGCTCGAGGGTTGCCTGTGTAAAAAATGTGTTCTACCGATCTTTTACCCCATTAATGACACACATTATGATTAAATAACATTTTATTGTGTGTTAATATCAGCGGAATGTTTGAATAGCAAAAGGTTCCACATTTACACAAAATATTTCCGATAGAACGAGCACGAGATTACGTTTTCCGTATAAATGGAATGTTGTTTGAGTCCACACATAATATCTGCCTACGCGTGTTATTTAAGCGACTTTATTAAATAATAGTTATAGCCTGCGATTTTTGCCATCAAAACATATCATTCATCATTCTCCTGCCTTTATCCCACTCTAAGTGGGGTTGGCACAACAAGTTAACATATAGTCAGTCACTTGATTTGGCTACGTATATTACGATAGACTGCCTGCCTGACGTCAACTTACCTTAGTCGTACTTTACGATCCCTCGGTAGGAAAGAGGGTGGTCTACTCTACCGGATAACACACGGTGGGTCAACTTACCTTAGTCGCCTTTTACGACACCTCGGTAAGGAATGAGGATGGTCTATTCTACTCAGCCGGATACCACACGGCGGGTCAACTGACCTTAGTCGTTTTTTACGACACCTCGGTAAGAAATGAGGGTGGTCCATTCTACTTAGCTGAATACCACACGGCGGTTTTGCCCTCAAAACATATATTTATTAGGTATAATTTGAAGCTGCATTTATTCGTCGAAAAATTGTTTTAAGACTATTATTTACAAGAGAAAGTCCGAGCTTAGTGACTCTGGTCCTTTTAAAGGGTGTTAAGGCTTAAAGGAATATCGTCAACGGACCGGTTTCGTTATTTATCATAAGTTTTATTAGAACTCATATTATAGGGCTATAGGCAATACAATAAATAGTTAAAACACCATCACAAGAAATATACAACATATTTCAATTAAAATTGTACTTATAAGTTTAATAACAATAATAATAACCGGCCATGTTTCGCCATGGCTGTCTAAAATTTCCTTAATCAATTTTCCTCCTTTTACGCATGTGAGAAAATCAGTGAACGCAATATCCATCTGCATTTGCACATCGCAGTTAAACTTTGATACCGTCCAAATGAAGATAATGTAATTGTTTAAAAAAATAATTCATTGAAACCTGTAGTTCTATCGTAATGCAGAAAAAACAGCAGAGTTATATCAAATAACTTATACTTACTTTATTAATAGTTATTTTGCGGTGATCTACAATACAAAAGAATTAAAAACTCTAACATTTAGTTATACTTTTACAAGCTTTACTTGGGACTTTGTTCGCATAAATTCAAGTGTTTTGAACACCCTCAATTATATATTTTTATTTCTTTTCCTAGAAAGTAAATCGCCAACTTTTCCTATATCAAAGTTGGACATATAAGTTTAAATTAAATCAAATTACATGTATATTTATCCAGCGGATTAGAATGCGTAACAGACAGATAATATTTCTCATTTATAATATGAGTATAAATTTATTATTTACCATCAGGTGAGCTAGTGGATTTAGTTTACAATGTTACCATTATTTTACTATTAATAATGAAAATTACTGTTAAAGTTTTGCGTAACTTTTACCAGTTAATTTAGGCAAGCAATTTATGAAAACATGCCGTGCGACTATAACTTTGAACTGTCGCAACACAATAGCAGCTTAATGGATTTTATAGACTTAATTGTTGTAATATTTATGACTGAAATAGCAGATATAATATTTTCAGCACATATTTATGTTTTATATCGATATTTTACATATTGTTATGAACATGCAAAAATCTATCGTAATGTTTATGTCATAGAATTCAGCTTGACGCTAATCGTCTTAAACAGTCACGTTGTTTACGACCCGTATTCCATATCCCTGCCACTACTAATCAAGAAGCAGAATATTCTCGAATAGTTTGTTCACTATATAAGCGGTGGTATCGCGCGCTTTGGGGATTCAATTTGCAAATAGTGATCGAGATCGAAATAATAGTGACATCGGCTTTGAAATTACTTTATTTACTTTAAATTATTTACTGCATAGTGATTGTAGACCAATTTTGCAGTGAACGAACAACTGTCAATATTAAGGCATTATTTTGTGGAGTTCAATATTACAGAAGCCATGATGATATTATTCTTATATGTTATAAAAAAGTCTCACGTCACGTCTATCTGTCTGTTCACGATAAATTAAAAAAAATACCGACAGAGCCTTCAAGCGGTTTTCCAAAATAGATTGTGATTGAATATAATTTCAGTAGGTGATCCCCGATTAGAGAAAATCTATGTAATGACAAATGTATAATAAACTATCTGCCACCGTGTGGTATCCAGCTGTGTAGAATATACCACCCTCATTGACGTCAGGCAAGCAGTCAGTATAAGATAGTGTGTAGCCAAATCATCCAAGAAAATGCTTAAATCATGTTATGCCGACCCTTAAAGTGGGATAAGGGCAGGAGAATGATGATGTGCAATCCGATTTCAAACCTTACACATTCAGTATTTGTAAAACTAATGGGCTAGAAAGCATATCCACCACGCTACGCTAGCATTGCACACATTCACTAAGATAGACTAACGATTTTAGCAAAGCATTGATATATGAGATAGACTGCACGACAAAATCACAAAGTTTTGCGACACTTCACTTCTGTAGAATTTGAAGTAATGCGTATTTCAATGCATAATTTCAAAACCTATTTGAGAGTTGAATCAAATCTAAATATACTTAATCCATATAATTTTTCCAAGCACTTTCGAATCGTTGGAAATCACATTTGAACGATTGTTGCTCTTGCCCAGAATAACCAGCAAAAACCTCGACAAACTGGCTTTGAATACATTTTTTATAATTAAGTCCAGTACGAAGCTGGGACGATTTTTAAGTTCAAAATACGTTCCAATTTAATTCCAATCTTCGACTGCGACTTTTGACTGTTTTTTTCCAGTAATCACTACGTAATTGACTATTGGCCTCATAAGTAGGCTCAGAGTCGCTCAACGGGCGATGGAGCGATTTATTCACGGAGTGTCTCAACGTGATCAAATCAGAAATGAGGAGATCCATAGAAATACCAGAATCACTGATACAGCTCGGGGTGTCGGAAAGCTGAAGTGGCGATGAGCGGGGCACACAGTGCGGAGAACCGATGTCGTTGGGGTCTCAATGTGTTGGAATGACGACCCGCACCGGAAAACGCAGTGTCGGTAGACCCCCTATGACATGGACTGACGACCTCATATAGGTCGCGGGGAGCCGCTGAATTCAAGCAGCACAACATCCTGTGCTGTGAAGATCCTATGAAGAGACTTATGCCCAGCAGTGGACGTCCATCAGTTGAGAAGAGAGAGAGATTCGACTAATTGTTTTTGACGCAACACCTAAGCAAACATTATAGTCTATTATACACTTATCTCCTTATCGTGACAGCCTTTCCACGCCATTAACTTTTATTAAATGCACAAAATAACTTGAGGGGGTGACAATATAAATTGGGAACATTTATTAAACTAAAACGTTATTAAAGTGTCTAGGACAACATAAGCTATTAACCTTTATTTAGCTTACTGAGAAAACAGCAAAGTACACGACAGCTTCCGTAAAGGCATGGGACAAAACGGCTTTTTTTTTCAAAACTGATTATATGCTATAGGCTCTTTTACAGCGTCACCGGGCAGGACAAGGGAGTGTACATATATTTTTGAGGTTGCTTCAAAAAATACAGCACAGGAAAATAAAAACAGAACGTAATAAATATTTTCTGCACCGGGTCGACTTATGCTCTCAAGTAATCCGCGATTAAGTAAAAAGGAAATATATATAATGCTAAAAGTAGAATGGACTATCTGATGGCATACCTGTCACATGCAGGATACGTAAAAACCTATTCACAAATCTCCACCACCACTACCACAATACACAAGCACTACACATGTTCACTATCACAAACTCAACAATCGTTTCGCCCCGCAACCGAAACATTATAAGGACATAGACTCCGAGACAAAATCGCAAAGCGAAGCATCATCCAAACAAGCATTGTTATAGTATAGTAATCGGTTCAACCACACCATTTATTTTACCTCTGAACACGTGTAACAAGCTTGAGCATGACGCATTTGTCTGATCATTAATGAGGGTGCCATTGTTATGCTTTATGATCTCAAGTTCTTCCAAAATGTTTAATCGCAAGCTTATTTTCCATAGGTGCGCAGGATTTCGAAACAATGGTCATCAGCAACTCTATGACTACTTTCTTAAAGATGTTTAGCGAAATGTGAATTTTGTGGATTATAGTTTTATTATTACTTTTGTATTATGGACTTCTGCAAAGTAACGCATAATTCTATAAAATCAACAATCGTTCGCCCCGCAACCGAAACATTATCAGGAGATAGACTCCAAGACAAAATCTCAAATCCTATATAATATTCAAATACGTTCGCATATTTACCAACAATACATTCTTCGATTTTTCCATATTATGTAAAAAATTCTTCGACTATTTTCTCTTGGTATGTCAAATTTGCAAATAATTCTGTCGATGTCTATAGGATGACTATGATTCACATTTGAAAAACAGTACTTATAATTTTGTTTAAACTCAAAAAATAAGCAACTACTTAACGTCATCAGTTTTACGAAGTTCAAGTTAAAAGTGATTGTGTTAAAAAAATTAATTCGTAACTAACAAATTATACCGTGAATCTTAATTTAGGATTAAAAGTAAAGTAAAGTCCGCTACTTTACTTTAAACCTGTTACGATCCCACTGCTGGGAATAGGCCCCTTCTCTCCGTATCTGGAGAGAAGGGTTGGAGCTTAGACCTACCACGCTGCTCCAATGCGGATTGGTAGGTTACACATATCTCCAGAGTTCTCTAGAGATATGCAGGTTTACTCACGATGTTTTCCTTCACCGAAAAGCGTGTGATAAATTGACACTTTGATAAGAAACTAGGGTGGTCTATTCTACTCAGTCGGATATCTGTATGGAGTGTCCTGAAAAATAATTTGATTTGGTAACCCTGATTGAGATCTGCTAGCATCATTTCTTTGGCTAATGCTTGTAAGGAATGAATTGTGAAACCCGATCCCTTCACAGATCTGTCCATTACACAGTCCATTTGTCATGTCTGCGTGTTGAATATATTTAAGAGTGTTATTTAACAATAACTTATCTAAAAATAATGATGTTGATCCAAAAGTATAATTTTTTTGCTATAATTCGTGATTAATGTCGTATGGTATCCGGCTGAGTAATAGACCACCCTCATTTCTTAACGAGGTGTCATAAAAGGTGACTACTGGGTAACTAAGATTAATTATCCACACATATCATAAAACACCACCACGATTTATGTATAAGGCATTAGAACGGTTTCTGCTTCCTACACTTAGAATTACATAGATATTCTTAACAAACGCGGATTATAGCAAAATAATCCTATCATAACTTTTGTACTATGGAATTATGCAAAGTCACGCCTGCTTCTAAAAATTATCTCTTACTACACTTCATTCGCGTCTACTTTATTGTTAAAATAACATAATTATGTGTTGTTTCATATTCACGAAGGAAAGGAGTTATTTATCAAATTCAAATTCAAAGGTCTTTCAGTCTATATTCAAATTCAAATTTAAATATTCCTTATTCAAGTAAACTTCTTTGTTGTGTGCTTTTGAATCGTCAAAATCTAATGATGGTTCGGAAAGCTGTTCCTATCATGAGGAGTCAGCAAGAAACTCGGTGGTTGCTCTTTTCAAATAAAAATCTTATAACTAGTTACATTTGGTTATTACTATCTTGTTTTTTTTTTAACAGGGTAGAGGAGTAGCTATCCACGCATTTTTATCATCTATATAATCCTCAATAGTAAGCTTTTTGTATCAGCCTCCTTTAAACTGCTGTAGTGGCAAAGATAAAATCGATTGCAGGATTTTATTATAGAATCTTATACCCAAACCCACAAATGACTTACGTACTTTTGCAAGACGCAAAGCAGGAGCCGCAAGCTTATGTCGGTTCCTACTTTGTCTATTTTACATATCGCCAATCTTTTTGTAATTATGTATATTCATATGCACAAAAAATTAGATTGCTAAAAATATACTGTGAAGCCAAAGTCAGAATACATATTTCCTTAAACTTGTCTCGCATCTTAAATTTTAGGCTGGTAAATTAACTTCAATTGCATTAAATTTCATCACTATTGCTCCAGCGGATTAGCCGGATTAACAGACGGAGAACTCTCGCATTTATAATATTAGCTTGGATGCTGATGTTTTTATTACGTCTACTTTACATAAGAAATTTTGCCAACATTTTAAAAAGTTATGTGAAAAATATTATAGGCTTTGAGGGAGCAGGTGCCTTCACATCTTATTATTTCAAGCAAAGGCGACGGACGAATAATTTAATTTCATTCTTCAAAAGGCGCCATTTATAAAATTAAATTTTCCAATGTTGACATAAAACGTGAGAAAGAAATCTCAAATTTAAGCTTAAGACTAATCGGGACAGCTGGGAGACCTCTTCGCTCTTTTATTCTCGGACATAAAATATGAAAAACATTAATTCCAAGCTATTTAATGCTCCTTTATTAAATGAGGTCTATACAGAAAGCTTATTAGACCGCTGAGGGTAATAAATATGCGTGGATTTAACTATTCTCTTACCTCTCTCATACAATATACCAATAACTAAATGCAATTAAAAAACAAACAAATATTATGAAAATTATAATTAAGTAAATAAATAGTTAATATATTACTAATGTTGAAAAAGAAAATACATATTTCAAAATAAAATACTCGTTAATTAACTATATTTTAGAGTGATTTGTAAGTAAAAAGACTAACACATTTCTTTATACACACACAACCGTCATCCGTTCACAAATAAGTAACTTAATAACTTAACTTATGGGTGGCAGACAACTGGTAGATATAAACATACATTATGATTTTTAAATACATTCTTAAACACATACATACACCCAAGGGCGTAGCCAGAATAATACAGGGGGGGGGGGGCAAAAAATCCCAGACTATATTGTTGTAGTATAATATTTATAAGTATTAAATATTATTACCTTTTTGTTATTACTATATACCTTAAATTTTAACTGATTAATTAATTTTACTTATTTTTACATTACATTTAGGTTGCAAGTTGTCAGCCTCCCAGTGTTACAGTTTAAGGGGGGGCAGCTGTTACCCTTGCCCGTACCTCGGTACACCCATGCATACACCTAGACTCGAATAACCAACAAACTGTATTTAAAAAATGTTGGTCCTCGGTGGGATCGCATCCGCGACTCGCGGAGCTAAATGCAGTGTCATTGCCACCTGCACTAACGAGCCAGTCACGATTAATATACACAAAATTTCTTTAGCCTAGAAAGTCCTTTTTTTCGAAATGACAGTTCCAACCAGCTTAATGCGACGTGTGGAGAGCTGGTGGTATGACTGTCTACAAACCTTCACGAAAAAGTCGTGTCCTTTTGCAGTTGAAGTCGAATTCAAATTCAAAATATTCTTGATGAAGTAAACCTGTAAACAAGTGCTTATAAATCGACCACTCTACTGTTGGTTCAGAAAGCTGCTCCTGCCGGGATGAACCAGCAAGAAACAGGCAGTCGCTCTTTTCAAGATTATCTTATAAAAGTCACTACTATCCTGTACAGAGTCAAGAGTAGCAAACATGTTAGAAAACTGAGACATTCATCATCTTGACCTTTTGCCTTGCGACCTTGTTAAGACTTTGCCTACAAAGACACCGCGTTTGTATTATATGTGACAGGGTTTTTTTCTGTTATTAGTGATGGAGTGATTATCCACTGCCGAGAACCTTTCTCTCTATATAGACACAGGGCTTCCAGCATTTGATACAATTGCAGATGCAAGAATAATATAGTATGGGCATGAGAGATAAAATTATGTGGCCAAACGAGTTTAAAATATGAATGTGGAATGATATTTGTTTAGAGGGAGGCCTAAAGAGATGGTTGGATTGTGTGAAGTATGACATGCATATAAAAGGAGTAACGCCAGAGTTAACGAATGATAGGAGAGGGTGGAAGAGAGAAAAAATGGTGTGCCGACCTGACTTAGAGTAGAATAAGGAAAGTAGAAAGAAGAGAACTTGTTGCGCTTGGCAATGTAAAAAAATGTCTGTGCTTACGATACTATTTCACCGTCAGGGTAATGTAAGAGGTTTACAAATTCATTATTATATATATATTACTAAGCTTGGGAAGGTCTCCGCTGGGTCGAACACAGTACCAGCATTGTGAATATTTATTACCCGCAATATAAGGCTCAGACCTTTTTTATCACCTTTTCATTTGCACGACACATTCAAAATTACTTTCGCGTCTGTTTGATTGAATTTTTTGTTTTTATTCGATGACACACGCTCTTTCAACTTAATTGTTAATACAAAAGTTAAAATTATTTTGCTATAATCCGCAATATAGTAAATAGAAAATATATATAATGCTTAAATATATACTGGAGGATACTTTAGCGCGGATAGCTTATATATAATTTTATTATTTAAGTGCGCGCGATTCCCTATGAGAGAAGTTTAAGGAAATAGGTATTCTTACTTTGGCTTCACTGGTATATTTATAGCAATTTAATGTGCATAAGAATATACATAATTACAAAAAGATTGGCGATGTATAATAGACAAAGTAGGAACCGACATACGATGATAAAAATATATAGCGTGAATATAGCTATTCCTCTACCCTGTACAAGATATTAATGACTAAATGAAACTAGTTATAAGAATTATATTTGAAAACTGCAACCACCGAGGCTTTTGCTTCTCGGTAGGAACAACTTTCCGAACCAGCAGTACAGTTAACGATTCAAAAGCACATGTTTACAAGTTTACTTGAATAAATAATATTTTGAATTTGAATTTGAATATTACTTTTGTATTGTGGCTCAACGCACAGTAACATCTATTTCTATAAATTATTTGATTTTGATGTTTTGTGAAGTTCAAATAAGGTTATTTACAATGAGTAAAGTGTCAAATAACTGTATTTATTTATCGGTCATTTTTTATTGGTTACTTAATAAAAACCTATGGATAGCTATAAAAAATCAAGATAACCCTACAAAAATCGAGGTAACTCTACAATTTGCGATCACAGTTGCGTTAGAATGCCAGCAGGCCTACCATGAACTCTTATTGCGACTCAATTGAAGACGTAAACGACGACCGCGAACCGCTTTCTTTTCGTACCATGAAGTGTGAATTGCATTGGGGTCGTAATGTTTGAAAAGGATAACGTTACATGAACTATAGATAACTGTCTCTTTTACTCACATGTTCTTAGGACGAATTCTGAAAGGAAACGACTTAAAGAGTGCGTCTTTAATACGTCATGCTATGAAAAAGTAAAATAATTTCGTTTACATCTTCAATTGAGTCGCAATAAGAGTTAACGGTAGACCTGCTGGATCACAATAGGTTTGTTAGGCACCTTTGCATTCCAAACTAAAGTTTGAACAAGGCAATTTCCACAAGCCCGAAATGTTTACGAAGTTAGTAGTATAAAACTAAACAATTTGCATAGTTTGCCAACTTTATCGTACTAAAGTATGATGTCCTTAAACACAAAAGAAAACTTACTTGTGACTTATGACTTAACGAGTTTTAAAAGTTACAGTCAGAGGATGATAAATACTGGCTTTTATACTTAATATTATATATAACGTGTTATATTTGTGCTAACAATATTCCCAAAAGTAATAATAAAATTATTTTGCTATAATTCGCGATAAAGTAAATAGAAAATATATATAATGCTCAATGTTTAGTGAAACATCCATTTTTTCATACCCAATATATGCAGGATTCGTAAAAACACTTTGTACAGGCATTCCACACGTCCACTATCACAAATTCAACAATCATTTCACTCCGCAACCGAAGCAAGATCAGGAGATGTTGCATGCGATTTTGTCGTGGAGTCTATTTCCTGATGATGGTTCGGCGCTTTGGGCGGGCGAACGCAGAAGCATCATCGAGTTTGCGAAACGTAGAGAAGATCTCGCAGGAGCTATTCTAGCGTAGGAAAATTTGCTATAAGGATACCTCCTTATGAGACCACAGCTTAGTGCAACGTGTAGTAAAAATTTGGTGGTATAACCACGCCATGGTATGGTGATTAAAATCCCTTGAAGAGACCCTTTATCTAACAAAGGATATTGATTAAAAGTAGAGAGTTAAAGATGGAAAATTTAGATTCAAATGTTAAGACATATTATATCAAAATCACGGTCACTTATGAATTGTGTTGTTTTCCGCCCGTAAACATCCCAATAATCCGATATATGTATAAACCGCAACCCTATTAGATATTCAAGTTGGTATATTGACTTAATTACTATTAATAATATGCATGACATATGTGAAAACTAATATTAGATGCATGAGATCTGTATTACGCGTGATTAATCATCCAATCTATATATTAGACAATTCTATATAATAAATAAAGTAGGAACCGACATAAGCTTGCGGTTCCTGCTTTGCGCCTTGCAAAAGTTCGTAATTCGTTTGTGGGTTTGGGTATAAGATTCTATAATAAAATTCTACATCTACTTTAACTTTACCATTACAGCAGTTTAAAAATACTATTAAAAAGGGCTAATTCAGAAAGCCTATTATACTATTGAAGATGACCTAGACGATAAGAATGCGTGGATATAGCTTCTCTTCAACCCTGCACAAGACATTAATATATGTAACTAGTGATATAATGTAATATATGTTACAACTATATGTAACTAGTGATAAGGATTATTGTTTGAAAAGAGCAACCGCCGAGTTTCTTGCTGGTTCTTCTTGGTAGGAACAGCTTTCCGAACCAGCAGTAAAGTTGACGATTCAAAAGCACTTGTTTACAAGTTTACTTGAATAAGGAATATTTTGAATTTGAATTTTGAATTTGAATCCTCAAGCTATATCTATCTGTACTTACTATAGAAGAACGTTGACAAAAGCTGACTGTATATGATAGATTTTCAAAAATTTACTGTGTGTGTGTAAATTATGTTGAAGAGTTCGTGCAGTTGTAAAAAAGACCTCGTCTGCCGGAAGCTTTAGTCGCGTGCTTCGTGTAAACTACCAGAGATACAGTAAATAAATGTACAAGAGAATTGTACACTTATAAAAATACTACAATAAAGTCCGTGACAGCATGTCTCTATCTCTTATGGTTAACTCACGATAACTACTTTAAAGTTTACTTATAGAGTTAGGCGTTATTTTGCGGAGTTCCATAATATTAATAAAATATTTTTTGCTGTAATCCGCGATAAAAGAAAGTATATGTAATGCTAAATGAAGAGTATATCCGTTCTCATACATGCTGAATTTGTAAAAACTCAGGCACTACCCGCTACTAATAACACAACAATATACTACCACAATCTAGACAATCGTACCGCTCTGTAACTGAAGCATCGTCAGGATCGCAAAGCTTTACGATTTTGTCGTGGAGTCTTGTCTATTTAAGTCTATTATGTAGATCTACTGCATGAGTATGTGCGTAACTTGTACAATCGTTTAAATTTATTTATGCTTCAGAAACTATAAAAGAACTACTTTGTTATAATCCACGCGATTGTATGAAGCAGGCAAAATTCACGTACCTTACACATGCAGGACAAGTCGCCACATGCATCCCAAGACGCTTTCACCAGCACCAATGCACACAAGCAATACACACAACCACCACCAAAATCTCGACAATTCGCCCCGAAACGGAAGCATCACCAGGAAGATAGGCTACACGACAAAATCGTAATGTCAAAATCGTTTATGCTTTCAGTACACCACATGTAGAAACCGTTAAAAAAATAGAAACATATAAGATAAGAGGTAGTAATACAATCTGGCAGTCTTATTCCTACGTAGCGATCTCTTACAGACAACCAGGTTGACAAAAGGCGACAGTTTCGGATATTCTAGTGTTTTATCACATAGGGCGTCGTACGTGTCCGTGCTGACGATCGTGGCCTTCACCCTGGAGCGGTACCTGGCCATCTGCCACCCGCTGCACATCTACGCGGTGGCGGGGCTGCGGCGGGCGCTGCGCATCGTGCTGGTCCTGTGGGCGGTGTCGCTGCTCGCCGCGACCCCCTTCGCCCACTACACCACCATCAACTACCACGATTACCCACCTGGTAATGTGCGACCTAACATTTTTTTTTTAAATGGCGAGTGCTTGACTGTAATCATGCCTGATGGTAAGCGATGATACAGTCTAAGATGGAGCGCGCTTACCTAGAAGGTGCCTATTCACTCTGGGCTCGAAGGTACCCATATTGTAGGTATTGGGAAAGATAGATGACGGGAGAGAATTCCATTCCCTTGCTGTGTGCAACAGAAATGATGAAGCGAAGCGTGCGTCTTCGGGGGATGTCGATGAATAAGAGTATAACTTCACCCGGTGCCTAGCGGTGCGATGATAAAACGGCGAAGGTTGAATAAGGTCATGAAGTACCTGGGCACATTCTCCGAAATATATCTTGTAGAAAACCGATAGACAAGCAACCCTGCGCCGGTGTTGCAGACTCTGCAATTTGGCATTTGTCAGGGCTTCATCACCAATGAGTCTCCTGGCACATCGATCCACCAAGTCCAAAGCATCCAACTGGTATTTGGCAGATCCTTCCCACAAATGGCAGCAGTACTCCATACACGATCGTACTTGAGCCTGGTACAATGTAAGAAGCTGTTTCGGTGTGAAGTACTGCTTGACTTTGTTAAGGATGCCAAGTTTCTTGACAGCCATTTTATGCTTGGGACTCGATGCATTTCGATCCAAAGTTGCACTAGGAATTTATTTGGATACCCAGCAGCTCAATGCTATCTGCAATCGGTACGGTAAATATTTCGGAAAGTAGAGGTTAAGGTGAAGGAACTCCGTTTGGCGCTGAACAGGCACGCTTGTGTTTTGGAAGCATTAAACTTGACTAGTTTTTCCTTACTCCAGGTGCAAACCTCTTTCAGAGTCGAGTTAACGCGTTCAACATAATACTTATCAACAATTTGAATTCTATAATAATTAAAAATATGCTACACTCGAGAGCCGCGCTGGCTTCGCCCCCGTATAAATCAGTGTATCCCTATTAAATCAACCTTTTATATTTTCTGTATACCATTTTATTCAAATTCAAATTAAAAATATTCTTTATTCAAGTAAACTTAAAAACAGGTGCTTTTGAATCGTCAAAATCTACCGCTGGTTCGGAAAGCTGTTCCTACGAGAAGAGCCATGCAATGTTACTGTTGGAAAAAAAATGACTTCTAGCATGTCGTAGATAAAATAAAACTTTGACCCAGTACTTATTTGACAAGAGTTCCGAAAAAAAAAACAATTATCTGCTCCGTTATGCGTATGAGGATAATTAAAGATAATTAGATTTATTGAAGCTACAACTGGTTCGGAATGTTGCTCTTATCGAGAAGAACCAGCAAGGAACTCGGCGGTAGCGGCGGCGGCTCTTTTAAAAATTTTCAATTTACATTATTAAACCGCAGTACTGTATGAAGCTGAAATGATTTTTAAATGCAATATTACTATATTACGCGGCTCATGCGACTAAACCTCCTAACGGGCGTGTTGATTACAACTGCGCGATCTCTTCAACACTTTTTACATGAAACCCTAATGTTCTATTAATCTAAACCTTCCGGAAAAATTGCACTATCTTTAAGTAAAAACTGTACAAAAATCCGTTCAGTAGATTTTAAGCAAATGGATCACATACAGCTTTTGGGGACTTTGTTTATAATAAGTATAGATAGAAGCGAAAATCAATAGCCATCTCATATCATAGTAAGCAATGATTAAAATATTACAATTATTGTTTGTCCCCCAGGATCAGGTAACGCGTCATTAGAGTCTGCTTTCTGCGCGATGCTGGAACTGCCCTCCTGGTACATCTGCGAGCTGAGCAGCTTCTTTTTCTTCATCTTACCAGGCCTCATAATTCTCTGTCTGTACGTCAGGATGGGGTTACGCATTAGGTACGTGATGGGGTATGTATCTGATTAAAATTTTTGTTTTGGTTTATTTTTTCTTGCCCTAATCTTTTACAACTTGAACACCAATTTATCCCCGCTTATAACTTTTGTGGTCTGACGCACAATTCCGATTTCCACAATTCCACAATTACCATATCATCATTCTCCTGCCCATCATTATCCCACTCTGTGGGGTCAGCAAAACATGTTTAAACATGTTGTAGCAATTTGGCTAGGTATTTTACCACAGGCCGGCCTACTGCCTGACGTCAACTTACCTTAGTCGCCTTATACGACACTTCGGTAAGAAATGAGGGTGGTCTATTCTACTTGACCGGATACCACACGGCATACAGGCCAGTCAAAATGACATTGAAAAAACTAGTTTCTGAATCTGAATGAACTGCCGAAACCTGACTTAATCTATACTTACGAATATGTAAAGCTGAAGAGTTTGTTTGTTTGTTTGTTTGTTTGTTTGTTTGTTTGTTTGTTTGTTTGTTTGTTTGTTTGTTTGTTTGTTTGTTTGTTTGTTTGTTTGTTTGTTTGTTTGTTTGTTTGTTCGTTTGTTTGTTTGTTTGTTTGTTTGTTTGTTTGTTTGTTTGAACGTGCTAATCTCAGGAACTAGTGGTCTGATTTGAAAAATTCTTTGAGTGTAAGATAGTCCATTTATAGAGGAGGGCTATAGACTATATAACATCACTTTATGATGAATAGGAGAGGAACAACAATAAAAAATATTGCAGAAACGGCAAAATTAAAAGTTTTTTTTGCGTGGGCTAAGTAAACGATGTATGTCATGTATTTCAAAATTATTCCCCTCTAAAAATTCTTAACAAAAGTTCGCAACACCATATAGGTTTTAAGGTTTAACCCACTTTAACCATAATTAGTATAAGTATTACGGTTTACTCAAATAATACGACTGCAGTCCACGCGAACGAAGCTGCGTTTCAAAGCTAGTTAGTAGTTATTTATAAAAATTGCCAGCGTTATCTAAATTGCGAAATCACGGCTATCTGGCACCTTGTGGAGAGACAGACAAACTGTCGTATTTGTTTTAGCATAGTATACGATAAATATATTTCGTTATATTATACATTATCTGATTGTTTTTGTTGTAACTTCCTAATTATTGCAAAGTTCGTTAAAATCATTTTAATTTACCTGCAACTTTAGTTAGCCCAGTTTTAATTTAATTAAAACTTCTGTCGCGAAGTTAGTAAATAACATGCCGGGTACAATAGTTTTGCTTGTTGCCAAGTTGTTCGTCTTACTTTATTATTTGTCTAAAACTTGGTGTGTTATTTTTTTCACAAATTTTACCCGAGACTTCGTAGTCCTCAGTTTAAGTTTTAAATACGGTCAGTTATCTAAAATCAAACAAAACTTTTGAATTGTAAATATTTTTTAGTTTTATTCTTTGAAAAAAATCTAATTTTTCATTATAATAAAGCTGCCACTCGTTCGGAATGATCCTCTTACCGTGAATAGGTAACAATAAACTCGGTTACGTATTATTTCATTTTTATTTTCGCTTCATAATTCACTCTTGATCGCTATTCGCAAACCGACCGTCGAGGCGCACGATACGTCTGCTTATATATCGGACGAACTGATGTTTGCGAACGTTCGTGAGCCCCTGAATGTTCCAGAGAATTAGCGTCAAGCGAACTCTATGACAAATAGTTTACGAACTTTTTACACGTTCGTAAACTATCCCCAACTTGAAATTTATGGCATACGCATTACGAACTCTTTTCGCATGTTAGTAACAATATATTAAATTATTAATACAAGTTATTAAAAAAATATAAAATAAAAGTAATATAAAAAAGTCGTTCCTATTCCCCCGATGCAAAAATTGAATTTCTTAACGTAAGCCCGGGTAAACTTATTTACTAAGCAACACACAGGATAAAAATATTGCCCTTTTTCCATTGGGAAAAGGAAGATACATATAATACATAATTGAGAGACATGCTTAACGAAGTCGCGGTTATTTTAGCACAGTACTATAGCCGATTCGGAGTTTATTTGTATCATTTGACCTCATCATTGTCCTGCTCTTATCCCAGTCTAAGTGGGATCGGCATAACATGTTATAAACATGTTGTTACATGATTTGGCTAGTAATTTTACGCCTGGCCTGCCTGACGTCTACTTTCCTTAGTTGCCTCTTAGGACACCTCGGTAACAAATGAGGATGGTCTATTCTACTCGGCCGGATACCACACGGCGGATCAACTTACCTAAGTCGCCTTATACGACACCTCGGTAACAAATGAGAATGGTCTATTGAACTCAGCCGGATATCACACGGCGGGTCAACTTGCCTTAGTCACCTTTTACGACACCTCGGTTAGTAATGGGGGTGGTATATTCTACTCAGCCGGATACCACACGGCGGTATCCTTTGACCTCATGAAGTTTTAAATAGTGATACTCATAACTTCTAGCTTTAACTTCACGATAAACAGCTTTCAAATAGTTGCCGACCTGTTCCGCGCTGCGCTTTCAATTTAATTTCCCCGAAACTTCGGCTTCTTCAATTCAACATAATACATGAGGATCGTTCGAAACTCCACGGATCGTTTCCTCGTCTTCAAAATGTTCTCAAGGAATTAGATTAGTTCGGAATAAACTGCTTCTAAAGTTGGAATTAAATGACTTTGACGTCTATTCAGAAGTCATTTAAAGAATGAACGAGTCGTTTAAGCAGATAGGGCTAAACACAGTAAGGGATAAACACAAATCAAATCAAAATAATCTTTATTCCAATAAACCATTTCAGGCACTTTTGAATCGTCACGCATCAATATGATTAATGAATTGACAACTAGTTCGGAATGTTCCTCTTACCGAGAAGAACAAGCAAGAAACTCAGCGGTTGCTCTTTTTATAATATAAATCTTAAAACTAGTTACTTTTAGTTATTACTGTCTTGTACAGGGTAGAAGTGCACCCATATCTACATATTCTTATCATATAAATAATCCTCAACAGTATAGTAGGCTTTCTGTATCAGCCTCTTTTAACAGTGTTTTTGAAATGCTGTAATGGTAAAGTTAAAGTAAATTGCGGAATTTTATTATAGAATCTTATACTCAAACGCACAAACGACTTACGTACTTTTGCGAGGCTCAGAGCAAAAGCCGCAAGCTTATGTCGGTTCCTACTTTGTCTATTATAAACATCACCTATCGTTTACTAATTCTTTATATATATATATATTTATATGCAAAAATTTGATTGCTTAAAATATACTGTGACGAAAACATCTTGAGGAAAACTGTTAGCAAGTAGAAAATTTCTGTGATATGTCTAACCTAACAATTCGCTTTATTATTCATGCATTATTATTTATGCATTATTATTCATGCATTATTATTCATGCATTATTATTCATGCATTATTATTCATGCATTATTATTCATGCATTATTATTTATGCATTATTATTTATGCATTATTCGCATATTGCGATGAATATACTTATATTTAAAGGAGTTTAAAAGTGACGATCGTGGGAATATACCATTACTGTTATTCATTACATAACACACAAAGACTGAGGCACGTGGGCACTTTCAGAAACGGAAGGAACAGCTTTACGAACCAGCAGTACAGTTGACGATTTAAAAGCACATGCTTACAAGTTTACTTGAATAAAGAATGTTTTGAATTTGAATTTAAAGTAAATCGCATGATAAAATCCTTGAGCTATATGCTAGTTATATGTCAATAATATTTCCTTTTACTTATGTTAATATAAACTACCTTCTCTAGACCATTCTAATGGTAAAACACACAAAGTAACCCTGTTTCTGTGTACTCGTATATAAAGTATATATTCAGCGAACATTAAATAGACTAAAAAAATTCGTATCACAGCAAACTTTATGTTTACTCCATCAACATAACCAAACATAAAGTATGTTAAGCTTTCTTTGAGGTTGCATTTCTGCGAATCAAAAGAGGAATTATATAATTCTACTATTTACAGTGATTTCTTTCATCGTTGCCTGACATTTCTACTTCAAACGATGCAATATTTTATCGCGTTATAGGTTTTCATTTGTAACGTACTAAATAACAACGGTACTAAATAATATAAAAAAAATCGTTCACTTTTAATGTAACGGTAATGCCGTGTGGTATCCGGCCGAGTAGAATAGACCACCCTCTTTTCTTACCGAGGTTTCGTAAAAGGCGACTAAGGTAAGTCGACCCGCCCTGTGATATCCGCTTGAGTATAATAGACTGCCCTCTTTTCTTACTGAGGTTTCGTAAAAGGCGACTAAGGTAAGTCGACCCGCCGTCAGGTATCCGGCTAAGTAGAATAGACCACCCCCATTTCTTACCGAGGTGTCGTCAAAGGCGACTAAGGTAAGTCGACCCGCCGTGTGGTATCTTATTGAGTAAGATAGACCACCTTCATTCCTTACCGAGATGTCGTAAAAGGTGACTAAGGTAAGTTGACGTCAGGTAGGCGGCCGGTCGTAAAACACTGAACCAAATCACATCACAACATGGTTTAAACATGTTGTGATGTGATTTGGTTAATAAAGGGAAACGGAATGATGATGACTACGCAAATAAAAAGTTAATGATAATATTGCGCTTATCGAAAGGCTTAATTCCGTTGTAGAGTATCTTCTGATGATCCTTTGATTACAGAGCTAAACGATTGATGTTGTGGTAGTGAATGTGTGCAGTGCCAGTGTAATATTGTGGTAGCGTTTTTTTTATCTAATCACACATAAAAAAGGGACAGACACTAAGTCTCATTGACTTATTTTCTCTTATCTCTTTATTTTCGATGGACCCATTTTAGGCTGGCTCCCCTCCTCTAGTATAATAACTCTATGGTAATTGCACCATTTTAACAGCCAACGGATAATTGTGGACATAATAGCCGCGATATAAAAAGGTTATTCTGAAATTCGTTGAATACTCTTTATTCCATTGAAACGGCATTCCAATCGCTAACGAGGCCATTAGTAATATAAAATCCGGTACTTGAGAGGCATAAGGGCTTAAGTATCATTTAAAGAAATGGCAGTGACCCTACCTTCAGCTCAGAGATTCGCGGGTTCGATTACCGCCGAGTGCCAAAATTTTCTGAAATCAAATTGTTGGTTCTACTAGTCTGGATGTTAATAATTATTTTAATAATGATTACCAGTTGTCTGTCAGCCATAACATAAGTATTAAGTTACTTTGGGGACGGACGACCGTGTGTGTGTCATTGTCCCATATAGATGAAATAAATATATCAAAACCTAAAAAGCTTATTAAAAAAGTCAGTAATGACTACATGTAACTAGTTATAAGAATTATATTTTAAAAGAGTAACCGCCGAGTTGCTTGCTGGCTCTTCTTGGTAAGAACAGCTTTTCGAACCAGCAGTAGAGTTGACGATTCAGGAGCACTTGTACACAAGTTGACTTGAATAAAGAATATTTTGAATTTGAATTTGAATATATGTGGAAATGTATAAATAGACTGTTCATTTTCCAAATAAATAAAAATAAAATAAAAGTCAGTCAGTTACACAATATCCCCTGCGGCAGCAACTCAATATTTGCATACAAACATAGATTCAATATTTAATCCTTAGCATTTTATATGTAAGATCGTTTAAAGTTTTCGCCATATACTAAAATGAAGCAAAGAAATATGGGGTCTTGACAAACAAGAGCGTGAATCAATTTTAATTATTCCTAAGGATAGTCGCTAAATCTTTCGCGTCAACCTAAAGTATTTACACATTATTTCATATTCAAGTAATATAACAGAACTAACTACTTTGCTATAATCCGCACGGGTTAAGTGAATGCATGCAAAGCCAATGTATATGAAGCAAGCAAAATCTACGCACCTTATACATGCAGGACCAGCCACCACATGCACCCCAAGACGCAATTCACCAGCAACAACGCACACAAAAGCAGCACACACACCCACCACCACAATCTCGACGATCGTTTCGCCCCGAAACCGAAGCATCATCAGGAGGATAGGCTCCACGACAAAAATCGTACTGTAAATCGTGGCAGTACGATTTTTGTCGTGGATTTGTCGATCATCATATTCAAGTATCACTGTAGAAAATCCTTCAGTCTTATATTCCGGACAACACAGAGAGCTGAACTAAGTTCCCCTGCAAGACTTCTTGTCTGCTTCATTGAGTTTTAAACCAAAAATTGAAGTTTAAACTCAGTTTCGATCGGTTTTCTAATGAATCAATAAAATTTTTAATCTGGTTTATTAGAGAATTCCATTGAACAGATATCTTCTATCCAGGTCTACCCACACGCATAACCCGGGCAGCCCTGGCACATTGAACGGCGTCAACGGTAGTGTCCACGGCGAAGCGCGACAGGCTCAGTCAAGGAAGAATATTATTAGGATGCTGGGTAAGATCAATAGTCCACACTAATATTCTCGACGTGAGACGCATTTGCTTCGAATGTAGCCGACATGAGACAAAATTCATTTTTCATTTAGCTTCTTTCTAACAGTCTAAAAATTATGTTTTTATTTAAATTAGTGTCAAAGATACAGTTTCGTTAGGTTGTGTGTTATGGATTTTCATGGTTACAAGACAAAATCAATATTTATTCCATTAATTTACTTTTTTCCAGAACGGCAAATACTGTCTTCAGTTTTAATGGATCTAAAATATTTTGTTAGATACGGCTACGTTAACATACTACTATTTGGTTCTGGTTCTTGGTTTTGGTTCTTTGCATTAATAAAACGTACTAATAATAGTAGATAACGACTTATACCTCTCTATTTTTTAGAATCTGTTAGATGTAAGTTGACACTGCCTTTTAAATATAACAAATAAAGATAGATACCTACATGAGATTAATGGCCTATCATATGTGTATACTTAGTGATTGATTACATTCATCTTCTTCTTCTTCAGTCGGAGTCTTCATTAGTGAAGGTCGTAAATGAAAGTCCTTCATAGTTCGTACAATTTTCCTCCATTTCTCCCGGTTTTTAGCCTTTCTTAAGGCGGATTAGGCCTTTCTTAGGATTGATAACATATTTGAACAAATACTATTATAAATGAAACAACACGAGCATTATTTTGAAACTTACATAAGCTTAAAGTAAGCAGAAAGCGTTCTAAAGCCGTATAGTTAGATAATTAATCATGATGATGATCATTTGTCAAAGTTTTATTGTTCTCAGCTGCCGTGGTGGTCGCCTTTTTCGTGTGCTGGGCGCCCTTCCACTTCCAGCGCCTATTCTTCATCTACGGCACCGGCGTCAAGTATTACCACACCATCAATGAGTACCTTTTCCTCGCTGCAGGAGCCTTTTATTATATATCGGCCACCGTAAATCCGATACTGTACAACATCATGAGCCATAGGTGAGTCTTTATATTCAATGTAAGATTGACATAATCATGCTTACCCAGGATATCTTATCACATTTAATCTCTGGAGAAATAGTCCAGGATTAAATTCTAAAG
This sequence comes from Morpho deidamia, assembly GCA_947086505.1. Classification (NCBI taxonomy): domain Eukaryota; kingdom Metazoa; phylum Arthropoda; class Insecta; order Lepidoptera; family Nymphalidae; genus Morpho; species Morpho deidamia. The sequence goes on from CAMTZC010000009.1 coordinate 470,524, forward strand.
CGCTAATGAAATGTCGAAATCTAAGCGTTAAGTAGGACGAACTTATGCACTATAGCAACAGCGCTTACAGTGCTATGGACTGTATAGACAGATGTTAAACCTGAAGCTCTCAGACACTGGATCGTGCAAATGTTATTTGGAGGTGGAAGAAACACCTTCGCTAATCCATGTGACTGCCCTTTTTTTTTGAACAGGAAAAAACCCCTTATGGGTATCACCGTCCGACGGGGACGCGCGGTGGTTATGTCGGACTCGCGCCGACTAAAACGACCTGTATGCTCCACCACGCTACTGACGGCAGGGGCATCCCCACCAGCAGCAACTCTGATCCCAGAGACAGCAACTCTGATTCCAGAGACACCTCCTCTGGGTGGGGACCCCTCAAAAGAGAAACCCCCCTCCGCTAACCGGTGCTTCGGGAGCACCAGATGCACCGACCGCCTCGCGGACCTGTAGGCCAGGCGTCCGATAAACCCCGTTCGAAGCGCCCGAAAGGTCCCCTGTCAGGGTGGCAGACGATGGGCTTAGGCAAGTCGCTACACCCGGATTCGCCACCAGCAGATTGGTCCAGAACACGAGAGCCTGGAACCGCTCCGCCGCCTCCCTCTGCCATAGAGCAGAAGGAGGCCATCGCTGCCTGCGATCGCTCCCTGCCCACCGTGCCTGGAACCGCACGGTCGACAAGGAGTGACCGCTCCCCACCTGTGCCACGAGCTCCGCCTACTGGTCCGTCCCATTAGGATAGTCCGTCCGCAAGCAGAGGCAGCGCCTACACCTCGGCACCGCATTCGCGACATTCACCGAACGCTCGCATCGGGCCACCAGCCGGACACTCACGCCGGGCCACCGTCCCCAGACACCTCCCGAACTACAACACGTCCGGAATGCACCCGTGTCAGGCGGAAAGTAGGGGCCCCAACTCACCGCGTAATTTTTTATAGGTTATCTTCCTCGCAGCCCGTAGGCCCCCGCTCCCGTTGCCGGGTTTCGCCATTCCGTTCGCCAAGCCCAAGGAATGTAATCCGCAACATTCCAAGGACTTGCCCAGTGTGCGCCACGAGGAGGCCGACCGACATTGGCACCCCATGTGACTGCCCTGTCCTAATGCAAAGCGACATGCTCTCTTAGGGTCACTCTATTTACGCCCAGAGGAGGCAAAAGGTCTCTCTGCCAAAGATTCTGGAATTCTTGGACCACAGCTGCATAGTAAGCGAACTGTAAGCAGTGGGGATTACAATAGATCAGTTTAGCGTCTGATCTAACAGATACGACAGATCTGCATACCGACTATTCGCCTACCTTTTTCCTGTTTTAGTATGGTGGTCATAACATGCTTTTATCTTCCATTCTCTCCTATCTTTCGTCAACTCTTGCGCCTCTCTTGTCAACTTTGTCCTGTGCTATGCAAACAGAACTTCATAGAGTCTATTCATCTTTCTTGCGGCCTTTATCTAGTGTTACAAAAGTATTTCGGGATGTCTGCAAGCAAAAGTATTATTTACTCTAATCAAACCCAATTCCTGCAGCGTTACTGCTAAGACAAGCACTGACAGACTAACTCCTTACATCTACCCGCTTCTTTACTTATATTGAGAATAGCCCGCCAAAACTTAGTCGTTATTACCCTACTATACAACCTTATTTATTTTATGCATTATGTTACCTGTAATTTATTATAATATTTGTATTTTACCATCGGCCTATATATTTATTTATTATATAACAATCATTTTCTAAAGATCCATGTGCGCCACCGGAAGTAGGTAGACTATGACACATTACGCGCGTTAGTGGTATTCAACACTACTCATATTCAGTCGATAGGAAATACTGAGTTAACACATATCGTTATGTATAATATACAATTTCACAATTCATACAAGTATGAAGACCAGTCTACAGAAAGGTTTAAATTATATGTAAGAGATATGCTTATACGTAAAGCATATTACAAAATTAAAGATTATTTGGATGATAAGAAGGCCTAAATATGAAAATCCTTTCAGCTGCGTACAAGAATACGGTCTAATAATGTAAAATTGAAAATATTTAAAAGATTAACCGCCGAGTTTCTTGCTGGTTCTTCTCGGTAAAAGAAAATTTTCGAACCAGTTGTAGCTTCATTAATCTTATTGATTTTTGACGATTCAAAAGTGATCGAAAGAGCTTACTTGAATAAAAAATATTTTAATTTGATTTGATGTATTTGAAGAAGTAATAGCCGAAGGGTGAGACCGTAATTAATTTTTGAGGTGTTCACAGGTTCAAACCCTGGGTAGACAATGAGCTGGTGTGTTAAAACGTGTCTAAATGTCTAATTGATATTAGTAAATGCAAAGTAAATGTATCTAATTCCGTTTTGCTACATGTGTTCGGAGGGGAGGGTATTGGTGGGAGTTGAACTATTTGAGACTGCTTGTATGGGTAGCGCGACGCATTACGATTTTTGTCGTGGAGCCTATCCTCCTGATGATGCTTCGGTTTCGGGGCGAAACGATCGTCGAGATTGTGGTGGTGGGTGTGTGTGCTGCTTTTGTGTGCGATGTTGCTGGTGAATTACGCCTTGGGGTGCATGTGGTGGCTTGTCCTGCATGTATAAGGTGCGTAGATTTTGCCTGCTTCATACACATTGGCTTTGCATGCATTCACTTAACCCGTGCGGATTATAGCAAAGTAGTTAGTTCTGTTATATTGCTTGTGATATTAGTAATTTATTACACACTTCTAGGTCAACATCGTGGAAAACTTGACGAGGTAAATCGTGGAAATTTTTAAGAAAACATTGAGAGAAAATCTATATACCTTGAGAAATCCGAGATAGTTCTGAAATTATAATACTTGTTACCGTAAACCAATTGACCTCTCTTACCAAGTCTTGGACAAAAGTCTCGGAAAATATAATTTCATTTGACCCGAGCGATAGTGAAATCGTGCTTTTGCGTAGTAATTGGTCTATTAAGAAAAATCGTGGTCTATTAATCTTAGTTTTTCATAAATTTGAAAATATAAATTATAATAATGGAGTGCCGCTTTATTTAGATAATAATATTAAAATTTTACCCTGAAATAAAATTTGTATTATGTTTCCTGAGACGTCCGAAGTCCCTTATGAGAGAGATTACATCGATTTCTTCCGCCGGAAGTCGGTCTTTTGCCACTTTCCCGCGCTTCCGCCGCACCTACAGCGCCCTCTATCTGCAACACTCAAATACCGCCCACAGCAAGCCGCCATAGTTTAGTCATTGTACTCGAAAAAGTAATTGTTTCACCAGGAAGCCATTACCTGGACTTCGGACGTCTCAGGAAACATAATACAAATTTTATTTCAGGGTAAAATTTTAATATTATGTGTTCCGTTTGACGTCCGAAGTCCCTTATGAGAGAATTGTTTGTTATCTCCTGGTGGCTTGTGTGGGTCCATGAAAGATGCAACAATGTGATTGGCCTATTAGATTAAACGGTCTGATCATTACAATTTTTAATGAAAGTTAAAATTGTATGACATCATGATGTTACAGATATTTTTGACCGCGACGTTTAGAGATTTTCTATAGAAATAAACAACTGAATATAGCGTTTGCTGAAATTTTGTTAATAGGATAGTTTCTTATCCAATTTAAAGAGGCCCAGCTCATCTAAGACTACTTACAAAAACTTTAATATCTGTTTATTACTAATTATTATTGATGTAGTTTGTTTTGCTGGCCTTGTGGATATAAATATGGTTTTCTAGGATTTTTAGCCAAAGAATTGGGTCAATATTTTTATCCAAAACACATTAATAATATTTAAACCAGACTGTTGGATAATTGTACAGTTCCTTTAGATTCAAGTGAAGGAATTAAGATTATAAAATTGGCCGTATCGACAAAATAGGCAGAGTCCCAATGCAAAAAAAAAAAAAAACATATCAAGGACTCTTCGTCCAGATAGTAACAAAAACAGGGCAGCAAAACGTTTCGAAAAAGTCCTATAAACTGTCTGAGTTGGGACTAAAATTAAATACTTAAACGCATTCGAGCGTCCCCGATTTATGCCTTCTAGGGTAAAAGCCCCGCTAGTGACACCGCCTTCAATACGCTTTCACGATACCACATGTTAAAATTTTAATTCTGAAACCCTCGCACAAATTGATGTAATGATGGGCATAAGACACGAACTAAGACACGACGATATGTAGTTTGTCAGTCAAAACAGTTTCGAAAGATCCCTACTGGATCTGGAACATTAGTAACTAAATTACTGTGTTCAGAACAAACGGTCCCCTTTTGCTAGAGGTACAGCCTCGCCAGCAAGTTGAAAGAGTCTTTATCCTGTTGTGGCCCATTTTATGGTTAGGGAATAGAGTCTAAATCAACCTGACTCTTAATTGTAGACTGTTCATATTTACGGGATCAAAGGAGGGAGATCCGTTTATATGCCTACTTCTTTCACTGGAATGCTATAATACTGAGGGTGCTACAATACAACCACGAACTAGTCTGACGTCGAGTTGAGATGGTAAAGGACCTGAGAGAGGTGGAAGGGTTAGGCTAAATCGTAATGCCAACATATATATGCTTTTGGAACAAGTAGGGCTTTACATATCCGCAGTGTGGTATCCAGCCGAGACCATACCACACAATACACATTGTAAATATATAATAGACCACCCTCATCTCTTACCGAAATGTCGTAAAAGATGACTAAGTCAAGTTGACGTCAAGCAGGCGGCCGGTTGCCAAACACGCAGCCAAATCACGTGGCATGTCTGTAACATTACCCCATTTAGAGCGGGATAAGGGCAGGAGGATTATGATAGGGCTTAACATAAGTTGGAAAGACATGTACGGTCCGTTAAGCGTACGAGCCTATTCCAGGTATGCTCCTGTGATTGATAATTCTTCTACCCGCTGCCATTTGGAGCCGGTATGAGTGCGAGAGGCGATCGGCTTCCATGTTGTACACTGCCGGAAGGTATTGAAGGAGAAGTACAATGTTGAGCATATCCCCCTTCAAGCTGGGAGCTGTTTTGTTGGACTTAAAAAGCATTGATTTGGTGCTTCTTTCTCTTTTGATGTACACGAATACATTCTGTTGACGCTTTGGAGTTATCACCTTAGAGTGCCTCCATCGAATTTTATGGTGAATCCAGGTGCCCGACATCATTTCGTTGTAACCCGGGCTCTCCACTGGGTGCCTAATGCGTCTTTTCCCAGCTGTGCCGTAGCACATATGCGTTTCTTTGGCTATGCAACCTTCCCCGGAGGGTGATGAAGGTCGCAAAGTTGAAATTCCCTAATAGGCGTTGCGCCTACTTAAGGGTTCAACTACCGGCTGCCGAACGGCTTAATATAAATAAACAGACATTGCTGAATGTTCGTTATTTATCAACTCTCCCCATGTGCACGGTAAACGCGACTCTTTCAAGTACAGTTTTACGACTTGCTCTCTGCCGTAACACATATGTGTTTCTTTGCAGCACACGGCAATGCAACCTTCCCCGGAGGGTGACGAAGGTTGCAAAGTTGGGATACCCTAATAGGCGTTGCGCTAGGTTAAGGATCCAGGGGTGCCAATGTCGGTCGGCCTCCTCGTGGCGCACCCTGGGCAGGTCTCTTGAATATGTTTGTATTCCAGGGGCCTGGCGGACGGACTGGCGGAGCCCGTAAGCCCGGCAACGGGAACGGGGGCCTTCGGGTCGCGAGGAAGAAAACCTCTATAAAAAATTACCCGGGGGGGGCGGAAACGCCCACCATGCGCGGCGAGCCGTTCCGGCCGTGTTCTATGGCCGGTAGGCTTTTGGCTCTCAACTCGGGAGCCACGTCGGGAGAACCGTAACTCCGCAAGTAAGTGCGGAACCGGGGGCCGCTCTTCTCATTTGAGGGGAGGGGCCGCGAGGAAGAAAACCTCTCTAAAAAATTACCCCTAATCCCAAAGTTTTGGGGCTCGCTGAGGGGATGAATGGCTGGGGGGGGATTCCAGTCGCGAGGGCCCCACCTAATCCTAAGGTACAAACCCGCTGATAGGATGGATGGCCGGGAGGGCACCCGGTCGTTAGGGTTTCTTAAACAAAACTAACAATGGCAATGGACAAACGGCACGTATTGACTACCCAGGAGGGTCCCGGTTCTTCCGGGGAATCCCTCACCGTGGCTGACAATGTTGGTCACGGTCGCCCCAACGTATCTGGGGGGGCAACCACTGCTATGGAGGAGATAGGAGGGGGTGTCGACGGAATAGAGACCGGCTTGGCTGGTGTTCCAGTTGACATGTGGATCAGATCGCGGCGTAATGCTGCGGGAAGTGAGAAGAAGGTGTCAAAAGCTCGAAGCACCAGCACCAGCTCGGGTTCTGTAAGGAGCCGTAGTAGGACTCCTAATCTATCAAGGAGCGAGTCTGTGGAGGACGCTGCTGGCATGAGGTTGCGGCGTACCGTGTCAAAGCGACCGAGGTCAGAGTGTGGGAGTGCTCACGATTCTGATGAGGATCTAGGCTCAAAAAAGGCCGATACTAGGTCCCATGTCATGGGTTCCCAAGATGGCCTCCAGGAGGCTCGTGTCATTTTACGGCGCTGTGAGGATGAGATGGACACAAGCAACGATGAACCGAGTGGCCGGAAGACTAGGCCTGCACAGCCTAAAGAGCCGTTGATGAGCGTCGACACGTCACGGGCTTGCGATGTGTTAGCGCAAAGCGTCGAGAAGATGAGGACGACCGTGAAGAAGTCTCAAAATCTCAAGGGAGACTGTCGAGGTAGTCTCAACGCGATCGCTAAAAACATTGAGGAGGTTGCGCGGGCTCTGGCCGAACGAACGGAGGCTGAGGAAATCCGCCTCCTGAGAGAGGAGAATAAAAGACTGGCGGCGGTGAATAACAATCTCTCTATTGAGATAGCAACACTAAAGGAGATGTTAGTCACCACCGCTAACAAGGGGTCGGGGAACCAAGCGGTTTCTACTGTCACTTCGCAGCCGTCAAGGAGCTTGGCCATCGAGGAGGAATTAGCCATGCTCCGTAATATGTTTACGGCACGATTAGACAATCTGGAGACGAGGCTTCCTCCAGAGGAAAGATTGCGACCATCGCTAGCCGCGGATAGGAAAAAGGCTGAAGCGGTGGCGAAGGAGAAAGAGAAGGCGGTGGAAAAAAGGAAACCGGCAAAATCTCGGAGGACTCCAGAGGCTACCAGCCAGCCAACGACTAGTCAGTTGCAGGCTAAGATTGTGGTGATTGATCCCGCACCAGGTGGATTGACTAAGGCCCAGAAAAAGAAAAAGGCCTTCAAAAACAAGAAGAGGTCTACCACGCAGGCTGAAAAACGTCCCGAACCTAGACCGCTGCCACCGGCCCCCGCTTCAATGAGCGAGGGCTGGAATGTGGTAGCGCGTAAGGGCACAAAAAAGGGAAAGAAGCCTGAGCCTGCTCTGACCAACAAAGCGGTTGCCACAACCAAATCGCAGCCGAAGCAAGGGGGAAAGAAACTCCAGACCCCACGCTCAGCTGCAGTTGTAGTGACCCTTGATGAGGAGGCCAACGAAAAGGGCCTCACATATAAGGAGGTCCTAACTCGGGCCACCCGAGGCATCAAAATTGATGACTTGGACATCAGTGAGGGCTTGCGCCTCAAAAAGGCTGCCACTGGAGCCCGGATGTATGAAATTTCCGGGCCGACAAAGGTCGAGAAGGCCGCCCTTGCAAGCCGCCTTAGGGAATTCTTTCACGACGAGCCGGCAATACGCGTGTCCACGCCTACAAAATGTGTGGAACTGCGTGTCATTGGTCTGGACGACTCTGCCGTCGAGGAAGATGTTGCTGCCGCGATCGCTCAGGTCGGTGAATGTTCAAAGCAGGATATTCAGACCGGGGTGATCCGAAGGACGGGGAATGCGCTGGGGTCTCTATGGCTCAGGGTCCCTGTCGCGGCAGCCAAAAAGGTGGTGGCGGCTGGCAGGCTGCTGGTGGGCTGGGTCTCGGCTCGGGTCCAGTTGCTCGAAGCCCGCCCACAGCGTTGTTTCAGGTGCCTGGAAAAGGGGCACCTGAGGGCCGAGTGCACGTCGCCCATTGACCGCAGCGGCGAATGTTATCGTTGCGGTCAAAACGGTCACAAGGCCCAATCCTGTTCGGCAGCTCCACACTGTGGCAGTTGCGAACGAGCAGGGTTGAAAGCCGACCACCGGGCGGGGAGCGGGCAGTGCAAGGCACCGTCCGTTCCAAAGAGGAGGGGAAGGGGGGGTGATGGCCCGAGGGTCCCCTCGCCACCCACCGCCGGCCCGGCTCAGCCTTCTACGAGCCGGGATATGGGGGATCCTATGGAGGTTCTTAATTGATGGCCTCCATACGATTCCTCCAGGCGAATATCATGCGCTCTACCAGGGCTCAGGACCTCATCTTCCAGACCTTGGCGGAGCGCATGGTGCACGTGGCAGTGATCTCCGAACCCCTTTTCGTTCCGTCGGGCGAGGAGTGGATCGGTGACCGCAATGGGGACGTGACCATTGCGTCCAGGGCTGCAGCTGGCTCCCCAGCTCTGGAGTGCGTGGTGAGGGGACGCGGATACGTCTCCGCCAAGATTGGAGACCTATCCGTCATCGGGGCGTACTTTTCACCTAATAGACCGTTCTCCGACTTCGAGCTCTTTATGGCTGAAGTTGGAGACTTGGTGAATAGGTTACGCCCCGGCAAGGTAATCCTGGCCGGAGATCTCAATGCGAAATCCGCCGCGTGGGGATCTCCGGTCACGAACGTTAGGGGCAAGTTCCTGGAGGAATGGTTGGCCTCGGCTGGGATGGCCGTCATGAACCGGGGGACGGCTGACACATGCGTGCGTTGGAATGGCGGCTCCAAAGTCGACGTTACCTTTGTTGACGCCGCCATGTCACCATGTGTCAGGAATTGGGAGGTAATGGTAGATGCGGAGTCTCTCTCGGACCATCGATACATATGGTTCGAGGTCTCCACGCGCTCCACTCCCACTCCCACTTCTTCCCGATCTAATAGAAGTGGTGGCCCTCGGTGGTCCTTAAAAAAAATGGATCCCGAGTTCTTGGTCGAGGCCGCAATTGTCCAGGCGTGGGTGGCAGGGCCCACGGGGGGTGATGTAGTCGCGGAGGTTGAGGACCTGCAGCGGCGGATGTCGCTCGTTTGCGACGCCAGCATGCCGAGGGTGCGAAGCACAGGGCCGGCATGCGGGGTATACTGGTGGTCGGAGGAGCTGGCGCAGCTGCGTGACCAGTGCAGAGCTGTGCGCTACCGGTTATCCCGCTACAGGCGTCGTAGGCGACACGACGTCGAAGAGGAGAGGCGCCGTTACGAGGCCTATAGGGCTGCCCGCGCTACTCTGCGGGTGGCCATCGCCGAGGCTAAGGACAGGGCCCACAAGGAGATGGCCGAGGAGCTCAATCGGGATCCGTGGGGGAGGCCGTACAAAGCGGCGCGGAAGAAGCTTCGCGCCCGCGCTCCCCCCCTCACCGAGAGCCTTCGACCGGATTTCCTCGAGTCCGTGGTGGAAACCCTGTTCCCGCAGGTGGCCGAGGTGGTTCCGCCTCGTATGGCGCCTCTGGAGGAGGAGGACGGCGCTGTATCAGGTGCGCCGGGGGTGTCGGAGTGGGAGTTAGCCGAGGCGGTGAGTCGGATGAAGGCGAAGAACACTGCCCCTGGGCCGGACGGCATCCCTGGGCGCGCCTGGTCTCTTGCCCTGGGTCCGTTGGAGTCTCCACTCAGGGCAACATACAGTGCCTGCCTCGAGCGGGGCGTTTTTCCCCGTAGGTGGAAAACGGGGAGACTGGTCCTGCTAAGGAAGGAGGGTAGACCGGCCGATACACCCTCCGCGTATCGGCCCATCGTTTTGCTGGACGAGGCGGGGAAGCTGCTCGAACGAATAATAGCTTCCCGCATAGTCCAGCACCTCCAGGAGGTAGGGCCCGACCTCAGTCGTCTCCAGTGCGGATTCCGCCAGGGCAGGTCCACCCTCGACTGTATCGAGGGTGTAAGACTTCTGGCGGAGGAGGCGACAACTCGGGGCGAGGTTGTGTTGGCGGTGTCGTTGGACATCGCTAACGCTTTCAACACCTTGCCTTGGGGAGTGATTAAGGAGGCCCTACGCTTCCACCGCATCCCCATGTACCTGCAGCGTGTTGTCGGTAATTATCTGGCCGACCGCTCTGTCGGGTACCCGACGGCTGGGGGTGGGTGGAAGGAGCGGAGGATGTCGTGCGGTGTTCCACAGGGGTCGGTTCTTGGCCCCCTTCTGTGGAACATCGGCTACGACTGGGTGCTGCGCGGGCAAATGCTTCCGGGGGTCCGTCTGTTCTGCTACGCAGACGACACCCTCGTGACTGCCCGTGCGAGCACCCACCGGGAAGCTCGTGTGCTGGCGACCGCGGCCACCGCACACGTTGTGGCGCGGATTCGCCGGTTAGGACTGGGGGTGGCTTTGGAGAAATCCGAGGCCATCTGCTTCCACAGGCCTCGGATGGCGCCCCCAGTGGGCTCCCGGTTGATGGTGGGCGGGACGTCCATCGAAATCTCGGGTACTCTACGGTACCTGGGATTGCTCCTCGACAGCCGATGGACGTTCGAGGCCCACTTCCGGCGGCTCGCCCCCAAGTTAACGGCGACCGCCGGAGCCCTGAGCAGGCTCCTCCCGAATTTGGGGGGGCCTAATGCAGGCTGCCGGCGCCTTTATGCCGGAGTGGTCCGCTCTATGGCCCTGTACGGCGCTTCCGTGTGGGCGGAGCGGCTGACTGCGAGGTCCCTGCCTCTGCTGCGTGGAGCGCAGAGGATCATGGCGGTCAGACTCGTGCGGGGCTACCGGACCATTTCCGGCGAGGCAGCCTGCGCCTTGGCTGGGTCCCCTCCCTGGGACCTGGAGGCCAAGGTACTCGCTCAGGCCTACCGCCGCAGAGTTGAAGCCCGTTCATCGGGGGGAGACTCGGCGGTGGTAGAAGTAGATTGGCGGAGGGAGGCTCAGCAGGAGCTCCTCCGCCAATGGAGGCGGCAGCTGGAATCGCCCAGTGCAGGAGGCTGGACGAATTCGGCCATCCAGCCCATTCTCCAGGGCTGGGTCGCCAGGAGGCATGGGGTCCTCACCTTCCGCCTGACGCAGGTGCTCTCCGGACATGGTTGTTTCGGGTGGTATCTGTGGCGGGTGGCCCGGCGCGAAGCGTCCGGTGTGTGCCACGAGTGCGGCGCCGATTCCGACACGGCGTTGCACACGCTCGCGGACTGTCCAGCTTGGGCGGTTCAGCGGGAGGAGCTCGTGGCACAGGTGGGGCACGACCTCTCCTTGCCCACTGTGGTTCGTGCCATGGTGGACAGGGAGGGGTCGTGGGCAGCGATGGCCTCCTTCTGCGAGCAAGTCATTTCGCAGAAGGAGGCGGCGGAGCGGGTTCGGGAAGTCGAGTCCCGGGATCCAATCCGCCGCAGGCGAGCCGGGCGCAGGCGACTCGCTCAAGACCGTCGCATGCCGCCCTAACGGGGACCTTCTGGGCGTTCCGAACGGGGTTAATCGGACGCCCACCTTATAAGGTCCCCGAGGCGGTCGATGCATCTGGTGCTCCCGATGCATCGTCCAGCGGAGGGAGGGGCCACTTTTAGAGAGGCCCCGACCCAGAGGTGGCGCACTCTGGGGTTCAGAGTTGCTGCTGGCGGGAGTGGGGTCAAATAAGGCACCCTGCACCCGCCACCAGCAGCGTGGTGGAGCATACAGGTTGTTTTAGTCGGTGCGAGTCCGACATAACCACCGCTCGTCCCCGTCGGGCGGTGGTACCCATAAGGGGTTTTTTCCTGTATAAAAAAAAAAAAAAAAAAAAAAAGGTTAAGGATCCAACTGCCGGTTGCCAAAGAGCATAATATAAATGGATGTCCCTTCTAAGTACGGTTTGCGACTTGCTGGCTCTGCCGTAGCACATATGTGTTTCTTTGCAGTACACGGCAATGCAACCTTCCCTGGTGGGTGACGAAGGTCGTAAAGTTGGGATACCCTAATAGGCGTTGCGGCTGCTTAAGGGTCCAACTGCAGGTTGCCAAATGGCTTAGTATGAATGGACTTAATGTTCGTTATTTACCAAGTCACTGTAAGATAATGGTTAACGAGTCTCTCTGAGTACGGTTTGCGACTTGCGGGCTCTGCTGTAGCACGTATGTGTTTCTTTGCAGTACACGGCAGTGCAACCTTCCTTGGTGGGTGACGAAGGTCGTAAAGTTGGGATACCTTAATAGGCGTTGCGGCTGCTGAAGGGTCCAACTGCAGGTTGTCAAATGGCTTAGAATGAATGGACTGAATGTTCGTTATTTACCAAGTCCTTGCAAGAGAAAGGTTAACGCGTCTTCTCAGAGTACGGTTTGCGACTTGCGGGCTCTGTTGTAGCATGTATGCGTTTCTTTGCAGCACATGACAATGCAACCTTCTCCGGTGGGTGACACAGGTCATAGAGTTGGGATACCCTAAGAGACGTTAGGTCATCTGTAGTTCAGCTGAGTGTCACAAATCATATCCATAGAATCGATCCACTTGATTAGTGTGATGATCAACTTTTGAGATTGATGCACCATTCGAGCAAAGGTCATAATACCATTATTTTGCTATAATCTGCGATAAATCTACGGTCCGTATATTCGTGAATGGTTCGCGATCCGTGCACTAACCGAGGTTAGCTCAGAAATTTATTATCAATGTCATCTGTGATATTAAGATGTTCCACGACAGATGGATGATGAGATAGTCATTCAAGTAAAAGACTATTCGAAGGATCTTTCGCAATACATTTTCCGCCTCGTTTGTTAAAGCAGAAAACAACTCTAGTGTGGTAAATATGTCATTTGGTATCGTCGACCTCCTGAGCTGACGCTGAGATAACTGACCTGGATTGATATGTGGTAGTAGATCTGTGTTAAATCTAACCTCACCATCCAGTCCTTTGCTTGAAGAAAAGTTGGCATGCGATGGTGATTAAAAAGGGTAAAGGGTTTCAAAAACTGGTTTAGCCCTTTCAAATTGAGAACAGCTTTATCTTGAATACGACCTTAGAGTAGGGAAAGTAGAACTTGGGCTTTGGGATGCCTTATTATATTTGCCTCACCCTTTTCTCTTTGAAGATGACTCATCCTGTTGCGTCATCATTTTATTTTGACTGTCTGGCCATTTCAAGTGAAACGCTTGAACTACTCTCAAAAGGAAGAAGATTGCAGTGCAGATTGCAGTTTCAAATTAGTTAAAAAAATTTACCTTGTCTAAATTATGAAAACGTTTGTCAAGACAAGAAGAAAATTTAAGTTACGCATGAATAGTGACACGCGTGGATCGAAGATGGTGTAAGTTAGTCATCAGATTTGGTCGTTGTAGTGAAACATTAACCAAAATCACTTTGTAACATAATTGCGTTAGTCAAAGGGTTAAACATTTGGCCCCATTTTAACGGAGCATTACTTTAAGACACTTTAATTATACGTTTTTATAACGAACAGCATTCTACTGAGCAAAAAAAAAACAATGAAATATCCAGATATTTGAAAGCAAGGAGACACGTTCTGGTATTATGTGATGACGGCTCTTAGACTGTTACGGAAAGCCTAGTCTTAGAATCTAGATACGTACTTATCTTTTGCTACACTGAGCCGATTTGTAGATCAAAAAAAATAAAAAATATCGTTCAAATGACTTACAAGTTGGAAAGCATTGCAAACCATCGGTCCAGTCCCGCTAAAGATATTAAACAGTTTCCGACGACGGCGGTGCCACGCTGTAAATCGCCTCCGAGGATCCCTCGCTTGAACTCTCATTACTTGACGATACCGAATCACTGAAAATTTGTAGGCACGGCGGAGTCTTTTACATCACTATTCGTAAGCGACTAAAAGATTCACGGGAAAAACTTTCACTGAAGCACTTTTTACTTTAATCTCAAAAGCACTTATTAACAATTTAAACGTTTTATGGCAAATAAGACGACCGGTCGGTTGAAAAACCGACGCAACAATGACTAAACTATGGCGGCTTGCTGTGGGCGGTATTTGAGTGTTGCAGATAGAGGGCGCTGTAGGTGCGGCGGAAGCGCGGGAAAGTGGCAAAAGACCGACTTCCGGCGGAAGAAATCGATGTAATCTCTCTCATAAGGGACTTCGGACGTCAAACGGAACACATAATACGACATTTTAGAAATTTCAGACTTCAGAGATTTTGGATATTTCGAAATCAATATGATGTGTAACTGACATGTTAAAATTACATCAATGGTGTGCTATAAATGCTATGTGTTTTTATCTTATGCCCGAAGGAAAACCTGTTTTTTTTATATAAAAACAATATAGTGTATAATTTGAGAGTATTTTATCACTAAAGTTTATTTTAAGTAGGGGGTACCATTAGTATAAAAAAGTCGTGTAAATTGAAAAAAGCTTTGATTAAAAGACCCAATAAATTAGAATTTAAACATTTTTATACTATTTATATTGTATAAATATGTTTTGAGACTAAGAATAAATGTCTTTTACAAATAATATTTATACATACGGAAATATATACATATTTCAATCACAAATCATATTCTAGCATTTTTACATCAATTGGCGTAAAACTTTTATAGTTATTTTTTGGTTACGGAATTTAAGTGACACAACTTTTATATTTGGACAAGGCCCGTTGGCGCAGTGGTTAGTAACCCTGCCTTCAGCTCCGCGGGTCACGGTCAAAGAATATTTTGAATTTGAATTTGAATTTACTTTGGGGACTGACGACCGTGTGTGTAAGTGTCCTATATATTTATTTACTTATATTTATTTATTTTATTTGTTATGTCATTACCCTCATCATCCTCCTGCCCTTATCCCATTCTAAGTGGGGTCGGTACAACATGTTAAAAATTTTTTTTTTATGTATACATTTTTATAATTAATAACAACAATCGTTAGAAACAACATTGCAATTGCATTGGATGGAAAACTTCATTTCAAAAATTAATGTATGTCGAGTTCTCCGAACAGTTGTCATTATAGTAAAATATAAAGTAGAGACAGAACCTTTAAATTATAAATGCACGACTCAGTGAACATCAAAGAAATAGATATTTCAAAGATTCAATATAATTATGATTATGTCAGATAAAGAATAATTTGAATTTGAGTTTATGAACCGCACGTAGAGCTAGCTAGTTTTTCAATGATATAATATTATTTTTTTAAATCAGCTAATTTAACCCATAAGATAGTAGAGGTGTAAGAGTAACGACAAAAAGCGTATCCGTATGTGTTCGTTACTACAACAAGTAGTACTCGTTACTATCGTATCGGTACTCTATTCGTTACTTTTGATACCTGCTACCATAGCATTAAAGTAACGACTCGAGTCGTATTCCCGTACGTTATGATGTCGGCGCGACATATTACTTACTTACTTGCATACCTAGTTAGGTATGCAAGTAAGTAAGTAATATGTATATTTACGCAGTTGCGTAAAGCGAATTTTTTCATTTTTTTTTACAAAATCTTGTTTTAATAAAGAATTGTAGAATAATTAAAAGCACATGTAAATTGCAGGCGGATCTACTGGATTTTGAAAAGGATTTATTATTTTAACTGAGAGAACAAAATAGATATTGTTCGTTTAGAATGAAATCAACATAATATATGATAAAAAAAATATTTTAAAGATTTCAAATAATTTGAAAATATTTATTTTAAGGGGCTTAATAAACAATAATAAAAAAACAAACATTGTTCTTCGTAAGGTTCATTTAAATTCACCGACAGCACACGTTCAAACCACAGATTAGGTACCGTACTATGTAGTTACTAATACGTACCGATACGAAAGATGCGAGTAACGAGTTACGACTAGCATTCGTGAGTAACGATTCGGTACTCGGTACTAGATGGCGCACCCGTTACTCAGTACCGAATCATACGGTTTGCTTACGGCTTTATAAGATAGTAAAGGGGCATGTTACTATCCCACTCTCCGTTTTTGGAGAACAGGATTGGAGCTAAGACACGCTGCTCCAATGCGGATTGGTAAGTTACACATATCCCCAGAATCCTCTAGAGATATGTAGGTTGCCTCACAACGTTTTCCTTTACCGAAAAGCGTGTGATAAATTGCAATTATCAAAAAACACATAAGTTTCAACATTAGAACTCATTGGTGCCTGCCCGGGGTTAGGACTCGTGACCTTCTCGAAAGAGTCGCACGGTCTCACCACTGTCACAGCTTACCCCATTTATTTACCCCATAGAAGATACCATATTTTAGTAAATTTTAACTTTTGTAGCAACATGTCCAATTGATCATTCATTTAAGTTAACTTTAACCTCGAATACGCTCATGGCTTTCGGTCAAGTTCAAAGTCGTAATATAATAAAACCGACGTTACTGTCGGCGCCGCTAAACCTACATTGTTACTCAAATTAACGTTAGGTGCGGAAAGCGCGCTTTGTGATTTAAACAGGAGCGCACTCAAAGCATAGTTAATTTGGCTTGTAGGCGTTTATTGCTTTCGGCCGTTAGTTTAACCAAATATAAAATACTATACTATACTAGTATCGAAGAGTCGCTGCCTTCGGTATAATGAAATGTGGAAACAGGACGCCTTCTGTTCAGTCTCTGTCAAACACCACTGAGGTGTCAATGTTTATGTTATAAAAAAAGAAACAATGTTTAACTGACTACAATCTTATCAGTATGTTTTAGGAACTTAAATTTTCGCAAAGCCTGTGTTCAGGCACCATAGATTATAAACTAATTTCATACTCTGTAATCTGTATGACCATTACTAAGTAGTCTGTGACTACATTTTTTCCCAGTAAAATTGTTGTTTAAAACATTACATGATTCTAATAGAAAAGGGTTCAATTTTTATTTGATCTATCTATATTATTGCGAGCTGCGAGCTGAGCCAACAGCCTGACTTTGCGATTTTGTCGTGAAGTGTATCTCCTGATCATGCTTCGGTTGCGGGGCGAAACGATTGTTGAGTTTGTGATAGTGAACGTGTGTAGTGCTTGTGTATTGCGGTGGAAGTGGAGGAGGTTTGTGCATGTGTTTTTACGAATCCTGCACGTGTCGGGTATGAAAATACGGATAGTCCACTATACATTTAACACTATATATATTTTTTATTTACTGTATCGCGGATTATAGCAAAATAATTTTATTATTACTTTTGTATTATGGATCTCCGCAAAGTAACGCCTAATTCTATAAATTATTTATTTTAAATAATTAATCGGGAAAGTCGATATGGCAAATGAGAATACAGACATTAAACAACTATTTATACCTTCTAAACGTTATTAATTATAAAAATATCCTTACCAAGTAATAACACCGGCACTCATTAATATAATTATAAATAGATATATAGAGATAATTATAAATAGACCATAATATTTCTTAAAATACTTATAAACAAGCTAACGCGAGCCACTGCCTTCTTTTCTGCACCTGTTAAAGAATCAATAAGCAGTTATCCAAAAGTGACGCACCGCAAGCAACCTAACGCACAGATGATTTATTGTACTGCTGGCAGCGAGTCTTTGATACTAGTACAGTGCTACGACTAAGTTCGCATATGTTAAGTTGCTTAAAGTCATCAATTTGTTTCTTTTTCTAATATTTCTTATTCTATATATTAACCCGGTATATAAGCTTCAATTGTACCAACTTTTATCTATATTGCTTACGCGGATTATCTGTGAAAGTGTAGCATACAGAAAGACAGGCACACAGACAACCATACTTCTTCATTTATTAATATGGATGGGAAAAGGAAGAACGAGTTATATGCCACTTCTGGGCAACTATCCCAGCCTACAGTTTTCTCCAAAAATATATGCTAAATTGATATAATCAATTCTTTTGCGCTTTTCGGTGAAAGCAACTGGCATGTCTCTGGATGATTCTTTGATAAAGTCACTTATTTGCATTCGGTCAATTGTTGGAGGCATTTTCCCAGCTGTAGGATAATTAGGCGGTATATAGTTATGCTATATAGGTCATTGAATTTTTATATTTTTATGTCTAACAGGTACAGGATCGCCTTCAAGGAAACCCTTTGCTGCAAAAAGGTCCGCCGCAAGAAAAGTCGTTATCGGAGCCACTCCAGCGTCAGGGAGACCATGGTCAACCATACATCTGAAGGGTCACACCTGGTGCGGGTCAGGTCCCACAGCCACGAACGCAGGAATCGAACCCAAGACCGCGCGAGGAGGAGCAGCTTCTCTGCGACCGATGCCAATCTCTACAGCGACAGATGGAAAGACTACAGCAGACGGGAGAGCGGAGTTTGGAGGAAAAATAATACTGAGGCGAGCCGGTTGATGCTTAAAGATTATTCACGAAAACATGATTGTCAACTCTAAATATGTCTAGCGATTTCATGAAATAATTTGACGCACTAATTAACGCGGAAAATTTAAAGACAAAACGTATAACTTCATGTTTATTGAAAAAATTTATTGTAAATTATACAGTAAAATTTCTATATTATAATGAGATATCATATATAGTTAAATTACTAACTACAATAAAAGACTAACTAATCAGGAAAAATATATTAAGTGTCTTATTATTGCAGAAGGATATATAAAACTTTATCCGATTCCTAAGATTTGTTTCATGACTTAGTTCCTTAAAATGTAATAACGTTTTGTAATTATATAGTTATTCAATTATTTTTATAGGATTTATAAGTCGCTTATAAAAATATATTATTAATATTATGAATTAATAGAATATACTGATTTTAATTATTTTGACTATCCTAATAAGAAAAATAAAAATAAAAATACCTGTATATTGCAGCAGCCTGTGGTGCCGTCAGAGACCTTATTATTTGTCTGTGTCATGTCTTTGTCGGTAAGTATATATCATTATGGAAAATTAATTACAATTTGTAAATAATTTGTAGGTATAAAATCAATGTAATATAGGTGTCATCTTAATCGATTAATACTTTTTTGTGTTACTGTTGGAATTTGAATAATAATAATAATAAATAATAAATATATGGGACATTTACACACACGGTCGTCCATCCCCAAAGTTAGTAACTTAATACTTTTGTTATGGGTGATGGACAACTGGTAAATATATACATATATAGTTTTAAATACATACTTTAATACATATATACACCCAGACTCGAAGAACCAACAAATTCTAAATGGAAAATGTTGGTTCTCGTCGGGAATCGAACCCGCGACCCACGGAGCCGAAGACAGGCTTTGAATAGTGTATATAATTACTAAATCGTATTATTTGATAATATGTTGAGCTAATTTTCACGTTTTCATGACTGACTGGCATAACTGTTTGAGTCATGACCAAAGATTACAGTATATTTTTGAATTTAAACTATCGTGAGTGGTATTCATTGTTAATGTTGAGAGACCGGCTATACTCACGTCTTATTTTATCGGATGAGCCCGACTAGTTTCCCGCCGCGATAACGCCGCGTAAGAGCTCATGAATCACAGCCCCGTATGGGCTTGAAACTAATCGGGCTCATCCGATAAAATAAGACGTGAGTATAGCCGGTCTCTCAACATTAATAATGATTACAGTATACATAATGAAAGCCATGACTTTTACATGTCTTGTGGAAAATTGGATTTATACTGATTTATGCTGTGAATACTTGTTTAATGCTTAGTTGTGTTAGTTATATAAAATAAAATACTATTATTAATTTATTTATTTTAATTTTAGTTAGTTATTAATAAAAATTATTGCCTATTTGTTAATTTTTATTTTATTTTATCTATTGTTACAAAATAGGATAAGAGAATTTCAGTAAAAAATTAATAATTTTTATACCACATTGGACTACGAGATTTATGAGAGGAAATTAGCAAAAGAGAAATATTAAAATATCTTATGGTGGAATACTGATTTATATAATACAAAATAAAACATTGGAAGTTTATGAGAATAAATTACAATTATACATATTCTCCGATCTACTTGTAATTATTTTCTAATAAAATGAGAGTCTATCAGTCTATCTATAAAATAGTGTGCATAGATTTTGTATATTCTGTAATGTAATTGTATCATTAGAATAACTTGGCGTCGCAAATTAATCTGAATAAAGTTTTTTCTATTTATTTATTTTTTTGATTGCTAACAGACACACAACACACGCATTGTTAAGTTAAAAAAATGTAGTAAAACTTTTTAATCTACTTAAAAAACTTAAAATAGTCCTTGTAATAATCCTTACGTGACTGGCCCGTTGGCGCACTGGGTAGTGACCCTGTCTTCAGCTCCGCAGGTCGCGCCTTCGATTCCCGCCGAGAGACATCATTTTCTATAAACAATTTGTTGGGTCTTCGAGCCTGGGTGTGTATTTGTATTTAAGTATATATTTAAAATTATATATGTAGTATATCTACCAGTTGTCCATCACCCATAACACAAGTATTAAGTTACTTACTTTGGGGATGGACGACCGTGTGTCGTAAGACTACCCATTGCGCCAACGGGCCAGTCGAAATAATTTTAAAACATTACAGTAAAAAAAGTAAAGTAGCGGTCTGTTACAATCCCACTGCTGGGAATAGGCCTCCCTCTCTCCGGTTCTGGAGAGAAGGGTCGAAGCTAAGACCTACCACGCTGCTCCAATGCGGGTTGGTAGGTTACACATATCTACAGAATTCTCTAGAGGTATGCAGGTTTCCTCACGATGTTTCACCGTAAAGCGTGTGATAAATTGTAATAATCAATTAAACACATGAGTTTTAATAGAAAAACTCATTGGTGCCTGCCCGGGTTTGAACTCGTGTTTCCCTCGAAAGAGTCTCACGGTCTCACCGCTGGGCTATCACAGCTCAAACACTTTTAAACATTAAAAAATATAAAAAAAAATTCTTTCGCCGGAAGTTGGGCAATATCCCGAGCTCCCGGTGGTTAGGGCTCTAGAGTGAGAAACTCCTCACAGTACGTGCCGTCTCGAGCAATACCGCCTTCTGCACCCGACTCTTAATCCAACTATCAAGCGAAAGCTTCTGAAGATGTTGATCGAGGCTCTTCGCAATCAGACCGTTAACCGAAACAACATTAGGAACAATTATTGTTGAGTCAACATTCCACATAGCGGTTATCTCATAAGAAAGGTTTAAATATTTAGTAAATTTTTCTTTTCCCGCTTTTATTATGTGTAAGTTGTTGTTTTAGTATAAGTGAGTATGTATGTGAAGGTGGAATCTTGCAAGTTAAATTTGACACACTTCCCGGTGTCCGATTGTACTGAAACTTTACATACTTGTTCAGTCCCGATGACAATGCATGTTTATTATAAGCATGACCTGATGCTTTTGTCAGGATTCGCTCCACATGACAGAACTCCTCAATACAAAAGTAATAATAAAATTATTTCGCTATAATCCGCTATACAGTAAATAGAGAATATATGTAGTGCTAAATGTATAGTGGACTATCCGTTTTTTCATACCCGTTACATGCAGGATTCGTAAAAACACATGCACAAACCTCCACCTTCACCATCACAAACTCAACAATCGTTTCGCCCCGCAACCGAAGCATCATCAGGAGATAGACTCCACGACAAAATCACAAAGCTAGCAGCAAATCCTCAATAGCTAACACTAGGGACGTAAAATTTTGTTAAAATCTTTTTTAAAAGCATTGTTAACTTGACTTTTTAATAGTTATTTTAAACTGTGGCTCTCCGTTAATTTGTTGACGTCATCTAACAGTTTAAATCTATTAAAAAGGTAGCCTATACAGAAAATCTATCATACTATTATGTTGTAAAAAAAAATCATCATTCTCCTGCCCTTATCCCACTGTAAATGGGGTCGGCACAACATGTTGTAAACATGTTGTCACATGATTCGGCTATGTATTTTACGACCGGCCGCCTGCCTGACGTCAACTTACCTTAGTCGCCTTTTACGACACCTCGGTAAGAAATGAGGGTGGTCTATTCTATTCTGCCGGATATCACACGGCTTTATGTTGTAAATAAAATATGTTGTTAATATGAATGGATTTAACTTTACGTACTTGCACAAGATATGCTAAATATGGTTCAGAAATTCCACCACGGGAACCTGTAAGTATTTGGTGGTTTTTTTGTACCTTAGATTTATTTAACGACGCCAAGTTACTAAAGCAAATATTCTCAATGCTAATAGAATTTGAGAGTCTTATCATTCTGAACAATCAATCGCAAGCAGCAAATTTTTAGATATTTTCAAGATGTTGGTCTAAGTTGGTTATACTTATATCCTATATCCTCGTAATAGTCCAGTCCCGATGACAATGCATGTTTATGATAAGCACGATCTGTTACTGCTGCCAGGATTGGCTCTAGATCCTTAAGGGATAACCGTAGGGACATGATTTTGTAAAAAGCATTTTTAACTAGATTTGTTTATTCAACTCAATTAAATACATTACTCTTAAGAATACCTGAGCCTTTGTTACCTAATTAGTTATCATCCTCCTGCCCTTATCCCACTCTAAGTTGGGTCGACACAACATGTTACAAACATGTTGTCACATGATTTGGCTACGTATTTTACGATCGCTCGCCTGCCTGACATTAACTTACCTTAATCGTATTTTACGACCCCTCAGTAAGAAAGAGGGTGGTCTATTATACTAAACCAGATACCACACGGTGGGTCAACTTACCTTAGTCGCCTCTTACGACACCTCGGTAAGAAAGAGGGTGGTCTATTCTACTCAGCCGGATACCACACGACGGTTTTTACGTAATTAGTTAGTGGAGGCTTTTTACAATATATTTGGGGATAATTAAGTTTGTGTTACTTGTAATTTAATCCTTTCAAAGTAAAATTGTCAACAAAACATGCCACGAAACTCGTCCAGTACACACTACCTTTCTTTTGTAATTTTGTTAACCGTCCAAAACCCGAGTAAATAAAGATGTAAGAGTATTAATCAAATAAATGAGAGGACTGTATTTGAATTGAAATGTAGAAAGTATTTCGGTGTAGCAATTTAAAACGTAGGTTCGTTCTTAAGCGCTAAAGTATTTTGTTTATTAGACACACACACACTGTCATCCGACCCCAAAGTAAGTAACTTAATACTTGTGTCATGGGTGACGGACAACTGATAGATATACTACATATGTCATTTTAAATACATACTTAAATACAAATATACACCCAGGCTCGAAGAACCAACAATCTGTTTATAGGAAATGTTGGATTTCGGCAGGAATCGAACCCACGACCCGCGGAGCCTACTGCGCCAACGGGTCAGTCACAAATTTGATATAAGTTGGCCGATCCTTTGCAGAAATCAAATGTTTTATTACTTAACTAAAATATAAGATTTAAAACTTAACTTGCGACAAAATCGCAAAGCACGAAGCTTTGCGATTTTGTCGTGGAATCTATCTTTTTATCTGATATACGATCTATGTCTGTGAAGTTATGCTGTTAATGTTTAAAGTAATTCCCGCATTTGAGGCATTCACTATCTGTTCGTGAGACGTTATCCACATATGACTAAGTTTTAATCACTCAGACGCCCACTTTGTCGCTTTTATCTCACATCCGGCACAGTTCAAATACAAAGCCTAGCGTTTTGAAGTCAGAAATGTTCTCTTGAGACTCTTGAGTATTATCGAGCGCACAAACTTTAAAGTTTACTTTTTTATTTTATTTTTGCATCTTTCTGTATGTACTAATAACAATAAGAACCTTAAAGTCGGTCTGTATTATTTTTCAATTTTTTTTGCAATCTGCTACATCAATGAGTTTTTTAAAATATCCCGTCTTTAAGCAATCAAAAATATTTTTCAGATATGAGTATTGCTTAATAATTTTATCCAATATTATAGGTATCTAATTGTAAATGCAAAGTCTTTTGTCTGTTTGTCCGCCTTTCTGTTTTCCACAGCTAAAACGCATTGAATAATGCCTTCTCCTCTATGCATGTCATTTTTCCATCTGCTACGATTCCCAGCTACGCAAATGGCATCGGAAACAATATTTTTTGTTCATTTTAGTAGGTCACAAAAATGATAATATGGTAATATCACTGAAAAAACTTATTGCATTATTGAGAGAAGGGCATAAATTGTGATAGCCCCGCGGCGAGACCGTGCAACTCTTTCGAGGGCAACACGAGTTCAAACCCCGGGCAGACACCAATGAGCTTTTCTGTCAAAACTTACGTTTCTAATTTATAATTACAATTTGTCACACGCTTGTCGGTGAAGAAAAACATCGTGAGTAAACCTGCATATCTCTATAGAATTCTGGGTATATGTGTAACCTGACAATCCGCATTGGAGCAGCGTGGTAGGGTTTAGCTCCAAACCATCTGGCCTACATCCTAATTAATATCAAATAATATATGTCACAGTGATAAGTTGACCTTTGTACACTCTTTACTTTATTAATAACTAGCAATCCCCCGCGGTTTCACCCGCGTCCATACCGATCTTATGGTATTGGAAGGTCTATACGAAGTCGGACTATAGATTTATTTGTAGATTATTTAATTATAAAAAAATGGATATCATTAGTATTCTTGGAATAAGAGCTAACTCACTAAATACAGGCCTTGCTATAACGGTCGCTACAATTAATTTGTCATGGCATTATTTTCTTTAGATTTACATTCTTAAATTCGTAATATCTTTTGATGGGGATGTCGGATTTTAATAATTCATAAAGTATTTTGCAGGTATTGAAACAGTTTTTAATAAAATATCATTTAATGCGATAAAGATTAATACAGAGATATGAATAAAATGGTTTGATTATTGTAGGCACTTTTATCAACTTTTACAATATAAAAAAGTAGTTATATTGGCATAACTATAATAGTTGGACATATGGTATCACGGACTTTTTTGTGGACATTGATGCGTTTTATAATACTGTAGAACATTTTTTTGTTCTATCATCATTGGTTTCCGCAGAGCACGCGATGAAAGATTTTTAGGACTAAATTTTCACACCTTATTACAATTGTATTAGGGATCCCTATTTTTTTGAAAATGTAACATAGCCTTAGTTGCTCAGTGAATAAGCAGCTTTCCAATGGTGAAAGAATTTTGGAAATCGGTCCAGTTGTTTTTGCGTGAAAACATTACAAACATACAAACAAACATACAAATCTTTCCTCTTTATAATATTAGTAAAGATGTTTTTCTTACATTTGTTGGTGTACATAAATAAATAAATAAAAATATGGTTTATCACGTCCATAAGAACTGAAATTGATATATTATTTATCAATAACACCTGTGAGCATGAATAATGATCGCATAGGGGCGGTAATGAGTCGGTCGGTCTTAGATAGATTTTTTTTTTCAAAAATACAACGTTTTGTTACTATATTTCCTGTTATCCAACCAATGCCGATATGTAGTTAAAATTGATAAATATATTACTGTAGTGTATGTGCATAAGTATAGAAGTTTTGATGGAAGGTAGATCTTTAATAAAGGAGGTTCTGTCGTCTCATGCCTGCACACCGCGCGTTATAGTAGTGGGGCGAGGGAAGAGAATTACTCACTTTCACTACGACCACGGGTGAGGACGGACGCGCGTGCGGTGTGTGAAGCAGAGAGCCGAAGTACGAACAGTACAATTACAAAGATTTTACTAAATAATTGACTAACGAGAGGTTCTGCTTCTCGATAATCGCAAGTCGCGGGTATACGAACAATTTTTCGTCAATAACGTGAATGTTCCAGAGAATTAGCGTCAAGCAAATTTGAACTCTATGGCATCAAGTTTACGAACTCTTTTGGATGTTCGTAGCACTAAATAATTTACAGGATTAGGTGTTACTTTGCGGAGATCAATAATACAAAAGTAATAATAATTATAGTCATAGGGACGTTTTATTATTAAATAGTGCTTTTGTTGATCCTATATCTATATTGTTAATTGTTATAATTCTTTGTTATGTTGTCAAAATTAGTGTTGGGCTTCGCAGCTCAATTAAGTCTTAGTAGGTACCATTTTGTAGCATTGCACTGCTATTATATTTATGTATATTTAAACGTTTTTTTTATAAATACACTGTTAGGAGACTAGTGCAATTATATAAATAAAGACATTCTTATTCTTATTCTCACAAGGGATTAATTATTAAATGGACCCTGAACAAATATTAAGGTACAGGAATTATGTCAAGTTTTATGTCTATAGCATCGAGACATGCGAAGTATTAAAATTGATGAGCTCGGTTGACCGTCGCGTGCGGTCAGAATAGGACTACATCGATACAGGTTGCTTAATAATTTAAAAAAACCTAATATTTTTTGTATATAGAACAATTACAACCACGGTCGTCCGTCCCCAAAGTAAGTAACTTAATACTTGTGTAATGGGTGACGGACAACTGGTAAATATTATACATATATAATTTAAAATAGCGGGGACCCGAGGAGCTGAAGACAGTGTCACTGCAATTCATGCCAATGGGCCAATTGTTAAATTATAAAAATAAGCTTTTAAATTAAATAAGCTTATCAAGCACTTCTGAACTTTTAAGGATTATAAAGTTTAATGAAGCTACAGGTTCAAAATTTTGCTCTTACTGAGAGTTATTGCTCTTACAAGTATGAGATGTTCTATTGAATATTAAAATATTTGTGTATATTCTGCTATTGGACTTTTATTAATTTGATGTATAAAAGAAGAATGTGTAAATAGGCTCAACTTTGTCGAAAACCATATTACAAAGGTAATGACAATATTATTTTTCTTAAAAAAAAAGTGTTTGCGAGATAAAGTGTCATTAAATAGTAGTGTAATTACATTACGAATTAATTTGAATCACGCTGAAGTTATAAATATACTCCAGCTACAGAATTAATTAATCCATTACAAACAAAATTACAGCTCCAGCTAAGAACTTTAATTTAGTATTATCGTCATGATATGGGAAAAAATTAAACGAATGAAACGTAGAATCGAATTTGCTCTGAGGGAACGAATGAGTGAGTTTTTGGAACATGCTGTATATAAGAAAAAATGAAGTATTCACCGTAGAATAATTAAAAACATCAATACACTCTACTATTTAATAGACCTATCTTATGTGTATTGGTAGTTCAGACAAAGTGATAAATTTGTACTCAATCAAATTGTATATATCTCAAATAAATTAATGGTAAAATACCCTGAATTATGTAATATGAGTTTTTTATGCAGCCTATGCAGCCCTGGAGGCCTACCATGAACTCTTATTGCAACTCAATTGAAGACGTAAAGGACGACCGCGAACCACTTTTTTTCGCACCATGAAGTGTGAATTGCATTGGGGTCGTAATGTTTGAAAAGGATAACGTTATATGAACTATAGATAACTCTCGTCTCTTTAACTCACATGTTCTTAGGACGAATTATGAACGCTCATTGGGCAACGACTTAGAAGTGTGCGTCTTTAAGACGTCATGGTATGAAAAAGCAAAACAATTTCGTTTACGTCTTCAATTGAGTCGCATTAAGAGTTCATGTTAAGCCTGCTGGAATTTTTACGGACGCCCTCCAGGTAGGTGGGGTGGCGATATCCGCAGTATGACTGGCGTCGGTTGGAAGCGAAGAGTTGAAGATCGAGCTCAGTGGCGTGCTATAGGAGAGAGCTATGCCTAACAGTGGAGAAGAACAGGTTGATGATGAGTTTTGTGTCGATCCTAAAGTAAAAACGTATTTTTTTTATCCTACATACCTGTTATGCCTGTTGTATAAAAAAGTGCCCCGAACGCGTAACAAACAAATAGGCAGCCTTTCATTATAGATACAAAAGTCTAAATCGCACAAATAATTTATGGAATTAGGCGTTACTTTGCGGAGATCCATAACACAAAAGTAATAATAAAATTATTTTGCTATAATCCGCGATACAGTAAATAGAAAATATATATAGTGCTAAATGTATAGCGGATTATCCGTTTTTTCTTTCCCGATACATGCAGGATTCATAAAAACACACGCACAAACCTCCACCACTGCCATCAGAATACGTGTTATTAGATGTTTTGTCTAAATATTTTCAGCCGTCTGTCTGCCTGACGTCCACTTACCTCAGTCGCCTTTAACGACACCTCGGTAAGAAATGAGGGTGGTCTATTCTACTGAGCCGGATACCAGAGAGCTGTACATTTAGCATTACATATATTTTCTATTTGTTTTATCGCGGATTAAATAAAAATATTATCGCAAAAAATATTATTACTTTTGTATTATGGATCGCCGCAAACTAATACCTAAGTCCATAAAATGTAATATATTTTGGTATATAAAGAATAATTTATCAATGTCAACCGAACGGGCGATATTTTAAATGAAATATTGACCGCTCACGTGGGGGTGGATATTTCAAAAGATAAATCACGTACCCCAGCTAATATAAAATACTAACGGTACCCGTGACTGCGCCGATAAAATCGACAGTCTTAGTGTTATAATTTTTTTTTAATTTCGTTTCATTGTATTGTAATAGTGCAACTATTGCTTTCTAATTTATTGGTGAAGAATCATTTTTTTTACAGGCACTATAATAGAACTACCTTGCTATAATCCGCACGGGTTAAGCGAATGCAAAGCTAATGTGTATGAAGCAGGCACAATTTACGCACCTTACACATGCAGAACAAGTCACCACACGCACCCCAAGGCGTCTCCACCAGCAACAACGCACACAAGCAGCACACACAACCACCACCACAATCTCGACGATCGCTTCGCTCCGAAACCGAAGCATCATCAGGAGGATAGGCTCCAAGACAAAATGCAATGCGATTTTGTCGTAGAGTTTCGTTCTATTATATTTAAGTTTAATTCTATTATAGTGCCTGTAATATGTAATTCCGCAAAGTAACGCCTGCTTCTATAAATCAACATTTTTTTATTAATAATAATCGTAAATATAGTTCATTTATATAAAAAAAAATATTTTTTATCGTGTCGATCTCTAGAATTGGACAGCATAATACCTACAAAGTGGCACATGTCTAACGTCTACGGGGGAACGTGAGCGTGGATAAATGAAAAAATGTGTAAAAATAGCCGAAAAAGGAAAATTTGTACAAACACAATTTCTCAAAAATTGCTAGACTTGCTCCTAAAACCATTTCAAAGCTATGCAATAGCATTAGAATCTTAAAAATATTTATAGAATGCAAAACCATAGCGTACTGCTAGACTAGGGGAGCCATAGGCAGGAAAGATCAAACTAAAATTTCGTATATGTGTTCATGGCTGCCGATTTACATTTTCTATATAAAATATAACAGTGTTAAATTTTATACTTCTACAGCCGCGTAATTTTCGTAAAAAGGGTACAAGGTTTAGCGCGTATTAATATATGTTTACTTGAAACCGTTATACCGTAATGGTGATATCACCCAACATATCGTGAGCTAATCTCACTAAAGCTGGCACCTCTAATATTCCTGAATATTATATTTGCAATTATGTTTTGAAAGGTAATATCATAACGCAACCTATATGCCTGGAAATAATTTCTGGAATATTCTATTAACATTATAACGTCGCCTTTTCAAACTTTAATATTGTCAGTATAGGTAAGAGTTTATAGAATTCATGAAGTTAGTTATTAATAGACACTTTTTGTAAAGTATGTATGTTTGTCTCTTCTTTATGGAAGGTACGGACGTAGTTTAATCGTTAAAGAGACTGGGTACATTTTGTTACATAAATATAAGTAAATCATATATTTATTTATGAATAGTATGTTCAGCCCGCTTCAAAAGGCTTAATTAAAAGATATTTTTTATTCTCCTGCCCTTTTCCCACTCTAAGTGGGGTCGGCCCAACATGTTACAAACATGTTGTTACATGACTCGGCTACGTATTTTACGACCGGCCGCCTGCCTGACGTCAACTTACCTTAGTCGCCTTTTACGACACCTCGGTAAGGAAATGAGGGTGGTCTATTCTATGCAGCCGGATACCACACGGCACATACCTTAGTCGCCTCTTACGACACCTCGGTAAGAACGGAGGGTGGTCTATTCTATTCTGCCGGATACCACACGGCGTGCTTAATTAAAAGATATATGAATTAAAATTACAAAAAATACTCCGATCGCCCGCAAATTTTACAGGAACATGCGTTGGTTTTATCTAAAGAATATCTGAAAATTTCATTAAGATCGGTCTAATAGTTTCGGAGTCTATAAGGGACATACAGACAAACATTCGTTTTTAAATATATAAACTAGCTCTAGTATATTAATTTAGTATATGTATTTGTATGTATATATGTATGGTTTAGTGTATGCGTTGTTTTAGTTTAAACAGTAAAATAATATTAACTTATATAACCTTTCGGAAAAATTATGCGATTTTATAAGATAGTTTTTACTATAGTGAAAACGTAAGAAAAATCCTTTCCGCATATTTTGAGAAAATCTGTTACATACAGACAGACAGCTTTTACTGACTTTGATTTATAATAACTATAGATTTAACGATTAGGATATGAATTTCACAATTTTTGTCAGCACATTTGCTATAAAAGGGTTTTATACATACGCTGTTAAACGGAGGCTGATACAAAAAACCAACTATACTATTGAGGATTAAAGTGGCGGCCTGTTATAATCCCACTGCTAGCTCCGTTTCTGGAGAGAAGGGTTGGAGCTAAGACCTACCACGCTGCTCCAATGCGGATTTGTAGGTTACACATATCAACAGAATCCTTTAGAGATATGCCGGTTTCCTCACGATGTTTTCCTTCACCGAAAAGCGTGTGATAAATTGCAATTATCAATTAGACACATGAGTTTTAATAGAAAAACTCATTGGCGCCTACCCGAGTTTGAACTCGTGTTCCCATCGTAAGAGTCACACGGTCTCACCGCTGGGCTATCACACTATTGAGGATTATATAGATGATAAAAATGCGTGGATATAGCTACTTCTCTACCCTGTACAAGATAGTATTGACCAATTGTAACTAGTTATACGAATTATATTTGAAAAGAGCAACCGCCGATTTTCTTGCTGGCGCTTGTCGGTAGGGACAGCTTTCCGAACCAGCAGTAGATGTTCACGATTCAAAAGCACTTTACAAGTTTACTTGAAAGGATATTTTGAATTTGAATTTGAATACAGACTGAAACACTTTTGACCAATATTTGTATAGATTTATCACGCGCTTTCAGTGAAAGATAACATCGTGAGGAAAGCAACATATTTTAAGAGAATTCCAACCCATCTCTCCAGAGAAGGTAGGAGACAAGGTCCAACAGTGGAAAAAGAGGGAAAAAAAGTAGCAATTCAGTTCAAGTCCCTAAATATCTAAATCGATTTATCAGCAACAAAAACTTCGACGTACTTTTCTTTATGAATGATTCAGTCCGCACAATTCAATTCACGCGCCAGACAGTTTTATAGATTCTTTATTCTTCCGATTTAGTGAAAGTCGCTTTAATACTTTTCATTCAAGCACTATAATTTTTTTAGACACTTACGCACATGGATGTCATCTCTACTGCATCAGGGAATTGCTACTACTGAGAGGGATTTATAACATACTCGGTGGTTGCTTTATTCAGAATATAATGTTTGTAACTAGCTATTTTCGACATTGCTATCATATGCGCTAGGTCGAAGAGTAGCTAAATCCACGCATTCTTATCATTAATGTAAAAGTATCGGCCTGTTACAATCCCACTGCTGGGAATAGGCTTCCTCTCTCCGTCTCTGGAGAGAAGGGTTGGAGCTAAGACCTACCACGCTGCTCCAATGCGGATTGGTAGGTTACACATATCTCCAGAATTCTCTAGAGATATGCAGATTTCCTCACGATGTTTTCCTTCACCGAAAAGCGTGTGATAAATTGCATTATCAATTAGACACACGAGTTTTAATGGAAAAACTCATTGGTGCCTGCCCGGGTTTGAACTCATATTCCCTTCGAAAGAGTCGCAAGGTCTTACCGCTGGGCTATCACAGGTCCATCATCTTCATTAATGTACCTAGGACTTAATAGTATAGTAGGCTTTTGGTATCAGCCTTCTTTTAGTAGTTTTAATAGTAACTTTATAATATATAATGTAATTTTCTTAAGAATCGTAAGTAAAAAGTACATCGTAATAATTTACGCACCTGTAGACTCAATGGAAAGCTTCCTTTGTCTATTATTGAAATCGCATATTTTTGCCAAAATTGTATATTTTACGCTGAAAATTATATTGTTGTATTGAAATAGACGTAATTTTGTGGGGTTCCATAATGCAAAATTATGATAAAAACGTATTAATGTCTTTATGATAAGCACAATGGTGTAATTCTATTGTAATTCCATAATAATTCATTGACTGTAAGCAATTTGATACCCCTAAGGCGGCCACGTATTTTATAAAGGATATCGTAATTTGTCCGAATAATGTATATATAATAACCCTTGTATATAAATTCAAAGGTATTTTCGTATACACAAGCTAAATTATAATAAACCTGTGGTCATAGTAAAAAAACACCACCTTAAAAATTATACTCATAACGCCGTGTGGTATCCGGCAGAATAGAATAGACCACCCTCCTTTCTTGCCGAGGTATCGTAAGAGGCGACTAAGGTATGTGCCGTGTGGTATCCGGCAGAATAGAATAGACCACCCTCCTTTCTTGCCGAGGTATCGTAAGAGGCGACTAAGGTATGTGCCGTGTGGTATCCGGCAGAATAGAATAGACCACCCTCCTTTCTTGCCGAGGTATCGTAAGAGGCGACTAAGGTATGTGCCGTGTGGTATCCGGCAGAATAGAATAGACCACCCTCCTTTCTTGCCGAGGTATCGTAAGAGGCGACTAAGGTATGTGCCGTGTGGTATCCGGCAGAATAGAATAGACCACCCTCCTTTCTTGCCGAGGTATCGTAAGAGGCGACTAAGGTATGTGCCGTGTGGTATCCGGCAGAATAGAATAGACCACCCTCCTTTCTTGCCGAGGTATCGTAAGAGGCGACTAAGGTATGTGCCGTGTGGTATCCGGCAGAATAGAATAGACCACCCTCCTTTCTTGCCGAGGTATCGTAAGAGGCGACTAAGGTATGTGCCGTGTGGTATCCGGCAGAATAGAATAGACCACCCTCCTTTCTTGCCGAGGTATCGTAAGAGGCGACTAAGGTATGTGCCGTGTGGTATCCGGCAGAATAGAATAGACCACCCTCCTTTCTTGCCGAGGTGTCGTAAGAGGCGACTAAGGTATGTGCCGTGTGGTATCCGGCAGAATAGAATAGACCACCCTCCTTTCTTGCCGAGGTATCGTAAGAGGCGACTAAGGTATGTGCCGTGTGGTATCCGGCAGAATAGAATAGACCACCCTCCTTTCTTGCCGGGGTGTCGTAAGAGGCGACTAAGGTATGTGCCGTGTGGTATCCGGCAGAATAGAATAGACCACCCTCCTTTCTTGCCGAGGTGTCGTAAGAGGCGACTAAGGTATGTGCCATGTGGTATCCGGCAGAATAGAATAGACCACCCTCCTTTCTTACCGAGGTGTCGTAAGAGGCGACTAAGGTATGTGCCATGTGGTATCCGGCAGAATAGAAAAGACCATCCTCCTTTCTTACCGAGGTGTCGCAAGAGGCGACTAAGGTATGTGCCATGTGGTATCCAGCAGAATAAAATAGACCACCCTCCTTTCTTGCCGAGGTGTCGTGAGAGGCGACTAAGGTATGTGCCATGTGGTATCCGGCAGAATAGAATAGACCACCCTCCTTTCTTACCGAGGTGTCGTAAGAGGCGACTAAGGTATGTTGTGCCGACCTCACTTAGAGTGGGATAAGGGCAGGAGAATGATGATGAAAAATTATATTCATAAGAATTACTTAATTTAGTAAAAGATAAAGATATTTTTTTTTCAATTTTTAAAATTTTTGAATTTAAACTATCGTGTGTGGTATTCATAATTAATGTTGAGAGACCGGCTATACTTAGGCGTCTTATTTTATCGGATGAGCCCGACTAGTTTCAAGCCCATACGGGGCTCGTAAGACGTGAGTATAGCCGATGCCTCAACAATTTTTTTAAACAATTACTTCATAGAGTCATTCTAGAGAAGGGAAGCCAACGTAAAATATTTCCATCTACAATAAATTCAAATTCAAAATATTCTTTATTCAAGTAAACTTGTAAACAAGTGCTTTTAAATCGTCAACATCTACTGCTGGTTTGGAAAGCTGTTCCTACCGAGAAGAATCAGCAAGAAACTCGGCGGTTGCTCTTTTCAAATAATAATTTTTATGACTGGTTACATATAGTTATTAATGTCTTGTGCAGGGTCGAAGGGCAGCTATATCAACGCATTCTTATCGTCTAGTAATCCTCAATAGTATATATAGTAGGCTTTCTGAATTAGCCTTTTTTTAAGAGAGAAGCAACTGACATTATCTGTCTACCTTTTTTATGTGTAAATAGACAAAGATAAATATATAAGTTACATCTTCCCGCTCATTATTTGTTGCAACACTCTCACTAACAGGCCTGGCTATACCTCTAGTATAATAAATCTATGGTTACCCCTGAAATTATATATATTGTTACGTACAGGGGTTCGTGGATTTGGATGAAAATACCTGGTGACTCGTTAAAACACTTTATTCTACTTTTTACTACAACCTTACTACTTACAGTCTCTATACAGTCCGTTGTCCAATAAGAATGCCGAGGTCACTACTATTTCACCTTTAATTTCACTTGTCTATTCGCTCTTGATCACTATTCGCAAACTGAATATCGAGGCGCACAATACGTCTGCTTATATATCGAACGAACCAATGTTCGCGAACATTCGCGAGACCTTGGGGGGATCGTAAATCTTTTGTAAACACCTTTTTTGGTAAACACGCCAGAGAGATGTTAAACGAATTTGAACTCTATGACATATAGTTTACAATTTTTTTCTATGATATACACATTACGAACTCTTTTCGCATGTTCATAACACTGATACCGTCTAATTCTAATTCTATGATATACATATTACGAACTCATTTCGCATGTTCGTAACAATATCAAGTGACAAAAGGATTAGAAAGTTAGATCACAATTTGAAAAAAAATATATATTGGAATATTAAAAAAGGCTTGTGATGAATGAATTCAGCGGTCCTTGTAATTATGAAAAAAAATTACTCGAGGTCGGCGACAAAAAGTACGGTTCACAAATATTTTTATGCAAGACCGTAATTACGGTCGAGGCTAGGATTTCTTAAGCACATCTGAACGTGTTCAAATCTTTTCAGTGCCACAGAGTTTTAATAGAGTTTTTAATTAGCCTATTTACGCCTCGTGATATTAAAAAGAACCCTTTCACTTTGGGTTCAAGTCACCGGACGTAATTGCAGATTTTATATCTTTTTTAGTTATCCCTTAACGACGCATTTATGAGATAAAAGTGCGTTTATTGTAATTAAAGTATTTTGTAAAAATATACGCAGATTCTGCATGAATAAAGTATTGTAGAAGGTAATTTATAGAATTACTTTGCGGAGATTCATAATATAAAAGTAGTAATATGAGATTTTGCTATAATCCGAGATAAAGTATATAGAAAATATATATAGTACTAAATGTATTGTGGTTTATCCCTTTTTTCATACCCGCTACATGCAGTTCTTAAAAACATATGCACAAACCTCCACCACTGTCACCACAATACACGAGCATTACACACGTTCACTATCACAACTCAGCAATCGTTTCGCCCCGCAACAAATCCGCATCATCAGCAGATAGACTCCACGACAAAATCGCAAATGTTTTTACGAATCCTGCATGTATCGGGAATGAAAAAACGGATAGTCCACTATACATTTAGAACTAAATATATATTTTTTTCTAATTACTTTATCGCGGATTATAGTAAAATTGTTTTATTATTACATTTGTAATGTAGAAGGTAGTAAGGCATAGTGTTACATCAGCACAACTCGCCGCGAAACGCGACGACTTCTCAGAACTCGTGAATTTCGTGCAATTCATAGAAATCCCGTTTTATACAATACGTTATATAAAAATTATGAACCAAAAAAAAATGTATATATAAACATGTATGAGATCAAAATAAGCCTGTAATTCCTGTTGCGATGTTGTTCAGCAAGTCATTCGTTGTTCTAGGACCTAGGTATTACTACAATCTACATCTGCATCTACAATAAAATTCCACAAAGCATATTAGACTTGCTTACACATAGGTTAAAATCAACAGGAACATGCTTATAATTAAATCAAATTACACAATTGAAGATTATATAAATGACAAAAATGTTTGAATTTGTGAAATAATTTTAGCTTCATACAAGACTGCAAATTTTATTTTATTTTTATTTATTTATCTATTTTTTTAATTAAATAAATCTAGTAATATACTTGTGTAATATACATGTATCAAAACGAGCTACAACGTAAGACCAACAGGGATAAATAAATAAATAAATATAAGGGTCCCATACACACACGGTCGTCCGACCCCAAAGTAAGTAACTTAATACTTATGTTATGGTTGACAGACAGCTGGTAGATATACCATATATATAGTTTTAAATGTATACTTAAATACAAATATACACCCAGGCTCGAAGAACCAACAATTTTTTTAAAGAAAGTGTTGGCACTCAGCGGGAATCGAACCTGCAACCCGCGGAGCTGAAGGCAAGGTCACTACCCACTGCGCCAAAGTTCCAGTCAAGTCAATTAAATTATAATATGTAGTTGTAATTGATTTCAAAAAAGTTACTCGAATATAAGATACTAGCTTTTAAACGCAACTTCGTTCGCGTTGACTGTAGTCTTATTATTTGAGTAAACCGTAATACTTATATTAATTATGGTTAAAGTGGGTTTACCTTAAAGGCTAGACATATGCTGTCGCGGTCTTTTATTTAGAGCTTTTAAAGGGGAACAATTTTGTGATACATGATCTTTCAATAACTTTCATCGTTTACTTAGCGCACGTAAGGAAAGCTTTAAATAAAAAGCTTTTCGCATATTTTTTATCGTTGCTCCTCTCCTATTCATCTTAGCGTGATGTCTATAGCCTATTATTTCTCGATAAATGGCCTATCTTACACTCAAATAATTTTTCAAATCGGTCCATTAGTTCCTGAGATTAGCGCGTTCAAACAATCAATCAATCAATTAAACAACCAACCAACCAAACAAACAAACAAACAAACAAACAAACAAACAAACAAACAAACAAACAAACAGACAAACAAACATACAAGCAAACTCTTCAGCTATATAGTATAGATTCTGATTTAATTTAAACGAGATCAAAACAGTTTTTTGTCCTCTTTCTCTATTGTACTCAAATTATTGTTTAGTACTCGTAGATGTAAAATTTGTTTGAAACTGACGTACACATAAATTGTTTGACTTTGTGTCTGACTAGCAGTAGAATTGACTATTCAAAAGCGCTTGTTTACAAATTTACTTAATAAAGAATTATTTGAATTTGTATAATATTATGATGTACATCTAAATAAGTACTTTATAGGCAGGCCAACAGTGGATTCCCTTAATTTGCATATATATTGCAATCTACCGTGGTGACAAAATTCATGCCAGTAGTAACAAATTTCAGATTCAAAAGTAGTACTGAAATTATTTTGCTATAATCCGAAAAGTAAATAGAAAATATATATAATGCTAAATGTAGATTGGACTATTTGTTTGATGCTGATGCAGAATTCGTAAAAAAACATGCACAAATCTCCACAACCACAACCACAATACACAAGCTCTACACACGTTAAATATAAAAAACCCAACAATCGTTTCGCCCCACAACCGAAGCATCATCACAAGATAGACTCCACGACAAAATCGCAAAGCGAAGCATTACCCATAGTTACCCATTAGCATAGTTATATACTAAATGGTTCAACCCCCACCATTTATTTTTATTTTGTTTTGCCTTCGAACACGTATAAAAAGCTTAAACTAGAAACATTAATCTGATCGTTAATAAAGGTGCAATTTTCCAAAATTCAGATTCGGGTTCAATTTTCAGATTTTTGTTGTACAGTGAAGAATTCGTATTGCAGCCAAAGTTTATAAAACTTTATACAGACAAAAAAGCACGCAAAAGAAAATTAATCAAAATATAAAAGAAGTTATAACTTCAGTTTTGCTAAAGAGACATTCGTTACATTTCTTGTGAAGCATTTTCCCAATTTTCATTAGGTTTTTATAGTTTTACTAGCGAACCACGCTGGCGTTGTCCGCGCGTAAAGCAGCGTGTAACTCAGTTTTTACCGCGTAATCCTGACACCGAGGGAATTCAAAAATAGTGTACTTTGAACTTAAACCTTTCTCAAAAATTGCTCTATCTTGTAGTAGAAACCGTACAAATATCCGTTCAGTACTTTTTGAGAAAATCGATTACATACAGACAGCTTTTAGGTACTTTGTTTTATAATATGTATAGATGCTATTGCGTTTCGTAGCACAAACATACGATATACATTGCGTTGTTATATTTTAATTTTGGTAAGCTTTCCATGAAAACTCCCA
Source organism: Morpho deidamia (assembly GCA_947086505.1). Taxonomy (NCBI): domain Eukaryota; kingdom Metazoa; phylum Arthropoda; class Insecta; order Lepidoptera; family Nymphalidae; genus Morpho; species Morpho deidamia. Next base: position 509,006 of record CAMTZC010000009.1, read on the forward strand.
GGTCACAACTTTTTTCAATATTTTCAATGATTGTCGTCACAATAACTAATTCACACAAATTATCAACGGACAGATAGACTTTCGCATTTCCAATATTAGTGTGGACATGTATGAAATTACAATCAACACCGTATCAAATTCGATTAAAACCGCGCAATTGTCTTTTTTCTATCACAATGGAGTTATACGTAATCGAAGGTATATTGTTTTTTCAGGGTAGTTATACTACTATATCTTTTTATAACCGATTATTTATTTATTATTATAATGAAATTTGAAAATTATAACAACAGTATTAGGAGTTTTTTTGTAAATTCAAAATATTTGACGGCTTATCCACGTAGCGTCGCTAGTTTTGCGAGAAAAACAAGATTATACAGCATGTCAAGTCTGGCGGAGCGTCGTGTGTATGGTAGCGCGGCCACTTTGGCGCACTACGTCTACGACTAATCGCTTTTGTTCCTCGCAATCTTGTTGTGTATTTGTTTTTAAAGTTAATTTATACTAAAGTGACATCGCCTTTTAATTAGTAGTGGCTTTATTGATTTATTATAATTGATTTTGTTAATTTCAACGAAGATTTTATAATATTAAGTTATTACATTAATCAATTATTGCATATTATTTCCTTCACCAATGGCTGATCCCAGCAGAGACGAAGAATTGCCTTTATATTCTTTATTCAAGTACAAGTCAAATAACTAACTAAACAAACAACAACTTTTATATTTTCAAAATATTGACAGAACTGATTCTGATGAAAATCTTTATAGTTTGAGGATAATTGTTAAATTATTTGAATCAACTATAAACAACGGATTTGTTAATTTAACATTTCTATGGAAATTAATAACACACTAGTCGCCCCAAATATTTTGTATAAAAACTCGTCAGAAACCAAAAATATTAATTTCAAAATAAAATACTCTTGAAAGCACGTCTCGAATTACTTATCACACCATCGTTATAAAACTTTTAATTAAGTTCCAAATTTCGTGGCTCAAGCCAGGTGTAGGGTTGCTATTTTTTATTACTGAAAAAACGCTCTGTCTAATTGGCTTTGTTAAATGAGATATCAAAAGTAAAAACAGTCTTGACCAAAAAGTTTTCTCCTGGTTCACAAATTTCAAAGCAAATTATCACCTTGGTTTCTTGTATAGCCTACCGCAGTCTATCCCTGAAACAAATTCAAATTCGAAATCTGAATGTATTTTTTTCAACTATACACTAGCTATACAACTAGTTGGATGATTCGTAACTACTTTTACAAGCAATTACGAATCATCCAGCTATAATGATGTTTGCTATGATCCGCGATAAAGTTAATAGAAAATAAATATAATGCTAAATGTAGAGTGGACTATCTGTTTTTGTATCTGATACATGCAGAGTTCCATCACAAAACACAAGAATCACATACGTCCATTATTACAATTTCAAGAATAGTTTCCCCGCGCAACCGAAGCATAATAGGGAGATAGATTCCATGACAAATCGCAAAACAACGCATCACCCAAACAAGTTATATACTAATTGGTTCAACCCCCACCATTTATTTTGCCTCCGAACGCGTGTTGAAACTACGTGTTCAAAAAAGTATGGACAATAAATTATTTATTAATAAAGATATGCGTACCGAAATTATAGTCACCATTCAGTCGTAGCTGAACAAGTAAGTCTCTAAGCTTCATTGGCGAAGGGCTGGAGAACTTAGATCAAGGCAGTAAAGAACGTTGTGGAGGTCTTAAGGTAATGGAACAACTAGGGATTTGCAACGCAAGTTTTATACAACCTTCAATAGGTGGTCTAAAAACCTCAAAATGATGTAGGAAGTCGCCAGATCCAAGCGCCATAACATCTAGAATATGGAATTGCCAGAAAAATTGAACTTTCTAAGTAATTAAACGTGTAAAAAATGGCCAAAATGATAGTGTCAAACCTGTCAGCCTGTCGAGCTAGCAACAGGCAGCCCTAGGGTAGAAAATACGTTTCGTATAAAACTTCTGCTGAACTTTACAATTGCGAAACAATCGAGTTGTTTGTCTTTATATATACATACTTTCTTTAAACTCCACCTTGATTGAGTGATGAATCATTTTGAATATATCCGTTTAATATAAAGCTTAATTAATTTAGACAGACGTTCTATCACAGTGACGTAATAATTAAACATCCGTGTTTTGGTAATTACTAGGGATGTCCCTTGGAGTAGAATAAATCGATTCGTATAAATGGATTAAATAGAATCGAACAAATCGATTATTAATAATCGATTTTTTTACTGTTTAAAATTTTTACTTTTTTAAGATAATGATTAATAATAATAAAGACTGAAGTGGATAAGTACAAATATGAAATAACAGATGTGCTGTTTGCGAAATACGATTAAAATGTTTAGTTTAGCTACATTGGTTTCATCCAATAATGCATATTCTTGACAACTCGCAACATAGTGCCACTTTATAAGGCTTGCATAAGACCTATTATGTGCCTCATCAATTCAAATTTCAAAATTGTTCAATATCAAAAATAATAAAGCTATTTCTGGTTATTATTTCCACTTGTTTTTACCTCTCTTTAACAACTAATAAGACATACACTCATACGTTAAAAAACCCCATATTAAAACAATATATTATATAAAATCTACTAAAACAATATAGCTTAGGATTTTCTGATCCCCCCCCCCCCTGTATAGGAATCTGGCTACGCCCTTGACGTAGAGCCTTGCTTCCCAGCCTTTATTAGATACGAACATCTAATATTGTTCTTGATTCTAACTGTAGCGTGGTAACTAGGCAATTCTGCCAAACAAGAAGAGTGCCAATATTTTAGGATCATTATAGTACCGATTATTAATCATATACGTCAAGGATATAGCTAATCGATAGAAAATTTTATCTTTATCGAGAGTATATTAAAACTATTTAATGAAACTATTAGTAAATAACTGTTCTAATGTTTCGATATAGATAATGACCTCAAGGCATTGAAGGTGATTTCCTTGCGCATCAAAGTGAGCCCCGCTCTATGTGATCGTATATTACGGGAATTAACTGCACATTTCTTGCGAACATAATGGTTTCCTCCTGTCCAATGACATTTATATTAGATCAGATCTCTATGACTAGTCTCTATTTAATTTTTCAGCTTTCATTACCAATGTTTATTATGATTAGTTAATCGAAAAATTTCATAATTTTCCTTCAGCATCTTACACACCAATTTCGAACAACTTTGATTGTACTCGTACATAATGGCAAAATTAATTATTTATTAATTAAAATTAATTAATTACACAAAATATTAAGAGAACAATATTAAGCTTTGTAATAGCCTACTCTCTCGGTGACGCTGTAATAGTGATTAAAGGCTACAGCATTAGTGTTCGAAAGAAAAACACACACACTGCACTTATAGTGTAGTATTTGATTTAGAGGAATTAGGTTGGGGAGAGTTTTCTGCAGTATTTGCTATATTATTATATTATATTTGTAATATCATTACATCTATTATATATTTAATAATATTTATTAATTTTACTTAATATTTAGTCTGTGCTTTAAATTTAAGACCTGGTTGGGTGAAAGAGATTCCGATTCCGGAATAAGCCCGCCTTTGCACGTGTTTTTTTATATCATTTGTAGATTAAAGTCAATTTGTGCAACCAAGAGATTTACAAACAATCAAATTTAATAAACTAAACTAGACTATAATTATTAATAATACATAATTCAAGTGCAAAAATCTTAAATAAAATTATTTTTCTATAAAATGCACATCGATTTCAAAGCAATATCAAGTATACAAGTTCAAGGGTACTCACTGAAATGAGCTTTCATTTTTCTCTTTATTAACAAACAACTAAGCTTCCTTCCGGGAAGGGAAACTGTAAGAAGCTTATAAAGCAATTTATAATAAAACAGAATCTAACTGCGTCGCCGATTATTCAGCTTATATACTGCGACTTCAAATGTTCTTAAAACAATAGACGAAAGATACCCAATTTTTCGTCTATTGTTTTTTTTACTTAGTATCAGACAATACCGACTCTCATATGATCGAAAGCGACCGTGGCAGGCTCAGGGAATTTATTTATCATCTTATTCAATCAATGGTTTTTTTTCGAATTGACTGTATGCTGTTAGCCCTAACGGCTTTTATAGCGTCACTGGGCGGGACGGGCGAGCACAGAAGCATCGTCGAGTTTGCGAAATACAGAGAGTAGAGCGTAGAAGCTTTACTAGCGTCAGGGAACGTCGTCCTAAGGGTGCCTCCTGTGAGGTCGTACCGCGGCTTAGGGCGACGCGTAGTGGAGGGCGGATGGTATAAATTTGATTGGTCTGGAGTCTAGACTGTTTGTTTGTGTTTGATTTCTTCAAATCTACTGAACGGATTTTGTAAAATTTTAAAGGTAGTGTAATTTTTGCGAAAGGTTTAGGTTTTATGTAAATTGTGTTAAAAATTTCGTGCGGCTGTAAAAAAAACTCACCTGCTGGGAGCTCTACTTGCGAGCGTAAACCAGAAATGTAGTAGATCTACAAAAATTCTACAAAAAATCCCGGGATAGCATGTCTCTATCTCTTATGGTTAACTGTAACATTTCAATTAAAAATATTACATTCTTTTCGCGACTGTTTTCTTTTGCTAAGTATCAATCCTTATCTGAATAAATGAGTTCATTATCTTGGCCATTGAATATAGGTCAAAACTATTCTTAATAAATACAAATAAATACTCTAAAAGATACAAAAGTAATAATAAAATTATTTTGCTATAATCCGCGAAAAAATTAAAATCTATGAAGAAAATATATGACGCCGAATGGCCATCATCAGAAATAGCAGTTGTCTTCATACTCTGTGGGCTGTGTTTGTGGGTGGGAAATTCCAAACAGCATTTATAATAATTTTTCTCTAAAAGAGCCACACAGATTGAGCAGAATTAATTAAAACAGCTGCAACCACGATTATTCGCCTGAATTTCTCATTTTTATGGCGATTTGTCGAAGACGCGGTGCCGTGGTTGGTTTTCATGCCGATCCCGTCTTAAAAGATGGCTGTCCCGTTGCCACAGTAACGATACTTCGCTTGAGTGACATCCAACGTCACTGAATTTAACATTTTAAATTGTTCGAAACATTTCGAACGCGGTCATATATATAGCGATAAATGTATAGTGGACTATCAGTTTTTTTTATACCCGATACATGCAGGATTCGTAAAAACACATGCACAAACCTGCACCACCGCCACCACAGCACACAAGCAGTATCTCTTGATCTCCGCAAAATAACGCATAATTCTATAAATTACTCTAGAAGATGTTATGGATTAAAATTATACGCCCCCATAAAATAAAGGGAAGGGACGTGGAATACCTTTTTACACACAGTTTTCCAGGACGGCGAAGCCTACACAGCCCGTTTAAATATAAGATCTTAATAATAACTTTCTTGATTTATTCGAGTTAAAAAAGTATTTTTTTTCGAACTGACTGTATGCTGTTAGCCCTAATGGCTTTTACAGCGTCACCGGGCGGGACGGGCGAGCGCAGAAGCATCGTCGAGGTTGCGAAAAGCAGGAAGTAGAGCGCAGAAGCTCTACCTAAGTCGGGGAACGTCGTCCTAAGGGTGCCAGGAGGGTGGCGAAAAGCCACGACCGACCGACGTCAGAAAACTGGGACCTCGTCTTCGCCGGCGAAGACGCTGTGTGTGTGTATTACGTGTATCTGTGTTGGCGATCGTTATTTGATCGTCGGGGTCATACAAGACGCTTTTTGGACGCCTATATTTTCGATGGTCGGACCTAACTGGAATGTAGGTAGAAGCAACTGAAATAAGGGGGTTCGAGTGTACCTCAGATTTCTCTAAGTAAGATTTCGAAAAACGTTTAAAGAGGTGAGTAATGGTAGGGAGATCGAGGTCTCTATGGAGGTCAACGTTCCGCATGAACCACGGACACCTTGAGGCTGTCCGCATAAATCGGTTCTGAAGTCTTCGGAGCCTGAGCAATCTGACCTTTGAAACGTGCGCGAACGCAACGCTCGCATAGGACATTATTGGTCTTATGCAAGTTTTGTAGAGTGTCACTTTGTTGCGAAGCGACATCTTACTTTTCTTGCATAACATCGGATAAAGTCGTCCCATGGCATACGCAGCCTTATTGCAGACTATGTGTATGTGCTCGTGGAAGGTCATGGAAGGTTGAAAGGTGACACCTAGGTACTTGACTTTCTGTTGCCAGTGAATCGGTGTATTGTAAAGGGATATTTCCGTAGGTGTTTCTATGTGAGATCGAAAGCGATTACCGATAAAGTGCATGGCTGCACTTTTATCCGGGTTTATTTCGATTCTCCATTGGCGGAACCAGAGTCCGAGGCTGTTTACCACTTTCTGGAGACGTCTAGTTATTACCTGAGGTCGGCGGGAGTTAAAAAAGTATGATGAGTAAGGCAATATTGGTTGAAATAATGCGTAATGTAAGAAACTTTCGCAATCTAGCCCTCTTACCACCGCAATTTGTGTCTTTGAGGACACAAGTTTTTATATTATTCGATAGAAGTTTCTTCAGACCCATTATTTTCTACATACTTCGCCAGTGACAGCTAGGCCGCAATAACTGGACGGCCTCGATAGTCGCGACCTTTTTGCGATAGTATATTTACAAGCTTATAACATGTAACGAACGGAGAAAAATTCGCGACCACGGCGCGATCTATTTTGTCGCAATATATTATTCTACTAGCAATGGTCCGCGATTTTATCCGCGTCCAACCACGTGGTAGTGGAAAGTCTACGAAGTCGGATTATAGATTTATTTTGTAGATTATATACTTATAAAAATGGGTATCATAAGTATTCTTGGAATAAGAGCTAACTAACCAAATACAGGCCCTGCTATAACGGTCGCTACAATGAATTTGTATTGTCATTATTTTCTTTCGATTTACATTTTAAAATTCGTAATATCTTTTGATTGGGATGTCGGATTATAATAATTTTAAAATATTTTAGAGGTATCAAAACAGTTTTTAATAAAATATCATTTAATGGGATGATGATTAATACAGAGATATGAATAAAATAGTTTAATTATTGTGGGCACTTTTATCAACTACGGGTTGAATTTTTGATTTTGTAGGCATATCATTGTATGATACAAGTTGGAACACACAAAACACATTCTAATGGTAAATTGCTCTGCCATTAACCCCATTACGCGCTGCCTCGTGGAAATAATTTACTGCAGGTATATTGACCACCCATGTTCATTTCTATCATTCATGGGGCCGCAATTTACTGTATTATCACATTAGTCGGTGAAATGGTAATGTTAGAGCTCAATTATACATATATACAATCCGGCATTGAATAGACCACCCTCATTTCTTACCGAGGTGTCGAGGTTGACATCAGGCAGGCGGCCGGTCGTAAAATACGTAGCCAAATCATGTAACAACATGTTTGTAACAAGTTGTGCCGACCCCACTTAGAGTGAGAATGTGACTCTCTAGACACGATCATGGGTTCAAACCTCGGGCAGGTGCCAATGAGTATTTCTATTCAAACTTATGTGTTGAATTGATAATTGCACTTTATCACACGCTTTTGGGTGAAGGAAAACATCGTGAGGAAACCTGCATATTTCTAGAGAGTTCTAGGGATATGTGTAACTTACTAATCCGCATTGGAGCAGCGTGGTTCGTCTTAGCTCCAACCCTTCTCTCCAGAAACGGAGAGAGGAGGCCTATGCCCACTATGATAGTAACAGGCTGTTAATCTACTTTTTTTACTTTTATCACTCAATTAATCTTTTTGAGCCATAGTGTTTATAAGTGTCCTATATATTTATTATTTATTTACATTTTAAAAATGAAAGTCCCCAAAAGCTGCGTTTGTATGTGATAGATTTCGTCTAAATCTACTGAAGGGATTTTTGTATGACTTTTGCTGAAATATATTGAATTCATGAGAAAAGTTTACATTAATAGTACGTTCTCCAGAACCACTAAACCGATTTTCATGGGAATTTTACTGGAAGGTAGAGGAGATTGTAAAGCAACAAATAAGCAAAAAGTAGCCTATTTGTTACTTAGAATTTCCGCAGTAACAAATAGGCTACTTAAATAGAAAAAAAAATTGTTACACTATTTTCATTATTTTCCACGCATAATTTTAAATAAATACTTAAATACATATATACATCTAGACAGAAAGAAACAGCAAAAATTGTTTTTTTTGTTAATGTTGGTCCTCGATGAGAATCAAATCCGCGACCGCCGATCTGGAGGGTCACTGACCCTTGCGCCAACAGGCCATTACACGTAACAAGAAGATGTTTTAAATTCCCAAATAGATGTTAAATTTATTACATAGTATGTATATTCATATTCCTATCGGAAAATAACCGAGCTTCGTGTTTGGGAACATGTGTACAAAGTTAGCGACTCGAATTTCCCTCGCTGCGGCAACTAATTTAATTACTGCCAATTTAAACTTGTAATCCTCTATTCCATGCTTTGGCAGTTAGTTATACCTGCGTTTACAAGTTCACTTGTAAGCCAGTGTTATGTCGAGTGATTCTTCATAATGAAAATCGTCAAAATTCCTCAATCCATACTAGTCCAGTCTTCAGAAAGGTTTAAATTAAGTGTAAGAGATAAAATTGAAGATTATTTGGATGATAACAATGCCTGGATTTGAAAATCCTTCCAATCGGGTATGAAAATACGGATATCCACTATACATTTAACACTATATATATTTTCTATTTACTGTATCGCGGATTATAGCAAAATAATTTTATTACTTTCGGTTAAGTTAGGATTAATTAAGGTTTTTTATATACTTTTTATTGTAGGCTTTTTCTGGTCTTGGTGTATGATTCACTTATATTGTATTGAGTTTGGGACAGGCTCAAACACGCACGCACGCATAGTACGTCACTTCACGTCCACACTCCCCCGCGGTTCGGGCGCTACTGACGTGCTGCGCTTGAGATAGTGTATGAATATTGATGTATGTACGATATATTTGTGTCTTTATATAAATATTAAAATAAATAATTACACATCTCAAGGCGGCATGACGTTTTCGTGGAAGTAAGGCAGCGGTTTGGTGTTGTGAAATGTTGGACGAGGGATGGTCTCATTCACGTTATTGCACCGGATGGATCGCGTCATCGGGTCGAGTGCAAGTCAGATCTCGACAGCATTCAGCATTTTTTGTCGAAACCTCAAGCTCCGTCCACTTCGACTAATTTAGAGGCAACCAACAAAGTTTTTGCTACTCGTTCCAAAAGAATGGTAAAAAAATAGCTTCATACAGTATAACCAGTTTGTTAATCGTATTTACTAATTTTACCTAATATAGCATATTTTCTCATCTACTCTTGTGTAAAATATATTTTTATGTTTACCCACTTAATGTTGAATGTAAATATGCACTTTGCTTGTTTATCTTATTTTAATTTATGTTAGCTCACCTTAGGATTGAAATTTGTCAAATACTATACGACACTACGGTAAATGCGTTGGATGCGAGACTTTTTAATTATAGTATTTTATGTGATAATTGTAACACAATTTTATTAGTTAAATACTCTTCTTATATTCAGGTGTTAATATTAGAGTGTATATATTATGCTATTCACTGTTATACTGACGAAAATTTGAATATTTACCTAAATAGTTTTTATATTATTTTCTTTATAGTAAAAGTTTTTTTTTTTCATTATTATATTGTGCTTTTGTGAAGTGACTTGCAACTGGTGGGTGTGATTGAAAAAGTTAGTTAACTAATTTTTAATTATTATTATTTATTTTTTTAGATATATATATATATATATATATATATATATATATTTTTAATATATGTTGTCCGATGACGATCATCAAGATGACACTTTCTTTCTGTCAACAACTTCATCGGATGGATTAAACGGAAACGACAGTTTTTTCAGTTATCCTTCTCTTAGTGAGACTATTGATTCTTATTTTTCAGACGTAGTGAAGAATTTCAATATCATTCATATTAATGCCCAGAGTATTCCTGCACATTATCCTGATATGTTGTCCTCCTTCGAAAATAATAATATTCATGCAATTTTAATTTCAGAATCTTGGTTAAAACCATGCCTTTCATCTACTTCGTATTCGCTTCCTGGATTTCATTTGATTCGAAACGACCGTGTGCATCGGACTGGTGGGGGTGTTGCTATTTATTTACGCTCTTACATTCCCTATTCAGTTGTTAGCTTATCTCAACAGAGTAACGCCAGTCCTGAACATTTGTTAATTGAGATAAATCTTGGTCACTCTAAGGTTCTTCTTGGTGTCTACTACAGCCCAAACAACACGGTCGATTATTTTCCTTCATTTAAAATCCTTTTAGACTAATTTTGCCCTTCATATACCCATACTGTAATTATGGGAGATTTTAATACATGCCTTCTTAAAAATGATCATCGCTCCTCTCGTCTTCAATCTCTTATAAATAGCGCGAATCTTCATTTACTCCCCCTATCTGCTACTCATGTTTTCCCAAATTGCATACCCTCGCTTCTAGATTTGATTCTTGTTTCCTCAATTGACCATGTTGCAAAACATGGTCAATGTTCAGCGACTCCTTTTTCCTACCATGATTTACTTTATCTATCCTATAAACTAAAACCATTTAAATTTAAAGGTTTGGAAATTTCTTAAATCACTTGGAGTTGGTAAATCACAAAAGGATGAACATGTTCTCAATGTAAATTTAAATCAGCTTAATCAGCACTTTTCCTCTTCTTCTACTATAGATAGTACAACAAAAATAAACACTTTAAATCAACTTTCACGTAAATCCACTCCAGATTTTCTCCCTTTCTTTTTTAGTCAATTTACCGAATGTGATGTTAAGGTCTGACGGCATTAGCCGTAAGATGATCCTTCCTATAATTGACATCTTAACTCCCGTTATTACATACATATTTAATAGCTCTTTGCATTGTAACGAATTTCCGTCATCCTGGAAAGACGCTCAAATAATCCCTCTTCCTAAAAAATCTACTCCTCTATGCTATTCCGACTACCGACCTATTGCTATTCTTCCCTTCCTATCTAAAGTACTTGAGCGTCTCATACATATTCAACTCAGTAAGTTCCTTTCCAAACATAATTTATTAAATAACCTTCAATCTGGATTCCGTCCTTGCCATAGTACTGTTACTGCTTTAATTAAGATAACTGACGACATTCGTTCAGCCATGGACACTCAACAGATAACAGTTTTGATTTTACTCGACTTTAGTAATGCCTTCAATATGGTAGACTATGACGTACTCCTTTCCGTTTTAAATACTCTTAACATATCTCCTAAGGTTATTGGCTGGTTTCACAGTTACTTGCACGGACGCCGGCAACGTACACGGTATGAAGATTCATACTCTGACTGGAATACTGTAACTGCTGGTGTCCCGCAAGGTGGCGTGTTGTCTCCTCTTCTATTTTCTGTCTTCATCAACAATATTTGCTCTCACATTTCTTCTCTCTATCACCTGTATGCAGACGATTTACAGATATACACTCATTCCAACTTAGCTGATCTATCGGAAACTATTAAAAAATTGAATGATGATTTGTCCCGCATATCAAACTTTAGCAATTCTTTTGGGCTCCGAGTTAATCCTAATAAGACCCAAGCTATTATCATTGGCAGTCCAAAACTGATGTCGCGGATTACTTTATTGAACCTGCCACCTATAATGTTTGATGGGTATCACATACCATACAGCGATAGCGCAAAAAATCTTGGTGTCATATTTGACCAATATTTGTCTTGGGTTCCTCAGTTGAACGAAGTTAGCAGAAGGATGTACGGTGCAATTGGTTCTCTACGAAGACTACGCAATTTCCTACCCATTGCTACTAAAGTTACGCTGGCTCAATCTCTCCTTTTACCGATTCTCGATTACGCGGATACTTGTTATCCCAATTTAACGGAGGAACAACTAAACAAACTTGAGCGACTTCAAAATCTCTGTATTAGGTTTATATTTGGCTTGCGCAAGTATGACCACGTCTCCCTATTTCGTCAAAAGCTCAAGTGGCTCCCCATCCGACTTCGCAGGAATACTCATATTCTACACCTTCTTTACTGTGTTCTGTTTAATCCAAATACTCCTAGTTACTTAAAGAAACGATTTCTATATCTAGGGGATACTCACACTCTCTCTCTACGTTCCGATCACAATTTGCGGCTTAAAATACCTTCTCACTCTACTTCTTTTTATGGAAATTCTTTCACTGTCAAAGCTGTACTTTTATGGAACACACTTCCCCTTGATATAAGAAAATCTCCTACTCTTTCTATTTTCAAAACTAAGGTCAAACAATACTACTTAACTACATAATTCAGTTTTATCTAATCTCTCTTTCTTTTATTGTTTTTTTATTTCTTTTACCTCATATGTTAACATTACTTTCTGTTTTTTTTTTTTTTAATCTCACTTTTTGTCTTTCCTTATTGTGTCATCGTATACAATTTATAAACTTTGTATTTGTAGTTTGTGCACCCCTACCATTAACATTATAAATATTAAGTTTTCTCCCCTAAGGTTGCCTGGAAGAGATCGCTCTTTAGCGATAAGGCCGCCTACTGTACCAAACTTCTTGTATTTTTTTTTTGTTTATTACTTTTGGTGTACAATAAAGAATATTATTATTATTATTATTATTATTATCTCAACCCACGTGTACTGTATGGCTAATTTATTACCGTTTATGTTAATTAAGAATTGACACCAACCAACCCAAGTAAATCATCAATTCGCTTGACAATTCCATAATCCTTCTCAAATAATTACGTTCCTTGTGTAATCATAAACTTTAGAATGTAATCATAGCTTTGGCCCGTGTTTGTTTACCAGACGAGGCAATTAATTTAATAAAAAACTCTCTCCAAAGAAAACACAAACCAATTGCTACAAGCACATTCATTACAAAGTTTTTCAAAGGAAACTTTTAACTCGGAAAACTTTGTTTTAATCAACTTATTAGAATAAACCTTTTAGAAACATAATATATAGAATTAGACCTTACTTTGCGAAGGTCCATAATGCAAAAGTAAAGAAAATATTATTTTCCTATAAATCACAATAAACAAAAAAAAATTAGAAACAAGAAAAAAAAACAATATTCTCTTGAAAATATTCTTGAAATCCCGTGTGCTCATCTTCAAACTACTGAACCGATTTCAATGAAATATTCTAGGCCGTTAAATTTCGGATATTCGTAAAGAATAGTTTTTATATAATACTAGCAAAGCCCCGCGGTTTCACCCGCGTCCATACAGATCTCGTGGTAGTGGAAAGTCGGACTATAGATTTATTTCGTAGATTAATTTATTATAAAAAATGGGTATCATTAGTATTCTTGGAATAAGGGCTAACTCGCCAAATGCAGGCCCTGCTATAACGGTCGGTACAATGAATTTGTTACGGCATTATTTGCTTTCGATTTACATTCTTAAATTCGTAATATCTTTTGATTGGGATGTCGGATTTTAATAATTTAAAAAGTATTTTACAGGTATTAAAACAGTTATTAACAAAATATCATTTAATGGGATAAGGATTAATATAGAGATATGAATAAAATGGTTTGATTATTGTCGACTATTTTACCAACTTTTACAATGTAAAAAAGTAGTTATATTGGCATAACTATAATAGTTAGACATATGGACATATATCGCGGACTTTTTTATGGATATTGATACGTTCTATAATACTGTAGAACATTTTTTGTTCTATCATCAATAGTTTCCGCAGCGCACGCGATGAAAGATGTTCACGAATTTTACTAAATTTTTCCCAACTTATAACAATTTTATTAGGGATCCCTATTATTTTTGAAAATGACATATAGCCAATGTTGCTCAGTGAAGAAACAGGTTTCCAATGGTAAAAGAATTTTTGAAATCGGTCCAGTAGTTTTTGCGTGAAAACGTAACAAACATACATACATACAAACATACAAACAAACAAACAAACAAACAAACAAACAAACAAACAAACAAACAAACAAACAAACAAACAAACAAACAAACAAACAAACAAACAAACAAATCTTTCCTATTTATAATATTAGTATAGACTAGCTGTACCTACAACAGCTTCGCCCGCGTGTTTGTGTTGTGATTCACTGATTTACGGAACTTTTCCCGAATTTTAGAAATTTTAAACATAAAAGTAGTTATTGTGAGTTAACCGTAAGACAAGTTATCGCGGACTTTTTTTTAGTATTTTTATAGATCTACAATTCTCCACTACATTGCTTTAGCGTATCTCTGCTGGTTCACGCAGCGCACGCGACTAAAGCTCCCAGCAAGCAAGTTTTATAACAGCTACGCGATCTCTTCAACACAATTTACATAAAACCGATGTGTTCTATTTACCTAAACCATCCGGATCCATGCACTATCTTTTGGTGAAAACCAAAAATCCGCTCAGTAGATTTTGAGAAAATCGATTACATACAGACAGACAGCTTCTTGGGACTTTGTTTTATAATAAGTATAGATATTGTACAATCTTATATTGTGTGAATTAAATGTATTTTATCCTTAAAGACTTTTTTTTATTGCGTTATAGGCGAGCGCTTGACTGTAAACATGCCCGATGGTACGATTACGATTTTGTCGTGGAGCCTATCCTCCTGATGATGCTTCGGTTTCGGAGCGAAATGATCGTCGAGATTGTTGTGGTGGTGGGTGTGTGTGCTGCTTGTGTGCCTTGTTGCTGGTGGAGGAGCCTTGGGGTGCGTGTGGTGGCTTGTCCTGCATGTATAAGGTTCGTAGATTTTGCCTGCTTCATACACATTAGCTTTGAATGCATTCGCTTAACCCGTGCGGATTATAGCGAGGTAGTTTTGTTATAGTGCCATGCCTGATGGTAAGTAATGATACAGTCTAGGATAGAGCGCGCTTGCCTAGAAGATGCCTATTCACTCTTGCTTTGAAGAGACCCATATTATAAGACCCGGGGAAAATAGATGCCGGGAGAGTATTCCGTTCCCTTGCCGTGCGCAGTCAAAAAGAAGACGCAAAGCGCTTCGTGCGCCTTCGTGGGATGTCGTGATGTTCGTGGGATGACTCTAATTTACTTCAAAATTCTATAAATTTCGGTAAATGTGACTGTTCAATATTTCCCTCACTTTCATTTTAAGGCTGAGTTGAGTTAGTTAAATTTCGTCCACGCGTTTCATACATGTTTCATCATCCCTTCTGTAAAAAAAGTAACGGCCTGTTACTATCCCGCTGCTGGGCATAGGCCTCCTCTCTCCGTTTTTGGAGAGAAGGGTTGGAGCTAAGAACTACCACAGAGCTCCAATGCGGATTGGTAGGTTACACATTCCCTTAAGGTATGCAGGTTTTTCATGATGTTTTCCTCTATCGAAAGGCGTGTGATAAATTATCAATTAGACACATGGGTAATAACAAAAAAACTAATTGGTGCCAGAGTGGGGTTTGAACCCGTGACCCCTTAAAGAGTCGCATCGTCCGATCGCTAGGCTATCACAGCTTCCCGTCATCCATCATCTTCCCACCTTTTTAACAGGAATGGCAGCAGAGTTTAAAAAACGCTATCTATTATCAGTATAAGTATAAGGTATTTTATAAACGATGTGTCAATCCGTCGCATCAAATCAAATCAAGTCAAAAATATTATTTATTCAAGTAAGCTCTTTCGAGCACTTTTGAATCGTCAAGGATCTTTACGATTAATGAAGCTACAACTGGTTCGGAATGTTGCTCTTACCTAGAAGAACCAGCAAGAAATACGGCGGTCAATCTTTTAATCAATTCAATCCTTTATATTTTTTTTACAATTAACAGATATGGATTTTTTTTGGCCGTGTGGTATCCGGCTGCATAGAATAGACCAACCTCATTTCTTACCGAGGTGTCGTAAAAGGCGACTAAGGTAAGTTGACGTCAGGTAGGCGGCCGGTCGTAAAACACGTAGCCAAATCATACGACAACATGTTTGTAACATGTTGTGCCGACACGGTTAGAGTGGGATAAGGGTAGGAGAATGTATGAGATATGGATCTATTTCGAAATATATATATTATTATTGACTTGGATATATGTCTTATTTCTAGAAAAAAATAATCTAACCCGAACCCTCCATAGGTGTTTCTGTAGTGAACAATTTATTTGAAAATATCTCGTGTCCGAATATTTTTACTAGTCACTGTATATACATACGCTATACACAGCGTTGTTACGAGTATATTTCAAACGCATTAGGCAAGCTTTCTCTGAAAGCTCCCAGACGACGCCTTTTTTAAATATTTTCAGTGATTATCGTCACATCAACTAATTCATACAAATTGACAACGGACAGACAGACCTTCGCATCCGCAATATTAATGTGGACATGTATGAAATTACAATCAACACCGTATCAAATTCGATTAAAACCGCGCAATACTCTGTCCTCTATCACAATGATGTTATACGTAATTATATCAAGTGTATTGTTTTTGCAGGTTAGTTATTTAATATATTTTTAATACCGTTTGATTATTTATTGATTTATTTATTTTTTAATTAGGCGGACACAACAGGTTACAATTTAACACTTACAATCTATTATAATTGCAACCCTTAAGGTTTAAGCACAGACATTAATTACGAACTAAAACAAACAATGAAATTTTTGATTTAAATAATTATAATAATAGTAATTCGTATGTTGATTTTGGGTATAAGATTCTATAATAAAATTCAATCTCATAATACCGATATATACTATTTACCAAAACCAATCGGGAAGTATTTCACTATCTATTGTTGAAAACCGTACAATAATCTGTTGAGTAGATTGTGAGAAAATCGATTACATACAGACAGACAGCTTTTTAGGACTTTGTATTATTATAAGTATAAACTTATGAATACAATATAATGATAATATATTCGTATGTCTTAAAATGAATAATGATATTTAATAACAAGGCACGTAAACTAAAATTGCCTCGCGTCAATTCTAATTCTCAGTCGTTATCTGTTTAGTTCGACATTCAGCATCCGTCAGGGCGGTTGTAACAAAAGTAATAATAAAATTATTTTGCTATAATCCGCGATACATTAAATAGACCAGGATATTTGGTCACACCCCCGAGTAGGTGATCGCTCGCCAGCTTTTTTTCTTCCATTTTGCCCACAACAACCATCTTGTCAAGGCTGTCAGGTTGCCGACGGTCGATATGACCAAAGTAACAGAAGATCCTTTGTCAATTAAGCCCCTTAATTTTGTTCTTTTGTCAACGATATCGTGAAAAAAAGTGGACAGTTTCTCCTTTTCAATATAGACGTAATAATTCTACCCACAGAATCAAACAAAACTGATACTCTTTCATAAAATTTTGCGGCTAAGATGTAAAAAGATGAGAATGGGGACACTTAAAGATTTATTTTCAGTTAACTATTACTCAAAATTTGGCCGATTTTGTCAATCTCAAAGGAATGTTTTAAAAGATTTTGTAGAAGTGAGGTTATAAACAGCGGATTTTGGAAGTATTTCACTTATATTTCTTAGCATAGACAAAGCAGTACAGATAGCATAAATATAATTGTGATTAAACAAACAATTAATCAATTTCCATGATGTTTTTATTTAAAATATTTAGCAATTATGACGTCAGCGATTCGCGAAGCAACCTTTGCACATAAATAAAATAATTATGGTGTTTTTTACCTGTAAACTTCTGGGCAGTGCACAATCACTTCACTTGTGTATATAATAACCTCAATAATGGGCATTTATTATATACTTTTTTTATAACTAATATTTCAACTTTATCCAATAATTACGAATATATCAAATTTCTCAAAAAAACGCGCGCACGCCGCCAAACCGAAATGTCCAACTCGACGACGCTAACCCAAAACAGTGCTGCCAACTGATGTTTAAGGTGGCAAATATAAATACCGAACTGTATTTTTTTTGTAACAGGTATTTGTCACAGGTATTTTTAGATACCTATTAGAAAATACTAGGTAATATAGGAACAACAATAGTTTAAAATCACAATCGAAAAAAATGTGCTATACGAAATTAATCATTAATAGTTACTATTATAGTGTAGAATTGAATGTACTATAAAGGATTATAATATTTTTTTCCCGACTTACAATCTCGCAACGAATAGAAATACAAAGGAGCAATAATTGTTTTTTTTAATACAATTTATTGAAACTGAGAAATATTTATATAAGTTTAGGTTTTTTTGACACTTTTTTGTGGCACGCCAATTCCCGAAAGTTGTAAGTTCAAAGTTTTTGTATCCCCTTCTCAACCACTGTTTTGAGAAAAACACAAAGTAAATTATTTTTTTATTATTGGAAAACATCTTTGAAAATAAAATGTGAAAGTTAACCTTTGTGGTCAATAGATTTAGCATATGGTACATAGCTTTTAAAGCAGTCTCCAAATTAAAACCTATTTTTTCATATGTTTAAAATTTCCTTAATAAAGTTTTTGCTTCTTTCTTTAAAATTTTGGCCTTCAGGCGTGCCAACTGAGCACAGATTTTAATAAATTTTATTATTGTTTATTAACTCAAATTACAGAAAAAAGCAAAATTAAAAAAGCTGTGATAGCCTAGCGGTGAGACCGTGCGACTCTTTAGAGACGACATAGGTTCAAACCCCGGGCAGGCACCAATGAGTTTTTCTATTAAAACTTATGTGTCTAATTGATAATTGCAATTTATCACACGCTTTTCGGTGAAGGAAAACATCGTGAGGAAACCTGCATATCTGCAGAGAATTCTGGAGATATGTGTAACCTACCAATCCACATTGGAGCAGCGTGGTA
Organism: Morpho deidamia; assembly: GCA_947086505.1. Lineage (NCBI taxonomy): Eukaryota > Metazoa > Arthropoda > Insecta > Lepidoptera > Nymphalidae > Morpho > Morpho deidamia. The sequence continues at coordinate 527,875 of CAMTZC010000009.1, forward strand.
GGTCTTAGCTCCAATCCTTCTGTCCAAAAACGGAGAGAAGAGGCCTTAGCCCAGCAGTGGGCATAGTAACAGGCTGTTACTTTAACTCAAATTAATACTGACTGACAAATCATAAATATTTCTTACTGATGTATCAGTAAGAAATATTACACCGAAGGTAATGTGCCATTAGCCATAGTAAGTAGGGATGTGAATTGTAAAAAAAAACTATTATTAATAAATAATCAATTTTTTCTGAATAATTAAAATTTGCTTTTTCATTTTAATAAATAATTAGCATAAAGACTAATTAAAGTGGACAACTACTAATACTACGATTAAAAATTACCAGATGTGCTGTTTGCGAAATTCGATTTAAATGTGCTGGCTAAATGTGTTTGGCTTCATTGATTGATCCAACAAAACATATCTAATGTTAAAAAACAAGAAAAAAGAGGATAAAAAATACGCCTGCTTCTATAAATCATTTAATTAATATAATCGATGTAAAAAAAATCGATATTAGAAGTTTAAATAATTTATTATTAAAGATCGATTACAAGCAATATAACAGAACTAACTACTTTGCTATAATCCGCACGGGTTAAGTGAATGCATGCAAAGCCGATTGGCTTTGCAACAATCGTACGCAGTACGATTGTACTGCGTATGATTTTTGTCGTGGAGCCTATCCTCCTGATGATGCTTCGGTTTCGGGGCGAAACGATCGTCGAGATTGTGGTGGTGGGTGTGTGTGATGCTTTTGTGTGCGTTGTTGCTGGTGAATTGCGCCTTGGGGTGCATGTGGTGGCTGGTCCTGCATGTGTAAGGTGCGTAGATTTTGCCTGCTTCATACACATTGGCTTTGCATGCATTCACTTAACCCGTGCGGATTATAGCAAAGTAGTTAGTTCTGTTATATTGCTTGTAATATGGAATTCCGCAAAGTAACGCCTGCTTCTATAAATCATTTAAAGATCGATTATTTTGATTTTGTCATCCTTAACAGTAAGGATCCCGCGATTCGTCTGTTGGAGTGATTCTTTTGAACTATTTCGTTCGCGAACTACACAAGACTAGAGTTTACTCCATTATTGGTTACTTAATTATTTAATAATTATTTTTATTGAGATCAAATCACCATTTCGGATCTGACATAATCAAAAGGTTTTCTTGTTAGAAACCAGTTTATTAAGCTAAAAAAAATACCACGTATCCGTAATATATAAAAAAGGCGGCCTAGTTTTTTCAGGTAATACCCTCTACTTGTCGGTTCGCTAGACATTATCTGGGATTACGTTTTTTTACAAGATACCTTTCATGACGTGACAGAATTTTCTCGTTACATTTAACTAGAACATTTGAACTCTGAAGTATTTTGAAGGTTTTTATTTTTTTGTTACCTCGTGATGAGAAAACGTCGAGGGTTTTAAAACAGAGTGTTGTGAGTTCGAGTCTGTTTATATTGTATTTTAAAAAAAAAGTAAAATTAGTTATTCGGATTATGTTGATGATACGTAGATTCTTTTATACATTTCAATGGATTACGTACAAATAACGTATTATTTTGAGATCCAAGAACTTTATAATTTATATGATCTCGACTGCGTATGTTTTTCTTATGACATAAAAATTATTACTATTTTTATTAAAATGTATTAAATATGTATGTTTATATATTATACTAAATGATACGTGGAGATCTTGTGAAAAGACTTATGTCCATCAGAGGAGGTTCGGTCGTTGACAAAGAATAAGAAGATATATATTTTCGCTCCATGAAGCGTTTTAGAAAATTGCAATTTGCAAGCCTGAGATGAATTCGCTCGATACAATACGCAGCCGCCGCTCGCAAGTGTAATTAAATTATTACGTAGAAGGCCAAATTAGGTTGAAAATTATAATGAACCTTATTCATAGCGAAAACTTTAATGAAAATTGAGTTAATTATCACATAGTACAGAATGTTGTTATTTAAAGGAGCCAATTTTATCAATACACATTTATTATTTACTTTCAGCTTGTTGAATGCAGTTGCGACGCTAGGGTAAAGAAGTTTGACTGAAAAATTTGATTAAAAATAGTTTACCAACTAATATTATATTGCTATATTTATTTCGTTGAATACTCTTTATTCCATTGAAACGGTATTCCAATCGCTAATGACACCATTAGTAAATATAAATTGGGCACCTAAGAGGTATAAGGGCTAAAGTAAAAATAGTACCATTGAAAGAAATGGCAGTTAATAGTAATTTACCAGTTTTCTGTCACAAATAACCCAAATGTTATGTTACTTATTTTAGGAACGGCCGATTGTGTGTGTAATTGTCCATTATAATTAATTATAGAAAGCCCATTCATTCTTTTAATATTTATTTGAAACTGATGTAAGTGTTTTTTTCGCTATATCTGTATATCACATTCTTGCCGTTCTCGAAATGATTAAAATATTCATTAAAATATTAAAATATTATAAATATAAACATTTATTTTTTAATAATTTTTACATAGTGTTCTGGTAACAACTGCACGTCAGGGGTAAGTAAGAGCTAATTTATTTAGTTAAGATTTTTATTTAACAATTTTCATGCACCAACTCAAGAATATTCCATTACATTTAAGAATAGGGGAGCCATAGACAGGCTAAGTGACAATGACACAATAAAAAAGGGCAGATATAACTCGTATATCATCATCTTTGTCTAATCACACATAAAAAAGGGAGACAGAGAGATACGCACTTTGCTCTTTATTTTTTGTAATACTACTCTAAGTACAACACTTAGTATGTTGTTTTGAATAAAATGACTCGCCCGCCGGAGGGGCGAGCGACGCGAGCGGCGAAAGCAAGGACGTTTAGACATTCGATTCCTACCAGAGCGGCCGCCCGCTAGTCATCTTTCAAACACGATAGGGAGAAGCCGCGTGCGCCGGAACACGGCATTCCTTTGTTACGCACACGTGTAATTTTGCGTTTCGGGTGTTATTCTCAGATTTAGTGACGCGTTTAACCAGTGAAGTGTTTGATACGACGCGACCGTCCGCGGTTTTGATGCGCGTTGGGTACTATTCCCCGATATAGGGACGACTCAATAACGTGTGACCTTACGAAGGTTGTGTGCACACCGGGTGTTATTCAGCCGATATAGTGAAGTGTATACTCAGGGAGAAACAGACATTACGTGTCCGTGGAAGAGTGCAGAGGCTAGCCTACGGTTTCGGGAATCGGCTAAGTACATACAAGCACACACACGTACACATATACACGCAGTGACTCACGAGGCCGGACCACATACAGCTAACGGCCGCATAAGGCAGGTTGAAACGCCGGGGCGTCGGGCCCAGGTCCCGGAGGTTGTTTCATCCGTCCGCACGTTTGCGCGGAACATATGTAATTACGTCTCGCACCGACGCTATGTATTTAATGTACACTATGTAGTCTGAACTTTAAGAAACACTTTCATTTTGTAGCGTATTTGTGAATACCAAAATCTTAGAGCAATGCGTGTTGCCAGTGATGACATACGGAGCTGAAACGTTAAGCGCTGACTATGGACCTCATAAGAAAGCTCAGATTGACTCAGCGGGCGATGAAGCGGGCTATGCTTTGAATATTTCTTCGTGATCAAACCAGAAATGAGGAGATCCGAACCAAAGTCACCGACATACCTCAGAGTTAACGTCTACTTCTTTAATATATTTTACTAATTTCTGTTTTCCAGATAAGTGACACAAAACAATGTTTCGCTCAAGTAAGTGCTCAAAAAATCCTTCAAATATTTTATCAATTCTTCGTCGTTATCGTTTTACCCAATCGATTTGATGGATTTGACGTAGATCTATTTAACGAATTCACTATATAATTTATAGAATTAGGCGTTACTTTGCGGAGATCCATAATACAAAAGTACTAATAAAATTCTTTTGCTATAATCCGCGATACAGTTGATAGAAAATCTATGTATTTAGTGCTAAATGCATAGTGGACTATCCGTTTTTTCATACCCGTAACGGGCATCATCAGGAGATAGACTCCACGACAAAATCGCAAAGCTTTGCGATTTTGTTTGTGATAGTGAACGTGTGTAGTGCCTGTGTATTGTGGTGGCAGTGGTGGAGGTTTGTGCATGTGTTTTTACGAATCCTGCATGTAACGGATATGAAAAAATGGATAGTCCACTATACATTTAGCACTACATATATTTTCTATTTACTGTATCGCGGATTATAGCAAAATAATTATATTATTACTTTTGGAATTCACTATATTTTTGCTGCCTTTTGTAACGTTTGTTCCTGGAGTGAAAAAAAATTATAGAAAAAGACGCAAGTTGGTCTTGCTCTTTGAAATAAAAGTCATTTGATGAGTCACTGATTACATAATTTTATCGTAATTGACGTTCTAGTAACCCAATTAAATGTGCCGGAAACAACTGATTAATATCACACACCGATTACTTGAATTGAGACTTCATATGCAGTATGCAGAGTTGAGTTTCATGAGCTTCTTATACTGTTGAGGACTATGTTAATGATAAGAAAGATTGGAATTAAATTGCGACCAGCTATTACCAGCTTTTGATTGACCAACTTATTTTAGAAAAGAGTGACCGCCGAGTTTCTTGCTGGTTCTACTCGGTTATAACACCTTTCCGAACCAGTCGTAGCTTCATATTAATTTTAATTTGACGATTCAAAAGTGCTTGTAAAGGCCAATATGAATAAAACATCATTTGAATCCTTGAATAGTACAGAGAAAGCGGATGTCTTAATATAAAAATTTACAAAATTAATACAGAAATGTACTAATATATATTTCAGTGTGCCGAAGAATCTTGTTCTGCTGGAGTAAGTATGGACAAAAACAGCTTTTTGATATTTTATTAAAGGTTATTGCTATTGCTAAATTTACTGTTAGCTGTGAATAGTAACAGGTCGTTACTTATTTGCGCACTAAACATGACGCAATCGAAGTCAAGGTTATAGCTAGTATTATATACATTTTTATTAATTTATAGTGCTTTGGCGACAACTGTACAGCTGTGGTAAGTAGAAAGTGAGATGTAATTTAGTTTTTTAATTCAGATTTGTATCCAGGTACTGCTCTGAGGTATATTAAAAATTAACTACCTTAAGAGCCTACATAAAGAGAAAGAGCCGTGGCCCTACGCATCGTCCATAAATTATGAGGGCACGCTGCCATCTAATTTGATAAGCGAAACTAACGCATTGTATTTAATAAGCTTAAGGCTTCCAAAAGGCGTAACCCTTGGGTCAGACCCATTTGGACCATTGGACCCAAGGTCCAAGATTTATCGGGCGTTATTCGCCCGAGAGGATTTGCCAGGATAAAAACGCCAAAGCTTCGAGACCCGAAGCCCTTCCAGCCTAGCCTAGTGTGAAGAACCCACAAGAAAAAAAAGGTATAGATAACCGCCCCAGGCAGTCGATGTTTTTTTTCTGTTCGACGTAGTATTGCGTTTTTTGGTATGAACGGTACGCAATGGAACCGATGATGTTCAATGATATGACGCGACGAACAAATGTATTGACAGTTGACTACATACTAATAAGAGGTTAAGAGTAAGTGAGAGACATAACAAAGAAAATACCTCAGCTTATAAATTACGGATTTCAACGGGGGGAGCGAAATGCGTCAAATATCGTGTACATTGTATTTCCTATATGCCTATTTCGCAATAAATTTTTTACTTATCCAGAACTCACGTACTAGTTATTTAACACCACACAACATGTGACCTATGGGTTTGCTTGTGAATTTATTTGTGGCTGTACACAATATTTTGAATTTGAATTTGAATCATAGCAATCTGTTATTTAATAATACTTATTAAAAATATGAAAAACTATTTACGAAAGTTAGAAGAGAATGTTAGAGGATCACCCTTTTAACAAAGTTTTGGAGCAAATTCCACCCGTTATTTAGAAGGTTTGCGTAGGGTTAACATAAATAATTAGTATTAAGTTTTCATAATTTACTTCGATTCAAGCTGTGATAGCCCAGCGGTGAGACCGTGCGACTCTTTCTAGGAGAATACGTGTTCAAACCCGGGCAGGCTCCAATGAGTTTTTCTATTAAAACTCATGTGTCTAATTGATAATTGCAATTTATCACACGCTTTTCGGTGAAGGAAAACATCGTGAGGAAAGCATATCTCTAGAGAATTCTGGAGATATGTGTAACCTACCAATCCGCATTGGAGCAGCGTGGTAGGTCTGAGCTCCAACCCTTCTCACCAGAAACGGAGAGAGGAGGCCTTTTCCCAGCAGTGGGATTGTAACAGGCCGCTACTTTACTTTTTAATTTACTTAAATAAAAATATTTTCTCCATTTTGCAGTGCACCGGTTTGTTGTGTAAATCTGGGGTAAAGTTTTTGAATTTTTAACAATTGAATTTTAGATTAGTGATAACGGCCGGTGCCTTGACTGAGATATTTAATGAAAAATATTAACTCAACGTTGATACGCTCATTTGGATAACACGTATATACCATGTGTACACAAAATTAATGAAATATTATTTTGCTATAATCGACTGTAAAAGAAAGTAATGCTAAATTTTAAACTTAAAGTTTCCTTACCTTGCGTAAAGCGCATTACCAACTGTCAAGATTAATTGAACACATAAAATATTACAAAAAACCTACAACTAAAATTGAATACAGACCCGATTTCATCGTATCGTATTCGAGATTCCACATCAGTGGCTTCTGATATTGACAAAAGAAACGGAAAAAATTCAATGACCATAAATTTATATCTACAGCCCAACGCACGATCGCTTGTGAGGAAAAAGTCTAGGTAGTCTAGATATTTATTAAATTCTGTTATATAGCAACTGAGCTATAAGCTCTAAGCTCAAAATTTATGATCCGAATATTGGTATTCTTTAGTGGGGCGGCAAGGGTTTCGAGTCATGTGTGATAGTCTAAAATTATAACATGAAAAATGCAGTATTATTGCGGGCAAAATTCTGAAAAAGGATATAATGTACGAATAATATTTTTTTTTATAAAAATCGCAATTAGAGAAATCTATGAATTACTAAATGTATAATGTATTATACATTTTCTCATCTGAGAGATGTAGAAAACGCATTCACGACCACATATTAAATCAAATAATAATCTTTATTCAAATAAGCGCTTTTGAATTGTCAAGGATAAATATGATTAATGAAGTTACAACTGGTTCGGAATGTTGCTCTTACCGAGAAGAACCAGCAAGAAACTCGGCGGTCAATCTTTTAAACATTTTCAATTATACATTATTAAACTGTTGTCTTGTATGAAGCTGAAAGGATTTTCAAATCCAGGCATTTTTATCATCCAAATATTCTTCAATTTTGTAATATTCTTTACGTATAAGCATATTTCTCACACTTAATTTAAACCTTACCACAGTTAAATTATATATTGTGGTAGTAAATGTGTACAGTGTTAGTGTAGTAGAGCATGCTGCATTACATAGATTTTCTCTAGTCTCAGATTATAACACAATAATTCATAATTTTTCAATTATATAACTTCGTAAAATAACGCCTTGAACAGTGAATAAACTTTTCCAAACATTTCAGTGCGAAGGAAATCACTGTGTATCAAATGTAAGTTTGTTCATGTGATTTGTATACTCATGTATAAGTTTTAATATTATATTATTACTTAAAAACGTACTCTTTTATTTGCTTATATAAACTGAATCACTTTTTAAGCGTTTTTCTGACATGTATAATTTAACGTTACTTTATGAATAAATACACTAATATATATCGAATCAAATCAAAATAATCTTTTTTCAAGTAAGCTCTTTCGAACACTATTGAATCATTAAGGATCAATATGATTAATGAAGCTACAACTGGTTCGGAATATTGCTCTTACCGAGAAGAACCAGCAAGAAACTCGGCGGTCAATCTTTTAAACATTTTCAATTATACATTATTCAACCGCAGGCTCTGAATGAAGCTGAAAGGATTTTCAAATCTAGGGATTTTATCATCCAAATCCGACTTGAACAGTTTTTATGAAATTTTATATGCATATTCAGCAGGTTTGACTATCGGCTACTATTTATATTTCATACCCCTAAGTGATAAGGGTTGTCCACCAATATCATTTATTGATAATACATTACAAAAAAATATTTATAATGTACGTAGTATTAGAAATTCCCTATAAATAATTTATATCGCAAAACAAAGTTCGTCGGGTCAGTTATACCAGTTACTAGATACCATATTACTTTTAACAGTTAACGTAGCATCGTATCGCCCTATTAATAGCTCGAAACAGTTTGCCTGTCGCTAACTACAGCCGAAACTTTCGCTAGATTTATATTTATTATCTAAACCAAGACACGCTTCGCTTATCTTAGTCTGAAAGATCCCAAGAATTTAATATATTTTATATATAGCAGTACATAATAAATATCTGTACATGAAAATGTTATGTATGAATTCTAAACCAATTAATAAACTTGCAAACTTTGTCTGCGATTTTTATCGTATCAACTTAATTATTCAAATAGCTAATTTATAGAATTAGGCGTTACTTTGAGGAGATCCATAATTCAAAAATAATAATAATATATTGCGAATATACAATCCGCGATAGAGCAAATAGAATGTATATTTATGCTTTGTGATATTGTCATGGAGTCTATCTACTGATGACGCTTGTGTTACGAAACAAAACAACTATTGAAATTGCCATAGTGAATGTGTGCAATGCTAGTGTATTGTAGTAGTGGAGGAGACTTGTAGTGCATGTGTTTTTACGATTCCTGCATGTATGAAAATGGTTAAAACAACATTTGCATTAGATATATTTTCTATTTGCTTTTATTGCGGATTATAATAAAATAATATTACTTTCGTTAGTTATTACTTTCGTTAAAATGCCCTCAATTATGTAATACATGTTTTTTCTGTTCTCTATACGAACATATAGGCCTGGCTTCTTTTTACCTCGGTATTGAAGTCTAGATAAATTCTTTAAATCTCTTTAATATCATCATTCTCCTGCACATATCCCACTTTAACTGGGTTCGGTACAACATGTCACAGACATGTTTTGATATGATTTGGCAAGTAATTTTACCTGACCTGCCTGACAGTCGCCTTTTACGACACCTCGGTAAGAAATGAGAGTGTTCTATTATACTCAGCCGGATACCAAACGTCGGAAACCATTTTTGTACATAGTTATATTACAAATATCGTCCATCTATCTGTCTGTTCAGTTTTCAAGGCTAAACCGCTGAAGTAACATAAATTAAAATTAGGCCAAGTAAAGCTCATATTAGGCCGTCTCTTTTCCGGGAATAGTTAAAAAGATCTAGTACAAATTTTAGGGTACTTTTACAGTACATGCGAGTGAAAATGCGAGTACCTCTTATTTTAAAATAAATGTGCGGCTTTTGTAAATCTTTCTTTATTTTCAGTGCACCGGACTTTCTTGTGAGGCTTGGGTGAGTTCATTTGTAAAGATGAAAGTAAACAAGTTAAGTTAAAAAAAGTTTATAACAAAATTTCATGTCTCTACTGTTAACCTGGAGCCAATCCTGGCAGCAGTACCAGTTTATGCTATCATAAAAATGCATTGTCATCGGGACTGGACAAGAATGTTAAATTTCAGCTCAATGGCCACCGGGAAGTGGGTCTAATTTAACTTGCAAGTTTCCACCTTCACATACACACATTGCAAATTGAATAAAAGCTTTTAAAAAAGGTAAAATAACGAGCTATTACTATCCCACTGTTGGGCATAGGCCTTCTCTCTCTTTTTTTAAAGAGAAGGAATGGAGCTTGGGCCGACCACGCTTCTGGATTACGGATTGGTAGGTTACTCATATCTCCAGAATTCTTAAGAGATATGTAGGTTTCCTCACGAAGTTTTCTTTAACTATAGTAAAACCGTGTGGTAAAATGTAAATATCAATTAGACATATAAATTTTAATTGAGAAACTCAGTGGTATGCCTGAGATACGAACCCGTGACCTCACTTTACAGAAGTTTTGGTGAGACCCTGTGACTCTTTAGTAATATACGGTCTCACCAATGAGTCCTCACAGCTCTTTTTGTGTTTTTCTGTTTATTCGGAATGAACTCAAAAACTACTGAATAGCGGTTTTCTCAAAAAAGACAGACTGATCCATGGGAAAGGTTTAAATGTGTAATTTGTTACAGAAACTATAACAACTACTTTGCTATAATCCGCGCGTGTTAAGCGAATGCACGCAATGCTAATGTGTATGAAGCAGGCAAAATTCACGCACCTTACACATACAGGACAAGTCATCATTATGATCATTACGATTTTGTCGTGGATCATCTGCGTGATGATGCTTCGGTTTCGGGGCAAAACGATCGTAGAGATTTTGGTGGTGGTTGTGTGTATTGCTTGTGTGCTTCGTTGCTGGTGGAGGCGTCTTGGGGGTGCATGAATTGTCCTGTATGTGTAAGGTTCGTGAATTTTGCTTGCTTCATATACAATAGCATTGCATGCATTCGCCTAACCCGCGCGGATTATATAAATAATTTTTAGGTTTTTATTGATTGCGATACGAGGATAACGACAATTTGAAAATGTCTGAAGAAATCAAGCTTTACAAGAACTTTTTTGTATAATATGTATTGATTGTTCCAGTGCACAGGTATCGGATGCCAGAAGTTTATAATGTTATGGTAAAATAGATAACAAATTAATAAAGGATCTTCTATTTTAATGTATTAATATTAATGTTGCCTTTTTACTGTTCTAACCAACTATTCTGGTTTACCGAAGGATCTTTAGATCGTTCCATAAAAATTGCAAACGATCTCGTGCAATATCCCCTGATTCGGTTACGAGGCGAAACGATTGAGATTGTGGTAGCGAACGCGTGAAGGGCTAGCTAGTATTATGGTGGTGTTTCTGATCATTGGTGAATCTATCAGCAAAGGTATGAGATTTGGTTTGATTTTATAAGAACATCTTCGAATTTAAAGGAAGGATATTATGTCCTATACTTTAATGCCTCCTTTTGAGAGAAATTTATGGACAGGTTTCCATACTTTAGGGTTATATTTTATAGATAACGTCCCGCAATAAACTTCAGTGTTTAATACGCCGGAAAGTTGCTTTTCGTGTCCACGTTCCGCTTCGGATGGGCGGTAAATTAATACGCTTGGTAGAGAACGTTCAATATATATAAAACATACAGTAATTGTAACTTCGCGTGAACTTAAATGTTAAAATAACTTCAACGTGTACGTTGTATTTTTTCCTGTGTACACTGTAAACGGTTTGTCGGTCTCGGTACACGTATTTATACCAAAATTATGATTATCTAGACACTTGCCTTTACATAATTTTAGAAATTATCTAAAACGATGTTGAACATAAAGCATACTATACAATTGAAGATTGTTTGATTGATAGTAGCATATCTTAACTGCAGTCAGCAACGCAACAAGGTGCAACGATTAACGTGTACTAAATTAATCAAATTGTCTAATTTATTTTTAAGATTACCCGCTGAGTTTTTTGCTAGTCCTTCTCGGTAGGAGCAAACTTTCTAATCAAGGGTAGCTTCTTCAAAACATTTGATTATTCAAAAGTAGTGAAAACAGTCTCATTGTAGAATATTTTGAATTGTGTAGTTAAGTATAAACAATTTGTTGGTTCTTCGAGCCTGGGTGTATATTTCTATTTAAGTATGTATTTTTTTTTTATAACAAATATGTACAAGTTATATCTATCTTAAATTACTTACACGCTACTACTATACAAATCATATGTATTTAATTTTATATATGTAGTATATCTACCAGTTGTCCGTCACCCATAACACAAGTATTAAATTACTTTGGGGACGGACGACCGTGTGTGTAAAGTGTCCCATATATTTATTTATTTAAGTAGTAGAATAAAATAAGGTTTTTTTATCTCGAAGTAAAATAGTTACATAAGTGAGTTTAAAAATTAAATGTTGGTTGTTGTACGTATATTTAAATTAACCTTCGTTCATTTAATTTTTACTTTAGGCTTTACAATTAAATAAACAACATTTACCCATTTTTAGACCTTGTCATTTCTTACAATTTCTGCAGAACTTGCTTGATAGGTTCCAGATAGCCAAATTCCTTGCCGAGAGCTATGAGATCCTTGATGATCCTGCGCGTGCGCCGGTCCGTTTCGGTGTCTGCTTCATAACCTGCATTAATATGGAATATAAACAGATGTATTTACTCCGCCGTGTGGTATCCGGCTGAGTAGAATAGACCACCCTCATTTCTTACCGAGGTCTAGGAAAAGGCGACTAAGGTAAGTCGACCCGCCGTTTGGTATCCAGCTGAGTAGTATAGACCACCCTCATTTCTTACCGAGGTGTCGTAAAAGGCGACTAAGGTAAGTTGACGCCCGGCAGGCGGGTGGTCGTAAAATACGTAGCCGAATCATGTTTTATAACATGTTGTGACTTTGCTGTGTGTGGGGTTAGGCATCCCTAAGCCCACACTAGCCTCTTAGCCCACCGGCAGGAGGATGATAATGAATCTCACACTAAGTACACTAAGATAAGTTGACGTCAGGTATGCGACCGGTCGTAAAACACGTTGCCAAATCATGTTACAACATGTTTAAACATGTTGTGCCAACCCCACTTAGAGTTGGATAAGGGCAGGAAATGATGATGATGAAACAGATGTCTTTACCATAACGGCATACAGAGGCCTTGCTCAGTGCCCAAAAGACAATAATTAAGTTGTTAAATAATTTATAGAATTAGGCGTTACTTTGCGGAGATTATTATTACTTTTGAATTAAGTTTTTACTAAGCTGTGATAACCCAGCGGTGCAGCCGTGCTGTCGACTCTTTTGAGAGGTTACCAATTAGTTTTCTGTTAAAACTTATCTGTCTAATTGATAATTGCAATGTATCACACGCTTTTTGGTGAAGTAAAACATCGTGAGGAAACCTACATATCTTTAGAGAGATCTAGGGATATGTTTAATCTACCAATCCGCATTAGAGCAGCGTGGTAGGTCTTAGCTCCAATCCTTCTCACCAAAAATGGCCTATGCCCAGGAGTGGAATAGTAACAGGACATTACCTACTTTTTTACTTACTTTACTTTATAGACTATGTGTTTAATTGTCACATATATTTATTACTTTTAAAAAAACAAATACTATGTAAGTCAACGTGTGCATTTTTGTTATTGTACAGAAAGAGCCGGCTCAGTGTTGGACGTAAAATGCTTCAATTTTTTAGTTCCTTGTATTGTATCTTTGTTTTTAATCTGTGGCAATAACACAAAACCTCTTTACATTTTCTAAATGTACGTATAAGGGGTTAATTGTAATAAAAGGTTAAAATCCTCACAAATAAACCCTTTAGAAGCCTAATGTGTCCCGTTTTAATTAATTAATTCCTCGTTAATTAATTTTAATTAACGAGGAAACTTAGTTGTCGTAGAATAAAACTAAAATTTAAAATAATAATAAAATTGAGATCGGGCCGCGTTAGTAATAGATGAATGACCTGGCTCGGAATAACTATATGTAACTAGTAATAAGAATTATTATTTGAAAAGAGCAACCGCCGAGTTTCTGGTTGGCTCTTTCCGAACCAGCTGTAGATATTGGCGATTGAAAAGCACAAGTGCTTTTACAAGTTTACTTAAATAAAGAATATTTTGAATTTGCCTCTCTCGTAACAGTTTAGTTTTTAGGTCAAGGTTGGAATGTCGTGATAGGTCATTGATCTCTCAATAGTGTTTATTTTTTTTTCTGCGTTTAAAATACTTAATTACTTTACTTTTACTTTTTTCTTGTTTAACTTTTTTTTCTGTTTAAAATACTTAATTAATTTTTAGTTCTGTGTTTAAAATACTTCACTGGATTAACTATTTTTTCTATGTAGGATGCTAAGGTGTGTAGGTACCTAAAATTAAAATTAATGACATATGGTCGATACCACCCTGAAAACTCATTATGGTACGCGTCACGATATAGAGTAGACAATCCAGAAATCCAGAAATCTTACCATCTTCTACAGTTTCTTCACCAACCCTACGCGTATTACGTTTAAGATGCTTTTGAAACTGCATTGAGGCTCGACGCCATATTTTCTTTACTTGGTCTACCACAGCTGATTCGGTAAGCTGCTTGGCCAATGCGTGGACATCTTCCACGTTGGCCGTTAGGAGTATATATGAATTGCAGACGTGAAGGATTACAAACGTCGCTAAAAGGAAAATTATACATTACAGATATATTAAAAGTTAATTTATTGTAAAAGCTCACAATATAAAATGCTTTTTATTTAACAAAAAAAGAAGCAAGAAATTTTGCTTAACAATCTAGCGAAGCTATGATGATGATGTCTCGGTTGCGGTGCGAAACGATTGTTCAACTTGTGGTAGTGAACGTGTGTAGTCCTTATTTATTGTGGTGGAGGTGAAGGTTTGTGCATGTGGTTAGACAAATCTTGCAAGTATCAGGTATGAAAACGGATAGTCCATTTTACATTTAGCATTATATATATGTAAGGAATATAAATTCTTTACATCTCCCCCGCTTTGTCGTTTTATAAGACAATTATAAGGATTTTATTTTAAGCGGCAAATAAAAATTGTGTTGCTCCGTTAACCAAAGAAACGACAATTAAGTTTCTATTTTACTTCGCTTTTTATATTCACTTCTATATATCCATTCTGTTATTTTGTTGCTAAGCCCTTTTTCTCTGATTCCAATTTTCCGTTAATTTTAATTTCAAATATTAAAAAAGAATTTATATTCTTTACATATATTTAATGAAAATAATTTCATAATTACTTACGTTTTCTAGCAAAGCATTTAATGACTAAAAAGTAAAAAAATATTCTTAACAATATCAAAACAACAATTCTTACATAATAGAAATAAATAAAATCCCATATTAATTTGATTTATTACACGTCATTAAAACCAGGTGCTCAACAGTCTTATGAAATTTTTAATACCAAGACTAATTAATTAATCTGCGAGTTTTATTAGATGTGAAATAACAAATTTATTTCGTCTATATAATTACTTCATAGTGATTATAGTCATTCAATGTTTAAATGTGTTTTGCATAATGCAAAACATTTTTTTAAATTATCATGTACTAAATGGATATTATCTTAATCATATGCACTATTATTTATCGCATAGTAAATCTATTAAAACTGCTTAGATTAAAGTACATCTAATAATCGTATTGAGTCCATGTTTATATCTGGACTTTAAATTGAAAACTACTCTCTATGAAGCAACTATTTTACTCAATCGCAAACCCAATTTCCGCATTTTCGCTTTTAAAGAGTAAAGATCAACAATATTAAACATTAGACTTTGCCTATCAACTATGCAGCAATCTTAATATAAATTTTTTGTCTGTGTTTCTCGCTCAAATTATTTAGAATTCACAGCTCCAGAAATTTAAAAAAAAATTGTTGTGCAATTGTGTTAAATGGCAAAAATTTTTTTGTCCGTGGGTGTACCACAGACAAAAAGCAAAGCACAGGAAACAAAGCGGTCTAATTTTGGCTCTAAAACGTTTTGCAAATCATTCTTACTTTGTCTTGTGTTATTAATGTATTATTTACCTGATTATTGAATCATAATGGATGGTAATCTCGAACACGAAGATTTGTTAATAAAATTGCGATCAAAACTTAATGAAGAGAAAATAAAGTTATGGGAGCCTCCGTATATTAGTGATAGCAGTGAAATGTCCCAAAGTTTAAGGGTTTGTTTATTTACTTACTTATCAAATCATTATTTAAGTTGCTTTTTGTTCAGGTAGGTAAGCAATAAACGTGATGTATTTGCTTTTGTGGGTGCATTCATATATTCAGCTATGGGAATAAATCTTCTGTTTCAAAGGTAATCTTAAATTTCAAAAAAGGATTTGATTTAAATTCACTTAAATGTTAAAATGAATTAAGCCCAAATGGCACCTAATTTGCGCTGTAAATGCCATAAAGTAACAAATTCTTAAAAGCATAATTTGCAAAAGTAAATATAGTATAACATGAGAAACCAATTTTTATTTTAGTTAAAAAAATTTAATTTAAGAACTACCACATACCAAATAACACATATGCATATGTAAAATTTTACGTATAGATTAATTAATAACGTCTGGTATATGAAAAAAAACGAGTGAAATTTCAAGCATTTAATAGGTTAGATATAATAAAACAAGTTATATATTGAATTAAGTTTAATTCAATAATTAGCATAGAATCATTTATTATTATATAAACATACAGTTCAGCAATAAAATTGAGTAACTTTGAGTTAAGTTAAATCATGAACTGACACAGTCAGTTAGTGAACACAGTGTTATAGACACAACTCTGCAGAAACGTTGTACCTTATACAAAGGTAGAAAACACAATCTGTTCTTGTAACTTATTTATGAGAATTTAGTGACCACACATAATTGAAACCACCATTACCACACTACACTAGCTTTACACAGATTTACTAAGACAATCTTAATTATTTTTTAATTTTACCACTACGGAGATATGTTGTTGTTAATAAAATCTTAAATAAGAAGTAGTGACTTGAATAAATGCTGTTATTATTTGCTATTATTATAATTGGACCACATTCATTCTAGGGCTTGGCAACTAAATATGCAGATATGCTTAATATTAATATAGACCTAGTGCTTCAAGGTCTCTCTGAATTGCAACAACATTCAGTTGAGAGGGTTAAAGCTAATGAAGCCTTCAAGGAGACAGGCTGTGCTACACTCAGAGTGAAAGCTACGGTGCCTGGAGAGAAGCCAAGAGCTATGAAAATAATTAAACAACTGAGTATAACAGGGGATGAGCTGATTAATACAGTTGCAGAATTGCTGAATGTGGCTAAAGATAGGTATACACATATAGTATGAAGAATCTAGTATATTGCATGCTTAGTATTAAAGTAAGCGAAATTAAAAAAAACAGTTTTTGAAAAATTTGCTATAAAGCGTAGTGTAATGTAAAAACTCTGAGTGTTATGAGACCCATAACTTGGAAGAGCAAGAAAACTAGTTTTTTTAAATTAATATTATGATGTCACTCACTAACTCATTTATCAACAAGACAATTAAGCCTAATTTTGATTTGGATCAGTTTACTACTAAGTGTATAATATACTTATATGTCATATCCTAGAAAAATAATATGGTAAATAAATTCCTTTATCAAAAAAAAAAGTAAAGTACAGTCTGTTATTATCCCACTGCTAGGCATAGGTTTCACCTCTCTGTTTTTGGAGAGAAGGGATTGGAGCTGAGACCCACCATCTTGATCCAATTCAAATTTGTAGATTACACATATCCCTCCTATTCTCTAGAAATATGCAGGTTTCCTGACAATGTTTTCCTTCACTGTAATTTGTAAAGGGTGTTATAAATTACAATTAACAATTAGACACAAGTTTTTGATCCCAATGGGATTGTTAAAATCCGGTGGTTTGAACCTGTAACACTTTGAAAGAGCTCCAAGGTGTCAATGCTGGGTTATCACAATTTTTTCCTTAATCAAAGATTATAGCAAATCTTTTGTAATATAAATATATAAAGTAACAATTCCTGTTTCCAGAGTTAAACTAATACATAATGGGAAATTAATACAAATTGCTCCAAATTTAATGGACCAGGGAATCAAAAATGGTGCACAGCTTATGGCCCTTATTATGACTGGTAAGTGCAATTTATTTGAACAGATATGTGTCACCGCCATATTTTTAATTCAACCTTCTAGTATATGACTAGACTATTTCTATATCTATACTAATATTATAAAGAGAAAAGATTTGTGTTAGTTTGTATGTGTGTATGTTTGTAGTGTTTTCACACTAAAACTACTGGACCGATTTCCAAAATTCTTTCACCATTGAAAAGCTGCTTCTCCACTGAGCATCATAGGCTATATGTCATTTTTTTTTTAAATAGCGATCCCTAATAAAATTGTAATGTGAAAATTTAGTCGTAAAAATCTATCATCGCGTGCGCTGCAGAAACTAATGATGATAGAACAAAAAAATGTTTTACAGTATTATAGAACAAATCAATATCCACAAAAAAGTCCGCGATACCATATGTCTAACTATTATAGTTATGCCAATATAACTACTTTTTTATATTGTAAAAGTTGACAAAAGTGCCGACAATAAACAAACCATTTTATTCATATCTCTGTATTAATCTTTATCCCATTAAATGATATTTTATTAAAAACTATTTCAATACCTGTAAAATACTTTTTAAATTATTAAAATCCGACATCCGTATCAAAAGGTATTACGAATTAGAGAATGTAAATCGAAAGAAAATAATGGCATAACAAATTCATTGTAGCGACCGTTATAGCAGCGCCTGCACTTAGTGAGTTAGCTCTTATTCCAAGAATATTAATGATTCCCATTTTTTATAATTAAATAATCTACAAAATAAATTTATAGTCCGACTTCGTAGACTTTTAACTACTACCAGATCGGTATGGACGCGGGTGAAACCGGGGGCATTCCTATTATAAAATATAGAGACAATACTCAATTAAATATTTCGACTAATATGTGATCTTTTGTTGGTCGTCAGTACACTATAATCTTTTATTTAATAAGTGATAAATAATGATGTAGAGATCTTTCATTCTAAAAGTGCACGCCCCTCCAATGTCTTTACTCACTTATACCAGTCGAGCCATTAGTTGACCTTTAAGTGCGCGAATGAGTCGAGTCAACTTTGAAATTGCTGCGCGCACACATATACAATAGTACAGTCAATATTTTCTCTCACACATTAAAATAATGTAATTGTGTAATTGTAATGGTGGAGGGGCGTGCACTTTTAGAATGAAAGATCTCTAACCGTTTTTATTTGATAGATAATCCCGAGCAGGTAAAAAAGGAAGACATGATGTACATGGAAATGAAGTCAACAGTAGATGACGCCGCTTTGCTGTCAGGACACGTCGACGCTCTCGCTCGCGACGACGAATATATGAAGGTAAAGTAACTCTAGCTTTAGGCCACACACTTTGTAAAAGTCCTCAGTGTTCTTTTTAGAAATAACCATAAGCTAAATAATAAGCACTCTTGAAACTAAACACTACAGCTTGTGAATCAATAACACAAACAACACAAATCAATTGCTGGTCAATTAGTGAAAGTTTCTAAATTAAATATATTATCTTCTTTGACAGTATTGTTTGTTATATGTATGTATATATAATTTATAATTAAGAAATATTAAACGCATAGATCAAGTAAGATGTACAGCTATAAGGAAGAAAACAAATGTAATAGATTCTTTAAAATGGATGAATGGATAAGAATAGATGGCCCAAAATAGTAACAAATTGGTCAGGTCCATATGGAAAGAGAAAAAGGGGCAGTCCTTTACAACGTTGGTTCGATGAAATTGTCAAGTGTGCTGGAATAAACTAGATGTATGTTGCAGATGATAGAGAGACTTGGAAAAAAATGGAGGAGGCCTATACTCAATGAAAGAGGTCCTTAAAAATTATAAATCATAAATAAAGAAATGACATAAAAGTTTTTGACATTAATTTTCAATTGGACAAAGTTTAATAAATGGACATGTATTAAAGTAAATAAAAAAAAATGAAATAAAATAAATTCTTCATATATTCAAGGACAACTTAAAAGGCTTAAAAAAAATTAAATTATTATAATAATTTATAATATGTATAATATTTATAGGATTAGGCGTTACTTTCCGGAGATCCATAATACAAAAGTAATACTCAAATTATTTTGCTTAAATTATCCGCAAATTTAAATGTTTTTTTATCATTAAAGTTGTGCCAGCTTTCCGAACTAGCAGTAAAGTTGACGATTCAAAGGCACTTGTTTACAAGTTTACTTGAATAAAAAATATTTTGAATTTGAATTTGAATACAATTTACCTAAACCATTCCACTATCTTTTGCTAAAACCTTACAAAATCCCTAAAGTAGATTTTGAGAAAATCGATTACATACAGACAGACAGCCTTTTGGGACTTTGTTTTATAATAAGTACAATTTATAGCCGATTAAATCTTTCTTACCGAGGGATAGTAAAGTACGACTAAGATAAGTTGACGTTAGGCAGTCGGCCGGTCGTAAAATACGTAGCCGAATCAGGTGACAACATGTCTGAAACATGTCGTGCCAACCCCACTTAGAGTGGGATAAGGGCAAGAGGATGATGATTATAGCGGATTATAGCATACTAATTTTATATTACTTTTTACAAATATGAGCTGTGATAGCCTAGCGGTGAGTCCGTGCTCTAGAGACGACATAGGTTCAAACCCGGGCAGGCACCAATGAGTTTTTCTATTAAAACTCATGTGTCTAATTGATAATTGCAATTTATCACACGCTTTTCGGTGAAGGATAACATCGTGAGGAAACCTGCATATCTCTAGAAAATTCTGGAGATATGTGTAGCCTACCAATCCGCATTGGAGCAGCGTGGTAGGTCTTAGCTCCAACCCTTCTCTTCAGAAACGGAGAGAGTCTATTCCCAGCAGTGGGATTGTAACAGGCTGCTACTTTCACAAATATAAGTTTCTGGATTGAGAATGTTGGGTTTTGCAGTTGGAAGACCAGTCCGGGAAGTCTGTGGAGCTGCCGCCGGCGGAGAGGCGCGCCCTGCTCGTGGGGCTGGCGCTGCACGAGCGAGGTCGCGGAGCCGCCAAGAACCGCGACTACTCCCTGGCCCTGGTGCTGCTTCTGGAAGCCGATCGACAGCTGAAGTGAGTTCCCCATTCTTCAATACCAACTGGCTGACTTAGCTTAAAATATATTAATAAATGTATGGGACACTTATACACAAGCATATTACAAAATGGAAGATTATTTAGATGATAAGAAAGCCTGGATTTGAAAATCCTTTCAGCTTCATACAAGATAGCGGTTTAATAATGTATAATTGAAAATATTTAAAAGATTGACCGCCTGTTTCTTGCTGGTTCTTCTCGGTAAGAGCAACATTCCGAACCAGTTGTAGCTTCATTAATCATATTGATGCTTGACGATTCAAAAGTGCCTGAAATGGTTTATTTGAATAAAGATTATTTTGATTCATTGATTGATTGATTGGTCGTCCGAGCGTAACTACTAAACTAAAGTAAGTAACTTAATACTTGTGTTATGGGGACCACTGTTACAAACATGTTGTCATATGATTCAAAATTGTGTCAGAGAATCTAGACTTTTTTTTGTCGTAATCATGTGTTTAAAATATAAAGAGCTCCTACACAACCGTACCACACGGCGGTTCTGATATACTTACAATATACTTACATATATTGTTTTAAATACATACTGTAGGATACACGGGAATTGTTGATAGATGGCTTTTTATATGCCACCTAGTACTTTCGTACACAATTAAAAACTCTTTTCAGGATTGCAAGTACTTTAATTTATAGTTAATAAGGTTTGTTTTGAACAAATTGACGCGCGCGACCTGCCGGGTCAACGACCTTTGTGCATCCCATTGTCGACGCGAGCGCCGATAGTTAGTAATGTTTCGATACGATAAAAACAGGACGCGTGCGCCTGTAGACGACTTTATTGTATAACGCACACGCGTAATTATGCGTTTTGGGTGTGGTTCTCAGATTTAGTGACGCGTTTAATCAGTGATGCGTTTGAGAAGACGCGACCGTCCGCGGTTTAAGTGCGCGTTGGGTTACTATGCCCCGATATAGGGACGATTCAATAACGTGTGACCTTACGAAGGTTGTGTGCACACCGGGTGTTATTTAACCGATATGGTGAAGTGTATACTCTGGGTGAAACAGACATTACGTGTCCGTGGAAGAATGCAGAGGCGAGCCAACGGGTTCGAGAATCGGCCAAGTACATACAAGCGCAAACACACACGTACACATATACACGCAGTGACTCATTAGGCCGGACCGCATACAGCTGACGGCCGCATAAGGTAGGTTGAGACGCCGAGACGGCGGGCCCAGGTCTCGGAGGTTGTTTCATCCTCCACATACGTGCGGAACAAGGTTGAACACCTAATCTTGTGCGCTGCGATTGCTAAATTTAAAAATTACTTTAATTTAGCAATCGCAACGCACAAGATTAGGTGTGGTGTTCAACCTGGTCGCAACGATCTTCATTTGACCTTTCGTTGGAAAAGACGTATGTCTAAACTGCTGCACCTCTATATTAGCAATCGCGCAGTTCCTGTTGGACCTGCGACGACTGCTACAGGCGTATACACATACTTAAATACAAATATACACCCAGGCTCGAAGAACCAACAAATTGTATAAAAATGTTGACCCTCGGCGGAAATCGAACCCTCAACCCTCGGAGCTGAACGCAGGGTCACTACCCACTGCAGTAATGGACTAGTCAACCTTTCAAGATCAACTCTTCCTTTGAAGGCGCTCAAATTAAACAGAAAATCCCTGGGTCATGGACTTCTTTGCATTAGAAAATATTCATAAAGAAACCCAGTCAAAACTTATCAGTACAACTTGTGAAGGCGTCACAGCATGCATCAAAAAAATTACTAAAAAATATCTACATAAAAAATGCGAAGAGGCGACTAAGGTATGTGCCTTGTGGTATTCGGCTGTATAGAATAGACCACCCTCAGTTCTTACCGAGGTGTCGTAAAAGGCGACTAAGGTAAGTTGACGCCAGGCAGGCAGCCGGTCGTAAAATACGTAGCCAAATCTTGTGACATGTTTGTAACATGTTGTGCCGACCCCACTTAGAGTGGGGTAAGGGCAAGAGAATGTGATGATGATACATAAAAAATTACATATTTGGTGGTTAAAGTGAGTGCGGTTCGGCGATCCTGAGCAGCGTGGACAACGTGGCCGTGCTGCAGCTGGACATCGCCTGGTGCTACCTGTGCCTGAGGAACCTCTCCTCGGCCAACGACGCGGCCGTGAGGCTGGACCGCGCTGAGAAGTCCTTCGTGGCCACTTACGGGAAGGACCACGAGAGGCTGATAGCACTCAAAGGGACCAACGGTAAGCCAAGAACCATGTCAGGAACCATGACTCCAATGGAGTACACACATAACAACTCTCGCTGGAAGACTCAATTCAGCGGCCTACGATGTCCGAAAGATAAGACGCCTTACAGAAGTCGAGGTCGATTCATCAAACCATAACATTATGTCTTATGGAATATTGCTATGGGGTAAATGCGCGAATATTGAAAAAATCTTTGTATTACAAAAAAGAGCCATACGCGGCATTTACAATTTAAGTTCGCTTGATTCCCTGCGAGAGAAGTTTAAGGAAATAAGTATTCTTACTTTGGTTTCACAGTATATTTGTAGCAACTTAATTTTTGGAACTTAATTTTTTTAGGAAAAAAAATATAAATCACTTAACCAAAAAAATTCCACTATTTTATACATACATATAAAAGCTAACAGTAAAATTAAAAATAATTGATACTAAATAAACAAAACACATTACATATAGAAAGTAAAAAAATAAAAATAATAATTGAATACACAAAAGTATATATAAAACTAAATAAATAAAAAAAAACAAAAGAAGAGTATTTAGAAAATGTTGGCTGTTAGTGGGAATCGAACCCACGATATGCGGAGCTCAAGGCAGGGTAAATACGCACTGCGCCAGCGGGCCAGTCAGTGGATTTGACGATCTTTGTAAAAATGTTGTGAATATGATGGGTGATGTAAATGTTATAGCCAACGAGAGGGTGCTGTTCATGAGGCTGTACTTGCTGCAAGGCATCGTGGCCTACCACCAGAACAGGCGGGGCGAGGCCAGGGCTCTGCTGGAGAAGGCTGAGAATGAACTCAACTATCTCAAGGTGAGTTGATAGCACTTACTATTGAAGTCTACTAGCTATTTCTATCTTTGGATTTGTATAAAATAAAAAAGTGAAAGTATACAAATTGAAGTGAAATAGACTGGCCCGTTGGTGCAGTGGGTGAGTGACCCTGCCTTCAGCTCCACGGGTCGCGGGTTCGATTCCCGTGGAGGGCCAACATTTTCTATAAACAACTTGTTAGTTCTTCCAGCCTGGGTGTATATTTGCATTTAAGTAACATTCAGAAACAGTTGTACCTTCATCAGTCATATTGATACTTGACGATTCAAAAGTGCCTGAAATGGTTTATTTGAACAAAGATTATTTTGATTTGATTTGAGGTTTATAACAGAAGTAAGTGAATATCGTATGTGTCCAGGTGGACGAGGCTTCAGTGCAGACACTGACGGAGCTGGGTTGGTCTCGAGGCCAGGCTCGGACTGGTCTCCGGGCAGCAGGCGGGGACCGGGACCGCGCGCACCACTACCTGGAGGACAGGAAGCGGCAGCGGGAGGAGGCGCGCGAGCACCACCGCCAGGAGAGGTACCCACCACGTCCAGCTACTCTTCACAATAATGGATACTGAAAGCTAACATATTCAAACTCAAAATATTCTTTATTCGAGTAAACTTGTGAACAAGTGCTTTTGGATCGTCAACATCTACTGCTGGTTCGGAAAATCTGTTCCTACCGAGAAGAACCAGCAAGAAATTCGACGGTTGCTCTGTCAAAAAATAATTCTTATTACTAGTTACATTTAGTCTTTTCTGTCTTGTACAGGGTCGTAAAATAGATATGTCAACACATTGTTATCGTCTAAGTAATCCTTAATAGTATAGTAGGTTTTCTGTATTACCCAAACCCACAAACGACTCATGTACTTTTGCAAAGCAGGAGCCGCAAGCTTATGTCGGTTCCTATTTTGTCTATTATATACATCGCCAATCTTTTTATAATTATGTATATTCTTCTGAAAAAATATTTCCATCATTTTTAAATTTAAACTATCCTGAGCAGTATTCATAGTTAATATAGATATCGCGTTATCGACGTGTAAAGAGCTCATGAATGAGTGACCCGGACGGGTTCGAAACTAGTCGGGCTAATCCGATAAAATTAGACGTGAGTATAGCCGGTATCTATATTAACTTTTTCTATCATCATCATCAGAAGATAATGTGGATACCTTCGGTTTCGGTTGATAAAATTGTCGTAATGAATATGTGCACTACTTGTGTAATGTTTTACTTTTGTAGTGCCTGTAGTTTCTAATCCTGCATGTATAGGTATAACAAACGATAAACGATTTTATCTTTGCCTACAGCAGTTTAAAAGCGCTGTTAAAGAGAGGCTGATACAAAAAGCCTACTATACTATTGAGGATTATATAGATGACAAAAATGCGTGGATATAACTACTCCTCTACCATGTACAAGATAGTAATGACCAAATGTAACTAGTTATAAGAATTATTCTTTGAAAAGAGCAACCGCCGAGTTTCTTGCTGGTCCTTCTCGGTAGGAACAGCTTTCCGAACCAGCAGTAGATGTTTACGATCCAAAAGCACTTGTTTACAAGTTTACTTAAACAAAGAATAGTTTGAATTTGAACAACGGATTTAGTATTATGTAAATTTTCTCAACAACAAAAAAAGCAGATTACTTTTGAACTTTAGCTTTCAGATAAAGGAAAACTTCGGTTACAGGTTACGAATTATTGACCTTCATTTTTAGATCATATTATCTACTATATAATTATACCATATCTGTATACCATTGTCTTTCTTATAAAATTTCCCATTGAACACAATAAATCGTTTTATAATATATGACTATAGATGTATCTATTGTTGGTGACGAAAACATTTTTCAAAATTGAATTTGTGCACATGGTGCTTCTTACTAGACGTTTCATCATCCTTCTGCCCTTATTTCACTCTAAGTGGGGTCGGCACGATATATTACAAACATGTTGTCACATGATTTGGCTACGTATTTTACGACCGGCCGCCTGCCTGATATCATCTTACCTTAGTCGTATTTTAAGACCCCTTAGTAAGAAAGAGGGTGGTCTATTCTACTCAACCGGATACCACACGGTGGGTCGACTTACCTTAGTCGCCTTTTACGACGACTCGGTAAGAAATGAGGGAGGTCTATTCTACTCAACCAGATACCACACGGCTGGTCGACTTACCTTAGTCGCCTTTTACGACACCTCGGTAAGAAATGACGGAGGTCTATTCTACTCAACCGGATACCACACGGCTGGTCGACTTACCTTAGTCGCCTTTTACGACATCTCGGTAAGAAATGAGGGTGGTTTATTCTACTCAACCGGATACCACATGGCGGGTCGACTTATCTTAGTCGCCTTTTACGACACCTCGGTAAGAAATGTGGGTGGTCTATTTTACTCAACCGGATATCAAACGGCGGGTTGACTTACCACCTTAGTTGCCTTTTACGACACCTCGGTAAGAAATGAGGGTGGTCTATTTTACTCAACCGGATACCACACGGCGGGTCGACTTACCTTAGTCGCCTTTTACGACACCTCGGTAAGAAATGAGGGTGGTCTATTTTACTCAACCGGATACCACACGGCGGGTCGACTTACCTTAGTCGCCTTTTACGACACCTCGGTAAGAAATATGGGTGGTCTATTTTACTCAACCGGATACCACACGGCGGGTCGACTTACCTTAGTCGCCTTTTACGACACCTCGGTAAGAAATGTGGGTGGTCTATTTTACTCAACCGGATACCACACGGCGGGTTGACTTACCACCTTAGTTGCCTTTTACGACACCTCGGTAAGAAATGTGGGTGGTCTATTTTACTCAACCGGATATCACACGGCGGGTTGACTTACCACCTTAGTTGCCTTTTACGACACCTCGGTAAGAAATGAGGGTGGTCTATTCTACTCAACCGGATACCACACGGCGGGTCGACTTACCTTAGTCGCCTTTTACGACACCTCGGTAAGAAAGAGGGTGGTCTATTCTACTAATCCGGATACCACACGGCGGGTAGACTTACCTTAGTCACCTCTTACTACATCTCGGCAAGAAATGAGGGTGGTCTATTCTTCCGAGTCAGATACTATACGGCGGGCTTACTAGACATTTGAGGGGTTAAAATTGATATCCAAACTGACACCAGTGGTCTGACAGGGAGCAACGTGCCCTGGGTCTGTGCGAGGACGGTACTCCCGTGCGACCGCAGCTGGTGCAGGCGCTGCAGGGCATGGGCTACGGCAGGCGGCTGGCCATCACCGCGCTGAAGAACTCCAACAACAGCGTCGCCGACGCCGTCCGGCTGATCCAGGAGCAACCGGAAATGGTAGGTCATTAGCTTGGCCTATACTTGGAACCTCCGTGAAAATTCGGGTTATGACGCTCTAGCTGGAGTAAGATTTATTTATTTATTTATTTATTTATTTATTTATTTATTTGGATTACCAACATAAGAAACAGTAATTACAATATTTATATGGTACATTTTACATGATTTAAATCTAACTGTTCTTACAATTACAGGTAACCACAGCATGCTATGTGTTACATAATTAATAAATCATTTAATATTAGTGTTAGT
The DNA here is from genome assembly GCA_947086505.1 of Morpho deidamia. Classification (NCBI taxonomy): domain Eukaryota; kingdom Metazoa; phylum Arthropoda; class Insecta; order Lepidoptera; family Nymphalidae; genus Morpho; species Morpho deidamia. The sequence goes on from CAMTZC010000009.1 coordinate 555,330, forward strand.
AATGTTTATATATTTTACGAATAATTATTATTTTTAATGTAGATTTATTATAATTTCTATTTTTAATATTTATTATTTATTATGAGTGAGGTAAGTCAACTTTTATTAGTTTCAATTTAAAATTGACAATATTGTCGAAGTGTATATCGATGTCTGGGATTTTCTTCGTATAATCATTGTATAGACGAGAAATGCGGACAACTGGTGAGTTTCGACCTAATTTAGTCCTGCAAGCTTTAACTACAAGCATATTATTACCCGGGTGGCGTGGAATTCTAAGGGGAACATTAAATTTAAATTTCTCTAACAGGGAAGGACAATCTATAGAGCCATTCAATAATTTATGGAGGAAGCATAGATCTAAATGAGATCGGCGAGAAGATAGCTGTTGAAGGTGGAATTGTTCCAATTTGTCTGTGTATGATTTGTGACTATTCGAGGGTTTATAGCGGTAGATTAACCTGCGAATTAGTTTCTTTTGTACTCTTTCAATTCTGTCTTTGTAAATTTTGAAATTAGGATTCCACACCATGCTACAGTACTCAAGCTTACTTCTCACGTAGCAGTTATACAATTGTATGACAGTAGCTGGCTTTTTGAAGCCTTTCGTATATCTTAGAACAAACCCTAAAGATCGATTTGCTTCCTTTACAATTTTGTCCACGTGATCTGAAAAACGAAGTTTTCCGTCCATCTGAATACCTAGATCTCGAATTGTCGTGACTTCATTTAATTCTAATCCATCCAAAAAGTATTTTGATAGGTATTGGTTGCGTTTCCTGGTAAACCTAATGTACAAACATTTAGCAGTATTTATGTACATTTTGTTTTTTCTGCACCAATCACGAATGTTGTTAATATCATCCTGGAGGAAGTTAGTATCTGCATCGTTTTTCACTGTCCTCATCAATTTGAGATCGTCAGCAAATAGGTAAACTGCGCTATGTTTTACTACACATGTTATGTCATTAATGAAAACATTAAATAATAATGGTCCTAGTATCGACCCCTGAGGTATACCAGAGGATGCTACAAAAGGGTTTGATTGACTGCCATTTACCACTACCCGTGAGGAACGGTTTGTAATATAAGATTCACACCAATTAAGCAGGCTCCCAGTTATTCCAAATTCATATAATTTATGTATCAGCCTTTTATGATTTACCTTGTCAAAGGCCTTAGAAAAGTCCATGTATACCGCATCTACCTGCAAGTTTTGATCCATAGCTTCTCTTAATTCCGATGTGAATAGTGTTAAATTGGTATTAGTCGACCTTTTGGCCATAAAACCCTGTTGTTTTGTGGTGATGTATATTTTTACATGCGTGTAGATAGCGGTATGCACCAGAGATTCAAATAATTTTGATATTGTTGATAGAATAGAGATTGGCCGATAGTTAGCAATTTGCTCTTTTTTTCCATTTTTATACACAGGAACTACCCTAGCCTCTTTCCACGCATCCGGAAATACACCTGTATGCAGCGATAGATTATAGAGATACGCTAAAGGTATGCACAATATATTTGCAGTTTTTACTAGTAAGAGTGGATGTACGTTATCCGGGCCTTTGCCTTTAGTGATATCTGTGGTTTTGAGTTTTTTTTCTATCTCCTCTGGTGAGAATTGAATGTTTCCTAGAGTATTTAAAGTATCTGCACGTGATATCAAATTATAATTATAATCATTTGTAAAGTCATTATCCGTTTCATATACCGATGAAAAATACAATGCAAACATGTCCGCAATATCGTCGAGTTCGGATGATTTATTCTTATTTAGAACCATTGTTTCTGGGTAAGATGAGTAATTTTTACGAGTATTTTTTACATGTGTCCAAAATTTCCGAGGATTTTTCGTAATTTCATTCTCCAGTTCGTAGATATATCTATTATAGCAATCCCTTATTAATCTATTAGAATCATCTCTTAAATATTCGAATTCAATTCTATCAAGTGGATTATTATATTTCTTAATTCTTTTATGATATTTATTCTTTTGCTTCAGTAAATCTATCAGCTGGCGAGAAAACCAAACAGGATACGAACCATTTCTAGCTGAAGTCATAGGAACATATTTTTTAGTGGCATCGTTCAAAATAGCGTAAAATTTTGCCACCATCTCATTTATATCAAGACATGAACTAAATTCATTTGACCATAGTATGGACTCCAAATATTGATTTATTGCCTTGTAATCACCTTTATAAAAATTATGTCGATATGTGTGACGTATAGTTTTCCTTGTCTGTTTAGCGCCTACCGTAATTTCGAGTGGTGGATGAAATTTATCTATATTGCGCACCGGTTGTAGAGATTCAGATATTTCCAAGGTAGCTTCGTTACTGAGTACGAGATCCAGTATTTTGTTGTTAGAATTTGTCACTGTGTTAAATTGTTTCAGGTCATTAAACACCAAAAAATCAACAAAACTGGACAGAAGTTCACGATGCTTATATTTCGAAGGAACTGTGAAATTTACATTGTCATTTTGATTATCTAGCCAAATTATGTCACTTAAATTGAAGTCACCAACAATCAAAGTGCACTGATGATCATTGCAAGATTCCAGATTTAAACTAGTTTTGTCAGTGTAAATTTTTAGATTTTCTTTCCTTACTGGTGGTGGCAAATATACGGCACATAATCTAATTGTTGTAGGACTTATACCTGGTCGTACACCATGTGTGTCAATGCAGACCCAGAGATCTTCACATTCACTCTCCCACTCTGAGATTCGTCTAGAACTGAGATGATCAGATACTGCTATCAGATCACCCCCGGCTCTAAGGGTACTAGCAACAGAACAAGTCTCACGATCTCGTCTATATACCACGTAACCCTTTTCAAAAATTTCAGAATCGAAACATCCGCTATTAAGCCAAGTTTCTGTAAATATATATACATCGAAATTGCTATCCAGTATTTGTTGACGTACCTCTATTAAATTTGTATTTAATCCCCTTACATTTTGGTAATAAATAGTAATGTTGTTAGTTGACATAAAACAATTAGTAATTAGTAGTAGTAATTAATCTAGAGTGCTAAAGATATAGACTATTATTTTATTTGGGTTAACTCCTCAAGACTGTTAATTAATTTATATGCAGAATTTTCAGTCTTGCGCATAAATATTCTTCCTCCCTTTATCCAAACAAATTTGTACTTGAGCTCTTTCGCCTTAATTCGTGTGGCTGCGTGTAAAGCTTTTTGTTTTGGCGACAGGTGCTCAATAACATAAATCTGTTTTATTTCACCACCTATACCAATGTGAGATGTATTCAACCTTTCAGTAACAGTGTTTGCCTTTTTGTGATATCTTTTTGTGGCTGCCAAAAAGTCGTCTCTTATCCTCGGAGAACTAAATTTTATGACCACGGCTCTTGGGCGTTGGTTATTTTAGCACTATTTATTTTAGCAACTCTCGTGCATAGATGTATGTCTGATTCATTTAAATTATAGTTTGTAATGATCGCAATTTGTTTTACAATAGTAATTAAATTTTCAGATTTGTGTTCGGGAATATTTTGTATTTCTATGTTACTGGCTCGGGAATGCTGTTCCATCCGAGATATTCTAGAGTTTAGATCTGTAATTGTATTTTGTAGTGTTGTATTTTCAGACTCGAGCCGGGTTATTTGAGAAGCTTGGGACTTAATTTCACTCTGTAAGATTGTCTGTTGATTTTCAATTTCAGTTAAAGAGTCTGATATTTGTTTAAACTTTTCCAAAATTTCGTTAGTTCTTAGTTCGAATTGTTTTATTATACTGGTTTTGAAATGATCTAGGATATTTTGTAATTCCTCCCTTACTATCTGGCGTACACTTTCCATCGACAGGTCAGGCGGAGAGTTCTGCACACCAATATTTGCTCCTCTTCTAGAATTCACGTTACTGATAGACTCCGACGATTTTATGGGTGGCCGGATCGGTGTAGCAGTGTTGTCCCTTTTTGATTGCTTGCTAGTGCAACTTGAACATAACCATTTTGCTTTAAACTCTTCTGATAGATCCTTCAATCCTTTATTTATATTAACACAGCTTAGATGATATTTAAGTTTGCAAGATACGCACATTAGGTAGTTCATTGACGTAGTCTGTCGTTCACAGCATCCAAATTTTGTTCTCGTTTGTGACATGTTTTTTCCACTAAACACAAAATTGAAACAGGTCTCGGCATCAAGTGAACTCGCCCGTTTAAGCGCAGCACGGCGCTGCGATAATGAGTCACAACAGCAAGCATGCAACGCGCTCGCATCTATCAGCTGTTGAATGATTCATGTTAATTTTTTACAGTTTTCAATCACTCATATCTTTTTATTTCTTCCGAGCACAAATGATTAGTTTTCACCAAAACATAGGTCACATTTTACTCTATTAGGGAATGTATAGTTCCAAACTGTATAGTCACTATAAACCACTATTTACAAATTATTTTTATAGAAGACAGTGTAACACGTATGTATCGGATGACGTCCCGGACGTAAAATTGATCCAAAAAGATCCATTGAAATAGACATTAAGCGTTCCCAATGCATAGATTATGGAGAAATCTCATGAATCCTTACCGTACTGTTTCTTTCAGGAGTAGCTTTCACTATGCCGCAACCAAATACTGGAACATCTTTCCACCCCCTTTCAGAAATTGTAATACCTTGGCTTATTTTCCAATCTCTCCAAAGGCTCTCCAGAAACGGATGGAGGAGGCCTATTCCCAGCACTAGAGTTGTAAAGGGCCGTTACTTTACTACTACTTTTCTTGTGGTGCTGCTAAACATTGTTGTATATCTATGGAGATTTCCTGAGATATGTATTTTCGATTGGAATTGCTATAGTTTTTTCTTTAAAAAGAGCAAATAGCATGTTAACAAATCACTTCTACTGAAGAACATAACGATATATACAAAATCGAATCTCGTATGTTATAGTTGGGTGATGCTAGAGACTCTGACGACGACATACAGACGCCGAGTTCTGACGACTCTCTGGTCGAGCCCGACAACAGACTCGTTGCAGAGGTAATATCCGGCTCCGAGGACCAAAAGTAAAATTCTTCAATTTTTGTATCTCAATGGAGTTTTGGCTTTACATTTTAATTTTTAATGTAATTTTTGACCAAACTTGTCAATTTTTGAAACAGATCGTAATTTTTTTATCGTCATAATCTTACTTAGGTAACTCACTAATGTATATATGTGAAAGTTTATACTGCACATATAAGGTATGAGAACATAATTCTACTACACTCAGCATTGCATAGATTTTCTTAACAAACGACGCGGATTATAGCACAGTCATCAGATATTTATTACGTAATCAACAGCGTTTCAGATAATACTTATTTAGAAAATTTTAAACTATACAATAAGGCCGTAACAAGATTACAAAATGTATAAACAGATTATTTACATTAACAGAGTAAGGAAAATATAGATATGTTAATTAACAGAACAAAGATGTGATAAAAAATAAAACTAGACATAAAAATTGTAACTAAAAATAAAAATAAAAATATTTACATCGTGTATGTGTGAACGTAGTTAAAGTGTGTGTGTGTGTTTGTGTGTACAATAATTTTTTTAAGAACTAACAAAAGATTGTTAATGAATCTAAAATATATCATTGCTATATCAAATGAATAAATAACTATTATCATCCAACAGCTGGAAGCGATGGGCTACCCGGGCGAGGAGGCCAGGACCGCGCTCCGGCTGGCGCACAACCACATCAACAGGGCGGTGGACCTGCTCGTGGGGGGCAGCCAGCCTTGTGAGAACCCCCACTTTGTGACGTCACACCGCTAGTTCCGCGCAAACGTGCGGACGGATGAAACAACCTCCGAGACCTGGGCCCGCCGTCTCGGCGTCTCAACCTACCTTATGCGGCCGTCAGCTGTATGCGGTCCGGCCTCATGAGTCACTGCGTGTATATGTGTACGTGTGTGTGTGTGCTTGTATGTACACGGCCGATTCCCGAAACCGTTGGCTCGCCTCAGCACTCTTCCACGGACACGTAATGTCTGTTTCTCCCGGAGTATACACTTCACTATATCGGTTAAATAACACAAATAACACCCGGTGTGCACACAATCTTCGTAAGGTCACACGTTATTGAATCGTGCCTATATCGGGGAATAGTAACCCAACGCGCACTAAAACCGCGGACGGTCGCGTCTTCTCAAACGCTTCACTGATTAAACGCGTCACTAAATCTGAGAACAACACCTGAAACGCAAAATTACACACGTGCGTTATAAAAAAAATGCCGCGTCCAAGCCGCGCGCGGCCTCTCTCTATCGTGTCTGACGGGGGGCCGCTCTGGTCGTGAGCGAATGCAGTATCCAGTACGGTTTCGTAGAGCGCTGTCTCTGTCACACACGGGTTCGTCAGTCTGTGCGACAGAGACAATGCTCTATGAAGCAGAATCTAGCCGATTTCCTCTCTGAGCCTCGATGTTCATTATTTATTGCCGCGCACTATGCAAATGCTTTCCTCATATTTACTGAGTATGTACGACCCACGATGAAACATTCTATGTATACTTATCTCGCTCAGTGAAGGTGCAGTTCTCTAATGGTAAAAGAATTTTTGCAATCAGTCGAGCAGTTTTTGTGTGAAAACATTACAAACATACATACAAATCAAAGAAATAATTTATAGAATTAGGCGTTACTTTGAAGAGATCTATAATACAAAAGTAATAATAAAAGTATTTTGCTATAATCCGCGATACAGTAAATAGAAAATATAGTTATTAGTAATATAATTTGTGATAGTGAACGTGTGTAGTGCTTGTGAATTATGGTGGCGGGGGTGGAGGTTTGTGCATGTGTTTTTACGAATCCTCCATGTAACAGGTATGAAGAAACGGATAGTCCACTATACATTTAGCACTATATATATTTTATATTTACTGTATAGCGAATAATAATTTTATTATTACTTTTTTAAAATCAAAACAAATTATAACAGAACTACTTTGCTATAATCCGCGCAGGTTAAGCAAATGCATGCAAAGCTAATGTGGCAAAATTCACGTACACAAGCAGGACATGTGTTCAGCAAAGTAGTTCTGTTATAGTTTCTGTAATATGGAATTCCGCAAAGTAACACAAATACATACATACATACAAATTTTTCTTTTTTACAATATTAGTATAGACACGTTCTGGTTGCAGGTGATCCTTCCAACCCGTCCACCAGCTCCGCCGGTAATTTGAGGAAGAAACTGAAGAAAGAGGTCATACAGAAGAGGTAGTGCCTTAGGCTTGTGTTCTCTAGTGAAGGTTATCGGATAAAAGTAAAAAGTAAAGTAACAGCCTGTTACTATGCCCACTGCTGGACTAAGGCTACCTCTCTCCGATTTTGGAGAGAAGGGTTGGAGCTAAGACCTACCACGCTGCTCCAATACGGATTGGTAGGTTACACATATCTCCAGAATTCTCTAGAGATATGCAGGTTTCCTCACGATGTTTTCCTTCACCGAAAAGCGTGTGATAAATTGCAATTATCAATTAGACACATAAGTTTTAATAGAAAAACTCATTGGTGCCTGCCCGGGTTTGAACCTATGTCTTCTCTAGAGAGTCGCACGGTCTCACCGCTGGGCTATCACAGCTTCAGGTTATCGGATGCCCAGTTGGAATTAGCTTCTCGAGAACGTTAGGATCAGGAGCACATAATGTATCGATAAGCGGAAGTACGAGGGGGGAGGGGGTACTGTATAGAGAGGTGACGCTCTCCAGAGTGGAAAACTGCTGTTAGTGGGGATTTGGGACATTTTCCACCAGCAGTGTGGTAAAGCAGTTCAGTAGGTGCGAGTTCAATATACCTGCATTCCTTATGTCACCATTTTCTTAAAAGATACACTGGATATATTAAGCTATCTTTAAAAGATACCCGTGACTTAGTTCTACTTAGTGTTAAAATACATCATCATACTTCCCTTATCCCAGTATAAGCGTGGTTGGAACATGTTACAAACATGTCGTCACATGATTTGGCTACGTATTTCACGCCTGACGTCAATTTATCTTAGTCGTATTTCACGACCCCTCGGTAAGAAAGAGTGTGGTCTATTCTACTAAGCCGGATACCACAAACCAACAGACTTACCCATTAATAATATTAGTATAAATTTTATCTATACTTCTATACTAATATATAAAGCAAAAGAGTTTGTATGAAAACGCTAATCTCAGGAACTACTGGACCGATTTGAATAGTTCTTTGAGTGTAAGATAGTCCATTTATCGAGGAAGGCTATAGACTATATAACATCACGCTAAGATGAATAGGAGAGGAAAAATAATTTAAAAAATAAAAAATATTGCGAAAACGGCATAATTCAAAGCTTTCCTTGCGTGTGCTAAGGAAATGGTGAAAGGTATTAAAAAATCATGTAGTTCATGTATTGTTCCCTTCTAAGAGTTCTAATTAAAAGTCCGCGACAGCATATGTCTAGCTTTTAAGGTGAACCCACTATAACCATAGTCGACTGGCTCGTTGGCGCAGTGGGTAGTGATCCTGCCTTCAGCTCCACGGGTCGCGGGTTCGATTCCCGCCGAGGGCCAACTTTTTCTGTAAACAATTTGTTGGATCTTCGAGCCTAGGTGTGTATTTGTATTTAAGTATGTATTTAAAATTATATATGTAGTATATCTACCAGTTGTCCGTCACCGATAACACAAGTATTAAGTTACTTACTTTAACTTTTAACTTACTTTACCGAGTGTGTAAGTCCTATATATTTATTTATTTATTAATATAAGTATTACGGCTTACTCAAATAAGACCACGCGAAGGAAGTTGCGTTTAAAAGTTATTTATTTCATAACCAACGGGTATTTTGTATGTTTTGAAGGAGAAAAGACCGCGAGATGGCGCTGCGGCGACTAAAGACAGCCATCAAGGCTGATGAGGACGACTACCTGAGCGGGGCCCTCGATGAAGAGGAGCAGTTCCTGACGCAGTACAAGGCGCTGCTGAACTAGTCGACAACTTGATTAGAAATAGTTCTCGAACTACCTTATTTAGACCTACTTGAAAACTTGGTTAGAACTAGTCGACAACTTGATTAAAACCAGTTCTTTCGAACTACCTTATAAATAATTGAAAACTTGGTTAGAACTAGTCGACAACTTGATTAGAACCAGTTCTCGAACTACCTTATTTAGACCTACTTGAAAACTTGGTTAGAACTAGTCGACAACTTGATTAGAAATAGTTCTCGAACTACCTTATTTAGACCTACTTGAAAACTTGGTTAGAACTAGTCGACAACTTGATTAGAACCAGTTCTTTCGACCTACCTTATAAATAAGGTAGTAGTAGGTAGTAGACCTACTTGAAAACTTCCTTAGAACTAGTCGATAACTTGTTTCGGACTAGTTGACAACTTGTTTAAAACTACCTTGTCTAACCTAGGTGACAATTTGATTAGATCTAGTCGACAACTTGTTTAAGACTAATCGACAATTTGTTTAAAACTAGTCGACAAATAATTTATACAATTAGGCGTTACTTTGCGGAGATCCATAATACTAAAGTAAGAATAAACAATATTTTGCTATAATCCGCGATACAGTAAATAGAAAATATATATATAGTGCTAAATGTATAGTGGAATATCCGTATTTTCATATCTGATACACGCAGGGTTCGTAAAAACATGAAGAAACCTCCACTTCCAGGATACACAAGCACTACACACGTTCACTACCACAAATTCAACAATTGTTTCGCCCTGCAACCGTAACATCAGGAGGTAGACTCCATGACAAAATCGCAAAGCTTTGCGATTTTGCAAAATCGCGAAGCTTTGCAAAGCTTTGTGATAGTGAACGTGTGTAGTGCTTGTGTATTGTGGTGGAGGTCTGTGCATGTGTTTTTACGAATCCTGCATGTAACGGGTATGAAAAAAACGGATAGTCCACTACACATTTAGCACTATATATATTTTATATTTACTGTATCGCGGATTATAGCAAAATATTGTTTAATGTTACTTTTAGTATTATGGATCTCCGCAACGTAACGCCTAATTCTATAAATTAGTTGTCGACTAGTTTTAAACAAATTGTCGATTAGTCTTAAACTAGTTGTCGACTAGATCTAATCAAATTGTCACCTAGGTTAGAAAAGGTAGTTTTAAACAAGTCAACTAGTCCGAAACAAGTTATCGACTAGTTCTAACCAAGTTTTCAAGTAGTATAGATTATAGAATAAGGTAGTTCGAAAGAACTAGTTCTAATCATCTATTTACTGTATCGCGGATTATAGCAAAATAATTTTATTATTACTTAGTCCACATGTTTAGTATGCGGCGATTCATTTGAAATTCGTTGACTACTCGTTTAGATCTAATTGGTGACATGTTTAAAACTATGTCTTGTTTAGAACTTAACATGCTTAGAATAAGGTGATGACTTATTTCAGTCTATGTGGCGACTTGTATAGAACTTGTTGGAAATTTGTTTGGCAATCACTTAAAAACTAATAACGTAAAATTTATAACGTCCACAAAAATTTTGACCTTTTTTTGGTTCTTCGTTTTGTGATCTAAGATAAAAATAATGTAGTGTATTTGAATAATCGAATCGAGTACTTTAAAGTACATACTTTTATATGTGTGTAGTAGTATAATATATAATAGATATGACTATTTTACTAATATTTTAAACGTGATTTGTATATTTATATTTTTACCCCTCCAATTAATTAATTAATTAGGTGCAAAATTATATTTTCAGGTAGGTAATATACAGCAAACCCCACTTCCGCTGTTAAACAGCTACACAAATCTAATTTGACGTCGTCTAATTTATATGTCAATATTAGGCCTCATCATCATCATCCTCCTGCCCTTATCCCACTCTAAGTGGGGTTGGCACAACATGTTACAAACATGTTGTCACATGATTTGCCTACGTATTTTACGACACCTCGGTAAGAAAGAGTGTGGTCTATTCTACTCAACCGAATACCACACGGTGGGTCAACTCACCTTAGTCGCTTTTTACGACACCTCGTAAGAAATGAGGGTGGTCTATTCTACTCAGCCGGATAATACGGCCTATCTGATGAAAAATTAGTCTTTTTAATTTATCATATACTAGCTGTTCGAATAACAGCTTCTCCCGCGTGGAATTCAATGATTTACGAAACTTTCCTGAATTTTAGAAATTTAGTACATATAAGTATTTATTGTGAGTCAACCATAAGAGATAGAGACATGCTATTGCGGCCTTTTTCATAGTATATTTATAGATCTACAGTTGTCTAGTACATTACTTTATCGTATCTCTGCTGGTTTACGCAGCGCACGCGACTAAAGCTCCCAGCAAGCAAGTTTTTTAAACAACTGCGTTTTCTGAACATAATTTGCATAATACCGATATGTACTATTTACCTAAACCATCCGGAAGTATTGCACTATCTTTTGGTGAAAACCGTACAAAAATCCATTCAGTAGATTTTGAGAAAATCGATTACATACAGACAGACAGCTTTTTGTGACTTTGTTTTATAATATAGATGACTCATCAGTATCGTAATGTAAATGAACTTTACAGTTGGTAACGGCCTATTATTAGCCCACTATTGGGCAAAGGTTTCTCATATATTGGTGTTTAGACTCACCGCGCTACTCCAATTGGGATTAGCCGGTAAATATTTTTGAGATACCATTTATGTTAAAAAAAATATTTTCACTTAATTCAGAAACCATAAAATAATTTATAGAATTATTACTTGGCTGAGGACTATAAATAATAATAATAAAGTAATGATTGATTGATGAGCAAAAATCATATAATTACTTGTAAACAGAAAAATAATATAAAGATGGATTTTTTTATAAATAAGTACGTATATATTACCGTATTAAAATATATTAAGTTATATAAAATAATTAATTATAAGGTGTAAATATCGTTTTATTTAACTTGTCATCATCCTCTTGCCCTTATCCCACTCTAGGTGGGGTCGGCACAACATGTTACAAACATGTTGTCACATGTTTCGGCTACTTATTTTACGACCGGCCGCCTGCCTGACATCAACTTACCTTAGTCGTATATTTCGACCCCTCGGTAAGAAAGAGGGTGGTCTATCCTACTCAACCGGATACCACACGGCGGGTCGACTTACCTTAGTCGCCTTTTACGACACCTCGGCAAGAAATGAGGGTGGTCAATTCTACTCAGCCGGATACCATACGGTGTTTTATTTAACTAGTGTAAGCTGCAATTACAAGAGGTATGGTTAAGGGCGTAGCCAGAATTCTATACAGGGGGGGGGGGGGGTCAAAATTGTCTCAGAGAATCTAGACTATTTTTTGTCGTAATCATGTTTAAAATATAAAGAGCTCACATTTGTAATGAAGGTGAGGTACATTATGGGTCTTATTCAAGCCTTTTATAGTGTCAATATGTTCGAGTTGACAGTTTCCAGTGTAAGGGGGATAGCTGCCCCCCCTTGCCCGTACCTCGCTACGCTCATGAGTATGGCGTTCTTGGCGCAACGTCCAACATCGAATAGAGGTTTTCATGGCAACGGTGAGAAAGCAAAGAGCCATCTGCGTGATGTGAACATCACTTCATCCATCATCGGATCAAATCATCATCCCCAAGTTATAATTCACAACAGTGAGTGATGTGAGTTATAACTTGGGTATTCATTGACACACTTCCTTAACACTAGCGAAACTCGCCATGTTTCGATGTGGCTCATTTTGGTTCATGCCTTGCTTTTCTACGCATGTGCGATACACCGTTACCCATCCCACTTCTGAGGGCGAGAAAACAATGTGTATAAAGGAAACTGATACAACTTTGGGTCCAATATGTAGAAAGATGAATTAGGGCCAATTATTAGCTTTTTTTATTCGTTAACTATTTCCCGAAATTTGGTTGAATTTGACAATCTAAAAGCAGAGTTTTAAAAGTTTTAGTAAAGATGAGGTTATGTGTTAAACAGCTAATTTTTGTAATATGACATATTTTCAGCATAAAAGTAATTATAACGAATTAATATTTAAATTATTTTGATAAATTAAATGTATATTGTCATGATTTGACATACAAACATTGTTATTAAAATTTGTATTTAAAAATTTGGAGCAATGCATCGATACACGAAAGCACTGAACTATTTCAATAGAGATAAGGTACCTAAATATCATCTGCTCCAACAGATTAGCGATCAAAGCGTAACATACAGACTGACATTCACATTTACGACAGTAACATCCTAAATCTTGATGTAATTCTGTATTTTATGAACGCGGTTGTAAATTACTGATTCACGATAAACTCTAAAAACATGACGTCGTTTTTGATGTATTCGAACTTGTCCAAACTTGTGTGCGGTATGAAGATGTACTGTCTCTTCATTTGTAATACGCTCATGTCGAGGTTTTCGGTGGATTTCGTCTTTTCGTCGGCCGTTTCGTCGTAATCGTGTCGTTTCGACGAGGACTTCCGACGAAGGTCTAGCGACTTCACTATGTCCATGGCCTGCAGAGAGTAAGGGACTACATTGTAATCAGAATACCTTATTCTCTACCCTACATCCACCCAGGGGTTGGCACAACATGTTACATAATTTTGCTAGTTGTTTTATGACTTCAGTCGCCTTTACGACCTTAAGACCTCGGTAAGAAATGAGGGTGGTCTATTCTACTCAACCGGATACCACACGGCGGGTCGACTTACCTTAGTCGCCTTTTACGACACCTCGGTAAGAAATGAGGGTGGACACACACAGGTGTGGTACACAGCTGAATACCACACGGCATTTACACGTAACAAAATATTTTGTTTTTTTTATTTTTATTAGAGATAAACAGAGATAAATGATAAAAAAACTTGTTATTTTAAAATCTTGTTCCCATGTCTGAAATATCTATCATTAGTTCTCATATATGTATTAAGGAAGGCAAAAGAGAAAGAGGTCACAGTCCAACTCGATGGTCCGACCAGATCACCAAGTCTTGGATCGTGGACTTGGATAGAGAACGCTCTATCCAATGCCTTGCAGACCGCAAGACATGAACCTGAAGATCGGTTATCCGCGTAAAAGTGATCCGTGGAAAACGGTCACGACCTCAGTGCTGAGGAAGATGGCGCAAGGAGATGTATTAAGCAATTACAGAATTTCTTGGTATTGCTTGGCGTATTTTTCAGTAGAAGTAATTGTCCAAATTCGCACCTGGTTCCGGTTGACGGGCTGATCCTTCAAGATGATGTTGACGCTGAGGTCGCAGGGCCACTCCAGCAGGGCGTCGTACGGGCCGGCCACGAGCCGCACCGTGCTGGTGATGTGACGGCCCTTCCACTTGCCTATACCGTTCAGGTTCACCTCGGCCTGGGATATCGTTAATACAATCCAAAATATTATTTAATCAAGTAAACGTGTGAACAAGTGCGTTTGAATCGTCAACTCTACTGCTGGTTCGGAAAGCTGTTCCTACCGAGAAGAGCGAGCAAGAAACTTGCCGGTTGTTCTTTTCAAAGAATAATTCTTATTACTAATTACATACAGTCAATTCTGTCCTGCACAGGGTCGAAGAGTAGCTATATATATCAACGAATTCCTATCGTCTAAGTAATCCTCAATAGTATAGTAGGCAAAATTTTATGATGCAATTATAAGGTACATTTTCTTTTACACACACGGCTGTCGGTCCATAAAGTAAGCAACTTAATGCTTGTTTTGTGGGTGACTGTGCAACTGGTAAATATATTTATATTTATAAAAACATACTTTAATACATATCGCTCGATAAAGCAGTCACATTTTCTATGTGACTGCTTTATTTATATAAACACAGACTCGAAGAACCAACAAATTGTTTATAAAAAAATGTTGGCCCTCAGCGGGAATCAAACCCGCGAACCGTGGAGCTGAAGGCAGGGTCACGGGTTAGTCCTTTAACCTTTTAAGATCAACTTTTCCTTTGAAGGCGCTCAAATTAAACACAAAATAGTTATCTAATTCCTAGGTCATCGATTTCTTTGCTTGAAAATATTCATCAAGAAAATGATTGAAATAGAGATGCCGATATGTTAGCTGAAGCTAACGAACCATAGGCAGGCCTGCAAGTGAGAGTGACACAATAAACAATGAGAGGGAAAATGAAACTCTTATCGTTGTATCTTTGTCTAATTATACATAAAAAAGAGAGAAGGATAGATACACCCTAATTTGCTTTTTCTTTCTTGAAACATGTAACATTTTAGGCTGGATCTACTCTATGTAAAATAACTCTGTGACCAAGTAAACAACATAGCATATTCGCCGGCGTAGACAATATCCAAGTTGTTTGATATCTATGAGTAGTTACTTCTCTGTCTGTCTTTCCTATTTAGAGTAGGCCTACCATCAACTTTTAGAAAACGATTCAATTGCAATGCAATGCTGTGTAGCATCCGGTTGAGTAGAATAGACCACCCTCATTTCTTACCGCGGTGTCGTGAAAGGCGACTAAGTTAAGGTGACGTCAGGCAGGCGGCCGGTCGTAGAATACGTAGCCGAATCAGGTCACAACATGTTTGTAACGTTTTGTGCCGACCTATATCTATATCCTGCCCTTTTCTCACGATAAGTGCAGGATGATGATTCAATTGCAATTCAAAGTCCGCACCTAAACTGAATGGCTTTTCGTTCTACGAAGTGTTTTTAACTGAACCTGCTATATAAATAAGAGTGAATTAAATACGTTTGCGATTCAGTTCAGGATTTAATTCGCCAACGACTTAAAGTGTGTGTCTACACACGTCATGGTATAAAAAAGCAAAACAATTCAGTTTACGTCTTCAGTTGGGTCGCAATTAAAGTTCATGATAAGCCTGTTGTACTGTATGTAGTATTTGTTTGTATAGTTTGTGCGTTAGGATGCAAGTTAAAACTAACCTTTAACGTGTAACCGTATTTGCTGGTCCGGAACAGTGGGCTGGTCAGCACTGCGTCGCTGTCTTTTGCTTCCTTCATTCGTGTCGCGTAGTTATCTATCCTCCATATCAGGTGACCTGGAAATGTATAAAAAAAAATAAATCAAATCAAATTATACTTCATCGATGTCGACTTTAAGAAGAATATAATTCTTATTTAGTTAATTCGACATTTTTATTTTGTTGGAGAATTATGAAATCCAGGCTTTTTTATTTATACAATCCTTAATAGTATTATAACTGTTTATCAGTTAAGCTTTTCGCCTTGCAAAAGTTCGTAATTCGTTTGTGGCTTTGGGTATAAGATTCTATAATAAAATTCCACAATCTACTTTAACTTTACCATTACAGCAGTTTAAAAATACTATTAAAAAAAGGTTAATTCAGAAAGCCTATTATACTATTGAAGATTGACCTAGAAGATAAGAATGCGTGGATATAGCTTCTTTCCAACCCTGTACAAGACATTAACTTGAATAAAGTATATTTTGAATTTGAATATTAGTCGTCACCACCCTCATGCCCTAATCCCACTCTAAGTGGGGTCGGCCAACATGTTACAAACATGTTGTCACATGATTTGGCTATGTATTTTACGACCGGCCGCCTATGTGTGATATCCGGTTGAGTAGAATATACCACCGTCATTTCTTAACCAGGTGTCGCAAAAGACGACTAACGTAAGTTGACGTCGGACAGGCGAATGGTCGTGAGATATGCAGCCAAATCATGTGACAACATTTTTGTAACATGTTGTGCCGACCACACTTAGAATGGAATAAGAGCAGAAGGATAATAATAATACATTTTACATAAACGCCAGCCATACCATTGTCACTGCCAAATTCGGGGTTGTCCAAGCTGATCCTGGTCTGGAAGTCGGCCAGCTCGCTGCGCAGCTTGTGGTAGGACTTGGTCAGCGCCCGCAGGTCCCGGGACACCTTGTCCATCCTGGTGCCGTGCTCGGCGGCCTCGGCCCGCGCGTCTGCCGTCGCCACCTCGAGGACCGCCAGTCTGTCTATCGCCTGAACAGAAACAATATTTATATATTATATAATAATATATATTGACTGGCCTGTTGGCGAAGTGGGTTCTGACCTGTACCTGAGTGGTACCTTCAGCTCCGCGGGTCGTGGGTTCGATTCCCACCGAGGGCCGACATTTTCTATAAACAATTTGTTGGTTCTTCGAGCCTAGGTGTGTATTTGTATTTAAGAATGTATTTGAAATCATATATGTAGTATATTTACCAGTAGTCTATCACCCATAACACAATTATTAAGTTACTTACTTTGGAGATGGACGACCGTGTGTGTAAGTGTCCCATATATTTATTATTATATTTATTATATATCGAAGGCTAAGGCCGCTTGGACGTAGAAAAAAAATGCTTTTTAATTTACTGTTCTTCGACTCTACTACTAGTTCAAACACCAATCACAGTTTTTATTAATTCATGTATCTTTATCCTAAGTAATATTATAAACGTGAGAGTCTGTCCGATGAACCAATATCGATTAAATTGGCACAATTAATTCTTACGCTGATTGCCTTACGTCCAAAAGTACCATTTTTTTTATATTTCGGTTTAGAAAGTTTTTATATATTTCGGTTTTTGTTTATTGGTCGCCGTGTGATATCCGGTTGAGTAGAATAGACCATTCTCATTTCTTACCGATGTGTCATAAAAGGCTACTAAGGTAAGTTGACCCACCGTGTAGTATCCGGTTGAGTAGAATTGACCACCCTCTTTCTTACCGAGAGGTCGTAAAGTGTGAATAATGAAAGTTGACGGCAGGCAGGCGGCCGTTCGTAAAATAATGTTTGTAACATGTTGTGCCGACCCCACTCACAGTGGGATAAGGGCAGGAGGATGATGATGGTTTTTGTTTATTGGATAAATTTAACTGAGCTGCTTTATTGTATATTTCATGTAAGTCATACTTACTAAAGTAATTAAACTACGCTACGATAAATTACAATCATCAATTAGACATAAGTTTTAACTCATTGTTGTTTGCCCGGGGTTTGCACTCATGATCTCGAAAGAGTGGCATTGTTTCAACGTCAGCTCAACAGCTCCACGAAGAAGTAATTAAATCAAATCAAATAATATCATGAGCATTATTCTTACAGGTCTTTCAGCGGTGGTGTTCTGTATTTGCATCCTCAACACAGACAGCTGTGCGAGCTGCTCCGAAGACCTGCGAGCCTCCAGCAGCTCTGTTTCCAGCATTGCACGGCTCTCCGCGTTTCTCTCTCTCTCCTCTTCAACTGTGTGCTTGATGTACTCTATAACTTCCTCTAAAAGTATCAACAAAATAATAATTATTATTGCTTGCTATTGGTATTTTTATTCGTATTTCTTTTATTTACCAAATACCATCAACAAATACAAAAAAAATTATCACATCATGGTTTCATCATCATCATTCTCCTGCCCTTATCCCACTCTAAGTGAGGTCGGCACAACATGACATTGTCACATGATTTGGCTACGTATTTTACGACCGGCCGCCTGCCTGACGTCAACTTACCTAAGTCGCCTTTTACAACACCTCGGTAAGAAATGAAGGTGGTCTATTCTATGCAGCCGGATACCACACGGCACATACCTTAGTCGCCTTTTACGACACCTCGGTAAGAAATGAAGGTGGTCTATTCTATTCTGCCGGATACCACACAACATGGCTTTTTCTCAGAAAACATATCCACAAATAGTAATCATATATTTCTTCATCTATCAAATAGTTCTTAATGAATGTACAAAATTTCTAAGTACCTTATAAGAAAATTAATCTGTTCGGTACTTCCTGTCCTAGTATTTTTACCCGTCGTAAGCCAAGGAAACTCATCATCCTCCTGCCCTTATCCCACTCTAAGCGTGGTCGGCACAACATGTTACAAACATGTTGTCACATTATTTGGCTACGTAATTTACGACCGGCCGCCTGCCTGATATCAACTACCTATGTCGCCTTTACGACAGCTCGGTAAGAAATGAGGGTGGTCTATTCTACTCAGCCGGATACCACATTGTGGATAAGCCCGGAAGCCCGGAAGGAAAAAAAGGATCTTCATTCCTATATCTTTTCAAAGGTCACCACTAACTGCAGGCCTAGTATGAACTCTTATTGCGACGCAATTGAAGATGTAAACTAAATTCTTTTGCTTTTTCATATCATGACGTCTTAAAGACGCATACTTTAAGTCGTTGCTGAATGAGCGTTTGGAATGCGTCTTTAAAACATGTGAGTAAAAGAGACAGCGTTATCTATAGTTCATATAACGTTTTCCTTTTCCATCATTACAACCCCAATGCAATCCACACTTCATGGTACGAAAAGAAAGCGGGTGAGTTTAGGTACTGACTTTGAATTGAATCGTTTTCTAAAAGTTCATGGTATGGCTTCTGCACTCATTTGCCATAAAGCGTTCGAATCGTTCCGCGTTTTGTAGAGAGAGAGTCTTTTATTTCCGAGTCTTGGCGTCATTAAATTTTATTTAAATTTATTTAATGAGACTACTAATATCCTTGAATATTGTAAGTGTTCGACCAGTCACCCTATATATAATAACTCTCTGAAGCTATTTAATGCTGTCGTCAACACTCCTAACTTACCGAGGCTCTTGATAGTGCGGATCCTGTTGTCATGCTGGGTCAGTGCTTGTTCCAGCAGTTCCCTCTCGTGCTGCTCGTGG
This sequence comes from Morpho deidamia, assembly GCA_947086505.1. NCBI lineage: Eukaryota > Metazoa > Arthropoda > Insecta > Lepidoptera > Nymphalidae > Morpho > Morpho deidamia. The sequence continues at coordinate 574,981 of CAMTZC010000009.1, forward strand.
ACCAGGCTGCTCACCGCACTCTCCAGCCTCATAACCGTCGTGAGCTGTTGGCTTTGCAGCTCCTGAAATAAGATACACGCCAATAGGGATATGGGCATGGATTTTCTTTACGTAGAGAAGAACTCGTCGAATATGGTGCTTTGTTTAAAAAATATATATCAATTGGCAGAATCAGGCGTTACTTTGCGGAGATCCATAATAAAAAGTAAAAGTTAGCTTATTTTGCTACAATCCGCGATTAAGTATATAGAAAATATATATAATGCCAGAGCTGACTATCCGTTTTCATACCTGATACATGCAGGGTTCCCAAAATCACATGCAATACAAACCTCCACCACCGCTACCACAATACTCAAGCACTACACACATTCACTGTCACAAACTCAACAATCGTCTCTCTCTGCAACTAAAGCATCACCAGGAGATAGACCCTACGACGAAATTGTAAAGCTTTGCAATTTTTGTGTCGTTCGGGTATTAAACCGTATGAGAGTAGCAACAGAGCCTTTTACATTAATATAAGTACAGATCCTAATCCATCTCCATAACAGGGATGCCGAACGATCAGCACGCGATATAATATTTAGACAAGCGTGATACGTCTGTGACATCATTAAAGAGATCTTTAGAAAAAAATAAAAATACGTTAATATATCAATAATGTTACGTACAGCGGTTCGTGGATTTGGATCAAAATACTAACTATAAATAACTCGTTAAAACACTTTATTCAACTTTTTATAACAAACTTACTACTCACAGTCTCTACATAGTCCGTTGTTCAATAATAATGCCGAGATCACTAATAATTCCCTTCATTTTCACTTGTTTATTCGCTGTTGATCGCTATTCACAAATTGAATGTCGAGGCGCATGATACGTCTCCTTATATATCGAACGAACCACTTTCGAGAACATTCGATAGCCTTGAAACGATCGTAAACATGTTTACCAATAACATATTTTGATACACGTCGAATGTTCCAGAGAATTAGCGTTAAGCGAATTTGCATGTTCATAACATTGCCACCGTCAAATTCGAATTCTATGACATACGCATTACGAATTCTTATCGCATGTTCGTAACAATAATATCAAATCAAATCAAAATAATCTTTATTTAAATAAGCTATTACAAGCACTTTTAAATCGTCAAGGAACAATATGATTAAATTTAGAATGTTGCTATTACTGAGAAGAAGCAGTAAAAAACTTGATGGTTAATTTCCATAATTAGGCTATAGTCATATAAGAAGCTAGAGGGATTTCCAGCAATTTTATCATTTATATAATCTGTGTTCAATCTTTTAAGACATAAGACTTTTTACGATTTAATTACCATGGATTAGGGTATCCTTTTTTATGGCAATATTAGAAGAGTCTTCGATAAGTGCAGTTTAATGTGCAGGTTTAGTGTAAAGTTGTATGCTGTGCTACCTGCAAAGCCAATTGCACGTTCGACAGGTCATGCTTGAACTGGGCTGCCCAATTGGCTGACCTTTCGGCTTCATCATCGACTGCCCCTCGCAGGGAGACCACGGTCGACAGGAAGTGCTGGGCCCGCTCTTCCACCAGCACCAGCTTTGCACGGAGATTGTCCAGTTCGCTGGCTTGGATGTCGCGATGGTTGACTTCCTCGTTGAGAATTAGTCTGAAATACGGAATATTTAAGGTTAGATCTAGCCCCTTCCTTTCTAAGCCACGCATTTCTTCCCTCTTTTCCCTGTTTTTGCTCTTTTCTTCAATAATAACTTCACAATAATCTGATTTTTGAGGACTACAACCTATGCAGGTGCAGCCGTGGAAAACATTTACATTCATTTCACTAATAATAACTATTTCTACGACAATATTAAATTCCTATTCTACGTCAAACTAGTTATAAATTCCAATTAGGACAATCAAGTCGTTCGGCCATCGGAAGACCCTGACCGTATTTCATAAATCTATTAATCTTAAAATTTGATTTTTATAACAATTTATGCGACACTAATATTTGCAATTCATTACCTGATTTATGCTGAATAAAAATAACTTAAATAGCTCTTTTGAATTCTTGAGAAATGTGTCATACCAACCTGCATTGGAGCAGGTTGGTGGGTATATGCTCCTTACTATTAGAAGAGAGAAGGCCTAAAACGTCATTTCTATGCTATATACTAATCCTAACCAATTTTGACATAATATGCTACTTTACTAAGTACGGCGCTATTACAAACAAATTGAATTAAAAAGTTTTTAACAAAACTTCATGTCCCAAGTGTTAATCGCTGAGTAGTTCCCTCTTTTGGAGCACGTCCTGGCAGCTATATCAAGTAATGCTTATAATAGACATGCATTGTCATAGGGACTACAGCAATATGTAATTCCCAGCTCAATCGGACACCAGGAAGTTGGTCAAATTTAACTCGCAAGATTCTACCTTCACATACATACCTACACGGCAAGTTAAATAATAATAAAGGCGTTAATAAGGTAACAGCGTAGGTCTCCTTTCTCCTTTTTTTGGAAAAAAGGGAATCTTAGACCGACCTTTATCTATAGAAAAATTTAAATTAAGTTTACAATTGAAGATCACTTGAATGATTAAAAAAGCTTGGATTTGGAAAATCCTTTCAGGTTTAAACGAGACAGCGGTTAAATGATGTAAATTTAAAATGTTTAGAAGATCGAACGCAGAGTTTCTCGCTGGTTCTTCTCTGTAAGAACAACATAACAAACCAGTATTAGCTTCATTAATCATATTGATCCTTGAAGATTCAAAAGTGCTTGTAAAAAGTTTACTTGAATAAAGATCATCTTGATTTGACTATCACGCTGCTCCAGTGCGGTGTGATAGGTTATACATATCCCAAGAATTCCCCAGAGGAATGCAGGTTTCCTGACAATATTTTCCTTCCCCTGATAGTGTGTGATATATGCATTAGACAAATAATTTTTAACATAAAAACTCATGGGTACCCGGAGTTTTGACCCATGACCACCCAGAAAGAGGCACACGGTCTCATCGTTAAGCTAGTATTGGTCCTAGAATGTACTTACCTTATTGTAGTTATTTCTTTTTCAAGGTACGAAACGCATTCTTCCAAGGGTGAGGTGCTCGGAGTCCATGTGTGGTTAGAGAGTGCCGGTGGGGCAGGGTCGGAGAGTCTGGCATGGCTTGGAGATGCCACATCTCTAGTCTGCAAGTACGGATATGTTGAATTATTATATAGCTATAAATATTTTTAAGTCTGTGCACTCCATCTTCTTTTTAAAAGTTTTTGGAAATTGTCTTGAATGTATGTTGGTATTTGAAGGCGAAATCTTGCAAGTTAAATTTGAGCCCATTTTACCGTGTCCGATTGAGCTGCAAATTTTACGGTTCCAGTCCCGATGACAATGCAAGTGTATGATAATCATGACCTGTAGCTTTTACCAGGATTGGCTTCAGATTAGGGAACTCTTCAACGGTTAGCAGTAGGGATACGAAATTTTTAAAAGCTTAAATATATTTGTTCTTTTTTATTTGAGATCATCATTACGGTTAAAAGATATGATATAAAATTGATTACCATGTAAATGATAAGAAAGTTTGGATTTAAGTTAATGCGCGGACATTGAAAAAATTTTTGTGTTACAAAAAAGAGCCATACGTGGCATTTACAATTTAAATTCGCGCGATTCCCTGCGAGAGAAGTTCAAGGAAACAGGTATTCTTACATTAGCTTCACAGTATATTTTTAGTAATTTAATTTTTGTACATATGAATATACATAATTATAAAAGGATTGGCGACGTATATAATAGACAAAGTAGGAACCGACATAAGCTTGCGGTTCCTGCTTTGCGCCTTGCAAAAGTTCGTAATTCGTTTGTGGGTTTGGGTATAAGATTCTATAATAAAATTCCACAATCTACATTAACTTTACCTTTACAGCAGTTTAAAAATACTATTAAAAAAAGGCTAATTCAGAAAGCCTATTATACTATTGAGGATTACCTGGAAGATAAGAATGCGTGGATATAGCTTCTCTTCAACCTGTACAAGACATTTATAACTATATGTAACTAGTGATAAGAATTATTGTTGGAAAAGAGCAATCGCCGAGTTTCTTGCTGGTTCTTCTCGGTAGGAACAGCTTTCCGAACCAGCAGTAGATGTTGACGATTCAAAAGCACTTGTTTACAAGTTTACTTGAATAAAGAATATTTTGAATTTGAATTTGAATTTGAGTTGCAACCGGCTACGCACTAGATTATATTGTAAGCTTTTTGATTTGTTAAATAATTATACATTATTTGAATGATTAAAACGATTTTGAAAAGAGTGATCGCCGAGATTCTTGCTGGTTCTTCTTAGTAAGAGCGCCTTTCTGAACCAGCAGTAGATTCATTAAAATTTGGCTCAAAAACGCAATATTTAATAGGGAATATTTTGAATTTTCTGGTATAGTTTGGTTTTTGTTTAAAAACCTACAGCAGCCAATTGTGATAGTAGGATCGGGCTGACATGTCTGACAAGAGTGCCTTAAAATAAAAACTGTCGAGGGAACCTTTGTTTTTAGGCTTACCTTCTCCATCTGCGGACACTCCTTGACATGCGTTTCCCTGTGTTTCCTCTGTATCCAGGCCCCGCACCGCAACGGACACTGTTCCAGTATACTGCCGCATTGTTTCAGATGATACTGAAAATTGTGAAAGTCTGTCACTCTTTCAAGACTAATGTGCATAAACAATATTTATGAAATTTGTTATAAATGTAGCTTATACACGGGGCCAAAGTATTGTATAATAAAATTCCCAGTCATACTATTCCAAAATACTTTGAAAGTGGATGGATGTGTGACTAGAGGGAGGTCTAAAAGACTGTTAAAGGAAGGTTGATACAGAAAGTCTACTATACTGTTGAGGATTACATAGAACATAAAAAGACATGGATATAGCTATCCTTCGATCCTATTCAAGACTGTAATGATTAACTGTAACTAGTTATAAGAATTATATTTTGAAAAGTACAACTGCCGAGTTTTCGCCGTGTGGTATCCGGCTAAGTAGAATAGACCAGCCTCATTTCCTACCGAGGTGTCGTAAAAGGCGACTAAGGTAAGTCGACCCGCCGTGTGGTATCCGGCTGAGTAGAATAGACCAACCTCAGTTTTTACCGAGGTGTCGTAAAAGGCGACTAAGGTAAGTTGACCTACCGTGTGGTATCCGGTTGAGTAGAATAGATCACCGTCTTTCTTACCGAGGGGTCGTAAAATATGACTAAGGTAAGTTGACGTCAGGCAGGTGGCCGGTCGTGAAAAACGTAGCCAAATCATGTGACAACATGTTTGTAACTTCTTGTGCCGACCCCACTTAGAGTGGGATAAGGGCAGGAGGATGATGACAACTGTCGAGTTTCTTGCAGGTTCTTCTCGCTAGTAACAGCTTTCCGAACCAATACTAGAGTTGAAGATTCAAAAGCACTTGTTAACAAGTTTACTTGAATAGAGAATTTTGAATTTGATGAATGATAAATATTTCAAAATACAGTAGGTGTAGGAAAATTTCAGTAGCAAGCATTCTATATAGAAAGTCTGACACTGTATGTTTTCAACATATGTTTAACGTAAACTAAGCGTAAATTATAGGTCTTATGCAAGCCTTATAAAGTGTCACTTTGTTGCGAGTGTTTACAAGCGGATGACCTCTTGCTACGTCCATGATTACTTTTGTAGTTTTACAATTATGTGAATAGAACCCCTACCTTTATTTATATGATAAACCAAAAACATTTTACACATAGGTACTTACTAATACTCTTTTTCATAAGTTTAAAGTAAAACACTTTTTAAGGCAAGTACAGCGTTATCAAAATATTTTATATTAATAAAAAGACGAACATTACACAAGTATTAAAAGGAGATTTTCATAAAAGGTAAAAACTATTACCAAAATATTTACTGCCACTATTAACAATCTAACACAAGTTAAAGCAGGCGAACAAGTTTTTATTTATATTCTGTGAACCTTGATTAAAAACCGTTATCAACAGCTACAGAGTAGGGATGTTACGGAGCTCCGACTTCGATTCCGAAAGATCGGAACATCCGATTGAATTCACACCTCCGACTCCGACTCCGGCTTCGATAAATTTTAGTCGGAGGTATAACGAAGGTGAAATTGTCATGCGAATTCGGACAAAACGTGCAGCTACAAGTTGCAACTTGTTGCCCGGGGGTATCTCCCCTCGCACGCGCAACTCTCGTTCATTTGTTTTTTTTCAGAATCAATGGTTAGACGCGCTTTAGTATTTAATTATTTAAATAGTGGTGGTCATATTGTCTAAGTACAGTTTACGGGTTAATTTTTAAACTAATAATGAAGGAGGTGAAAGTAGGAACGTCCGCCTCCGATTCCGACTTCGGCTCGGACGATTCAAATATGAAATCTCCAGTTGCGACTCCGGTTCCGGTAAACCCACCTCCGTAACATTCCTACTACAGAGTATTAAAGAATATTCTTAATTTTCTAACCTGTAACTTTCCCATTTCGAACGCTTCGTTGCAGAAGTAGCAAGGACTTTCCTTGGCCCTTGGATCCTCGATGTCTGCTTCGATCCGTTTTATACTCATTTTCGCACCAATTTTCACAACACAGTACCACGCATCCGGATCAATTTTGAAAATATTTTAACAAAACTCCTTGTAATGATTTATTTATTTAATTTGAGAACACTTTTTCACTTTAACTCATTATTTATTCTTGTACATACGTTAGTTATTAATGGGAAATGATATCAGAAACTGCAATAAGACTGAAGGGTTCATGTGATCAAATTAAATTAAATCAAATCAAATCTTTGTTCAAACAGAATCTTCAAGGCTCAATATATTGTTCGGAATGTTGCTCTTACCGAGAAGAACCAGCAAGAACAATATTACGGTTAGACAAAAGAAAGAACCAATTTCAAAAATAGTACGTTATAGGACAGCAACATTTGCATAAAAGTAAAGTAAAGTAGCGGCCTGTTACAATCCCACTGCTGGGAATAGGCCCTTTCTCTCTGTTTCTGGAGAGAAGGGTTGGAGCTAAGACCTATCACGCTGCTCCAATGCGGATTGGTAGGTTATAAATATCTCCAGAATTCTCTAGAAATATGCAGGTTTCCTCACGATGTTTTCCTTCACCGAAAAGCGTGTGATTAATTGCAATTATCAATTAGACATGAGTTTCAATAGAAAAACTCATTGGTGCCTGCCCGGGTTTGAACTCGTGTTCCCCTCGAAAGAGTCGCAGTCACAGTCTTACCGCTGGGCTATCACAGCTCAACATTTGCATATTTAATAACAAAGACTGTGTGATTTTTTGGGAAATACCTGCAACTAAGTTTTTCTATACGATTCGATAAGAAATGATAACGGTATCACAATTTTCAGAACAAAGACACGTTGTTCCAAATAAAGATTTAGACTTATTGTTGATAAAAACTTATCTTTGTAACAATACTGTGAATACAAAATTATGTCCGTCTATCTGTTACGTTTTCACGGCAGATCAGTTGGACAAATATCGATGCAATGTGTTACAATAGAAACTCTTATAGCGCTCTATAATACAGGATATAAAAAATGCCCGTTTTTTCTTGAGGAGATAGTAAAAAAACACTCAGTATATCAAGTAATCACTGATTTGTTAACGCAGTTGGCAGTGACCCTGCCTTTAGCTCCACGGATCGCAGGTTTGATTCCCGCCGATTTTTTTTAAAATATTTGGTATTGAAATAAAAAGTAGGATAGTAGGTAGGTTTTAAACACCTACCTTCCCAGCAGGTATTTAAATATGTATTTAAAATTACAAATGTATATATTCACCAGTTGTCTGTCACCCATAACACAAGAAATAAAGGGTCTCGAGTACATCTTGTGTTTGATAAACATAATAACGTTCTACTACAGGTATGCATAACTTCAATAAGTCCATCACCAAATAAAGGAAAGTAAATTGAGAAATGGCCTAATTACCGAGAATAAACAGAATGACGTTTAAAAATTTAATATTGTTTAAGATTCAGGTTACAGCTGCACATATATAGAGTATTGTTTATATTCTTCAAAACGTTCGTATCTTATATCCATAATTACGTAAGTTTATGATACACTAGCTGAGCGTGGGGTTTAAAAAAGTTTTTATATATATATAATGAAATATAAATAATACGGCGGTATATGTTGCCTATATGTTGTTCCACAACGTCCTCTATTTTCCAGTGAGGGTCCCATCAAAATTGGTTCAGCCGGAAAATATACTAATGACACACTAGCTGTGCCGGCGATTTCGACGGGTGCGGTTTAAAAATGTTTTTCCCGCGTAAATCCCTACCCCGCGGTCATATAGCCTATTGTTGCTCCACGACCTCTATCTTCCGGTGAGGGTCGTGGAGTATATTTTACTAAAACACCATACTAAAACCCGTTTAGTAGATTTTGAGAAAATCTACCACATACAGACAGACTGCTTTTGAGGACTTTGCTTTATAATATACTAGCTCTGCTTGCTACTACGCCCGCGAGGAAATCGGTGTATTAATTTGTAGTTTTAAATATAAAAATTGTGATTTAACCATAAGTGATAGAGACATGCTGTTCCGGACTTTTTTATAGTATTTTTGTAGAACTACAATTCTCTGGTACATTACTTTAGTCTATCTCTATTGCTTTTCGCGACGCACGCGACTAAAGCTCCCAGTAGGCAAGTTTTTTAAAACTGCGCGATTTCTTCAAAACAATTTGTATAAAACTGTTATCTACACTTAATTTAATATTATAAAAAGGAAAGATTTGTATGTTTGTAATGTTTTCACGCAAAAACTACTGCACCGATTTCAAAAATTCTTTCACCATTAGAAAACTTCTTTCTTTACTGAGCAACATAGGCTATATTACATTTTCAAAAAAATAGGGATCCCTAAAAAAATTGTAATAAGGTGTTAAAAATCTTTCATCGCGTGCACTGCGGAAACTTTTGATGATAGAACAAAAAAATTCTATACATTATTATAAAACGTATCTATAAATCAATCAACCAATCAATATCTACAAAAAAGTCCGCGATACCATATATCTGACTATTATAGTTATATCAAAATAGCTACTTTTTTACATGGTTAAAGTTAATAAAAGTGCCGAAAATAATAAAATATTTTATTAAAAACCGTAAAACCGTAAAATACTGTTTCAATTAGTAAAATCGGACATTTCAATCAAAAGATGTAACAAATCAAGAATGACAATCTAAAGAAAATAATACCATAAAAAATCATTGCCTTAACTATTCATGAGTCCCAAGGCCAAATTTTCAATTTACAAAAATAAATCTAGAGTCCGACTTAGTAGACTTTCCACTACCACGAGAACGGTATGTACTCGGGTGAAACCGCGGGGCGTTGCTAGTATAAATATACAAGTATATTTTACTAAACTTATTATGAAGAGAGAGAGAGAGTTAACCTTTTACCATACGGTTTTTTTCGGTAATTTCGGTAATTTTTGATAGCATAAAACAAATTCTGCGTATTTCTACACGATATCTATCTCTTACGAAGATTCGTAAAATTCCTGAGATAAACACTGAGTTGAATTCGATATTATCCGATATTAGGTTAACGTTGCTTATCACTTCTAGAATTTACACATACTGTAGAATTAAGTTCACTTTTTCCGTGTTATTTTGAACTAGATATTTGAAATTTCACTTAGTACACAAAATCAGATTATTTATGTAATATTTGGATAATACACGAGTGTTACCCACAATGTAAGAGGCAATGTGGTCTATAACGCCCATCGCGATCCTTTGTTAATGAATCATACACGTTATCACTCGCCATGACATCTGATATGATAAAGATATACCCGATAGCTTGTGTCAATACTGCTGTTTGGTTTATTGTTCAGTTAATGGGTCAAGGTGGTGTTTTAAAAATATTGAGTTAGCAAAAACAATTAGAACGCTGTAAGATGAACTCGATAGTAAGAGAAGAAAGAAGAAGGGCTTAAAAATGATGCGTTGTTTCGGGCTCAGTTTTGTTTTTAATTTATTTATTCCATAGGTCCGCCAACGGAATTGCCGCTGCAGTAATTGTCAACTTAATTATTATTACACATATGCAAGGTCTAAGGTCTATTTATAGGTGGACACAACACGCTTTTAAAAAATGCAGTACATTTGGATTATTAAAATAATGTCAAACATATTAAAGCATCAAAATAGCAAATAAAAAAAATAGCTAATAACAATAATAGCTAGACTAATAATCATCATCATCTTCCTACCCTTATCCCACTCTAAGCGGGGTCGGCACAACATGTTACGTACATGTTGTGCCGACCCCGACATGACTACCTATTTTACGACCGGTCGCCTGCCTGACGTCAACTTACCTTAGTCGCCTTTTTACGACAAGTCGGTAAGAATGAGGGTGGTCTATTCTATTCAAATTTTTTAATAAGGAAAAACGACTTTTAAATTGAAATCTGACTTTGAACAAACCTTCTTTACGCAGTTAAATTTAATATTTACAGAATGTATAATTAAATTTGTGCGATAATATTTATTAAAATAATGCCTTTGTTTCTTTTTTGTGCTTATAAATATTTAAATTTTTATTAACATTGTTTAAAAAGATTGATTTAAAAGCTGTGATAGCCTAGAGGTGAAACGGTGCGACTCTCTAGAGACGACATAGGTTCAAACCCCGGGCAGGCACCAATGAGTTTTTCTATTAAAACTTATGAGTCTAATTGATAATTGCAATTTATCACACGCTTTTCGGTGAAGGAAAACATCGTGAGGAAACCTGCATATCTCTAGAGAATTCTAGGGATATGTGTAACCTACCAATCCGCATTGGAGCAGCGTGGTAGGTCTTAGCTCCAATCCTTCTCTCCAAAAACGGAGAGAGGAGGCCTTAGCCCAGCAGTGGGCATAGTAACAGGCTGTTACTTTACTTTTTTTACTTTACTTTAACATTGTTCGTGAATAGTAATCGAACATAATGATTTAAGCCAGTAATTCAACATCGAGACTATTTACATAAAACCTTAAAATAATTTAAACCGGTGGAAGTTTAAATTGCAAACCTAATATAAACAAAAAAAAGATAGAGGATTCTTGCGGAAAATCGAGTGAATCATTTTTGAACCTAACACTTACTTTGAAATGTGACATATGAGCATTTTATAAATCAATTAGCCATTGAACTTTGCCATTAAAGCAGTTTAAATGTCTGTTTAAGGGACGCTGATACAGAAAGTCTACTATACTGTGGAGCATTACTTAGATGATAAGAATGCGTGGTTATAGCTACTCTTCGACTCTGTACAAGACAGCAATGACTAAATGTAACTAGTAGTAAGAATTATAATTTGAAAAGAGCAACCGCTGAGTTTCTTGCTGGAACGGCTTTCTGAACCAGAAGTAAATGAAGATTCAAAAGAACTTGTTTACAAGTTTACTTGAATAAAGAATATTTTGAATTTTGAATGTGAATTTATCAAAAAAAAAGGTTTAACTAAAACTCTCTCATATAGATTTATAGAAGCAGGCGTTACTTTGCGGAATTCCATATTACAAGCAATATAACGGAACTAACTACTTTGCTATAATCCGCACGGGTTAAGTGAATGCATGCAAAGCCAATGTGTATGAAGCAGGCAAAATCTACGCACCTTATACATGCAGGACCAGTCACCACATGCACCCCAAGGCGCAATTCACCAGCAACAACGAACACAAAAGCAGCACACACACCCACCACCACAATCTCGTACTGCACGATTACGATTTTTGTCGTGAAGCATATCCTCCTGATGATGCTTCGGTTTCGGGGCGAAACGATCGTCGAGATTGTGGTGGTGGGTGTGTGTGCTGCTTTTGTGTGCGTTGTTGCTGGTGAATTGCGCCTTGGGGTGCATGTGGTGACTGGTCCTGCATGTATAAGGTGCGTAGATTTTGCCTGCTTCATACACATTGGCTTTGCATGCATTCACTTAACCCGTGCGGATTATAGCAAAGTAGTTAGTTCTGTTATATTGCTTCTCTCATATAGGTGGATTAGTCCCTGTATCGACAGCCATCCCCGAGATTAGATTAAAAACCTCTCTCATCGACAGAATTGCTGAAGAGCAAAGTCTGATTTGATTTGCATATCGTGCTTTGTCTGACGTCACGCAGTACGTCTTGACTCGTCCAACGGAGTCCGCGCGAGCGCCGGTTATTCAATAATCCAACAAGTAACAACAAGTTACCAGTCCAGTAGTGCTAAAACTTCTGTCGTGTAAAGTTGCGTCGTCGGCGTCACGACGAACAGATCGCGAGTTTATTAAATTACCTCTGTCTATATAAATAAATTATCATTGTTTATGTGAAGTGTTACCAGCGGCCAACTTTACAGAATCCCATTATTGTGAGTCCAATTGATTCATTTGTTAACATATTATAGCAATTTTAAGGAAAGGTGAATGCCCTTTGGTGAAATAAGAAAGGTTTATTTGTTTAAAAATATTAATTTAAAAAAGTAAAAGTAAAGTAACAGCCTGTTACTATGCCCACTGCTGGGCTAAGGCCTCCTCTCTCCGTTTTTGGAGAGAAGGATTGGAGCTAAGACCTACCACGCTGCTCCAATGCGGATTGGTAGGTTACACATATCCCTAGAATTCTCTAGAGATATGCAGGTTTCCTCACGATGTTTTCCTTCACCGAAGAGCGTGTGATAAATTGCAATTATCAATTAGACACATAAGTTTTAATTGAAAAACCCATTGATGCCTGCCCGGGTTTGAACCTATGTCGTCTCTAGAGAGTCGCACGGTCTCACCGCTAGGCTATCACAGCATTATTATTAATTTAAACCTTTACATTATTACATAGCTGTGGCTTTGCCTGCGTAGAAAGCAGTGTCACAAAAATTTTCAAGAATTGTCAACAATTGAAAATTTTGAACATAAAACTTGTAAAAGATATGCTGTCCCGGACTTTTTTATTGTATTTTTGTAGATCTACAATTCTCTTGTACATTGATTTAGTGTATCTCTGCTGGTTTGTGCGGCGCACGCGAAAAAAGCTTTTTTTTTTCAACCGCGCGACCTCTTCAATAAAATTTACATAAAACAGCAAAGTATAATAGATACCTTAAACATGAAAGAATTGCACTATAAATATATAATAAATAACATTAAACAAATGTGGTTACATTATGTTTTTATACATGTGTATTTGTGGTACATTGTGGTGGCAGTGGTAGAGATTTGTGCATGTGTTTTTACGAATCCTGCATGTAACGGGTATGAAAAAACGGATAGTCCACTATACATTTAGCACTATATATATTTTATATTTACTGTATCGCGGATTATAGCAAAATCATTTTATTATTACTTTTGTATTATGGATCTTCGCAAAGTAACGCCTAATTCTATAAATTATTTTTAATTTGAATTCGATTTTGAATAGAAAACTATTGTATATTGCACTCATTGAACCTGCACAACCTTGGATCGACTGTTCGAACCAAGGATCGACCGTTCCAACTAATAGAATACTGCAGCTCAATTTAATGTTCGGATAATTATGTAAAGTACATTAAGCAATGCCGTGTACTACAATACACAATCGCTTTATTGTAGTTTACTAACACACCGCTTACCTACTTCCCAGGGATGTGATAATGTTTGACTATTGGTATCTTTAGTTAACTCAGATGGAATACGACGATAAATGCGTAAAAAATGTGAATGTAAATTTGGATTATTAGGAAACTAGCTGTGCCAGCGGCTTCGCCCGCGTGGAAATCTGCGTGTCACATTTTTTTTAGAATTCCAATTTTAAACATAAAAGTAGTTATTGTGAGTTAACCATAAGATATAAAGACATGCTATTGCAGATTTTTTTGTAGTAGTTTTATAGATCTACAATTCTCTAGTACATTACTTTAGCATACCTTTGCTGGTTTACGCAGCGCACGCGACTAAAGCTCCCAGCAAGCAAGTTTTTCAACAACTGCGCGATCTCTTTACCACAATTTACATAATACTGATATGTACTATTTACCTAAATCATCCGGAAGTATTGCAAAATCTTTTGGTGAAACCCGTACAAAGATACGTTCAGTAGATTTTGAGAAAATCGACTACATACAGACACACAGCTTTTTGGGACTTTGTTTTATAATAAGTATAGATGACGGAGTCTTTTTGCTAATCTCAGTGGAACAGACATGTTGCTAATGACATGTTCGTTCTTATTTAAACGAAGGATGGCTATGAGAAATCTGGATCTCCGAGGGATCAAATTTGATTTTTAAATTAAAATATTATTTATATTTACTAGAGCTAACGATTCAAAAGCACTGGTTTATAAAACCAGTGCTTTTGAATCGTTAGCTCTACAGCTGATTCAAAAATTGCAACAAACGCGACTGTCGCTCCTTTCAAAATATAAATATAGCTACATTTCGTCATTATCATCTTGTCTAACATCGAAGAGTAGCTAAGTCTACCCATTTTTATCTATATTTCACCTTGAGAAGTATATTATTTCTATATCAGCGCCTTTTTAAAAGATTTAATTTAACTTGCCGTGTATGTGTGTGAAGGTGGAATCTTGCAAATTAAATTTGACTTACTTCTTGATATCCGATTGAGCTGAAACTTTACATACTGGTTCAGTCCCGATGAAAATGCATGTTTATGATAAGCATGACCTGATGCTTTTGTCAGGATTGGGTCCAGACGAGAGAACTCCTCAATAGCTAACACTAGGGACGTAAAATTTTGTTAAAACCTTCTTAAAAGCATTTTTAACTTGACTTGTTAATAGTTATTTTAAACTGCGGCTCACCGTTAGTTTAAATCTATTAAAAAGTAGCTTATACAGAAAATCTATAATACTATTATGTTGTAAAAATATGTTGTTAATATGAATGGATTTAACTTTACGTACTTGCGCAAGATATGCTAAATATGGTTCAAAAATTCCACCACGGTAATCTGTAAGTATTTGATGGTTTTTTGTAAGTTTTTTTGTAGATTTATTTAACGACGCCAAGTTACTATAGCAAATATAAAAATAGGTAATAGAATTTGAGAGTCTTATCTAACATTTTGAACAATCAATCGCAAGTAGCGAAATTTTGGGTATTTTCAATGATAGATTTTGGTCTAAGTTGGTTATATTTATGTCTTCACAAATAGTCGCGAAGATCTGATATTTGTAGAGTACAAATATGAGATCTTCTAAACTACTCTTATGAAGGTCATTTATATTTGAATTGAATATCCGATCTTCGAGACTACTTATCAATGTCATTTATATTTGAATTAACATTATTAACAGGTTCACGCAACTTTTAAGGAAATTATTGACATAAATTTATATCTGAGAGTTTATATTTACACTTTTTAATGGCGATGATGTGAGGGTCACGAGTTCAAACCCTACAGGCAATAATGAATTTTTCTATAATGTGTCTAATAGATAATTGCAATTTATCGCACGCTTTTCAGTGAAGTAAAACATAGTGAGGAAATCTGCATATCTTTAGAGAATTCTAGGGATATGTGTAACCTACCAATCCATATTGGAGCAGCGCGGTGGGTCTTAGCTCCAACCCTTCTCTCCAAAAATGCACGGGGGAGGTCTATGCCTAGTAGAGACCGTAACAGGTCGTTACTTTTAATGATGATGTAAATTTATTTTTAATTTCAGGAGCTTCTTTGCAAACTAGGAAGACAGCAGTCAGACTAGCTTTTGTGCACTTTGTAAATATAGTTAGATTATCCATTTCATTGTCTAGCCTGGTTTATGGGAAAACTGTTTCGAGTTAGGCTATCATTCCCTATAAGATAATTCGTCATGCAATTTTCCGTAAGTGTATTGTTGATGTTCACTTGTATCGTTTGAGTATAGACTGGTCATCATCCTCCTGCCCGTATCCCACTCTAAGTGGGGTCGGCACAACATGTTACAAACATGTTGTCACATGATTTGGCTACATATTTTACGATCCCTCGGTAAGAAAGAGGGTGGTCTATTCAACCCAATCGGATAAACCACACGGTGGGTCAACTTACCTTAGTCGCTTTTTACTACTCCTGGATAAGAAATGAGGGTGGTCTATTCTACTTAGCAGGATACCACACGGCATGTTTGAGTGCTGATAGACTGCTGTTGTATGAATATAACACAGGCTCATACACACACTAACAGTATGTCACTATACGTCCACTCTTACTTTTCTGCTTTGGTGTTACTGACGTGGAGAGTTTTGAGATAGTGAAAGGTTTCCTTTGTACACTAATATTAGTATGTTTATGTACTTGTATATTCATGTATGTATTATATATTATTTGTATAATAATGAATTATACTTTTTGTTAATTCATTATAACCTTCACATCTGCACAGCCCGTAATCATTTAAATTGGATATTTTAGCTTTGCGATTTTCTCGTGGAGTCTATCTCCAGGATTGTGGAGTTTGTGATAGTGAACGTGTGTTGTGCTTGTGTATTGTGGTGATAATGGTGCATATTTGAGCATGTGTTTTTACAAATCCTGCATGTATCTGTACTTTGACATAATTATAGATTCAACAAATTTGCAACACGTCAATCGAATGTACGCATCTGAGTGTAGGTTACGAATACTGGTTAGTGGGCGTGATGTAACAGAGAACCTGTTCAGCGCTATTGCTGAGCGATCACGGTGCCAAAGCGAAGTAAAGAAGTCGCGTGAAAGTGCTTTTTAAATTAAATTAACTTGAGACATTATTTATTAAAGTCTGTCAAGTTTTTGTGCATATAAATATACATAATTGTATAAAAAATGGGATCTATATAATAGACAAAGTAGAAACCGATATAAACTCACGGTTCCTGCTTTGCGCCTTGCAAAAGTACGTAAGTCGTTTGTGAGTTTGGTAGGATTCTACTATAAATACAATCATCTTAGTATTGCTACCCCGTATATCCCAATTGTAAGCTAACTCGACAAGAGATAAAAAATTACATACAGTTTTAAAAATGTGTAAATAAAACTACTGGAAGAAAAAAATACATAATTTATATAACAGCGTTCCATAATACAAAAGTAAATTTGATAAAAGAAAATTTGCAATGCCTTGCGATTTTGTCGAGGAGTTTATCCCCTGACGAGGCTTCGGTTACGGGTCGAAACGATTGTTGATATTGTGGTAGTGAACGTGTACAGTGTTTGTGTATTGTTGAGTTACTGGTGGCGGATAGTGCATGACTTTTTAGAAATTCTGAATGTATCAGGACGGTACACTCTACTTCTAGCATTACATATACTTTAATCGCGGATTATAGCAAAATAATACTCTCATTATTTTTGTAAACATGTACGGAGTGGTACTAACGATACATTAAATAAATCTACTGATCACTTAAACGTAAAAGATAACTTTGGCATACCAATCTCCTTAAATATTGTTTATAAAAAATGTATTTTCGTACAAAATAAATATAATTTGATTGAGATTTGGGTAACAAGTAATAGTTGAATGAGCAATATAACAGAACTATCTACTTTGCTATAATCCGCACGGGTTAAGTGAATGCATGCAAAGCCAATGTGTATGAAGCAGGCAAAATCTACGCACCTTATACATGCAGGACCAGCCACCACATGCACCCCAAGGCGCAATTCACCAGCACCTCCCAGTTCAACTCCCACCAATTGGTGGGAGTTGAACTATTTAAGACTGCTTGTATGGGTAGCGCGGCGCAGTACGATTTTTGTCGTGAAGCCTATCCTCCTGATGATGCTTCGGTTTCGGGGCGAAACGATCGTCGAGATTGTGGTGGTGGGTATGTGTGCTGCTTTTGTGTGCGTTGTTGCTGGTGAATTGCGCCTTGGGGTGCATGTGGTGGCTTGTCCTGCATGTATAAGGTGCGTAGATTTTGCCTGCTTCATACACATTGGCTTTGCATGCATTCACCTAACCCGTGCGGATTATAGCAAAGTAGTTAGTTCTGTTATATTGCTTGTAATATGGAATTCCGCAAAGTAACGCCTGCTTCTATAAATCAATAGTTGAATGACTTTGCGCAGCGCGTTTGTTAAAAAAAACAGATGAAAATAACATTATAGCTCTTCACCCTCTCACTTGTAAGTAGTCTCTCTGTCAAAGTCAATTCATTACGTACGAAATACAATCGAATGGGTTACGGTCACTCACCCTTCTATAAGATGTATCTTTTATTGAAAACGTAAAATAATTTCTGTGCCTAAATTGCTTCACTAAATTAAATGAATTTTTTTTTGTAAGCTGCTAAAGTGTATAGGTATCTAAAAATAAAATTAATTTCGTATGGTAGGTACCACCCCGTATACTAATTACAAAAAAATAGAGAAAATTATGTAATACAGGAATCTGTATTACATAAACAAAATACATATACACCTATCCCCCGATTTACACGGTACTTGTTTTACACGGTTTTCCAAATAAGTTTTTTTTTTGTTTTTATCACTGCTCGCTATATAAATCGCTGCTTGGCTCAATATGAAGAAGTTTACAAAGATCTTACAAAAAATTCGAAGCAATTGTTAATAACCGATTTTATTACCACCTCTCAGAATGTAAATATTTCTGCTTCAAACATCGAATCGACACAAAGTGAATTCCAACCTTCGATTCCAAAAAAACGAATGAGAGTAATTTCTGATAGCGATGAAGGATAATAAAACACCTTTGGTTTTAGTTTTTGTTCTTCTGTTTAATGTATTGTAATTAAATAAAAAAACAGTGTTTCCGTAATATATTACATATTTTAACTTGTCAATGCATTTTATTTTAATTTCTGTGTACACCTAAAAATATTGAAAAAAATCACAACTCTTAAATAGCAAAATTATGCATTATCTGCAAGTTTTTCGATTTACACGTTTTTCTCAGGAACGTATCTACCGTGTAAATCGGGGGATAGGTGTATTATATTCTTCAGAAAAATATTCTCATATTTCCTTCGATAACAAGAAACACATATATGTAATTAAACATTATCTATACTTATTATAACGCAAAGTCTTAAAAAGCTGTCTGTCTATATGTAATCGATTTTCTCCAAATCTACTGAACGGATTTTTGTACGGTTTTCACCAAAAGATAATGAAATACTTCGGAATAGTTTAGATAAATAGTACATATCGGTATTATGTAAATTGAGTTGAAGAGATCGCGAAGTTGTTACAAAACTTGCTTGCTGGGCTTTAGTCGCGTGCGCAGCGTTAACCAGCAGAAATACGCTAAAGTAATGTACTAGAGAATTGTAGATCTATAAAAATAATACAAAAAATCCGCGACAGTATGTCTCTATCTCTCACGGTTAACTCACAATAACTACTTTTAAGTTCAAAATTTCGAAAATTCGGGAAAAGTTTCGTAAATCACTGAATTCCACGCGGGCGAAGCTGTTTTTGGCACAGCTAGTATATTATATAATTAATAAACGTAATCGCGGGTATTATTCCCACAGTCAAGGGCATTCGGAAGGCATCTTTTGTGTAATGAGTGATTCTTTACGCAATTTTTTTTCATTTTAATAAACAAGTTATTCACCTTCAAATGGAGGTCCACTGTACGTTTCCCGTTTGCAAATTGCTAAATTATTAATTTTTAATTAATCTTATCAATAAATGTATAATTTAGTGTAATTAGTATTATTTAATCTTAAGGTGTTGGCCACATCACGCCGAATAAAGGAACGTCGTTAAAACTCAAGATGGACTGACGATCTCAAAAAGGTCGCAAGCAGCCGAGGTATCCAAGATCTTGTGGTGTAGAGATCCTTGAAGATACCTTTGACCAGTACTGGTCATCCATCGGTTGATGAAAAAGAAGTTTAATATAACTATCCTACTATAAAATAATCGCACTTCAAGTATAGCGTATAACAACGGGATTAAACTATATGTTAGTCATTATTAATGTTGAGAGACCGGCTATACTCACGTCTTATTTTATCGGATGAGCCCGACTAGTTTCAAGCCCATACGGGGCTCTTATTCATGAGCTCTTTACGCGGTGTTATCGCGGCGGGAACTGCGTGTAGCAGCTCGCTGGGCGCGACTCGTGAGCGGCTGGGGCGGGGGAGGGACAGTTGCGGCGGTGGTCGCGCGTCTTCTATAACGTCCTGGTCGCTCTGGTCTTCGTCATCGGATGCACGGAAGAAATTTGTGCATGCGACGCTTACGGTGTCTGGTTCTAGCAGGTTTTCAGTAGAACTGGTAGTGCCAAAAATAGGTTTCCACGCTGGGGGTAGTGCCCATCCACAGTCCCTATTAAAATTCGAGTGACGGCTAATTTCAATCGCCTCACGTATTTTTCTAGGTACTAGAAATTTTTCCCTAGATAATACGGTAGCCTTGTCGAACCTGATGTAGTGGTTGGCACCCGAATCGTGGACATGTTCCGCTATGGCTGACCCATTAGTGTCCATATTCTTGACACTACGTATATGTTCTGAAATTCTCGTCAAGATGTTGCGACGAGTTTCACCTATATAATTCTTCCCACAACCGCAGGGAATCATATACACACCAGGCACGTTAAGTGGATCTGAGTCTTTCGGTGAGCGCAGCAGGCTACGTATTTAAATACCCGCATGACTGTTCACAAAATAAACCGATGCGATTAGATGTTGTTAATTTGTCATCAACGGTATTAAACGAAAATGCGAAAATACGAAAACGAAAATTATCAAAAGGGTTGAATTTTGCACCGACTCCCCGTAAAATTCCCGTAGAATCGATCATCTGTAATATTGAAGATGTTATTGTACGGAATTCGATTCCCAGTCGCGATGCTGAATGTTTACGGCAGGATATAGCAACGATTTTACGTCGTTCTAGGTCACCTAAGTCGAATATCAGTAAAGAGGATCGGGCTGCTTTGCGAGATATACACGACAATAAAGATATTCTTGTATTACCTGCAGACAAAGGCAACGCAACAGTGATTGTCGATACGGTGTCTTATGAGGAAAAAATCTATGGATTATTGGCGGACACCAGCACGTATAAAAAAGTTAATTATAACCCGACAGCTAGAACATCTTGTAAGCTAACCAAATTATTGCAGATATTTGATGACAAAGACCTATTGTCACAGTTACGTCCCCATAACCCAACCCCACCAAAAATTTACGGATTACCGAAGGTCCACAAACCAGACTGGCCATTAAGACCAATCGTCAGTCAAATAGACTCCCCCACTTACAGGGCTTCCAGACATTTGGCCACATTGTTAAAGCCGTTCACAGGCAACACAAACAGTTATATACGAGACTCGAAACACTTTGTGCAGCAACTACAAGACTTAACAATATCTGACACAGAGGTCATGGTCAGCTTTGATGTTGAGTCACTGTTTACTAATGTTTCTGTGGATGTGGTGAGCCAACAGATCACTAAGTTTTTAGAACAATCCTGTCTGCATCGGGAATATATTAAATTAAGTGAGTTCTGTCTAAAAAGTGGCTATTTGCTCTGGCGAGGTGATTATTACCTACAAGTGGATGGCGTGGCTATGGGTTCTCCAATCGCGCCAGTGGCAGCAAATATCTTCATGGAGTGGTTTGAAGGTGAATTTTTAGAAAATATACCTCTAAGGCCGCGATGTTGGTTACGATATGTGGATGATGTTTTCGCAATAGTGAGCAGAAATAATGTGCTCGACTTGTTACTGTGCCTAAATCAATTACACGATAAAGTAAAGTTTACACTAGAGGAGGAAGAGGATGGAAGGCTGCCATTTCTCGACGTCATGGTCATAAGGGGACCTGGTGGTAAGTTTTCCACAACGGTGTACCGAAAACCTACACACACCAATAGATACTTACATGCCAGATCGCATCACCATCCGTCGCACCTGTCCTCTCTGCCTCGGACTCTAATAAACAGGGCCTTAAATATTTGTGACCCACAATATTTGGAACAAGAGCTAGACCAAATAAAGCTGGCATTAGAAAGCAATGGGTATAACTGGCGCCAGTGTTATCGTGTGGCACGTAACAAGAAGTCGCGAGCATCGGTGGAAGTGGCACGGTCGCCTGCTTACTTGACGTATGTTAAAGGAGTGACGGATAAGATAGGCCACCATCTTCGTCGCAAGTACAATATTAAGACGATATTCCGTCCTCCTGGTCAAATACGTAGCCTGCTGCGCTCACCGAAAGACTCAGATCCACTTAACGTGCCTGGTGTGTATATGATTCCCTGCGGTTGTGGGAAGAATTATATAGGTGAAACTCGTCGCAACATCTTGACGAGAATTTCAGAACATATACGTAGTGTCAAGAATATGGACACTAATGGGTCAGCCATAGCGGAACATGTCCACGATTCGGGTGCCAACCACTACATCAGGTTCGACAAGGCTACCGTATTATCTAGGGAAAAATTTCTAGTACCTAGAAAAATACGTGAGGCGATTGAAATTAGCCGTCACTCGAATTTTAATAGGGACTGTGGATGGGCACTGCCCCCAGCGTGGAAACCTATTTTTGGCACTACCAGTTCTACTGAAAACCTGCTAGAACCAGACACCGTAAGCGTCGCATGCACAAATTTCTTCCGTGCATCCGATGACGAAGACCAGAGCGACCAGGACGTTATAGAAGACGCGCGACCACCGCCGCAACTGTCCCTCCCCCGCCCCAGCCGCTCACGAGTCGCGCCCAGCGAGCTGCTACACGCAGTTCCCGCCGCGATAACACCGCGTAAAGAGCTCATGAATAAGAGCCCCGTATGGGCTTGAAACTAGTCGGGCTCATCCGATAAAATAAGACGTGAGTATAGCCGGTCTCTCAACATTAATAATGAATACCACTCACGATAGTTTAAATTCAAAAATATATGTTAGTCCGTCATATAAGCTTTTTTATGTCAAATTTAATTGCCATTGGTCCACTGAATTCGCCGTGGAGGCGTAACAGATAGGTAGACATAAAGATAGACAGACTTTCTCCTTTATAACATAATTATTGTTGTATATTAGTGTAATAGTGGCTTAATTGGATTGGATTGTAATTGTGGATAATCAATCAATTTTAGTTAACCCCTGCAAAAATTTTACAAAATATATTAAAAGGAGGCTGATACAGAAAGCCTTTACACGAGAAATTAAATACTTTAGAGGATTACTTAGATTATAAGAATGCGTGGATATAGCTAGTTTTCGACCCTGCGAAAGATAGTAATGAATAAATGTAACTAGTTATAAAATATCTTTAAAGAGAGCAACCGGCGAGTCTCTTGCCGGTTTTTCTCGGTAGGAACAGCAGTAGAGTTGCCGATTCAAAACCATTTGTGTACAAGAATTGAATTTTATCTAATATTGTTTCGGGGCATCTAAACGATTCGTTCCACAAATTATAAGTCATTTGTAACAAGGAAAATCTCAGTATATGTCAAGGTGCTACGATCGTTAGTATATGAATTAAAATGTCGTTATCATTATGAAATCGACCGACAGCATTAAATGCGCTTATCTTTTTTTTTATAGATAGGCCGGGGATGTCTCAAAGGATTTTGTCCTAAATGTAAAATCATAGTCAAATCAAATTAATCATTATTCAAATAATCTGTTTCAAGCACTTTTGATTCGTTAAGGATCAATATTGAAACTACAACTGGTTCGAAATATTGCTCTTACCAAGAACCGGCCAGAAACTCGGCGGCCAATCTTTTAAAGAATGCAGTTTTATACGAAGATAGAAGGATTGTCAGCATTTTTATAATTTACATAATCTTCAACGTTTATTATGATGTTATCATAACACTGCAACTTTTCCTTTAGAAATATTTTTGTATCCTAGGTCTGTTAACTTAAGGCGTTAAAATTGTAAACCTGGACTTGAAAACTCGGTGTTCATAGAGTAATAAGAGTTGGGCAAACCGGACTGACTGTAGGCAATCCATGGAAGCCATGCCTTCCATAAATCCTCGGTTGACCAATAGCAAAAATAGACCCAACTTGCGAAGAATGATGGGTATCATTACCGGAGACTGCCTGCTTAATAAACACCTATTCCTTGTACGTGTGAGTGACAGCCAAAGGATGCATGAGGGAACCGTAAACGGCCTCTCACGTCATGTTGTATTGCACGGAAGTGGCCGAGCATTGGGCTAACATCCTTTGCTGGGCGGGGACAACAACATACAAGAAGCTTTTAGGAACCCTGGCAGGGTTCTCGGCTTTTGGAAGGAGCTTGGCTAGTTGGAATAACCAGCCCCTTCACCCTCACGCATAATGGTCGCTTTACAGTGACTAAGTGCGGAAAATAGCCCGCAACAAGAAGAAGAAGAGTTATAAGAGATCGACTGACATCTTCCAAAAGGTCGCAGGAAGTCACTGGATTCAAGCGACATGAGATCGTGCGCTTTTGAGATCCTTTGAAGATACCTATGTCAGTAAGACGTCTATCAGTACAGTAAAAAGTAATAGAAGATCATATAACCGAATACCTAAGAACGCAAATGATTCGCTAATTCTAATGACTGGCATAGCATCTATATGTCTATTACTTTCAGAGATCATTTTCATATCAGCGAGAGTTGTGGTGGCATGTTGCGGTTCAGTAAAATTGAATTAATAATCTAACTTGCGGTTAGGTGACGATTGTTTACTATAGTTTCCTTGATACCGGAGACATTTAGGAGTACCTGATACTGGCAGAATGACGGGGGCAACTGAAGTAGGAATTGGTGAATCCAAAGCATATTATATTCTTAAACTATTCTTATGCTATTCTTAGAAGACTAAATATTAACGCGGCTTCGCTTGCGTCAACTTTAATATTAAATTACTCGAAATTATGTAGTACAGTTTGGCACACCTGTGACAAAAGCATCTGACTTAACATTTTAGAGCAACTTGAGATTATTAAACATAACAATGGCATGTTCATTAACGATGAATGTTTCTAGAACAAACTTGTTACACGTGTTCGGAGGCAAAATAAACGGTGGTTGAAACAATTAATATATAACTATGCTTTTTTGGGCGATGCGTCGTTTTGTGATTTTGTCGTGGATTCTATCTCCTGATAATGCTCCGGTTACGGGACGAAACCATTGTTGAATTTATGATAGTGAACGTGTATAGTGATTGTGTGTTGTGGTGGCGGTGGTGGAGGTTTGTACTGCATGTGCGAATCCTGCATGTATCAGGTATGAAAACGGATAGTTCTACGTCAAGCAGTATACTTATATATTTTCTATTTACTTTGTCGCGGATTATAATAAAATAATTTAACTTCATATTATGATCTAATTATCTCTGGAAAATAATGCCTAATTGTATAAATTATTTACGATTAACGGTCGGGCAACGCGTTGCTGAGGCTCTGTGTTGTATTCGAATTACCCTCGAACTTTACAGGATCATCCATTGGATCATTCGAAAGATTGAATGAATATTTCTTTAAATTCGGTCCAGCCGTTTCGGAATCTACAAAGGGCATACAGACAAACATTACATTTTTATATATAAGAAGATAGGACACAAATGTGAGCGCGGAGTGGCACAATATCGCAAATCTAGCGATTCAAGCCCTCTGACCTCGTTGCGAAATAAAACCTCAAGAATTGCTTGATAAATATATATACAACATACACACATTTACTTAGATATTAGAATATTCGTGTCGCCATAAAAAATGGCTTCTTGACTGGCCCGTTGGCGCAGTGGGTGTAACCCTGCCTACAGCTCTGCGGGTCGCAGATTCGATTCCCGCCGAGGGCCAACATTTTCTATAAACAATTTGTTGGTTCTTCGAGCCTGGGTGTGTATTTAAGTATATATTTAAACTTATATATGTAGTATATCTACCAGTTGTCCGTCACCCATAACACAAGTATTAGGTTACTTACTTTGGGGTCGGACGAGTGTGTGTAAGTGTCCTATATATCTAATAATTATTATTTATAAAAATATTTATTTACAACAAAATGTACAAGTTATGTATATCTTAAATTACTTACACGCTAGTACTATACAAATCATGCCCACGCGGAATGGTCCCAAGAATACTGGCAGCGTTTCCGCGTTGAATCGCTAAACCGATTCTTTGTACGAAAAAGGAGCCAGCTCTCTTGTCACCCGAAGAAGCGATCAACCGAGGTGTTAAAACGAATATTTTTTTTTTGCACTTCGACACAAGCAAACGACACAAATGTATAACTCTCAATGAGAGAAGCATACTTTCGCCGCTTGCCGAGTTCGGCCATTTCCGCCGCACCTCCAGGTCTTGACGCCGTTTCCCTGAGATGGGACGAGGCCAATGTATCAACGCATGTTGCGTCCCACATCAGGGCCCGTCCCCGTTCCCAAGGAACCAGCCTCAGACCGTCTGGTCTCTTGCCATCATCCCAACTTATCCCCGAAGGCTCGAGAAGAGCAGGATTGTCGATGGTGGGATGTGATGGTATTATTCATTAAATATGTATATACATATCCCTATTGATTGTGACGTAATATATCCATAATTGTAATCCTTAATAGAACTTAGTTGCCTACTTTGCGGAATTCCATAGTACAAAAGTTATGATAGAATCGTTTTGCTATAAACCGCGTTTGTTAAGAAAAGCTAATGCTAAGTGTAGGAAGTAAAAACCGTTCTTATGTATATAGTGCTTGTGTAGTGTGTTATTGGCGGCGATGTTTTGTGATACGTGTGGTATTTGGTATTGCATGTATAAGATATGAGAATGGATTGTGCATCCAACAAATGGCATAACATAGATTTCCTTAACAAACGCGGATTATAGCAAAAATAAATCTATCATTACTTTTGTACTATAAAAATTGCGCAAATAAACACCTAACCGTTAATATTATTAAAAACTATCACTATAAGGTCTCTTGCTCACAACACTGTAGGATTATGTTGTTTTGGGGAACAAAGTGAAAAACAAAAGTGTCTAGTAAAAAATAAAACAAGCTATTAATAAGCTATAATGACTCAAACATCCTTTGCAGGTAATTGAACGTAATGTGTTAAATAATTACTGAACAGTGGGAAATCTGATTGGTCGACTATTTGCATTAGTAATTTATGGTTAAGAACAAGAATAACGACAATATTATTATGCTATAATCCGCGTTTAGGACTACACACTTTTTATCTATACTAATTAAAATATAAAGCTGAAGAATTCATTGTTTGAACGTGCTAATCTCAGAAATAATTTGAATAATTATTTGAGTGTAAGGTAGTCTATAGAATAAGCGTTACTTTGCGGATATCCATAATACAAAAGTATACAGTATAAAAGTATACGCGATACAGTAAATAGAAAATGTACATAGTGCTAAATGTCAAAATAATCTTTATTCAAATAAACCATTTTAGGCACTTTTGAATCGTCAAGCATCAATATGATTGATGAAGCTACAACTGGTTCGGAATGTTGCTCTTACCGAGAAGAACCAGCAAGAAACAGGCGGTCAATCTTTTAAATATTTTCAATTATACATTATTAAACCGCTGTCTTGTATGAAAGGATTTTCAAATCCAGGCTTTCTTATCAACCAAATAATCTTCAATTTTGTAATATGCTTTACGTATAAGCATATTTTTTACACTTGATTGGAATCTTTCTGTACACTGGTCTAGAATGGATTGAGGAATTTTATTATAGAAGCGAATAGCGAGACCAACAAATGAGTTGCTAACTCTGCTGAGTCGCGACGCAGGTATCGTAAGCTGTTTGTGACCTCTCGTATGTCTATGATATACATCAAATTTTGTTTTATACGTACTTATATTTTTCCGTACAAATAGAATATTACTATATATATTCAAATTCAAATTCAAATTCAAAATATTCTTTATTCAAGTAAACTTGTAAACAAGTGCTTTTGAATCGTCAACTTTACTGCTGGTTCGGAAAGCCGTCCTACCGAGAAGAGCCAGCAAGAAACTCGGTGGAGCTCTTTTAAAAAAGAAGATTCTTAATACTAATTACATTTTGTCATAGCTATCCTGCACAAGGTCGAAGAGCAGCTATATCCATGCATTCTTATCATCAATGTAAGCCTCCACGGTATAATAGGCTTTCTGTATCAGCCTCTTTTTAACAGTATTTTTAAATTGCTGTAATGGCAAAGTTAAAATTGATTGTGGAATTTTATTATAGAATCTTATACCCAAACCCACAAACGACTTACGTACTCTTACAAGGCGCAAAGCAGGAGCCGCAAGCTTATGTCGGTTCCTACTTTGTCTATTATATACATCGCCAATCTTTTTATAATTATGTATATTTTTATGCACAAAAATCAAATTGCTAAAAATATACTGTGAAGCTAACGTAAGAATACCTGTTTCCTTAAACTTCTCTCGCAGGGACTCACGCGAATTCAAATTATAAATGCCACGTATGGCTCTTTTTTGCAATACAAAAATTTTCTCAATATCAGCACATTTACCCCATAACATTATTCCATAAGACATAATGCTATGGAAGTAAGCAAAATAAACTAGTTTTGCTGTTTCGACGTCTGTAAACTGTCTTATCTTTCGAATAGCATAGGCTGCTGAACTGAGTTTCCCTGCGAGAGCTGTTATGTGTGTGCTCCATTGGAGTTTTGTATCCAATGTCATTCCCAAAAATACAGTTGTATTTTCTGTTTTTAGTGGTACATTGTCTATTAAGAGCTCATTTGCTTTTTTAGCTGTATTAGGTAATGCAAATTCTAAACATTTCGTTTTATTTGAGTTTAGTACCAAATTATTTAGTCTGAACCATTGAGCTACCTGCGACAATCCACTGTTTACTTCGTCAATATTATTAGCGTTATTCCTATTTACTTTAAATATTAAAGATGTGTCATCAGCAAACAGTACAATGTCGCAAATATTATGAATGAAATATGGTAGATCATTTATATATACTAAAAACAGAAAGGGACCAAGGATTGATCCTTGTGGCACACCCATAACTAAGGCCGATCCGGATGACTGCACACCATTAATGCACACTCTTTGAATTCGGCTATCGAGATAAGATGCAACGAGACGAAGTGCATGATCCTTAATACCATAATGACCAAGCTTTAGTAATAAAGTTTCGTGTTGAACGCAATCAAATGCCTTGGACAAATCACAAAATACCCCTATGGCATTTTGTGAGTTCTCCCACGCATCAAAGATATGCTTCAACAATCTTACGCCCGCATCCGATGTAGACCGACCCTTGGTAAACCCATACTGCTCAGGGTGAAGTAAATTATTAAAATTAAAATGCTTGAGCAGTTGATTTAGAATAACTTTCTCAAAGACCTTGCTAAGAGTTGGCAAGATCGAGATGGGTCTATAGTTGTTAGGGTCGCTCTTATCACCAGATTTGAAGACAGGGATCAATTTACTGTACTTCATTAAATTTGGAAATGTCCCTGTGTCTACAGACTTGTTAAAGATCTTGGCCATAATAGGTGCAATAATTTCAATAACATTATTTATTAACTTTACAGACATTCCCCATAAATCAGTTGTTTTTTTAATATTTAAACTTTTAAAAGTTTTAACAATATCGTGCGGAGAAATGTGTCTAAATTTAAAATTTACATTGCACTTCATGACGCTGGCCTTTAAAACATTAAGAGCTTCAATTGGGGATGAGTTTATTGAGCTAGTGGTAGAAATGGGTATATTCTGAAAAAAATGTTCAAATACACTCGCCACTTCTGCGTCGGAATTAGTAAACTCATTCCCAATTTTCAGCTCTATGGCAGAATTACGCATTTTATGTCTGCCTACTTCATCTCCTATAACATCCCAAGTTGTTTTTATTTTATTTTCAGAGTTCATTATTTTACATTTAATGTGAAGTGATTTGGCCTGTGCGCAGACATTTCTAAACATTTTCGAATATTTTTTTACATATTCTAAGAATGTGGGGGACTGATTATATTGCTTTTCTGCATACAGATCAAATAACTTGTTTCTACTCTTATAAATGCCATTAGTAGCCCAATCGCTAAACCTGAGATGTTTGGAGACTTCTTTTTCTATAATATTGAATGTCTTATCGAATTCACTACCAATAATTCCAAAGAGAGCATTAAAAAGATCATCTGGACTACCGCAACTTTTGTCAATATGCGGTAATTTTGATAATATTTTTACTTGAAATCGCTTTATTTTATGAGACGTGATAGGCCTGAATTTAATAAATTGCTTTCTGTTATTTATAATGTTGGGAACAGATATAATTTGTCCACTATGATCAGACCTTAAGCGACTTATTATAGATTTTTCTAAGATATTACAGCTGTAATTAGTAAAAATATTATCAATACCGGTAGCCGAGTCTGCAGTTATCCTAGTAGGTTCGTTAAATACATTAATCATATCAAAACATTGAAATAAATTAAGCAACCTACAACGAGTACTGGTATCCACTAGTATGTCAACATTAAAGTCTCCACAGATTAAAACTTTTTTTGAAGATTTACATGTCTTCTTTAAAACTTCCTCCATAACACTCTCAAATAGCATATAATCACTGGAGGGTGGGCGGTACACAGAAACTATAATATAGCGCTCCAACTCTACACAAGACAGCTCAATGGTACGTTCCACAGAAAGACCGACAATATCATTCCGTTCTTTACAATTTAATTTACAGTGAGCTAGTATTAAAGATCCCCCACGAATGACGGTCTTCCTCAAGAACGCACTGGACACATTATAACCTTTTATATTTAACAGGAAGTTGGAACTGTTTAACCAATGCTCGGTTATACATAAAATATCTACATTAAATTTATTCATAAACAGTTCAACTTCAAATTCCTTGCCAGATAGACCTTGCAGGTTCTGGTGAACAATATTCAATTTACAAGGTCTATCTGTTGTCTTAATACCTAGTTTAAAGTAATATTTTCCGTACATAAAATATTACTTGATATACTATTAGTACTACTACTAGTACATGTGTCAATATATGAAAAATTTGTACTTATTGTACAATCTGTATAGGAGTCAATAGACTTAGCTACAACAGATGTAACTGTATCACTTAAATTATAGGCTAGCAGTGAAGCTAGATTCCTGTAACATTTTTTAGACAGATACATAGTATCTCTAGTTAACTTAAACGAGGAAATAAATTTATTAATGTCAAAGTAAAATATAGCGTCACTATGACGGCATGTCAAATTATACAAATGTATATTTAGATTATATATGTGCTCATTTTGTTTATTGTTCAACATATTAGAGTAGGGAAAGGCACATATAAAAAATTTACATTTAAATTTTTCATTTAAAAGTAATAATTTTTCAATACATTTTGTTATCTGTGGCCTTTTAATATTTAGGCTGTCACCAAGCATCAATATTGTGAAGCTACAGTCAGTATGCCTATTTCTTGGAACTTTTCGCGAAGGGACTCACGTTGCTTCATATTATAGATAGCCCGTATGGCTCTTTTTTGGGCAACAAAAATCTTTTCTATATCGGCCGCTTTACCCCACAGCATTATTCCATATGACATAATGCTGTGGAAATAAGCAAAATAAACAAGTCGCGCTGTTTCAACATCGGTTAAATGTCTAATTTTTCTAACAGCGTAAGCGGCGGAACTAAGTCTTCCTGCGAGGACAGATATATGGGTGCCCCATTGGAGTTTATCATCCAAAGTGAGCCCCAAAAATTTAGTTGTATTTTCTATCTTTAGTATCTGCTTATTAATCTCTAACTTTATGTCTGACCTAATTACGTTTGGTAACACGAATTGCAGACATTTGGTTTTATTTCCATTTAAAAGTAAATTATTTACTGAAAACCAATTTGATATCTGAGAGCACTGTTTACATCGTCAAAATTGTCTTTATCTGTATAGTGGACTATCCGTTTTTTTATACTCGATATATGCAGGATTCGTAAAAACACAAACCAACGAACCTCCACCACTACCACCACTATACACAAGCCTTATACACGTTCACTATCACAAACCAAACTCAACAATCGTTTCGCACCGCAACCGAAGCATCATCAGGAGATAGACTACACGACACAATCGCAAAGCTACGCATCATCCAAGCAAGCAGTATTGTATTATAAACTAGCTGAACCCGCTACTTTGCCCGCATAGGAAAACAGTATGTCACAAAGTATGTCGAAAAAAGTATGTCGCATCATGTTGCTCCACAACCTACTTCTATCTTCTAATGAAAGTCCAGTCTATATCGGTTTAGCGGTTGTAGAGAATGTACTATATTTTAGTAGAAACCGCATAAAAATTCCTTCAATAGTTTTGAGAAAATCGATATTATCGCGCAATTGATTTTATCTTTGCCACTACAGCAGTTTAAACACGCTGTTAAAGGGAGGTTAATACAGAAAGCCTACTTACTATACCAGGGCTTCTCAAACCATGGGTCGCGACCCCATTTGGGGTGGCTTAGCAAAATTCTGGCGTCGAGAGATTTTAATGTCATTATTTATTATTATTATTATTTAATTTTTAATTCAGATACAATATCCATACTTAAATACTTAAATTAGTTGTTAGTAACAATTTATCTTAAAAACTATGTTAGTAATAAACAATAACCTAATCTAACCTAAACTGCACTAAGAACTAACATTATTAACACAAACTGTACACCACTGCATGTGCACCATTCCAGTGGTTTAGAAAGGGACTGTCAAAATTTATAAATACCATTTTATAACATCACTAGAGTTGCCGGAAGACCAAAAGAGATTCATAATCGCAAAGCGATTTGCGATTTTGTCGTGGAGTCTTATCTCCTGATGATGCTTCGGTTGCGGGGCGAAACGATTGTTGAGTTTGTGATAGTGAACGTGTGTAGTGCTTGTGTATTGTGGTAGAAGTGGTAGAGGTTTGTGCATGTGTTTTTACGAATCCTGCACGTATCGGGTATGAAAATACGGATAGTCCACTATATATTTAACACTATATATATTTTCTATTTACTGTATCGCGGATTATAGCAAAATAATTTTATTATTACTTTGGCACTTGTTTAAAAGTTTACTTGAATAAAGAATGTTTTGAATTTTAATTTGAATATTCTTACAGTAGGTATTAAACGGAATAATTAAACTTTATGTATGCGGGTTTCAAATATTAGGCACCGGAATCCACGTTCACAAAAATGTAACCTATCTACCCGCATCGCATACCAAACTTTATAGTTCCTATTACGCGCTAAACACATATTTCGTAATACTTATGTAATGTTACAATTCTATAAATAACCATATATCCTTCATAATATATATTTATAGAAGAATAGCAGTTATTAAATTATTTTGCGATAATCCGCGTGTTAAGGAAATCTAAGTGATGCGGCGCGGTATCCTGTTCGGGTGAAGGGATAATAGATATAAAGATGATAAAAAGTGGACTGTATTAAAGGTGATAGTTCGTTGCGGGAAATGAAAAAATGGCGGCGAGGAAGAACTATAATTTAAGGGAGGCACGCTTACCTTGGTCTGTTGCTATCCTGGGCACTGAGGATCGGCAAGTTCAGTTTCTGGTCTCCACAGCACTTTCACTAATAGCACAATATGTAAAAACGTTCTTGCTTGCGGAACTCGAGTGTGTGCCATCTTGCGGTGATTGGAAGCGTGCGAGGAGGACGGGACTATGTATGAGAAATATAGAATAAAGCGGTAACACTAAGTAATGCAACTGTAACACAATTCGTTCTCATACCTTATACATGAAGGACCAGGTACCACATATATCACAAAACGCCGCCGCCACCAGCGCACACACATTCACTACAACAATACCCACGATCGCTTCGCACCGTATCCGAAGCATCAGGAGTATAAGCTCCACGGCTAAATCGTAATGCGTAACCATTACAATTTTGCCGTGGATCCTATTCTTGAAATTTGGTCAGTAGTTTTGAATTAATGAGACAGCGCTCAATGCATATCACGGATATGTTTCTTCATAATTACATTATGGTCTCATCTTGTGGGACAATTCCGTTGATGTTATAAAAATATTTCGGATTCAATAAAAGTTAATTCGTATTATATGTAGAGCGGATAACTCTGGAACAACGTAGCCTGCATTTTAAGAATATCAATGTATTACCTCTGCCATGTCTTTATATTTAAGAGTTGTTTGTTCACTAGTGTAGTGTATGTGGGTTGACATGTGTGTATCTTACCTTGTATATTTATTTACAAGACACATACATGAATATCCTCACACTAACTCACACTCACACTTATGTACAAAGAAACATTACACTGTCTCAAGCGCACACATGTTTAGTACACGAGAGCCTTTTGGTGAGAGTGGACGTATAGTGACATGTTGTTACTTGTAGTGCGTGTTTGAGCCTGTGCTATTTTCATACAACATTAGTATATTAATACATCAAAGCGAACACACAAGCATAGAGATAGATATCAAGTCAAGTCAAATATGGCTTTGACGTCTAATATTTAGAATCAAATATAAACTTGTTGTTCCTAGACAAACAATATGATTATTTGCGAGTAACGTCTACTGTATACGCATTTTTAACAAGCAAACCGTCAAAAATCAAAATAGGGATCGTTTAATTTTTTTTAATGTTGTTAAACAAACGTATTCAGTAGACAATTTATCCAAGACAAGCAGAGTTTAGATATTTCACCATAATTATTTTTTCGACACATTCAATAGTATTCAAAAGTATTAATAAAATTATTTTGCTATAGTTCACTATACATTTAGCACTATATTTATTTTCTATTTACTGTATCGCGGATTATAGCAAAATAATTTTATTATTACTTTTGTATTATGGATCTCCGCATCTGTAATTATACATATTTAACACATTATTATACCATTTTCTAGCAATAAAAAATTATTATTATTATCGATTAGAAAAACACAGTCGCCGTGTGGTATCCGGCAGAATAGAATAGACCACCCTCTTTGCTTACCGAGGTGTCGTAAGAGGCGACTAAGGTATGTGCCGTGTGGTATCCGGCTGCATAGAATAGACCACCCTCATTTGTTACCGAGGTGTCGTAAAAGGCGACTAAGGTAAGTTGACGTCAGGCAGACGGCTGGTCGCAAAATACGTAGCCAAATCACGTGACAGCATGTTTGTAACATGTTGTGCCGACCCCACTTAGAGTGGGATAAGGGCAGGAATGATGATGATAATGATTAGACAAACACAGACATTTTGATATTATGTAAAGATAGTCTTCAAATGTTGATAAATGCACCTCTTCATCGAGGTGTCACATACACGCGATTTGTTTGTCAATTTCCCAGCGGACCGATTGTGAGAAACTCCAACTTGATATCATAAACATTGCTAATACACTTTACTTTACGGATTTTGATGTAGCTACCGGTTCTAGTAATGTATTTTGATAGTTAGCCTACCATAATACTACTACTAACTAGTTGCATCAAAAGACTTCACTCGCGTTGAAAAGATTATATTAGCATGGTACATAAGTTTCAATTGTACCAAATTTAATTATATTCTTTCAGCGGATAAAGCTTGACAGACAGACTTTAAAAATATTAGCATGGATTTAAAGTTGGTTATGGTTTTTTTAAAGAGATGATGGGCAACCTTGAAATATATGTTTATTGTTTGCAATACAGAAGACAGTAGGATGCACTTCGTCAACACTATGACCAAATGAGTGAAGCTACCTCCCCATACCAATTCTAGCTGATGAGGGCAACTTTAACTCGGAATCGATGGAGGCAGATTATTCGAATAAGGGGTTCAATTAGCTACTATTCTCAGTAACGTGGGACGGTGTAAGATTGTTTTTGTAAAAAAAATAATGATCGACAAAGTGTATAAGGTTTTTGAATTTCACACAGACAGCTCTATCGTCCATGAACATATGGCGTCCAGCCTCGTGAGAACGGATCCGTAACTTTCAAAATTCCAAGGCCTAATGTTCAATTGTAAATGCACTCGAGATATAGAGCAAGCTCATATACTGCAGTCATTATTGTCGCAAATTGATGCTATGTAAACGATTATTTAAAGGAAATGGGAACTTTTGGGAGTCCAAATTGTAATAGGTTGAGGTATGGCTTAATGGGATTAGTACATAGCATAGTAATAATGTTTATGCCCGCTCTCTTCTAGAAGTAATCCAAATCAGATTGGCGTGACACATTTCCCAAGAATTTAATAGAGTTATTTAAGTTATCTGTTATTCGCCATAAACCATATTAAGAATTGCAAATATTAGTGTTGCATAAATTTCACAAAAAGTTTACAAAAACCAAATTTTAAGATTAATAAATTTATGAAATACGGTCAGGGTCTTCCGATGGCTGAACGAGTTGATTTCCCTGATTGGAATTTATAACTGGTTTGATGTAGAATAGGAATTAAATAGTGTCGTAAAAATAGTTTTATATAATTAGTAAAGTGAAGGGTAAATATTGGCCGCGACTGCACTTGCATAGGTCTCAGAGCCCAAAAATTAACTTACGGTCAAGTTTTATTGAAGCTGTGATAGCCCAGCGATGAGACTCTCTAAAGACGATTAGAGACGATTATGGCTTCAAACCCCGGGAAGGCACAAATGAGTTTTTCTAATTCAATTTATGTGTCTAATTGATAATTGCAATTTATCACACGCTTTCCGGTGAAGGAAAACATCGTTAGGAAATCTGTATATCTATAGAGAATTCTAAGGATATGTGTAACCTACCAATCCGCAATGGAGCAGCCTGGTAGGTCTTAGCTCCAGCCCTTCTCTCCAAAAAACGGAGAGAGGAAGCCTACACCCAGCAGTGGGATAAGTAACAGGCCGTCACTTTACTTTTTAAGTTTTATTGAAGAAAACAGCGAAAAAAGGGAAAAAAGAGAAGAAATACTTGGGATAATAATAAAAGTCGTATGCTCGCTGCGTTGCGTAGAAACTAGAAAGGAAGGGCCTTTTAATACAGTGTTGCCAGTATTACATAATTTCGTTCCGAAACATTTCTACGTGTCTTTAACAATTATATATAAATAACCTACTTTTAACTTTATTCGAATTTGCAACACTTAATGGAACAGGAAAATAATTGTCCTTACATTAAATAATAAAATACGTAAATATAAATACAGATAGATAGTTTGTGCGACAAAATATTCATTTATATAGTAGAATTTCCAGACAGACTAGAAACTTATTCTCCCGAAAAGTCCGAAATACATTAGCATGTCTTTGTATACGTTTCTTGAACAAATACCGTAAGATAATCTAGGCTTTTACAGAAGTTTAAAAAATATCTTAAAACCATGTTAAAACATAAAGCTTACATTGTACATTGTATACAATTGAGGATAATTTGAGTAATAATAACACATTTGAACCACAGTCAGCTACGTACCAGACTGTAACGATTTATGTGTAATCATATCAAATTGTATTAGTGTTTTTGAAAATATGAAAATTGAATTGAAAATATGTGTTTTTCTAGTAAAACTTCTTCTAATTGATAATTGCAATTTATTACACGCTATTCGGTGAAGGAATTCATCGTGAGGAAATCTGCACATCTCTAGAGAATTCTCGGGATATGTGTAACCTACCAATCTTAGTTCAGCAGCCTACGCTTTTCGAAAGATAAGACAATTTACAGATGTCGAAACAGCAAAACTTGTTTATTTTGCTTACTTCCATAGCATTATGTCTTATGAAATATTGCTGTGGGTTAAATGCGCGGATAGTGAAAAAATTTTCGTATTACAAAAAGAGCCACCACACGTGGCATCTACAATTTAAGTCCGCGTGATTCCCTGCGAGTGAAGTTTAAGGAAATAGATATTCTTACATTTGCTTCACAATATATTTTAAACAATGTTATTTTTGTACGTAAAAAAAAAGAATTACAATACGATAGGTGATGTATATAATAGACAAAGTAGGAACCGACATAAGCTTGCGACTCCTGCTTTGCGCCTAGCAAAAGTACTTAAATCGTTGTGGGTTTGGGTATAAGATTCTATAATAAAATTCTGAAATCAATTTTGGCCATGCCATTACAGCAGTTTAAAAACACTGTCATAAAGAGGCTGATACAGAAAGCCTACTATACTGTTGAAGATTACTTAGATGATAAGGATGTGTGGATATAGGTGCATTTCTACCCTGTACAAGACAGTAATAACTAAATGTAACTAGTTTTAAGATTTATATTTTAAAAAGAGCAACCGCCGAGTTTCTTGCTGGTTCTTCTCGGTAGGAACAGCTTTCCGAACCAGCATTAAAGTTGAAGATTCAAAAGCACTTGTTTACAAGTTTACTTGAATAAAGAATATTTTGAATTTGAATTTGAATTATTATGGAACCCAGTAACTGATCAATAAAATATGAGTTATTCCGTATTTTTCCTTGCAACTTGACATCTTTACATATTGTCCGTATTAATATAATAAAAATAATAATTGCTGTCTTTATATAAAAACCATTTGATGATCTTTAACGAGCGTAATAATCACTAACCGAGAAATAAGGAAATATACGGTATATAGTTCCTAAAAATGCCGTGTCAGGCAATACAAGTTATTATATATTATGTACTTTGAATTTGTATTGTGTAATATAATAATGTAGTAGATGTGCTGTTCAAGCGCTTTGGTATACGTGAAATACAGTGTTATTTTTCCTTTTTTGTAATACAAAAAGTTTTTTACTATCCCCGCATTTACCCTATAGCAATATTCCGTAAGACATGATGTTATGGAAGTAAGTAAAATAAACAAGTTTTGCTGTTTCGACGTCTGTGAATTGTCTTATTTGAATTGAATTGATTTTATATCAATCCGCATTGGAGCAGCATGTTGGATCCAACCCTTCTCTCCAAATAAGAAGATACCTATGCCCAGCAGTGGGATAGTAACGGGTCGTTACTTTAATTGCGTGTGACTTAAGCAATTTACACACACACCATTTACATGCGATAAATACTAATATCGAATAATCATCGAAGTTGTAGAAATTTTACGGCTACGTAACTTCGTGTTGACAATGCGTTAAATGCAGTTTTATCGATTACTTAGCAGGTGGCGATGGAATATTTATAAAATCTAGTTGTAATATATCATTAGCATCAACTGACGCACGTTGTTTTTGCGGTCTGTGCTATGAAAAACAAATGCTCACAGTTTTTAATATCTTATTCATTTCAAATGTATTATTGACTTTGTTTTTTTTTACAAATCTTATATATAAAATTCTCGTATGACAAGGTTAGTTGCGATACTCCTCCGAAACGGCTTGACCGATTTTGATGAAATTTTATATGCATATTCAGTAGGTAGCCAGGGATCGTCTACTATGTAAATCCCTAAGTGAAAAGGGTTGTCCAAGCCTAACAATTTTTTTTGGTCAATTTTTTAAAATTATTTTTTAATATACACTAGAAACGGCCGGTTTGGCTGTCTTGGCTTTCGGTATACGGCATCGCGTTATAATTATAAAAATCTATTGTTTCTCATCCCTACGTGATGGTATTAGCAAATAAATAAGGATTAAGAAGGCCTTTGCTTGAAGTAGTAGCAGACCTCTACCGTGTAACAATCGTGACAAACAAACAAAAAAATAATCAAACAAATGTCCTCCTTACCCAATGTTTTAATGATAACCTTGGCCTCTCAAATAACAGGTTCTCTCTTGACCCGCCATCAGGGATGACGTAATGTAAGATACAAAAGCTTACCTAAAATTCCTTTTATCCGACATATATGATAGCTAGTGATATTCGCAACTTCGATCGCGTCAACTAATGCGTTTAAGTACCCCCAATTATGCAATATGTGATTTATTTCCTGGTCCCAAAAGTGAAATGTAAATATTTGTATTCTATACTGTGCCCACCGCTTCGCCTGCGTGTATATCATTAGTATTTAGTCCATTACTATGGTCCATGCGGACAAAGTCGCGGGTAAAAGCTAGAGTAACCTAGTAGTATAAATATAGTATAGATAACATATCAAAATGTGAGTTAATGTACATTTTAATAATGAAAGGTTACAATTTGACGATAAAAGGCCATATTTTATAATTTTCCTCATTTACATAATTACTAGTGATGCCTGGAACTTCAATTGCGCCAACAGACAGACTGTATTAGCATGGATTAAGAGATTACTAAGCAAGCAATATGTTTTGTCACAATATAGTATAATATTTGAAAAGTGTACAAATATTTGCAGTTAACTGCAAGGTTGTACACAAATTGGAAAGATAAACAATCTTTTAATAAAATAAATGTTTTACTATGTTTGTGTCGCTTTAAACACATCATCATCATTCTCCTGCCCTTATGCCACTGTAAGTGGGGTCAGTACAACATGTTACAAATATGCTGTCACCTGATTTCCTTGTATTTACGGCCGGCCGCCTGCCTGACGTCAATTAGTCGTATTTTACGACCCCTCGGTAAGAAAGACGGTGGTCTATTCTACTCAACCGGATTCCACACGGCGGGTCAACTTACCTTAGTCGCCTTTTAAGACACCTCGGTAAGAAATGAGGGTGGTCTATTTTATTCAGCCGGATACCACACGACGGGTCTCTTTGAACATGTCGGTAGTAAACGGAGCCAGTTCAATGTTGACCCCCTGCAGGAATCGAGTCGCGGCCTCCGCGAAGTCACTGGCAACTGCGCCAACGAGGATAGTGATCTCATCCATTGATTTATAACTCATATCAATAGTATTTCTTTTGTTGGAGTCAATTATAAAGTAGTTCTTAGAACGCATACCAGATAAAAGGCTTCTAAGAACTTTTCAGAAATGACAAGAATGTAATTTTATATCTCTGATTGCTTAGCTAAACTCGGTTATGCTTCTCTTTAGCTTAATCATGTAATTCCAAGTAATCTATCTATACTTATTATAAAAGCTGTCTGTCTGTATGTAATAGATTTTCTCAGAATCTATTAAACGGATTTTTGTACGGTTCTCGCCAAAAGATAGTGCAATACTTCCTGATGATTTAGGTAAATAAAACATATAAAAAATGTGCTTAGTGGGAGCTTTAGTCGCGTGCGCTGCGTAAACCAGCAGAGTTACAATAAAGTAATGTAGAGAGAATTGTAGATCTATAAAAATACTACAAAAAAGTCTGCCATAGCATGTCTCTATCTCTCAAGGTTAACTTTTATTTTTTATTTACTTTCATGCTCATAATTTTGAAAGTTCTATAAATAAATTTAGGTTATCGCATTTAAGTTTACGGTGAAAACTACCCTGTATACATAGAGGGTGGTTCTAAACATACATTAATTTTAATTTTAGTCACGCACACATATCAGCAGCCCAAATATAAATGTTAAGTTCAGTTGAGTATTGTAGTCATTTTAGGAATTCTTTTAAGTTTTTATAAATAGTGTTCCGCGCAAACGTGCGGACGGTTGAAACAACCTCCGGGACCTGGGCCCGACGCCCCGGCGTTTCAACCTACCTTATGCGGCCGTTAGCTGTATGTGGTCCGGCCTCGTGAGTCACTGTGTGTATATGTGTACGTGTGTATGTGTGCTTGTATGTACTTGGCCGATTCCCGAAACCGTTGGCTCGCCTCTGCACTCTTCCACGGACACGTAATGTCTGTTTCTCCCTGAGTATACTCTTCACTATATCGGCTGAATAACACCCGGTGTGCACACAACCTTCGTAAGGTCGCACGTTATTGAGTCGTCCCTATATCGGGGAATAGTACCCAACGCGCACCAAAACCGTGGACGGTCGCGTCTTATCAAACACTTCACTGGTTAAACGCGTCACTAAATCTGAGAATAACACCCGAAACGCAAAATTACACGTGTTCCGGCGCACGCGGCTTCTCCCTATCGTGTTTAAAGGGTCACTAGCGGTCGGCCGCTCTGGTAGGAATGGAACGCCTAAACGTCCTTGCTTTCGCCGCTCGCGTCGCTCGCTCCTCCGGCGGGCGAGTCATTTTATTCAAAATAAATAGACACACGGTTTATAGAGATCAATGACTATTCCAGAACACGCCATTCCAAATACACATAACCTTGACCTAATTACTTAAAATTAAGATGCGAGTAAGACAACACAAGAATGTTATTGTTGTCTCCTGTTGCACTATTATAAACAAAGACAGCTCCGTATATAGACGTTAATATTAGTTTTTTTTCAATGAATTATCCAGTTAAGCCCGTTAAATGCCAAAGCTGTACACAATCATCAATATTAGTGGAATTAAAAAAAAACAAAAATATTATCTATTCAAGTAAACTTGTAAACAAGTGCTATTGAATCGTCAAAATTTATTGCTGGTTCGGATAGCTGTTCCTACCTAGAAGAGTCAGCAAGAAACTGAGCGGTTGCTTTTTTAAAAATATAGATCTTATAACTAGTTATATTTAGTCATTACTGTTCAAGACAGTAATGATTAATATAAATAATATAAATAAATATAAATATATAACATATAAATGTAACTAGATCCACACATTCTTATCATCTAAGTAATCCTCAACAGTATAGTAAGTAGGCTTTCTGTATCAGCCTCTTTTTAACAGTGTTTTTAAACTGCTGT
Organism: Morpho deidamia; assembly: GCA_947086505.1. Taxonomy (NCBI): domain Eukaryota; kingdom Metazoa; phylum Arthropoda; class Insecta; order Lepidoptera; family Nymphalidae; genus Morpho; species Morpho deidamia. The sequence goes on from CAMTZC010000009.1 coordinate 617,570, forward strand.
AATAGCAAGGGCAAAATTTTTTAACATATATCGCTTTTAAGATGGTGAAGAAGGTTTTCGCGTCCCGTACGGAAACCTACTTGCTAAGTTGCTGCTAGTGAGGATATAATATGTGTTTGCGATGCGTTGGTAACACAATAATGAAAGGGGTAAAACTCAGTTTCTGACCGTTCATAAAAACAGTAATATACTCGTTATATACCAGAATATTATTTATTATTCCCGCAAGCTAACCACGATAATAAAGAAACAACACAAAGTTCATGGTTGGAAAATACAAAATGCAGTTGCAATATTCAAGTGAATTAATTTCACAAAATCGCAACCTCCACGGCAAAATTATCCTCATAATGATCCGCATATTTTTGTCGAAGTCAGTACAAAAGATTAGATTAATTACAGAGCAGCGAGAACATAAAAACAACCTTTAGTAATTGTGGCGATAATAAGGTATTATTTTATATAGACGCACACTTTCTGATCGGATCCGATTGACGGAATTTATTTATAATTCAGTGAGATAAGATGAGAGATGCAAACATTATGACCAGTAACGCATTGACGCAATAGTGAAATCAATTTCTTTTATTTCCACCAAACATAGCAAAAGAAAAAAATTAAAGATTAAATTTAAAATGTCATCTTGTCAATATTGCAATATAGCAAACTTGAAGAAACGATCTAAACTGAAACAAGCTTACTCCCAATGTATCCAGTAGAAATAAAAAATAATAACTAAACTTATTACACTACTTATAACTATACCTATAAGTAGAGTAACTAAACTAAGAACATTTATATTGCCTATTCAGATTTTTTTTCATTTATTTAATATTAGGCTTCCAGTAGTTATATTTACACCTACTCGAATATGAATGTTATTAAAAATTCTTATTATATTTATTCAATTACATATTACTAAATGCCTTTTGATCATTTTTTTTATTATCTTTATTTTAAGGGACTTTTGTGTGTTCAGATATATCATTCCCAAGTGGACTCTCTCCAACTATGATTAATTTAGAGTATCGTGAACTTTATTCCCTCAACTACTTCCACAAACGAGTTAATAAATAAATATCACAGCAATTTTTCATAGCTACAACTCAAAAGATACTCTTAAAGCGCTTCTAGATAGATAAAAGTAACGGCCTGTTACTATCCCACAGCTGGGCATAGGTCTCCTGTCTCCATTTTTTGGAGAGAAGGGTTGGAGCTAAGGCCTACCACGCTGCTCTAATGAGGATTGGCAGGTTACACATATCACTAGAATTCTCTAGAGATATGCAGGTTTCCTTGGTGTTTGTTTCCCTTCACCGAAAAGCGTGTGATGGAAATTATCAATGAGACACATAAGTTTTAGTAGAAAAACTCATTGGTGCCTGCCCGGTTTTAAACCTATGATCGTCTGTAGAGAGTCACGGGGTCTCATCGTTGGCCTATAACAGCCTTTTCTAGATAGATAAGCTAGCTGTAAAATCGTAATGCGGGTTATCAATTAATCGGATCCGACAACAGGAAATTGGCGGCTGGAATATGGTTGCGATAACGCGCGAATCGCGCTATCCGCAAGGTCGGTTAATGATCGTACTGTACACGTTTTTTGTTCACGAACCGTCACAACTGCGAAGATGTACCTATATTACGAAGGAAAACTTTTTATTATTACAGAGCTATATCACTTTATAAATGTAAGAAATACGCCAAGCTGTTTTCGAGACTACTTATGGCAATATATCTATGTAATCATCATCCTCCTGCCCTTATCCCATTTAAGTAGGGTCGGCACAAGATGTTACAAATATGGTGTCACATGATTTGGCTACGTATTTTACGACCGGCCGCCTGCCTGACGTCAATTTACCTTAGTCCTATTCTACGACCCCTCGGTAAGAAAGAGGGTGGTCTATTCTACTCAACCGGATACTACACGGTGGATCAACTTACCTCAACCGCCTTTTACGACACCTTAGTAAGAAATGAGGGTGGTCTATTCTACTCAGCCGGATACCACACGGCGGATCGACTTACCTCAGTCGCCTTTTACGACACCTCGGTAAGAAATGAGGGTGGTCTATTCTACTCAGCCGGATACCACACGGCGGATCGACTTACCTCAGTCGCCTTTTACGACACCTCGGTAAGAAATGAGGGTGGTCTATTCTACTCAGCCGGATACCACACGGCGGATCGACTTACCTCAGTCGCCTTTTACGACACCTCGGTAAGAAATGAGGGTGGTCTATTCTACTCAGCCGGATACCATACGGCGGATCGACTTACCTCAGTCGCCTTTTAAGGCATAATATACATATGTATGTAATATGGACGATAATTTTGCTGCTATAGACTTTTAACGGGACGCAAATTTTCAAAGATACTGAGAGAGTTCAGGTTGTATGGGATCGGTATAGGCATACCATATTTAGTTATGTTCTCGTAAGAAGAAAGTTCTAGGATGTTGTGAATAAAATATGTTTTGACTCAAGTTTGCGATTTCTTTGTTTGAGCTAAAACGTAGAGCAGCCTTTTATTATCCCACTGCTGGGCATATGCCTCCTCCCCGTTTTAGGAGAGATAGGTTAGAGCTACAAACCGACGACGAGCTCCCATACGGATTGATAGGTTACGCTTATCCCCAGAATTCTCTAGCGATTTCCCCTCGATGTTTTCTTTCACCGAAAAGCGTGTGATAGGAAGGTAGGCGATATAATAGGTACCTAATATTTCCATCACAAAAATCAGTTTGATCCGGAGGGTTTAAATTGCTATTCCTATTGAAATGATTCCGCTATTCAAAACGTCTACATTAAATGTGAATTCTTTCATGGCATTATAGTAGTAATTAGGAAAGATATATCATTTGCACTAAAAAAAATCTAACAAAACCATAAAAAAATTGTAAAACTTCCTTTCGCAACAAGCAGCATCTTTCGCTATATTTATTTATTTATTTATTTATTTATTTATGTACCATAAAGAAAAAAAAATACGTAAGAAAAACATTATCAATAAAAAAAACAGAGTACAACGGTCAACTTATCCCTTTGACAGAGATCTCTACCAGCTAACCGACGACAATTTATAGTGCAACATCTATTGTACTACGATCGTAAGTTATATACTAATAAATATATATATTTATATAAATAATATATTGTAATTATAACTATATTATATATATGATAAATAAAATAACAATAATATATCTGTTGAACTCCTATGGCCTCCTGATTAATTAAAAAAACATGATCATAAAGATTTTGAAGTCAGCATGTCGGTGTGATGATCACAGACTGCTATAATCCTTGCTTTACGATGTTATACCGTTTTCCAGACTTTTAACTCGGAATGACAATGGCGATATGAACTTAATTGCTTTTTATATTTAGTCTCAGAATCTGCTGTAAGGCTTGGATACATACTGAGTTGAACCATGGAAGACTAGCTTTTGCCCGCGGCTTCGCTTGCGTGGAATTTGGTCTGCCACATTAAGTTTCGCGACAGATCATTTTAGTTTGAATATTTTTTTAAACTTAAAATTAAAAAATATTTTATTTAGTTTCTCGTACATCCAAAATTTCAAATATCTTACTTCAAAACTGACGGATTCCATACAGTCTTCGCGCACCTGATAAGCGCTATATGACGCTCTTTTGAAGTCGATCATATCGTGATAACTTTTAAACTATTCAGCTAAATTACTTAGTGTGAAAGACAAAGTTTATCTACATGAAATACTGAAAGCGATAAATGTATTGATTTTTGAAGAGACTTTGATAAACATACAAAAATTTCCATTGTAAAATAGCATTTAATTTATGATTCACAATTTTGGTATGACCAAAGGACTTTCTCATAAAGGTGTATATATGCTGTCGCGAACTTTTATTTAGAACTTTCCAAGACAAACAATACTTTGGTACATCATGTTTGCGTAACTCCCAACGGTTTAGGCAGCGTACGCCAAGATAGCCCAGAGACCAGATTTTTCCCGACTTTATTAACATATGTCGTTATATTACAAAAAATCATTAAAAATAAGCCTGTATGTTATTCTGATATATAACCTATATAACTGTCAAATTTCATTCGAACCCGTCCAATAGTTTTCTCGTGAAAGAGTAACAAACATCCATCCATACTCACACACTTTCGCATTTATAATATTAGTAAGATAGGATAGTAGGATGACAAATAATGACAGTGATCTGCAGTGAAAGGCTGTTCATATTGAGTGAATTTTTTCGAAATTTGCATTTTTATATAACACTCACAATCAGTATATGTAATGTGAAGTTGCCATTTATATATCGTTAAGAAAATCCTTGGCAGTACTTGTACTTGTACTGAGAATAATATACGTGATATGGTAAAATTGTTATATGGAAAAACCTCTAAATACAATTATGTTAATAAAATATACTTACGTAGAAATGAATTAAATAAATTTCAAAACGGAAAACACAAGTTACACGTAATTCTGTTTTGGCACGAACTTTTATATAAATTTTTACCTACCTTTTCTTGAATTAGAATAGGAATGGTCTTCATGCTATAGATACAATACGCTTAACTTCACTATGGGGATTTTAACGTTCTAAGGCTTGGCTTAATAATTGTTGGCCTTGACAAGGCATTCTGCAATTTAAAGTTTTTAATTATATTATATCGTACCTTCAGCTCCGCGGGTCGTGGGTTTGATTCCCGCCAACATTTTCTATAAACAATTTGTTGGTTCTTCGAGCCTAGGTGTATATTTGTATTTAAGTATGTATTTATAATTATATGTAGTATATCTTTGTTGTCCGTCACTTATAATACAAGTATTAAGCTACTTACTTTGGGGACGGACGACCATGTGTGTAAGTGTCCTATATTAAAAAAAAATATGCTTTAGACCAAGCACATACACTTTACACTCACACGTATTTTAAATACTTTTTCTGATAACATCCTAAACTTTTTGTTGATTTAAAATTCGCCAGTGTTAAAATTGAGCACCAACCCGTATTTGTGATAGCCATATATACGACTATCACATCGATAGGATTAATGAGACTTAAAGAATTTACAAGTGGTTCATAATGTTGCTCTTACTGAGAAGACCTAGCCAGAAACTCGGCGGTCGATAATTTATTATTAAAAGGTTTTATTCAGCTTGCAATGTAATGTGAGGGTGGAATCTTGAAACTCAAACTCAAAATATTAGTAGACTGTTTACAGTACTATTGAATCATGTTTACAGGAAGCTACCACTGATTCGGAAGTTTGCTCCTACCGAGAAGAACTCTGGGATCAGAGTTGCTGTCTCTGGGATCAGAGTTGCTGCTGGTGGGGATGGGGTCAAATAAGGTACCCTGCCCCTGCCGTCAGTAGCGTGGTGGAGCATACAGGTCGTTTTAGTCGGTGCGAGTCCGACATAACCACCGCCCGTCCCCGTCGGGCGGTGGTACCCATAAGGGGTTTCTTTCTGTTAAAAAAAAAAAGTTCTAGATAATTGGCTTTGCAAATTTTGTCGTGGAGTCTATCTCCTGACGATGCTTCGGTTGCGGGGCGAAACGATTGTTGAGTTTGTGATAGTGAACGTGTGGTGGAAGTGGTGGAGGTTTGTGCATGTGTTTTTACGAATCCTGCGTGTATCGGATATGAAAATACGGATAGTCCACTATACATTTAACACTATATATTTTTTCTATTTACTGTATCGCGGATTATAGCGAAATAATTTTATTATTACTTTTGTATTATGGATCTCCGCAACGTAACGCCTAATTCTATAAATATAAAGTCTAGATAATGCTGAGGAATTTTATTGTAAAAAAAATAATAATTTAAATAAGTACCATTTCTCGGTATCAGATTGAGCTCAAATTTGTCATACTGGTTCAGTCCCGATGACAATGCATGTTTATGATAGATATGACCTTATTTTACTGCCAGGATTAGCTCCAGACGAGAAAACTGCTCAACGGCTCACAGTAGGGAAGTAAAATTTCGATGAAAACTTTTTTTTTAAGTATCTTCAACTTGACTTGTATATAATATTTTATATAATATTTTGGCCATGCCATTACAGCAGTTTAAAAACACTGTTAAAAAGAGGCTGATACAGAAAGCCTACTATACCGTTGAAGATTACCTGGACAATAAGAATGCGTGGATATAGCTACTCTTCGACCCTGTACAAGACATTAATAACTATATGTAACTAGTGATAAGAATTATTATTTGAAAAGAGCAACCTCCGAGTTTCTTGCTGGCTCTTCTCGGCAGGAACAGCTTTCCGAACCAGCAGTAAAGTTGACGGTTCAAAAGCACTTGTTTACAAGTTTACTTGAATAAAGGATATTTTGAATTTTGATTTTGAAAAATAACGTAGTAACTCGGTGACGTGCCCGATATATTGAGTCGCGTGTCATTGGTTTGCCATCTCTGACTTAAAATATTAAATTGAATTGTCTCAACCCTAAACAATACTCGTATAACCTTGAACATTGAGTTATAAGGAAGTCAGAAACTGACTTATATTATAATTCTTTAAAAGAAGACCACGAGGTCTCATTATAATTTAATAATGTACCTAATTATCTCCTAATTTTATTATTCACTAATATAAAATAAATAAGATGCTATTTATTATATCTACAGTTTCATTAGACGTTATGAGCTTCGAAATTACTATACTATCGAGGATTATATAGATGATAAAAGTGTGTGGATATAACTACCCCTCTACCCTGCACAAGATAGTAATAACCAAATGTACCTAGTTATAACAATTTTATTTGAAAAGAGCAACCACCGAGTTTCTTGCTGACTCTTTTCTCTGTAGAAACAGTTTTCCGAACCAGCAGTAGATTTGACGATTTAGAACAGTGATTCCCAAAGTGGTCTATATCGATCCCTAGGGGTCTATGACAACCTGAAAGGGGTCTACGACAGCGAAAAGAAATTTGGGGGTCCATGAAATGAAAATGGGGGTCCACGATAGTGGATACACTGATAGTACCTATTTACTTACATCATACTATCTTATCGAAACATATACATTATTTATAAAAGTACCTATGAAGTAAAAAAAATATTTATATGTTTATAAAATTGTGTAAGTTTTAGGATGTTGGTATTCGCTTTGTGGTTACAATACATTTTGAGCTTGTAAAAACCTGAGAGTCGCAGTCTCAGAGCGTCGCTACCTTGCACAAAATTTTATTTTGAGTAGTTTGAATTTAAATTCAATTAATGAATGTATAAATTAACAAGTGTTTGTACTCTTCGGTGAAGGAAAACATCGTCAGGAAACCTGCATATCTCTTGAGAATTCTGAAGATATGTGTAACCTACTAATCCGCATTAGAGTAGCGTGGTAGGTCTTAGCTCCAACCCTTCTCTCCAGAAACGGAGAGAGGAGGCCTATTCCCAGCAGTGGGATTGTAACAGGCCGCTACTTTTACCACAAAAATTTCTTTAAACGTACTCAGGAATGATTTTATAATATCCAAGTAGGCGCTGACATAAGTTAGTATTACAATATGAGGCACTCTGAGGCAGCTGATATGAAATAACTTATGGTTTTGTTGTGAAGGTGATATTTGCACTGCAGTCACGTTCACTCTTACAGAATTAAATAAATTCACGTATACATGCAGTAGGCAGGTTTTATATCATATAATTTTGTAACATAATCACAAATAGAGCACAGATTTATATAGCGACTTTACCTGAATTTCAATTTTGGACATAAACGTAAATAATTTAAAGAATTAGGCGTTACTTTGCGGAGATCCGTAATACAAAAGTAAAAACAAAGTTATTTTGTTATAATCCGCGATACAGTAAATAGAAAATATATATAATGCTAAATGTATAGTGGACTATCGGTTTTTTCATATCCGATACATGCAGGATTGTTAAAAACACATGTACAAACCTAAACCACAATACACAAGCACTACACACGTTCACTATCACAAACTCAACAATCGTTTCGCCCTGCTACCGAAGCACCATCAGGAGATAGACTCCACGACACGACGCTTTGCGATTTTGTCTTGCAATTGTTGAGTTAGTGATAGTGAACGTGTGTAGTGCTTATGTATTGTGGTGGCAGTGGTGGAGGTTTGTGCATGTGCTTTTACGAATCCTGCATGTAACGGTTATAAAAAACGGATAGTCCACTATACATTTAGCACTATATATATTTTCTATTACACATCTTATAAAAGTAGTAACAGGCTGTTACTACTTTTATATTTTCTATTTAGTGTATCGCGAATTGTAGTTATTGTGAGTTAAACATAAGAGATAGAGACATGCTGTCGCGAACTTTTTTGTAGATCTACAATTCTCTAGTACATTACTTTGGTGTGTCTCTGCTGGATTACGCGGCGCACGTGACTAAAGCTGCCAGCAGGTTTTTGATAGGTAAAACAATTTACATAAAATCGCACCTAACAAGCTTCAATTATTATTGTAATGATTCTGTATATATGATCGAAGTGACAAGAGTGTTACGGTCCACGAACATCCTTCAAGTGGACGTGAGTTAATAACCGCCTTCGAACATACCTAAACTGTGTAATGTTCTCGTCATTTCCGGGAATCGAATGCGTGACCGTGGTCTGTCATTTACTTAAAACAACGTGTTTTACAAAGATTTGAACAGTTTAAATAATGCATATTCAATTATCTTTGGAAGTATCTCATAATTTTTATAAAACGCCATTTCGGATTAAGTTAGTTCAGATCAGTGTAACAGCATATATATATTCATCTATAAACAAGTCAAGTTAAAATAGAATTTAACAAATATCCCTACTGTTAACCGTTGAGGAGTTCCTCCGTCTGAAACCAATCCTGGCAGCATCACGTCATTCTCATCGTAAACATACATTGTCCTCGGGAATAGTTAAATTTAGCATAGTATGTAAAATTTAAGCTCAATCGGAAATCGGGAAGTGAGTCATCATTGAACTTACAAGATTCCAAGTTCACATACGAACATACATACAAGTTTAATAAAAGCTTAAAAAAAGAGTCTGTGCAATACTTCTACAATGCAAATGCAAATTTACTCATTCGATAACTCCATTTCTGCTACTCCTGAACAACTTTGTAACGGAGTGTATTTATTATTCAAATGAACTGTTTTCAGTACTTTTGAATCGTCAAATTTTAAAGAAGCTACCACTGATTCAGAAGTTTGCTCCTACCAAGAAGAACCAGCAAGAAACTCGGTGAATAATCTTTTCAATTAAACATCCATTCTCCGTTTAAGGAGAAGGGTAGGAGCTAAGACGTACCACGATTCTCCAATGTGGATTGGTAGGTCAATATCTCTAGTATCCTTTAGAGATATGCAGGTGTCCTCACGATGTTTTCCTTCAGAGAAATTAACACCAATTAACAGAAATACTCATTGGTGTCTGCCCAGGTTTTGAACTCGTGACCCCCTCGAAAGAATCGCACGTTCTCACCTCTGGGTTGTCACAATTAAAGAATCAACGAATGGGAATACTATTTATATGGGAATACTACTAATTATCTATAATTTCCTCAACCCTTTACAGTGATGCCGCGTGTAAACCCCGCTTCAACATGGCGGCAGGCCGCCAGCTCAAGTTGCTGCTGTGGAAGGATTACCTTATAAGGAAAAGAAAGCCGGTCTGTTAACTTGTTTATATCATTTGTATGAAGGTATTAGAATGTACCTATATGTCATAAAAAAATTAATGATAATTTATATGGGTATTGTCTTGCGATTTTGTCACAACATTGCAATTTTGTCGTGGAGCCTACCTCCTGATAATGATACTTATATATAACGTTAATATAAAATATGAAAAAAATCCCGTTCCTTTGGCAATAAAAAAATATTATGGTACATAATTGTGGATATTTAAACACAAGACTTGCAGGCTTACCATGAACTCTTATTGCGACTCAATTGAAGACCTTAACTAAATTGTTTTGTTTTTTCATACTATGACGTCTTAAAGATGCACACTTAAAGACGCACACTTTAAATCGTAGCCGATTGAGCGTTCCGAATTCGTCCTAAAAACATGTGAGTAAAAGAGACAGATTTATCTATAGTTCATATAACATTTTCCTTTTCAAACATTACGACTCCAATGCGATCCATATTTCATGGTAAGAAAAAAGAGCGGTTGAGTTTAAGTACTAACTTTGAATTGAATCGTTTTCCAAAAGTTCATGATAGACCTACAGACGTGAACGAGATCGGTATCATTAGTTTATAATATTTATCATAAACTAATTTATATAAATTTATCGTAATCATAAAAATGATAGGGGTAAACGTATATCGTTTACCCCTAGAATAGTCTAGACATTAGTCACTTTTTCCCACAGTTATTTATTAAATATTGGTACTGGCACACATACACATATACATACGCATATTCTCACAAACGCACATATAGTGAATCACACACATTCAGGCTCATGCACACTCATGTAGTCACAGAAACACAATTATAAAGAAGATGCGAGACAACCCTACCACAATTATTCTTTTAACTTCATAGAATTGCTTCATCCATGTAATGCACGACTATGTAATATTAAATAAAGATATATTTTTATTATTATTTGTATGTCTTAATTGTTATCAGCTAAATATAGTTGTTTTGCTACAGATAACCCTAGCAGGGGTGCTGTGGGCCACGCTGGTCCTACTGAGCCTATATATAGTTAGAATTAACATAGACAACAAGGACTACCCTACATGTAAGTATAACTGACTTACAAATATTGCGGAGCAGAAATATGTTAAGGACAGTATATCGAAAAACTATCACTAAATTTGTGTAAAATTGAATATCATTCAATATCAAGTATGTATTAAAAAATATATATTCAATTACAATTAAATTCAAATTATTCTTTTTCAAGTAGATCAGTGTCTTCCAACCTTTTATATGCCATATACCACATATACCACTTTTAACTTATTAATAATTTAAGTATAAATAGAATTACTCACTGAAGAAGCTTCAATGATAATTATAAGAAAGAAGTCACTATTACATTACACAGTTACTAATTTTTCAAAAAAACTGAAATTCAAATTCTAAATAATATTTATGACGATTTTTCTATATTATTTCAATTTAATTTAAATTTGCGGCACAGAGATTTTATGTTAGGAGCAAAAGGTGTTAAACTCTTTACAAGTCCATTTTCGGATTGTCCTAAACCAGCGGTCGGCAAACTTATTAGCCAAAGAGCCAAATATGAACATTACAATAATTAAAAAAAATTTGCGAGCCAAATCTGCTTGTCTAGTTTATTACACTAAAAAAGTATGCGCGCGCATGCTTGTGGTAACTTTTGTATCACACCGGAGTACGCCGAAAACATAAGAACAATTTCATCACAAACCGTGTACAGGTTTGTATTTACGTTTACGAAAACTAATGAAATTAAACTCGATGTTCGTTACATATTTTTAGAATAATATAAAATTTTAATTACCTATCTGTCTTTTAACTTAAAGAGAAAAATATACATGTTCTCGATTTCTAGAAGAATTTCAATTTATCAAATCATCATTCATCATTCTCCTGCCCTTATCCCACTTTAAGGGGGGTCGGCACAACATGTTACAAACATGTTGTCACATGATTTGGCTACGTATTTTACGACCGGCCGCCTGCCTGACGTCAACTTACCTTAGTCGCCTTTTACGACACCTCGGTAAGAATTGAGGGTGGTCTATTCTATACAGCCGGATACCACATGGCACACACCTTAGTCGCCTCTTACGACACTTCGGTAAGAATTGAGGGTGGTCTATTCTATTCTGCCGGATACCACACGGCGTAATTTCAATTTATCAAAATAAGAAGTAATTTGTTTCTAATAAAGTTTTTTTTTTTATTGGAAAATATTGTTGCACCTTCCGTAGATATTTGTGCCAGAGCCGCACTTAAGGAGCCAAAGAGCCACATGCGGCTCCAGAGCCGCATTTTGCCGACCACTGTCCTAAACAATCAAATTGCCCTCGGGTGACAAATGGCCCCACCAAAGCGCTGACTTTTTATAGTACTTTTGATTTCTTGAATGTTTTTAAAGAAGCTACCACTGATTCAGGAGTTTGCTCCTAAAGAGAAGAGCCAGCAGGAATTATTTAACTGACTGATTACATGGTAATCGTTGCAGCCTGTTACGCAACTGACTGCAGTTAAAATATGTTCTTCTTCTTCTTCGTCAACCTATGGATGTCCAATACTGGACGTAGGGATCTTTACGCCATCTTATGCCGCTCAGGTTCATCGGCTCTCGCTTTTGATTTCGTCTTTTTGAAGTCGTCAGTCCACCTATTAGAGGTCTAAGGGGAGGTCAACCAACAATGCGTTTTCCTGTGTGAGATCGCCATTCCAACACCTTGAGAACCCAACGCCCATCGGTTCTCCGCATTATGTGTCCCCACCCATCGCCAGTTCAGCCGCGTGACACGCTGAGCATTATCGGTGATTCTGGTTCTTCTCCGAATATCCTCATTACTGATTTGATCACGTAGAGATACTCCGAGTATAGCTTGCTCCATTGATTCCAGTGATTCCGAGCTTTCTTATGAGAAGTATAGTCAGCGACCAAAATATGTAATCTTTATGTGTAGCAGCATCATTTTAAGATAATTTAAGATATATTTTTCTACTTGCAGCATCATTTTAAGATAATTTAAGATATATTTTTCTACTTGCTGTGATTCTTTTCTTTTCGCAGGTCAGTTCGCAGCCCGAGCATTACCCAGTGCTGGTGTACTTAAATTCCTTCAGTCATTTATATGCAACGTCAACAATGAATGCTCGCCTTTGGACGAATTTGAAGAGATACCTTCATATGAGAAATCAAAGTGAGAGTTTATCCATAAGCATTACTATAATATGTTACGTACAGGGGTTCGTGGACTTGTATAAAAAGACTGCACACATTCACCACCACAATCTCAACAATCGTTATTCCCCCGTAACTGTCAAGAGATAGACTCCACGACAAAAAACATTTAGTCATTGGTGTAGTAGTGAATGCGTGCAGCGCTTGTATATTTTTGAGTTATTATTGGCATGAGTTTATACAAATTCTACATGTATCAGGAATGAGAACGGTTAGTACACTCTACGAAATAAAAACTCTATAGATAACAAATTACATTAATTTAAAAACGCGCTGTTGTGTAAAATGTTATTATTATTTTTTTAAATTAATATTAATTTATCTGATTAATATTTTATAGTTAACTTACTTATTTATTTATAACAATATAAACTAATTAAGTATTAGGCAACGATAATGGTAATTTTATCATTCATACAAATGTTGTGCCAACTTTTGTTTGGAAATTATGTATTGTACAATGCTATTAGTTGCCATAAAAATGCATTTACTATTAAATATATTTTCATTTAGAGCTGTGATAGTCGAGTGGTGAGACCGTGTGACTGTTTCGAAGCGGTCACGGATTCGAACCCCGGGCAGGCACCAATGAGTTTTTTTATTAAAACTTATGTGTCTAATTGATAATAGCAATTTATCACACGCTTTTCGGTGAAGGAAAACATCATGAGGAAACCTGCATATATCTGGAGAATTCTGGAGATATGTGTAACCTATCAATCCGCATTGGAGCAGCGTGGTAGGTCTTAGCTCCAACTCTCTCCAGAAACGGAGAGAGGAGGCCCTATGCCCAGCAGTGGGATTGTAACGGGCCGTTACTTTACTTTTTTTTTATCGCGGCTTAGAGCAAAATATTCATTACTTTTGTATTATGGACCTCTGCAAAGTAAGTACTAAATCGATAATTATCTTTTCTTACTATAACATAGATTTTCTCTAATCGTTGATAATAGAAGAATTCATTTTTTTGTTCTGTTTTGTACATTTTTGTTCGTCATGCTTTAAGATTCTCTCAGCTGCAGCGTCAGATCTCGTCACTCATCAATAATGATACTGTGATGGACACGGCAGCCAACGTGCCCGATGCGTTAAAACTGCTGGGTACCCTGTCTGACATCGCGGATAATCCTTTATTACTGAATATCTCAAGTGAGTAGTGCCATCGAGAAAATCTAGATATGTAAAAGATGAAGTATATATATGCTCCTTACAGACTACCGCCTGAACCGATTTTATTTAAATTTGCAAACAATCTTTAGATTGTAATAGCGGATAATCCTGTTAAATAAATAAATAAAGTCTGGCGGCGATAAGAGCATTTTTTAAAATGTCAACGAAATTTTTTTTGAACTGAATTCGAAAGCGGACTGGGTCACAGCAACACGTGAGCGCAATGCGAGTTTAATAGAATGTAGAAATAGCGTAATATTGAAGAAAATAACGTTACACAAGACACCGTCATTATGAAAGAGTGCCATTGCAATAGTATAGACCAGTGTCTCCTAACCTTTTTATGCCCTTTCCCACTTTAGCCTTTTAATATTAAAAAAATTAATCATTCACTTAAGAAACCTAAATGATACATCAAATTAAAATAAAACATAATAATAATTTACCGTAATTATTAAGAATTTGCTTTTTCTCGTTAAATTCATCACCGAAATCTGGTGTTGTATGGTACCGATCAAAGGATTCAACTCGGTTGGAGTCAGTATCCCCCCTCCCTAAAAAATTGAAATTGCCCCCCTGCGGGACGTGGGCTACACGTTCGAATACTCTGGTATAGAATATTCTGCACTTGCCACAAAAAAACAAAAAATCATTTGAATATGTGAAAATATGTAAAAAAAAAGAATTTGTATATATGTGCCTGATTATTTCCTTAACGTATTTTTTAAAATGTTATATAAAATATAAAAAAATTAGAAAACTTTTGGTTTTCAGAAAATGGATTGCACGTAAGCGATATATTCAAGAACACGAAAAGGCTAAAGCGATATTTGATGAAACACTTGGAACTGCCTGCAAAAGTCATTAACAGTATAATTGCAGCTGAATTCGGTTTTGATGGTGTAAGTAGTAATTATTGAACTGCACTTTTACAGAAACACGTTGAGTATGAGCTGTGTGGTAGTGAAATGGTGCGACGAGGTAGTCACGGGTTCAAAGCAGGGCATGGTGTCTAAACCAAATAGCTTTTCTGTTAAAACACCAGCTGAATAGCACTCTGCGCCGATCCCTCGGTTTCTAGGTTATGTAATTTGTACAAGTTCAGTGAATCATTAGATGTTAACTTGAGTACAGCCTGTGTTTTTCGTAGATTATTAATACAATGTATAAATAATCAATTTAATTTTAAACAATTTGTATTTTCTTCTAAATTATTTCATTTATAGGCTTTTTATTATGGTTAATTAATAAATGTAATTTTGAACCTTATTAATTTATTAATCTGTGATTGTTGTGATGAAAGTCTTTGCTTTTAAACTATTATGCATATACGTATGTAATAATTTAATTGTATTAATCGGTTTAATCACTAGCGAATCAAAAAATAAAAATACAATTAAAAAACATATGTGTCTTGCAATTTCTTACGGTATTTTTCATGAGATTGCAAAAGTTATAAGCAACACGTTTGCCTTATAAATATATATTCTACATTCTATAACGAGCTATGGAAATTTCAATTTTCAGATAATGCAAGGAAATTTAAACAGATGTGATGCGGAATCTATTGTTAGAATCATAAAAGTTAAAAATGTTGCGCACCTAACAGCTTTGGTCGACAAATTGTGTGCATTCCCAAAGAAAGATGTACAAACTTTAGTAATAGGTCTAATTTTGGAATTGGATGTAGGAAAATTTATCTCTATGGTATGAATCTTGTACAAACTTTTATTACATACTAGTTGTGGTTGTGGCTTCGCCCGTGTTAATATCAGTTAATTTAATTGAAAGGAACATACAAGTTGTCATTCTGACACTATAACAGAACTACCTTGCTATAATCCGCGCGGGTTAAGCGAATGCATGCAAAGCTAATGTGTATGAAGCAGGCAAAATTTACGTACCTTACACACGCAGGACAAGACACCACACGCACCTCTAGACTCCTCCACCAGCAACAAAGCACACAATCAGCACACACAACCACCACCACAATCTCGACGATCGTTTCGCTCCGAAACCGAAGCATCATCAGGAGGATAGGCCCCACGATAAAATCGCAATGCATTGCGATTTTGTGCCTGTAATATGCAATTCCGCAAAGTAACGCCTGATTCTATAAATCATTTTGTCATTCTGAGTTAACTATAATAGGTAGAAACACGCTGTGTGGGACTTTTTTGAAAAAAATTAGTAGATCTACAATTCTCTACTACATTTCTTTAATGTATCTCTGTTGTTTAACGCGGCGTACGCAAATAAAACTTTAATCAAAGGACTTCTTTTACAACTGCGCAATATCTTCAACACAATTAAAAAACCTAATTTAGTATTACCTTAAACCTTCCGGAGTATTCCATTATCTTTTAATAAAAATTGTACAAAAATCCGTTCAGTATATTTTGAGAAAATCGATGACATACAGTCAGACAGCTTGGGGACTTTGTTTTATAATAATCCGGCTGACTAGAATAGACCACCCTCTTTCTTACCGAGGGGTCGTAAAGGCGACTAAGGTAAGTTGACGTCAGGCAGGCGGCCGGTCGTAAAATACATAGCCAAATCATGTGACAACATTTTTGTAACATGTTGTGTCGACCCCACTTAAAGTGGGATAAGGGCAGGATGATGATGATGATGATAATACACCACGAAACGTATTACACATTTACACACGCTTTGCGATTTTGTCGTGGAGTCTATCTCCTGATGATGCTTCGGTTGCGGGGCGAAACAATTGTTGAGTTTGTGATAGTGAACGTGTGTAGTGCTTGTGTATTGTGGTGGAAGTGGTGGAGGTTTGTGCATGTGTTTTTACGAATCCTGCACGTATCGGGTATGAAAGTACGAATAATCCACTATACATTTAACACTATAAATATTTTATATTTACTGTATCGCGGATTATAGCAAAATAATTGTATTATTACTTTTGTATTACACATTTATTTGCTCAATTATAGACTATAGTAAAGCTTTCCATAGATAGGCGATATGTATTACAAGCTCTCTGATGACACAAGAATAACTGAACTCGGTGATATGATAGTGGCTGTGTTTCGGATGATGTCCATTGACAGTTTTATACCAACAGAGTTGACGACCTTTATACAAAACAAAGAATTTGATTTTAGTTATATGAACTTGACAATGTAAGTATCATTCTTTCTTTCTATCTTTTTAAACAATAGACAAGCACTGTTGGACAAAGGTTTCTTTAAAGGACTTCTGCGACACACTATCTTGTGCCACCTGGATCTGTAGCGACTTTTTGAGACCGTCGGATCGTCATCCACCTCGGGAGTCAGCTTACATTAAGTTTTTCGGCGCCAAAGTCAAGGGGTGACAAAGTCGGTCGGCCTCCTCGTGGCGCACCCTGGGCAGGCCTTTGGAATACTCAAATATAATACATATTTGAGTATTCCATAGGCTTGGCGAATGGACCACTGTCGGGTGGCCAGTCCAGTTGTCCATCTGATCAACAGAGGGCAATCTGGATGGGCCGGGGACTCCGAGGGGGATGGGTGGACTCTCCAATAGACTACGGGTTCAGTTGGGCTAGATGACAACAAGAGACACACACCATGTAAACAATGACTCTGACCTGCATCAGAGAAGAAAAAGAAATTCGCAACTCATTGAGCTATGTCCGTCACATTGGTCCTTCGATGGATCTTCTCATTTCTGAATTCATCACGCAGAGGATCCATCTTTCCATCTGAGCTACTCTGAGTTTTATGAGATCCATTGTTAGCAACGTAAGCAAAGCAAGCAATGTTAAATTGATGTACATAATAGACATAGTAGAATCGACGTCAACTTGCGGCTCCTGCTTTGCACCTTACAAAAGAACCTAAAGTCCTTAGTAGGATTGGGTATAGGATTTTATAATAAAATTCAATCAATCAATTTTAGCTTAGCCATTAGAGCAGTTGAAAACAACTAATAAAAGAAGGCTGATACATAAATCCTTCTGTTAAACGCTAAATGACATTTTTGTATAAAATCGTTCATTTACCTACTGAATGATAGATGGTGCTGCGTCGTAATAAAACGAAATTATGCTAGGGAGATTATTTGCCCCAGATATACATAGGGTGATGATATGGAAACAAAGACCCGGCGATGCTTCTGCGCTCGCCCGCCCTCCCGGTGACGCTATCAAAGCCTTTAAGGCTAACAACATTTCTCCTATCGGCTCAAGTGCAGGTGTGTAAACCTTCTATACAATTGAGGATACGTAAATCATGCGTGGATATAGCTACTTTTTGGATAGTAATGATGAAATTGAATTATAGGAATTATGTAGTAAAAAGAGCAACCTAGTTTCTTACTGGCTTTCTAGGTGGGGACAGATTTCCGAACTAGCAGTAGACTTGACGATTCAAAAAGCACCTGTTCACAAGTTTACTAAAATAATGAATAATTAAATTTGTTGAAAACCTTTTTTATTAAAAATTAATTTAATGACCGTTTTGTTGCAGATTAACTGAAATAGTTGATTTGTTTCAATCAACATTTGGTGAAACAGAATCGTTTAAGACGCTTAAGGAAATCGTGGATTCTGCAGTTCTTGGATTGCAATATATACATAAATTCGCTATAAATCAAAATGTTAATGCCGTAGAGGAAGTAACTGATGTAGTAATATCGCGTGTTGGCGACAAATTCGGAATAAAAGCAGGATTTCAAAAAATTTCTGTACTACTTGACAGTTTCAAAGATGCAATTTACGATATTAGTTCAGGGGATATAATTTCAACCATCTTTAATATGTAAGTTATGTTTATTATGGAACTTTTTACTTAAATACTAGTAAGAGCATCTACCCAAATTCATACATAATCCTACAACTGAGGTTGTCTGCAAAAAACGATGTAAAGCGATAAAACTGCCTTATACTATTGTTTATTTTGCTGTTATAGCCCAGCGGTGAGACCGTGTGACTCTTTCGAGGGGAACACTAATTCAAACACGGGCAGGCACCAATGAGTTTTTCTATTAAAACTCATGTGTCTTATTGATAATTGCAATTTATCACTCGCTTTTCGGTGAAGGAAAACATCGTGAGGAAAACTGCATATCTCTAGAGAATTCTGGAGATATGTGTAACCTACCAATCCGCATTGGAGCAGCGTGGTAGATCTTAGCTCCAACCCTTCTCTCCAGAATTTTTTTTACTTTACGTTTAATAAATTCTAATAAATAAAAAAGTAGATAACGCTTTCAAGCTCCAACTCTTAAGCGTTGTTGAGTTCCCTCATCTGAACTCAATCCTGATAGCAGCATCAGATTATGCTTATCATAAACATGCATTGAAACTGAACCAGTATGTAAAATTTCAGCCCAATCGAACACCAGAAAGAGAGTCAAATTTAACTTGCAAGTTTCCACCTTCACATGCAAAACATAATATGAATGTTGTTAATTTTATCACTACTTTTATCTCTCTTTAAGCTGTGATAGCCCAGCGGTGAGACCGTGCGATTCTTTCGAGGGGGACACGAGTTCAAACCCGGGCAGGCACCAATGAGTTCTTCTATTAAAACTCATGTGTCTAATTGATAATTGCAATTTATCACACGCTTTTCGGTGAAGGAAAACATCGTGAGGAAACTTGTATATCTCTAGATAATTCTGGAGATATGTGTAACCTACCAATCCGCATTGGAGCAGCGTGGTAGGTCTTAGCTCCAACCCTTCTCTCCAGAAATGGAGAGAGGAGGCCTATGCCCAGCAGTGGGATTGTAACAGGCCGCTACTTTACTACTACTTTTATCTCTCTATATTTCAGCTTTTCACGGATTACTAATTTTGCAACGAAATTTTTGCCTAATAAACAAAAGCACGACTTCCTATTCTATTTCACGCTTTTGGCGAAGCTTACCGAAGGTGCGCAGAAAATTGTGTACATTAATATGCACATAGAACACTTGATGTATAATGTGTCTCTGCGACATCCTCGTGCTATTGATGTATTGTTGAAGATGCAGCCCGATCTGATTACCAAAGGCTTAGAGGGTTTGGCGGACGCTGGAAGAATACAGGTATTTGTAACAATTTAACTGATTTTAAATTATTATCAAAGATAATTAAAAATGAAATAATAATAATTAAAAACCATTATAATTTTCACACAACACAACATGCTACAAGCATGTTGTCACATGATTCGGGTACGTATTTTACGACCGACCGCCTGCCTGACGTCAACTTACCTTAGCCGCCTTTTACGACACCTCGGTAAGAAATGAGGGTGGTCTATTCTATTCTGCCGGATACCACACGGCACATACCTTAGTCGCCTCTTACGACACCTCGGTAAGAAATGAGGGTGGTCTATTCTATGCAGCCGGATACCACACGGCAATTTGGACTTCACGGTCTCGTAAGCAGCTAAAACACGAGTTCTCCGTACAAAAAATTACATATCTTTGGAAATTGATGACGGATCGCAGTGATCAAAGTATTAAATAAAGCGTCTCAGTGTTACCTATCGTTTGACGCATCGTTCAGCATCGTTCAGCATCGTGAGTGTTGTAAGTCCAAAGTTATTCAAAGATAACCACCTCAAATTGAGGTTAAATTGTGAAAAGTGTGCAGTTTTTCGTAAAAATAAAAAGTTTGGTGTGGTGCCGAGCAGTGCTCTCTTCACCAATAGGTGGAGGCTGTGAAGCTTCACCGTTCTACATTTTTTGCGCGCCGAAAACAGTTGTTTTTGGCGCCAAAATCAACGAATTCCCGTTAACGACCACGTGGTTTTTTGCCACGGAGGTCGTGGAAGGAGCAGTGACAGCGCGCCGAAACTTTTGGAGAAGAAAGTTTGACATCAAAAAACGTGGAATCCGGTTAGAGAAAAACTTTTGGACATTCGGTTTTTAAAATATAGTAAATTTAAGATTGAAACTTTGATACTGAATAACTTGTGAACTAAATTAAAAATTCAAATTCTGCAATTGCTATATTTTGCGCGCTAAAAAGATCTACGCGGCCACAAAATTTTGGAATTTTTCGGCAATCGACTCGGAAGTTATTCACAAAAAACCAAATTTTTCTTAAGAATTTGGTTTTCTTCCACCATTTTTAAAATTTTTATATTAATCAAATTCAATTTTTTCACTGTAGTTATAGAGGCTTTTATTCTGCAAATTTTGAATATTTTTGCATGATTTTAGGCTTAGTATTTCAGGAGATATTAATTTTTAATGTTTTATCCTTATAATTCGTAAAATATTAATAAATTAATAAAGTTAACGGTACGAAAAGGGTTAAATAAGCATTTTCAATATATTTAAGCCCAAACTAGGGCTGAATATCTTTGAAAACGCCGAATTCGGAATTTTCCGCCATTTTTACCTTTTGTAAGATAAAGTTCGAATTAGTATATCTTCCAAAATATCCGGCCGGGAGACTCCGCGTTTTCGCTGGTGGGGCGGGCGAAAAGCAGACTATATTTTAAAACTAGTTTTAAGGCCATAATTCAACAACTTTGAAAAATTATTGGGACCGTTATTGGCCGATAGAGAAAGTCGAACCGACCTCAGGAGTGAGGGCCCGAAGTCTCTACGACCTCCGGTTGCCGAGTTACAGGCTTTTCAAACACGGCACTGACAGCTCGGCGGCCATCTTGAAAAATTTCAAGCGGTCGCTATTCTGTGGTTGGAAGGCCTGAAAACTCCAGATTTTGGATTCAGGCGAAGGGGCTGATTGACCACCTGTTGCCAAACCAGACAAATCGGAGCATACTTTTTCTGCACAACCAAAAAATGGTCTAGACGCATAGAACAGGTCGAGCCGGTTATAAAAACCCCAAACACCGACCCTCTGCGGCCAACGAAGACGAAACTGGAGCGGATCAAATTTTGACATTGACAGCTTCGGCGCCATGTTGAAAAGTTTAAATCCGCTGTCGTTCCCGAACCGCTCATCGTAGAGAGTCGGGGTTTCTTCCATCGACACTGGCCACCTGAGAGCCAATATCTGGACCCCCCCCCCGATAGTTTCAGTAGGTCAAAAATTTTTAGTCCTGGAAACGATCCCACTCGATAGAGCTCGTCGAGCCCATCACGACAAACCAAAGCTCGACCTACTTCGGACGTGTGGTTCCTGAGATACGGCAAATTCTAAAAAACTTGACCGCCATCTTGGCTTATTTACAAAAATACGAATTGCCATATCTCATCGACCCTTAGGGCTATAAGATTGCGACGGGTATCATTCGAAAGGGCCTGACGAGCTTTACCTGTTTATGTTAAAACCTTGACTCTAGGTAGAGTTAAAAAAAAAAAAATTTTTGGTCTCTACATTGTTAGCGATTGACTTCTTGGGGATTTTTTTTTTGGAAATTATTACTTAAATTAATACTTACAGCACTGCGTCTTTTGACCGATTATTTTTTCTTGTTAAAAACTTTTTCTTGTTACCGTGACAATTTGACTAACTCTTCCCTTTACTGGAAGAATTATTAGTTATAAGTTTTATTTACGAAAGCAGACATTACGTCTGCCAATTTAAGCTAGATTAGACGTGACATAAGTCCACTCTATACACGGTGCAGTGCACGACTGATATAGAGTCGACACCGGGACAGCTCTATACACTGCCCGCGGATATAAATGAGTGTCCGAAAAAGCATTGACAACTGGGAAGAAGGAGGCACTAGTGCTCAGCCCAGTCAGACCTCCCCGCATTCGCAAAAGCCCATATTAAAACAGGCCGCCAAAACCCCCACTAAGAAAATGCTCACTACGCCTTTGGAGTCGGACAAGAAAAGACCGTGGGAGGAACGGAACATGAGTAGCAGGGAAAAAGCCGAGATATGGCCAAATGGGCCAAACGCCAAATGGGTGAATCGCGAAATGTGAGGACTGACATCAAGAAAGACGTGGAAGAAGTACTGCTCATTCTTTACACTCTTTTCAAGGAAGCAACACAGAGTAATATGGGCTCAGACGAAATAAAAACAGCAGTCCAACCGCCACCTCCTCCACAGACGGAACCAATCAAGGAAGGATTCGAGGTCGAGCTTATGAGGAAAATTGCTGAGCACTCCAGTCTCATAAAGGAATCTACTTCAGAGGTGAGAAAACTACATGAGTGCTTCATGAAAGTTAACAACGAATGTGGCGAACGCCTGTCCTACGCGAGAGTTGTAGCTGGTTTTAACGGACACAAGCAAACGGACAGAGAGCCGCTACATTCGGTGTTAATATCATCAAAGGACGACCAGAACACTGGGGAAGAGGTCTTAGAGGAAATAAGGACCGCAGTTCAGGCCAAAGAAGAAGGTATTAAAATTAACAGAGTAAGAAAGGTGAAAGAAAGAAAAGTCATCCTGAGCTGCAAGACAGTGGAAGAAAGGGACAGAGTCATAGAAAAAATAGAAAAAGCTGGGAATCTGACAGCGGAGGTCATTAAAAATAAGGACCCCCTGATTATACTCAGGGATGTTCGAAAGAACATTAGCGATGAAGACGTCCTTAAGGCCATGAAAAAACAAAATGGCAATATTTTTAAAGACCTGACGCAGGAGGAAAGTTTGGTGGAGATCCGGTATAGGAAGAGAGCCAGAAACCCTCTGACAAATCATATAATTGCAAGGGTCTCTCTAAAAATATGGCACAGGGCTACCACAGTAGGTGCACTCCACATAGATATACACATGACCAGAGTAGAGGATCACTCCCCCCTCATACAGTGCTCTATGTGTCTGGGTTATGGGCACACAAAGCGCTTCTGTAAGGAAACGACTGAGAGGTGCAGCCACTGTGGCGGCGCTCATAACAGAGGCGAATGCGACGAGAGATATAGGGAGCCGACCTGCTGTAACTGTGAAGTCGCCAAACTGGACAAGCGCAATCACAATGCGTTCAGCGAAGATTGTCCAGTAAGAAGGCGATGGGACGATATAGCACGGTCGGCGGTAGCCTACTGCTAAGGTCCTCCCCAGGGTTGGGGCAGCAATTAAGAACGTCAGCGAAAGACCTTTCTATATTATACAGGCCAACCTGCAGCGCAGTAAGCTCGCCACCCAAGAGATGCTAATGGAATCCGGTAAGAGAGGGGTCGATATTGGATTGATCCAGGAGCCGTATGTAGGGGGTCAAAGTAGAATGAGAGGGCATAGAGGGGCCCGAATATTCCAATGCATCAGCAGCAGTACCAGTGTTGTGAAGGCAGCGATAGTTGTCTTCAACAAAGACCTGAGCGCGACTCTGGACACAAAACTGACAACTGAAAATATAGCTATAGTCAGAATTCGAACAAGCGTAGGGGAGTTGCTCTTGGTCTCATTCTACTTCGAACCCACACTGGCTATCGAACCATACCTGGATTCCTTGGGAAGTGCTCTGAATAGCGCCAGCCCGCAGCATGTCCTCGTGGGTGGCGATGCCAATGCAAAGAACCTATGGTGGGGTAGTTGCAAGACTGACCGCCGGGGCGAAGAGTTGGCCGGTGCTTTGGATGAGTGGGGACTACAAATCCTTAACCAGGGAAACACTCCGACCTTCTACACGGTCAGGGGCGGAAAAATTTACTCGAGCCTCGTCGATGTCACTGCCTGCTCTGCAGATATGTTAGACCTTATGGATGAATGGAGGGTAGATGAAGGTCTGACCACTTCCGACCACAATGCAATCTGCTTTAAGGTCAAGCTACAACGAATGATGGGGATTACTATACAGAGAACCACACGCAAATTTAACACCAAAAAAGCCAACTGGGTTGATTTTGATGCAAAACTCGCTCAGTTGATAGATGAAACTAAAATAGATGTCAGGGAAATAGGAAACATAGAAAATTACAATAGTTTAGAGGACACAATACATAAATACACCCAGATAATAAATGAAACTTGTGAGAAATGTATACCCATAAAGAAAAGTAGCGAAAAAATAAGAATACCTTGGTGGAATGCAGAACTGGCCGCGTTAAAGCGAGCAGTGACAACAAGAAAAAGGAGGATAAGGTGCGCCGCCCCGATCCGCAAGGCGATGGTTGTTAGGGAGTATCTGCTGGCAAAAAGTAAATACGAGCTGGAAGCAAAACGGGCTCAGGTCGCGAGCTGGAAGGACTTCTGCGAAAGGCAGGATAAGGAGGGAATGTGGGACGGGGTCTACAGGGTTATAAGGATGAAGAATAGGAGACAAGACGACTTACCATTAACTAAAGACGGTATAACCTACAGCCCTGTAGACTCCGCCAGGCTTCTTGCGGAGGTCTTCTATCCAGGCGACCGGACCACGGGAGAGGTTGCCGGCCATCAGCGAATTCGCGAAACCGCAGCCACTGTAAATAATAAAAAAGAAGGTGAAGTCTTGGATCCTCCCTTTACATTGGATGAGTTGGACATAGTGTCTAAATCGTTCAATCCTAGGAAGGCTCCAGGAGCGGACGGGTTCACTGCCGACATCTGTCTCCGAGCAATAGCCCAAAATCCACAGCTGTTCTTGGGAATCGCCAATAAATGCCTGGACATCGGCTATTTCCCGAAGATCTGGAAAACGGCTACTGTGGTCGTCCTTCGCAAACAGGGGAAGGACGACTACACTAGCCCGAAATCCTACCGCCCAATCGGCCTGCTCCCGGTACTGGGGAAGATCCTCGAGAAGCTGGCTGTCGGAAGGATTAAGTGGCACATCCTACCTAGGATGAGTACTCGCCAATACGGGTTCACGCCACAAAAAAGCACCGAAGACGCCCTCTATGACTTGATAAAACATATCAACAAGGGACTTAAACTTAAAAAAGTCGTAGTCGTAGTATCACTAGACATAGAGGGCGCCTTTGATAGCGCATGGTGGCCGATGATTAGAATCCGATTGGCTGAGGAAGAGTGTCCGGTTAACCTAAGACGGCTGATGGACAGTTATCTCCGGGACCGTGAGGTGCGAGTTAGGTACGCGGGAACGGAGTACCCCAGAAAAACCGAAAAAGGCTGCGTTCAAGGGTCTATCGGGGGTCCCACGTTGTGGAACCTACTTCTGAACCCACTACTGAAGGAGCTGGAAGCGCGCGGGGACTTCTGTCAGGCCTTCGCCGATGATGTCGTTCTTGTTTTTCGTGGAGAGACCGGACTTGAAATCTCTAGGCACGCCAATGCCACACTTGCTCATGTCCGGGAGTGGGGTGTCAGAAATAAGCTGATCTTCGCACCGCACAAAACAAAAGCGATGGTCATAACAAAAAAGCTAAAATATGACGACCCACTTCTGACCATGGGCGGGGTGGACATCGGCCTGTCTAGAGAAATCAAAATCTTGGGACTGACCATAGACGACAAACTTACCTTTAATAAACACGTCGACGAGGTGTGTGGGAGGGCATGCGCGCTTTACAAGCAGCTGTCACGGGCAGCCAAGGTTAGCTGGGGTCTCTACCCTCCTGTAATAAGAACAATCTACACCGCTGTACTCGAGCCCGTGGTCTTATACGCAGCTAGTGCATGGGCCCCTGCCACCAATAAGCTGGGAGTTAAAAAGCGCCTGGACGCATTGCAGAGAGGCTTTGCCCAAAAACTAACTAAAGCATATCGCACTACATCTTTAAACTCTGCCTTAGTGCTGGCGGGAATACTCCCTCTCGAAAAAGACCATAATTTTCTCAGATAAGTTGGGCAAAGATTTTGGAGCAGTTATAAGTCCTTACCTTACACAATCAGTAATTAACTATTGTTCTCCAGGAGCAACTATTGATTATATATTGAATAGCTTAAATTGTAATGACCTTGATTATAACACTACAGTTATATTGATGCTTGGTGACAGCCTAAATATTAAAAGGCCACAGATAACAAAATATATTGAAAAATTATTACTATTAAATGAAAAATTTAAATGTAATTTTTTTATATGTGCCTTTCCCTACTCTAATATGTTGAACAATAAACAAAATGAGCACATATATAATCTAAATATACATTTGTAAAATTTGACATACCGTCATAGTGACGCTATATTTTACTTTGACATTAATAAATTTATTTCCTCGTTTAAGTTAACTAGAGATACTATGTATCTGTCTAAAAAATGTTACAGGAATCTAGCTTCACTGCTAGCCTATAATTTAAGTGATACAGTTACATCTGTTGTAGCTAAGTCTATTGACTCCTATACAGATTGTACAATAAGTACAAATTTTTCATATATTGACACATGTACTAGTAGTAGTACTAATAGTATATCAAGTAATATTTTATGTACGGAAAATATTACTTTAAACTAGGTATTAAGACAACAGATAGACCTTGTAAATTGAATATTGTTCACCAGAACCTGCAAGGTCTATCTGGCAAGGAATTTGAAGTTGAACTGTTTATGAATAAATTTAATGTAGATATTTTATGTATAACCGAGCATTGGTTAAACAGTTCCAACTTCCTGTTAAATATAAAAGGTTATAATGTGTCCAGTGCGTTCTTGAGGAAGACCGTCATTCGTGGGGGATCTTTAATACTAGCTCACTGTAGATTAAATTGTAAAGAACGGAATGATATTGTCGGTCTTTCTGTGGAACGTACCATTGAGCTGTCTTGTGTAGAGTTGGAGCGCTATATTATAGTTTCTGTGTACCGCCCACCCTCCAGTGATTATATGCTATTTGAGAGTGTTATGGAGGAAGTTTTAAAGAAGACATGTAAATCTTCAAAAAAAGTTTTAATCTGTGGAGACTTTAATGTTGACATACTAGTGGATACCAGTACTCGTTGTAGGTTGCTTAATTTATTTCAATGTTTTGATATGATTAATGTGTTTAACGAACCTACTAGGATAACTGCAGACTCGGCTACCGGTATTGATAATATTTTTACTAATTACAGCTGTAATATCTTAGAAAAATCTATAATAAGTCGCTTAAGGTCTGATCATAGTGGACAAATTATATCTGTTCCCAACATTATAAATAACAAAAAGCAATTTATTAAATTCAGGCCTATCACGTCTCATAAAATAAAGCGATTTCAAGTAAAAATATTATCAAAATTACCACATATTGACAAAAGTTGCGGTAGTTCAGATGATCTTTTTAATGCTCTCTTTGGAATTATTGGTAGTGAATTCGATAAGACATTTAATATTATAGAAAAAGAAGTCTCCAAACATCTCAGGTTTAGCGATTGGGCTACTAATGGCATTTATAAGAGTAGAAACAAGTTATTTGATCTGTATGCAGAAAAGCAATATAATCAGTCCCCCACTTTCTTAGAATATGTAAAAAAATATTCGAAAATATTTAGAAATGTCTGCGCACAGGCCAAATCACTTCACATTAAATGTAAAATAATGAACTCTGAAAATAAAATAAAAACAACTTGGGATGTTATAGGAGATTGATAAATAATAGATCGTTTGACGTTCATGGAGAGACTGACATTTATTTATAATACGTTTCAATTTACACAATATGTCAATTTTGTTACAAGATTAACACCTCCGCTTAACAAAATTAAGAAATAATCTAAATACAACAAAAAAAAATTACAGATACTGCGAAACAGGTAGAATGCCAAGTCCTTCAGTGAAATATTTATGTTTGACAGATCCTAAACTTTTGGTTAAAATATCTGCTGGCATT
Organism: Morpho deidamia; assembly: GCA_947086505.1. Lineage (NCBI taxonomy): Eukaryota > Metazoa > Arthropoda > Insecta > Lepidoptera > Nymphalidae > Morpho > Morpho deidamia. The sequence continues at coordinate 646,241 of CAMTZC010000009.1, forward strand.
TCAGCTGTTTCCAGATAATCAATTTTAACAAAATTATTTGCAACAGCTTCTCTTATAAAATGGTATCTTATATCGATGTGTTTTGATCTCCGATGGTATATTGGGTTAAGAACCAACTTTTGTGCACTTTGGCAATCATTATATAAAACAATAGGTTCTGAAATACCTAAAATTTCAAACAACAAATTTTTTAAATAAATAGCTTCTTTACTAGCTTCTGATAGTGAAATATATTCAGCTTCTGTTGAAGACAGTGCCACATTTCTCTGTTTCCTACATTCAAAAGATATAACTGTATTTGACATTTTAAAACTAAAACCAGAAAAAGACTTTCTGTCATTATTATCTGAACCCCAGTCTGCATCTACATAACCCTTAATATAAGACTCATCTTTGGAAAATACAAGACCATAGTTTTTAGTACCTTTTAAATATTTTAAAATTCTTTTTAAATGTTTCCAATGAGTTCCATCATATGAATTATTAAACTGACTTAGATAACTGACACTATATGCAATATCTGGTCTGGTTAACACTGCCAGATACATCAAACACCCTACCAGTTGTCTATATGGATAATTATTATCACAACTATTTTGAGATTTTTCTAGCTTTAAATTTATCTCCATAGGAGTTTCTGCTGTTTTACAATCCTTTTTTTTTTTTTTTTTTTTTATTGCGTAATAGGCGAGCGCTTGACTGTAATCATGCCTGATGGTAAGCAATGATACAGTCTAAGATGGAGCGCGCTTGCCTAGAAGATGCCTATTCGCCCTTGCTTTGAAGGTACCCATATTATATGACTCGGGAAAAATAGATGCCGGGAGAGAATTCCATTCCCTTGCCGTGCGCAGTAAAAAAGAAGACGCGAAGCGCTTCGTGCGCCTTCGTGGGATGTCAATAACGTAAGGGTGGAACTTCTCCCGGTGCCTAGCGGTGCGTTGATAGAATGGTGATGGAGGGACAAGGTTATGGAGTACTTCAGCACACTCTCCGAAATATATCCTGTAGAATACCGATAGACAGGCAACCCTGCGCCGATGTTGAAGACTGTGCAATTTGGTATCGGAAAATCCAACATGTTAAATCTTTTTAATAGGTTTTCTACATATTGTTCTTGATCAATAGTTATTACATTATTTTTCACATTAACTCTTAAGCCTAAACACTGTTTAATCTGACCTAAATCTTTTATTTCAAATTTACAACTTAACTTATTTATCAAATCTTTAGTTGTCATTATACAGTTAGAGAAAACAAAAAAGTCATCGACAAATAATGCTACAATAACTTTAACATTTTGATCACATTTTACAAAAAGACATGGTTCATATTTTGATTTTTGATAACCTAAACTTATTAAATAATCATTTATTCTTTGATACCAAGCTCGAGATGATTGCTTAAGGCCATATATAGCTCGTTTTAATTTTAATACTTTGTTATTTTCACTACTAGCTTCATAACTCACAGGTTTTTGCATATACACAGTTTCCTTCAAATAACCATTTAAAAAAGCTGTGGTAACATCGAGATGGTGTATATCTAAACTAAGCTTTGCTGCTATGGCAAATAACAACCTCAATGTGGAATATCGAAGCACTGGAGAAAAAGTCTCATGATAGTCAATACCTGGTTTTTGTGAAAAACCTTTAGCCACTAACCTTGCACGGTACCTCACTTTTCCAGCACTGTCATTTTTTTTTTTAAAAACCCACTTGCACTGTACTATTGTTGCATCCGTAGGTTGATCAACAAGTTCCCATGCATCATTTTTTTTAAATGATTCCAATTCCTCTTTTATGCTTGCCCTCCAAAAGTGACTCTCGGGTCCTTTTAAGGCTTCTTGAAGTGTGATATCCTTTTCATCATGGCCTATAGACTCAGCAATGCACAACTGATTATAACCGAAACGATCTGGTACTTTCCTGTTTCTCTTTTGTGTAATTTCCCCACTGCGTATACTAACTGTTGAAATATCTGTATCAGGTATTACATCTAAGGTACTTTCTTCTGTACGGTCAAAAGAAGTATCATCTGGGATATAGGTATTATCACTATCTTCATATTCATCTTCAGAGTCTGTCCCCTCTGAAGTTATATTTGCTTTTTCTTTCATTTCTTTTTCCTCCGCTGAAGCTTTACACTCAACCGGAATATCTACTGTATTTTCATTTGAGTGTGGTTCCATTATGATGACATCTCTGCTAGTCATGATAGAGTTATTTTCTGGGTCATAAACCCTATAACCTTTCACATTCTCTGCATAGCCTACTAGAACTAGCTCTTTGGCTTTTTTATCCCATTTCAAACGTTTTTCCTTTGGAATATGTGTCATCACTTTACTTCCAAAAATTCTTACATGACTTAAGTCAGGTTTCTTTTTTGTCCAGGCTTCATAGGGAGTTATATTTTTTAAAACAGTCATTACTGACCTATTTTTCAAGTAGACAGAAGTATTTATTGCTTCTGCCCAAAATTTTTTAGATAAACCAGCATCAAAAATCAGACATCTTGCCTTTTCTACTAATGATCTGTTCATTCTTTCGCTCAAGCCATTCTGTTGAGGAGTATAAACATTAGTTTTTTGATGACCTATACCTGCATCTTTCAGGTATTCTTCGAATTCCTTGTTACAGAACTCTAGGCCGTTATCTGTCCTCAAGATTTTAATTTTCCTTCCTTTTTGATTTTCAACCATATTTTTAAACTGCTTGAAAAATTTAAAGGTTTCACTTTTTGCTTTGAGGAAATAAACAAACACCATGCGGCTGTAGTCGTCCACATAAATGAGAAAATACCTTGCTCCTCCAATAGAAGTTGATTCCATTGGTCCGCAAACATCTGCATGTATTATATCTAGAGGCTCAGTGCTCCTCATACCTGCATGACTAAATGGCAAACGTGTCTGTTTCCCTTCACAGCATGTAGTACATGTGTTTTTGTTTACTACTGACCTATCTGTACATGATATTCCTTTTACCGCTCCGTCTCTCATCTTGTCTAAACTGACATTATTTATGTGCCCCATGCGCCGATGCCAGACTTCACTTGATGCTAGCGCCGTTGCTGCCAACAACTGTTCTGTTTTACTTGTGTATAATCTGTACACACCTTGAACTAATTCGGCTATTCCAACGAGTTCTTTCTGTCGATTGTAGATATAGCAAAAGTTTTCTTTAAAGTCCACACTGTTGCCATTCTCAATTAACTGACTTACGGAAAGCAAGTTGGTTGTCAAATCTGGTACATACAATACATCCGAAACTGTAATGTCATATTCTACACCATTCGCAATTGTAATGATGTTTACATTACCAGAGCATATTACTGGAACACGCGTTTGATTAGCAACAATTATTTCTTTTGTTTCGTGTTCATATGATGGATTCAGAATGTTATTTTTTTTTGCAGTCATGTGTTGACTCGCCCCGCTGTCTACGTACCAATCGTTGCTATTAAATTTTCCACTTAAAAATATTGCACTGAATGCGTTCGATTGTTTCCTTTTATTTAACTCCGAGTTTGGGGCGTTGTTAGTACATTGGTTTTTATAATGGCCGGTCTGTTTGCATTTATAGCATTTTATGACTTTGACAGATTTTGAGTTGTCACAGACAAATTTTCTTTGGTTATTTTTTATATTGCTATATTTTTGTCTCTGTGTTCCTTTCGCGACAAAAGCATTCTCGGAACCTGAAACCGTACCAACTTCACTACACATGTCCATCAACTTTGTTTTTATGACATCTGCACTAATTTCGATGCCGGAATGTTCAATTGCCATCAACATAGGACTGTATTTTTCAGGCAATCCCGCTAACATTAATGCACCGATCCACTCATCTGTTATCTTGAATCCTGTACCTTGAAGTCGCTGGCCAGTTTCTATAATCTGAGTTACGTACTGAGTCATGGAGTCACAATTTTCTAGTCGAATGTTAATGAGCTTGCGTAACAAACTAATTTTTCTTGTATAGCCGGTATCATCAAACATATTTTTCAACTTGCTCCATAATTCATACGTAGTGGTTGCGTATTTGATGTGCACATAAAGCGATGGGTCTATTGTAAGCACTAGTTTAGCCTTTGCCTTGGCATCTTCAGTTATTTGGACTGTTGTAGCCGAAGCCGGTAACCTTGCTGTAATGGCGGACGCCATGCCTTCTAATACTAGTAAATTTTGCACCGCAAAACACCACTCCTCATAGTTTTCCCGGCCTTTCAACTTTGGTATATTTGCAATGTAGTTCGACGACGACATTTTGAAACACGAAAAACAAATTGTATAATTCGTTAAAACTTCTAGAAAAATTTTTAACTGGGCCCATAACCTGATAAATAATAGATCGTTTGACGTTCATGGAGAGACTGACATTTATTTATAATACGTTTCAATTTACACAATATGTCAATTTTGTTACAAGATTAAAGAAGTAGGCAGACATAAAATGCGTAATTCTGCCATAGAGCTGAAAATTGGGAATGAGTTTACTAATTCCGACGCAGAAGTGGCGAGTGTATTTGAACATTTTTTTCAGAATATACCCATTTCTACCACTGGCTCAATAAACTCATCCCCAATTGAAGCTCTTAATGTTTTAAAGGCCAGCGTCATGAAGTGCAATGTAAATTTTAAATTTAGACACATTTCTCCGCACGATATTGTTAAAACTTTTAAAAGTTTAAATATTAAAAAAACAACTGATTTATGGGGAATGTCTGTAAAGTTAATAAATAATGTTATTGAAATTATTGCACCTATTATGGCCAAGATCTTTAACAAGTCTGTAGACACAGGGACATTTCCAAATTTAATGAAGTATAGTAAATTGATCCCTGTCTTCAAATATGGTGATAAGAGCGACCCTAACAACTATAGACCCATCTCGATCTTGCCAACTCTTAGCAAGGTCTTTGAGAAAGTTATTCTAAATCAACTGCTCAAGCATTTTAATTTTAATAATTTACTTCACCCTGAGCAGTATGGGTTTACCAAGGGTCGGTCTACATCGGATGCGGGCGTAAGATTGTTGAAGCATATCTTTGATGCGTGGGAGAACTCACAAAATGCCATAGGGGTATTTTGTGATTTGTCCAAGGCATTTGATTGCGTTCAACACGAAACTTTATTACTAAAGCTTGGTCATTATGGTATTAAGGATCATGCACTTCGTCTCGTTGCATCTTATCTCTATAGCCGAATTCAAAGAGTGTGCATTAATGATGTGCAGTCATCCGGATCGGCCTTAGTTATGGGTGTGCCTCAAGGATCAATCCTTGGTCCCTTTCTGTTTTTAGTATATATAAATGATCTACCATATTTCATTCATAAAATTTGCGACATTGTACTGTTTGCTGATGACACATCTTTAATATTTAAAGGAAATAGGAATGACGATAATAATATTGACGAAGTAAACAGTGGATTGTCGCAGGTAGCTCATTGGTTCAGGCTAAATAATTTGGTACTAAACTCAAATAAAACGAAATGTTTAGAATTTGCATTACCTAATGCAGCTAAAACAGCAAATGAGCTCTTAATAGACAATGTACCACTAAAAACAGAAAATACAACTGTATTTTTAGGAATGACGTTGGATACAAAACTCCAATGGAGCACACACATAACAGCTCTCGCAGGGAAACTCAGTTCAGCAGCCTATGCTATTCGAAAGATAAGACAGTTTACAGACGTCGAAACAGCAAAACTAGTTTATTTTGCTTACTTCCATAGCATTATGTCTTATGGAATAATGTTATGGGGTAAATGCGCTGATATTGAGAAAATTTTTGTATTGCAAAAAAGAGCCATACGTGGCATTTATAATTTGAATTCGCGTGAGTCCCTGCGAGAGAAGTTTAAGGCAACAGGTATTCTTACGTTAGCTTCACAGTATATTTTTAGCAATTTGATTTTTGTGCATAAAAATATACATAATTATAAAAAGATTGGCGATGTATATAATAGACAAAGTAGGAACCGACATAAGCTTGCGGCTCCTGCTTTGCGCCTTGTAAGAGTACGTAAGTCGTTTGTGGGTTTGGGTATAAGATTCTATAACAAAATTCCACAATCAATTTTAACTTTGCCATTACAGCAATTTAAAAATACTGTTAAAAAGAGGCTGATACAGAAAGCCTATTATACCGTGGAGGCTTACATTGATGATAAGAATGCGTGGATATAGCTGCTCTTTGACCTTGCGCAGGATAGCTATGACAAAATGTAATTAGTATTAAGAATCTTCTTTTTTAAAAGAGCTCCACCGAGTTTCTTGCTGGCTCTTCTCGGTAGGACGGCTTTCCGAACCAGCAGTAAAGTTGACGATTCAAAAGCACTTGTTTACAAGTTTACTTGAATAAAGAATATTTTGAATTTGAATTCGATCTCAGAGTAAGAGAAGCTGCTACATTATACGAGGCAAAGAGGGGAGCACACCTGCCAGTACTGGGCGATAAGGTGGTGGAGATGAAAATAAAGGCACTAGATATGCAACATCCGGCGAAACGCAGAGCCATCAATTACGCGCTGATCGACCAAGCACGGACGGACCAATGCACTCAATCAGTGCGCATATTTACCGATGGAAGCAAAATAGACGGCAAAGTGGGCGCTGCCCTATCAGTCTGGTCAACAGAGAAAGAAGTAACCTTCCGTAAGTACAAACTGAGTCCGCACTGTACGGTCTATCAGGCGGAATTGCTGGCGCTGTGCCAAGCCACCTACCTGGCTCTAAAAAGTAGGGACAGAGAGTTCGGAATCCTCAGCGACTCCAGAGCGGCACTGGACTCAGTCACCGGCGATCACTCTCTCCATCCCTTGGTACATGAAGCCCTAGACAACATAAGGGTATGTCAAGCCCAAAATAAGGAAATCTCCCTGTTTTGGGTTAAGGCTCACGCAGGACTGGAGGGGAATGAGCGAGCCGACAAACTGGCAAAGGAAGCCGCTCTGGGGTTGAAGAAGAAGCCAGATTATGACAGATGCCCGGTATCATTCGTCAAGAGGCAGCTTCGTCTGGACTCTCTTGACGAATGGAACCGGAGGTACTCCAGCAGCGACACTGCATCTGTAACGAAAATGTTTTTCCCTGATGCAATTGAAGCATTTAATGTGGTCAGAAAACTGGAAATCACACCTCAGCTGACTCAAGCTTTGACCGGCCATGGTGGGTTCTCTCAGTATCTACATAGGTTTAGATGCAAAGACAACCCATCATGTGCTTGCGAACCAGGAGTCAGTGAGAGTTTGAGCCACCTATTAATTGAATGTCCGATATACGCAGTAGCCAGAAATAATTTTGAACAAGAGCACAATATTAAAATAAAGTTAGAAACATTAAAACAACTGATAAGCAATAAAAATAGCCGAAATAAGTTTATAAAATATTGCATAAAAATAGTAAAAAGTGTAAATAATAAAAACAGAAACTAAATGGTGTTTATACATATATAGTAATTATATAAATGGTAAAACCATAAAATAGAAGCACAACAAAATACAAATGTATAAAATAGCAGCAATATTTAAACAAAATTAGACTATATAAAACAACATGAATTAAAAATAAGATATAGCAATTAAAATATGAAAAATTTAGCCTCAGACCCACACAACTAAAATCATCTTGCACTGCGGTTACTAAAAAACAAAAATTACGTTAATAAGCACTAGAAAATAAGAAATTAATGTAACGTCACCGTCATGCAGACAGAAACATAGTAATGTACTACTTATGTATTAGAAGCATTAAAATTGTATTAGAATAAGCCCTATAAGTAATTAGAAATAAATATCCTGTTAATATCTAAGAAAGGAAATGTTAAAAATAAGCAATAATGTAATTAGAAATTAAGATATTAGAAAAATAAGAAACTAAAACTAGATATAATAATAAGTTAAAACAAAAACTGTAAAAAATGACTCTGATCCCCTTGTCAGAGGAATATAAAAAAAAAAAAAAAAAAGATACCACACGGCACATACCTTAGTCGCCTCTTACGACACCTCGGTAAGAAAGGAGGGTGGTCTATTCTATTCTGCCGGATACCACACGGCACATACCTTAGTCGCCTCTTACGACACCTCGGTAAGAAAGGGGGGTGGTCTATTCTATTCTACCGGATACCACACGGCTAAATAATTATTAAAAATAATAATTTAAAAACCTCATTCAAAAATAATATACCTGCAACATACTGGTTTATGAATTTTAGGAGTCTAAAATTTTATGTTGATTTGCCACAGAGCCTTAGATAAATGTTGAGAGCCTCTGGAACCAACGTCGTTGTGTGGTAATTCCTCAAATGCAAGTAACAAAATATGATTGTGATAAAACCATAAAGGATATACAATTGATTTTTCTATTTAAATAAGGATAAACAAATACTAATTATTTTTTTTTGACAAAACTCGAACAACACCATTTGACAAAGTTTACGTAATTGCCCTGTATTATATTGGAATTACACAAGACTAAAAATGAAACCTAACAATGTTTTTAAATGGTTGTATTTTCAAAACGCAAAGACTTGGAAATAGCTGTTATGTAAAAGTATTAAAATTAGTATTAGTATTTCAGTTAATAAAAGTGGTGAGAGTTAACAGTAATCTCAAACAGATGTTTTATTTTTAATTATCTTAAAGAAAACGTATCATATATTCTGAAAATATAACGTAACAACCCTAAAAGCAACCTAGCAAACTAAACGACAGGACGCGTCGACGCGTAACAAACGTAAAGAAACCCATTCAATAAGTTTATCTAATTTAATCATTCTTATTATTTGTAGATCATGACATCGAAATTAAATGATCCAGAACAAATGTTCTGTGACGCAGGCCGATTAAAAAATTTCTTCCTCGTATCTCAAAATGAAGCTTCTGAAATAAAATCAAAGTTATGCACGGAACCCTTTCAAAACTATATCAAGGACTTAATACAAAATCTTGGTATATACGATGTTAAGAGTAATGTAAGTTTATCATATAATTTATTATACTGATATACGTGACTTTGTCACAGAGTTGTTATACTAGAGTAAATGAAATACAAGATACACTGAAAGTCCCATAAGAAACGGTTAATCCCTTCTTATTTATAAAGTTAAACCTTCCTTGCGCTATCCTTTAGTAAAAACCATACAAAAACGGTTTTTTATAATAAGTATAGATAGAAGCATTGATGCAGCAATTAATTCATTGCTATACTTTTATGTTGGAAGCTGTGATAGCCCAGTTGTGACACCATGCGAATCTTTTGAGGGGAACACGAGTTCAAACTCGGGCAGGCACCAATGAGTTCTTCTATTAAAACTCATGTGTCTAATTGATAATTGCAATTAATCACACGCTTTTCGGTGAAGGAAAACATCGTGAGAAAACCTGCATATCTCTAGAGAATTTTAGATATATGTGTAACCTACCAATTCGCATTGGAGCAGCGTGGTAGGTCTTAGCTCCAACCCTTCTCCCCAGAAACGGAGAGAGGAGGCCTATTCCCAGCAGTGGGATTGTAACAGGCCGCTACTTTAATTTTACTACTTTATACTTTTATATGAAACATTTTTTTAAAATAATATGTATTATATAAATAATTTAAACATAATTTCACTGTTAATATAATTTTTCAGATAAATAGCATGGCATCACTGTTTGTGTTTGAAACTATAGGTAAAGATATCAGTGATCAACTGTATAGTGTCGATAGAAGTTTTGAAATACTCCGAAATTTCACCAAAGACGTAAGATCTTTCCAATTAGAAGAAAACCCACCTGTGAACTGGTCGAAAGCGTTCAATATTTCTGATGATTCAGAGTTGCTGCGAGTGTTTAAGGAGAAAGCATACTTGGGTAAACATATGCTGTGAGTTTTTAACACTTAATATTTAAGAAACTAGGTTTTTAGAAATTAACATAAACATTTTAACTGGTCTGTTACAATCCCACTGCTGGGTATAGGTCTCTTCTCTTTTTTTTCGAGAGAGAGGTTAGAGCTTAGATATACCACGCTGCTCAAATCTCCAGAATTCTCTAGAGATATGGAGGTTTCATCACAATGTTTTCCTTCACCAAAAATGATAAATTTGTCACGTAGCGACGCCTAATAGCACGATAGGCGCCTGTCACGTTGGGCGGTATTATAACTTCGAAATTTACGGTGGGTGACAAAATTACGGGGGCTCGGTATCCCGAAATAAAAGAAATAGTTTGGGCAGATCTTATGTATACTATGAATGACTTAAAGAACAAAACTATTATACTACAAACTTATAAAACAGTGAGAGTAATTAACTCAAACAACTTGCCGAAACTTAACCGAAACGTTAAACAATTGAGACATGTACCACCTCGTCCGCGGAGGCGTAGTCTTACTCAAATGCAAAGACGCATCCACGAGGCGGGAACGAAAAAACAACTAGTACTAATCCAAATAAGCGGGGTTCCCCGAAATACGTATGCTACAAATTGCAAATATCAATTAAACATATGATTACAAAGTAAAATAAAGTTCACAGCAGGCGAGTTATTTTAAAACCGCGCGATCTCTTCAACACAATTTATATAAAACCGTTATGTACTATATTACCTTAAAGTGACTTTTAGTAAAATCCGTACAAGTCCCATATTGTTTTGAAAAAAATTCATTGGTCGCAATGGCCTTTGAACCCGTGATCCCCTTAAAACAGTCACACGGTCTCACTATTCAGCCATCACAGTTTATATTATTAATATTAGTATTAATTTAAAACACATTAAAACTTAAATAATTTAAAAGGTTACGTTTACATTTCGAAACAACGTATTCCAAATAAATAAATATGGGACACTTACGTCGTGAAATATCACGAATTGTAGGTAAAATTAACTTTATGAAACAAAATATTTGCGGGTAGAAAAATAGTAAAATAAAATGTTTATAATGAAGAGGGTAGGAGTCGTAAAAGTACGAAGCGGCGGGCGCCATTTGACGTATACCGAGTACCGCATTAGTGTAGTGAATGCCGTTGTGTGATTGCGAGAGAATTTAGGTGAGTAGTTTGAACTGTTATCCTGAGCAGTGTATATCAGTTACAGCATCTCATCTTTAGTGTATATCGTAAAGTACTGTCTTAGAGAAGAGAGAGGTATTCTGCACTGAGGCCTGAAAGAGGGGTCAGATCAGTGTCAGAGTAGAGAGAGATATTCTGTACTGAGGCTCAAGAGAGAAGTCAGATCAGTGTCCGATTAGAGAGAGATATTCTGCATTGAGGCTTAAGAGAAGAGTGAGATCAGTGTTAGAATTGTGAGTGGAACGGGGTGGCTATAAGGGTAGGTTGAAGGCCACTTCCGGGATGTATACCCTGGCTAAGAGAATTACTTAGAGCGCAGAGTAGACTGGAATTAGCCCGGGATGCGCTGTACACGTCATTAGTAAACAAGATAGGACGTGCATAGAGAATGATGTCACTGCGGTGACATCATGACCATCATGACTCTTATAGCCGGTATAAGAGTGCGCTATGAGTTATCGTTTCGCCCTTTATAGATTACATTGTATATTAGAGAATTTAATTTTCCGTGGCGACAACTTACATATACGGTCATCTGTCACCAAAGAACTTAACTAAATACTTGTGTTATGGGTGACGGACAACTGGTAAATATATAGACTGGTAAATATAAGACTCGAAGAACTAACAAATTGTTAGCACACAGCGACGATCAAACTAGCTACCCTCAGAGCACAAGGCAGAGCCACCTTCAACGGGCCAGCCAGATTAAAATTATAATAACATTTATTTCTTTTCAGAATAACCATGCACGGTGCATTCGCTAAGGAGGTAGTTAGCCAAAATCCACTATTAGAATACAAAATATCACCATACATAAAAAACGTAATTCTCATATTGGATGCAATTAATGAACAATTGAATGCAGCCCCTGAGTATTTGCAAAAGAGAGCCAAAGAAATGTATCCAGATATTGTCCAAATTGTTTTAAATACAGCATTAGACGAAGATAAGGTAAGGTATAAGACAGAGATAATACAATCTATACTTATTATTAAACAAAGTCCTTAAAAGCTGTCAGTCTGTATGTAATCGATATTATCAAAATTTTTGTATGGTTTTTACTAAAACATAGTGCAATACTTCCGAAAGGTTTAAGTTAATAGTACATTACGGTTTTACGTTTATTGCGTTGCGGAGGTCGCGTGGTTGTGAAAAACTCGCTTGCAGGGAGATTAAGTCACGTGCGCTGCATCCAGCAGATATACACTGAAGTAATGTACTAGAGAATTATAGATCTACAAAAATACCACAAAAAAGTCCGCGACAGCATGTCTCTATCTCTTATGGTTAAATTACAATAACTAGTTTTGTGTCCTTTGTGACACAAAATTATATATAATTATTGGTAATAGTAAGTAAAGTAGCGGCCTGATTTATCCCAATTCTAGTCATAGAATCTCTTCATTTGGAAGGGCTAAAGCTTAGATTCAACACACTTTTCGGATGTTGGCGGCAGATTACAGATATCGCCAGAATACTATAGAGATATGAAGGAGTCACAATCATTCAACGAAAAGCATGTAATCAATTGCAAAAATAATTTAGACACATAAGTTTTAAACTTATTGGTGCCTGCGCAAGATTTGAGCTCATGATACCCTTAAAGAGCCACACGGGCTTATCGTTCGTCTATTACAGCTTACACACTTGTATATAATAAACAGAAAAAGGTTGACAAAGGACTTTTATTTTATGTTTCCTATTAGTTACAATAAACTTCTCTTTGCATAGTAATTAACCTTGGTTTTTTCTTTTAACTATTGTCCATTGTATATCTTAATTTATTTAATTTGATACATTTGTTCTGACAAGCAATATTACAGAACTAACTACTTTGCTATAATCCGCACGGGTTAAGCGAATGCATGCAAAGCCAATGTGTATGAAGTAGGCAAAATCTACGCACCTTATACATCCAGGACAAGCCACTACATGCACACCAAGGCCCATCCACCAGCAACAACGCACACAAGCAGCACACACACCCACCACCACAATCTCGACGATCGTTTCGCCCCGAAACCGTCGTGGAGCCTATCCTCCTGATGATGCTTCGGTTTCGGGGCGAAACGATCGTCGAGATTGTGGTGGTGGGTGTGTGTGCTGCTTGTGTGCATTGTTGCTGGTGGATGCGCCTCGGGGTGCATGTGGTGGCTTGTCCTGCATGTATAAGGTGCGTAGATTTTGCCTGCTTCATACACAGTGGCTTTGCATGCATTCGCTTAACCCGTGCGGATTATAGCAAAGTAGTTAGTTCTGTTATATTGCTTGTAATATGGAATTCCGCAAAGTAACGCCTGCTTCTATAAAACATTTGTTCTGATTAATTAATTTCTAGACATATAAAACGCTATCAACACCTTGTAAAGATATGTTTTGTTATGGTCCAGAAGTGGCATCAGATTTTTTTAATTTGCCTCAAAATTCGAGTAGCGAAGATGTAGTTGCAATTTTGTGTAACATAACTGATGCTATTGAAGAAGGACTGAAAAAAGATTCCATTATGGGAAAAGCGGTAAGTAAATTATTGGCTAATACTGTTAACGCATATATAAACACTAGAAAAACGATGATAAAATGTCATAAATTAACACAAAAATAACCCTAAGCTAAACAAAGTAAAGTCATTGAATTATAATGTGTTTTCTCAACAAAGAAATTTATATTTATTATTGAATAATAAGGTATATTTTCAGATAATGCATATAAAAAACGTCAAACATAGTATCTTAGAAGAAATTAACTGGACGCAACTGATAAGTGGCCTAAGCAATCTGTACCAAAAATTAGATGACGATTACACTTATTTATTTGAATTTAAAACTTTTGGAATGGACAACGACATGCAAAAAGAAGTAGCTGATTTAATGAAAGAAGTGAAAATGTTTTGGTTTGACACAAAAAAATTAAATAGAATGCTGCATATAAGGTTTGATATTAATTTTTCACTTCATTTTTAAAAGCTATGATCGATTTCAAAAGTTAATAAAATAGTTGACTAACTCAACTAAATTATACTTCAGCAGATATCGCACTTACACTTTTTGTTTTTTTTATTAACAAAAACTGAGGAAACAAAAATGATATTAAGTCTTAAATATTTTCTTGCAGTATTAAATTCGGCCTCCGTTTATTTGACATACTTGATCACGGTATCTTTGATCTTAACGATGAGGGATGGCATAAGCTGAAATACAGTATATACTTGGCAAACGGACCACTCACTGTTGTCGATGATCTGATCCAGTTGATTGGAGGTAAATAATATTTATAACCCTATCTTTATCATTTCGTTACTTCTACAATGAATTCTCCTTTCTGTGTATCTTCATCTCCAGTTTAACTAGTAGATATCCAGTTCTGGACATCGGTCTCTTCAAGTGATTACGCAGGATTTTGTACCTGTACGTGTACAATATTTTAGAGATCACCTTGATGGGAGATACCCATTAATCGGTTATTTGTGCCATGTTCCCCATCCTTTACAACTTACGATTTACGCAATCTACTATCATCATTCATCTTTCTTATATCTTTATCTCATTGTATGCCTATAGCTTAATCGTATTTTGTAAAATTTATGAGTTTAATAAAGATTAACATTATGCATTCGGCACAACTATATACTCAGCTATATTCTGTCTATTCTTTGATGCTCCGTAGGTGATTTTGGTGCCTCTATCTTTTTCGTTTATATTGTCTGTTTATTTTGTAATGCTCGACGCATATCACACGATAAATCTGCTATAATCATATTGATTTTAACAAATTATACCCCAAATTCGGTCATTCTAATTTCAGGAATAACGAAAAAAGAAACAACTGCATCTAAAGTTCCGCCGACTACTGCGAAAGCGTTAGGAAATATTCTTCCGAATGTGCCTTATTTAATAAAAGACCTAATTGATTTAATTGTTTCTGATGATACCGAAGTAAGTTTTCGATTTTGGGATATCTTAAATATATATTTTTTAATTATTTTGTTACTTATGTAGTTTTATATGGAATTCCGCAAATATCTTGATTAATATTATAAATGAAAGGCCAATGGTTATTAAATAATTTATAGAATTAGGCGTTACTTTGCGGAGATCCATAATACAAAAGTAATAATAAAATTATTTTGCTATAATCCGCGATATAGTAAATAGAAAAAATATATAGTGCTAAATGTATAGTGGACTATACGTTTTTTCATACCCGTTACATGCAGGATTCGTAAAAACATATGCACAAACCTCCACCACTTCCACCACAATACACAAGCACTACACAGGTTCACTATCACAAACTCAACAATCGTTTCGCCCCGCAACCGAAGCATCATCAGGAGATAGACTCCACGACAAAATCGCAAAGCGAAGCGTTATGCAAACAAGCATTGTTATATAGTAATCGGTTCATCCCCACCTTTACCTCTGAACACGTGCAACAAGCTTGAACTTGAAACATTTATCTGATCGTTAATGAGGGTGCCATTGTTATGCTTAATGATTTCTAATTGTTCCAAAATATTCAATTTTAAGCTTTTTTCGCAGGTGTGCAGTATTTCGAAACAATGGTCATTAGGAACTTTATGACCGCTTTCTAACAAATGTTTCGCGAAATGTGAATTTAGTGGCTTATTATTCCTGAAAGCGACCATATGTTCTTTAAAACGGGTTTCGAAATTACGACCAGTTTGACCCACATATGTATCATTGCATTCAGGACATTTTATTTGGTAAACACCACTCTTTTTCGGGCTTTCTAATTTATCTTTATTATTGCATAGTATCTTTTTTAAAGAGTTATTACTTTTAAAACCTAATTTTATATTTGACTTTGTTTTGAATATAGCTAAAATTCGTTCTGATAATGTTCCAAAATAGGTCAAACTGGCTTTGTACTTATTATCTTTGTTATGTGGCACCGCATAGAAGTGTTTTTCCAATTGCAACTTCTGTTTGTTTTTTAAAATATTTTGTACTAATTGCTCATCGTAGCCATTGGAAGATGAGCAATTAGTACAAAATATTTTAAAAAACAAACAGAAGTTGCAATTGGAAAAACACTTCTATGCGGTGCCACATAACAAAGATAATAAGTACAAAGCCAGTTTGACCTATTTTGGAACATTGTCAGAACGAATTTTAGCTATATTCAAAACAAAGTCAAATATAAAATTAGGTTTTAAAAGTAATAACTCTTTAAAAAAGATACTATGCAATAATAAAGATAAATTAGAAAGCCCGAAAAAGAGTGGTGTTTACCAAATAAAATGTCCTGAATGCAATGATACATATGTGGGTCAAACTGGTCGTAATTTCGAAACCCGTTTTAAAGAACATATGGCCGCTTTCAGGAATAATAAGCCACTAAATTCACATTTCGCGAAACATTTGTTAGAAAGCGGTCATAAAGTTCCTAATGACCATTGTTTCGAAATACTGCACACCTGCGAAAAAAGCTTAAAATTGAATATTTTGGAACAATTAGAAATCATTAAGCATAACAATGGCACCCTCATTAACGATCAGATAAATGTTTCAAGTTCAAGCTTGTTGCACGTGTTCAGAGGTAAAGGTGGGGATGAACCGATTACTATATAACAATGCTTGTTTGCATAACGCTTCGCTTTGCGATTTTGTCGTGGAGTCTATCTCCTGATGATGCTTCGGTTGCGGGGCGAAACGATTGTTGAGTTTGTGATAGTGAACCTGTGTAGTGCTTGTGTATTGTGGTGGAAGTGGTGGAGGTTTGTGCATATGTTTTTACGAATCCTGCATGTAACGGGTATGAAAAAACGTATAGTCCACTATACATTTAGCACTATATATTTTTTCTATTTACTATATCGCGGATTATAGCAAAATAATTTTATTATTACTTTTGTACAATGGTTATTAGTTATGTTAAAATTATAAATCTTCGACAATCTTTTACTTCTTAAGTCAATACTACTCTGTATCTTTCGTTGTGTAATATTATTTACGTATATACATATTCCTCGCATTTAATTTAAACATTTAGGTGGGCAAGTAGGCAATATTTTGTGAATTTTATACTAAAATCCAATACTCACGACTGATATGATAATTTTACTGAGTTGCAGCACAGGAACTGCATTTTCAGAAACTGTCCAAATCTTATTGGATATTTTATTTTCCAGATTGATCCAATAATATCCCTAATGAACGATATCCCACCGTGGCCCTGCTCTGGTAGCTTATCAGACCATTTGCAGATCAGTGACAACTCTCGCGTGGCACTTAAATCACTCGAGACAATTATGTGCTTGGATAAAGATTTTCAAACTGAATGGACTAATTATTTAGCTTTGAAAAATGCTACAATATTTGTAAGTATTAATCTGAAGATGTATATTCTTTCATTCGTACTTCAAATTCTACGTTTTATAGTATATCATCGTAGATAGTATAAATGTTTTGTTTAACCTTTATAAGACATTTTATTGCATTAATCAGTTATTAATCGTATTGATTTAAATCTTGTCAAATGAAACATTTTTAAGTACTCAATATAATATTTAAAAAAAAAATTGATTAATAAAAATAAATTGGTCCGTCCGAATGGACATTTGTATATTACGGATGACGACCATCTTAGTATTGCGTGGACCTTATTTCAAATTCTATATAGAGGGCTGGTTTGAATGTTTTTGTTTTATTACATCCGTAAAACTTACTTTTACTCTATCTTTGCATAATATAGACAATAGTATATAAATTTCTACAATGAAACATCACTATTATAAAATTCAATTTTCAGAAATCAAACTCTTGGAATACTACAAAATACCCAGATAATTTGTTTCTTAAATTCTCAGCAACCTTTGATTCTTTAGTTAGAGACCTAGATGTCATCAACGTCATCTTTAATGATGCTTTTGATGAACAGACACATAATTTGTCTCTATTATCAGCTATACAATATTCTGTGGATGCAATCGATACTGCTGATAAAGAAGAAATATTAAGGTATGAAGTTCTTACTAAAATATTGTCTTCTTCTTCTTCTTCTTGTTCAACCGATCGACGTCCACTGCTGGACATAGGTCTCCTTAAGGGATCTCCACACCACACGGTCCTGTGCCGCTTGGATCCAGCGGCTCCCCGCGACCTTTTTGAGGTCGTCTGTCCACCTCGTGGGGGGTCTTCCAATGCTGCGTTTACCGGTGCGGGGTCGCCATTCCAGCACCTTAGGACCCCAACGCCCATCGGTTCTACGTACTATGTGCCCCGCCCATTGCCACTTCAGCTTCGCGACACGATGAGCTATGTCGGTAACTCTGGTTCTTCTACGGATCTCCTCATTCCTGATTTGATCACGTAGAGATACACCAAGCATAGCTCGCTCCATAGCTCGCTGAGTGACTCTGAGCTTTCTTATGAGGCCCATAGTCAGCGACCACGTTTCTGCTCCGTAAGTCATAACTGGCAACACGCACTGTTCGAAGACCTTAGTCTTCAGGCACTGAGGTATTTCGGACGAAAAGATCTCGCGCAGCTTCCCAAACGCTGCCCATCCGAGTTGGATTCGGCGACTGACCTCTTTCTCAAAATTGGACCTACCTAACCGGACCGTGTGTCCCAGGTATATATACTCGTCTACAATTTCAAGTACAGAGTTCTCAACGATGACCGGGTGGAGCGGAACAAGTGAGTTTGACATAATTTTCGTCTTGCTCATGTTCATTTTAAGGCCCACCTGTTGAGACACTCTGCTGAGGTCGTCGAGCATTGTGTTAAGGTCCTCCAGAGACTCTGCCATAACGACTATGTCGTCGGCAAACCTAAGGTGAGTGATGTACTCGCCGTTAATGTTGATGCCGTATCCGTTCCAATCCAAAAGCTTAAAGACGTCCTCCAATGCAGCGGTAAATAGCTTCGGGGAGATGACATCTCCCTGTCGCACACCTCGCCGCGTTTGGATTGGTCTCGTAGTTCCGTCTTGGACACGGACAGACATTGTGGCGTTTTCGTACAAACACTTCAACACTTGGACGTACCGGTAGTCGATACGGCATCTCTGGAGTGATCTTAACACAGCCCATGTTTCCACCGAATCAAAGGCTTTCTCATAGTCCACAAACGCCAAGCAAAGTGGCCGGTTATACTCCTCGGTCTTCTGTATAACCTGCCGCAGCGTAAATATGTGGTCTATGGTGCTGTAGCCTATCCGGAATCCGGCTTGTTCGGGAGGCTGGAAGTCGTCAAACCTACGAGCGAGACGATTCGTAATGACTCTTGAAAACAACTTATAAACCTGATTCAGCAGCGCGATGGGTCTGTAATTCTTCAATGAGGTGTTATCACCCTTCTTGAAGAAAAGAACCACCACGCTCCTGTGCCACGCTTTTGGCGTAGTACCTTCGTGAATAACGGAATTGAACAATCGCTGAAGGACTTTGAGTACTGGTTTTCCACCCGCCTTCAGGAGTTCGGTTGTGATTCCGTCATCACCTGGTGCCTTGTTGTTCTTAAGTTGTTTCAAAGCCATACTAATCTCGTATAGGCTGACGTCCGGGATGTCTTCAGTATAGTGTCGGGTTAGCTTGGCTCTTGGGTCTTTTGCCAAGGTGACAGCAGGCTGTTGTGTTGAGGTGTATAACTGCCCATAGAATCTCTCAACCTCTCTCAAAATCTCAGGTCGAGATGAAATGATACTACCAGTATCGGTCTTCAATCGCGTCAGCTGCCTCTGCCCGATAGACAGATCTTTTGCGAACACTTTTGAGCCCCTGTTACGCTCAATAGTATCTCGAATATATTCGGTATTAAAGTGTCGCAAGTCGCATTTCTGCGCTTTTGAAATCTGTCTATTGATCAGACGGTAGCGTGACGCGTCTACTGAAGACTGTAGTCTCATTTCGTTCCTCTCATCCATGAGCTTGAGAGTCTGGGTCGAGAACTTATTGGTTCTTTTACGGTGTGTCTTATAAAATTTGGACCCCACCGTATGGACAGTTTCCACCAGCCTGTTGTTTAAATCGTCCACAGAAGCGCAGTCCGCTAGGCAATCGAAGCGATTCATCAGCTCGAGTTGGAAGTTTTCGGGGTTTTGGATATGAGTTCGAGTTGGTCGGAGTGTGGACTTCACCAGTCTAGATCTTTCCAGTTGTACGCATATATTCAATGTGCCTCTTACCATACGATGATCACTACCCGTCTTTACGGTGTTAATGACAGAGACATCATTGAATATATGACGCCTGGTCGACATGATGAAGTCGATCTCATTTCTCGTGGAACCGTCGGGACTTATCCAGGTCCATTTACGATGTGGCCGTTTCTTGAAGAAAGAATTCATCATGTAGAGGTCCTCTCTCTCCAAGAAATCGGCTAACATCTGGCCCCTGTGGTTCCGTTGCCCATATCCAAATGGCCCTACTCTTACCTCTGTACCACTTCGATTGCCTAGTTTTGCGTTGAAATCCCCCATCACAACAGTGTAGAAGGTTTTAGAGGCATGTATGGCTCTAGACAAATCCTCATACATGGCCTCTACCTCCTCGTCTGGATGTGCCGATGTCGGTGCGTAAACCTGTATGACCTTCAGCGAATACCGTTTGGTAATTCTGAGTATAAGGAACGCGACCCTGCTCGACACACTCTCGACTTGGACAATGCTGTTGACAAGGGACTTGTGGACGAGAAACCCGACACCACCCTGAGACTGTTGGTCACCCTCCCGGTAGTAAAGCAAGTTGCCGGATTTAAGAATTATCGTGTCCTCCCCCTCTCTTCGGACTTCAGATAATCCTATCACATCCCACCGCAACTTGCTTAACGTTTCTTCCAGCTCGATGATCTTTCCGTCTTCCCTCAAAGTGCGTGCGTTGTATGTTGCCAGGTCAAGTCGTCGGGGTTGGCAGCGGAATCTCTGCCGGAGATTCTTAACACCCCCTGCCCCGCCGTTACCTAAACCGCTGCCAGAGCCAGGAATAGCGGGGCTGCCGGGAACTAGGGGCTGTGGCTTTTTAAGTGTATCCATTAAGGGTATTGCCAATAATCACCACGCTTGGCATGCGGGTTGGTGATCGCAGTGCTGACCATGTCGCACCGACAACGCTGCTGCCCGCTGTCGGTCTGTTATATTTAAGTCAGCTAAAGAATGGTTATACCGCCATTAGTCGGTCGCCAGAGCCTCGTCGGTTTATTTGCAGGGTGTACCACGTGCAGGTGAGGTTGACATTTGAAGAAACTGACTGGGACGAGTTTCCTCCTTACCCCCTAAAATATTGTCTACTCACTTTATATCTTTCGCTTTACAGCAGACTAGAAACGGCCTTGAATTTCACCCGCTATGTAAATGTTACATAAATAGTTAGAAATATAGCCCGACTTGTTTTTGTCTCTGAGGCCATGCAATTTCCTGGAATATCGTAATGTTTAGACTGGCTTGCACGCAACATTTCATTTGAATCATTAAATCGCCATCCTCCTGCCCTTATCCCACCCTAAGTGTTGTCGTCATCACATGTTACAAACATGTTGTCATATAATTTGGCTACGTATTTTATGACCGGCCGCCTGCTTGACGTCAACTTACGTCAGTCATATTTTATGACCCCTTGGTAAGAAAGAATTGTAAGAAAGAAAGAGTGATTCTTTCTTACAAGTGTGGTATCCCACACGATGGGTCAACTTATCTTAGTCGCCTTTTATGGTAAGAAATGAGGGTGGTCTATTCTATTCAGCCGGATACCACACGGCGGTTTAGTTGAATCGTTAAATCTAGACAAAATAAACTAACTATCAACTCTATGATTAGTAAGATAGTTATAACAAAAAAATATATTGATAGAATTATTATTTATAATAATGTTGATTGTGTCACAAATTGTTTTTGTTTTGTTTTCCTACGTAGAACCCTTAATGGTAAATTAGTGGGTAAGTTAAATTGCTACTTAATATTAGGGAGTGAAATAACAAGCACGTCTAAAATAACTCATCTCATTATCGTCTATCAGTTAAGGAAGAAAAAATATATGAATATAAACACATCTGAGAACTATTTATTTAAATTACCAACAATGGCTACTATATAATTTCTCATTATTATATTTGATTATTCAAATAATATTCTACTACTAATACGTAATTACGGCATGGAAAACAATTGATAAGAAAATAACTACTCTTATTTGGTTAGCAATTCAAAATTATAAAGTATAACTAAAATAATTATTATGAGGTCAATTTGTGTAAAAAAAAGAAACTATTGTTTTCAATTTCAGCAATTTTTTCTCCAAAGTGGACAGAGTATTAAACGCTATAAACACTTCATCAATCCAAGATACAGTGCCTTTGAACATCCTCTGGAAGGAATATCTCAACTGTAGTTCTACGTACATCGATGACCATTGCAAGGCCCTCAGCAGAGCAACTTGGAAACATACCCTTACCTTCATATCCACCACTTTCGGGAATATCACTGAAGACCTCTATACTTATTTCAAGGAAAGCAATGGTAAGCATTCTCTTATCATTAATATAAATACTAATTATAGTATCGAACTAGATGTATTCGCAATTTCGCGTGCATTATTTTATTTTGAGTTAAAAATATAAATCAAACCAAAATGGAATACAAGAGAAAAGAATACTTAAGAATACGTAGACAAAAAAATGCGTGATGCGTCCACTCGCTACCAACTGCATGGGAAGCGCACTGGCATATAATTCTTTAAAACGATAATGTCTACTATAGTAGTTATTAGATTCATATGCTGTATACGACAGTAAATCGATAATGTCTTCTAAAGTAGTTTTAGAATTTTAGATCAACTGTATACGACAATTTTGATTCAAGTTCAAATATTCTTTATTCCAAGAAACTTGTTTACAAGTGCTTTTGAATCGTCAACTCTATAGCCGGTTCGTAAAACTGTTCCATCAAAAAACTGGACGGTTACTCTTTTCAAAATATAACTTATATACTTACATTTAGTCATTACTGTCTTGTACAGGATCGAAGAGTAGCTATATCCTCAACAGTACAGAAAGCTTTCTGTATAAACCTGTTTTTAACAGTATTTTTTATGCTGCAATGATAAAGCTAGAAATCTATATTAAATGACGAAGCTAGCGATCGCATTTATTTAGATAAAGATCGATACTGAACAAAAGAAAATAGTCTCGAAAATAACGTTATATTTTTAATTGATATTTATAACTTGTAAGTAGCTATAGTGATAAGAGATAGAGACCTGCTATTGCGTATCGTGTATCTCTGCTGGTTTACACGGCGCACGCGACTTAATCTCTCAGCAATCTCTATTTTTTAACAACCACGTGACGTCCACAATAGAATTTACATAAAACCGTAATGTACTATTAACCTAAACCTTCCGGAATCTTTTAGTAAAATCCGTACAAAAATCCGTACAATTTTTGTACGGATTTGAGAAAATCGATTACAGACAGACAACTTTTAGGGACTTTGTTTTATAATAAGTATAGATAACTAAACTATCCGGAAGTAGTGCACTATATGTAGTAAAATCCGTACAAAAATCCGTTTAGGACATATTGAGACAATCGATGACATAGACAGCGTTTGGGGACTTTGTTCAAAAATAAGTATAGATATAGATAGATTTTAATTAAATAGTGCATGTTGTCACTTTATAAATGTTACTTTGATTTCACTAAGTTCTGTAAGTTAAATAGATGTTTATTTGATTAATACACAAGGGTTTTTGTTTCAGGGCCCAATACTACAGTTTTACAAATGCTAGGTTTCACCAAGGACACCGGGTTATATATGCTGTATGATAGACTGCCAGACTTTATGACCATGTTACTAAACTCTTATTGGGACTTAGGATTTATGAATCAGGTAATTGTAATTGAAACTAAATCGAGATTTCCGTTTGTAACAATTCTATTTTTCATGAGGAAAAATCTCTTATCTCGTATTAACTAAAAACCAAAAAGACAGGCTAAATCGTTAAATATATTTTAAAAGATTAGTAAAAAAACTTTATCTTGCACTATCAACCTAAATTGACTCTTCATCTACTTTATTTAATTTATTTGTTATGTATTCTATACTTTGTTATTATATATATATACGAGTACATATATTTATATAATATGTAGTTATTTATGTATAGGTATTTCTTTACTTTTGTGTATATTTGATGTAAGTATATTTTATGGTGAAATATATAGTGTAAAATTGTATTATTATCTTTATATACTCTGTAGTACACTTTCCTACTAGTTATTTCATTAAGCAGCTCCATAACGCCTAAGGTTGCCTGGAAGAAATCGCTGGTTAGCGATAAGGCTTCCTTATTGTACCTATATTTGGTGTAGTCTGGTTTGACTGGCCTTTTGGCGCAGTGGGTAGAGACCCTGCCTTCAGCTCCGCGGGTCGCAGGTTCGATTCCCACCGAAGGCCAACATTTTCTATTAACAATTTGTTGGTTCCTCGAGCCTGAGTGTGTATTTGTATTTAAGTATGTATTTAAAATTATATATGTAGTATATAGTTGTCTTTCACCCATAACACAAGTATTAAGTTTCTTACTTTGGGGAAGGACGACCGTGTGTGTAAGTGTCCCATATATTTATTTTATTTATTAAGTCTATTGTGTCTGTAATTTTTATTATCTGTACAATAAAGAGTATTATATCTATCTAAAAACCTAACAGAGCTCCACCACATCGGGACTTCTCTAAACAAAGGTTCCACGTACGCTAATCAATGCATCGAGAGCACCAGATGAATAACCCCCTCGGGGACCTACTCCAGTAAAAATCCTGAATAAATTGTCTATTATGCAGGTTCGTCGCGCAGCACAAACTTATTTTTGGGACTGCGATGAAGTATTTCAAGCACTGAAACCTGACCCCGATAGTCCTATCGACGCTATAGCGCTAGGTCGTGTGCAAAAAATAGTGTGCCCATCCCTACTATATTGGATCTCTATGCCCAGGGGAGACAATAAACTTATCGATATATTCACCAAGCCCGTAAGTTTTGACTAAGATATAAAGTACGATAACAAAATAGAAAGTTACCTAATTATACCAAATAATAAACGTTAAGCACTTATAAGTAATATACTTCATATTCATCTCAGGGCTTCATTTAGATAATTTGATTTAATTCTAATTCCTTTATTTTATAATGAACAAAATTTGAGTTTTAAGCAAAAAAATCTCATTTATTACGCAATGTAACGATCAAATCCAACATTTTGAACGCTAGCCAAAATTACAATTGTAAATAAACAAGGAAAGTGAAATCTCCTTTAATTTGTTACGTTATGCGTTCTTTGGTCAGAGTAAATCATAATAATATATAAAAAATCAGTATTCTTTAAAAATACTAATAGTAAAATAATAGTACTCCCGTGTCAATTAATAAAATATAAACATTTAATTGCAGCAATATTACTTCTTTACTACGGAAGTAAGTAACTTAACAAGTACATATGAACAATTTTATGTAACAGCAAATAACTTGCGAACGTTGCTGAAAAATTTATCTAATAAAACTATAGAACAAGATATCAAAATCGAAACAATGAAAGAGAAATTAGAAAAGGCTGTAGATTTAGTTTTATCATTTGAAATAAAAGAAACTGAACCCCCGTATCAACGTTTCAGTGAATTTAATAAAAACCATATTACAGTTTCTATTTATCTGACAAGAGTTATAACAATGGTCAATAAGCTAATAACAGCACTAAATAATCTAAAAGTTAGGGATATTATGAATGATGCACCTGACGATGAAGTAAAGAGTTTAGAAGCAGACCTTGAAGCACTACTAAAAATACCTAAAAGACGACCAGTAGAAATGGTTGCTTTTCATTTCGATGTTATAACAGACATTTTATGGACAAACAGCAACGATTACAAAATAAGTAATGCTCTTAAAGATGCTTGTGAACATCTAAAAACTAAAGACACATCAAAAAATATCTTAGTAGAACTTGATAGAGTTAAAGTTCAAATATGTTCAAAGAAATATGAATTAGTATATAATGCAATTCAAAATTTTATAAATGAGGACTTTGATAATGCCAGAAGCAGCTTACTTAAAATTGTGAACACTTTTAGTGATGATCCCGAAAATGTTACTGATATATTTCAGTTCTTCAACAAAAGGTAACAAATGAAAACAAATGTTTGCAATATTTAATACGAAAATCATAATAATTATACAATTTTCATTAAAGATTTTGTTTATAACTTTCAATGTATTGTATTATTTTAAATAACTATATCCTTTCAGCAAAAATGTTGTTAACGTACTACAGACATCGATCAAATACTCTTACGATTTAGGCATTCCGATTTACCTTAAGTACCTTCAAAGCAATCTGAAAAACTACGATGTAGTGCTCACCTTTTTATCAAGTGGAAATTGGTGGGGCGAGTTAAGAAAGCTATACAACGGTCCGAATGCTGAAGGTTTTTTCAACACAGCAGAAAAGGGATTTGAAATAACTGAAGATATCCTCGGGCATTTAGACAAAATATATGTGAGTATCTACTTTAGGTTAAGTGCAAATATTGTAGTAGCGGTACTACAAAGTTATTAACTATTATTATTCACACTTTAAATGCTATTACTATTAAAAACTGGCTTTCTTTTTTATCTTTGTTATAATTTAGTTTATTGCCAAATATTTATAGCACCTTACAATATACTGCATAAAGTTTATAGAAAATACAATAAGTGTTAATATTTGAGCAATAAAATAATTTCAGTATTCCGTGTTCCTATTTACTTTACCTTAACCTTTCAGTATCCTTTTGTCTTTTAAAGAATGAAAAAGATTAAATAAATATTATAGGAAAAGATAATAATAGTTACAAAAAAACAATTTAAAAATTAATCTTACATTGAACCAAGTGAGGAACTAAAACAGACGGTCTAGTATTTATAAGAGTATTTTCTTAATTCCTATGTATTCATATTAAAATTATAAAAAAAATACACTTTTGAAGCGATTTTACAGAGACTCATAAAGTTCTATTGCTTTCTAGAGACGTAAATTCATTTAAAATATTCTTTATTCAAGTAAACTTGTGAACAAGTGCTTTTGATTCCTGAACTCTACTGCTGGTTCGGGAATCTGGTCCTACCGAGAAAAGCCAGCAAGAAACTCGACAGCTGCTCTTTTCAAAATAACTCTTATAATTAACAACTAACTTACTAAGAAATCGTTCCTTTGTACACATCCTCTAGACTTCTCCACATAATTACTCCCTGCATATTATTCTATATCATATACGTCATCGACAGTATTATTTGGTTATCTCTTAATGATTATTCTTAGAACTTTTGATTTTATTATGAAACTGTAACATTCGCAGCTAGTAAAACTTCTCCGAGACATAAATTTCAACAGTACAGATGCGTTTTGCAAACCCAACATCACAATATCGGACTACGTGCCGGACAGCACCAGCATGCTGTCGAGGCTGCAGCGACAAATGTGTGACACGAACTTAACGGCACTTTATTCAGAATTGCCACCGTTACTTTTTGCTTCGCAGGTAATACCTTGTTAACCTTCTTTCTCTCTCATCATTGATTTCGCCGATATTATGGACCTCGAAGATGAATATCTTATAGTCATTTCTTTGATTTAGATGTTTCTGTGAATTTAATATTCCATATCCATCATTAAAGGAGAGAGATCAAACAATTGATAACATATCAAATGCAGAACATTCAATGCAATATCTGAGTATATGTGGTTTGACTATATGACCGATCCATTTTCTTTTCAGCTGTCCTTTGAGCCACTTAAGTTATGTCCGTTACTTTGCCAAACTTTTTTACATGAATAAAAGTTATTATTTTAAGTTAGTATTTAGTATACTTAAAGGACGTGCCCGCTTGTTGATAGTGTAAATTTTTTTCAGGGCTATGACCCAGCTTTGAAGTTATCCGAAGACGTAAATTATGACGCTCTATATACAGATCTCGCTAATACTGAATCGAAACTAGAAGCCATAAAAAATGGACCTAAAGCGCCACAAAGACCAGATTGGGTTACCAAAGAAAAATTGGACCATTTAAGAGGAGTAGTGATAGATTTACTATCAACGCAGTCATTAATAAAGATATCGTTTGGTGTTTTCAGCAACCTTGTAGACGCCGGCACACTTTTCCTTAATAACAGGTAAGAACGCTTGAGTTCGCATTAAGCTCTAAATCAATAATTAATAATTAAATGCCAAAGCTAAGAATGATAGGAAAAATATTTGTTACTGATTGAATCAAGTAAATTTACAAATTCGCTCTTTTTGTTTCAAGTACTTAAGTAAGAAATATTATCTATGATATTACCTTCATATTTTGCACAGCTCGTTTTCTTTTCGATGTGGTAGATTTTATCTTTTCCTGCTCTATTTTGATTAAACTTCAACAGCGATCATCAACAAAACATCATCATTTGCATCGAATATTTCCAATATATAATCATTTCCAATAAATGTCTTATACAATATACAACGTCAATATTCTATAGTAATATTAAAAGATGAGTCGAAAACTTTAACATTCACTGTTGGGAGACTTTCTTATTTGCTGTATGGAGTGAATGCTTAAATACATCATAGCAATTCCTTTTAGCCAATGCACCCTTTGCTCCCAGTTCACGAGCTGGTTTAAGCAGCTCACCCTGCAATTGTACAAGAAGCAAGAATATGACAACCTGTTATGTGGCATAGATCATATGTCTTTAGAAGAAGTTTATAGCACTCTGAAGTATGATTTCCATTGGGACATGGCTGTTAGTGAGGTATGGCGTTTGACTAATTGACGTTTTCAAGAAACTTTCTGTGTAGTTAGTCCCTCCTCTAGTACAAAATCTTAAAGGATGCAATAGTTTGTTAATTCAAAATGAAGAACTATCTGCTTCAAAAACCGAAAATGCCTATCTGATACAATAAATATTTCAATTCTTACTCGCAGTTGCACCTATTAAAATAAGCGCAAGAGGGTTGCTGTTATATACCTATGGAATAAGTATAAATGTGTGTATAGTATAGTATAGTGTTAGTATTATATTTTAAACAATGTAATTTTTGTACATAAAAATATAAAGAATTATAAAACGATAGGTGATGTATATAATAGACAAAGTAGGCACCGACTTAAGCTTGCGACTCCTGCTTTGCGCCTAGCAAAAGTACGTAAATCGTTTGTGGGTTTGGGTATAAGATTCTATAATAAAATTCCGAAATCAATTTTGGTCATGCCATTACAGCAGTTTAAAAACACTGTTAAAAAGAGGCTGATACAGAAAGCCTACTATACTGTTGAAGATTACTTAGATGATAAGGATGTGTGGATATAGGTGCACTTCTACCCTGTACAGGACAGTAATAAATAAATGTAACTAGTTTTAAGATTTATAATTAAAAAGAGCAACCGCCGAGTTTCTTACTGGTTCTTCTCGGTAGGAACAGCTTTCCGAACCAAAAGTAGATGTTGACGATTCAAAAGCACTTGTTCACAAGTTTACTTGAATAAAGAATATTTTGAATTTAAATTTGAATTTAGTGTTCTTAGTATTATTGTATATGTCAATTAATCGTATTTTTAAGTTTCGAGTGACTAAAGGACAAGTCCGGGACGCCACTCTTAGGGTGCGTCTGAAAATGATTACTGTAATAATCATATTGCAGCAAAATGCTAAGACGCATCCTTCGCATTTCTCTGGGGTAAAATTAGTTTCGTATGTTACTCTTGACTTTATTTTATTTTTTGTATATTTCCTAACAGAGAATATATATTTTTATTATTATTACTTAATAGAGGTTCAGATAGTACTTTACGTTATCATGAATTTATTATATAGGGTCCTTAGTTATCTAAAGGAATTCACATTTTGTGTACCAGAATTCATATAATCTTTAAACATTAAGTGCTTGCTTATAACGTGGTTTTTTTACGTTTTTATTTAAATTTTACTGTAGTTAAATGGTTGAAGATACAAAATCCTAAGGCTATTTGGTAGCTACGCATTTAAAAATTTTACTTTGTAATACTTACATTTTAACTCGAGAGATCTAAAAGGATATAAAAGGAGTAGCGCCAGAGTTGACGAATGATAGAAGAGAATGGAAGAGAAAAACATGTTGTACCGACCCCACTTAGAGTGGGATAAGGGTAGGAGAAAGAAGAAGATCTCTAATTTGATAAAATTTAAGTATCTAAACGTGGTATTTTATTGGTTAATTGGTGTTTTTGGTTGTTATTTTTAGTAACATCAACTGTAAATATCTTAGAGCAGTATTCCATGACGTCAATACAATAACCATGCAGTAAAAAACCCATTTCTAACGATTAATCTAAATTTTTTGCAGATAATAGCAACTCGTAATTACACTAAATATGAACTTAACAAATCATTCAACGAATTGCTGGAACAAATCAAAATTCACTTATTAGAGGAAGTAAGCGCTAAAACCACTAAGTTAACAGAATGCCTCACGCGTAACATCACTCACAACGGTCTTGGAAATGCTTCCCTGTGAGTAGAAATTTTGAATGTTATAGAACTTGCAATAGACTGATCTCTTACTCACCTATGATTACTTTTAATAGAGATAAAATATACACTATTGGAATAAGCATTTATGCCATTACTGCAGTTGAAAAAACTACTGTAAGTAGTAAGTAAGTAGCGGCCTGTTACAATCCCACTGCTGGGAATAGGCCTCCTCTCTCCGTTTCTGGAGAGAAGGGTTGGAGCAAAGACCTACCACGCTGCTCCAATGCGGATTGGTAGGTTACACATATCGCCAGGATTCTCTTGAGATATGCAGGTTTCCTCACGATGTTTTCCTTCACCGAAAAGCGTGTGATAAATTGCAATTATCAATTAGACATTTTAATAGAAATACTCATTGGTGCCTGCCTGGGTTTGAACTCGTGTTCCCCTCGGAAGAGTCGCACGGTCTCACCGCTTGAAAAAACTACTGAGGATTACATAAATGATAAGAATGCGTGGGTATAGCTACATTTCGACCCTGTAAAAGATAGTAACGACAAATGTAACTAGTTATAAGAATTAAACTTTGAAAAGAGTAACTGAGTTATTTGTTTGCTCTTCCCGGTAGGTTCCCGTTCGTTTTCTGAACCAGCAGTAGAGTTGATTGTATGATTCAAATGCACTTGTTTATTTTTCATTTTTTATATTTACTTAAAACAAAGTTTAAAAGCTAACTAATAACCTTTTCTTAATATGTAACTTTGTAAATTGTGTTTATTTTTCAAGTTTCATCAAAGTTCTTGCAAGAACAATTAAACTAATTCGCGCTGAATTGCCGCACTTGCAAGAGGTTGACGGAATAACTGAATTGGCATATTTCAAAGAACTACATAATGATGTTGCTCACAAATTAAATGTCATGGATGGTCTGATAAAGTATTTAATTGATAAAGAGAAGTTCGCAGACGATCTAAAGAAATTAGTTAAAGATGAGAAACTAATACAAAACATTGAGAACGCTGAAATTGATCTTATCCTGGTAAGTGAATAATATTTTTTTACATTCCACTTATTAGATAGCGATATGATAAATATTATTTCAATACTATTTATTGATTTCATCGTCCAAATATGAAAACTGAATTAAAAGCGCTATTAAGATTTTTTTTGAGTTCAAAACATATAATTTAACATATTATAGATTAAAGAACCAGAATCGAGCCAAAATTTCATACGTGTCAAGGATTACAGTTGGGAGGAAATATGCGAAAGCTACGACTGTCATCAAATTCTTTCGATCATCAAAAATCACATCAACCTTACTGTAATCGATACAAACGTAAGTTGTAAATAATTTAACAATTGTTACAATTCTATTAGTGCCATTGTTAATTAATTATATTGATAAGGACCGTTTTTTAAATTTATTTAAATCCTCAAGGTAATTTTCCGAATATCCAATTTACGATACATAACAGATATTGTGGACGGAGTCGTGGTGATTTTGACTGATGTTTTCGAATAACACTATTTAAAAAGTCTGTAGGAATAGAATAAAAAAAGATTTTTAGTCTAAACATTTATTTGTAAAACATTGGTTATTGTTTTATTAAAAAACAGACCCGTTTATACCTTTAAGTTTAGAAATAAGAACCGTTTTATTTTTTTCTTATAAACATAATAGAAAAGCTTAAATGCTGATAAAAGAAATAAAGAAACAACTAATTTACGACAAAAAGTTGAGAATTCACACTCCCTGTATTTATGGTAGGTAGCTTTAACCAGATTTCAATTATAAATAGTAACCAAAGTGTGCTTAAAAAAGAAACATTGTTTCAAGTATTGTTATATTAGTAAATATTTAATATGCTAAGCTGTCTAAACGGATATAATAATTATTCTACCTAATACAATATTTTAAAGTCCAAAGTAATGGTAAAATTATTTTGATTTTATTAAAATTATAATCTAAGTGTCATTAAAAACGTTATTAAAAAGGTTTGATAGGCCAGCGGTGAGACCGTGCGACTTCTTCGAGGAGACACGGATTCAAACTCCGGGTAGGCACCAATGAGTTTTTCTGTTAAAACTTATATGTCTAATTGATAATTGCAATTTATCATACGCTTTTCGGTGAAGGAAAACATCGTGAGGAAACCTGCATATCTCTAAAGAATTCTAGGGATATGTGTAACCTACCAATCCGCAATGGAGCAGCGTGGAAGGTCTTAGCTCCAATCTTTCTCTCCAAATACGAAGAGGCCTATGCCCAGCAGTGGGATAATAACAGGTCGCTACTTTACTTACTTTCATTAAACTTGGACTTTGTGCCATTGCTTTTGCAATCCAATATTTTAATTATAGATATCAAAGCTGCAAACTACTGAATTTTGGCGCTTCACGTTCGTGTCCAAAATACTAAACACCGTCGAAATACTAGTAGAACATGTATCAAGAATCCTAGGCGTAGTCAGCGTAGTTGATTTAGAAGGTGTCATGGAGGGGAAACTGGTGTCGGTACTTGATACTGCGATGCAGTTCATGGTGGATGATACCCTTGATGCCATATTGTACAGGTGATTAAGTTTGATTTATTATATCCATCCTTTCATATCTTTCAACAAAGTCTCCTTTTGGGTATAGACCAAAAAAATTCCAAAAGAATGACATACAAATAGTTGTATGTGTGACTTTTCGAAGTTCGTTCAACAGTAATGAAAGTTTTTTTCATTTATTTCCTTCCAGTGTGCACGGGATTTTAAATAAACTACAGCCACTGTTACTCAATACCTCTTTAGACTATGATCTTCGCGCAGTGATGACAGGACTCGAGATATTGCATCAGTTCAAAAACTATCTCATCGAAGAAGACATCCGAGGTAAGGCATTCAAATTATATTAATTCTCCAAACTTATAGCTCATTATTACTATTTTTGACCGAACACATTTGCTTTATACATCTTTAAATCTTATTTATAAAATTCTCGTGTCCCAATGTTACTTACCATAGTACTCCGAAACAGTAGGTCTGAGACTCGGCTAGTATCTATTTCTCGTACCCTTAAGTGATTAGGGTCGTCCACACCTAACTATTAATTTTGTATTTTGTAAAAAAATTGTTTAGTTTTTCATAATTTACGCTAGAAATTTCCTAGAAATAATATATATGGTAAACAGCTAGTAATTGATAGAATTGGGCGTCACTTTGCAGAGATCCATAATACAAAAGATATGATAATATTATTTTTCTCTAATCTCTGATTAGAGAAAAATTATGTAAAGCTGAATGTACTATCCGTTTAAATATTTGTATCGTTATTTGCCATCTCTTTGTAAAGTCTATCTCCTGATGGTGCTTCGATTACGGGGCGAAACGTTCGTTGATATTGTCTTCGTTATCATGTGCAGTGTTAATGCATTTCAATATGACATCATTTACACAAAACATTAAATAAATGAATAAATAAAGAACGGGTAATTATAAATAAAATTAAATATTCGTAATATTCTCATAAGTAAATGAAATTAAATTGAAATTATTAGTTGTACTCGTAAAAACCGCTTAAAACTTTGTAAAATTGAATATTTTGACTTGTGTATTTATAATAATAATTAATTGTCTGTATATATATATATAATGTAAGACGTGTGCTAAATATTTGCAACGCACTAACCGGGCAAATATGTAATGTATTTAAGTGTAGCGGACTGCTTGAGATACAATGAACACTTATACGTACGTATTGAAACACAAATAGTTACACTCGGTTGTAATATAAGCACGCGTTCACGTCCGCCGTCTTCGACTGCTAGCCGACAACTGACTGACTGTTCGTGCATACACTACATCCCTTCTTTATTTTGATTTTAGATGAATATTTTCTTACAACTATATAACAATTCAAAGAATATTCTAAAATACTAATTTTGCAACGATTTTGAAATAAATTAAGAAAGAAATTGAATTTACTTGAAATAAACACATTGTATAGTTAAATTGTAAATCATCAAAGATGGATAGACATACAAATAATTTCATATTAATAATCAATCACTGACTGGCGACTGATTCTCCTCACATCTTGAGGTATCACTTCCACAATCGCCGTTTATAATTTCCCATGAATCGTCTACCCTCTTCAAATGAATTATATTTCTACGATATTCTCTATTCGTATCCTCGTTACACACTGTGACATCACCTTCGTTAACTCGTGTGACTGTGTGCACAATAGGGTTAAAATTTGATGTTAATTTATTTTCCTTAGTTAAGTTTTTAAGTAGCACCTTTTCACCTATTTCTAAATTTGATTCTTTGGCTTTTCTTTTCCTGTCTCCATAATCCTTCCCTTTTTCCTTCATCTCAATATCTCTGTCTCTAACATCTGTATCAAATATTTTATGCTCCACGTCCGGTGCCAACGAATTTTATCTCGAAATCGTCTTTGAAAGAATAACTCAATATTAGTTATTTCAAAATGTTTTCCATCCAATCCCGTTTCTCGGCTTGGATTATTTCAAGTCTTTAAAATGTCTCTTCTCCGTCTTTCAATTTCTCCATTCATCTATCTAGAAAAAATCCTTTAAACTTTAGAGTATCAGGCCTCACTGATATTTACCATAATATATTTATCTGCTATAATAGTCCAATTATAAACAATCGTCTTAGCTCCGCAATGGTCCAAGATAATCAATTAAAACATCCAAGGTACCAATAGGAGTGCCCGTCTCTTCATTGGATGTGGTGGGTTACGTACAACCTGTATGTGATTCCACTATTCCTTCCGCATCTTTGTCCATGCTACGCTACCATATCTTTTTCCTGAGACGGGCTTTCATAGCTACTGTCATTTGGCAGAGTCGAGAAATAGAATCTACGATATTGGTTTTCCTTGGGCGATAGACTACTTTATCTTTAGTCTCAGTCTCTAGTCTTTAGTCTCTCACAATCAGTAAGGACCTCATAATCATAAGCAATCACACGCGGGTCTTTTGCATCGATCTGAACTAGTACCACACAGCCCAAACTTTTAATATCCAATAAACGAGTTTTAAACGCTTCCTCTTGTTTGACAGTCCAAATTAATATTTTATTAGTTAAAATATTTGTAGATTTTTCTAGATCCATTGGTAGTTGCCAAGTTTGGCATCCACTTGCCCAAAAATTTACTAAACCTAAATTTTTTTTTTTGAGTTATGTATGCATTTACTCTCAAAAGTAAAATTAAAATTATAAGTAAAATTATATTATTATTTTACTTTTATGAAATCTAGTAAAATTACATTATTATTATGTTACTTTTGTATTATGGATCTCGTCAAACTAACGCCCATTTATATAAAGCATTTACTCTCATTTAAAAGAGAATTATATAGTCTAAAACTATTTACACCTTAACCTTTCGTCACGTTTCTGCTCTGAGGCTTTGTAAACTAAATTATCGTCCATGAAATTTTAATGTACCCCCTAATAAAGTTTTATGGAAAATTTTAGAAGCACCCAAGATATTAAACATCTATCTTTTATACCGATCATCCCTTTGCTGGTACTGTGTTGTATATCGGTAATCTTTATGAATTTCTGGTTGATGAAAAGCCTGTTCGACTGGATGTCAAACTGCCTGGCAAAATACTTAGCTTGTCGAAAATTCGGTAATAGTTCGTTCATAGTCGGAAGTGGATGGTTTTCCCTAACTATCGCCTCATTTGCTCTTCTCATGTCAATACATATACGTACCTCTCCACTTTCCTTAAGTATGGGAATCATAGGCGAAACCCATGGTGAAGTTTCGTCTACTTCCTCTTTAATATCGGCGTCCTTAAGTTCCTTTAGCCTTTTTTCAACTTTTTCTTCTAGAGGAATGGGTACCCTCCTGTATGGTTGAACGACTGGTTTGACAGCTTGGTCTATTGGGATCTGTATGGTGATTTCTTTAAATTTAGGAAAAACTTTGTCGATTTGTCCTGTGACTACTGCGTTGACATGAAGGGCCATCTGCAATACACCCAATTCAATTGCAGTTGTCTTTCCTAACAGGTCCCAAGTGCCATTCCTTATTACATAAATAGTGGCTTTTTGGTTTCTTACACCTGCTGATATAGTAGTGTCAAATGATCCAATAACTTCTAGAGGCGTCGTACTACCATATGGCAACAATATTTTCTCCGAGTTCTTTACTTGGTTGTAAACCTGCACTTTTTTGTTTTTCAATGTACACCATGTTTTTTTCAAACGTTACATCTACTACCCGAGTCTATTAGCATATCTAACTTTGTTCCCCTTACCTTACACTCCACATTAGCATCTTCATCTACATTAAATATATAATCAATTTCAGATTTATTTTCCCCCTTTTTTGTCTCTAATCTCGCTTTTTTGATTATTGTTTTAGTTCTGTTATTTACTAAACGTCTTTTTTGTCGAGTCCTACAATATTCTCTCAAATGCCCAATGAATCCACATCGAATGCATCGTTTGTCACGGGCTGGACATTTAAACTCATCCGAAGAATGTTTATTACTGCCACAGCGACCACATGCTGTTTTTTAAAGATTGATTTTTTCCCCATGATGTACTTCTAAAATCCACTTTACTGACTTCTATTTTCCTATTGTTGTCAATACTATCTGGCTCTTTAAATTGTTCCAGTAGCCTAGTTACTATTTCAAAGCATTAGCTTTAACGATAATATCATCCAGTGTTATAGAAGGAACTCACAAACCTCAGGATTTTTTTTTCCTTAAGTCAACCGACCGACACTTTTCGGTTATTTGATCAATCAAATGTGAGTCTTTATCATCGAACTGACATTTGTCAGCCTGGTTTCTCAGTCGTAAAAGAAACTTTTTAAACTTTTCCCCTTCTTCCTGTTTAATTAGCCGAAAAAGATATCGTTCGTAAATACGGCTTTGTTTTGGCGCAAAATAAGAATCTAATTTTTGAATAGCAATGTCATATACATCTAAATCACTTCTATCGGCATGGGCTCCTGGCAAATTGTAAAAATCTCTTGTAGTGCGAATCCACCCACATGTAAGAGAGTGGCTCGCTTTTTTGTTGGAGATTCTATATTAGCAGCCAAAAGATATATCTCCAGGGCCCGTTTCCACTTCTCCCAACGTGAACCAACAGATGTCGGATCACCCTCACAATCAAAATAATTTAAAATGGGTAACGTGATAGAGGCATGCGTCATATTGGCGCGTTCTGCAAGTGATAGTTAGAATATATTAGCATGGCTTTTTGCATACATCAAGCAACAGTATTACAACTGCGTAGCCCTTTTTAGCGTGACCCAAATATTCTAGAGGGTCCTGTATGATATTTAATTTGCGTAGCCCTTGTTTATAATGCGTGGCTGTGAATGTAGTGCAAATTCGTGCCTCGATTTAAGCATAAAACATAAAAATTGTAACAATCTTTTAATTCAAATGTCATAATAATAATAATCTTTTAATGTAACCTCTGATAATACTATACACAATAATTAATGTAAGTTTATCAATTAGTAGTTTGAAGATTCAATAAAAATTATTGATGGAAAAAAAAGATCATTTAAAATAAGCTTCCTTATATGACCGAAGATTGTATAATTTTATTGCTTAAGATCGGGCGTTCAAGGATATACCTTTTTCCATAACACTACATTCTAAACAATTTCATAAATTCCGTTTTTTCTTTTATTTATTTATTTATTTTTTTTTGCATGGCCCTTCGATTTTGTGAAACAAAATTAGAATAAGCGTGGCCTTTATAAAGTTTACAATTTCCTTTCTTTTTTTTTTTTTTTTTGCATGGCCCTTAGATTTTGTGAAACAAAATTAGAATAAGCGTGACCTTTATAAAGTTTACACTTGCCTGTCCTCCATTTTTCTTTTTTTTTTTTTATATTCTACTCACTTTCACACTCGTCGCCACTTGTAGCGGACTGCTTGAGATACAATGAACACTTATACGTACGTATTGAAACACAAATAGTTACACTCGGTTGTAATATAAGCACGCGTTCACGTCCGCCGTCTTCGACTGCTAGCCGACAACTGACTGACTGTTCGTGCATACACTACATTAAGCAAATTAATAATAATAAATAATAAATAAATAAATAGTGTAATTTGGTTATGGTATAAAGTAAGGCAAAGTAACGAGTTTCTTTTTTCTTTTTTATAATCTTTATTTTTAAGGGAACGAGTTTCTTACACTTAGCATTATATACAGATTGTCGTTAAAAATGCAGGTTATAGCAAAAAAATCAGTAATTATTTTTGAAATAACCTAAATTCAACTCTCAATTTTGCTTCTTTACAGTAAACGTGTCTCAAATATTCTCAAAGCCCGACAGTGTAGAGTCTGCTCTGAACAATATTGGAATTAATCACACCAATTTCTGGTCCATCGCAGCTCCAAGGATCCATGCTGGATACATACAAATAAAACCGGTATATTATATTATATAAGCAATTTCATTTTTGTACATAAAAATTTAAAGTATTATAAAACGATAGGATATGTATTATACAATAGACAAAGTAGGAACCGACATAAGCTTGCGACTCCTGCTTTGCGCCTAGCAAAAGTACGTAAATCGTTTGTAGGTTTGGGTATAAGATTCTATAATAAGATTCCCAAATCAATTTTGACCATGCCATTACAGCAGTTTAAAAACACTGTTAAAAAGAGGCTGATACAGAAAGCCTACTATGCTGTTGAGGATTGTTTAGATGATAAGGATGTGTGGATATAGGTACACTTCTACCCTGTACAAGACAGTAATAAATAAATGTAACTAGTTTTAAGATTTATATTTTAAGAAGAGGAACCGCCGAGTTTCTAGCTGGTTCTTCTCGGTAGGAACAGCTTTCCGAACCAGCAGTAAAGTTGACAATTCAAAAGCACTTGTTTACACGTTTAAATGTTTGAATTTGAATTGGATAATGTTACAGTAGTCAAAGACGTAAACTACTTAGTTTATGATTGATGATGTTTCAAAAGTTGTTGCAAAGTTTTTCTTAAATAAAGATTATTTTGATGTAATTTTTTCAATACATACGTCGAAGAAAGTATTTAAATCTCAAACATTATTTTCTTCAATTTCTTTACTAAGCGAATCGCAATTTCGATAAACTTTACCTAAACATATTATTTCAGTTGTTTGCTCAAAAGCAAGGTACCTATCACATAACCGACTTCGTGTGCGAAATAGAGCCGATGTCTAAAGTATTTGTACCTGGTAACGTGGATGTTGTTACTCTGAATGATATCTATGGGGCAGTGATTGAACAATTCTGCGGCATGGATGATGGTGTAGCTAAGGAAATGATACCTGTTCTCATGGAGAATATAGATTTCAACTTCATTTTAGACAAGGTAAGTGATATAACTAAGCTTATACTTTGTTATGGATATATTTTTATCCACTTTTAAGCTTGACCATCTAATGAATTCATGACAAATAAAAATATCGTTATGAATATGCGTTCAAATAAGGAACAAGCATTTTAAAATATCCAGCTCAGAGAGAAAATAAAGTGGCTGGTATTTTCAGTATTTCGTATAATTTCGAGAGCGGTTTAATATGCAACATTATTTGGCAAGATAGAGGAAAGAAAGGGAAGTGTCACAGACATAACTTAGATATAAAATTACCATTAACTTAGATATAAAATTACCATTAAGTCTTCAACTAAATCACTTGTGTTCAATTAAGC
This sequence comes from Morpho deidamia, assembly GCA_947086505.1. Lineage (NCBI taxonomy): Eukaryota > Metazoa > Arthropoda > Insecta > Lepidoptera > Nymphalidae > Morpho > Morpho deidamia. The sequence continues at coordinate 686,488 of CAMTZC010000009.1, forward strand.
AATAGTCGAAAAACTTTAAAGGGTCCATAGTCACAGATAGGTGTAAAAGCCATAGACTAAATAATAAAATAAAAAAATAAAAAGCCTTTTATTTCTTGCTAAATGTACAAATACTTAAAAAAAAACAAATATAAAAAAGTTAGATAAATAATAATAGTTAGAAGGTATAACTAGGTAGGACTAAATACGGTACTAAAAATAATTCAAATGATATTAAAAAAAAACAAATATTTAAAAGAATTAGACGTTACTTTGCGGAGATCCATAATACAAAAGTAAATCGCAAAGCTTTGCAGCGGAGTCTATCTCCTGATGCTTCGAAATGATTATTGAGTTTGTGATAGTAAAAGTGTGTAATGCTTGCGTATTGTGGTGGCGGTGGTGGAGGTTTGTGCATGTGTTTTTACGAATCCTGCATGTATCGGGTATGAAAACGGAAAGTCTACTATACATTTAGCACTATATATATTTCCTATTTACTTTATTGCGGATTACAGCAAAATAATTTTATTATTTCTTTAAAAAAACCTTTTTCAGCTAAAATCCATCCTATTGACGAAACTGTATGCGGCTTCCAATTTGGGTCAAGAAGCGGGTGAGATGGTGCTGTCGCAATTTGGACAAATGGCGTCCCTCCTACCAACGTTGCAAGAGAAACTAACAAACTTCACAGAGAACTTGTCTCAAGAGCCGCTGCTTCTGAGTTTGCGAAGGAGCAGCTCAGCAAGCGATTTACTATCATGTAAATTTCTTAACAAATTCAAATTATTCTTTATTTAAGGCAAGGCAATTTTACAAGCGCTTTCGCAACGTGAAATATTAATGAAGTTAACTTTGAAAATACAAAACAGTGGGCCGCATTTGAACACTAGTGAAATTGCATATTTATATATTGAAATATTTAATCTTGTTGCAGCTTCCAATTTCATGGCGGACGCTGGCAATATGGTCTGCGGGAAACCGTTCTATTCCAACTTGAACCGCCTCTACCAGTCTGTCGCGAAGCAGCAAGACCTGTCAGCAGCACCAGACGAGAAGCAACTCGAAGCGTTGCCGAGTAAGTTGTATATAATAATAATCTCCATACTATCTCATCTATCGATCTATCTGTTTGATATGCTTTCATGGCTAAACCGCTGTAGCAAAGTATTTTGGCACAAGTAGACACAAAATTTTTGCTCTTTTCAATCAATTTTATCTTTGCCATTACATCAGTTTAAAAAAAATGTTAAAAGGAGGCTGATACAGAAAGCCTACAATATTGTTGAGGGTTATAAATAAATAAATGAATAAATAAGAGTTTCTTGCTGGCTCTTCTCGGTAGGAACAGCTTCTCTAACCATTAGTAGAATTGGCGGTTCAAAAGCACTTATTAACAAGTTTACTTGAATGAAGAATATTTTCAATTTCAGTTTAAGCGTTGAATTTAATGTGATCTTTGGTATCTAATACCATCTTCATTAGGTTTGCCTAAATATACATATATATTGCAGCTAACTTCTGTCGTTCCTTATACAAGGAAATCGTCAATATAGAAGGTGGTAAGATTTTGTGGAGTTTCGTAAAACCTCTTATAATGGGCAAGATCCTATACACGCCTACCAACGCTGCTGTGGACCAAATTATTGAAAGGGTAAGCCTTCTTATAATGTATAATAGACCTTAAAATATAAAGTAACGGTCTGTTACTATCCCACTGCTGGGCATAGGCCTCCTCTCTCCGCTTAAAAAAATTGTTGGATCTAAACCTAGGCTACATGTAAAGTAAGTAAAGTAACGGCCAGTTACAATCCCACTGCTGGGCATAGAACCTCCTCTCTCCGTTTCTGGAGAGAAGGGTTGGAGCTAAGACCTACCACGCTGCTCCAATGCGGATCGGTAGGTTATACATATCCCTAGAATTCTCTAGAGATAAGCAGGTTTCCTCAGGATGATCTTCACCGATTTATACATTGCAATTATCAATTAGAGAGATAAGTTTAAATACACATCTCATTGGTATCTGCCCGGTGTTTGCACTTGTGACCCTTGAAAGAGTCCCAAGGCCTCACTGCTGCGCTATCACAGCACAATAGTTCAATAATAATTTATGAAATCTCCGTTTAAGGTAATATTATTGTTCGTAGGCAAACTTAACATTTGCGCCAACGGTGAAGTTAATAAACCTTATTCACTCCTTTGCGGAGTCCTTTTCCTCGGTTGATAAACTGAGCGAGCACAAGAAAGGTCTAGAAGCAATCCAAAATCTACTAGCATCGCCGCAGTACGATGCCCTAAAGAAAGCTCTATTGGGAGACGTTCAGGTGCACAGTATCGACATTAATGGAGTGTTCAGTGAATTCGGTGACACTGAGGTAGAGTATTTATCACTATTCGTCTTTCTAAATCAATATATGTTTTTAAACGTCGTTTAAAATACTATTTTTCATCTAATAATTTAATTATTGTGTATTTTTCTTATCTAACCTATTTTATTAATATAAACTTATGGGTTCTATCTATTTATTTATTACAGTGTAAGTCTATACAATATTAATATAAACTCAAACTCAAATTCAAAATATTCTTTATTCAAGTAGACTGTTTACAGTACTTTTGAATCGTCAAATGTTTTCAAGAAGTTACCACTGATTCGGAAGTTTGCTCCTACCGAGAAGAACCAGCAAGAAACTCGGCAGACATTTTTTTTAAATATATTTTTTTACAATTTAATTGATGGCTACAAATTAATCGTTGCAGCTTGGTGCGTAGCTGACTGCAGTTAAGATATGCTACTATCACTCAAATAACTTTAATTGTATAGTAAGCTTTATGTAGCAGCATCGTTTTAAGATAATTTCTAAACTTGTGTAAAGGCATTTGATTTACAAACAGGAAGTGGGTGGTATGCTGAAGAAAGCGTCTGACCTCCTACACTGCATCAACCTCAATCGCTTTAAACCGATGCCGGATGAACACCAGCTGACCCTGGAAGCAGCCAGATTGACGATGATCAACGAATTCTCCGCTGGTGAGAATTACTACACACTTCATATTAGAATCAACTAGAATCATCATGTTACTAAGAATAAAATTGCAAAACAATCCTTTTTTTACTGATTAAAACTGTTGATTTTAAACACAAACTATCGTGAGTAGTATTTATAATTTATATCTAGAAACCGGCTATACTCACGTCTTATTCTATAGGGCGATGCCCGACTCACGCCGTGATAACGCCATAAACAGCTCATGAATCCTAGATGAGTGCGAATGGGTTCAGTCGGGCTAACCCGATAGAATAAGATGTGAGTATAGGCGATTTCTAACTAAACTAAACTCTGTTGATTTATCTAGAACGACAGAGATGATGACTCTTGATTATTAATTTGGCTAATTATCACATTCACATTCCTCACGGTTAATTATAAGGGTAATTAATGAATTAAATTCAAATGTCAAATTCAAATTCAAGTTGATTTATCCAGAACGACAGATCTGTTGGCTTTTGATAATTAATTTGGCTAATTATCACATTCACATTCCTCACGGTTAATTAGAAGGGTAATTAATGAATTAAATTCAAAATTCAAATTCAAAATATTCTTTATTCAAGTAAACTTGCAAACAAGTGCTTTTGAATCGTCAAAATCTACTGCTGGTTCGGAAAGCTGTTCCTACCGAGAAGCGCCAGTAAGAAACTCGGTGGTTTTCTTTTCAAATAAAATTATAATAATTAGTTACGTTAAGTTATTACTATCTTGTACAGGGTAGAGGATTAGCTTAATCCATGCATAACTTATCATCTATATAATCCTCAATAGTATAGTAGGCTTTTTGTATCAGCCTCCCTTTAACAGCGGTTTTTAAACTGCTGTAGTGGCAAAATCGTTAAAATCGTTAAATCGTTTTTCACTTAGGTCTTGTGTTCTTAAACATGAGTAAAAAACAATCGGAACTCCCTGCTAACGTCGAATACAAAATACGTATGGACATTGAAAACGCACCGACTACCAGAAGACTGCGGCAATAGTGAGTTAGATTAGAATCATTACATAATTTATAGAATTAGGCGACACTTTACGGAGATCAATGATTCCAAGAGTAATAATTTTGTTATTACTTTTGGAATCATAACATTTAAATTATACAATTTACATACATGAATATTACGCACATCATACGTGACTGACACGCATGAATATTCACATTTGCGAATTCATACGCCCCTGAAAACTTTCATATATTAAAATAAAACTTTCATCATCATGTTTACGAGGCGACAGCTTTTGAATATCATCATTCTCCAACACTTGTGTCACTCTAAATGTTGTCGCCTTTTACGACACCTCGGTAAGAAATGAGGGTCGTCTATTCTAGAAACTAAAACAGAACTACTTTGCTATCGTAATGCAATACGATTTTGCCGTGGAGCCTATCCTCCTGATGATGCTTCGGTTTCGGGGCGAAATGCGCGTCCAAATTTTGGTGGTGGTTGTGTGTATTGCATGTGTAAGGTACGTGAATTTTGCCTGCTTCATACACATTAGCTTTGCATGCATTCGCTTAACTAGCGCGGATTATAGCAAAGTAGTTCTTTTATAGTGTCTGTAATATGGAATTCAGCAACATTAAGTATCGCCTGCTTCTAAAATCATTTGTCTATTCTACTCAGCCGGTAACTTTTAAATATATTTCATACATTTTAATATATATTGTTTAACAGTTTATGGACTCCAGGCCCAGAATCTAGTTTTATAGAAGACATGAGATATTTCCGCGGCTTCGTGCAAATCCAGGATATCATAGACAAAGCTATCATTGAGATATCGATGGAGGATACCAAAAGATTACAAAAAAGAGAAGTGGCCAACGAGATGAATTGGGATGTTTACACTCAACAAGTTCCCTACCCTTGTTATAGAAGAGACTTGTAAGTAATTTTGAAAATCATAAGATATCAAAATCAATAATTTTAATAATATGTGTATAAGAAATAAGTAAACAGAGGAAATATAAGATGCTTTCGTCATTCATCATCATCATCATTCTCCTGCCCTTATCCCACTCTAAGTGGAGTCGGCACAACATGTTGCAAACATGCTGTCATATGATTTGGCTACGTATTTTACGACCGGCCGCCTGCCTGACGTCAACTTACCTAAGTCGCCTTTTACGACACCTCGGTAAGAAAGGAGGGTGGTCTATTCTATTCTGCCGGATACCACACGGCTCTCTAACTACGATATCAAAATCAATAATTTTGATATGTGCAATATAAATAAGTACCTAAACGGAAGTAATGCTTTCATAATCATTTTAAAAGGGATTTTTACACATTTTAAATACATTGTTACTTGACTTGGTTAGTAATGTTACGAGCTGCCTGATGTCATCTTACCTTAGTCGTCTTTTACGACACCTCGGTAAGAAATAGGGGTGATCTATTCTACTCAGCCGGATACCGGACGGCGGAGATAGAAGATGCTTTATAAAGTAGAATTTCTATAGTGTAGTTTAAAGGAATACTGTTAATTATCGGCCTAAATTCGGCGAATGGATATACGGTATACGATATATTGTCAGTACAGCAAATTTGTAATAGTTTTATGGCAATTAAATGACGTTAATTTTATGACCATTAATAAATGTTAAAAATTCCGTAAGCTACAGGGTTGTACTTTTGTTTAATGTGTGTATAATATGTTACAAAAAACGTTGATGAAATGATTTGGGTTTCTTAACGATTTTCGTTCCAATATATATGAGTAATTAATTCCACAGCTTCCAAACATCACTGTACGAGTCCCAGTCTTTGATAGTAGCATTCTTTTTCTCGCTACTCTTCACCGTTTCATCTTCCGTTCGATTCATCGTATCTGACAAGGAATCTGGCAATACTATGGTAAGTTAACTTCCTTTTCTATGTTAATATGATAACGAATATGTATAAGCTGCATATTAAAAGCTAACCGTTTAACTCAGTCCTCGTGTGTGGGGTACAAGGGCGGGGAGGCAGAACGAAAATGGGGATTGAGGTAGGTGCGGGCGGCGAGCGCTTGTAACGCGATATAGAAGAGATGATAGCCCGCATCTACCCAGTCCCCGTTCTTATCCTACCCCCACGTCCTTATACCGCGCACGCGAGGACTGAGTTAAACGGTTGGCCTTTTATTATTACAATTATTATATAATTACAGACTATACATCCTATACCTTCAATACAGTAGCAATGGTGCTGTATTGAAGGTATAGGATGTGTAATTTAGGGGGAAGGAGGTATATGGATTCCCCGTCCCCCCAACTTAACCTCGCACTTCTCATCTTTTGTATTAGGTATACAATGGGCGCAACTTTTTAGACCTCCCGTAATATACTCATTTCGAAAGTAATAATAAAATTATTTTGCTATAATCCGCGATACAGTAAATAGAAAATATATATAGTGTTTAATGTATAGTGGATTATCAGTATTTTCATACCCGATACGTGCAGGATTCGTAAAAGCACATGCACAAACCTCCACCACTTCCACCAAAATACACAAGCACTACACAGTTTCACTATCACAAACTCAACAATCGTTTCGCCCCGCAACCGAGGCATCATCAGGAGATAGACTCCACGACAAAATCGCAAAGCCTTGCTTTGTGATAGTGAAACTGTGTAGTGCTTGTGTATTTTGGTGGAAGTGGTGGAGGTTTGTGCATGTGCTTTTACGAATCCTGCACGTATCGGGTATGAAAATACTGATAATCCACTATACATTAAACACTATATATATTTTCTATTTACTGTATCGCGGATTATAGCAAAATAATTTTATTATTACTTTTGTATTATGGATCTCCGCAAAGTAACGCCTAATTCTATAAATTATACTCATTTCGTTTTCTATCGAATTCGTATTCGGTACTTATATATTTGAAATATCCCAAAAACTAAGAAAAGTGTTTAAAAAAACTTGTTAGTTAACGCTGCATGAATTTGATTAATTAAATATCTGAAGTTAAAACAAAAACATTTTTTTGCCCTCTTCGTTTCAACCAAATGGAATACCAAATTATTATTTTTTAATTAACCAAATATTAAAAACATGGAACATCTCTAACTCGTGGCTACTCTTCAAGAAGAGTGACGAAGCTTATGCTCAGTTATGGGATACTAACAGGACAGTACCTTTTGCACCGAATATTTATACTATCAGTTAGCGCACTACTTGTTAGGTATTTAAACGAATAACTTTTCAGAAAATATAGCAGAACTACTTTGCTATAATCGGTGTTTGTTAAGCGAATGTATGTAATGCTAAGTGTATGAAGCAGGCAAAATTCACGTATCCCAAGATGCCTCCACCAGCAACAATGCACACAAGCAATACACACAACCACCACCAAAATCTCAATATCCTCCTGAGGATGCTTTCGTTTCGGTGCGAAACGATCGTGGCGATTTTCGTGGTGGTTGTGTGTATTGCTTGTGTTCATTGTTACTGGTGGAGGGTGCATGTGGTGATTTGTCTTGCATGTGTAAGGTACGTGAATTTTGCCTGCTTCATACCCTTAGCGTTACATACATTCGCTTAACACGCGGAATATATATATATATTTTTTACACAATAAGGCTAGCGCCTGGCTGCCATCTCGCCTGATGGAAAGGGAAAGATGCAGCCTAAGGTGTACTGCGCTTGCCAATTAAGTGCCTATTCACTCTTCTTTTGAAGCTATGCAAATCCTGTATCTATCTTGATCTGTTCCTGTATCCCTTCCTGTATCTGATAGATACAGGAAGGGAATTCCATACTTTAGCTGTAGGCATTAGAAAGGATGAGCTAAAGCGCTTGGTACGCATTTTTGGCAAATTTTGAATATAGCAAAGTAGTTCGTTTATAGTTTCAGAAATATGGAATTCCGCAAAGTAACGCCTGCTTCTATAAATCGGATAATTTTCTGCAATTTTTCGACTACAGTTATTACTTATCGTTGAACAATCATCAAATGTTATTTTACTTATAGCTAATGTCGGTGATGGGAGTTAACCTGAGTTGCCACACGCTATCCTGGTTCATCTCCTCGTTTCTGGAGATGGTGGTGACGGTTGGTTGTGTGGCCGTCGTGCTGGTCTTTGGCAAGGTCGTACCCAGATCTGATCCCAGTTTGATATTCACAATTCTGTTCATTTATGGCATCTCCTTGCTCAGTTTTTGGTAAGCCTGTAAACTTTAAGATATTCTTTTAGCTTAGTTTACTTTTCACTTTAACTACTTTTTGTTCCTCTTTACTTTTATAGAGTACTTACATACGATTTTCGTGGTCTTTTACAGATTGGTAGGTTAAAATACTGTTCGAAGCAAAAGTATTAATAAAAAATATTTTGCTATAATCCGCGATACAGTAAATAGAAAATATATATAGTGCTAAATGTATAGTGGACTATCCGTTTTGTCATACCCGAATCAAATCGACGAGTCAAAGATCAATTGAGTTGAGTTTGTCATAAGAATTTTGTTTTCAGTTTTATAATCTTTGTATTATAGTATCAGAGTAGATAAAATAAAATATCAAACTTCATACATTCATTTATTGAATATAATAATATTTTAATATTTAAGTTTATACAATACGCTCTTTGGCATGTTTATAATTGATTTTAACAGATCTTTGTAGCTTTAGTATTTGTTTCAAGCAAGGGCAATACGCCTATGAATTTTATCACCTTTTGTGTCACTTCTGAAATAATATCTGTTTACGAGACATATGTAGCTGCCTGACGCAGCTACTATTACCTATTACCCAAAACAGCTTACCTCATTACCTATTATTACCAGTAACCATCTTTCGACTTCTCGTAATAAATTATAGTCATAGTATGTTGTTTCATTTTCCCTATGGTTCCGGGTAATAATAGGTAATGAGGTAAGCTGTTTTGGTTAATAGGTAATAGTAGCTGCGTCAGGCAGCGACACATAAATATCCGAATCGTATTATCATCACATACTTGTTCATTATTTAGCTATATGCTGTCCAAGCTGTTCACCACCGCTAGCTCGGCTGCCGTGTGCGCCGGCCTGGCCTACCTGCTATCCTTTATGCCCTTCGTCCTCATCCTGTCACTCGAAGCTGTGCTCATCAGCTCATTAAAGATACTAGTAGTGAGTACCGATTTTTCTAGTTAATTTCTTTACGCATTCAGGGTTTATTGTTGTTTTACATACGCACTTGTGTTTTTTATACTTTACAAAAAGTAAAACTTTTCTCACTTTTCTTGTATATATATTTGACTTGTGCTACTTTATTATTTTTTTTATTTAAGTTATATCTATCTTAAAATACTTACACGCTACTACTATACAAATCGTGCCCACGTGGAATGGTCCCAAGAATGCTGACAGCGTTTCTTTTTTCCTTTTCTCACTATTTTTTTCTCACTTTATCTCCTGGGTTCCCCAATAAAAATCTAAAAAATGACTTTAAAATACGAATATCTCAGCAATTTAATAAATATTTTATGACATGTCTGAAAGAATGAAGAGTGAATGAAAGAAAGATGAAGAAAAATGAGATGCTCATGAACCCATGAATTAAAAATACAATTTTATAATTAATGGTTTTTATTTATTTCAAATTAAGTATAGATGGGAAATATGAATTTTTCGGCGTGTTTCCCTGATAGCTATTATGTTTCCGCTTGCTTCAGAGTTTGTCGATGTCCTCATCTCTCTCCTACGCGTTCCTTTTCATCACACGCTTCGAAGCGATGGGCGCGAGCGCTGGCTGGGGTCAAATATGGGAAGCGCCGGACAACACCAGCGATATGAACATCGCGATAGCTACACTCATGATGCTCGTTGATACTATCATATATATTATCATTGGACTAATATTGGATAGATTTTTTGGTAAGTTTTGTAGATAATTCTAACTTGAATAAGTAAGGTAGGTATTTACCCAAGATTGCCAATGGATCCGATGGGGGCTTATAAGAAAGCTCAGAGCCGCTCACCGGGCGATGGAGCGACCTATGCTCGGAGTGTCTTTACGAGATCAAATCAGAAATGAGGAGATCTGTAGAAGAACTAGAGTCACCTACATAGCTCAGCGTGTCGTGAAGCTGGAGTGGCGATGGGCGGGGCACATAGTGTGGAGAACCGATGGGCGCTGGGGTCTCAAGGTGCTGGAATGGCGACCACCCATCGGAAAGCGCAGCGTCGGTAGACCCCCTACGAGGTGGACAGACGACCTCAAAAAGGTCTCAGGGAGCCACTGGATCCACGCGGCGCAAGATCGTGTGGTGTGGCGATCCCATGAAGAGACCTATATCCAGCAGTGGACGTCCATTAGCTGACGAAGAAGAAGCCAATGGATCCGAAATTCTTAAATATATGGCCCCCACAAAAAAGTTTGAGAAAGACCTCAGCGCAGAGTATCTCTGTGATATCAAACTCAGAACTGAAGAGATTTATTGATTAACTAAAGTGAATGATGAAGCTTTACTAGTGAAGACGTTAAAGTTACCATTAACGCACAAAGATCAATGAAAGAATTACGACTCAAGTATTTGGATTATCACGTAGAAAAAACAGCAGATCAGAGAGAGAGAGAATTGTGAGATCGTTCACCTCAAATAGGTACTAAGAAGAGAAAAGATTGCATGGACATAGCATGTCTTTTCAAAAGATTTCAAATCTTTTATACAGAGTTATGTCCATAACAGTGCAGATAGCAATAAGAGAAAATGGCAATTTTGGGAAGCCGTTCACCACAAACAGGTCGTAAGAAGAGAAAAGATCGTATGGATATAGGTCTTTTACAAAGATTTCAAATCTTTTATAAAGACTTATGTCCATAGCAGAGGGAAAGCAAAGTTATATGCAATATTTATAAAACAAAAGTTGGATAATGCAAACACTAATATAATATATTTTACTTTTTTTAATTGAAACTATCGTGAGTTGCATTAATAGTTTATGCGTAGACACAGGCTATACTCACGTCTAATTGTATTGGGTTAGCCCGACTAGTTTTGAACCCATCCGGGGTACTTATTTAACTGACAGGAACAGTTCCCGCCGCGATAACGTCATGTAAAGAGCTCATGAATAAGTGCCTCGGATCTTGTCGGGCTAACCCGATAAAATTAAACGTGAGTATAGCCGGTGTGTATACATTTACTATATTTTACTTTATTTCAGGTATCAAAACTGAGAGCAATATAACAATTTGCAAACCAAATGATGAGAAGGCCGGAGTCAGTATTCTGAACATTAGTAAGATCTACGACGAAGGATCTCGGAGAGCAAATCTTGCATTGGACAACGTGTCTATGGAACTTCACAAGGGGCAGATTACAACGCTGTTAGGTCATAATGGTGCAGGAAAAACAACTCTCATGTAAGTATGCTAGACCTCAATGAGATATAGTCATCTATCACTGCAGGAATTGTTGAACCTATAAATAATGTTTGGGGCGGTTTAATAACGTCGATAGTCACGTGAAATCAACTCATGTGAATTTACTTTGTCTTTAATATGCTTAAAAACTTATATATTTAATAATGCACCGATAAATAACTCAAAACCCTAATGTTACACTAAAAAGCGAATGATCCGCATAGATAGAGCAAATGCTAGCTCATGAATATCTAGACACTTTCGATTCCTTTACGAAGCTTAAGATATAAGCGATTTTGATACTAGTATGTATATACATTTAGTAATTTCAACAAAAGAAAAAAATGAAAGAAAGAACAACTAATTTAAAGAAGTTGTTTTGTGGCAAATGTCAATATACCGTTAGCGTATCGCCTACAAAACTCGTGATTGTTATAGAGACCCATAATTTCGAAAAGCAAGAAAACACTAGTTTTGTTTTAATAGTTCGTAGAATTATGTCATAGATGGAATTAAAATAAGGATTACAATTAAGCCAACTTGAGTTAGTTCGTGACCGCCGTAGATTCAACTTTGCCGAAACTTCGAACCTTACAAAGTTAACTCGATTTTATCACAATGTGATCCCTATGTTTATATAATAATCAAATTAAGCCTAATTTTAAAATAATGTACATATATAAGCTTCATAATATCTCTTTAATCTCGTAGGTTAACGGTTATATATTATATTATATCTCGTAGGTAGGTAACGTCGCAAAGTCTCATTGACAATAAATTTGGTCAATATAATTCGATGAAACCCTTCTGATACGATTCCCTATATATTATGTCCACAGAAACATCATCACCGGTATGCTGAAGCCCACAAAAGGCCACGTGATAATCAGGTCGGATGAGCCCACGGCCGCTCGCTTGGGCGTGTGCCCGCAACGAGACGTGCTGTTCGAGTATATGACTGCTCGTGAACATGTCGCGTTGTACGCTCAGCTTAAAAGCGGGTTGGCACTGGCTGATGTTCTGGAAGAGGTTGACAAGTACGTGAAAATGTTAATGTAAAATGGAAATAACTGTTACTATTCACACTCACGCACAATGGTCGCCAAAATGTGATTAAGTGCGGGAAAGAGCCCGCCAAAAGAAGAAGAAAGCAAACTATTACTACCTCACTGCTGGGCGTATGCGTCCTCTCTCCTCTAGGCACCAGAAAACTGTAACGATCAACTAGCCCTCTGTCAAGACACTGCATACCATTAACACAAAATAAACCTCCATTCAAATCAAATCAAATCAAAATAATCTTTATTCAAATAAACCATTTCAGGCACTTTTGAATCGTCAAGCATCAATATGATTAATGAAGCTACAACTGGTTCGGAATGTTGCTCTTACCGAGAAGAACCAGCAAGAAACAGGCGGTCAATCTTTTAAATATTTTCAATTATACATTATTAAACCGCTGTCTTGTATGAAGCTGAAAGGATTTTCAAATCCAGGCTTTCTTATCAACCAAATAATTTTCAATTTTGTAATATGCTTTACGTATAAGCATATTTTTTACACTTGATTGGAATCTTTCTGTACATTGGTCTAGAATGTACATTACTATCCATCCCGATAATATAAATGCGAAAGTCTGTCTGTCACGTGTTCATGATTAATTTGCTCAAGCAAATTTGATGAAATTTGATAGAATATTATAAGTTATAATAATAATGAATACATGGGACACTTAAACACACGGTCGTCCATCCCCAAAGTAAGTAACTTAATACTTGTGTTATGGGTGAAAGACAACTGGTGAATATACTACATATATAATTTTAAATACATACTTAAATACAAATACACACCCAGGCTGGAAGAACCAACAATTTTTTTATAAAAAATGTTGGCCCTGAGCTGGAGGCAAGGTCACTGTGCCAACGGGCCAGTCAACTTAAAGGCTAACAAATAAAAATCCAATTTTTTCTTCGGGAACAGGACAAAATTAACATGCATAATTGAGGAGATTTTAATACTAAATTAAACGTTAAGAAATCGCGAGTACCACTAGTTTTGTATATTTTTTACTGTAAGTAATGCAAAGGGCGCTCTATTAACAATACATCTGTTGTATACAGCATGCTCCAAGTCCTTTGCTTGGGCGAGGTTTGCGACGAACCTGTCGCGCGACTGTCGGGCGGCACGCGGCGGCGACTTTGTGTCGCGCTGGCGTTTGTCGCGCGACCGTCGCTTGTGTCGCTCGATGAGCCCACTTCTGGGGTCGACCCGGCAGCTAGAAGGTGCGTCAAACTTTATACTTACATTGCCTCACAATATCTCATTGTTCTATAGAAGCAGGCTTTACGTTATATAGTACCCGGTATCAAATAATGCACATCGATGTTTAGAATGAAACAGCCAGCTAGTTCGGTTTCGTAGAGCGCTGTCACTGTCACTCAGTTAGTATGTGACGTTACACACGGGTTCGTCAGTATGTGCGACAGAGACAATGCTTTGTGAAGCAGAACTAGCCGATTTTCTGTCTCTAAGCCTCGATGTGCATTATTTATTGCCGGGTACTATACTTTGCTATAATCCGCGTGGGTTAAGCGAATGCATGCAATGCTAAGTGTATGAAGCAGGCAACATTCACATACCTTACACATGCAGGACAAGTCACCACACGTATCCCAAGACGCCTCCACCAGCAACAATGCATACAAGCAATCACACAACCACCACCAAATCTCTACGATCGTTCCGCCCCGAAACCGAAGCATCATCAGGAGGATCTCATAGGCTCCACGACAAAACCTAAGTGCCATTACGACTTTGCGTGATGAGTATGATGAGGATGAATAATGCCACTAAGCATTGCATGAATTCGCTTAACACACGCGGATTATAACAAAGTAGTTTTGTTATAGTCTATATCGATTGTTGGTTTATGCAATTTTTTAATTTATTCCTTTATTATTACGATTTTTTAATTGGTCCTATCTTTCATTATATATTACACAGTTATACAGTTACTTCAGTGCTGAAGGGACAAGTATAGCTTAAATAACGCTGGTTTAACATTCAGCAAAAACGAAGCGAGATCTAGTCTAACAATAAACAAAATAAAATCATGTATTATCCACAAAGTAAAAGTATGTCAAGTTGTTACAATATTTTAGATTTTGTACATTTTTATTCCTTATTCAGAGACATTTGGTCCATGATAATGAGGCTGAGAGAAAACAGGACCATCCTGCTTACGACGCATCATCTCGACGAGGCAGAGTTGTTGAGTGATCAAATTATAATCATGCACAAAGTAAGAAACCTTGACATGTATTTAAATTAAGATTATTGTGATTTTGTCGGTATAGCAAATAGTCAAATTAAATTTCTATAGTTTGGTTAATATTGGATATTGGATTCCCATCTGAGTATACCAGAAACGGTGTTCTCAAGTGATCAATAGTGGCTTATATTAGCGTGGCTTGTAATAGAAGAGCTTGTCGAAGTGAGTCCATTAGTCAGTTTTAAACGTTGACTTATACGACTATATGACGTTCACGTGAATATATCTTGTAGTTGCTTGTCTTTGTAAACAAGTAGAGACGATCTAGTTGGGTCATTACTGAACAAACTGGGATTGTTTAATGTGGTTTATAATGTTGGTTAGGTAGATCCGCACCAACATAAAATGTTCTGTGTTATTAGAATCTACCCTTATATAAATAGTATTCCTGATAAAAAGCAACCACTGAGTTCCTTGCTCGTTTTTCCCAGTGAGTCCCAGGGGCCAGTCCATTATAATTAACCTATATTTAGATTGCCTATTGCCTATTGCCTTGCGTCAAGACTTGTTCGGCATGTTCTAAATGTTATAACGGTACATCTGAAACGTAGGCAGTAGATCACTTTCAAACCCGAGCAGGCACCAATGAGTTTTTCTAATAAACTCAAGTGTCTAAATGATAATTACAATTTATCTCACGCTTTTCGGTGAAGGAAAACATCGTGAGGAAACCTGTATATCTCTAGAGAATTCTGGAGATATGTGAAACCTACCAATCCGCATTGGAGCAGCGTGGTAGGCCTTAGCTCCAAGCTTTCTCTCCAGAAACGGAGAGAGGAGGCCTATTCCCAGCAGTGGAATTATAACAGGCCGCTACTTTTACTATTTTAAGGGTAAATTGTCCTCTTCTTTCTTACTAGGGCCAAATACATACAACAGGTTCACCGATAGATATAAAAAGGACACTAGGAAGCGGTTACAAACTAACAGTTATGTATCCTGACAAGAAATTTCATCTCTGGGAAGATGACTCTGACAGTGAGGAGGTGATGATCGAAGAAAAGACGAAGGATCTGCTAGCAGTAGTGAGAAGCGTAGTCAAGAATGCAAACTTAGTTGATATCAATGGATTGGAGGTTGAAATCAACCTTCCTTTTTATGATACTGATGGAGTCAGTAACAAGTAAGTTAAGATTCGACAAATACTTGATTTCATCAATTTCTCAGGGTTAACTACCGGTTGCTTTTCTTTTGTTAGAGGAAACTATATTACAATTATGATTTCGACATGGTTTTAACTGCAAATAAAAAAATCCTATATTTTATTTAAATTTAAAGATTTTAACTGGTATTTAATACACTAGAAGTGAAAAGTATATGAAGTACACATCGTAATTCATCAAACGATTAATTATATATTAATTAACCTAAAAACTATAATACTCAATCCTACGTAGCCAGTAAAGAATTTCGCAGCTGATTAATAATGTAAACTTTCTAAATAAATGCTTGTATCATAGGAGTTTATATAAACCCCATATAAACGTATTTTAAATGGCACATCTTCAATTATAGTACCCGGAAATAAATAATGCACATCGAGGCTTAGAGAGAGAAATCGGCTAGATTCTACTTCATAGAGCATCGTCTCTGACGCACAGACTGACGAACCCGTGTGTGACAGAGACAGCGCTCTACGAAACCGAACTGGCCGGCTGTTTCATTCTAAACATCGATGTGCATTATTTAATGCCGGGTACTATACAAAATTATATCTTTATCCTTAAGTTTAATGATGCAGTAATCAGATGGTTCTGTTAACTTTTTCATGTCTTACTTCACCTAACATTAAAATTTTAACCAATCATTGGCATTTAAATAATAATAATAAATAATAATATTCTTTATTGCTAGAAAATGGTACAATAAGGTTTTAAATATTTATGTAGTTACTTAATAACATTTTCTGCCATTTTGGCGTGCAAAATTAGTTAATAAATTAGTTAATAATACAAATCTAAATAAAATTTTTAAAAGGCCTTAACGATTCAATATAATTTAATAGGAACACAATCAATTCAGTTAAAAGAAATTATCGTATATGTGAAAAGAATAATTATATTTGAAATTTTATCTTAACTCTGCTTGTCTTGGAGAAATTCGTCTACTGAATACGGCATTTGAAAAAGGCAATGAATTGCCTATTTTATGACTCGCTAGTAAAAAGTTAACATTAAATATTTAATTTTGGAGGGTTGTTAATGATGAATATATACCGACAGGCCTTTCTGGCGCTATTCTTATGTGTCGGATAGATCCTTTGGAGGTTGTTGTTTTTAAAATTATATATGATTTTTAGTTATTTGAAAATTTGCGACGTATTGGAGAAGAGCGAAAATGAACTAAAGTACCAAAACTTCAGCTTGGATTGCAGCAGTCTAGAGCAAGTTTTCTTCAATATCTGCCAGAGGGCAGATGGCTCGCATAATGGATTTGAATACGGTAAATATTTAACGCAAACAAGCATGCACGCACTCTCACACACTCTCATTATCTGGGATGCAGGATTCGTAAAATGATGAACTTTATATCGCAAACTGGTACTGCTCGAATTCTTCTTTAATCGATGATTGTCCACTGCCGGACATAAGTTTTTTCATTGGATCTCCACACCATACGATCTTGCGACCTTTATGAGGGTGTCAGAGCACCTCGTGGGGGGTCTACACATGCTGCGTTTTCCGATCCGGGGTCGCCATTCCAACACATGAAGACTCCAACGCCCATCGATTTCCCACACTATGTGCCTGCCCATCGCCACTTCAGATTCGCGACACGAGGGTCTATGTTTCTGTTTGACTGGTGCGTTGGAGGAGTGGGAAGTGACCCTGACTTCATCTCCGCGGGTCGCGGGCTCAATACCCGCCGAGGGTCAACATTTTCTATAAACAATGTGTTGGTTCTTCGAGTCTGGGTTTATATTTGTATTTAAGTATGTATTTAAAATTATAATGTAGTATATCTACCAGTTGTCCGTCACCCGTAACACAAGTATTAAGTTGCTTACTTTGGGACGGACGACCGTATATGTAAGTGGCCCATAAATTCATTAATTTATTTATGTCGGTGACTTTAGTTCTTTATTTGAGTGACTCTGAGCTTTCTTATGAGGCTCATAGTCAGCACGTATTCACTATCACAATATTACGTTCATGGTGGTTTTTCATAATATGCGTTTTTAAAAATGCTGCACGTATCAGATATGAAAACGTACAAGTACATTTAGAATATATTTATTTATTTTACATATATTTTATTTTTACATATATCTTTTATCGCGGATAACAGCAAACTAATATGATCATTGTTTTGTACTATAGACACCCCCTCAGCTACGTCTATAAATAGTAAAATTTAAAGACTTTTTAAATGCTATATACATATATAAATAGCATACAGTAAGATTCTGGGTTTTCAGATACCTCAGTTCCCGATTCAGCTTCTAAGAGCGCTTCCACATCGAGCTTTAGAAATGACCACACCCCTTTGGTCCCCGCGGAAGGTAACCTGCGGGGATCCATTTGGGAACAATTCACAGCTTTGATGTACGCGCGATACTTACACTACTTGAGGAACAGGTATGCGATGTCTAAACCGAGTCTTTTTTAAGTTTGCAGAAAATTAGTTATATTTTATAATAAGCTTTGTTAATTTGTTTATTTTCAAGGGCGTTTTTTTATACGAGTATATTATATGCCTTTGCCACAGGTGGCTTCTGTTCCTCCTAGTGGTGCTGCCATCTCTCTTCATCACAGTGGCGATGGGTTTCTCCACCATACGCCCCCCCGTGGACGTTGAGGTTGCTTTGAAATTAAACGCCGACATGTATGAAGGAGCTACCCAGTTCTTGGTGTAAGTAGCAATAATTTAAACCTCACGTGTACACTTTAAGCGCTGTCCCAATTAAGAGTTATTTCATATTATTTTGGCCATAAGAACACCTGCTTAGAATGTCGTTAACACAAAATATTGTGCTTTGTATAAATAATATTGCATCATGAGCTTTTAGTGATAGATTCAGGCGTAATGAGAATCATGGTCTAAAGTCTCAATTAAAACTAACTAACTTAAGACTTGTGCATTAAACCGAAGGATCGTATCCGGAACAAAGTGATCTGACTTAGAACTAAAGTAATCGACGTAGCCCAAAGGATAAGCAAGTTTAAATGGCAGTGGGCTGGCCACATTTGTCGCAGAGCCAACAACCATTGGGGTAGAAGTATTCTGGAGTGGAGACCGCGCCTGAAAAAACGTAGTGTAGGACGTGCTCTGGCTAGGTGGAGCGATGATATCCTGGCATCGGTTGGAAAGGAAGAACTGAAGACCGAGCTCAATGGCATGCTTTTGAAGAGACCTATGTCCAACAGTAGACAGAAACAGGTTGCTGATGATGATGATAATATAAACCATAAATTATTGCACGGTCGTGTATACTTTAGTTTTCATACGCTGCTTGACGGTATACTATGTTGTACCGATTAACAACTTAGTCGCGATAAAGTTAAGTCCCCCACAAACCCAAACTTAAAATATTCCCGTCGTCCTGACTTATACCTGTTTTTCTTTAATAGGTTTTTCGAAGGTTTGCATTTGTGTCGTTTGTGTATTTTAAATTGAAATCTTACACAGATAAAAATTTGATTGCTTGGTAAATAAACATTTTCGTTTAGCATTTTTTTTATGTCCGACCTTATTTTTGGCGTATCCAAATTGAACTTATTGAAATATGTAAAAATTTCGAATTATAACATTGACTTGTCTCCTTTTAGAACGGAACCATCGATATATTCCGAGAGCATCGATCCAACGTTTGCTAAGCGTGTGATGAACTCATTGCAACACGAAAAACAATCACGGAATTGGACTCGTGATGTGAGTTTTCCGCCACCATATCTGGAAATCATACTAAATATATATATAAATTTATAAATGATTTATACAATTATATAGGTAAAAGAAACGGCCTGTTCCCACTGCTGGGCATAGGCCTCCTCTCTCCGCATTCGCAGAGAAGGGTGGGAGCTAAGACCTATCACGCTGCTCCAATGATGATTGTTGGGTTACACATATCCTCAAAATTTTCTAGAGATATGCAGGTTTTCTCACGGTTTCATTGGCCGAAAAGCGTGTTATAAATTGTAATTATCAATTAGACACATAAGTTTTGATCGAAAAACTCATTGGTGCTTGCCCGGAGTATGAACTCATAATTATCTCTAGAGAATCGCATGATTTTGCTGCTGGGCTATCATAGCTATTCCGCGATTTAATCGCAAGTAATAGTAAAGTAATAATGAAATTATTATTATTGTAAGAACGGCCGCACAAAGTAATACAACCTACCTTACAATTCCAACTATATATATTTATACTCACAATATTAACAGTTTACATTTTACTTTCGTCTTCACTGTAAAACTTTACAAAACGTACTGTCCCCCCCCACTCCACCTAGTACCGTCCCTTTTATAATTTACAATATTAGTCAAGTTTCTATAAAAAAAAAGTAGCTTTAGCTGTGATAGCCCAGCGGTGAGACCGTGTGACTCTTTCGAGGGCAACACGAGTTCTAACCCGGGCAGGCACCAATGAGTTTTTCTATTAAAACTCATGTGTAATTGCTAATTGTCTAATTGGTAATTGCAATTTATCACACGCTTTTCGGTGAAGGAAAACATCTTGAGGAAACCTGCATATCTCTAGTCTCTCAGTCTAATCTCTCAATCCCCATTGGAGCACCGTGGTAGGTCTTGAGCTCCAATCTTTCTCTCCAAATACGAAGAGGCCTATGCCCAGCAGTGGGATAATAACAGGTTGCTACTTTACTTACTTTAATTAAACTTGGACTTTCTGCCATTGCTTTTGCAATCCAATATTTTAATTATAGATATCAAAGCTGCAAACTACTGAATTTTGGCGCTTCACGTTCGTGTCCAAAATACTAAACACCGTCGAAATACTAGTAGAACATGTATCAAGAATCCTAGGCGTAGTCAGCGTAGTTGATTTAGAAGGTGTCATGGAGGGGAAACTCCGGAAACGGATAGAGGAGGCCTATTCCCAGCAGCGGGATTATACCAGGCCGCTACTTTACAATATTCTATAATATTAATCAAATGATTTCTATTTAGTTTATTTAACAAAAATACAATTATAAATTAAAAAGTTTGTCCTAAAAATTGTTCTAAAATTATTGAACCTTCCAATTGGAATAAATATCCATAAATCCAGGATTCACCGAGATGCCGTTGTACGGAAGCAATCCAACAGTGCGACGTAGACAGCAGACAGCAGTGGCACAGGCCAGAGATGATGGTACTGCCTGATGTGGATGAGCTCAACGATTGGCTCATTGCTTCACAGCAAATATATATTGAGAAACGGTAAATTTTTCTTTAAAGTATTCTTTCGTTCTGGTCCCTTCCCCACGATTCCTTTTTCGCCGCGCATCGACCCGTTTTCCCAGTTACAATGAATATCTAATGGATGGTGGCTAATCTATCAGATGCTTTGCGATTTTGTCGTGGAGTCTATCCCTGATGATGCTTCGGTCGCGGGGCGAAACGATTGTTGAGTTTGTGATAGTGAACGTGTGTAGTGCTTGTGTATTGTGGTGGCAGTGGTGGAGGTTTGTGCATGTGCTTTTACGAATCCTGCACGTATCGGGTATGAAAATACTGATAATCCACTATACATTAAACACTATATATATTTTCTATTTACTGTATCGCGGATTATAGCAAAATAATTTTATTATTACTTTTGTTAACGTAATTTTTGTACATAAAAATATAAAGAATTATAAAACGATAGGTGATGTATATAATAGACAAAGTAGGAACCGACATAAGCTTGCGACTCCTGCTTTGCGCCTTGCAAAAGTACGTAAATCGTTTGTGGGTTTGGGTATAAGATTCTATAATAAAATTGCGAAATCAATTATGGTCATGCCATTACAGCAGTTTAAAAACACTGTTAAAAAGAGGCTGAAACAGAAAGCCTACTATACTGTTGAAGATTACTTAGATGATAAGGATGTGTGGATATAGGTGCACTTCTAGCCTGTACAAGACAGTAATAAATAAATGTAACTAGTTCTAAGATTTATATTTTAAAAAGAGCAACCGCCGAGTTTCTTGCTGGCTCTTCTCGGCAGGAACAGCTTTCCGAACCAGCAGATTACTTTTTTTATTATGTACATCGCCAATTTTTTTGCTTGTCGCAATTTGTTTTCACGTGCAACTGGTTCATTCCTGAACATTCAATGAGATCTAAAATCCACTAGACTGATGGTTTTCTCAAGGTTTTTTTTATGTCCACACTTCTACTTTATATACCATTTTCAGCTACACCGGATTTAGTTCGGCGATCAAGGACAATATGACCCACTTGGTGGCGTGGTACAACAACAAGGGTCACCACGCTCTGCCTGCCACCATCAACTCTCTGAACTCCGCCGTGTTGAGAGCGGTGACCACCGACCGCGCCAAGATCACCGTCTACACACATCCCATGAAGATATCCAAAGAGCAGCTCAACAAGAACACCGTGTAAGGCCCTGGCTATTCTTCTAAACTAGTTTTCTTTGCAACAATGTGAATGGGTTAAGATACCTATTAGTAACTCACAATAAACAAAGATCTCTCAGTTTTGCAGAGAGAGATTTAAATTTAATCCATTTCGCTGCTCCAAAAGCAGATAGGTAGATATTATATCTCAGGAATTCAGAAAATATAACGGTTTTGCTCACGATGCTTTTCTTAACTAAAAATCTCGTAGTGATGAATATCAATGAGGCACAAGGTTTTATAGAAGAGCTCATTGAAGCCCGGTAAAACTGGTAGTAACTTATACACCAGGGAGTAGGTAGGAGTTATGATAAATAAATTCGCATTTATCTTTTGGAAACAGGGAAAAGAACATTATTATTTTTTAGGGTGCTTAGACGCTTACGCCACAGTATCCCCAGTAAGTTAAAAAAGTTTGCTCCAATAAATACTTGTTGTGTGCAGATATCAGCACATCGCCGATGCTGGCATATCGGGTATGCTGCTGATTGGGTATAGTTTGGTAAGCGCTGGTGGTGCCATCTACCTGGTGACAGCCCGGCTCAGCCAGGAGAAGAGGCTGCAACTCCTCTGTGGAGTGTCCCCGGCGCTCTACTGGGGAACTGCACTGCTATGGGATATTGCTGTAAGTATACACTTTTGGAAAATTTTGATAGCGTTTGGCTATTCCCATTGGTCACAGATACGAACCCTTAGCAGTTTCAATTGAGTTTGTTCTGTTAAAACTTATGTACCTATTTGATATTTTAAATTTATCGCACGCCTTTTTGTGAAGAAAAACATTGTGAGGAAACCTGCATATCCCAACAGAGAGATAGGGATATGTGTAACCCACTAATCCCTATTGGAGCAGCGTGTTGGGTTTAAGCACTCGTTTTGAGGAGTGTTGGAATTTAGACCCACCTGGTCCAATACGGATTGCTAGTTTACACATATTACCGAGATTTTACAGATATATATACAGGTGCGTCTGGACATTTTTCTAAGCCGAAAAGCGTGAGATAAATCGTAAATATCTATATTCTAAATATAAGTCGGTATAATCTTGTCGGTAGAAGTAGCTTTCCGAACCAGCAGTAGAGTTGACAATATAAAATCACTTGCTTGCACCTTAACTTAAAATTATTTGAATACAGAATATTTTGAATTTTAGAAATCTGTGATTAATTTATAGAATTAGGCGTTACTTTGCGGAGATCCATAATACAAAAGTAATAATAAAATTATTTTGCTATAATCCGCGATACAGTAAATAGAAAATATATATAGTGTTAAATGTATAGTGGACTATCCGTTTTTTCATACCTGATACATGCAGTATTCGTAAAAAAACACATGCACAACACCTCCACCATTGCCACCACAATACACAAGCACTACACACGTTCACTATCACAAACTCAACAATCGTTTCGCCCCGCAACCGAAGCATCATCAGGAGATAGACTCCACGAGAAAATCGCAAATCTGTGATTGATATTCAACATATTAAACTTTCAGATAATAATAACGAACATGATAATCACAGCAGTAATCTTGGAAGCTTTCCATTTCCCGGTATTCGTGGCGAGGAACAATCTGCCAGCTATATGCATTTTAATTGTACTTTACGGGTAAGTTGCGAGCGATCTTTTACATTCCAGGGAGAATTGTTCTTGCTAGTGATACCTGGGACTTCGTTTGTAGGGACTTTTTGGTATATAGTACTCCCAATTATGTTATTTCTAAATCTATTTTTTAGTCTTATCGTTAGCTTGGTATATAAACTGCAATTCCATTAATATTCGTCCAGTGGTTTAGCCGTGACGACAGACAGACAGAAAGATTGACAGATTTAGCCATAATATAAATAATAATAATAATCTCTCAATCTTAATATATAAAATTAATGTGTGTCTCTACGCCCTTTACAGTTTTCGAAACGGCTGGATCAATTTTAATAAAATCTTTAGCATTACCCCACGGATGATTAGTTGAGTTCTGTTTTCAAGGAAATTTGAAACCAGACTGAACCGCAGCAACATGTTGCCGGACAGCTAGTCTATGCAAATTATAAATCTTCCAAATCTGACTGTAAAGACAGTGATCGATTTTCTCAAAATCTACTGAATGTATTTTTGTACGGTTTTAAAGATTTCGAAGAAGATTTAAGTTAATAGTATATAAAAAAAAAAGGTTTCCGCGGGGTCGAGATGTACGCGAGAAGAACTTCCTGACACATTGATTTCAACAAGAGCAAAGTCGGAGGAATTTCTTTAGCATGGCTAATTAGTGATAAAAACAGAATGAAGACAGTTTGTTTCTAATAGGATCGAATGTACTGTTGTTCTATTTATTAGCTTTAATCTGGCGCATTCGTTTCCACTTCATCGTAAATCCTTACGTTTAAATTTTAAGTAATAAGACTTCTAAGAACTCTACATCTTAAAGGTCTAACCGCATGGATAAATTAGCGTAATAATATTAATAATATTAGTATGGATAACTGTGTTAAATTTCATACTCTTCCATCCGTCCGTAATTTTCGTGAGAAGAGGTATAAAGTTTTTGCGTCACGTATCAATATAAAAAACACTTTTCCTCTTAGGTACGCGTGCGCGGGCGTGGTCCACGTTCTAGAGAAGCTGTTCTCGGAGTCGAGCCTTGCTACCATGCTGCTGTTCTGTGGCAACGCCTTCATTGGGCTGGTGGGGATCACGATACTGTTAATCTTAGACATCATATCAGAGTCCGACGTACGTATCTACAACTTTTTATTCTGTTACAACAATTTTAAATTAGGGTGCAAAATGTAGAAACAAAATGTTGTGGCTAGAAGGGGAATAGATGAATAATCCTACTATGTGTTAAATCTACACAATGTAACTAGCTGTGACGGTTTTTTTTTCGAACTGACTGTATGCTGTTAGCCCTAATGGCTTTTACAGCGTCACCGGGCGGGACGGGCGAGCGCAGAAGCATCGCCGAAGTTGCTAAATGCAGGGAGTAGAGCGCAGAAGCTCTGCTTAAGTCGGGGAACGTCGTCCTAAGGGTGCCTCCTGTGAGGCCGGACCACGAAGCTGTGACGGAAAGAGAGAGAAAAATTGTGCTCGCTTATCTCTTTCTTTTGCCTTACAGTAATATAGGATACGTAACTCTCTCTTTCTATCATCACTAACTTCCATACGCCTCGCCTGATTACACTTTACGAAATGCTCTCGTTACGCACTCACTAGCTTACTCCCCGAGTCAAGCTTGCGTAAGGAAGATATATCTCAGAATAAGTTTAGGTTGATTGAGAGCTGATCTCGACTGACTGATACTTGAGGGGCTAATAGATGCCCTGATACCTAGGTCGTGTGCTGATGTGTGGTGTGGTGATGACGTGTATCTTGCCGAGCCAAATGTTTGTAGTCATTGTCAGGCTTCATACGTTACAATTTATTTGTGTATTTGTATATCCAGTAGTAGGTACATAAACGACTGTAATCCGTTGGTTCCAGAATTAATAATTATAGTATTGTGTTAAAAAATAAATTGACTGTATTTTTGTATTTCAGGCAACGGACAATGCGCGATGGGTACTGCATAAAATCCTTCTGCTGAGTCCGCAGTTTGCGCTCGGTGATGGATTACTTGAGATTGCCAAAAATACGATACAAGCAGAGGTATTTTAGGAAATTATATATAAAACCTTAGCACGCACCTTAGACCATTTAGATATCACGGTCTCTATCTTCGAGCTAGCTATTCTAGGGTTCGCTAGGGATTCGAACTAGTGACCCCCGTGACATCCATTATATTAACATTACTGTAAATGTAGAACAAAGTGGGACTTCAATGACTACCTTGAGTTAGTCGTGTTAGTGAATAAATAATTGTAAAGTTACTACCATAATATGACGGAATTAATTCGGCACTTATTGTATTTCGGGGACACATTAAAACAAATTCACGTACACATATGTCTTGAGACTTGTAGATAGGCATATTGATAAAGTATATATGTATGTATAAAAAATCAAATACAATTATTTCGAATTAAGTCTGTGCATTTTCTTCCAATTCACTTTCCACAGATTTATTAATGTAATGATTTTATGAATAATTTCTGGATTCCATAGATCCATAAGTTGGTAGATTTTGCTTAGAGTATCTATGCATTACAAAGTCAAAAGCATTAATAAAAACAAAATCAGTTATATTAAAATTCCAGATGCTCGGTAAGTTCGGCATGGACACGTACCGCGATCCACTAGTGCAGAACGTGGTGGGCTACCATTATGCAGCACTGCTGCTGGTGGGGACTCTACTCATTCTACTTAATCTAGCCATAGAGTATAATTATTTCGAGAGGATTCTTACGAGGTGAGTAAATTTGCAATTATATTAGTATTAACGTTCTCCTCTTTCTTGAATTATTCAAGAGCTTTCTACGCTTCTTAAATTCTTCAAGAGATTAGGCGTACTAATATTGTACTTGGTTAGTATTTGATTTAACCTTAGTCTAAGCAATTTCTTTTTTTAATGTATGTCACTTGATATTAATTCTTAATTTAGTCAAGATTCTCCTGCTGGTCATCCACTTTATGTGGGTTCGGCACTTCTATTCTTTCCTATCGTACGTTAACTTTGGCATTACTCCTTTTATTGACATGTTATAATGCACACAATCCATTCATTTTTTATCAGCTCATTCACATCACCATCCACATTCAAGTTGTTGGTTTATTATCTTTATATATATATATATATATATAATGTTTTTTTATAGCTATTTATTATGGGATATGGAGAACAGTAAAACTCTAACTTGGATTGAGTTGCTCTGAAAAGAGACACAACATTCAAAGCTATTGCTTTACTACAATTATTAATTAATCAATTAGAATTTAATCACTCAACGGTTTAAGTTTGATGTCTTTACGTCAATCTGGCAGCCCGCCCTATAGATCCACGAGTCCAGACAAATCAACGTCAAAGACAACGCGGCAAATTTGAATACTTAAATGAACTATCACGCATTTCGTTTACATGTATAAAAAGGATGACATAAGTGTATATACACTTAGACAAAAGAATATAGGACAAAATATACTTAGTATTAAAGTACTAGAAGATATTATTTCTAAAATTCTAATGTAGTGTTTTTTTTCAGGGTGTATCGAAAAGACAAGTTATGCGATGATGTAGTAGATAATAAGGAAAGAGAAGATGAAGAAATAATGGCAGAAGTGGCGCGAGTGCGAGGTGGGCTGCAGCCGCTGCGACTGCGTACTATAGGAAATATAAACGCTGGTAGGTTTAAATTTATACTTTAGGGGGTAATATCGTCCGTGGGTTAAATAATAGAGCCGGCGGCTGGTTTATTAATACAACGTCTAAGAATTAATAAAGAGTCGCTGCGCGGAAAAAGTAGCTAGGTACTGCGCATTTTTTTTCTATATTCGATGTTTCACTATCGAAGCGTGTCTTGCGGCTGACCGATAAACAAAGATGAGATTACAATTTAAGATTATATACTTGGCTAACACTCAGCGTTGTTCAGGAACAGGAAAAAACACAATCGAGATACAACTTAACTTCGGTATTGTACAGTGCAAGATAGAATAAGGAGGGATGAAAATTATGTGATCAAACGAGTGTTAAATATGAACGTGGATGGATATGTGACTAGAGAAAATAAAAAAGAAACGGTTGGATTGTGTGAAACATACATATAAAAGCTCCTCCTTTTATTCAGACTCGTTTAATGATAGGAGAGAATGTAAGAGAAGAACATCTTTTGTCAACGGCTAGTAAAACAATTACAAAAATAATCTGCCAGTTACCAACGAAACAACTACAAATATAAACAAAAATATATGACCCACGAGCCGTGCTTTCGGCAAAT
Source organism: Morpho deidamia (assembly GCA_947086505.1). Lineage (NCBI taxonomy): Eukaryota > Metazoa > Arthropoda > Insecta > Lepidoptera > Nymphalidae > Morpho > Morpho deidamia. The sequence goes on from CAMTZC010000009.1 coordinate 714,631, forward strand.
GTTAAAATAGCCTCAATCTTGTACCATATATTTGTGTAATTTTTGTAATGCAAAAGCAAGATTTCTTAGATCCTATATCTTAGGCCGGTATATAGGCATCAACCGAACCAAATATCAGTAAAATTTCTTCAGTGGTATTCTGTATTGTATTGTAAACATAATTATTTCAAGGAAATACAAACTTTCGCATACAAAATATTAGTATGGATGCGCTCCATCCTCAGGATTCGTGGACAGTGAGGACCTGGTCAAGAATGGCTCCATAAAGCGATCGCTAAGTGCCCTCGAGGACGTCGCGTCGTGCGTGCGCCTGCGCAAGACCTACGGCGGCCGCTGCGCCGTGCACGCGCTCACGCTCGGCATCCCGCCCGGACAGGTGACTGATCTTAATAGGTTATAGCCTTTAAAAAAACAATTGAATTAAAAATTACTCTACACGACAGGAGATCTGCATGTCTCTGAAGAATTCATGGGATATGTGGTTCCTGCCGATTTGGATTGACGCACTGTAGTAGGTCTAAGTTGTAGCCTTTTCTCCATGAGCAAATAGGAGGCCTATGCCCAGCAGTGGAATGATTACACAAGCGATAAGACTCTCGACTAAAAATGTGACAAATTCACTCAATTTTGTCATCTATCTATGATGATGATCGCTTACGGGATGAAACGATTCCTAAGATTGTGATAGTGAATGTGTGCATTGCTAGTGTAGTGTGTTGGTGTTGGTGGCTTGTAGTGCCATGTCTTTTTACGAATCCTGCAAATATAAAGTATGAAACGTATAGAACACTCCACATAGCATTACATAGATTCTCTCTTATCCCAGATTATAATAGAATAATAATGTTACATACGGGTTCGTGGATTTGGATGAAAATACCTGATGACTGGTAAAAAACACTTTATTCTACTTTTTGCAACAAACGTAGTATTTATAGTCTCTATACAGTCCGTTCTCCAATAAGAAAGCAGAGGTCACTATTATTTCACTTTTATTTTCATTTCTTAATTCGCTCTTGATCGCTAATCGCAAACTGAACGTTGAGGCTCACGATACATCCGGTTATATATCGAACGAACCGATTTCGAGAATGTGAGCGACCATTTGCGAGTTTTAGCGGCGATACCGAACACTATTCGTATACAAAGTGAATGTTCCAGAAAATTAGCGTCAATCGAATCGAATTGAATCGAATTTGAACTCTTTAATATACGAACTGTTTTTACATGTTCGTAAAATGCCCCCGTCCAATTTGAACTTTATGACAAATGCATTACGATCTCTTTTCGCATGTTAGTAACATTGATATTATTATTTATTATCAAATTCAAATTCAAATTCAAAATATTCTTTATTCAAGTAAACTTGTAAACAAGTGCTTTTGAATCGTCAACATCTACTGCTGGTTCGGAAAGCTGTTCCTACCGAGAAGAAGCAGCAAGAAACTCGGCGGTTGCTCTTTTCCAACAATAATTCTTATCATTAGTTGCATATAGTTATAAATGTCTTGTACAGGGTTGAAGAGAAGCTATATCCACGCATTCTTATCTTCCAGGTAATCCTCAATAGTATAATCTTCTTCTTCTTCTTTCACAACCGATAGGCGTCCACTGCTGGACATAGGTCTCTTCATGGGCTTTCCAAAACACACGATCTTGTGCCGCTTGTATCCAGCGGCTCCCCGCGACCTTTTTGAGGTCGTCCGTCCATCGCGTAGGGGGTCTGCCAACACTGCGTTTACCGGTGCGGGGTCGCCATTCCAACACCTTGAGACCCCAACGCCCATCGGTTCTCCGCACTATGTGCCCCGCCCATCGCCACTTCAGCTTCGCAACGAGCTGAGCTATATCGGTGACTCTGGTTCTTCTACGGATCTCCTCATTTCTGATTTGATCACGTAGAGACACTCCGAGCATAGCCCGCTCCATCGCTCGCTGAGTGACTCTGAGCCTTCTTATGAGGCCCATAGTCAGCGACCACGTCTCAGATCCGTAGGTCATCACTGGCAACACGCACTGTTCGAAGACTTTGGTCTTCAGGCACTGAGGTACCTTGGACGAAAAAATCTCGCGTAGCTTCCCGAACGCTGCCCATCCGAGTTGGATTCGGCGACTAACCTCTTTCTCGAAATTGGACCTACCCAGCTGGACCGTGTGTCCCAGGTATATGTACTCGTCTACAATTTCGAGTGCAGAGTTCTCAACGATGACCGGGTGGAGCGGAACATGTGAGTTTGACATGATTTTCGTCTTACTCATGTTCATTTTAAGGCCCACCTGTTGAGATGCTCTGCTGAGGTCATCGAGCATTGTGTTAAGGTCCTCCAGAGACTCTGCCATAACGACTATGTCGTCGGCAAATCTGAGGTGAGTGATGTACTCGCCGTTAATGTTGATGCCGTATCCGTTCCAATCCAAAAGCTTAAAGACGTCCTCCAATGCAGCGGTGAACAGCTTCGGGGAGATGACATCTCCCTGTCGCACACCTCGCCGCATTCGGATTGGTCCCGTAGTTCCGTCTTGGATACGGACAGACATTGTGGCGTTTTCATACAAACACTTCAACACTTGGACGTACCGATAGTCGATTCGGCATCGCTGGAGCGATCTTAACACAGCCCATGTTTCCACCGAATCAAAGGCCTTCTCATAGTCCACAAACGCCAAGCAAAGTGGCTGGTTATACTCCTCGGTCTTCTGTATAACCTGCCGCAGCGTGAATATGTGGTCCATGGTACTATAGCCTTTGCGGAAACCGGCTTGTTCGGGAGGCTGGAAGTCGTCAAACCTACGAGCTAGACGATTCGTAATGACTCTCGAAAACAACTTATAAACCTGACTCAGCAGCGCGATGGGTCTATAATTCTTCAATAAGGTGTTATCACCCTTCTTGAAGAAAAGAACCACCACGCTCCTGTGCCAGGCTTCCGGCGTATTACCTTCGTGAATGACGGAATTGAACAATCGCTGAAGGACCTTAAGTACCGGTTTTCCACCGGCCCTCAGGAGTTCTGTTGTGATTCCGTCATCACCTGGTGCCTTGTTGTTTTTGAGTTGTTTGAGAGCCATACTAATCTCGTATAGGCTGACGTCCGGGATATCTTCGGTATAGTGTTGGGTCAGCTTAGCTCTTGGGTCTTTTGCCAAACTGACAACAGGCTGTTGTGTTGAGGTGTATAACTGTCCATAGAACTTCTCAACCTCTCTCAAAATCTCAGGACGAGATGAAATGATACTACCGCTATCGGTCTTCAATCGCGTCAGCTGCCGCTGCCCAATAGATAGATCTCTTGCGAGCACTTTTGAGCCCCTGTTACGCTCAATAGTCTCTCGAATGTACTCGGTTTTGAAGTGTCGCAGGTCGCATTTCTGCGCCTTAGAAATCTGTCTATTGATCAGACGGTAGCGTGTCGCATCTACTGAAGACTGTAGCCTCATTTCGTTCCTCTCATCCATGAGCTTGAGAGTCTGGGTCGAGAATTTATTGGGTCTTTTACGGTGTGTCTTATAAAATTTGGACCCCACCGTATGGACAGTTTCCACCAGCCTGTTGTTTACATCGTCCACAGATAGTATAATAGGCTTTCTGAATTAGCCTTTTTTTAATAGTATTTTTAAACTGCTGTAATGGTAAAGATAAAGGAATTTTATTATAGAATCTTATACCCAAACCCACAAACGAATTACGAACTTTTGCAAGGCGCAAAGCAGGAACCGCAAGCTTATGTCGGTTCCTACTTTGTCTATTATATACGTCGCCAATCCTTTTATAATTATGCATATTCATATGTACAAAAATTAAATTACTAAAAATATACTGTGAAGCTAATGTAAGAATACCTGTTTCTAGTCTCTATCTTTTCAAGTAAACTGTTAGCCTTGAATATATTTGTACGACTTTTATTCTCTGGTAACCAGTGCACTGCGTTATTGGGTGAGAACGGTGCGGGAAAGTCTACAACCTTCGCGATGCTGACGGGCCAGCTGCGACCGACCAGCGGGCAGCTCTACCTCCACAGCCGAGAGGTCACAGCCAGAGGACTCTGCCAAGGTTTAATCAGTAAGTATAAGTGCAAAACACATGGCGTTTCATGGTTCAATTTACCAAGAAATGCCATGTCTTGTGGACTAAGACCATCTTGTAGATGTCTTATATGTATATAGATGTCTTAGATCTCTAAATATATTCGTGTACAAACACGATATCTTGTAGATACCTCAGATATCTATAGATGTTTAATATTAATTTTAAACTTTGTCCTTTTTTCTAAATCGTTTAATTTTATTTGATAAATTAATATAATTCTGAACTGTATTTATTTATACATTTGTGATTTATTTTTACGCGTAATGTTTGTAAAATTTTTAATTGTAATTGTGTTTTTCTGTTATGCTATAATCGCTAGCAAACCAAATAAATTAAATTAAAAAAACTGACTTGTAGGTCTGATATATTCATAGATGACTTGATGTTTACAGATGTCTTAGATGCTTATAGATGTCTGTAGATGTGTAAGTGTCTTGGATTTCTAAAGACAACTATTGATGTCCGTAAATGTTTTAGATATCTACCCCGTGTGGTATCGAGCAGAATAGAATAGACCACCCTCCGTTCTTACCGAGGTATCGTAAGAGGCGACTAAGGTAAATTCCGTGTGGTATCCGGCTGCGTAGAATAGAACACCCTCATTTCTTACCGAGGTGTCATAAAAGGCGACTAAGGTAAGTTGACGTCAGGCAGGCGGCCGGTCGTAAAATACGTAGCCAAATCATGTGATGTTTGTAACATTTTGTGCCGACCCCACTTAGAGTGGGATAAGGGCAGGAGAATGATGAAATGTTTTAGATATCTGTAGATATCGTTCTTTAAACATCTATGAACCGTAAGTTAATCTTTAACTTAACGCTTCCTCTCTAATACTTCCTTTAAAAAGTGCAAATTAAGTCATTATCTAATTGTATTTATACTGGTTATATTTTCCATAATGTCCTTTGCCTTCCACAGGTTACTGTCCCCAGAGTGATGCGATAGACCCACTTCTGACCGTCGAAGAAACGTTAAACTTCTATTGTAAATTACGAGGAATTACTGGACGAGAGGAGGTTAGTCACATGCGATAATCAACGCAGGCGAGCCTTATGAATATTTTACCGTCTTGAAGTTTATCTTTACTCGGTCATATTAATTAAACGAATGCTCCATTCACTAACAAACTAGATTATACTCTAAGAAAAATTACACTACCTTTGAGTGAAAACAGTATAAAAACCGGTTAAGTAGATTTTGAGGAAATTGATCACATGCAGACAGACAGCTTTTGGGGACTTTGTTTTATTGATATTAAAATTACAAAATCATTCTAATAAACTTCTATGAGCTATTTTTATGAATAAGATATATATCTATATTAATATATATCTATATCTATATCTCTATTAATATATAAAGCTGAAAAGTGGTTTGTTTGATTATTTAAACTAATCGCTAATCTCAGGAATTACTGGACCGATTTGTAAAAAGTCATTACTGCAAGATAGTCCATTTATCGAGGAAGGCTATAGACTATATACCATTATGCTAAGATGAATAGGAGAGGAGCAGCTTTAAAAAATATTGCGAAAACGTCAAAATTTAAAACTTTCCTTGCGTGCGCTAAACAAACGGTGAAAGTTATTCCAGTCATGTACTATAAAATTGTTCCCCTCTAAAAGTTCTAAATAAAAGTCCGCGACAGCATATGTCTAGCTTTTAAGGTTAACCCACTTAAACCGTAATTAATATAAGTATTACGGTTTACTCAAATAATAACACAGCAGTCCATGCGAACGGAGTTGCGTTTAAAAACCCGTATATTTGGTGATCTATGAAATAATTTAATTGTGTCCAGGTAATACGTCGCACGCTAGAGCTGTTCGAGCTGGGCAAGTCCCGGTCGGTCCGCAGCGGCTCTTTGAGCGGCGGCAACAAGCGCAAGCTGTGCGCCGCCATCGCATTCATGGGCCGCGCGCCGCTCGTGCTGCTCGACGAGCCGACCAGGTATGATTACATTCTACCCTCAAATTGTGACATTAAATTTATATTCCTCCTCCTCTTTTCGTCTCAGTTCTCAGTGCTGTAATTCGTGATCTTAATGTAGCACGTAAATAATATAAAAAACTTCAGCGAGTCTTTTCATCACCGATACCGTAATCTCTTAAGACTAAAGTCTTTAATGAATGCGTCCTACCCGTAATGACATACGGAGCCGAGACGTGGACACTGACAATGCGACTGGTCCACCAATTTAAGGTCGCCCAGTGAGCTATGAAGAGGGCTATGCTCGGAGTTTCTCTGAAGGATCGTATCCGGAACGATGTGATCCTACAGAGAACCAAAGTAACCATGTGAAAACTAAAAGCTGAAGACCGAGCTTATGGCGTGGCGTGCCATAGGAGAGACCTATGTCCAACAATGGACAGAGACGAGTTGCTGATGATGATGATGATGATGATGTAGCACGTTCTTTTGAACCATAGATGATACACTATATACATATAATATGAGATTTTGAACTATGGTCTTCCTTTGGCAACGTTGATGACGTTGTTGACTAAAAACTAGACATAGAATATAATTCTTAGTACGGGTAGAATAATGATAATGACAAAAATATTTAATCAGATTTAAAGATGGTATTAGGCTTGTACAATAAGATTTACCATTAAAAGTTGCTGATAACAAATTAATCAGAACCGAATTTATAGAAAGAACTGGTTACTTTCATAGATTTTTTACAATCTGAAGAACCAGCCTTCTCCCTTTCTTATTAATAGAATACACTTTATATGTAAATAGAGCGCATTTTGGATCTTTTCATTGTTTAACACACCTACTTAATAATAATACCTTAAAAACTTGCTTAATTGATATATACTGGCTTATCTGGTGATATGCAATACAGATTGGAAAGTGTGCAGTAAGAAATAAGTTTATTAGGAGCTACGAGTTTTATTTTGTCTTGAATTCAAATTCAAAACATTCTATTTTAAACTTAAAAACAACTTTTGAATCGTCAACTCTACTGCTGGTTCGGAAAGCTGTTCCTACCGAGAAGAACCAGCAAGAGACTCGGCGCTTGCTCTTTTCTGGGAACTACCACTCTCAGACCCTCTTACCGGACCAGACTTCCCCCAGGTCACCTAGGTGACCTGGGCCCACAGTTCCGAACACCATCCAGGTCACAAGCGCGGACGAGCCCGGGCAAGGAGGTTCGCTTCGAGGTGTATCTCGCCACCTCTAGAGGTTTAAGATTATTTTTTTTTTATAAATAAATAAATATATGGGACATTTACACACACGGTCGTCCGTCCCCAAAGTAAGTAACTTAATACTTGTGTTATGGGTGACGGACAACAGGTAGATATACTACATATATAAGTTTCAATACATACTTAAATACAAATACACACCCAGGCTCGAAGAACCAACAATTTATTTATAGAAAATGTTGGCCCTCGGCGGAAATCGAACCCGCGACCCGTGGAGCTGAAGGCTCACTACCCACAGCGCCAACGGGCCAGTCAGGTCGGGTCGGGTAAAGTAAAAGTAGTAAAGTAACGGCCTGTTACAATTCCACTGCTGGGAATAGACCTCCTCTCTCCGTTTCTGTAGAGAAGGGTTGGAGCTAAGACCTACCACGCTGCTCCAATGCGGATTGGTAGGTTACACATATCTCCAGAATTCTCTAGAGATATGCAGGTTTCCTCACGATGTTTTCCTTCACCGTAAAGCGTGTGATAAATTGCAATTATCAATTAGACACATGAGTTTTAATAGAAAAACTCATTGGTGCCTGCCCGGGTTTGAACTGGCGTTCGCCTCGTAAGAGTCGCACGGTCTCACCGCTGGGCTATCACAGCTTACCTGGGTGGGGTAGTTTATTATAAAAGCGTGTTATGTTAAACCGTTTGTACTACGGACCGTGATAGCCTAGTGGAAGCTGTGATAGCCTTGTGGTGAGACCGTGCGACCCTCTAGAGACGACATAGGTTCAAATCCCGGGCAGGCACCAATGAGTTTTTCTATTAAAACTTATGTGTCTAATTGATAATTGCAATTTATCACACGCTTTTCGGTGAAGGAAAACATCGTGAGGAAACCTGTATATCTCTAGAGAATTCTCTAGAGATATGTGTAACCTACCAATCCGCATTGGAGCAGCGTGGTAGGTCTCAGCTCCAATCCTTCTCTCCAAAAACGGAGAGAGGAGGCCTTAGCCCAGCAGTGGGCATAATAACAGGCTGTTACTTTACTACGGACCGTGTGTCCCGCAGCGGCATGGACCCCGGGTCGCGCGCGTGCGTGGGGCGCGGCGTGCGCGGCGCGTGCGCGGGCGGGCGTGGCGTGCTGCTGGCCACGCACGCGCTGGCGGACGCGCGGCGGCTGGCGGCGCGCGTGGCGCTGCTGGGGGCGGGCCGGCTGCGGGCGCTGGCGCCGCTCGACGACTGCCTCACGAGGTGACACATCTACTGAACACAGCAACAGCGTACGACCGACAACAGACGTAGCGTGACGGAGTGGTGCCCCTCCCTCGCCTTTATTCTTTAAATTCCATCTCCAAACGCTGTTTGGCAACAGTCGTGAAGCAAGACAGAGTGGTGCCCCTCCCTCGTCTTTACTCTTCAAATGCTATCTCCAAACGCCGGTTGGCAACTGTGGTGCAGCAAGACTGAGTGGCGCCCCTCCCTCGCCTTTACTCTTCAAATGCCATCTCCAAACGTACGTAACATAGACCACCCTCATTTCTTACCGAGGTGTCGTAAAAGGCAACTAAGGTAAGTTGACGTCAGGCAGGCGGCCGGACGTAAAATACGTAGCCAAATGTTGTAACATGTTGTGCCAACCCCACTTAGAGTAGGATAAGGGCAGGAGAATGTAATTGATTCAGGTTATCAAATCAAATCAAATCAAAATAATCTTTATTCAAATAAACTATTTGAGGCACTTTTGAATCGTTAAGAATCAATATGATTAATGGAGCTACAACTGTTTCGGAATGTTGCTCTTACCGAGAAGAACCAGCAAGAAACTCGGCGGTCAATCTTTTAAATATTTTCAATTATACATATATAAACCGCTGTCTTGTATGAAGCTGAAAGGATTTTTAAATCCAATCTTGAATTTTGTAATATGCTTTACGTATAAGCATATTTTTTACACTTTGTTTGAATCTTTCTTCTCTTTCTTCTTTTTTGTGGAGCGAAATGAAAGTAGTGCAGGTGTAGATAAATTTATTATAATGCGTGTAACAAGCTTCCGTAATAATTAACGACTGCTTATAAGTTGCATCTATTATTAATATTCTAGATACGCTGACAACACGGTCCATAGGCCATTCAAATTGAATTCAAATTGAAAATATTCTTTATTCACGTAAACTTATAAAAATGTGCTTTTGAATCGTCAGCTTTACTGCTGGTTCGGAAAACTGCTACGGGGAAGAGGCCGCGAGAAACTCGGTGGTTACTCTTTTCAAATAAATGTATTTCTTATAACTAGATACATTTAGTAATTATTATCTTGTAATAGGTGGAGGAGTAGTTATATGAACGCATTCTTATCATCTATATAATCCTCAATTAACTATAGTGACTCAATTAACTGATTAACAGTGTTTTTAAACTCCTGTAGTCTTACCATAAACTTTTAGATAACGATTCAATTCAAAGTCAGTACCTAAACCGAACCGCTTTATTTTCGTACGTAAGTGTGGATTTCATTGGGGTCGTAATGTTTGAAAAGGATAACGTTATATGAACTATAGCTAACTCTGTCTCTTTTACTGACATGTCTTTGGGACGCATTCCGAACGGTCATTCAGCAACGACTCAAAGTGTGCGTCTTTAAGACGTCATGTATGAAAAATCAAAACAATTTAGTTTACGTCTTCAATTGAGTCGCAATAAGATTTCATGGTAAGCCTGCTGTAATGGCAAAGATAAAATTGATTGCGGAATTTTATTACAGAATCTTATACCCTTGGTGAAAACGCAAATATTACTTCCTTTCGTAATATATAATGTAGAATATTAAAATGATAGTGTGAGCCTGTTCCGCGCAAACGTGCGGACGGATGAAACAACCTCCGGGACCTGGGCCCGTCGTCCCGGCGTTTCAACCTACCTTATGCGGCCGTTAGCTGTATGTGGTCCGGCCTCATGAGTCACTGCGTGTATATGTGTACGTGTGTGTGCTTGTATGTACTTGGCCGATCCCCGAAACCGTTGGCTCGCCTCTGCACTCTTCCACGGACACGTAATGTCTGTTTCTCCCTGAGTATACACTTCACTATATCGGCTGAATAACACCCGGTGTGCACACAACCTTCGTAAGGTCACACGTAATTGAGTCGTCCCTATATCGGGGAATAGTATCCAACGCGCACCAAAACCGTGGACGGTCGCGTCTTATCAAACACTTCACTGGCTAAACGCGTCATTAAATCTAAGAATAACAACCGAAAAGCAAAATTACACGTGTGCGTTATAGAATGCCGTGAACAGGCGCACGCGGCTTCTTCTGTCGTGTTTGAAAGGTTACTAGCGGTCGGCCGCCCGCGTCGCTAACCTGTCCGGCGGGCGAGTCAATTTTATTCAAAACAGAGCCCATGTCGGCAGGTTCGGCGGCGGGTACGTGGTGGCGATGCGAGTGCGCCGCGGTTCGTCCTCGGCCGCGTGGCACCGCGCAGCCGCGCTCGCGCCCACCGCGCAACTCCGCGTGCTGCACCACGCCGCCGTGCACTTCCTGCTGCCGACGCACGCTACACGTAAGTCGAACTTACTAAAAAAAAGCAACGACCTGTTAGTGTCCCACTGCTGGGCATGGGCCTCCACTCTCCGCCTTTTGGAGAGAAGGATTGCAGCTAAGACCTACCACGCTGCTTCAACAGAACAAGGTTTACATTAATTTTCACAATTATGTAAGTTAACTTTACGTTACAATTTGACTGGCCCGTTGGCGCTGCGACCCTGTCTTCATCTCCACGGGTCGCGGATTCGATTCCCAATGCTTTCAACTTCACACAAGAGACTAAGTAGCAGTAAAGTTACGTCCTGTTACTATCCCACTGCTGGGCATAGGCCTCCTATCTCCGTTTTTTGGAGAGAAGGATTGGAGCTAAGACCTACCACGCTGCTCCAATGCGGATTGGTAGGTTACACATATCCCTAGAAATCTCTAGATATGGAGGTTTCCTCATGATGTTTTCCTTCACCGAAGAGTGTGTGATAAACTGCAATTATCAATTGGACACATGAGTTTTAATAGAAAAACTCATTGGTGCCTGCCCGGGTTTGAACACATGATCGTCTCTAGAAAGTCTCACACGGTTTCACCGCTGGGCTATCACAGCTTACTATATTCTTATTTAAATCCAAATTATTAAAAAATTGACCGCCGAGTATCTTACTGGTTCTTCTCGGTAAGAGCAACATTCCGAACCAGTTGTAGCTTCATTAATCATATTGATGCTTGACGATTCAAAAGTGCCTGAAATAGTTCATTTGAATAAAGATTATTATGATTTGATTTGATGGTCTCTTGTTTTCTGCATATTGTAACGACAGCTGTGATAGCCCAGCGGCGAGACCGTGAGACTCTTTCGAGGGGAACACGAGTTCAAACCCGGGCAGGCACCAATGAGTTTTTCTATTAAAACTCATGTGTCTAATCGATAATTGCACTTTATCACACGCTATTCGGTGAAGGAAAACATCGTGAGGAAATCTGCATATCTCTAGAGAACTCTGGAGATATGTGTAACCTACCAATCCGCATTGGAGCAGCGTGGTAGGTCTTAGCTCCAACCCTTCTCTCCAGAAACGGAGAGAGGAGGCCTATTCCCAGTAGTGGGATTGTAGCAAGCCGGTACTTTTTTTTTGTATTGTAACGACGGTATTTTTCTTTTTTTATTGAATAAATATGAAGCCAAGAGCCAACTCAGAAGTCAATCCATTTATTATTTTTTAACGACTTGCCTCGCAGCGCACAGCTATCTTCACATGTCTATGCTACAACTTCCGCTCTCTCTCATTTTCCTTCCGTTACAATATATCCTAATCTTAGAATATTTTTGATATCACTTTCTGTATTTATCTCACAGTGGACGGTAAAGAGATAGTAACGAAGCTGAGTGACATATTCCGGATGATGAGCGAACTGCAGATGAGCTGCGACATAGAGGACTACACCGTCAACCAGAGCTCGCTCGATCAGGTCATTATTAATTATTTTCCCAGAGGCCTAGCCGGAAAAGCGTGACAAACAGAAAGACTTTCGCATTCACAAAATTAGTATAATTTTTTAGTTGTGCTTTACTAGTTATTTAGTTTGATGTATACATAGACATACAAGAGGTCACAATAAGCTTGTGATTCCTGTGTCGTGACTCAGCAGAGTTAGCATCTCATTCGTTGGTCTCGGTATTCGCTTCTACAATAAAATTCCGCAATCCATATTAGTCCACTCTATAGAAAGGTTTAAATTAAATGTAAGAAATATGCTTATACGTAAAGCATATAACAAAATTGATGATTTGGATGATAAGAAAGCCTGGATTTGAATATCCTGTCAACTTCATACAAGACTACGGTTTAATAATGTATAATTGAAAATATTTAAAAGATTGACCGCCGAGTTTCTTGCTGGTTCTTCTCGGTAAGAGCAACATTCCGAAACAAAATAGCTTCATTAAATCATATTGATGCTTGACGATTCAAAAGCTGCTTGAATAAATAATGTTTTGATTTGATTTGATTCATTCGTTTGACAACTCTAACTAAAACATACAGTGAATGTATATGCCTTTATTATGTATGTTAAAATAAAATTGGTTCTTCAAGAGCCAATCCTAACAGCAGCATCAGGTCATGCTTATCATAAGCATGCATTGTTATGGACTGGACAATATGTACAATTTCAGCTCGATCAGACACCGTAAAGTGGGTCAAATTTAACTTGCAAGATTCCACCTTCATATACACACGACACGTTAAATAAAAACTTTTAATAATATTTTGATATCAGCACTGAGTTCAACTAGTTGGGTATTCTAAAGGTCTTTCAACACTGGCTAATATGTTTTATCTCAGATGTTCCTAAACTTCACCGAACGGACGAGTATTGTCGAGCCAGCGGATGCTGCACAGACTCATCTCACGCGACGGTACAGTGACGAGTTAGATAGTGTCACCGCACTGTGACATCCCTGGACATCGATAAAGCAAGTTACCAAACCAAAGTTCGCATATAGGATGTTACGAACTTTAAATTTTACTAAAATTTATAGAATTAATGGTGGACTGAGTGATATAAGAGCTGTACATAAAATTTAAACCTAAACACTGATTGACCCTTTGGCGCAGTGACCCTGCCTTCAGCTCCGCGGGTCGCGGGTGCGATTTCCGCCGAGGGCCTATTTTTTTATACACAATTTGATGTTTCTTCCAGCCTGGGTGCGTATATTTATGTATGTATTTAAACTTATATATGTAGTATATCTACCAGTTGTCCGTCATCCATAACACAAGTATTAAGTTATTTACTTTGGGGACGGACGACCGTGTTAAGTGTCCAAAAAACAAAAAAAAATCCTCAATTATGTATTTTTATACTGTTCCCGTAGGAAAATCGGAAAAATTTGTATACTATGTGATTATTATGTATTTAAATTTGGGGACGTCTGTCGGTAGAAAGGTGGTTAGCTTTGTTACGGACTATTCCACGGATGGGAAAATGTAAAGATTCCTTTGCTTATCTGTATAATTTGCCTCGTTTAAGCGAACTGGGTGGTCCATAATTCACACATCTTTGCGAATTAGCGCTGGCACATTTATTATTTAGCTTTCATTACACCGGACATTTTTACAGTTATCAATAATCTGTCATAGCCCAGCGATGAGACCGTGCGACTCTTTCGAGGGCGTCACGGGTTCTCAAACCCTGGGCAGGCACTAATGAGTTTTTTTTATTAAAACTTAGTGTTTAATTGATAATTGCAATTTACACGCTTTTCGTTGAAGTAGTCGTGAGGAAACCTGCATATCTCTAGAGAATTCAGGAATATGTGTAACCTACCAATCCGCATTGGAGCAGCGTGGTAAGTCTTAGCTCCAACCCTTCTCTCCAGAAACGGAGAGAGGAGGCCTATGCCCAGCAGTGGGATAGTAACAGGACGTTATTATACTTTTTTTACTTGCCAGTTTAGTGGTAACTCTGCATTTTCGACATTATTTTAAGCTAAAAAGTTTATGGCGTTGTTGCTACTTAAAGTGTGCGATTTCTTAAAATTGACAATTTTTTTACTAAAAATTTTGACTATTTTATGTTCTATGAATCTCACTTGACATTCCAATAAAAAGATTATTTTCCACTAAAAGATCTTATTAATTACTACGAAGCTCAAATGATATATGTAATTCATTTGAATTACATATATCAATAAAGATGTACGTAACATGAGAACTCTGTGATATAAATGTATTTAACTTGTGTTTTGTATAAATGTTTAACGAATAAATAAAAACAATGGTTTATGGTTTAACGTGTTTTATTTAATTTTATAGGTTTTATAGTTAATAAAAGTTTTATAGGTGTTGTCTCTAATTATGAAGGTGTGAGGTGGTGATCACAAATGAAATGCGTGTTCACTTGATTATTTATTGACCGCTCTAGTCGGCGGTTGGCTGCGACTGATAGAGCTGGGCGTTTTTCCCCGAAAGCGTTATAAAAAACGCTTTCTTACTAAGTAACTACAGCAGGAACCGTTTTTCTAAAAAACTAGTTGCGGTCGTCTCGATGGGCCGTCATATATCGAAGACAAGCACGCGAAGATAAATGCGTGTGCAAATTCCCCCTTATCTCGCTCACACCTTCCATAAATACGGTTAAAATAAGCGAGACGGCGCTAGCTGGAAAATACCGACCCCTCCCGGCTTGTAAGACCGGACGACATCACTAGGCTCTAATGAAAGGACCTGTGATACCTGAACTACTTGTGGTATTTATTGGTACCTGTATAAACATTTTTTTTTCGGACACTAACTAATGCTGTTAGCCCAAATGGCTCTTACAGCGTCACCGAGAGAGTGGGCGAGCGCGGAAACATCGCCGGGGGTGTAAACTGGGAGAGCGAGTCTCGAGCGAGGCTCGCAGCATTATGGGAGCGTCGCCTTAAGGGTGCCTCCTGTGAGGCCGGACCTCGGCTTAAAGCGACGCGCTGTGGTGGACTGTATCGGACTCAATGTATATACATTTTTTTTTTCGGACACTAATGCTGTTAGCCGAAATGGCTCTTACAGCGTCACCGGGAGAGGGGGCGAGCGCAGGAGCATCGCCGGGGGTTTAAACTGGGAGAGCGAGTCTCGAACGAGGCTCGCAGCATTCTGGGAGCGTCGCCTTAAGGGTGCCTCCTGTGAGGCCGGACCTCGGCTTAAAGCGACGCGCTGTGGTGGATTGCATCGGACTCAATGTAAATACATTTTTTTTTTCGGACACTAACTAATGCTGTTAGCCGAAATGGCTCTTACAGCGTCACCGGGAGAGGGGGCGAGCGCAGAAGCATCGCCGGGGGTTAAACTGGGAGAGCGAGTCTCGAACGAGGCTCGCAGAATCCTGGGAGCGTCGCCTTAAGGATGCCTCCTGTGAGGCCGGACCGCGGCTTAAAGCGACGCGCTGTGGTGGACTGTATCGGACTCAATGTATATACACAATTGTTCTCCAGACTTATACTATTTACGTTTCACACTCGATAGCGTGAGCTAATCTGGTACAGCGCCATCTATGATTGGACTAATAAAACTTTTATTAATTAATTATTCTATCGGTCATGAACACTAGCACTGAAATATACCTTGAACTTATGTAAATAAAGCTGATATTTCTTTGACATATATACGTACTTTATAAACCAGTTTCTTCAGTTTACCAGTTCTTCATCGGACCTATGGAACCGGTTAGTGTCATAGGTCATTGAAATTGAAGAAAAAATAAGTATTATTGTTTTGGTCGCTCTTAATAAAATATCGCGTCATTTATAGGCGTCTTTTTAGAATCATCCTCCTGCCCATCCCACTCCTAAGTCGGGTCGACACATGTTACAACATGTCACATAATTTGGCTACGTATTTTACCGGCCGCCTGCCTGACGTCAACTTACCTTAGTCGCCTTTGACGACGCCTCGGTAAGCAATGAGGGTGGTCTATTCTACTCAACCGGATGCCATAGAATGTAGTGCAAAAAATTGTTTTTTGAGATATTAATTGTAAATAAAGTGTATTCGATATTAAACTTATATAGTGTGTAAAGTATATGTATATTGTGTAGTTGGAAAGCGTTTTTTTAAAATAACTTTTTATCTAAAAACTGTTACGTTTCGTTTTTCACAAAAACCGTTTTTGCCCAACTTTAGTGACTGGCTGTAGTCGAAGAGATATTTAACATTTTATAATATTGCTAATGTAATGGGGTTAACAATGTTTCTTGGAACAATGGAATTTATAAGACACCTACAAAAGCTTACCGGTACTTACAAAAATATAAGCTTAAATATAGTATAGCTACAAGCTAATAACAAATTTAAATTCAAAATATTCTTTATTCAAGTAAACTTGTTAACAAGTGCTTTTGAATCGTCAACATCTACTGAGGGTTCGGAAAGCTGTTGCTAACGAGAAGAACCAGCAAGAAACTCGGCGGTTGCTCTTTTCAAAGAATAATAACAAACTTCCACAGATTGGTAAACACCATTGGATTATTCATGTTAATGGGCTCGAAACTTGTCAGCCTAACCTGATAAAATAAGACGTGAGTATAGCCGGTTTCTATACATAAACTATGAGTAAAGTACCCGGCTATAACATCGAGAACTTAGAACGAAACAGCCGACTAGTTTGGTTTCGTAGAGCGCTGTCTCTGTCTCACACGGGTTCGTCAGTCTGTGCGACAGAGACGATGCTCTATGAAGCAGAATCTAGCCGATTTCTCTCTCTAAGCCTCGGTGTGCATTATTTATTGCCGCGTACTATAAGTTAGTTGATAATTGCAATGGCGGCGACGTCTTCGCCACATTTTATACGAATCTCTTTCGAAACTTATCTTAGATTTGTAGATATCCATTAACGCGCTTTGAACTGCAGCACTCCGAGTGGTGCTTTTCAGAACGTCAATAGAAAGCGTTAGGAAATAATTTAATAGCTAAAATGAGATACAATATTTCAAGAATCGCAAGCGCAGTGGTCTGCTAAAATTGGCAAAATATTGTTCGATACAGCCTCCGCTTATCGGCCCATTATTTCATTGGACTCATTTTCATACACATTATCTTGGCTTCCCCTATCGTGCAGCATCTCGAGGACATGTTGCTCTCGTTCTAAGGGTCACAAGTTGGCGGCTCTCATCCCTAGTTATTGTCAAAGGAGGGACTCCTGAGGCCGGCGGACTTCTTGAAGTGCACCACGAGCACGTCCAGCGCGCGGAACACCACGTCCCTGGTGACCAGCTCGTGGCTGAGGCTGCCCACCACCAGCCTGGTGGCCGCGGACAGCGTCGACTCGCTGAACAGATACGTATCTGAGAAGGAAGCGACGCTATTACTACTTGAAATTTTTGATATAACAGTCTATAATATACAACCTAACCGGCCTATACAGGCCTACAATAACCTGCGTATACAATATAATAATGGTTTCAGAACGTAGAGTTCAGCAAACATCAGTAACGAAGAGTTCAGGAAACATCAGTGATTCTAAGTTCAGCAAAAATCAGTGACGTCACCATAGAAATATGGTGCGTGACAAGGCTCGTACAAATGATTTTTATGAAATAATGGGAATAGGAGCAGCATCAATGATGAATAGAAAACGGACAAGCTCCAAATAATTCGTCATGTCTAAAAGAAAATCATCAAAATAGATAAACATATCTGTTCCGCGCAAACGTGCGGACGGATGAAACAACCTCCGGGACCTGGGCCCGACGCCCCGGCGTTTCAACCTACCTTATGCGGCCGTTAGCTGTATGCGGTCCGGCCTCGTGAGTCACTGCGTGTATATGCGTACGTGTGTGTGTGTGCTTGTATGTACTTGGCCGATTCCCGAAACCGTTGACTCGCCTCTACACTCTTCCACGGACACGTAATGTCTGTTTCTCCCTGAGTATACACTTCACTATATCGGCTGCATAACACCCGGTGTGCACACAACCTTCGTAAGGTTACACGTTATTGAGTCTTCCCTATATCGGCGAATAGTACCCACCGCGCACCAAAACCGTGGACGGTCGCGTCTTATCATACACTTCACTGGTTAAACGCGTCACTAAATCTGAGAATAACACCCGAAACGCAAAATTACACGTGTGCGTTATAAAGGAATGCCGTGTACAGGCGCACGCGGCCTGTCCCTATCGTGTTTGAAAAGTAACTAACTGGGGGCCGCTCTCGTAGCAATCGGATGACTAAACGTCCTTGATTTCGCCGGTCGCGTCTCCGGCGGGCGAGTCATTTTATTCAAAACAATATCAATGTCTAGTTTTATCGATATTCCACGAAAACATTCACCTGGCATCTTTTCGAGAATAATTCGGCACGTTTCGTCGATATCGAATTCTCTCAATTTCCTGTCAGAATCGCTTTGCGGCTTCGACAGTTGCTCGAAGTACACGAACACTTGCTTCTTGAGCCACGACGTCAGCTCCTCGAGCCACGAGCATATCAGCGTCTCTGCTATGTCTACAAACCAAGATTTTAAATGAAACATTATTTATACAACTTTGGAATTCATCATGACCATATCCCACTCTAATTGAACTGGCACAACTTGTTTTCTCTTCCATTCTCAAGTAAAGTAGCGGCCTGTTACAATTCCACAGCTGGGAATAGACCTCCTCTCTCCGTTTCTGGAGAGAAGGGTTGGAG
Organism: Morpho deidamia; assembly: GCA_947086505.1. Taxonomy (NCBI): domain Eukaryota; kingdom Metazoa; phylum Arthropoda; class Insecta; order Lepidoptera; family Nymphalidae; genus Morpho; species Morpho deidamia. Next base: position 733,582 of record CAMTZC010000009.1, read on the forward strand.
CTAAGACCTACCACGCTGCTCCAATGCGGTTTGGTAGGTTATACATATCTCCAAAATTCTCTAGAGATATTGAGGGTTTCCTCACGATGTTTTCCTTCACCGAAAAGCGTGTGATAAATTGCAATTATCAATTAGACACATGAGTTTGTTTTAATTTAAGTTAATAGAAAAACTCATTGGTGCCTGCCCGGGTTTGAACTCGTGTTCCCCTCGAAAGAGTCGCACGGTCTCACCGCTGGGCCATCACAGCTCATTCTCAAGTATCATTCGTCAACTCTGAAGCTAATCCTTTTACATGCATATCATTCTTCATACAATCCATCCATCTTTTTTTAGGCCTCCCTAATCTCTAGTCATATATCAAATTCAAAATTAAATATTCAAGTAAACTTGTAAACAAGTGCTTTTGAAACGTCAACATCTACTGCTGGTTCGGAAAGCTGTTCCTACCGAGAAGAGTCAGCAAGAAACTGGGTGGTTGCTCTTTTCAAATATAATTAGTTACATTTGGTCATTACTGTCTTGTACAGGGTAGAGGGGTAGCTATATCCACGCATTTTTATCATCTATATAGTCCTCAATAGTATAGTGGGCTTTTTGTATCAGCCTCCCTTTAACAGCGTTTTTAAACTGCTATAGTGGCAAAGATAAAATCGATTGCGGGATTTTATTATAGACTCTTATAGCAAACCCACAAATGACTTATTTAATTTTGCAAAGCGCAAAGCTGGAGCCACAAGCTTATGTCGGTTTCTACTTTGGCTATTATGCACATCACCAATCTTTTATAATCTATACTTATTATAAAAGAAAGTCCCAAAAAACTGTCTGTATGTAATCGATTTTCTCAAAATCTACTGAACGGATCTTTGTACGTTTGTCACTTAAAGATAGTGCAATACTTCCGGATAGTTTAGGTAAGTACATATCGGTGTTATGTAAATTATGTTGAGAAGAAAACGCAGTTGTTAAAAAAAACTTGCTTGCTGGGAGCTTTAGTCGCGTGCGCTGCGTAAACCAGTAGATATACGCTAAAGTAATGTACTAGACAATTGTAGATCTATAAAAATTCTACGAAAAAGTCCGCGATAGCATGTCTCTATCTTTTACGGTTGACTCACAATAACTACTTTTGTTTATAATTTGAATTCTAGAATCAAATTGTGACATGCTCATTTCCACGCGGTCGAAACCGTTATGTATATTCTTATGCACAAACGATTAGATTGCTAAAATATACAGTGAAGCCAAAGTAAGAATACCTATTTCCTTAAACTTCTCTCGCAGGGAATCACGCGGACTTAAATTGTAAATGCCGCGTATGACTCTTTTTATCCACATTCATATTTAAAACTCTTTCGGTCACATGATTTAAATATGTCCATACAATGTTAATCTTGCATGAATAGTTTTTTATATAACGGGCGTTTATGAAACGTTACCCACCAGCACTGAGCAGGGTGGCGAGGCGGAAGGCGAGGTGCGAGGCGGCGAGACCCGCCACGCACGCCACCTCGCAAGTGCCGCACCAGCGCGCGCCCACCACGCTGCACCACTCCTCTGCCAACACAAATTCAAATTCAAATTCAAATTATTCTTTATTCAAGTAAACTTGTAAACAAGTGCTTTTGAATCGTCAACATCTACTGCTGGCTCGGAAAGCTGTTCCTACCGAGAAGAACCAGCAAGAAACTCGGCGGTTGCTCTTTTCAAATAATAATTCTTATCACTAGTTACATATAGTTATTAATGTCTTGTACAGGATCGAACAGTAGCATATCCACGCATTCTTATCGTCTAAGTAATCCTCAATAGTATTAGGCTTTCTGTATTAGCCTTTTTTTAATAGTATTTTTTAAACTGCTGTAACGGTAAAGTTAAAGTAGATTGTGGAATTTTATTATAGAATTTTATACCCAAACCCACAAACGAATTACGAACTTTCGCAAGGCGCAAAGCAGGAGCCGCAAGCTTATGTCGGTTCCTACTTTGTCTATTATATACATCGCCAATCTTTTTATAATTATGTATATTCATATGTACAAAATTAAATTACTAAAAATGTACTGTGAATCCTATGTAAGAATACCTGTTTCCTCGAACTTCTCTCGCAGGGAATCAGGCGACTTTAAATTGTAAATGCCACGTATGGCTCTTTTATGTATTCACAAGAATACTTCATATCGACTGTGAACTGGCAAATTGTCCTATCTTATTTCTGACAACTTTTCAGGAAGAAGAAAAAACGTGATTATTAATACATTCGCAATAATTTTTATGTATTAAAAAACAGTTGACCTTAAATATGTTTATTTCTTTACAAAATTTCTAGTAGATAATACATGTTTATACGGTAAATGATGGGCAGTAGTACCTAATGCCTTTGAAAAGTGATTTGGCTTAAAATTGAGATAGGACATATTGCCGGTTCACAGTCGATATGTTTATTATCTGTGACAACACCTACAAGTGACGTTTGAGAGTTTCAAATCAAATCAAATCAAAATAATCTTTATTCAAAAAAAGCTCTTTCGAGTACTTCTGAATCGTCGAGGATCAATATGATTAATGAAGCTACACTGGTTCGGAATGTTGCTCTCACCGAGAAGAACCAGCGAGAAACTCGGCAGTCAATCTCTTAAACATTAAAATAATTAATGTATGCTCTTGAAAAAACGATAAATCTTTCACAGTCGATCGAACTGATCTTTGTGACGGAGATACTTGCAGGGTAGTGTTACTATTAAATCCAAGGTTATGCGAACGAAGTTGCGGGTAAAAACTAATCCGAGATAAATAATAATAATAATAATAAATATATGGGACATTTACACACACGGTCGTCCGTCCCCAAAGTAAGTAACTTAATGCTTGTGTTCCGCACAAACGTGCGGGCGGATGAAACAACCTCCGAGACCTGGGCCCGTCGTCTCGGCGTCTCATCCTACCTTATGCGGCCGTCAGCTGTATGCGGTCCGGCCTCATGAATCACTGCGTGTATATGTGTACGTGTGTGTGTGTGTGCGCTTGTATGTACTTGGCCGATTCCCGAACCCGTTGGCTCGCCTCAGCAATCTTCCACGGACACGTACTGTCTATTTCTCCCGGCATATACACTTCACTAAGGCGGTTAAATAACACAAATAACACGCGGTGTGCACACAACCTTCTTAAGGTCACACGTTATTGAATCGTCCCATATCGGGGAACATTAACCCGAACGCGCACTAAAACCGCGGCCGGTCGCGTCTTCTCAAAACGCTTCACTAATTGAACGCGTCACTAAATACTTATATCAATATCAAAAGTCAATAAACAATAAACCACACCCAAAACGAATAATTACGCGTGTGCGTTCTACAATAAGGTCGTACAGGTGCGCGCGCGTCCTGTCTTATCGTAATCCGAAACATCACTAAGCTCCGGCCGGTCGCACGTCAATTTATACAAACCAGCTTGTGTTACGGGTGACGGACAACTGGTAGATATACTACATATATAAGTTTAAATACAAACTTATATACAAATACACACCCAGGCTCGAAGAACCAACAATTTGTTTAAAGAAAAAGTTGGCCCTCGGCGGGAATCGAACCCGCGACCCGCGGAGCTGAAGGCAGGGCAGGAAATGTTGATGGCGAACCTAGATCCAGCGGCAGTAGGGGGGGCGGTGGCGGGGGCGCAGGCAGGTTCCTCAGGGAGTCCAGCGCGGTGTCCACGTGCCACAGAGCGCGGCGCGCGCCCACCAGCCGGCCCACTGCTGCGCCCAACTGGATACACCATAAATGCAAACTTGTTAACAGCAAAACTTGTTTATTTTGCTTACTACCATAGCATTATGTCTTATGGAATATTGCTGTGGGGTAAATGCGCGGATAGTGAAAAATACAAAAAAGAGCCATACGTGGCATCTACAATTTAAGTCCGCGTGATTCCCTGCGAGAGAAGTTTAAGGAAATAGGTATTCTTACATTTGCTTCACAGTATATTTTAAACGGTGTGTTTGTGTGTGTGTGTGTTTATATTTTTAAAGCGTGATAGCCTAGCGGTGAGACCGTGCGACTCTCTAGAGACGACATAGGTTCAAACCTCGGGCAGGCACCAATGAGTTTTTCTATTAAAAAAAAAAAACTTATATGTCTAATTGATAATTGCAATTTATCACACGCTTTTCGGTGAAGGAAAACATCGTGAGGAAACCTGCATATCTCTAGAGAATTCTGAAGATATGTGAAACCTACCAATCCGCATTGGAGCAGCGTGGTAGGCCTTAGCTCCAACCCTTCTCTCCAGAAACGGAGAGAGGAGGCCTTAGCACAGCAGTAGGCATAGTAACAGGCTGTTACTTTACTTTATATATTTTTAACAATTACATTTTTGTACATAAAAATATAAAAAATTATAAAACAATAGGTGATGTATATAATAGACAAAGTAGGAACCGACGTAAGCTTGCGGCTCCTGCTTTGCGCCTAGCAAAAGTACGTAAGTCGTTTGTGGGTTTGGGTATAAGATTCTATAATAAAATTCCGAAATCAATTTTGGCCATGCCATTATAGCAGTTTAAAACCACTGTTAAAAAGAGGCTGATACAGAAAGCCTACTATACTGTTGAAGATTACTTAGATGATAAGGATGTGTGGATATAGGTGCACTTCTACCCTGTACAAGGCAGTAATAAATAAATGTAACTAAATGTATGTTCTAAGATTTATATTTTAAAAAGAGCAACCGCCGAGTTTCTTGCTGGCTCTTCTCATAGGAACAGCTTTCCGAACCAGCAGTAAAGTTGACGATTCAAAAGCACTTGTTTACAAGTTTACTTGAATAAAGAATATTTTGAATTTGAATGTAAACAATATACATGTGTTCGGAGGCAAAATAAATGGTGGGGGTTGAATAAGTATATAACTATGCTTGCTAGGATGATGCGTCGCTTTGCGATTTCGTCGTAGAGTCTATATCCAAAAAGTGCTAAGGTTGCGGCGCTAGACGATTGTTGAGTTTGTGATAGTGAACATGTGTAGTGCTTGTGTGGAGTGATGCTGTTGGCTGCGTTTTGTGATCCGTGTCCTGGTCCTGCATGTATAAGGTATGTAAATCTTGCCTGCTTCATATCCATAGGATTACATAGAATCTCTTAACAAACACGGATTATAGCAAAAGCATCATATCATAACTTCTGTTATAGTATGGATATCAATTTACGCACACTGAGCTCTGGCGACGTGCACACGTAGGTCCAGTCGTGGAGGGGTCCGGACCCCGTGGGTTCCCCCTCCAGCCCCTCGGCACCCACGGCCGTGCGGATGGAGTTGAACACGCCCGTGACCGTGCGCTGGAACAGTCTGGACACAAGTTATACCATAAGAGGCCGGTCGAAATACGTTCGCATACAAAGGGAAGCTGGGGTCTTGCTGAGCGTGACGAGATGTGATAGGGGGGTCGGGGGGGGGGGTCTTGCTGAGCGTGACGAGATGTGATAGGGGGGTCGGGGGGGGGTCTTGCTGAGCGTGACGAGATGTGATAGGGGGTCGGGGGGGGGTCTTGCTGAGCGTGACGAGATGTGATAGGGGGTCGGGGGGGGGTCTCCCGCAACGTGACGTTCCGTTCATTAAATTATTTTAATTCAGAAAATGCAAAGAATTTGAGCTATATCACATGTTTAAATAAAAGCTTAGTGCAGCATTTATAAATTTTACATCTAAAACGGAAAAGAAAAGATGACGTAGTTCGGCGTACACAGCCAAGATCGAGAGTTGTTATAGATAGTAAGAGATGAAAGCACTGGTACTGAGAATGCAGAGTGGATAGATGATGATAAAGTAGAAGGTAGTTTTACAGATAAAGAAGAAAATGCCGCAATACCTATTAAATACCAATACTATTACCATAAAATTATATTAAAAAAAGGAAAATCAAAAAAAAAAAATTCAAACCTTTGACTGTCTTTTATCAGTGTATCTATGAATCTATTTATTTATTTATATACCAAAAAACGTAAGAAAATTATTAATAAAAAAAAGTGTATAGTCAACTTATCCCTTTGACAGAGATCTCTTCCAGCTAATCTACGAAGTGTGACAATTTATAGTAAAGCAGTTTTGGTACGCAAATATCGAAAATTAAAAATTTAACTTATTATTAGTAGTTAAAAAAAGTCTAACTTGTCCAGTCTTTGCATATTATTAGACGACTGTCCGGGGGAAGCGTTCCTCTCCAGACTCATATCGTACTCATCTGTAACAAACATGAGAAGTTATGATCTTTCATAGAGTAGAAAGGTAGGCGAGAGAGACAATGAAACAAAATATTATAAAAAAAAACGACTTACAAAAGTAATAATAAAATTATTTTGCTATAATCCGCGATAAATAAATATAAAATATATATAGTGTTAAATGTATAGTGGACTATCCGTTTTCATACCCGATACATGCAGTATTTGTAAAAACACATAAACAAACCGCCACAATACACAAGCACTACACACGTTCGCTATCACAAACTCAACAATCGTTTCGCCCCGCAACCGAAGCATCATCAGGAGATAGACTCCAAGAAAAAATCGCAAAGCTTTGCGATTAAAATTAAAGGTTAACCCGCTGTAATCATAATTAATATAAGTATTATGGTTTACTGAAATAATAAGACTGCAGTCCACGCGAAAGAAGTTGTGTTTAAAAGTTGTACTATAAATTGAATTGCAAATTGAAAATTGATTGCTTTCTTTTCGTACCATGAAGTGTGAATTGCATTGGGTTAGTAATGTTTGAAAAGGATAACGTTATATGAACTAGAGATATTTATTTTATTTATTTATATATGTTAAAGACATTTTAAAATTAACTAAGACATTGCATTGCCAGACATGCAAGGATGGCATTGCGATAGTATAAAACTAAAGTGATAAATAAAACTGGCATATGCCATCCTCACAGTCAAATATAATTAAATATAATATTATAAAGAAAAATAAAAAAATATTACAAATAAGAAAGTGTGCATATGTGCGAGTGAGTGTGGTCATGTATACATGTAATGTTGAATGCGTGAGTGTGGTGTGTTACGAAACGGAAAGTCATTAAGACATTGGCATTAAAGTCATTAGGACATTGGCATTAAAGTTATTAAGACATTGGCATTAAAGTCATTAAGACATTGGCATTAAAGTCATTAACACATTGGCATTAAAGTCATTAAGACATTGGCATTAAAGTAATTAAGACATTGGCATTAAAGTCGTTAAGACATTGGCATTAAAGTCATTAAGACATTGGCATTAAAGTCATTAAGACATTGGCATTAAGTCTTCAGTCTGTTGATAATTCATTTGCTGTAACCAAGATAAAAGTTTAGCTTTGGCTGCACGTTTCTTTTACTCACATGTTTTAAGGACGCATTCCGAACGCTCATTCCGCAACGCTTAAAATGTGCGTCTTTAAGACGTCATGGTATGAAAAAGCAAAACAATTTAGTTTACATCTTCGATTGAGTCGCAATAAGAGTTTATGGTAGGTCTGTAGGTATGTATGTATATAATAGACAAAGTAGGAACCGACATAAGCTTGCGGCTCCTGCTTTGCGCCTTGTAAGAGTACGTAAGTCGTTTGTGGGTTTGGGTATAAGATTCTATAACAAAATTCCACAATCAATTTTAACTTTGCCATTACAGCAATTTAAAAATACTGTTAAAAAGAGGCTGATACAGAAAGCCTATTATACCGTGGAGGCTTACATTGATGATAAGAATGCGTGGATATAGCTGCTCTTTGACCTTGTGCAGGATAGCTATGACAAAATGTAATTAGTATTAAGAATCTTCTTTTTTAAAAGAGCTCCACCGAGTTTCTTGCTGGCTCTTCTCGGTAGGACGGCTTTCCGAACCAGCAATAGAGTCGACGATTCAAAAGCACTTGTTTACAAGTTTATTTGAATAAAGAATATTTTGAATTTGAATTTGAATTTGTATCACACCACGCATGGTACTTACCAGCAAGTGCGGCAGTGTCCACGGGCCTGGATGAAGGTCTGCGCTGAGCTCGTCCGCGAGTCTCTTCCGCGCCCTCCCACCAGACCTCGTCCCCTCTAATGTTAGCAGAAATCGTATCTTAATATACTTTATGCAAAAGACCTTAAAAATAATATCTCATACACAAAATTAATATGTGCGTGATCATTTTATTAATATCGAAGATTTTCATTATTTAACTAGGCGTTACTTTGCGGAGATCCACAATACAAAATCATACAAAAAAAAATTGCTATAAAGTAACAGCCTGTTACTATGCCCACTGCTGGGCTAAGGCCTACCACGCTGCTCCAATGCGGATCGCTAGGTTACACATATCCCTAGAATTCTCTAGAGATATGCAGGTTTCCTCACGATGTTTTCCTTCACCGAAAAGCGTGTGATAAATTGCAATTACCAATTAGACACATGAGTTTTAATAGGAAAACTCGGGTTTGAACTCGTGTTCCCCTCGAAAGAGTCGCACGGTCTCACCGCTGGGCTATCACAGCTCTATACACGTGTACTTTAGTCCAAACAAAGCGCGCATCGAGTCATTATACCTAATCGAAATTGATAATATTGCATTGTTATTGTAAATATAAAACGTTGTTTACAAATGAAGGATACTGAGAAATGGTTTTTGAATAGCACAACAAAGATATACTACACCATACCTGGGTCTCTCTACGTGCTGCAGCAAGGAGCGCAACTTGGCGATACTGGCTGAGAGATCAGCCGCCTCCTCGTACTGGGGCTCCGGGGAGTCTGAGAGGGATTCATCTGGCAGTGACCACTCTACACGAGGTTTCATCTAATAAATAAATAAATATATGGGACACTTGCACACACGATTGTCCGTCCCCAAAGTAACTTAATACTTGTGTTATGGGTGACGGACAACTGGTAGATATACTACATAAATAATTTTAAATACATACTGTTTTGTATAAATTGGCGCGCGGCCAGCGGAGCTTATCGGCAAACTCGCAACGAGGTTGACTTCACTGTCAATTCGAGAGCTGTGAGGTGGACGCTCGCCGCTCGCGTTTATTACGTAGTGTTTTTAGTAACGTTTTGTATTACGATAAGACAGGACGCGCATACAGGTGCGCCTGTATACGGTCTTATTGTAGAACGCACACGCGTAATTATGCGTTTGGGTGTGGTTTATACATTTAGTGACGCGTTCAATTAGTGAAGCGTTTCGAATACTATAAAGATAAGACGCGACCGTCCGCGGTTTTAGTGCGCGTTCGGGTTACTGTTTACCGATATGGGACGATTCAATAACGTGTGACCTTACGAAGGTTGTGTGCGCACCGCGTGTTATTTGTGTTATTTAACCGCGTTGGTGAAGTGTATACCCCGGGAGAAATAGACAGTACGTGTCCGTGGAAGACTGCTGAGGCGAGCCAACGGGTTCGGGAATCGGCCAAGTACATACAAGCGCACACACACACACGTACACATATACGCGCAGTTATTCATGAGGCCGGACCGCATACAGCTGACAGCCGCATAAGGTAGGTTGAGGCGCCGAGACGGCGGGCCCAGGTTTCAGAGGTTGTCTCATCCGCCCGCACGTTTGTGCGGAACACATACTTAAATACAAATACACACCCAGGCTCGAAGAACCAACAAATTGTTTATAGAAAATGTTGGACCTCGGCGGGAATCGAACCCGCGACCCACGGAGCTGAAGGCAGGGTCACTACCCAATAGGCCAACGGATCAGTCAAAGTATGCTAACCAATAACGTAGTCCGTTCACATCTCAAAGACTATCACCGAATTATCTATACTTATTATAAAACAAAGTCCCAAAAAGCTGTCTGTATGTAATTGATTTTCTTAAAATCTACTGAACGTATTTTTATATGGTTTTCAGCAAAAGATAGCGCAATACTTCCGGATGGTTTAAGTAAATAGTACATATCGGTATAATGTAAATTGTGTTGACGAGATCGAGCTGTTGTTAAAAAACTTGCTTGCTTTGGGAGCTTTAGTCGCGTGCACTGTATAAACCAGCAGAGATATGCTAAAGTAATGTACTAGAGAATTGTAGATCTATAAAAATACTACCTCTCTATCTCTCACGGTTATTGTGAAATAACTACTTTTATGGTCAAAATTTCTAAAATTCGGGAAAAGTTTTGTAAATCACTGAATTCCACGCGGGCGAAGCCGTTGTTTGCATAGCTAGTTATATTATATAAGCATATGATTTAAATGCCTTTGAGATGTGCTGAGGTGCTGGAGTAAAATGCTGGGCGTATCTTGGACTAAGCACCTGATGAATGCATCGATACCAACTAATAGGACGAATGCATCGATACCAACTAATAGGACGAATGCATCGATACCAACTAATAGGAACCAACATAAGCTTGCGGTTCCTGCTTTGCGCCTTGCAAAAGTGAATAAGTCATTTGTGGATTTGGGCATAAGATTCTATAATAAAATCCCACAATCGGTTTTATCTTTTCCACTACAGCAGTTTAAAAGCGCTGTTAAAGGGAGGCTGATATAAAAATTCTACTATACTATTGAGGATTATATCGATGATAAAAATGCGTGGATATAGCTTCTCCTCTACCCTGTACAAGATAGTAATAATCAAATGTAACAGTTATAAGAATTTTATTTGAAAAGAGCAACCACGACCTTTCTTGCTGGCTCTTCTCGGTGGGAACAGCTTTCCGAACCAGCAGTAGAGTTGACGATTCAAAAGCACTTGTTTACAAGTTTACTTGAATAAAGAATATTTTGAATTGGAATTTGATGCTAAAAGATATATGAGTGATCACCAGGCTCTTAACTACGTGTCTCCATAGAGTCCTCGAATTCTTCGGATATATTGCTAGGAAAACTGGAGACAACATGAAGAAGTTAAGATGGTTCGGTGGAAGGAAAAAGAGGGAGAGGCCTCAGTCCAATGCGATGGTCTTAACAGTTGGCCAAGTCGCTTTCCATCCAAGTCCACGAAGCCTTACAAGTCGCAGGAGATCACAAGACTTGGAGATCGATTATACTAGACAAAGTGATTCGTGGTCACGACCCTTAGCAAGTCCACGAAATAATTTATAGAATTAAGCGTTACTTTGCGGAGATCCATAATACAAAAGTAATAATAAAATTATTTTACTTTAATCCGCGATACAGTAAATAGAAAATATATATAGTGTTAAATGTATAGTGGACTATCCATATTTTCATACCCGATACGTGGAAGATTCGTAAAAACACATGCACAAACCTCCACCACTTCCACCACAATACACAAGCACTACACACGTTCACTATCACAACCTCAACAATCGGTTCGCCCCGCAACCGAAGCATCATCAGGAGATAGATCCCACGACAAATTCGCAAAGCGAAGCATTATCCGAACAAGTATTGTTATATAATAGTAGGTTCAACCCCACCTTTACCTCTGAACACGTGCAACAAGCTTGAACTTGAAACATTAATCTGATCGTTAATGAAGGTGCCATTGTTATGCTTAATGATTTCTAATTGTTCCAAAATATTTAATTTTAAGCTTTTTTTACAGGTGTGCAGTATTTCGAAACAATGGTCATTACGAACTTTATGACCGCTTTCTAACAAATGTTTCGCGGAATGTGAATTTTGTGGCTTATTATTCCATTATTGTGCATGTGTTTTTACTAATTTTGCATGTAACGGGTGTAAAAAAACGGACGACAAAATCGCAAAGTCCACGAAGCCTTACAAATCGTAGGAGATAACAAGACTTGGAGATCGATTGTTCTAGACAAAGTGATTCGTGGAAGAGATCACGACCCTTAGCACTCAGAAGAACGACGCGAGAAGTATAATCAAACATGTATCATAAAACAAATTCCTATCCCACGTCTGTCTGCTTATTTGTCTATTGATTAGCGATAAACTCAAAACATACTGAACGGATTTTAATGCGGATTCCCCCAATGGATTTAATCCATTTAAGATATAACTAAATTATGTATTGTAATGATATTCCTCTTTAATAGCTTTTAACCTACAAAAATATAAATATCTTATTAGAAAAACTTATATCATTATTGAGCTGTGATAGCCTAGCGGTGAGACCGTGCGACTCTTTCAAGGGGAACACGAGTTCAAACCCGGGCAGGCCCCAATTAGTTTTTCTATTAAAACTCATGTGTCTAATTGATAATTGCAATTTATCACACGCTTTTCGGTGAAGGGAAACATCGTGAGGAAACCTGCATATCTCTAGAGAATTCTGGAGATATGTGTAACCTACCAATCCGCATTGGAGCAGCGTGGTAGGTCTTAGCTCCAACCCTTCTCTCCAGAAACGGAGAGAGGAGGCCTATTCCCAGCAGTGGGATTGTAACAAGCCGCTACTTTATATAATTATTATCATTGAAAGTTAACATCGCCTAATAATGAATCAAAAGACTTTTGTACTAACCAAACTGTCCTGTGAAGTGACTCGATGTTGTTTGACTAAATGAGGCACTGGTATATTGTTTTCTTCTGGAAATTAATGAATTTCATCACATTAATGTAGTATTCAATCCAAACCAAAGTAAAAGTTTGTATTATTTATTAAACTTTATTTTATTCTCGCTGCACACTTTCCAATACGTTCTCCGTTGTATAGTACCCGGCAATAAATAATGCACATCGAGGCTTAGAAAGAGAAAATCGGCTAGATTGTGCGTCATGGAACCCGTGAGTGACAGAGACAGCGCTCTACGAAACCGAACTGGCCGGCTGTTTCGTTCTAAACATCGATGTGCATTATTTAATCCCGGGTACTATAAGTCCTTCCATTCTCCATTCTCTTTCCCTCCTGTGTACCGTCTCGCTCACACACCTGCATTCCGTTTCACGCATTCACCTTACGTTCCATTTCCCCGTTAATTATTTTATATATTTAAAATAAAGTATACACATTTGATTGTACATAAAGTAAAAAAAGTAAAGTAACAGCCTGTTACTATGCCCACTGCTGGGCTAAGGCCTCCTCTCTCCGTTTTTGGAGAGAAGGATTGGAGCTAAGACCTACCACGCTGCTCCAATGCGGATTGGTAGGTTACACATATCCCTAGAGAATGCTCTAGTGACATGCAGGTTTCCTCACGATGTTTTCCTTCACCGAAAAGCGTGTGATAAATTGCAATTATCAATTAGACACATAAGTTTTAATAGAAAAACCCATTGGTGCCTGCCCGGGGTTTGAACCTATGTCGTCTCTAGAGAGTCGCACGGTCTCACCGCTAGGCTATCACAGCTTTGATTGTACATGTTTGTAATAAATGTAATATTTATATGTAAATAGGCTATTAAACATGTGATTGTACATGTTTGTAATAAATGTAATATTTATATGTAAATAGGCTATTAAACTGCATATTGCACACACAGTTGAAGTATTTTTCTTCGTGTTCGTATTTTCACTGATGAATATCGTGACGTCACGTTTTGCACCAGATTCTAACACTTTGATCTATTTGGGGCTGTTGTAATGACAACCGATAGAGATAAGTGGGTAAGAAATGTTATCTGGTCTATCCATCGCATCACTATCGTTAACAGTTGTAGCTTCATTAATCATATTGATGCTTGACGATTCAAAAGTGCCTGAAATGGTTTATTTGAATAAAGATTATTTTGATTTGATTTGAACCACTCTTTAAACGTTTTTCGAAATCTTATTTCGAGAAATCTGACACCCGAATCCCTTTATTTCAGTTGCTTCCGCCTACATCCCAGTTAGGTCTGACCACCGAAAATATAGGCAGGACGCCTATATTTTCGGTGGTCAGACCTTTGGCCTTTGTCGTCAGGGTCCTATGTCCTATATGACCCTGACGACCAAATAACGACCGCAAACACAGAAACACATAATACACACACACAGCGTCTTCGCTGGCGAAGACGAGGTCCCAGTTTCCTGACGTCGGTTGGTCGTGGCTTCTCCCCACCCTTCCGACGACGCAATAACTAATCAAAGTTACCATCAACCCTCCACTACACGTCGCCCTAAGCCGTGGTCCGGCCTCACAGGAGGCACCCTTAGAACGACGTTCCCAGACGCTAGTAGAGCTTCTGCGCTCTACTCTCTGCTTTTCGCAATTTCGACGATGCTTCTGCGCTCGCCCCTCCCACCCGGTAAAGCTGTTAGGGCTAACAGTATACAATCAGTTAGAAAAAAAATATCCATCGTATAGTTAAAGTATTACCGAATTAAATTTGATTAAACGTTAGTATAAAAGTGGTACCAACCTTTCTGTAACGTATAGGCTTCCTTCGCTTCCGCCACAACTTCAGGCCTATTTCTGCTTTTGGATAACTCGGACGGAGATATCTTCTCACTGCCCTTATCTCTGTATATTTGAGGCTTATCCTATTCACATAATATTAATACATTTGCGTTAATTGGAGTTTAATCCTAAAGAAACGATTTCAACACGTGGTTATGATTTCATGAGAAGCAAAATTGTCATAACAACGCAGTAAACAGAAGTCGAAAGCGTTTACGCAGGAAAATTATATTATATCTATCACATATATCTGTCTGTCTGTCTTTATGTCTGTTGTTTTCATGGCCAATCCGCTGGAGCAAAATCCAAATTGGAAATTTGGTGCAATAGAAGCTTATTTACCAGGCTAATACATAGGATAAATAATTTCCCTTTTATCCTTTGTAAATACGAAAAATACAATATATTACATTTTGAGGGTATTTCAAAAATTAAGTGGACGCGAATTAATTTGAGGGTACCATTTTTACAAATGTTACAGAACTTACTTGCGAATCATCACTGAGACCAGTGAATCGCAAGCCTTTCTTGATTCCCGCGATGCCTTTATCTAGCAGACCCTCCATCATCCCGGCAGCCTCATCCTAGATCGAGTGCATTTATTTATTCTCCATTTATAATATCGTTACGAACATGCGAAAAGAATTCGTACGGTAGCGTCACAATATATATATAGTAATATTATTTTCGTACGAAAAAATATTCATATGTATAAAAACTAAATTCGATGTGTATCATAGATATACCAGAGGTCACAAAAAGCTTGTAATCCCTGCGTCGCGACTCAGCAGAGTTAGCAACTCATTCGTTGGTCTCGGTACTCGTTTATACAATAAAATACCGAAATCTGTATAAGAATTATGTACAGAAAAGTTTAAATTAAGTGAAAAAACTATGCTTATACGTAAGGCATATTACACAATTGAAGATTATTTGCATGATAAAAATGCTTGGATTTGAAAATCCTTTCAGCTCCAAACAAGACTAGGCTTTCTGTATTAGCCTCTTTTTAACAGTGGTTTTTAAACTGCTGTAATGGCATGGCCAAAATCGATTTCGGAATTTTATTATAGAATCTTATACCCATACCCACAAACGATTTACGTACTTTTGCTAGGCCCAAAGCAGGAGTCGCAATTCATACTAGACCAATCTTCAGAAAGGCTTAAATTAATTGTAAGATATAAAATTGAAGATTATTTGGATGATAAAAATGCCTGGATTTAAAAATTCTTCCAGCTTCATACAGGACTGCGGTTTAATAATGTAAATTTAAATGTATAAAAGATTGACCGCCGAGTTTCTTGCTGGTTCTTCTCGGTAAGAGCAACATTCCGAACCAGTGTAGCTTATTAAATCTAATTATTGAACCTTGACGATTCAAAAGTGCTTGTAAAAAGCCTACTTGAATAAAGATTATTTTCATTTTGATTTTGATAATGTATATGTCATAGAGATCAAATTGGACGGCGGCAGTTTACGAACGTGGAAAAGGAGTTCTTAAACTTTATGACATAGAGTTCAAATTCGCTTGACGCTAATTCTCTGGAACATTCACTTTGTTTACGAATCGTGTTCGGGATCGGCGCTAGGACTCGCGAACATTCTCGAAATCGGTTCGTTCTATATATAAGAGGAAATATCGTGCGCCTCGAGGTTCAGTTTGTGAATAGCGAAGTGCGAATTAAGAAGCGAAAATAAAAGTGAAATAATAGTGACCTCGACTTTGTTATTGGACAACGGACGTCATAAATCAAATAATAATAATAATAATAATAATAAAGTATTTATTCAACTAAAAATTACCACAACAACTTAAAAATAATTTTACAGTAAGGAAAAGTAAATCTAAGACAAGTAAGCAAATAAACATAAAATAATATAAAAAACTATACTTAAATTTATCAACTTAAGTGGTATTCTAGTTGAAAGGGTCGCAGCCTCAGCAATATCTGCGGTATTTAAGGATATAAATAAAACCGCAGCGCTGATTTTCAGGCCCGACCTTAAAGTAATATCACGGACCGGTCCGCAAACAGGTACACATAGCATATCATATATCAAATCAAATCAAAATAATCTTTATTCAAGTAGGCTTTTTACAAGCACTGTTGAATCGTCAAGGATAAATAATTAGATTTAATAAGCTACACTGGTTCGGAATGTTGCTCTTACCGAGAAGAACCAGCAAGAAACTCGACGGTCAATCTTTTAAATATTTAAATTTACATCATTTATTTGCAGTCTTGTTTGGAGCTGAAAGGATTTTCAAATCCAAGCATTTTTATCATTCAAATAATCGGCAATTGTGTAATATGCCTTACGTGTAAGCATAGTTTTTACACTTAATTTAAACTTTTCTATAGATAATTCTAATACAGACTGCGGAATTTTATTGTAAAGAGACTGCATAGAGACTGTAAGTACTAAGTTTCTAGTGACAAGTTGAATAAAGTGTTTTTAACGAGTCAGCAGGTATTTTCATCAAAATCCACGAACAGAGGGGTACGTAAGAATATATTGAAATTTTAATTTCCAAATGTCTACGGTAATAATGCAAATTGCTGAGTTGTACACGACTTGCTTCAACATTTAGCTTGCTAACAAAGCGTGACTGGTTATTCGCGTAACATGCAACGTGAAAAAACTAGCACTTGATGTTACTAAATCATTGTTGCAAAGCAATTTCACATTCACTTCACACTAATATTATAAAGGCGCAAGTATGTCTGTCTGTTACACTTTCACAGATGATTCCTAGTTAATATAAGGGTAATACAGAACAAAAAGTTCCTATATGTGAATATCTTTTATCATCGTCCACCTTTATAATGGTAGAATTTTTTATGTCACTATGTCTCGAAGACTAGAATACTGAACGGTACCGACGATATGATATTAAATGAATCCACTGATCATCATCATTCTCCTGCCCTTATCCCACTCTAAGTGTCGACACAACATGTTATAAACATGTTGTCACATGATTTGGCTACGTATTTTACGACCGGCCACCTGCCTGACGTCAACTTACCTTAGTCACCTTTTACGACACCTCGGTAAGAAATGAGGGTGGTCTATTCTATGCAGCCGGATACCACACGGCACACCTTAGTCGCCTCTCACGACACCTCGGTAAGAAACCACACCATAGTCGCCTCTTACGACACCTCGGTAAGAAATGAGGGTGGTCTATTCTATGCAGCCGGATACCACACGGCGTAAATGAATCCACTGATCATTTAAACTTGTAAGATTATTGAGGCATAATTGAATCTTCCTAAATATTGTTTTAAAAAATGTTTTATCGAAAAAAAAAAACTGAAGTGGGAGCTAGCTTTGTTTATAATGGTTCACTGACCTGGAGTAGCACACAAAAGGGGAATAACATTCTTGTTTTGTCTCACTTGCACTTGTACTATTTAGTTTTTAGGTCAAGGTTATGTGCCGTATTACATTATTTGAAATTACGTTACAGGGTACGGTCATTGATCTCCATAAGCCGTGTTTTTTTCAATAATTAATGTTGCTAAAATACTTAATTAAATTAACTAATAACTGTTATTTTTACGAAGCGTACTGAGGTCCCTAAAATTATTATTTATTTGTTATTATGTTTATAAGCTATGACAATTTTTTCTCCTTTTTACAACAATATATAGAGAATAAGTTAGTAATAAGATTAATTAAAAGGAGTGCTTGGGGGCTCATACTAGGATAACCTGTACCACAGATGCCATCGTCTCCCTTAGGACCCATTCTTAATATCTATAACAGTTTTATGTAGTGATACCTTATACTACGTGCATGGGTGTGTACATGTGTGTGCGCTTCAAATTATAATATAACTAGCTGTGCCAAAAAAAGCTTCGCCCGCGTGGAATTCAGTGTTTTACAAAAATTTTCCCCAATTTGAACATAAAAGTAATTATTGTGAGTTAACTGTGAGAGATAGAGACATGCTATCGCGGACTTTTTTGTAGTACTTTTATAGATCTACAATTCTTTACTACATTACTTTAGCGTATCTCTACTAGTTTACGCAGCTCACGCGACTAAAGCTCCCAGTAAGCAAGTTTTTTAACAACTGCGCGATTTCTTCAACACAATTTACATAATACCGATATGTTCTATATACCTAAACCATTCGGAAGTATTGCACTATCTTTTGGTGAAACCCGTACAAAAATCCGTTCAGTAGATTTTGAGAAAATTGATTACATACAGACAGACAGCTTTTTGGGACTTTGTTTTATATTATGTATAGATAGTATAGTTGGTACCCCTGTGTAATGGAAAATCATGTAAAGCGAATAAGCACGAAGAAAATGCAATGCCAGAAGCAGATAGTCCGTGCAAGAGACATACACTGAGAGGGCAGGGCACATCTATGTCTAACGGGACCTGCAGGTCTCCTATCCTGGTCTTCGCCTGGTGCACTGTGCTCTGGAGGTCCTTGAGCAGCGCGTCTGCTGGCTTCGAGCTGAACTCCCTCTTGGTTTCCCTTCCAACTTCATTGTCCAGTTCGATCGCATCTTCTTCACCTTTAAATAAGTTTACCAAAATCAATGTAATATAATTTTTGGTATCTGTCCAAGTCCATCTTAATAATGCAACCAATGGTACTACAATGGTACCACTCTGTATGTTTTTTCTCTTATTCCAAATCGCAGCTAACACTTCATTATTGAGGGCAGTTTAATGCTTAAGTTGCGTAAACTAAGTGATCTTTTGCTCTTACCAAACCACAATGGCTGAGGAGAAGTCCCGCGCAGATTAGGGCTATGCTCAGCCTCCTCGTGTCCCCAGAGCCGGCTCAAGGTCATCTCATCCAGGCTCGCCAAAAGATCCTGGCCTACACTGATGCACTGCAGGTCCATATCAGTTTCCCAAGTTTTTACACTACCTATGATATTAATTTAAAATTTTTTAATGAACATATCACAGTCTTAGTAGTAAAGTGACCTGAGTCAAAAAAAAATGTTTTGACGCAAACTTGTGAGTCCCATCATTGAAATAAGGATAACAATGTATCTACCTCAACTAAGTCCAATTTTGAATTCGGTGACACAATGGTTTACATAAGAATAATAAGAAACCCAGTGTATAATAATTGACTGGCTTGTTGGAGCAGTTAGCGCGATGCCTGCCGAGGACTATCATTTCCTAACAAAAATTTGTTGGTTGAGCAAAGTCTGGGTGTATATACGTATTTAAAATGTTAGTAAATTATGTCAGTATATATAACCAGTTCTCTGTCACGGATAGCACATGTATTAAGTTACTTACTTTGAGAACAGATGACATATCGACTGTGAACCGACAATATGTAATATCTCTAATTATAAGCCAAATCACTTTTTAACGTTGGGTACTACAGCCCATCATTTACCGTATCAACATGTATTATCTACAAGAAGATTTGTAAATAAATAGACATATTTAAAGACAATTTTTTTTTAATTCATAAAAATAATAGCGAATGTATTAATAATGATGTTTTTAGTCTTGAAAAGTTGACAAAAATAAGATAGGACAATTTGGCAGTTCACAGTCAATATACATATTTATTTATTATTTATATTATAGTTAGCCACATCAAAAATAAAATTTTGAAAAATACTTTCTGTTCAATTAATGAATGAACAATGAAAAGAACCCAGAGCACAAAAATAAAATTGATTACCTTGTTCGAACATAAAAGAAATACTTACCCATTACTACTAGTCATTAAATTTCTTTTATTACAGTCTTGTAAACCTACCTTCAATTATTCGATCATAGATCTTCACTTCATTCTTGCCCTGTCTCCCTCTTCGTTGCCTCAACACTGGTTTAATCTCTACAGGCTCACTCCTGTGGAGCGAGTCTTCAATATATATCTTTTGAGGTTCCCCTTTTTCCTCTTCAATAACATTGTTTTGTATCAACCGAACAGGACTTACTGATGGTGTTTTATGCATAATATTAATTTTGGGTTGTCGATATTTCTCCTCATCATCAACTTTTTCTACTGTCTTTGGAACATTCACATCATTTGTCTTCACTGGTTGATCTTTCAAAACATCTTCGTTTATGTTCAAAACAGTCAAAAGCCTATCATTGAGCCATATAGGATTACAAATAGTAGTTTCAATGAAAATATGAAATTTCTTGGCTAAAATCCTTACAAGCAATTCAGAGTATGGTGTGTCCCATAGTTCCCATGGTACAAGCTCTTTAAGAATGATCCTGAGTAAGTTAACACAATGGTCTGCTGGATGGTCTTTGTTACTATCAGAAATAATGTGGACCTTTTTATACAGTGACTCAACAGTGCTATCAGGTGATGTTTCATGTCTTTTCAATGCTTTTTTGTACTCTTTTAGGTGACTTATCAGTATTGCACAAAAATCCACATAAACTTCCTTTGTTTCTATTTTATCACATATCTAAAAAAATTATAAACTATATACTTGGCAGTTTCTCAAATAAAGTATTTAACAAGTTAGTTTAATATCCTTCACAGCATTACAATCATGCATCTAACAGGGTCTCCAAGGGAGAAGGGGTGTTTGGGGCCAAACAACACAATTTATTAACAACTAGCTGTGCCAACGGCTTTGCCCATGTGGAAGTGTTTCACATAATTTTCTCAAATTGAAATTTTGAACAAAAAAGAAGTTATTGTGACTTAACCATAAGAGATAGAGACATGCTATAGCAGACTTTTTTATAGTATTTTTGTAGATTTACAATTCTCTAGTACATTACTGTAGCATATCTCAGCTGGTTTTTGCTGTGCACACAAGTAAAGCTCCCAGCAGGTGAGTTTTTTTAATGTGCGACCTCCTGAGCACAATGTACATAAAACTGTAATGTACTATTTATCTACCTTCTGATTGAATTGCACTATCTTTGTGTAAAACCATACAAAAATATGTTCAGTAGATTTTGAGTAAATCTATCACATACACACATACAGCTTTTGGGGACTTTGTTTTATAGTATATATATATATAGATGCTTGCTTAGTTATAATCTGGCAATAATAAAAGGTGCTACAATAACAAAGCCTGTTGAATAGACAGTGTGTCCAGAATTCCGAGAAAAAGACACAAGTAACCACTTCTTGTGCTAGATGGTAAGTTAGATGGTGGATCTTACACATCACAGTTTCACATGTTACACATCTCTTTAAAGGATAGAACAAGGTGCTTTAACACTGCTAAAAAGGTTACTGTTGAGATGCAATTATAACCAATGTAACATGGAAACATAGGCTGATTACTATAGAAGTGAGCTGATCTCATGTCAAAAAAATATTTAATTCTATAATTGAATTAAAGTAATAGGGACAATTTATTATAAGTTCTTTGCCCAATATAATAGATGCAATACAAAATCATCCTCCTGCCCTTTTCCCACTCTAAGTGGCTTCGGCACAACATGTTGTCACATGATTCGGATACGTATTTTACGACCGGCCAGCGGTCTGACTTTACAACACCACGGTAAGAAAGAGGATGGTCTTTTCTATTCAGCCGGATACCACGCGGAATAATAGATGTAATACAATTATTTCATAAAGAAAATATATCGTGATGTCACTTACTTCAAACGCTTTAGAAATCATTTGGTCCAACATCTGCTTACAGGCAAACGGAAAGCCGATTTCCTCTGATATATACGGCACGTACCATGACGACACCAACCTCTTTTCCAAAACAGTGGTGATAACACTAAGCTCGTTGGTGTCGTATTCTTTATTTCGCTCTTTTTCAATATCCTTACAAATTTGAGGCAATACATCGGATAGAAAAGGATACTTTTTAGTTAAAGTCTCAATATCATACTTTATTGGCTTATTTAAATGAAGTAACCATTGCATAAAATTAAAACTGCAAAAGACCGACGAAACAAATAAAGTTAAAAGATATATTATAAACCATATTCCTGTGATAGGCGAAATATTAGTCACATAGTTCAGAAAAATACATATTACGGTGCCCGCGCACGATATTATAGTTATTGTTTCAAGAAGATTCCTTTTTAACAGCATTTTATAATACAATTTACACAACACAACAATACCATAATTTTATATTTTTCGCAAAAATTATAACAGCGCCACAGACTACTAAAAGGCAAAATTTGGCACTATTTTAGATATAGTCTAGATACTAGGCTAAACATGCATACATTATACATAGCACTGTGGACAACTTATTTGAATACACTTTATTCAAATCAATTGCTAATTGGACGCTAGTAGTAAATTAAAGATTTGTATCAAAATACGATAGTAGTTCTATCTGATCTGCTGATCAAATAAATAAAATATATAAATGTAAAAATTTGTCAACATAAGTGAATTACTAATTGAAATAACTTAACTTGTATTCGACATCAAAATTACAACTTTACAAACGTCATAAAAGAGCCGTGTAAGCGGATGTAACACAATGAAAATGAACATGTCAATATTGATAATATTATATATTATACCTACTTCTGTGCTTCATTGTGTATTTTTTTCTGTTATTACTGCGCTATTCGTATAATAAGCATATGGACTGTGAACTAGCAAATTGTCCTACGTTATTTTTGACAACTTTTCAGGAAGAAGAAAAACTTGTGTTCCGCACAAACGTGCGGGCGGATGAAACAACCTCCGAGACCTGGGCCCGTCGTCTCGGCGTCTCAACCTACCTTATGCGGCCGTCAGCTGTATGTGGTCCGGCCTCATGAATGCGTGTATATGTGTACGTGTGTCTGTGTGCTTGTATGTACTTGGCCGATTCCCGAACCCGTTGGCTCGCCTCTGCACTCTTCCACGGACACGTAATGTCTGTTTCTCCCGGAGTATACACTTCACTATATCGGTTAAATAACACAAATAACACGCGGTGTGCACACAACCTTCGTAAGGTCACACGTTATTGAATCGTCCCTATATCAGGGAACAGTAACCCGAACGCGCACTAAAACCGCGGACGGTCGCGTCTTCTCAAACGCTTCACTGATTAAACGCGTCACTAAATCTTAGAACCACACCCAAAACGCATAATTACACGTGTGCGTTATACCATAAAGTCGTATACAAGCGTACGCGTCCTATCTTTATAGTATTCGAAACATTACTAACTGTCGGACGCGACCGGCGGCAATCGAATGCATGAAGGTCGTTGATCCGGCCGGTCGCGTCGCGTCGCGCGCGTCAATTTATACAAAACAACTTGATTATTAATACATTCCAAAATATTCTTATGTAACAAAAAACAGTTGACTTTAAATATGTTTATTTATTTACAATTTTTTTGTAGATAATACATCTTGATACGGTAAATGATGGGCCCAATGGTAGCCAATGCTGTTAAAAAGTGATTTGGCTTAAAATTGAGATATATTGCCGGTTCAGTCGATATAACTCTATGATAATAATGTATCTGTCATCTGTGATCTATCATTATCACTAATTATTACCCCTCGTACGCGTGGGCGTAAAAATTACGTCGCGTTAAAATTCCACAATAGGCGTTATAAGAAGTTTCGTATGGTATATTCAGCTTAACGCCGTACGCCCTAACGACTAAAATGGAACACTGCACGATAAAAATAAGTCGCGATATAAATACGCTGTCGTGTGAACAGATACCTGGATACCCATTTGTTTCAATTATGCGTAATTTTTACGCGCGATAAAATTCATCCCGTGCGTACGAGGGGTTATTAATACTTATTTGGTAGACAATTTCCGATTATTGGTCTGTGTCTGTCACCATAGACTACTCTGTCACTATTTTAGTTAGTAGTCTATGTCTGTCACGTCTTGGCAATTTGGCACCATAGACTACTAACTAAAATAAAGACGACAATGTTTCATACTTTGGCGCGTTAGAATATTAGGAAGAGTGGGAGATGGTGGGAGGTGCGGATACGTACTATAGGTACTAATTATAGTCATTCATAGAGATGTATCTGCCTCTCACCCGTTTCATTCATAAATCCGGAAATAGTCTCAGCTCTGACTCTCTCTAACACATGGAAATTTACTACGCGTAATATATATAACGAATGACGTAAATTCGTAGTAAAATTAGTGATGTACTTGTTGTGCTAAAACCGTAACTAGTGATTCCAAAGTTTTATCGATTCGTATTTTTCTGTTACCGATTATTTCAGTTACCGGTTTTCTTCTACATACTAATATTAATCTTAAAATTTAAATAAAACAAAATATTTTAGTAACTTCTTTATTAAATTTATTATTGAATTAAAAAAAATGTTTTAAAAACAGCACATAGAGATGCAAAAAATTTAACTCAGCATACGTGCTAAAAATTTTTTTTTCCTAAACACGCTAAAAGTATAACAAAAAAACACAAATATAATTTGTACATAGAAAACAGAATAAGCCGACAAAAAGTTATTCAAACAGAGATTTCACAGGCCTCAAACATAGACACGTAAGCGATCATGTATCTTTAAATTGGATTTGTAACTTATTAACAAAAAAAAAGGAATTTTATACATTCACTCGAAACAATTTACAAGATCAATATTTGAAACGATAGATGTCGCTTTTGGTAAATTATAAATATTAGAGTGAGAATGTATGTGCAATCGCATATCACTTATGGTAATGAACGGGTCTTATCTCTACTTATATTATTTACAATCAAATCAATTAACACCTGAGATTAATACATAGTTAAGAAAGAATGAAATCACGAAATTATAGTATTATTTGAAATAATTATTACGCTTAAACGAAGTATGCTCCATAACTTATTTAACTAAATGGAAACATGTAAAAAAGTACTTTGTAGTAGTAGGCACAAAACACATTATTTTACCATTAAACCATACAAATATCTAATATATAACAACAATATATAAACTTAGTTATAATTTTCGCACTATTTGATTATGGCGTGATTGCTATCAATATTTTTTTTAAACTTTGAAGCAAATAAATAAGTATTATTTAATATCAACTTATAAAAACCTAAACATAAAGTATTTTAAACATTTTCAAGTATATTAAAGTATTACAGTATCACAGAGTTAATTCATAGAATATTGATATTATGTTACATACGTATATATTTATGTTTTGCTATACTTTAATACGGCAAAATATATATAAAATACAAGGTACAAATATTCAATTTTATAAAATAAATATTCATTAAAGATATTATTTTGACAACTTCAGTTCAATTTGTATTTCTTCATTTGTCAATTATATTATTGTAATGACATGGTTTTGTTTGTTTACATTAAGTGAAGTATCTACTTATGGAATATAAAAATAATAAAATTTATCCAACAAGAAAACTATATCGCTTTACAAATGTTAAGAATAGGAATTTCAGTTTGCTACTTTTGCCTCATGTATTTCAAATAACCCTACTTCTGATAAAAAATTTACATTTCAATTCCCTTTTTTCAGCTATCTGTAAATTCTTCTAGTAAAAATAATAATATAATTTTTCAAGTAGACTAAACAAATCGTTGACTTAATAAGTCTTTTCTTAAACATATATAATACTGTTCAAAAGACATAAGTTTCTGTGATGGATAATATAATTTCACACATGTGATGTCACTGGCAATATATTCTCTATTTTTATTAAAGCAATTTAATCAAATCTTTCAATTTTATTAGAAAACAGCGTACTTATAAAAATTTCAAAATTTACAAAATTCAGATTTTTCATTCAATAAAATATATCACTTGTGGAATGCAATAGTGGCACTATTAAACACGTCTATCGGAATAGGAATAAAATGTGTAAATGTTAAAGTACACATTCTATTCAGCACCAACACAAGAAGAACTCATGGTTCAATATTAGGCCGTCGTTTCAAACTATAACAATTTTTATACATTTTCCTTAGCAACAAAAACTATAAACCCATTTCAAAAGATCTCAATCAACCAGTCTCAA
Source organism: Morpho deidamia (assembly GCA_947086505.1). Taxonomy (NCBI): domain Eukaryota; kingdom Metazoa; phylum Arthropoda; class Insecta; order Lepidoptera; family Nymphalidae; genus Morpho; species Morpho deidamia. The sequence continues at coordinate 759,833 of CAMTZC010000009.1, forward strand.
AATATAATTTTTTGCGATATATCGATGTACCGCACCGGAAATATACGGATTAGATTTGGAACATATTTCTGATGGAATATTAGGTTCTGTAACTATCAAACTTCTGCCTATCACTGAGAATTCCTAACATTTTATCACTATCATCGGCACATTAGCATACAAAGATTTACTGGTACTAATATTATTAACCAATAATGTTTTAAACTAACAAAACAACAAAATTACGATCAGTGCTAGTGTGTCAGCTACCTTATCTATGATTATGAGAAAAAAATCCATGGGCTCCTAGTTAACATCCTTCAAACTTTATATTGTTTGTCAATTTGAATATTATGAATACAATTTTATAGACATTGGTTTGCTTTTTCTTGAGTCTCAAGCATCAAATCGCATTGACTTTTACAGCTGAACTTCAAAATTCAGAATAGTTTGAATTTACTGACAAAGAGAAATTTTAGATGTCCACTACTATAATCAGAACAGGTATTTTATGCCAAATTATTATTAATATTGGTGCTAAATAATTGTGATCCAACTGAAGCTCTTCATATATCTTCATCTGCATCATGTGGCTGGTAGATACTTCCCGGCGGAGGATTGTGCAGCTACTGATCCTGTAATGCATATGTATTGTTTAAATAACGTTATGATACTAAAAATAGTGATTGCAAAAGCAATCTTACAGACAATCTTGGCATATAGAATTGACAATATTTTGGTAGATGCAAAACAATAATAAACTTGCGCAATTTTATGTAGAAATAAATACTACGTATAACAATTAAGAATTTTCCTTTTATGAAAATTATTCTTAATCTTAGAAAATTTACAGGAAATAAAGTATTATAATAGAAATGTTTAAATATACAATTTGTTATTATAAACTGTACCAATATTATTAATCTAGTATTATTTAAATAAACCAAGAACTTTAATAAGACATTTTATAATAATTAGAATTACGATCTGTATTTTATCCTGTTCTCATAAGAATAACAGGGTTGCTTGCATACTTAATGTTACAGCGAGTTATAAATGTCTATTTTGTGAGTTTTATTTAATAAATAAATAGAGAGTGGCTTGTGTACATTAGAACACTCCTAAAAATATATATAATATTTTCCTGTTCCTGAAAGAAAATTGAACTCTTTAACCCTATCTGTTAGTATATAAGCTTCAATTGTTGTGTATTGTGTGTGATGCTTTAACAAATAACAGACAGAAAGATAGATTCTATATTTAAAAATATATTCCTGCTCTTAAATAGTGTCCTCAAAATATTTTTATATTGGTCTTTAACTAACAGACTTGACTGTGTCTAGAGTTCTGATATTTAGGTAAAATCTCTACAAGTGATGTCTAGATGTCTTACTTTGCCAGTTTTATATAGACACTATAAATATATATATTTTTTTGTTGTTAAATAGGCGAGCGCTTGACTGTAATCATGCCTCATGGTAAGCAATGATACAGTTTAAGATGGAGCACGCTTACCTAGAAGATGCCTATTCACTCTTGCCTTAAAGGTACCCATATTGTAAGTATTGGGAAAGATAGATGCCAGGAGAGAATTCCATTCCCTTGCTGTGTGCAACAAAAAAGACGAAGCGAAGCGTTGTGTGCGTCTTCGTGGAATGTCGATGACATAAGGGTGGAACTTCTCCTGGTGCCTAGCGGTGCGATGATTGAACGGCGAAGGTGAAATAAGTTCATGAAGTACCTGGGCACACTCTCCGAAATATATCTTGTAGAAAACCGATAAACAGGCAACTCTGCGCGGGTGTTGCGGACTCTGCATTTGTCAGGGTCTCATCACCTATGAGTTCCTGGCACGTCGATCCACCGAGTCCAAAGCATCCAATTGGTATTTGGCAGATCCTTCCTACAAATGGCAGCAGTATATTTTAAAATTAATAAAATAGTAGGTATATCTGTGTCTCTTTGTAACTTAAATATCTTTGATTATGTACTGTTAGCAAACCAGGTTTTAAATAAGAAGCTTTCCAAATACTGTAACTCAGCATCATTGTCACATGACAAAAAAAAGTTAGAATAATTATCACTAACATATCTTTACATCTGTTCTTATATCACATACTTATATCACTCTAAAAGAGAAATAATTGATTTATACAGTATTTTATTATATCTCAAATCGAATGGCCCACTATATATATCAGCTTCAGATGTACCTAATTTTAAGTGAAAGTGAAATAGCCAGACAGACATACAGGCATTGAATTAATATTTACTTGCCTTCATCTTGTCATAAAAATTGGGCTAATCATTTGCTTCATCCCACAAAGCATCAGCATATATAGCCTAGGACGTCATCCCACTGAGTACTCTCTTTGGCAATTACAAGGTTGGTCTGAAAAATATTACACAAAGATTTCAATAAACATGGAACATCGATAGTATCGAAATAACTTTATATTTGACTGGCCCTTTGGCGCAGTGGGTATTGACCCCGCCTTCAGTTCCGCTGGTCGCGGGTTCGATTCCATCCGAAGGCCAACATCTTTTATAAACAATTTGTTGGTTCTTCGAGCCTGGGTATATATTTGTATTTAAATATGCATTTAAAATTATATATGTAGTATATCTACCAGTTGTCCGTCAGCCATAACTCAATTTTATTATTATTATTAAAGAATTAAAGATTGTCTATAATATATTTTCTCTTACAGAAAAAATAATAAACTATCAATAAATAAATACTTTAAACATAGGATATAACTGATATTGGTTAAGATTCGATTCAATGAACACATAATAAATATTATTATGAAAGGAAATGTTTTAACAATTTTGTATATTTTATTTTAAGATTAAATTTTATAATATTAGTATGTCGAATAAAAAAAAAGATCTTTGAGGATCAGCTTTGAGGTCCCTGCCTAACACCATAGAAACATATTAAAACAGATTGAAAAATCCAAATGTTTTCATCACCAGCAAAAAAAGTTATTATAAAATGATTTATTGTATTCAATGGGGAATTTTATAACAAAGAAATTGGTATATCAATTATAAGTATAATTATTATACATATAGTAATAACATGATCTAAAAATTAAGGTAAACAATTAGTACACCCTCCTGCTTCTTGTCAGTCAAAGGGTTAAAGTTATTACTTGAATGATTTGTAATAAAAAAAAGACTTACATACTTAATCTTGTTGTCGCAGGTATGTGTAGAAATTGTTAGATAAGATGGTAGGTAGCTTGAGTGTCATCTTTTTCACAAATATAACAGTATATATTTATAGCCTTTAGTCATACAGTCTAGTCTTAAATTTCTGAAAATATTTTTGGTAAAATTGAGAATAAATTCTGTTAAGTACAAACAGTAGCATATATAAGTGATTAATTAAACAAAATAATTATTCTTTTGTAGTATTATTGAACAGTCTTTCTAAATTGCTATTATTCTTTCATTCAGTACACATAGCACTATATTGTTTATCAGCACTGTAAATGTAAATATATCTTAAACCACAAATCAGATCATGTGATAATCAAATTTAGACAAAAATTACATAAATTTATTTTGAGTTGCTTATATATTACAGAATATGCAATTGATTCAAGAATCCTGGGATTTGACTTTCTGTACATCTGTTTAAACAGTCTTAAAATTTGCTTTGGCTTTTTAATTACAAACCAACAATAGTTTTATATAAAGCAATATACTCTATTGCTTTATACAGAATAAACTTTCTCTATTATACTATTTACTCGTTTTTTATCTGAGTGTCATTTTTAAAAACCTGACAATAAGTTTTAAATTACATGTTAATATATTACATGTTACTTCAATCAAAAATACTGTAAAGAATGTAACTTTATGTTCACACAGTTCACAAGTATTGGTTTCTAAGCTATCTATAAAATTAAGGTATAAGAGGTACACAATGATTTCCAATGAGCAAGCGGATCTGAAAATATTTTTACATTTTATGCTATGACAGCGAACTCCATTTTTCAAAACCATTTTAATTCTGTTCACATTATTAATAACTAATATTCACCCTTAAAACCATTTAAAACAGCTTCTAATAAACTAACTTAAGACTTTAATGCTACATTATTGATCGTTTATAGAGCAACAAGACCACTAGACCCTTTAATATAAAATTGCAGGACATAATATATTAATATTTAATACAGGTAATTCGTCAATCTAAATTAATGTGCGTAACGTACAACAGTAATAATAAAATTATTTTGCTATAAACCGCGCAATTTTCATATTACGATAATTGAATCAAACAGTTGTTAAAAATTTTACTGTAGTAATAGTTTTGAAATACAATTTCAGCTTGCAAGGAATTAGGTTATTATATTTGGAATGTGAGAATATAAATTTTAAGAATGCTCTTACTATTATAGAAATGCACAAAATTCACTAAAACTTAATACTTACATTAAAATTAAGTAAATCCTCTTTGTATTGTTTTTCCACGTGTTAACACACAATTTTATTTCATTAGTACATATTTAAGAAATATCTCAACAGATATTAGTGAAATAAGACTTTATACATTTAAATTGTAATAAGCAATATTTGTTTTAAGTATATTTCTAACTAAATTACAATAAAATTATCAATTTTTGTTAAAATTAAAGTAGTTAAAGTTTTCAACGGGAAGTTTAAAAAATTTAAAATGGCTCCCATACTTTCATTGATAAATTTTCTTGTTATATTATACACTGTCAAAATAAGAATGAGTGCGTAATTAATATGTATGGCGGAGTGGAGCGAGATGCAGCTGAGACTATTTTCATACGATTCATTCATAAAAACGTGCATGTGCAAGAGGGATGCAAGATCTCTTGTATTGGCGCCCGTAGTAAAACTGCCCTGATTTGGCACGTCTAATGAGAATTTGACTGCAAAGAAATAAAAATCCGAACTATAAACGTAAATCTAATTTATTACAATATGTAAGTGAGCTGACTTAATTTTTGTCTGTAATTATAAAATTTTAATTTCTAATACACAATTTTTATCTTAGGTCTAAAGTTACCTTCAAAATCACTCTGACATCAGATCCGAAACTGCCTTTCAAAGTGTAAGTTTTTTAATTTTAATCATCAATGTATCATTAAACTATCGTAACTTCAACGTTGAAAACCCTAATTTGTTTTGCATGTGAATAGTATGCTAGTTAATTTTGCAATTGAATGCTTACGAAAGTATTTTTTATTTGCCAGATGCTGACGATTCAAGGGTTCTACTTTGAAGTTACGGCGGTTTAGAATGGAATCGACTGTGGAAAAATTCCTTGGTATTTTTCAAATATTTATTAATTTGTGCGAAGTGGACAATTGGCCAAACGATGATACAGCAGTAGAACATGTAAGAGAAGCATTAGAATTTGCCCAGTATATTGAAAATTGCATAGATAAATTAGAAAAAAATTATGTTTTGAATGAATTTATGTCTGCTTTAAAAGAGAGACAAAATACAACATCTGTTATGAAGTATTGTTTGCCTGTGCCATCAAGGTTCATTTTAAAGAAAATCTTTAATTCCTCAGCAAATAATGATTTGGTAGACACAGGTATTAACATATTTGTAGATATATTTTCTGAAGAGAAACTGGAGATCTATTTATCAGACATTATGTTAGAAGTTGCATCCAAAGATATTCTCTTAAAAAATATGCAACAATATCTGTCTAAAAGTGAACAAGCTGATTTCAACATCCAACTGTTTCTAACTAAGTTATCCTGTGTAGAAAAACCTATTGATATGATAACCACAATGTTAAATGAGAACTGCACGCAAGATGTGATAGATATGCTAGTTGAGTGCCTTTTGAACAGCAATAGTAAATATAAAAATGCTATTGGACTTATCGCTAAAGCATTTGTTAAAGTGATGACATCAAGCCAGAATGGTTTAAACCAAAAATTTTGGAAACTAATTTTTTTCATAGATGAAGAAAAATTTTTGCAAATGTGTAGAAATTACAATGAAATATTTCACTTGATATCGAAAGCTCTAATTGATTGTGGTAATATAATTGATAAAAATTTATCACTTCAAAATTTTTTTGTTAATCTTACATATTCAGAGTTCTCATGGAATGTAAAGAAAATTTGTAGGGATGAAGGTTTGAGGTTAAAGTTTTTGGAATTGCTTAGTGAGAGTAATGTAAATATGACTTTCTGGGAAAGAGAAACTCAGGTTACTGTTTAGTTGTCTATTCAACTCCAATTCACCTGCCAAGTATGGATTAGACATGTTGTTTATTGCAGTACTAGTTGTATAATAGAAATAACACTGCTCCATTTATATTTTAAGTGATTGGCCTATTAAGATACATATTATATGAAATAATGTTTATAAAATTATTATTTTAGGTAGGACTGGTGTTTAATTATTTAAATGTGATATATTTTTTCTAGTTCTAAAGTGCTTATCAGCATATAAAGTAAGGTTTTTGATATATATACAAAATAAACATTTAAGTAATGATTGGATTTATAATTTCAAACTAGATATGCCCTAAGTCTTTTTCACAAAGCTGTGAAGATATTTAATTATTTTCGAACTGCTGTGTGCTGTTAAACCCTAATGGCTAATACAGCGTCAGTACCACAGGTGAGCGCAGAAGTGTAGTCGAGGTTAAGCTTTGAAGGTAGCTGGTTAATGTTGGTGAAAGCATATAAATAACCCTTACCATTGTACCCTACATTCTGAGTCGCTGAGTGCGCTTAGTAGTGAATTTTTATACAATAACATAAAAATGTTTAGGCTTAGTTCATATTTACCATTCATTTTGTGGATTAGAGTGAAAGAAAACATGGCGTAAACTGTATGGCTCTAGAGAATTTCTAAGGAGTTTTAATCTTAGTTAGATATAAAACTTCAAAAACATAATAGGCTCAATCAGTTTCTTTTTACATTTAAAAAAAATGAGCAACAAATTGTTCTTAAATTTTATATTGCTATTGAAATTAATTACATGTCTATGAACGCATATTTATTATCATATATTTTCAAACATCAGGATTGTTAACAAAGCTATTTTTGAAAAAAAGGTAATTTCAATAAGGAAATTTCAGTTTTTTACAGCTCTCAGGTATAGATTATAGTAAAGTGATTGCAACATGCTATCCAACTTACAGCATATTCTGTACGGTTACTTGTTTCACAATATACATATTATTAGTGTTGTAATTTTTTTTGTGCTACATATATCTTTACTTACATACATAATTACTTAACTATAGAGTAATTAACATAGAGAGAGAAGTTTAAGGAAATAGGTATCCTTACATTTGCTTCACAGTATATTTTAAGAAATTTAATTTTTGTACATAAAAATATAAAGAATTATAAATCGATTGGTGATGTATATAATAGACAAAGTACGAACTGACATAAACTTGCGGTTCCTGCTTTGCGCCTTGGAAAAGTACGTAATTCGTTTGTGGGTTTAGGTATAAGATTCTATAAAATTCCGCAATCAATTTTATCCTTGCCATTACAACAGTTTAAAAACACTGTTAAAAGAAGCTGATACAGAAAGCCTACTATACTGTTGAGGATTACTTAGAAGATAAGAATGTGTGGATGTAGCTACTCTACCCTATACAAGACAGTAATGACTACATGTAACTAGGTATAAGAATTATATTTTAAAAAGAGCAACCGCCGAGTTTCTTGCTGGCTCTTTTCGGTAGAAACAGCTTTCCGAACCAGCAGTAGAGTTGACGATTCAAAAGCGGTTTACAAGTTTACTTGAATAGATAATATTTTGAATTTGAATACATAGTTCCAATTATGACATCTCAATATTGATGAAATTAGTAACAATAATTTTTTTTATACCTGACAAATATATACGATAAAAAATTATGATGATGATTTGGCTTTGTATTTTATGACCGGCCGCCTGCGTGAAGTCAACTTACCTTAGTCGTATTTTACGACCCCTCGGTAAGAAAGAGGATGGTCTATTCTACTCAACCGTATACCACACGGTGGGTCAACTTACCTTAATCGCCTCTACACCTCGGTAAGAAATGAGGGTGGTCTATTCTACTCAGCCGGAACTTGCTCAGTCTAGCTTTGCTAGCTCAGTTGTTGACAGAGCATCTTTGGTTCTAGGCTCAGCGTGCCCGAAGCGACTCCTTTCACGGCGGTGCTGAAGTTCGCGGCCGAGGAGTTCCGCGTGGAGCCGGCCACCAGCGCCATCATTACAGACGACGGCATCGGCATCAACCCACAGCAGACTGCTGGTATCGTACCACCACCTGACCTACCTCTCGATACCATCCACTTAAAATTCATAAATTCCTCATTACTCCAAGTAAACTATTAAGTTTGTTTGAATAATCAATAGTTTGCTTAGGAAGTGTTTTTGAATCGTCATCTCTACTGCTGGTTCGGCAGTGACCAATAGACTTTTAAATATGAATGTGGGTGGATGTACGACTAGGGGGGGGGGGGGCGAATCTGAAAAAGAGAAGGATGGATTGTGTGCAAAGAATGATATGCATATAAAAGGACTGGCGACAGTGTTGATGAATGACAGAAGAGAATGGAATAAGATATATATTGTCCGACCCCATCTATAGTGGGATAAGGGTAGGAGAATGATGATAAACTCAACTGCATCAAAGAAGATATTCAACACTTACTTTTGGCATGTGACAAAAACCGAATTTTGAGAGAATCACTAATTTTTAATTTAAATTTAAATGTAATTGATGTTGGTTTTTTTAATACAATCTTAGCATTTCCTTTGAGCAATTCGGCCGTAAAAGTTTATGAGTTTATTAGTTCTTCTCTCAAAAATGACCATAGTTTTAAGATTTAATTATAAAATTAGATTTAAGTGTTATTAGGTTACGATGGGGCTGACATATATCTCCAGATATTTAAGCCCATTAAAAATAAAGATATAAAAAAAAATAAAAAAAAACAACTGCTGGTTCGGAAAATCCATAAGTGCTTGAAAAGGCTTATTTGGATAAAACAATTATTTTGATTTAATTTCATTATGGACATCTAATTCTAATTATTGATTTGAACAGTTTTTCTTTATTTTCCAGGAAACGTCTTCCTAAAGCACGGTTCTGAACTTAGGTTAATTCCGAGAGATCGAGTGGGAGCTGTCCCGATATAGATGTATTCAATCAACATTCCAAGCTATAGACGTTAAATCTCAGAACAAAAAAAAAAGAGAAAGATGGAAGTCACAAAATATACTAATTAATTTGTAATTATTTGTTAAAAAATCCTTTAATCTTACATTATCTTGTAAAAGGTCAAAGAGTATCTATATCCACATTCTTAACATCTATCTATATACTTATAGTAGACTTTAACTATATTTTTTTAAACTGCTGTTGCTATATCCACGTATTTAAATACGTTAAAAGGTTTAAATTTTCAACGTTAAAAGTCGAACTCAAAAATGTTATAACTGTATTGTTCTAAACATCCAGTAAATCATCTTCAATATAAAAGCATCGTTTAACCATTAGGTATGATTTCCTTCAAGCGAACCATTTGCACGATATAAAAGATATCTAACTTACTTTTTTTCGATCTGAGATTTAAATTGAATTATAAATATAATGAAATTAATATATTTTTGAATTTAAACTATCGTGAGTGGTATTCATTATTAATGTTGAGAGACCGGCTATACTCACGTCTTATTTTATCGGATAAATAGTTTCAAGCTCATACGGGGCTCTTATTCATGAGCTCTTTACGCGATGTTATCGCGGCGGGAACTAGTCGGGCTCATCCGATAAAATAAGACGTGAGTATAGCCGGTCTCTCAACATTAATAAATTAATATATTTTTATTTTCGAATTTTTACGTTAGTAAGCGTACTATTTATTTCTATTATAATTGGTTAGCCTTCTTTTCTTTAGAATCGCTGAAACTAAGCTGTTGGTTACTTATACAGAGTAACCAGCTGTTTAAAAGGCTTTTTTCCGCGTGGAAATTAAAAAAAAAATTAATTCCCCCCCCCGCAAAAAATCTATTGTTATATTAACGTAAACCTTCGTCAAGAATTGCACTATCCTTAAGTTAAAACCGTATAAAAATCCGTTCGGTAGATTTTGAGAAAATCGATCACATACTGACAGATAGGTTTTGGGGTTTGTTTTATAATGTATAGATATATTATGTGTAATTACAAAAAATATCTTGTATAATGTATGTTATAAAACACACATTTAATATTAAATTGACTGAATTCTAAATCAGGCTTAACTGAGTTAAATACATTGTAATGCTTATTTCAACGTCATCTATGACATCACGTAACGAAATATTTAAAAAAGTAGTAATTTATAGTAGCTTTACTTTGCGGAGATCCATAATACAAAAGTAATAATAAAATTATTTTGCTATAATCCGCGATACAGTAAATAATAAAATACATATAGTGTTAAATGTATAGTGAACTATCCGTTTTTCCACATAAAAACACATGCACAGACCTCCGCCACCGCCACCACAATACACAGGCACTACACACGTTCACTATCACAAACTCAACAATCGTTTCGCCCCGCAACTGAAGCATCATCAGGAGATAGTCTCCACGACAAAATCTATTTACTGTATCGCGGATTATAATTTTATTATTACTTTTGTAAAAAAGTAGTGTTTACTTGCTCTTCGAAGTTATGGGTCTCTTTAAAACTCACGAGTTTTGAACACGCTATGCTTTATTGTAATTTGCCACAAAAACTTTTTTATTAGGTCACTTTAATAATAAGCAATAATTGACACTAAGTGAAGAAAAAGCAACGTTAAAAAATATCAGAAAGGAAGTCTGTGTATAATTATGGTAGACGTTGAAAATCTATTCCTTACCCCTCGTACGCACGGGCGTGAAAATACGTCGCGTTAAAATTCCGCAATAGGCGTTATAAGAAGTTTCGTTTGGTATATTCGACTTAACGCCCTACGCCCTAACGGCTAAAATGGAACACTGCGCGATAAAAATACGTAGCGTTAAAATTCCGCAATAGGCGTTATAAGAAGTTTCGTTTGGTATATTCGACTTAACGCCCTACGCCCTAACGGCTAAAATGGAACACTGCGCGATAAAAATACGTCGCGTTAAAATTCCGCAATAGGCGTTATAAGAAGTTTCGTTTGGTATATTCGACTTAACGCCATACGCCCTAACGCCTAAAATGGAACACTGCGCGATAAAAATACGTCGCGTTAAAATTCCGCAATAGGCGTTATAAGACGTTTCGTTTGGTATATTCGACTTAACGCCATACGCCCTAACGCCTAAAATGGAACACTGCGCGATAAAAATACGTCGCGTTAAAATTCCGCAATAGGCGTTATAAGACGTTTCGTTTGGTATATTCGACTTAACGCCCTACGCCCTAACGCCTAAAATGGAACACTGCGCGATAAAAATACGTCGCGTTAAAATTCCGCAATAGGCGTTATAAGAAGTTTCGTTTGGTATATTCGACTTAACGCCATACGCCCTAACGCCTAAAATGGAACACTGCGCGATAAAAATACGTCGCGTTAAAATTCCGCAATAAGCGTTATAAGAAGTTTCGTTTGGTATATTCGACTTAACGCCATACGCCCTAACGCCTATAATGGAACACTGCGCGATAAAAATACGTCGCGTTAAAATTCCGCAATAGGCGTTTTTCGTTTGGTATATTCGACTTAACGCCCTACGCCCTAACGCCTAAAATGGAACACTGCGCGATAAAAATACGTCGCGTTAAAATTCCGCAATAGGCGTTATAAGACGTTTCGTTTGGTATATTCGACTTAACGCCCTACGCCCTAACGCCTAAAATGGAACACTGCGCGATAAAAATACGTCGCGTTAAAATTCCGCAATAGGCGTTATAAGAAGTTTCGTTTGGTATATTCGACTTAACGCCATACGCCCTAACGCCTAAAATGGAACACTGCGCGATAAAAATACGTCGCGTTAAAATTCCGCAATAAGCGTTATAAGAAGTTTCGTTTGGTATATTCGACTTAACGCCATACGCCCTAACGCCTATAATGGAACACTGCGCGATAAAAATACGTCGCGTTAAAATTCCGCAATAGGCGTTTTTCGTTTGGTATATTCGACTTAACGCCCTACGCCCTAACGCCTAAAATGGAACACTGCGCGATAAAAATACGTCGCGTTAAAATTCCGCAATTGGCGTTATAAGAAGTTTCGTTTGGTATATTCGACTTAACGCCGTACGCCCTAACGCCTAAAATGGAACACTGCGCGATAAAAATACGTCGCGTTAAAATTCCGCAATAGGCGTTATTAGAAGTTTCGTTTGGTATATTCGACTTAACGCCATACGCCCTAACGCCAATAATGGAACACTGCGCGATAAAAATACGTCGCGTTAAAATTCCGCAATAGGCGTTTTTCGTTTGGTATATTCGACTTAACGCCCTACGCCCTAACGCCTAAAATGGAACACTGCGCGATAAAAATACGTCGCGTTAAAATTCCGCAATAGGCGTTATAAGAAGTTTCGTTTGGTATATTCGACTTAACGCCGTACGCCCTAACGCCTAAAATGGAACACTGCGCGAAAAAAATACGTCGCGTTAAAATTCCGCAATAGGCGTTATAAGAAGTGTCGTTTGGTATATTCGACTTAACGCCCTACGCCCTAACGCCTAAAATGGAACACTGCGCGATAAAAATACGTCGCGTTAAAATTCCGCAATAGGCGTTATAAGAGGTTTCGTTTGGTATATTCGACTTAACGCCCTACGCCCTAACGCCTAAAATGGAACACTGCGCGATAAAAATACGTCGCGTTAAAATTCCGCAATAGGCGTTATAAGAAGTTTCGTTTGGTATATTCGACTTAACGCCCTACGCCCTAACGGCTAAAATGGAACACTGCGCGATAAAAATACGTCGCGTTAAAATTCCGCAATAGGCGTTATAAGAAGATTCGTTTGGTATATTCGACTTAACGCTCTACACCCTAACGGCTAAAATGGAACACTGCGCGATAAAAATACATTGCGTTTTAAATGCGCTGTCGTGTGAACAGATATCTGGATATCCATTTGTTACATTTCGACGTATTTTTAACGCACGTAAAAAAACCTCTCGTGCCTACGAGGGGCTACAATCAAATTGATTAGTATTTTTTTTTATTGAAATGTTTTTACGCATTGAAAACAATGCATCAAGTATTATGAAATAATCATATTTTTGCTTTGAATTATCATATCGTAAATAGTAATGCTGATTTTGTATGTATATACTTAAAAATGCGATGTTTGATATAAAAGTGCACAAAAGAAATAAAAACAAATCATAATGAATATTAGTTTTATTTTAATTAAGTAAAAAAGTATTCATAAAATTAGTTTGTTAAAGCGCGATAAAGTAAATAGAAAATAGATTATGTCCCGCCCGTCTGGAAATCAGTGTCTCAGAATTTTTCCCGAATTGAAATTTTGAACATAATAGTAGTTATTGCGAGTTAACTATAACAGATAGAGACATGCTATCGCGGATTCGCGGTTCGATTCCCGCCAAGGGCCTACATTTTCTAAAAACGATTTGTTGGTTCTTCGAGCCTGGGTGTATATTTGTATTTAAGCATGTATTTAAAATTATATTTCTTGTATATCTACCAGTTTTCCCCCGTATGGTATTCGGCTGAGCAGAATAGACCACCCTCATTTCTTACCGAGGTGACGTGAAACGCGACTAGGGTAAGTCGACCCGCCGTGTGGTATCCGGCTGAGTAGAATAGACCACCCTCATTTCTTACCGAGGTGACGTAAAACGCGACTAAGGTAAGTCGACCCGCCGTGTGGTATCCGGCTGAGTAGAATAGACCACCCTCATTTCTTACCGAGGTGACGTAAAACGCGACTAAGGTAAGTCGACCCGCCGTGTGGTATCGGGTTGAATAGAATAGACCACCCTCATTTCTTACCGAGGGTTCGTATAAGACAAAGGCAAGTTAACATCAAGCAGGCGGTCGGTCGTAAAATACGTAGCCATATCATGTGACAATATGTTTGTAACACTTAGAGTGGGATAAGGACAGGAGAATGATGATGATGATCTACCAATTCTCCATCACCCATAACACAAGTATTAAGTTACTCAATTTAGGGATGGACGACCGTGTGTGTAAGTGTCCCATAATTTTTTTTTATTTACTTATATTTAAATAAAACCCAAGTGTAACTTTGATAAAATTTATTGCAATGTCAATTTATACTTACTGTAAGGGTGATAATAATATCAATATAAAGCGGGGTCCACCCACAGGAGCGGCTCCACCGCCCTCACGAACGACTTCTCGAACTCCTTCTCGGAGAAACGGTCCACTGACGCTCTGAGATCAGACGTGAACAACTTTGATTTTAATCACGACTAATGACGTCTTATGGAATATTGTTATGGGGTAAATGCGCGGATATTGAAAGAAGTTTTGTAAAAAAAAAGAACAAAAAGAGCCAGTGGCATTTACAATTTAAGGGAATCACGCGTTCCCTGCGAGAGAAGTTTAAGGAAATCTTTCTTACTTTGGCTTCATAGTATATTTTTAGCAATCTAAAGGCTCGCAGTCTCACCGTTCGACTATCATAGCTTTCGCATTCCGGAACTTCTTTAAGTACCGCGTAATTCTATTACTTCGAATAGCTTAAATAAAAAAACCCTGGATAAAGAAGTCAGTCTTTGACCGTGTGACATCAGGCTGAGTAGAATAGACCGCCCTCAATTCTTACTGTAAAAGGCGACTAAGGTAAGATAAGGTCAGGCAGGCGGCCGGTTGTAAAAAAAACTAGCTGAAACATGTAACACAACATATCTAAACCATGACCCCACTTAGAGCGGGATAAGGGCAAGAGAATGATGATGATGATGATGACGAACATAACAATACATATTTATTTATTTCTTCATTGTACAAACATAAAAATATAAAAAAAGAAAGAAAAAAAAAGCACATGTACAAAGGCGGACTTATCCCTAAAAGGGATCTCTTCCAGTTAACCTTTGAGTAACAGAAAGAAAATGACAAGAAGTGAAATATGGATACTGAAAGAAGGAAGGAAGAAAAAGAAAAATAACGAAACACTATATACATAGATTAATGTTGAAAAATGATGCAATATAAATAATAGCGATTAATAGTCACCTCGCAGCCTCCACAATCCTCTTCTTTTCCTCAGCGGGCAGCGCAATGACTTCTAGAACTGCCCTCGCGTACTCATCAGGTTCAGCAGCCAGGAACCCGGTGCGGGAACCCTCGGCCGTCTCCACGATGTCCGCGAGGGGTCCGCCCGAACGGTGCGCGATGGTGATCAGCCCGGCAGCCATGCACTCCACGACACCTGGCCAATAACAAAACCTGTTTCAAATCTCTAAACGTCCACTAATGGACATAGGTCAATGGATCTTCAAATTGTAAGATTCTGTGCGCTGAGATACAGAGCCCCACGCCGCGGCCGCGACCTTTAAGAGATCTTCTAGTAATGCATCTGTCAACTTCACCACACTTGGTCAATTGCCACAAAACCTGCTTCAAATCTCTTCGTCAAAACGCCAAACGTCTCTACTGGACATCAATGGATCTTGGATAAGTGCTGACCGATAAAGACGCAGAGCCATTGATCAGCAGCTCTGCATCCTCTTAGAGGTCATCTATTAATAGGTTTTTTAACTCGTATTGCACCTGGCCAATAAGGACAATACCTGCTTCGAATCTCCAAACGTCCACTGCTGGACATAAATCAATGGACATTGGGTAAGAATCAGTGTCAATTGGATCGGCAGCTCTGCGTCCTCTTAGAGGTCATCTATTAATGGGTGTTTTAACTCATATCACGCCTGGCTAATAAAGGCACCATATGCTTCGAATCTCCAAACGTCTACTACTGTACATCGATCAAGGGATCTTGGATCCTGTGCAATGGGATAAGGACGCGGAACCGCCAATCCAGTGATCAGCGGCTCTGCGTCCTCTTAGAGGTCATAAAGTAGCGCGTGTTTGAACACCTGGCCAATAAGGACAATTACCTGTTTCAATTTCATCAAACGTCTACATTGGACATAGGTAATGGATCTTAGGTAAGTACTGTGTAATCTGTGCTGCTTGTATTAGCAGTTTCGAGTCCTCTTAGAAATCAAAATCAACTTTACCACACTTGGCCGGTAATAACTTCCTAACATAAAGTAAGATCCTATGCCGAAGGACACTTTGTGACCCTAAAAGGTCACCCGTCAACCTAATAATTGATCTATCAACTCTATCAACGCTCGGGTCCAACAGCATCTTGCGATCTTTCAGAGATCATCCATCATCCTAGTATAGGTGAATCAACTCCACCATACCTGCCAGGTCAGGACAAAACCAGCTTCAAATGTGCAAAAGCCTGGATAAGATCTCTTCAAGATCTTGTCCCGACCTTGGATCAACGACCTTCTAGAGGTAATCTCTTAATCTTGTAACCAGTGCATCAAATCTTTCAAACCATAGCCAGTTGCAATATAACCAATCCAAATCTTCAAATGTCCACTTCTGGACATAGGTCATTGGATCCTGTGATCCTGGTTGAACGATGAAACCGTGTGACTCTTTCCAGGGGATCATGGGGTCATTCCTTGGACGAGCACCAATGAGTTTTTCTATTAAAACTTATGTATGTAATTGATATTTGCAATTTATCCCACGAAATTGAAAGGAAACCTGAATATCTCTAGATAATTCTGGGGATGGTAGATTACACATATTGTCATCTACCAATCGAATTGGAGCATCGTGGTAGTCTAATATTCAAATTTTGTCTTTAAAAAGGAGAGAGGAGGCCTACGCCCATCAGTGGGATACATACAACAGCAAGTTACTCACTGATGCCGAAATGCTCGTTCCACATGGCGTGCAGGGCGAGCGAGCTGGTCTGGTAGAGCTGCAGCAGTTGGGAATACGACGCGTTGACTACAAACTGGACGTTCTCCTCTATGGACAGGTGTTTGGCCAAGTCTCGAAGATTCTTCACGCGCTCTTCGTCCTCCGCGTTGCGACAGGATCCAACTAAAACTAACTTTATCTGAAAATATATACAAGATATTAGTTTACGTGTGTTATCCGGCAGAATAGAATAGATCACCTCCTGTCTTACCAAGGTATCGTAAGAGGCGACTAAGGTATGTGCCGTGTGGCATCCGGCTGCATAGAATAGACCACTCTCCTTTCTTACCGAGGTGTCGTAAGAGGCGACTAAGGTATGTGCCGTGTGGTATCCGGCTACATAGTTAGACCACCCTCATTTCTTACCGAGGTGTCGTAAAAGGCGACTAAGGTAAGTTGACTTCAGGCAGGCGGCCGGTCGTAAAATACGTAGCCAAATCATGTGACAACATGTTTGTAACATATTGTGCCGTACCCACTTAGAGTGGGATAAGGGCAAGAGAATGATGATATACAAGGTATTAATTTAAACTATCCACCATACCATACTTCTACTTCTTAATCAACCGATCGACGTTTCCTGCTGGACATGGGTCTCTTTATGGGATCTCTAAACTACACGAACTCGTAAAGCTTTGGCACCTTTAGACAGAGACATTTTTAAGTCATCAATCCACTTTGCATGGGACGTTACGTTTTACGGTTCGAGGTCAACATTTCAGCACTTTAGGACCCAATGCCAAATGGTTCTTCATATCCCAACTATTGCCACTTCAGCTTCACGTTACTAGAGAGCTATATGATGCTATATGATGCTATATTCCATGCATATGATATTTTCCCTATGCGTCATTGATTTGGTTTGGAGTTTTTGTCAGCCTTAATGGTTGGTCAAGAGGGACATAATTTCTTGGATTAGCTCAAGCATTTGGCTTGGGCCTACCCACTGCAATTGGGAGTCCGATATGTCAATATAAAACTGAATTTACCTAGATATACTAAAATTCTAAATCTAAATCTCCTCACCTTGTTCCACAGGATCTCGTTTTTGATCAGCAGATTCCTGAGCTCGTACATCGCTTGCAGCATTAGCGGGTGGTCCTTCTCGGGCCGGAACTGCGCCACCGAGAGGATCCTAATGGGGTCCGAATCCTTCACCAGAGATCGCAGCTTTTTGAGCTCCGTTGTCTTGGAAAAACATTTATATTTGACAACCTTCATTTCTTTGGATAGCTGTCGCATTAACATCACTACTCATTACGTAGAAGTATCGTCGTTTAGTCGATCGTCGTTTTATCGATGTTATGGCTGTTTTATTTCGCGTTGTGAAAGAGTCATACGTTAATTTTTAATTAAAGACTCGTCTCCTTTACCGAGAAGTTTACCAAAACCGTTCTCATTAAAAAGGCTTAAAAAAGATTACTAATCTTCTTTTCATTTTCAAATTGAATCGGAATATTCTTGATAATGTGCACGAATAGTCCTCTATCTAAATATAACAATTGCTTTTCATTGGCTTTCATTTTGACTGATATTTTTACAGCGAGTTTCATTTGCTTATGACATAGCATTAAAATAAATAAAGCCTTTGCTGTTTTTTTCAAATAAAAGTTTTTTTTTAATATTACTATAATTTGATGTTTTTATAAAAAGCTAGCCCGTCGACAAAGGCCTCCTCAAAAGATTTCTATTTCTCCCTGTCTCTTACTAATCTAATCAATTCTGGACCAGCAACTTTGAAAAGTTCATCTTACCACCGTTTTGTTTGTCGCCCTTTATTTGTTTTGCTATCTCTAGGATACCATTCGGAAATCATTTTGGTTCATTTCAAATTGTTTTTTTGTAAAATGTCTCACAGCATTATGTCATACGGAATAATGTTGTGGGGTAAAGCGGCTGACATAAGAAACATTTTTGTTGGTTAAAAGATAACCATACAGGCACTTACCTCGCAGGGCGGGTACACTCGGTGCGTGTCCAGCGGTCGTCGCCACAGCTCATGGATGTGCTCTTCCGTCCAGGTGCCGTTCACCATCACGGTGTCAGCGCAGCGCCCCACCATGCCGTACAGCTGCCCAAATATCATGAATTGTCACCAACAGCCAAAAATCATACCAACCAAAAGCTGTTTTTTAAATTAACTTAAATCTATATCTCATATGAACGTGCTATTACAGAAACTATAACAGAACTACGTTGCTATAATTCGCGCGGGTTAAGCGAATGCATGCAACGCTAATGTGTATCAAGCAGGCAAAATTCACGTACCGTACACATGCAGGACAAGTCACCAGCATCCTAAGACGCCTCCACCAGCAACAATGCACACACGCAATACACATAACCACATAATTTTTAACAGAAAAGACACATAAGTTTTAACAGAAAAACTCATTGGTGCCTGCCCGGGGTGAACCTGTGACGCCTCGAAAGAGTCGCACGGTCTCACCGCTAGGCTACAGCAGCTTCTATACTATATAATAAAAGTAAAGTAACAGCCTGTTATGCTTACTGCTGGGCTAAGGCCTCCTCTCTCCGTTTCTGGAGAGAAGGGTTGGAGCTAGGACCTACCACGCTGCTCCAATGCGGTTACACACCTACCAATAGGTTACACATATCCCTAGAATTCTCTAGAGATATGCAGGTTACCGCACGATGTTTTCCTTCACCGAAAAGCGTGTGATAGATTGCAATGATCAATTAGACACATTAGTTTTAATAGAAAAACTCAATGGTGCCACTTTCCAACAATACTATATGTTCCGCGTAAACGTGCGGACGGATGAAACAACCTCCGGGACCTGGGCCCGTCGCCTCGGCGTCTCAGCCTACCTTATGCGGCCGTTAGCTGTATGTGGTCCGGCCTCATGAGTCACTGCGTGTATATGTGTACGTGTGTGTGTGTGTGCTTGTATGTACTTGGCCGATTCCCGAAACCGTTGGCTCGCCTCAGCACTCTTCCACGGACACGTAATGTCTGTTTCTCCCGGAGTATACACTTCACTATATCGGTTAAATAACACCCGCTGTGCACACAACCTTCGTAAGGTCACACGTTATTGAATCGTCCCTATATCGGGGAATAGTAACCCAACGCGCACTAAAACCGTGGACGGTCGCGTCTTCTCAAACGCTTCACTGATTAAACGCGTCACTAAATCTGAGAATAACACCCGAAACGCAAAATTACACACGTGCGTAAGAAAAAGGATGCCGCGTTTAAGCCGCGCGCGGCCTCTCTCTATCGTGTCTGACGGGTGACTGGCGGGGGGCCGCTCTGGTAGTGAACGAATGCATAAAACGTCCTAGCTTGCGTTCGCGTCGCGTCGCGCGCGTCATTTTATTCAAAACACTATATAATAGTTAAAATGAATGTAAGATGTGTATAAAATTTGATAGAATACCCATCCGAACATCCTGTAGTAGACCAGCTTGATCCAGGTGAGCAGCGGGTTGCGCGCGATGGCGCTGCTGTTGTTGTAGGAGACCAGGCGGTGCTTGACGCGGCGCATCATGGCGGCCGTGATGGTGGGGTAGTGCGTGTAGCAGCCCACCGGGCACTGCGCCAGGTACCGGAAGATGGGGTACGTAAACGCGCACCCCATCGTGTCTATGTACACGTCTGGGAACCACGAGCTCTAGATTAATTCCGCAATCCATAATAAACCAGTCTACAGAAAGGTTTAAATCATTGATTCTCAAAGTGGTCTATATCGACCCCTAGGGGTTACGTCAGCGAAAAAAAAATTGGGGTCCATGAAATGAAAATGGGGGTCCACGATAGTGGATCTCAACACATACACTGATAGTACCTATTTACTTACATCATACTATCTTATAATATCAAAACATATACATTATTTATAAAAGTACCTATGATGTAAAAAAAATATTTATATGTTTATAAAATTGTGTCAGTTGTAGGGTGTTGGTATTCGCTTTGTGGTCGCAATACATTTTGAACTTGTAAAAATCTAAGAGTCGCAGTCGTCGTCGCAGCGTAAAAGGGTTTGTAAACTATATGTCATAGGGTTCAAATCATTTGCCCAGTTGACGCCAATTCTCTGGAACATTCGGCGTGTTTACCAAAAGATGTTTACAAAAGATTTGTTTACGATCTCCCCAAGGTCTCGCTTCGTTCAATATATAAGCAGACGTATGAGCCTGGACATTCAGTTTGCGAAGACCAAGCTGAGGGTCTACAACGCGTATGTCCGTTCGCGATTGACATACGCGGCACCACCTTGGTTCGCACTCTGCTCGGTGTCACAACGCAGGCGCCTACAGGTCCAGCATAATCGCTATATACGAAGCAGGGTGTTATAGCACGTTATATACGAAGTCATCCCGATGGACGAGCCGTCCCGAGGGAGCTCCTAACTACCCCTCCCGACAACGCACACAGCGATGATGAGGGAGAAGAAAACAGGATGCGTCCCGACCGCATACGCCCTCAAGGCGTCCCTCCTGGCCGGCCGGACCCCGGACCCTAAGTCCAAATCCACAAACCCCTGTATGTAACAATATTATAAAATTGAATAATAGAAATTGATAAAAATGCCTCAATTTGGAATTCCTTCCAGCTTCATATATACTGCGGGTTAATAATGTAAAATTGAAAATGTTTAAAAGATTGACCGCTGAGTTTCTTGCTGATTCTTCTCGGTAAGAGCAACATACATAGTGTAGCTTCATTAATCATATTGATCCTTGACGATTCAAAAGTGCTCGAAAGAACATTTGGCAGGGTCTTCTCGTTACCCGTAAGGTACGGGGTACAGGGTACCTCTCTACTCGGGTTTATCCTAGCAGGTCTGTGGGCCTGGTCTGTGTTCGGGCCGGTTTGCCCATGTCACCTAGGTGACCTGAGGGAAAATGTTTCCGCGCTATATTGAGAAACGTGGTTGTTTTAAGCTCACCTTTGATTAAATATAAATATATAAATATATGAGACACTGACACACACGGTCGTCCGTCCCCAAAGTAAGTAAGTAAGTTAGTAAGACAGACAACTGGTAAATATACTACATATATAATTTTAAATACATATTTAAATACAAATGTACACCCAGGTTCGAAGAACCAACAAAATGTTTATAGAAAATGTTAGCCCTCGTCGGGAAACGAACCCGCGACCCGCGGATCAATAGGCAGGGTCACTACAACGGGCCAGTCAATTTGATTAGCATTGGGATAGTAATAAGAACTATTAAAAATTATTTTGCAAACGAGTTGAGAATTTAATGGCGAATAATCATTCGCACATATAAATTACTTATTAAACAAAATTTATTCCATATCTTGTTTACCACATATACTCTCCTCTCCAAATATGCAATAAAATCCCAATGTTAAATGTTCGCAGACGCGGCAAGGTTATGAACATACACTTCCTATATGTCTTTCTATTCAGTAAACAGTTGACTTTATACTCTTGAATTTTTTTTGGAACTATGTCTTTATACTACAGCCTTATACCTTTACACCTCAGCCTTTCTTAAACAGTTTTTTTTTTAATTTATTTAAATAATAGAAATAAGTTTTTTACAAAAAACACAAACCAAAATTTATGCAGTTGTATCCAGCTGAGTAGTAGTAGCTGGATACAACATTTACCTTCATTACTTACAAAGGTGTCGCAAAAGGCGACGAAGGTAAGTTGACCCGCCGTGTGTTATCCGGTTGAGTAGAATAGACCACTGTCATTTCCTACAGAGGTGTCATAAAAGGGGCTTAGATAAGTTGACCCACCGTGTGGTAGCCGTTGAGTAGAATAGACCACCCTCTTTCTTGCCGAGGTTCCGTAAAGTACAACTAAGGTAAGTTGACGTCAGACCGGCGGCCGGTCGTAAAATACGTAGCCAAATCATCTGACAACATGTTTGTAACATTACGATTTTTGTCGTGGAGCCTATCCTCCTGATGATGCTTCGGTTTCGGGGCAAAACGATCGTCGAGGTGGTGGGTGTGTGTGCTGCTTTTGTGTGTGTTGTTGCTGGTGGATGCGCCTTTGGGGTGCATGTTGTGGCTTGTCCTGCATGTATAACATGCGTAGATTTTGCCTGCTTCATACACATTGGCTTTGCATGCATTCGCTTAACCCGTGCGGATTATAGCAAAGTAGTTAGTTCTGTTATATTGCATGTAATATGGAATTCCGCAAAGTAACGCCTACTTCTATAAATCATGTTTGTAACATGTTGTGCCGAAACCACTTAGAGTGAAATAAGGGCAGGAGGATGATGGATGTTGATTTTCACTTAAGAAACTTAAATGATAGGTTTAAGAAAGAAGAATTTGCTTTTTTGATAAATTTTGCACCGAAATCTAGGATTTCATTTAAATGACCCTGAGCAAAAGGGTTAATAATAATAATGTTTAATGAATGACTCATAATTATGTTAGTAATACAATAATCCTTAAAGTTAATGTTAGTGACCAATACTACTTATTATGATTATATTCGATTAAACACGCATCGAGATTATCTTCAAATTGCCCCCCCTGTGGGGTGGGGGCCCACATTGGGAAGCACTGGCCTTAGTACATACCTGGATTCAATTTCGTGAAAGCTTCCATCCCGAGTATCATTGTCCCTATACTCTGCAGGATTAATGAAAAGTATGGATATGTTCTATGTTCTATCGCTTTACCCAAACTCAGTCTCACAAAATTTATTCTTTCCGGATCCACTTTCACATTAAAATGGTTTTGGGCTTTGTTCAATATAACTTTAGAATCAGCAGATTCAACTGTGTAGATGTAGATATGGGAGTCAGGGTACCTTTTGAATAAATAACAAAATCAGTTACTTAACAATTAAATTATTATATAAGATCATCATTTAAGAGCTATTACCAATTAATCTGTATTAAATATTAAGTTTAATATCTCTACCTAGGCATAAACTTTAAATTAAGAATAATAGTTATTAAATTACAAGGGTACTTTTTTTGTTTACTTTTCCTTATTTTGTTTTATATTTTTACAGCCTAGGGTCACTGTCACCCTTTCCAAGTGTGAGGTTTAATTATACCATTATTTAAGTTGTGGGTTCAATATATAAGTATGTATATATTTACCAGTTATTTGTCACCGATAACACAAGTATTAAGTTCTAACAAACTATCACCATCTTTTGACATTATTTTGAACCTTCACGCCAAATGTTTTGTTACTTGCGGCACTTACGAATTACGGTTATTTACGAAGGGTGTGTAAGTGTCCCATATATTAATTTATATTAACAAATATATATATATATATATATATATATATATATATATATATATATATATATATATATACATATATATTTATATATGTGGGGGGTCACAACCCTCAGAATTAAGGACAATGACGCGAGAAGGAGGATATATATTTGTCTAAATGTAGACTTTTAATGTGCTTAGGAGTGTGTACTTAGCATCACATAAAGAATATACTTAAATCCTGTTTCAGACTCTGCTTTATTATTTATCTTAACAATGCTTTTTGGCTTGCATCTATTTTAGCTAATGTACCATTTTATCCTAAAAAAAACATGATAGTACTATAATTACCTAGATAATATAGCTTTAATTGCAACCCAGAGAACTCTTTCACCACCACCCCCTGCATTACAATATGGATGAAAGAAGGCTATGTTCGCTCCATCTCTTTTTCTTCTTTGCAATTTCCTCTCCCTTATTCTCATGTACCATGATGCAAAGATAAATGCAAAGGGTACAATAACAAATGCACCCAAAAGTATAACACCCAAAAACATCATTGGTAATACTACTACTAAGCTGAAAAAAAAATTATACATAATTTAAATTTGGAACATTTTTACCATAAATAAGTTATAGATGAAGCAAACCAACGAAAGGCTACCCAAAAGTATGTTATTTATGAAATTATTAATGGTATACAAGCATTAATTAGATAATTATTAAGATAAAAATTGGGTAAATGAATTAGATGATTATATATTTGGGGAAAAGTTTACAGCCTCATGGAAAGTGCATAACTGTTTCTATTTAATATTTTATTTAGATTAGGATCAAAAGAGAGTAATGTTTCTATATATGATACCACCATACAATCTACTATGTCTAAGCCTATAATATTATACATATATTATGTAAAACTTTATGTAAATGTTTGCTAATATGTGCTGATGTTATCTGTTTTAAAACCTGATAAACAATAAAATAACTTGTTTCCCAGACAGATTTACATCTTTACCTATAGAAAATATCTCATCATAAATTTTACAAAATTACTAATATGCATGCCTTAGAAAGAAACCAAAGTGATTGTATATATTTTTAATATTAAAACATGTTCTAAGAACCATATATTTTTTATCATATATTGCATTATATTTGTTAGAAGTTATTATCCTAGAATGGAATGATAAGCATTAACAAAGTATTCCAACGTATTTAAAAACCGGGTGTGACAATTTTCTAGTTACTTATGTACCATGAGGCAAAGATGAACGAACAAGAGACAATCACAAAGGTACCGAACAGGAGCACTCCAAAAAACATCATTGGCATAAGCACAAATAAACTGTAAAGAAAAATTATATTTTAATCTGGAATTTTTAATTTTTTTTATTATTATTTTTTAAATACTAGTAAGGCCAAGGCAATTAAAACTAACCTCCTAATTATTATATATAATCTCACGTGATTAGGCACATTTTAGTTAAATACTTAATGTTTTAACATACTAAGTAATAATTATTGTTTCATAATAAAGGTAGCTATAATAAAACTATAGTTTGTAACAAATTATAAGCAAAAACTTACGTTAATATTTCAATTATCATCGTGATAATATAACGATATCCAACCTCGAAAGATGTATTAAAACTTGTTAAATCAACATCGAATATCTGGGAATATAGACTGTCATTTAAATATTATCGCTCTTACATCATAAAATATTGTTAATTAATTCATTTTAACACCAAAACACCTGTTTCAATTGACCGACGTCAAACTGAATTGTCAGATGTCACTTATCTATCAACACAGACCATAGATTAGTAATAGAGTTGAGTAGCTCGCGAGCTAAAGACAAGAAAGTATATATCTCTCCAGAAGATATAATCACTCTCTAGCTCGCATGTGTTTCAATTATATCTCTATATCTTTAATCTTAAGAGTCAATTTTCGTGACGAGTTACGGCTCGTTCGGAGTTAGAGTGAAAGAGATGAGCTTATATAGCAATTTACATGTCAAAGAGAGATACGAATAACTCTATTGCATATTTGTATTAAAAATGTAAACTAAGGATTTTCGGAACGACAACACGCGCCGGCTTTCCGCTTTTTTGTGCTTTATGTCAAAGACATAAAATGCTTAATTGGATGCCAATGTACCAAAAAAAAATCACTAATTCGCGAACGATTATTTATTTACATTCCATTCTTAGTGGGAAGAAGTCATCCTTACCTGTCCGTACATAATAAATAGAAAAAAAGAAAAAATAAAGAAAATATGTAGCATAATTTATATACTAAATAAAAAAGTACAATACCGCCTTACTGAGTTCTAAGTCCGGGCTAAAAGAGCCGAAGATATATCGGATATATTTTTAGTCTTAGTTGCTTTATACTCTCAAGCCGTACTGAGCTAAAAGAGTTAAAGATATAAAAGAGTGATATATATCCCAAGAGCGAAAAGATATATATCACTCTTTTCTTGTCAGGGATACATTTCGCCCATGTCTAATTAGTAACTAAAATATGTATCAATGTTTTAAGCACAGATTATGACTAGAATGGCATGAGTCATTACAGCGCAGATCTTAGCATATAGGTATCAAATTAAAAAAACTTATGAACTTTTAATTTATAGCATTGTGGGTAAAAAAATAAATACTACATTTGCGCTCCAAATCAGTAGACTTACCTAATATACTTCTTAATTTATATTAGATAAAATAGATAATTTTAACATGATATCTTTGACATATAAAATAATAGGCATAGTTAATACACTACATAAAATGATTCGTCTAGTTATTTTTTCTAGTTTCTCAAAAAAATCCAAGGAGTTTCTTCTGTCTAAAATAGTTTACCTCTTATAATATTATTATTTTAATGAGTACTTTAAAATCAAAGCTCATCCAAGATAATTAAAATGATAAAACGATTTATTCAGTAAAGATTTTTGCCAAAAAAGAAATAAGGTAAAGAAAATAATAGAAATATATTTTATTGTACACGATAATGAAGGTGACCATTAACGGTACATACATTTATGTGGTCATTAGTCAGTAACCAAAGCCTTATCGTTTAGGTTACAGGGCACAGAGTGGTTTGATGACATCGGGTTTAAAGTATGTATATATAATAAAGTATGTATATTAATACAGTTTTTTTGACGATGTATGAACAAGGAATGAAACCAAACAAAAACCGTTTATTTTCATATATTAATGTATCACAAGCAAATCCTACAGTTATATAGACTAAATATATTTAAGAATATAACTAGATCAACAATATTGTGTAGTATACAATCAAACTTACATTTTATTAGAAAAATTGTAAAAAACGTCTCTACATAGAGTACACAAAATAATAATGCATATTTTTACTGAGTTTGCCAAAATTAAAAAAAAAAAAATACCCGATAACGTGGAGCGTATTACGGGGGTTTCGGCAACCTGGGGCGTTTCCCAGAGGTTTGAAAAACGCGTGGCGCTTTCCGGGTGTCCTGACATCTAAAGCAACGCGGGAATTTTTCAGTGTCTTCTTATTTTATATTTCGCTTACACATTCTAATTCCGATACTAAACCATTCATTTATTATCGGCCTCTAATTTTATAAGCACTGGATCTTATTTAATCTATATTATGAGAGATCTTTCCCGAGATCCGGATCGTCGGTGACCTCGGCTGCAAGGTCCGCAAATTTGGCCACGTAGTCCACGCTGGATTCCGCCATCAGCGACCGCAGCTGGGACTCCACCTGGGAAGTGGGCATGAGGTAATTTTATTTTAATGCAATCAAGAACCAACAATTTTTTTAGAAGATGTTGGCCCTCGATCGTAAAATCGTAACCGGCGACTAGCGGAGCTTAAGGCAAAGTCGCAGCCACCTGCACATCTCTTTTCTTTTTAATACATATGACAGAGAAAAACACAACACTTTTTTAGTTAGCATTTACTGTATTTATTTTCATGTCTCTTATCTTTTTATACGCGTGACAGTGACAAAACATAAAGGTCTTTGTAGTATCTATATCTCTTTTCCTTTTTTATGTGTGTAACAGTGACAAAACATAAAGATCTTTGGAGTATCTATATCTCTTTTCCCTTTTTTATGTGTGTGACAGTGACAAAACATAAAGGTATTTGTAGTATATATCTCTTTTCCTTTTATATGTGTGTGACAGTGACAAAACGTAAAGGTATTTATAGTATCTATATCTCTTTTTCTTTTAATATGTGTGACAAAGACAAAACATGACGCTCTTTGTTTAGTCTTTGTAGTATCTATATCTCTTTTCTTTCTTATATGCGTGAAAGAGATACAACATAACGCTAATGGTCGAGAAATGTATTCTTCAGGAGTAAAATGAACATTTACCGCAGAATCAGGCTGAGGACGTCCCTCCAGATGTCCCAGGAAGGAGCTGAGCGAGAAGTCCTGCACGGACCCCTCCAGCCAGCCCTCGGCGTCTCGGAGCAGGCGCGATGGTGACAAGGACATCGACTCCGATGGCAGGAAGTCTAGTGTAGAGGTAACGAGAGCTCATGAATAAGGGCCCAGGATTGAATCGAAACAATTTCTGAACACCGATGGGAGGAAATCTAGTGTAGAGGTAACTAGAGCTTATGAATAAGGGCCCAGGATTGGATCGAAACAATTTTTGGACACCGATGGGAGGAAGTCTAATGTAGAGGTAACGAGAGCTCATGAATAAGGGCCCGGGATTTGATCGAAAAAATTTTTGGACACCGATGGGAAAAAGTCTAGTGTAGAGGTAACCGGAGCTCATGAATAAGGGCCCAGAATTGGATCGAAACAATCTCCAGACTCAAGCTCCGGACGGGCATAAAAAAATTGACGATGTACGTAATAGACAAAGTAGAAATCAACATAAGCTTGTGGCTCCTGCCTTGCGCGTTCCAAAATAACCTTAATGTCTTTGTATAAGATTCTATTATAAAATAACACAATTAACTTTATCTTTAGCTCATTTGCTTGGTGATATTTGGTACAGTTAAATATTATACAGAGTGGCACCGATGATAACTATGGAGTTATACAACAAAAAAAGTTCAATAATACAGATAATAGCAATGCGATGGTATAAAATGGTAGCTACTCAGCATTGTTGAGCTGGGAAGCCCAACACTGATTTTCAGTAGCAACCGAAAATATAATTCTAATACTAAGACGTCCCAACGTCAGTAACAACATGAAAAATAATAAAATAAATTAACAATATACAATATAGATTCAAATAAAAAAAAAAGTTATATCGTTTTCGATCGTAAAAGTTGTTTCGTCTCCCTCGTGCCTGTTTTACCGTATTTAGTGTTTAAGTCAAGGTTAGAATTTCGTGTATGGTCACTGATTTTTATAATCGTTTCTAATATAGTTCACTGAATTATCTATTTTTTTTTTATGTAAGGTGCCGTGTACCTTATTTTTTGAATTCAAATTTCTAACATATGTATAGATATACGGGAACATACGGATGAATGTTCCTTAGTAAAAAAAAAATTCATCAGTCAATGCGAAGTCGCAGGTATAACTAGGATATAATATAGAGTGTTTCTCACTTGCGATATCGGCCTGGTCGGGCTTGGTGCAATCCTTCTTGAGCGATCGCTTCTGCTCAGCGCTCGACTCCGACGTTTCCACTTGGACGATATTTATATCAGAGTCCTCGTCTTCATCGAGTTTCGATTCTTCTGCTTTAACAAAAAGGTACATAATACATGAAACGTTCTAGATATAAAGTAAAATTAAGTATAAAACAAGTTAATTTAATGACAATGTTGTGTATATTTTAAACAATGTAATTTTTGTACATAAAAATATAAAGAATTATAAAACGATAGGTGATGTATATAATAGACAAAGTAGGAACCGACATAAGCTTGCGACTCCTGCTTTGCGCCTTGCAAAAGTACGTAAATCGTTTGTGGGTTTGGGTATAAGATTCTATAATAAAATTCCGAAATCAATTACGGCCATGCCATTACAGCAGTTTAAAAACACTGTTAAAAAGAGTCTGATACAGAAAGCCTACTATACTGTTGAAGATTACTTAGATGATAAGGATCTATGGATATAGGTGCACTTCTACCCTGTACAAGACAGTAATAAATAAATGTAACTAGTTCTAAGATTTATATTTTAAAAAGAGCAACCGTCGAGTTTCTTGCTGGCTCTTCTCGGTAGGAACAGCTTTCCGAACCAACAGTAAAGTTGACGATTCAAAAGCACTTGTTTACAAGTTTACTTGAATAAAGAATATTTTGAATTTGAATTTGAATGTTCAATGTGCCTACAGTTAACTCTTGAGGAGTTCCCTTGTATGAAGCCAATCCTGGCAGAAGTACCAACGACCTGATGCTACACGTCCACTCTCACCAAAGGGCTCTCGTGTATTAAACGTGTGTGCGCTTGAGACTGTGTAATGTTTTTTTTGTATATAAGTGTTAGTGTGAGGATATGCATGTATGTGTCTTGTATATAAATATACAAGGTAAGATATACACATGTCAACCCATATACACTACAACGAGCTTATCATAAACATGTATTGCCATCGGTACCAACTGAACCAGTAAAATGTAAAATGTCACCTCATTGGACACTGGAAAGTGGGTCAAATTTAACTTGATAGATTCCACCTTCACATGCGAGACTGCGACTTTTTCGAGTTACCAATGAGTTTTTACATTAAAACTTATGTCTCTCATTGATAGCTGCAATTTATTACACGCCTTTCGGTGAAGGAAAACATCGCGAGGAAACCTGCATATCTCTAGAGAATTCTAGATATGTACAACCTACCAATCCGAATTTGAACAGCGTCTTAGCTCCAATCCTTCTCTCCAAAAACAGAGAGAGGAGGACTATGTAGGAGTGGAATAGTAGCAGGCCTTTTACTTTACTTTAAAATAAATGACGGTATATTATAAAAGTAATAATAAAATTATTTTGCTATAATCCGCTATACAGTAAAAAGAAAATATATATAGTGCTAAATCTATAGTGGACTATCAGTTTTTTCGTACCCGGTACATGCAGGATTCGTAAAAACACATGCACAAACCTCCATCACTGCCACTACAATACACAAGCACTACACACGTTCATTATCACAAACTCAACAATCGTTTCGCCCCGCAACCGAAGCATCATCAGGAGATAGACTCCACGACAAAATCGCAATCGAGGGTATATTTGTTGGTATCGTACTCAATACCACTAATCAATATATTGACCATCTCACTTAAGATAAAAATTATCCTTCTAGCTTGCCAATCGTTCCAAAAACAGAGAAAGAAGGCCTATACCCAACAGTGGGACAGTACCAGACCGTTCTAGTTATACAAGTAACATAATAGAACGTTCTAGTGTACTAGCACTTTAGAAAAGTCACTTACCCATGTCTTGGCTTCCATCATCAGCAATGGGACTGATAGGAATGCGCTGGTCGCCATCGTGAAAGTAGAACTGTCCGTTGGATTCACTCAACACGTAGTACATTGATAAGCTACAAGAGGAAAACGTTAAGATTTAATGTGATTTTATTTAGCTAGTTATATTTACGCTGGGGTCTTAAGGTGCTGGAATGGCGACCACCGGAAAGCGCAGCGTCGGTAGACCCCCTACGAGGTGGACAGACGACCTCAAAAAGGTCGCAGGGAGCCACTGGATCCACGCGGCGCAAGATCGTGTGGTGTGGCGATCCCATGGAGAGGCATAGGCCTCTAGGACGTACCATGCTGGACATAGGTCCAGCAGGGTATGTCCATCGGTTGACGAATATATATATATATATATATATATATATATATATATATATATATATATATATATATATATATATATTATAACAGGCATAACTACTGGGCACTGCCTGTTAAACAGACACTTGTCAATAATGAGAATAAAAGAAGATTCAGCGTGCCCAGAGTGTGGAGAAGAAGAAACGAGTCTCCACCTTATGGCTGAGTGCCCCATGTACTCGCTGGTAAGATGGGAGATATTAGGTAAGGACGAAATTGAAGCTGATGACCTAACAAATATCTCCTTCAGGGATATTATAAGGTTTGTAAAAGCAACAGGTAGGCTAGAGCAGGTGACACTGTCGGGACAACAGTGAAACCCTTATCCCAACAAGGGGAAATGGGTGGAATAGTCCAGTATTGGAGCTGACCACCCGTCCTGTACCGGCAGGCGTCCCCGAAATCAGATAAGATAAGATCGGTTGACGAAGAAGAAGAAGAGGTTATATTTACCCTTCGCAGGCGAGTAGAATAGATAGTCCTTGCCCAAAACCGTCAAATACCACTCTGAGAACCTCTAGGGATTTAGCTCCCTAGCTGAAGAAAGGTTTCTGGATTTGGCCAATGACATTGGCCAGTCGGTTGTGGTGCAAGGGTTCAGTTGAATTTATCCAGGCTCTACCAGGAATGGCAGGACTACAAAGGGAGACAAGGATGCAGACGTGATACGTTCAGTATTATTCCTTTGTTATCGTCATTTAGTAGGAGGCCGGTTCACTATGGGGTCTTAGCCGGTAAGAGTCCACCATAACTGCTTCCCCATCCTGCGAATGGCAGTATTGATAAAGGATTTCCCAGTCGATAATGAGATTCTTTAATAAAATTCCGCAATCGATCTTAGCTTTAACACTACAGCAGTTAAAAAATATGCCTAAAATGAGGCTGATATAGAAAGCTTACTATACTGTTAAGGATTACTGTTCGACCTTGTACTAGATAGTAATGACTACATGTAAGTAGTTATTAGTGTTATTTTGAAAAGAGCAATCGCCGAATTTTTCGGTGGCTCTTCTCGGTACGAACATCTTTCCGAACCAGCAGTAGAGTTAACGGTTAAAAGCACTTGTTTCCAAGTTTACTTGAATAAAGAATATTTTGAATTTGAATTTAATATGAAAACGTATACACACTCAGATACTGATGTTGACGGCGGCTTGGGCAGCAGTCTGGGTTGAACTGGCGGCACATTAGGCGGCATCTTGACGGGAATCAAACCTGTGATAATCGTTCTAAGATTAACCGCTGAGTTTCACGCTAGTTCTTCTCTAAAATAAAACTAAAAATGAAAAGTATCGACTATTCGACTATATGTATTGGACTGGCCAGTTGGCGTTGTGGGTAGTAGCCCTGCCTTCAGCTCCGCGGGTTGCGGATTCGAGAGCCAACTTTTTCTATAAACAATTTGTTGGTTCTTCGAGTCTGGGTGTATATTTGTACTTAAATATGTATTTAAAATTATACATGTAGTATATTTACCATTTATCTGACACTCTTAAAACAAGTATTACGTTACTTACTTTGGGGACGGACGACGTGTGTAAATGTCCCATATATTATTAATTTATCTTCCCATGATCGCAAAAGTACGTATAGCGGATTAGCCCGTAATCTCATGAATATAGCACTACTAAATAACCTAGCTGTGATAGCCCAGCGGTGAGACCGTGCGACTCTTTCGAGGGGAGCACGAGTTCAAACCCGGGCAGGCACCAATGAGTTTTTCTATTAAAACTCATGTGTCTAATTGATAATTGCAATTTATCACACGCTTTTCGGTGAAGGAAAACATCTTGAGGAAACCTGCATATCTCTAGAGAATTCTGGAGATATGTGTAACCTACCAATCCGCATTCGAGCAGCGTGGTAGGTCTTAGCTCCAACCCTTCTCTCCAGAAACGGAGAGAGGAGGCCTATGACCAGAAGTGGGATTGTAACAGGCCGCTACTTTACTTTTTAAATAACCTAGGACAATTATTGTATTTATAACCTAGATTAGAGGCATATCTGACTGTGGAAGTTGGAGTGAGGAGCAATACTCACTACTGGGAGGAGGCAATTTGGGCAACAGAGGCAGCAACCTTTGCACTACCACCCTCCGGTCAGCAAGACGTGGCCGGCCACGACGCAATTTAGGCAACCCGTCCAACACACCAGCGCGTTGGACCACCTACATCATTACATATGATTATTATAAACACGTACCTAATGACGCGTAGGTTGCGCTTCGGAAAGGTCCGAAAATCATTTGTCGTTTTTATAACGAAACTTCTCAACATTATCTAGATTTGCCTTTACACAGTTTAGAAATTATCTTAAAACGATGCTGCTACATAAATCTTACTATACAATTGAGGATTATCTGAGTGACAGTAGCCTATTTGACCGCAGTCAGCTATGCACCAAACTGCAACGATTAACTTGTCTATCAATTATAATTTTTATTTGAAACGATTATCCAACGAGTTATCGTATCGTATAGTCCTCAGTAGGAGCAAATTTCCGAAACAGTGGTAGCTTCTTTAATAACATTTGAAGATTCAAAAGTACTGAAAACAGTCCACAGGAATAAAGAATATTTTGAATTTGAATTTGTGAAACCTTGCTTATATGCCGAAAGGTCGTATCGGCTAATATCTATTTTACGTACCCCTAAGTGATAAGGGTCGTCTATATATATTGGAGTGATTATTTGAGTTAATTGAGATATGTATTGACCATGGTCGTTTTTGTAAATTCAGCCTTGAGAGTAAAACAAAATCAAAGGTTGCAGTTACGAGTATGTTGAATTCTAATAGAGGAACTCACTGACGCGATGAGACCTGTGAGCATTAAAATATTAAATTGCGTTTGTAAAATTTATCATTACGAATGAGACGAAGGTCACGTTTTAAAGTTGTAGAGTATGACAGGGTAATAGTAAGTTTATGAGATTTATTTCTTCTAAAGATTTATTAGTTTTCCACAGGAACAGCTGCCTAAAACTATAAATAAGTTTAAAAATGAAACTATTGTTTTGGAACTTGATAAATTCATGGAATTAAATTAAATCAGATGGCAAGCTTACCTCGCTATCAGTCTTGGGTGCGATTGGTATCGGGTGTCTGAATATCGCCGAATTGCCCTCAGAGAGTTTCGGGGTGAAGTTCACAGGCCCTTGGGAGCTGGTTGACTGCTGTTTCTGATCAAACATTTCTGATTATATCCTATTTGTACAGCGACGTATCTGAGCTCCGCACAATTTGAACCGGAAAGCGAGGAACTGATAGTCTTTGGGGTCTCAAAGTAGCGACACGGCACCGGAAAACGCAGGGTTGGTAGACTCCTTACGCCATGGGTCACTGATTAGTTTCGCTCGAGGTCCATTTTAAGAAATGAAATAATCATCGAGGTTTGCACATTTTACTTATAAGACAAAAAAATTATTAAGCAAATGTAATAAAGAAAATAACAAAAGTATTTTCTTATGACATTTTTTGACATTTGTCATTTTTTTAATGACATTTTTTGTTGCGAATTATCTCTCTGAAGTTCGGAGTAAAATTGATCCAAGCTATTGACATTAAATTCTGGAGAGATGTTCAATAGTAAGTCGAGATAGAAATTTATTATTCATCTTCGAAATAGCTGCTTCACAAATATATTTAATAGTGCAAGTTGCTGTGTTTCTGCGGTCAAAAATGTGTCGGCGGTCCGGATGCGAACCGCGGCCCGCTATTTGCCGACCCTTGCCAATGCCATGGACTGATAACCTCAAAAAGATTGCAGGGGGAGGCTGGATTCAGGCGACACACGATCGTGTATTATGGTGATCCCATGAAAAGATCTATATCAAGCAGTGGTCCATTGGTTGAGAAAGAAGAAGTATCTCAGCTTCTTCTGTATCTAGTTTAAATATAAGGCAGTCGAAAATGAACTATGTATTTCCTAACGAACAAACAAAAATGATTCGTAATACTATATATAGATCTAGAGTTAATTTGCTTGACGTCATTACTCATGGAAATTTAGCTCATTGTAAATTATGTTATTTAAATTTTAAAATTGTGTTATCTATCTCTATAACTAAAACTCTGGATTAATTGAGAAATAGAACTTTCTGAGTAGTATAATTCCTTAGTCTCGGTTTTCGCTTGTACAATAAAATTCCGAAATCCATTTCTTAGTTTTGTACAATAAAATTCCGAAATCCAGACTAGATCCGTATAAAGTAAAGTAACGGCCTGTTACTATGCCCACTGCTGGGCTAAGGCCTCCTCTCTTCGTTTTTGGAGAGATGGATGTATGTAGACCTGTATGTCTGGCTTAAATTAAGGGAAACAAATACGTAAAGTATATTGCCAAATTGAAATTGATTTGGATGATAAAAATGTCTGAATTTGAAAATCCTTTCAGCTTAATACAAAACTGCCGTTATAATAACGTAAATTGAAAATGTTTAAATGATTGATTGCCGAGTTTCTTGCTGTTCTGTTTCTGCAGTTATAGCTTTAATAATATCTATCTTTGACGATTCAAAAGTGCTTGAATAAAGATTTTGATTTGATTTAATTAGTTTACTGTTATATGTAGTATACCTGTTTTCGCTGTTGGATGATGGATGAAAGAAGAGTGCATGCAAATGAGATGAGAATGTTAAGGTGGATGTGTGGTGTGACAAGATTGGATAAAATAAGAAATGAGTATATTAAGGGGAAGTATGAAAGTTGCGTCCATTATAGAAAAGATGAGAGGTGCAAGATTGGGATGGTACGGACATGTAATGAGGAGGGATGAAAATCATGTGACTAAACGAGTGTTGGATATGAGTGTGGATGGATATGTGACTAGAGGGAGGCCTAAAAAGAGATGGTTGGAATGTGTGAAGTATGACATGCGTATAAAAGAAGTAGCGCCAGAGTTGACGAATGATAGAAGAGAATGGAAGAGGAAAACATGTTGTACGGACCTTACTTAGAGTGGGATAAGGGTAGGAGAAAGAAGAAGAAGATACCTGTTTTCGCTGTTGTTGTGAGATAGGACACACGTGGCCGCATTCGCAGCGAGCTATGCCTGGTGTCGCGCCACTGGTGACGTTGGTGTTGCCAGCTAGAGCCAGCAGACGTTTCAACCTGATGAAAAAACTACTAAAAGGAAGCTAATACACTACTGAGAGAGAACTACCTGCGAGAGAAGTTTAAGAAAACAGGTATTCTAACATTTGCTTCACAGTATATTTTAAATAACGTAATTTTTGTACATAAAAATATAAAGAATTATAAAACTATAGGTGATGTATAATAATAGACAAAGTAGGAACCGACATAAGCTTGCGAACTCTGCTTTGCGCCTAGCAAAAGTACGTAGACCGTTTTTGGGTTTGGGTATAAGATTCTATAATAAAATTGCGAAATCAATTTTGGCCATGCCATTACAGCAGTTTAAAAACACTGTTAAAAAGAGGCTGATACAGAAAGCCTACTATACTGTTGAAGATTACTTAGATGATAAGGATGTGTGGATATAGGTGCACTTCTACCCTGTACAAGACAGTAATAAATAAATGCAACTAGTTCTAAGATTTATATTTTAAAAAGAGCAACCGCTGAGTTTCTTGCTGGTTCTTCTCGGTAGGAACAGCTTTCCGAACCAGCAGTAAAGTTGACGATTCAAAAGCACTTGTTTACAAGTTTACTTGAATAAAGAATATTTTGATTTGATTTGATTTGACTTACTATACTATTGAAGATTGTACTAAATATTATAATGCCTGGATATAGCTACGCTTCGACTTTATACTGCTGGGAGGCCTCCTCTCTCCGTTTCTGGAGAGAAGGGTGGGAGCTAAGACCAACCACGCTGCTCCAATGCGGATTGGTAGGTTACACATATCTCCAGAATTCTCTAGGGATATGCAGGTTTCCTCACGATGTTTTCCTTCACCGAAAAGCGTGTGATAAATTGCAATTATCAATTAGACACATGAGTTTTAATAGAAAAACTCATTGGTGCCTGCCCGGGTTTGAATTCGTGTTCCCCTCGAAAGAGTCGTACGGTCTCACCGCTGGGCTAGCACAGGTCTTCGACTTTATACACGATAGCAATAGTAAATGTAACTGCCAAATTTCTTACTGGCTCTTCTGAGCAGATGCAATTTTTCGAACGAGAAGTCGAGTTAACGATTGATTTATATGATTTATAGAAGCAGGCATTGTGGAATTCCATATTGCAGAAATTAAACGATCTTATACATTTTGGTGGTGGTTGTGTGTACAAAAGTAATAATAAAATTTATAGAATTGGGCGTTACTTTGCGGAGATCCATAATACAAAAGTAATAATAAAATTATTTTGCTATAATCCGCGATACAGTAAATAGAAAATATATAAAGTTTAAAAATATATATACTGTTAAATATAAACAAATAAAGTATATATAATGCTAAATATAGAGTGGAGTCTATCTCCTGATGATGCTTCGGTCGCGGGGCGAAACGATTGTTGAGTTTGTGATAGTGAACGTGTGTAGTGCTCTTGTATTGTGGTGGCGGTGGTGAAGGTTTGTGCATGTGTTTTTACGAATCCTGCACGTATCCGGTATGAAAATATGGATAGTCCACTATACATTTAACACTATATATATTTTCTATTTACTGTATCACGGACTATAGCAAAATAATTTTATTATTACTTTTGCATGTGGTGACTTGTGTTGCATGTGTACGGTACGTGAATTTAGCCTGCTTCATACACTTAGCGTTGCATGCATTCGCTAAGCCCACGCGAATTATAGCAAAGTAGTTCTGTTATAATTTCGGAGTTGACGATTCAAAAGCACTTGTTTACAAGTTTACTTGAATAAATAATATTTTGAATTTGAATATACTATTGAAGATAATATTTATAGTAAAAATAAGTGAATATGGCTACGCTTTGATCTTGCACACGTTAGCAATAGTACAACGTAACTAGATTTAAGAATTTCAATTTAAAAAGGGCATCTGCCGATCTTACTGCCTCTTCTCGGTAGTCGCAGTTTTCTGGACTATCAGCAGAGTTGACGATTCAAAAGCACTTGTTTACAAGTTTACCTGAATAAAG
This sequence comes from Morpho deidamia, assembly GCA_947086505.1. Lineage (NCBI taxonomy): Eukaryota > Metazoa > Arthropoda > Insecta > Lepidoptera > Nymphalidae > Morpho > Morpho deidamia. The sequence continues at coordinate 798,898 of CAMTZC010000009.1, forward strand.
AAAATTTTGCATTCTGAGTGTAGGATTATGGGAAGTTACATAGGGAGGAGAACATGGGAAACGTCGTGAGATACTTAAGTTTAAAATCCCTAAGTTTCATACCTATCGCTGACGACTGCGAATCCATTAGACGTCTGCTCTGACGTCGGTCTGTTGATAAGTTTGTTCACCAGCTTGAGGTTGCCTGACGACTTATGGTCTGGAGATGAAAGCTGTTCGCCTGGATAAAAATTTGGCTCGTTTTAAAGAAAGCTTACGGCTTGCAGCTTTCCCGCTTGACGTACTAACAAAAGCAATTTTAGAGCAATAGATCAATTATGGTTTAGCCAACGTACCGTTTCATAGCATTTAAAAATAATATCCTGAAAACTTAAAATATTCGATAAACGTGCATTTTACATTCATCATCATTATTCTCATGCCCTTATCCCATTCTAAGTGAGGTCGGCAGAACATGTTACAAACATGTTGTCACATGATTTGGCTATTTTACGACCGGCCGCCTGCCTGACGTCAACTTACCTTAGTCGCCTTTTACGACACCTCGGTAAGAAATGAGGGTGGTCTATTCTATTCTGCCGGATACCACACGGCGTGTGCATTTTACATTCATCACTTAAAATTAGTCAGAACTTTTTGCATAATGTTTTTTTGTATTTAAATACTCATAAGATAAAAGTCTATTTTTACTAAAAAATCGACTAAAATCGCAAAGCTTTGCGATTTTGTCGTGGAGTCTATCTCCTGATGATGCCTCGGTTGCGGGGCGAAACGATTGTTGAGTTTGTGATAGTGAACTTATGTAGTGCTTGTGTATTGTGGTGGAAGTGATGGAGGCTTGTGCATATGTTTTTTACGAATCCTGCATGTAACGGGTATGAAAAAAACGTATAGTCCACTATACATTTAGCACTATATATATTTTCTATTTACTGTATCGCGGATTATAGCAAAATAATTTTATTATTACTTTTGTATTATGGATCTCCGCAAAGTAACGCCTAATTCTATAAATTATCTATTTTTACTAATAAAGTGTATTTTTAATTTTTAATTCTGAATATATATTATTGATGGTTTTGATATAGCTGAATTTTAGTTCGACTCAAAAATAATTATGAATATTTTCAATGTTCATAAAAATTGTTGCTAGAATAAAGGTATGAGAAGGGATATTAAATTCTTTGCAAATATTCCTGAGATTGGCTTCATCAATAGCATTTTATTAACACCTTATTGCTAACATAAATGCCATGAGGTATCCAGCAGAGTTGAGTAGACCACCCACATTTCTTACCGAGGTGTAGTAAAAGGCGACTAAGGTAAGTTGACACACCGTGTGGTATCTGGTAATGTACAATAGACCACCCACATTTCTTACCGAGGTGTAGTAAAAGGCGACTAAGGTAAGTTGACACACCGTGTGGTATCTGGTACAGTACAATAGATCACCCTCATTTCTTACCGAGGTGTCGTAAAAGGCGACTAAGGTAAGTTGACACACCGTGTGGTATCTGGTAATGTACAATAGACCACCCTCATTTCTTACCGAGGTGTAGTAAAAGGCGACTAAGGTAAGTTGACACACCGTGTGGTATCTGGTAATGTACAATAGACCACCCTCATTTCTTACCGAGGTGTCGTAAAAGGCGACTAAGGTAAGTTGACACATCGTGTGGTATCTGGTAATGTACAATAGACCACCCTCATTTCTTACCGAGGTGTCGTAAAAGGCAACTAAGGTAAGTTGACACACCGTGTGGTATCTGGTAATGTACAATAGACCACCCTCATTTCTTACCGAGGTGTCGTAAAAGGCGACTAAGGTAAGTTGACACACCGTGTGGTATCTGGTAATGTACAATAGACCACCCTCATTTCTTACCGAGGTGTCGTAAAAGGCGACTCAGGTAAGTTGACACACCGTGTGGTATCTGGTAATGTACAATAGACCACCCTCATTTCTTACCGAGGTGTCGTAAAAGGCGACTAAGGTAAGTTGACACACCGTGTGGTATCTGGTAATGTACAATAGACCACCCTCATTTCTTACCGAGGTATCGTAAAAGGCGACTAAGGTAAGTTGACACACCGTGTGGTATCTGGTAATGTACAATAGACCACCCTCATTTCTTACCAAGGTGTCGTAAAAGGCGACTAAGGTAAGTTGACACACCGTGTGGTATCTGGTAATGTACAATAGACTACCCTCATTTCTTACCGAGGTGTCGTAAAAGGCGACTTAGGTAAGTTGACACACCGTGTGGTATCTGGTAATGTACAATAGACCACCCTCATTTCTTACCGAGGTGTAGTAAAAGGCGACTAAGGTAAGTTGACACACCGTGTGGTATCTGGTAATGTACAATAGACCACCCTCATTTCTTACCGAGGTGTCGTAAAAGGCGACTAAGGTAAGTTGACCCGCCGTGTGGTATCCGGCTAAATAGAATAGACCACCCTCATTTCTTACCGAGGTGTCGTAAAAGGTGACTTAGGTAAGTTGACACACCGTGTGGTATCTGGTAATGTACAATAGACCACCCTCATTTCTTACCGAGGTGTCGTAAAAGGCGACTAAAGTAAGTTGACACACCGTGTGGTATCTGGTAATGTACAATAGACCACCCTCATTTCTTACCGAGGTGTCGTAAAAGGCGACTCAGGTAAGTTGACACACCGTGTGGTATCTGGTAATGTACAATAGACCACCCTCATTTCTTACCGAGGTGTCGTAAAAGGCAACTAAGGTAAGTTGACACACCGTGTGGTATCTGGTAATGTACAATAGACCACCCTCATTTCTTACCGAGGTGTCGTAAAAGGCGACTAAGGTAAGTTGACTCACCGTGTGGTATCCGGCTGAGTAGAATAGACCACCCTTATTTCTTACCGAAGTGTCGTAAAATACGACTAAGGTAATATGACGTCAGGCAGGCAGCCGGTCGTAAAATACGTAGGCGAATCATGTGACAATATGTTTGCAACATGTTATGCCGACTCCACTTAGACTGGAATAAGGAGGATGATGATTATGTGTTGTTAAATAAATAAATGCTAAATGCTGTACAGTTAATTTTTTTTTTATTTATGAGTAAATAGAAGTAAAAGCGAAATAGGCTAAAAGAACGAATTGGTTAAGAATAAACTCACTTTTCCTTTCATCCCCCGACATACCATCGTTGCTGTCTTGACTAAAAGTGTTCTTGGGAGAGAATATGTCCATATCACTCTCCCTTTTCTCTTTCTCATCTTCTACAGAGCTGTCAGCTCCTTTATCAGGTGTCTTATTGCATTTCTCTCTCTTGTCCATTTGCTTTTCCTTGTCCAGGGTTTCTGTGGTCTTTTGTGCTTTCGGTTGCGGTAAGGGTGGGGTAGGTTGCGCCCACCAATAATCTAGATCTAGTGTGGAACGATTGCCAAACTACAAGGATAATTTGATGTTAGTTCAGAAGACCAATATAATGATCAGTGGTATTGAGTCAGCTGATACGATACCAACAAATAATCCCTCATTTATTTTAAAGTAAAAGTAAAGTAACGGCCTGCTATTATTCCACTGCCACTTTCATTGCATAAAAATAAAGACGTATGCCAATTTTTTATGTGTTGTGGTAAACGATAATAGTAAAGTAACCGCCTTGTTACTATCCCACTTCTGAGCATTGGACTCTTTTTTTGTAGAGAAAGGTTGGAGCTCACCACGCTTCTCCGATGCGGATTAGTGGGCCACACATATCCCCTAAATGCTCTAGATATATGCAGGTTTCACGATGTTTTCCTTCACCGAAAGGCGTGTGACAAATTGCAATTATCATTCAGAAACAATTTTTTTGTCAAACTCATTGGTGTCTGCCCTGGATTTGAACTCGTGACCAGGCTATCACAACTTCATTTATTGTATATATCAATTAAATATATTAGATTTTAAAGAATCTTTGTGACGTTGGGAGTAATGAAAATAAAGCACCAGATTTAAAATAACATTCCTGAAGTTTGGCAAAACGATCGTCATAATTGATATCACCTTGATTTATACCTTGATTTTTTAATAAATTCTGATTTGAAAATAATTTGATTCCAACTCACCATCAAATAGAGATCACCGATCGTGAGATCACCAGCGTCATAGACACTCCAGCCTTTTCTGATTTGTTGTATCGCTAACTGCACATCGATGTCTGGTTTGGCTTCTTCTTCCTTATCCTCGGATTTCGCCTCATCGACCTTCGAGTCATCAACTTTAACCTCATCGGTCTTAATTTGATCTGAGTCCTTTTCTAAAATAAGTGTGAAGACGTTTCCACCACTTTGCGGTGTGCGTATTCGAAACTTTACCTGTTAATTTTTTTCAAGTTAATATCCGATTTTAGTAAGAATGTTTAAGTCTATAATAAAATTCCTTGATCAATTTTTGCTTTGCTATTATAGCAGTTTAAAAATACTATTTGAGGCTGATACGGTATAGTTAAGGATTATTTCGATGATAAGAATGCGTGGATATGGCTATTCTTAGACCCTATAAAAGACAGTAATGAGTAAATGTAATTAGTAATTAGAATTATATAGTGAAAAGAGCAGCCACCAAGTTACTTGCTGGCTCTTCTCGGTAAGATCAGCTTTCCTAACCAGCAGTAGAGTTGATGATTTAAAAGCACCTGTTTACAAGTTTACTTGAATAAACAATGTTTTGAATTAGGATTTGAATTTGAATTCTCAACAAACAGACCATCAGTTAATGAGCATAAGCATGATAATGAGCTGGTGATTACTAGTAACTGGCTTTTATCAACTTCATTTACACATACGACCTCGTTACAGCATTTTTAAAAGGTTAGTAATGCGATAAAAATAGGACCCTAGACGTACCTTAAGATTCTTAAACTTTCCATCCGTGTTATTTTTCTCCATTTTTCCATCGCTTTCATTATCCGTATCACTCTTAGGATATTTTTCATCGTCTTCCATTTCCGAGAAACTGTCTTTCTCCCTCTCGGACATATCTTTGTCCTGTACATCTTTATCTCTCTCGGGTAGATCTCTATCATTTTCTTCTTCGGCAGTTTCGTCATATTTTACTTCTTTCTCATCTTCAGTGCTTGGTTTTTCTTCATCTTCTTGATTATTTTTGTAATGCGCCATGAGCTCGATACCATCTATAGCAGTTTCGTCTATGTGTATTAGTTTTGTATTGTCTATATCTTCCACTTTCATTTTCTTCTCTGATTCTTTGTCCTTGTCTGTCAGACTATCTTTTCTTTGCCTCTTTGGAGTTCGTATTTTCACTATTCAAATATCAATTGAAAACAATGTTAATTTTTCATTAGATTTAATTATGAATAGCTTAATATGTAATTAATGTAACTTTAATTTATTGAAAAAATACAACACATCCTGCCTTATTATTATTCTTTTTTAAAGAAACATTATTATTTATATTAACTAAATTTTTTAGCATGTTTCAGCTCCGTGATCGATGGACGAAATACTCTATTTATCTCATATCTTACCTCCGCTGTCTTTAGCCCGCCGTTGGGTGCCCATCCTTTCTAAATATGAAGAAAAGCATATTTTCTGACTCGACAATTGCTCGCTAGGGCTGAGAACTGGTAGATGGATTTCGACACCAGGACGGGGCCCTAAATGTAATGCTGTCTTCAAAGGCAGGCGTTGCTCTAGAATACGTAAACTTAAGGCTAGATCATTAAATACAATTTAAATTTGATATTCACTATACACATCATAACTACCGTCCAAAGGATGTTCTTCATTTTCAACACTTGCACATGAGTTTCTTCTAGAGATTTCTAAACAACAACTTTCCACTAAACCTTAAATGCAGTACACTTAATCCAAATAATTATTTATTCAAGTTGGCTATAACAAGCACTTTTGCACCGTCAAATTACAATAAAGCCACAACTTTTTCGGAAAGCTACTCTTATAGAACCAACAAGAAACAGCGGACACTTCAATAATATATAATATAATAATATAATTGTTTAGTAATCAAAATTAATAAGCTAATGCAGTCTTTTGTAAAATTATATGCATTCTACACCTTTTTACCTTGAAATTAATCAGAAATTACGAATATGTCGTCAACAGTGGCTTTTTAGGAGTTGAACATATTTCTCTAATTAAAAAACATATATGCTTACCCTGGACAATAACCCTATCGGTCTCCAAATTGAGATGAGTCTCCAAGTCATCCTTGGTCTCACCACGGATGACTTCATGATAGTCCTCAGTTTCCTTGCTTTGATCGTCAGTAGGTTTGGGATCGATACGGTCCTCGAACATACAGTTCTTGTGACTTGACTGATATTATTAAGGATCAATGTCATTGTAATAAAAACGAGTGTTAGTGCAAGATTCGTTCAAAGTTTTTAATATAACTGTGCTTGAAATGTGTGACAAATGTATTTGGTTTTGTCGACTACTGTTACCATGTAATAAATATCATTTTAATAGGCGATATTTCTTTGTCCTCATAACTTATTTGTCCGCTAGGATTACTTACGACTTCAAGCGTAAATAAACCTTCAAGCAATGTTTTTTTTCGGTTCTCGAAGGAAAACGGATTTTTAAAATCTATATGTTAAGTCGGTAATATTAATGACATTTAGCACAAGCTTGTAACCAGGTTTACCTATACGATATGTAAACAGAAACAAAGAATTACTGTGATGTCAAAAAATATTTTTTTCGGCAAATTCATCCTCAAAACAGCAGGCTTACCATGAACTCTTATTGCGACTCAATTGAAGAAGTAAACTAAATTGTTTTGCTGTTTCATACCATGGCGTCTTAAAGACGCACACTTTAAGTCGTTGCGGAATGAGCGTTTGGAATGCGTCCTTAAAACATGTGAGTAAAAGAGACGGAGTTATCTATAGTTCATATAACGTTATCCTTTTCAAATATTACGACCCCAATACAACCAACACTTCATAGTACGAAAATTAAGCGGTTCGGTTTAGGTACTGACTTTGAATTAATGTTAAGGAAACGTCAGTTCATATTATAACCATTTAATAGTTATAAGATAAGTATATTGTATATAAAGAATGCTAGCACAATAATTTACTGAATACAACAAACTTCGTACTACAACTTTTATTTAATTTTAATAATTATAATAGCTTGAAAAACCAATAATTTATTACTTGTGTACTTATGTAAGTTTCCTTTTAATGATGACGATGCTTTACAATAGAAACTGATTGTACTTATCTTCACTCACTGTAATGCCGTTGAATGTTCACACCAGACTGACTAGAATAGGCTAGACCCGCTTATTTAAAACATCTGTTACTTTTATGCACAGTGTTTCCGCTCTTAATGACCTGCAAAGCAACTATTGACATTTGGCTATTTTCGTATCCGACTATTAAATTATTAAATTAATCCTATTTATTATGCTTCTGCTACTGTTATAAAATCATTTTATTTATTCTATTAATTATATAAATTTTACAATATTTTTAATACTTTATATGTCACTAACTAACATTGAATCGTTATCTAAAAGTTCATGGTAGGCCTACAGGATTATAATATGTATTGCGTTATCAGTTTAGCAAGGATACAGTCTTCCACCGTTTCTCAAGTGCACTGATAAAGGCAACGAGGCGCGTCCTAAGGGGCAAGGCGGCGGCGGCGCGCGGGTTGTGAGCGGCGGCCTGCACGCGCGCCCATGCGTGCGCATTGCGTGCACGCAGCGTTACTTGCGCGCGCGAACACACGCGGGAGCCGCCCGCCCGCTCTGCGTAGTAGAAACGCAATATAACAGAACTAACTACTTTGCTATAATCCGCACGGGTTAAGTGAATGCATGCAAAGCCAATGTGTATGAAGCAGGCAAAATCTACGCACCTTATACATGCAGGACAAGCCACCACATGCACCCCAAGGCGCAATTCACCAGCAACAACGCACACAAAAGCAGCACACACACACCCACCACCACAATCTCGACGATCGTTTCGCCCCGAAACCGAAGCATCATCAGGAGGATAGGCTCCACGACAAAAATCGTAATGCAATCGTAATGCAAAAGTCGTGGAGCCGATCGTCGAGATTGTGGTGGTGGGTGTGTGTGCTGCTTTTGTATGGATTGTTGCTGGTGAATTGCGCCTTGGGGTGCATGTGGTGGCTTGTCCTGCATGTATAAGGTGCGTAGATTTTGCCTGCTTCATACACATTGGCTTTGCATGCATTCACTTAACCCGTGCGGATTATAGCAAAGTAGTTAGTTCTGTTATATTGCTTGTAATATTGAATTCCGCAAAGTAACGCCTGCTTCTATAAATCATTTAGTAGAAACGCCCTGTTACGAGTACTATCCCACGGCTGGGCATAGGCATCCTGTCTACTTTTTTTTTTGGAAGAGAAGCGTTGAAAGCTAAGAGCCACAACGCTGCTACAATGCGGATTGGTAGGTTACATATACCCCCGGAATTCTCTAGATGTAGGTTTTTGAATTTAAACTATCGTGAGTGGTATTCATTGTTACTGTTGAGAGACCGGCTATACTCACGTCTTATTTTATCGGATGAGCCCGACCAGTTTCAAGTCCATACGGAACTCTTATTCATGAGCACTTTACGCGGCGTTATCGCGGCGGGAACAGTTCAGGGATTAGTTCGGGATCAGTTCCCGCCGCGATAACGACGCGTTAAGAGCTCATGAATAAGAGCCCCGTATGGGCTTGAAACTAGTCGGGCTCATCCGATAAAATAAGACGTGAGTATAGCAGGTCTCTCAACATTAATAATGTAGGTTTTCTTTCACCGAAAAGAAAATTAGACACATACTATTCAACAGTCATTGGTGACTACTCGGGATCGAACCCGTGACTCTCTCGCACGGTCTCACCACTGGACTATCAACCTCTCTGTATATTTTTAAGTAATTTCAAAAGAAGGTGTTGCTATCAACACATGTGGCAAAAGGTATGATAGGAACCAATCGTGAGTATGTACGGTGCTCGTCTATTGGACACACACGTTACATATGGACTTTATACGTTGAAACTTATTTACTACCTGTTTTCCATTTTTAATATTCATAAAAATGTTAATAAAACAATATTCCCAAGGCTTTTAATTATCAAAACCTGAGAGCCTCTTATAAAGGATAAACGCAAGCGATAAAAAAGTAGATTATTAAGATGTTCGTAAATTTTAAATTGTTCATTTCTGTAATCAATTCTTCTTAGTTTTATTCCATTGACGTTGGACCCTTGTTAAATAAAACAGTTGATACCTTCATCAATTGTAAGTTAGAAATTATCACCTTTAGGTAGACGCAGAACTACCTAAGCAATATTAAAACGACACAGTAATGTTACTAGTTGCGTAGTAACAACGCATGAACATGCTGGTTGAGATCAACCAAGACGAGTTGAAACATGATCTAAATGCGTGAGCGTTTATTAATCGTACAAGCCAAACTTTACAGCAATATTCAAAGGGATGAACGGTCTAGCCGCGTAAGCTAATAACCGTAAGAGTCGAGTTTCACAACAAGACTGACTTCCACGTGGCGAGCTCCACCTTTTATACTCGCTCCAAAACCAAGTCCTAGCTCTGGTATCGGTGACGCGATCACAGTGATGCCACTATACAAAAACTAAAGAAATGACACTTGCGACTCTTATGGCGGTTAGGTGAAACCTCTAGGTATAGATTAAATAATCTTTAAGCATGCTTTGCATTCAGGAAGGTGTTTCCTCACCGAGGACAAATAAGGCAAAGGTAAACTAGCGACTCAAGTGGCAAGTATATTCATTTTAACATATCCTTATTCACTGCGAGTTAAAAATCATAGTTTCCAGTTTGTCCCAGTGCTCAATAACGTTTAGTAAAACTTCGATTTAGATATAACGAAAATAAAAATAGAACTAACGACTTGATTGGAATTGAATGACAAAAGATTAGATTTAATAGTAGCCAATTATCTATCAGTGTTAATAACCAGTAGGACAATAGATAGATAAGTTATAATAATCGAACTTACTTATCGCGCAACAAGTTTTTATAGGACGTTATCTAATGACAATTTAAATCTATGAGCAACTAGTTTCAGCCCGCGAATTCGTTTACTTAAAGAATAAAGGCTCAAGAGAAGTAAGACACCAAAAATTTTTAATAGGATAAATGATTTTCGACCATATATCAATCAACTTAGAACTGATATTACTTCGGTTCAACACTAATGTATTTAGTCTCAGGTCATAGCATGGTATAATGGGGAAAATCATGGTATTTTCCTGGATTAATTACGGTCGTCAAAGGAATATGAAATCTTAGTAATTGATACAGAGTTGAATATAGTCCATAGTGAAAGGCAAACTGAATTATAGGACGCGGATGCTTGCGTTACGTCGTGAGATCAGGATCCTTTAGCAAGCAGCGGGACGCCACGGGAAATTTTGGTATGGAACGATGGTACAGGATCCTTTTACATGCCATAGAATGTCACAGGAACTTTTAAAATGTTTAAAAAACTGTTGAACGACACGATATCTTTTGGGAAGCTCCGGTATTCTGGTACGCCTAAGGCATGCCAAAAAACCCTGTGGCATGCCTCAAGCCGTCCTTGAATTCTATGGCATGCCCGGAATTCCACAGGCTTCTCTGGTATGCTGCAACATGCCATATCGTTTGGCATGATGAATCTAACAATATTAGTTTACATAAATCCTATATCATAGATGTCCAAGAATTGCTTCTAACCAAATAACACCAGGATTCGTAGGTTTAAATCTCGACTTTCACATCTTGGCTTTCACGCTTGGCCCTTACCTTTTACTTCCAACCTTGGCCGTTGCCTCTTTTCGAGACCTTTGCCTATTAAGAAATTCCAAACCTCTCAAGAGGCGCTCTTTGCTTTTACACTTAACCGTTGCCCCTTTTCTTCTACATCTCGTAGCTCCTTTTTTCCACACTTGACCGTTATTTACTTTTACACTTCTTTGCTTCTACACGTAGTCATTGTCTTTCTGCTTTGACGCATAATGATCTTTGCCTATTGACTTCTATATTTGACTGTAGTCTTTCAATTCCAATACCTAGACGATACCTAACACCGGAAAACGCAGTTTCGGTAGACCCCCTACGAAGTGGACTGATGACCTCAAAAAGGTCGCGGGGAGCCGCTGGATCCAAAGGACACAAGAACGTGTAGTGTGGAGATCCTATGAGGAGATCTATGTATGTCCAGCAGTGGACGTCAAACGGTTGAACGAGAGAGAAAGAAAGAGATACCCAGCCAATGCCTTTGGCTTCCACACATGGCCTTTGCCTACCAGTTACTCACCAGCGATTTGGTTGAGCCTCTTCAAGGCCCGGCACATGGGCGTGCGCACCTTGATGGTGCGTCCGCGCGCACGTACCGCCATACTCCCCATACGCACCATCTCGCCCAGCCGCGCGCACGTCTTCTCGTTCACAGAAGCCAGCTTCCGACGCAGTTCGCCGTAGTTTATCAACGCGTACAACTCTTGGGCTACCTTTTTCACATCTGAAAATACTCATTAATTGGAAACCCACTCTTACTTCGCTCAGGTATGGAATAAACTTCTGTAAGACAAGTATTTATGGCGAATATTCCCCTTTTATAGGTCTACAGAAAATCTGCGGTTACGAATCCGATATCTCAAATCATAAAATCTCCGGTCGACCCAATCCATTTCCACACCATCTTCAGTTGACATCTCTGTAATTAATATTATTCTGATCCTAATTAATATTAACGATTCACCAAATGTTTTAAGTTTGATAGAAAACTATCGTAACCTGCATATATATTGTGACCTAACTATTGATACTGGAGCAACGTGGTGACTAAAAATTATAGCATCCAAAGAGAGAAAAAACTTTTATTTTACACTAAAATCTTAAAAATCTGCTCCACTTATAGAACGGCCTGTTACTATCCCCCTAGTGGGCATAGGTTTCATCTCCCTTTTTGAAGGGTTACAACTTACACAATGCGAATTGGTAGGTTAAACATAACCCAGAAATTTTCTAGAGATATGCATGTTCTCTTACGTTGACCTTCACCCCAAAGCTTTTTAAAATTACAAATTAGGTACATAAATTTTACGAGAAGGTGTTTGAACCCTTGACACCTTAGAGAAAGGCACAGCTCGTACAAAGTATTAAAATATCTCGACTTACTCTCATCAAAATCGACGTGCTTCGACAATTTATGCCACGTCCTGTAATAGAAATGGCTAACTTGCATCTTCGTTTTCAAATTGCCATCGGGCATTCCCTTTTTCCTCATCTTGCCGCAAATGTAGGCCGTTAACGCGTCGAAATCTTTCCCGTACTCGTTCAGGGCTTCGAAGAACAGGCTCTTTTCGTCCGCTGACCACAGAGCTTTTGGCATACGCTGCTTGACAGTTGGGAATTTCAGGGACTCTTTCTCGTCTATTTTATTCACACTCTCGCATTCTATGGCATCTGGAATAAAGACTTTTCATGTTATCTATTATAACTTTTTAATTAAATATTATAAATGCAAGTCTGTCTGTCTGTCTATCCATTTGTTATTCAGTGTATTGCGATGGCCTACTTCTGCGAGCACGAAGTCGCGGAAGTTTATATACCAGTCTACACATCTAATTTACACATTACTACTTTGTAAAAAGTAAATGCCTAAAAACCTGAGACGATGCATTAATAATATATACCTATATGGGGTACTCGTCTATGGCACCGAAATTCAGCATTGGCCACCAATTCACCACTTAAATAAATGGCCCGGAAAAGGGTTAAGCTCGTGTTGAGTTGAGTCTATTTTCGATTCTCCCCGGGAACCTGGATGGGAACCCTTGTTGGAAAACAATGATTTAGACAAAGAAGCTGTACCCGATAACTTCGATAGCGTCAACTTGATAATTTAAAAAAAAAGTAAAATAGCAGCCTGCTACAATTTCACTGCTGGGAATAGGCCTCCTCTCTCCGTTTCCATCCACACACACCACATCCACATCCACATATCTCCAGAATTCTCTAGACATATGCAGGTTTCCTCCCGATGTATTCCTTCACCGAAAAGCGTGTGATAAATTGCAATTATCAATTAGGCACATGAGTTTTAATAGAAAAACTCATTGGTGCCTGCCCGGGTTTGAACTCGTGTTCCCCTCGTAAGAGTCGCACGGTCTCACCGCTAGGCTATCACAGCGTAACTTAATAATTAAAATACCCTTAATTATGCAATGCGCAGTATCTCAATTGTTTTTTTTCCTTTACCAAGATCTTTTATCTGATTTGTTAGCAAGGTATATTAACTGAACCTCTTTTCTCAGCTTGCGGCTCAAGTCTCAACTTCTTGATGACCCTAGCGCTTGTCCTCTGCTGCTGCTGCGTGGTCAGGGAGCCCAGGAGCTCAGTGCGCTCTTCGTCGGCCACTGGCGGGGGTCCTGGTGACATCGCCGTCTCTTTCACTCCCACCTGAAACAAATGTTGCGCTTTGTATCTTAGATCTTTTCAATATTTGATGGACCAAATTCATTTTACTTCCTACTAATATTATAAATGCGAAATGGATGGCTATTTGTTACTCTTTCACGAAAAAACTATTGGACGGATTTGGATGAAACTTTACAGTAATATATGTTATATTCAAATTCAAAATATTCTTTGGTCAAGTAAACTTGTAAACAAGTGCTTTTGAATTGTCAACTCCACTGCCGGTTCGGAAAGCTGTTCATACCGAGAAGAGCCAGCAAAAAACTCGGTGGTTGCTCTTTTCAAATATAATTCTTATAACTAGTTACATTTGGTCAATATTATCTTGTACAGGCTATATCAACGCATTTTTATCATCTATAAAATCCTCAATAGTATAGTAGGCTTTTTGTATCAGCCTCCCGGAATAACATATAGACTACAATTTGTAATATTTTTTGTAATATTATACATGTCAATGAAGTCGGAAAAAAATCTGGCCCATGAGAGCTATCTTGGCGTAAGCTGGCTAAACCATTGTAGTTACACAAATATGATGTACCGTAGTATTGTTTGTCTTGAATAAATCTAAATAAAAGTCCGAGACGGCATATATCTACCTTATATGTGGCAGCCACTATGACCAAAATAGTGTATTCTAAATTTAATCAAATTAGATACTAGTTTACAATGCACATTTTACTATATTTATCAAACTCTTAATAAAAATTAATACATTTGTCACTTTGATTATTTCATGTAGATAAACCTTGTCTTTCACACTAAGTAATATGGCCAAATAGTTTTAAAAATGATCACGATATAATTGACTTGAATGTAGCAACATAGAGTGCCTTATATGGGCGGCGCACTTTTTTACTATTGAAACTTCTACACTGGATTTTTTCTATACAGGAACAGAAAAATAAAGTACATAATTGAGGGTAGACTATCTAGTGTAAGTGGCGTGCACAACTTGTGAACCATACTTACGTAACAATGTCAACATTGCTAAATTGTAACGGAGCCACTGCAATCAGCACTGAAATTAGACGATAGTTGTATGCAATCAACGGCATAATATGACATATTGAATTACCTATTATTTAGTACCTGGCAGAGATAGCATCAAGATTATCATTCAACAAGACAAAGTAGAAACGAAACCAACATTTTAATTTCAAAATTAAAAGAATCAAGTTTATCAACTGAACGGGTTTTTGTACGGTTTTACTAAAAGATATTATAGTCTATTTTTGTCGGAATTTTACTTTCCCACTTCTGAGCGTAGGCCTCCTCTCTTCTTATTTGGAGAGAAGGATTAGAGCTAAGACCTAACACGCTGCTCCAATGTGGATTGTTAGGTCACACATATCTCCAGAATTCTCTAGAGACATGCAGGTTTCCTCACGATGTTTTCTTTCACCGAAGAGTGTGATATCTCACGTTATCAATAATAATTATTATTAAAGTTAATAATTATTTTTAGTATAATTAGTTAATAGTTAATAATTATAAAAATTATTAGAAAAACTCATTGGTGCCAGGGTTTGAACTCTAACTGTCTCGAAAGAGTCATGAGTTGAAGAATGTTCCTCCCAAATGATTTCAGGATATAAAAGCAATAAATCAAATATTTTCTATTATCCGCGATAGAGCAAAAGATAATATATATATAATGCTTGAAGGTATAGTGGACTATCTGATTTCATACCCTGATACATGCAATATACGTAAAACACATGCACAAACCGCCACCACCGCTGCCACAATACCCAAGCACTGCACGCGTTCACTATTACAAATTTAACAATCGTTTCGACCTGCAACCGAAGCATCATTAGGATTATGTATATTTTCTATTTACTTCATAGCAAAATATAGCAAAATAATTTTATTATTACTTTTATATTTTGTTGACATCAGGCAGGCGGCCGGCCGCAAAATATTTAGCCAAATCATGTGACAACATGTTTGTAACGTGTTGTGCCGACATTACTTTTGTATTGTGGACCTCCACAAAGTAACGTCTAATTCTATAAATTATTTGACCTCAGGATATTGTGTCAATCACCTTAATGTTACAACGAAGAATTTGGTAATTAACTTATCAGTTGAATACTGTTTAGACGGTTCTAAATACCTTACCAATTAACGCATTTTAAATGAGACAAAAAGGCGAAAAAAGCGCCTTAACGCCAATTAATGTTTTACGTGGATACCGTTTCGTATACCTACATTAAAAAGATTGATGCCTCCAGTCTTATAATTATATTAACTATTAAGTCGCGAACGTTCTATTAATTTAAAGTTTTATACTTGCTGGCTCTTCTCTGTAGGAACAGCTTTCCAAACCAGCAGTAGAGTTGATGATTCAAAAGCATTTGTTTACAAGTTTACTTGAATAAAGAATATATTGAAGCAACATAAGTCTATAAAAGGAAAAGGCTCGTTAATTGCTAAAAGACTAAGTACATATTAACCGGAACGAATTTTTATAAAAAAAACTTGTTTGTAACCAAGGTTAAATTAGTCTTAGATATTAAAGAGAGGATAAATAATATTGATTTTTTAGCCGTGTGGTATCCGGCAGAATAGAATAGAACACCCTCCTTTCTTACGGAGGTGTCGTAAGAGGCGACAAAGGTAAGTTGACGTCAGGCAGGCGGCCGGTCGTAAAATACGTAGCCAAATATGTGACAACGTGTTTGTAACATGTTGTGTCGACCCCACTTAGAGTGGGATAAAGGCAGGAGAATGATGAAGTAATATTGATTTTTTTTATTTATGTACCTTAGAAAAATCGTGTTCATCTTTCAGAAACTATAACAGAACTACTTTGCTATAGTCCGCGCGGGTTAAGCGAAGGCATGCAAAGCTAATGTGTATGAGGCAGGTAAAATTCACGTACTTTACACATGCAGGATAAGTCACCACACGTATCCCAAGACGCCTCCACCAGCAACAATGCACACAAGCAATACAAACAACCAACACTAAAATCTCTACGATCGTTTCGCCCCGAAACCGAAGCATCATCAGGAGGATAGGCTCCACGACAAAATAGTAATGCATTAGGTTTGCATGCATTCGCTCAACCCGCGCGGATTATATCCAAAGTAGTTCTGCTATAGTTTCTGTAATATGGAAATCCGCAAAGTAACGACTCCTTCTATAAATCTTCATCTTCCATTTTCATCCATCATTCATCAACTCCAGTGCGACTCCTTTTATATGCATATCATTCTTTTCTTTATCTTTTCATCCGACTTAGGGAAAGTGCGGGAAAAGACCCACTAGAAGAAGAAATTCTGATACCGTCATTTCATATATTTGACTGACCTATTAGCGCAGATGGCAGTGACCCTGTCTCGGCTCCGGGGGTTAGGGTTCGATTTCCGCCAAAGGCGAATATTTTCTATAATCAATTTGATGGTTCTTTGAGGGTCTATTTTTTTAAATATTAATTATAATACATAATTTAAAAAAAATAGACCTAGGAAATAAGGTACTGATAAATAGTATATATTTATCAGAATTTGGTTCCATAACACAAGTATTAAGTGATATACTTTGGCGATGGACGACCGTGTAATTGTCTTGTAAATTATTTATTTATTTACAAATCTATCGAAGTAATATGATTAAAAGACCAAAGAATACGGTCCGCGTATGTTACTTCCATGTTAAACAATGATTCGATTAGAACATTAAACGGTTTGAATAATGAGATGCGGAAAACGTAACCAAACGTGCGCGTAACTACGTGGAATAAAAATGGAGGCATGCGGCAGGACGCGCCGTATGAGACATTTGCTACACACCGGTTGGCGTGCAAATGTGTGTTTATAAACAATAAATAATAACAATTACTACTACAATGTGAACTTTAGCTGTAATATAATTTTAAAAAAAAGTTGAATAGGAACTTTCCTTCGCCTACTTAAAAATTCTTAATTTAAAATTATTAAAAAAATAACAAGTGATAAACGCAATTAAAAATAAACTTTTCGTAATAATTCTAGAATTTACAGTGAATTAAATATTAATATAGCTACTAATAAACAAATTACAAATAATTTTAACGGAATAGTAAAATTACAAAATAAATATTTTAATTTAACGATATCTAAGTAGAATTTAGTACGATTAAACAAAAAAGAAAACTTAAAAGAAATATTAAAATAAGATAGTTTCATATTAGATAATTAAATAAGAATGATTCAGTCATTAAATTGTGACCTTAATTAGAAATGATAACATTCAATAAAAAGAAACCAAATGTCATAATAAAACTATTAGTAACTATTAACGCACCGATTTACTTTAAAATATTTTATTTTTATTTTATGGAACTTAAGAAAATATTTACAAATACCTACTAAAATTTAATATTAATTATAGTTTTCAATTTAATAATAATCTGAATTCCTTTTTCAAATTCTATCGAGCATTGATCATTGGATTTAAAAATAGAATTATCAAGATATTTTTTAAAACAAATTTGTTAGATTCCTTTGTAAATTTAATTAATAAAAAAAAATATAGATATAATAAAAGAAAGAAATCGTGTGAAATCAATAAAAAAACAAATAATATATATCTTTATTATAAATATAGTAATTTAAAAAACAATCTATTAGAATTATAATGGTGTTATCATTTGTGCACGTGTTTTTAGTTATGTGCTTAAGTGTAGTTGTGTCTGAAAATCAACGAAGTTTAAAAAAAGAAGCTTATCAGACTGTTGTAAGTATGTTTAATAATGTGGAGTTTCTAAATTCAATAAATAATTACGTACCCGCATTAAATGTGGGACCTTTAGTAGCTCAGCGGTGAACCCGTGTGTCTCTTTCGAGGAAGTCACGAGTTCAACCCGGGCAGGCACCAATGAGTTTTTCTCTTAAAATTTATGCATCTAATTGATATTTGCAATTTATCACACCCTTTTCGGTTAAGGAAAACATCGTGAGGAAACCTGCATGTCTCTAGAGAATTCTGGGTTTATATCTTACCCACTAATCCGCATTGGAGAATCGTTGTGGGCTCCAACCCTTCTCTACAAATAAATGTTGAGAGGAGACTTATGCTCAGAAGTGGGATAGTAAGTAGTTACTTTACTATTATCGTTTACCAAAACATCAAGAAACTCGGCGGTCAATCTTTTAAATATTTTCAATTATACATTATTAAACCGCTGTCTTGTATGAAGCTGAAAGGATTTTCAAATCCAGGCTTTCTTATCATCCAAATAATCTTCAATTTTGTAATATGATTTATGTATAAGCATATTTTTTACACTTAATTAGAATTTTTCTGTACACTGATCTAGAATGGATTGAGGAATTTTATTATAGAAGCGAATAGCGAGACCAACAAATGAGTTACTAACTCTGCTGAGTCGCAACGTAGGTATCGCAAGCTGTTTGTGACCTCTCGTATGTCTATGATATACATCAAATTTTGTTTTATACGTACTTATATTTTTCCGTACAAATAGAATATAACTATATATATTGTGATGCTACAGTCAGTATGAATCAGTATGAACTAGACAATTGAAGAAATGCGAATGAAATGTTCGGATGAGATTTATCTCGAATCAATATCGATACCGCCAATTTCATCACGCTCCTCTAAAGTTTGCAAACTGTTTGCAATCTTCGTTATAGGTTTTCGTAACTCGTTTACGGGCTTTGCTAAGAGTTTTCCAAGCAAATTTCGCAATTAATTTGATTTAACCGTCGTGTGGTATTTGCAAATTGAACCTGCCAATATGGATAAAATAATAAATTTATTAGTAATAACTAAAAATTATAAAAAATGATGGAGTAACTGGTATATAAATTGCTTATTAAACCTACCTATCGGGGAAAAAGCAGCGATGTAGGCTGACGGACCTACAAATGTTCTATTCAATATTAGAGACAACTGCCTAACACTGTTGAGACTATTTGCGATATAAGAGATAGGAAAAGAAAATATATTTTTGAAAATGCATAAAACAGTGGTGGTGCCGCCATCGCCATCCGGCTGAGTAGAATATACCACCCTAATTTCTTACCGAGGTGTCGTAAAAGGCGACTTAGATAAGTTGATCCGTCGTGTGGTATCTGCCCAACACTGTTGAGACTATTTGCGATATAAGAGATAGGAAAAGGAAATATATTTTTGAAAAATGCACAAAACAGTGGTGGTGCCGCCATCGCCATCCGGGTGAGTAGAATAGACCACCCTCATTCCCGACCGAGGTGTCGTAAAAGGCGACTAAAATAAGTTGGTCCGCCGTGTGGTATCCGGCTGAGTAGAATAGACCACCCTCGCGGAAGAAAGTCGCGGGTACCTTTTTTTTAATTATAAAACATATCTAAACCCACAACGGATCTTCGAACTTTCTAGAGTTTTATACTGACTGGCCCGTTGGCGCAGTGCAAGTGATTCTACATTCAGCTCCGCGGGTCGCGGGTTCGATCCCCACCGAAGGCCAACATTTTCTATAAACAATTTGTTGGTTCTTCGAGCCTGGGTGTGTATTTGTATTTAAATATGTATTTATAATAATATATGTATATGTAGTATATCTGCCAGTTGTCCGTCACCCATAACACAAGTATTAAGTTACTAACTTTGGGGACGGACGACCGTGTGTGTAAGTGTTCCATATATTTATATTTATATACAAAAGTAATATAAAAAAATATTTTGCTATAATCCGCGATACAGTAAATAGAAAATATATATAGTGGACTATCCATTTTTCATACTCGATACATGCAGGATTCGTAAAAACAGATGCACAAACCT
This sequence comes from Morpho deidamia, assembly GCA_947086505.1. NCBI lineage: Eukaryota > Metazoa > Arthropoda > Insecta > Lepidoptera > Nymphalidae > Morpho > Morpho deidamia. Next base: position 819,171 of record CAMTZC010000009.1, read on the forward strand.
CCACCAGTGCCACCACAATACACAAGCACTACACACGTTCACTAACTCAATAAAAAATCGCAAAGGTATGAAAAAATGGATTTTCCACTATAAATTTAGCATATATTTTCTATTTACTGTATCGTGGATTATAGCAAAATAATTTTATTATTACTTTTGTAATATGGATCTCCGCAAAGTAACGCCTAATTCTATAAATTATTATATTTGTATATTTATTCATACTGAATTCATTAGTTAATTTCGGTCCCAGATTTGCCTATTCAGGATTTTTTTCTATTTTGGAACTATCTAACCAACACGAAACAAATTATATTATGGATGCTGCATACATTTCCGCAGTGAAGTTACCGGAAGTGACAGATGTTAGGTATTTATTTGAAATCCTATAAAGTTCTATACATGGTATTTTACAAAGACGTTTATAGGAAAAACTTGTAGGTTTGTAACAAAACCTTGCATTTAGTTATTTATGCAATTGTAATGTATTTAATCATGTCAACATTAAATTAATTGCGATTTCCTAGATTTTCAATTGAATTTGGTTTGAAATAGAAATAAAAATTGGTATTGATATTTTCTACTACTACATCATATAGGCTGTGATAAGCTCAGCGGTGAGACTGTGTGACTCTTTCTAGGGGGTCACGGCTTCAAACCCGGCCAGGCACCTATTAATTTTTTTATTTAAACTTATGTGCCTAATTGATGTTAGCAATTTATTTCACGCTTTTCAGTAAAAACATCGTGAGGCAATCTATATATCTCTAGAGAATCGTGGGGATATGCGCAACCTACCGCGTTGGAGCAGCGTGGTAGGTCTTAGCTCCAACCCTTCTCTCCAGAAACGGAGAGAGGAGGCCTATAGCCAACAGTGGGATAGTAACAGGCCGTTACTTATCTACATTATCATTTTCCTGCCCTTATCCCACTCTAAGTGGGGTTGGGACATGTTTTTCTCTTCCATTCACTCCGATCATTCGTCAGATTCAAAATTCAAATTCAAAATATTCTTTATTCGAGTAAACTTGTAGACAAGTGCTTTTAAAACGTCAACATCTACTTGCTGGTTCGGAAAGCTATTCCTACCGAGAAGAACCAGCAAGAAACTCGGCGGTTGCTTTTTTCAAAGAATAATTCTTATTACTAGTTACATATAGTTATTAATGTCTTGTACAGGGTTGAAGAGAAGCTTCATCCACGCATTCTTATCGTCTAAGTAATCCTCAATAGTATAGAAGGCTTTCTGTATTAGTCTTTTTTTAACAGTGTTTTTAAACTGCTATAATGATAAAGTTAAATAAGATTGCGGAATTTTAATATAGAATCTTATACCCAAACCCACAAACGACTTATGAAGTTTTGCAAGGCGCAAAGCAGGAACCGCAAGCTTATGACGGTTCCTACTTTGTCTATTATATATTATACATCGCCAATCGTTTTATAATTATGTATATTCTTATCTACAAAAACTATGGCGTCAACCCTGGCGCTACTCCTTTTATATGCATGACATCATCATCCTCCTGCCCTTAGCCCTCTCTAAGTGGGGTCGGCACAACACGTTATAAACATGTTGTCACGTGATTTGGCTAGATATATTATACGACCGGCCGCCTGCCTGACGTCAACTTACCTTAGTCGCCTCTTACGACACCTCGGTAAAAAATGAGGGTGGTCTATTCTACTCAGCCGGATACGACACGGCTCTTTTATCAACCATATCTTTTTCAACCTCCCTCTAGTCACATATCCATCTTCATTTGTATTTAACACTCATTTGGTCACATGATTTTCATCCCTGCCCATTATATGTCCATCAAATTGGCTATAACATATACAAAAAATATAATAATTATTTTATACAAAGGCAATAAGTACATATGCAATTTGCGTAACAAAATAACCGTGAAATGATTACATTAATTATGATGTACATTATATGGCATTTTTTGTATCCATATATACTGCGACTAGTCTACTGTACGTGTTCTTCGAGTTTTCAGACGGAAGTTTCTACTTATCATCATTCTCGTGCCCTTACCCCATTCTAAGTGGGGTCGGCAAAATATAAACATGTTGTTAGATGATTTGGCTAGTTACTTTACGACCGGTCGCCTGCCTGACGTCAACATACCTAAGTCGCCTTTTACGATACCTCGGTAGGAAATGAGGGTGGTCTATTCTACTCAGCCGGATACCACACGGCGGATCAACTTATCTAAGTCGCCTTTTACGACACCTCGGTAGGAAATGAGGATGGTCTATTCTACTCAGCCGGATACCACACGGCGGATCAACTTATCTAAGTCGCCTTTTACGACTCCTCGGTAGGAAATGAGGATGGTCTATTCTACTCAGCCGGATACCACACGGCGGATCAACTTATCTAAGTCGCCTTTTACGACTCCTCGGTAGGAAATGAGGATGGTCTATTCTACTCAGCCGGATACCACACGGCGGATCAACTTATCTAAGTCGCCTTTTACGACTCCTCGGTAGGAAATGAGGATGGTCTATTCTACTCAGCCGGATACCACACGGCGGATCACCTTATCTAAGTCGCCTTTTACGACACCTCGGTAAGAAATAAAGGTGGTCTATTCTACTCAGCCGGATTGCGATGGCGGCATCACCACTGTTTTGTGCAGTTTTTAAATATAAATATATACTTTTTAAGTATATATTTTCGTTTTTTCTGTCTTATATCCCAAATAGTCTCAACAGTGTTTGGCTGTTGTCTCTAATATTAAATAGAAGATTTGTAGGTCTGTGAGCCTACATCGCTGCTCTTTTCCTGATAGGCAGGATTAATTATCAATTTATATACAAGTTCTTCGCTCATAATTTTTTATAATCTTGATTTATTACTAAATTTATTATCTTATCCATATTGGCAGGTTTAATCAGCAATTTAAATACGATCCTTTATGATTTTTTATAAACCTTAGTAGTATCTTCATTGAAAACCTTAACTTATAATTATATATGGGAGTTCGATTCCCGCGGGCCAACATTTTCTAAAACAATTATATATATATCTGTATATATTTACCAGTTGTCTATCATCCATTACACAACTATTAAGTTACTTATTTTAGGGACGAACGACCGTGTATGTATTTGTCCCATGAATGAAAATCTTTGATATTATAGAAAATTATTACATAATTTTTATATAAATAATGTTTTTCTTAAATTTTTTATTACATGTGTTTGGAGGCATCATAAATGGTGGGGGTTGCACTTATCACTATACAACTATGCTTGCTGGGTGATGCGTCACTTTGCGATTATTTCTTGGAGTCTATCTAATAATGATGCTTCGATTTTAGGACGAAACTTATTGCGTTTGTGATAGTGAATGTGTAGTAAGTGTGTAATGTGATGGCAGTAGTAGAAGTTTGTGGTGCATATATTTTGTGTATCAGGTATGAAAACAGACAGTCCACTTCTATAAATGATCTGTTCACTTTATCGCAGATTTTAGCTAAATAATTTTATTATTTTGTATCTTGATCTATTCGTTAAACTGCTATTATCCAGTCACCATGTGATGTGACATAGTAATTTCTTTTATTCCCCACATAATTGTTATTGTTTGCGTGGCTACCATTGTTCATTACGGCGTATGAATTACGATGATGTAGGAAATAAAATTGGACCGACTATGTATGCAGAAGTTAGTATAAAATTGGTCCGTGACGTAAATTTAAATTCGAATCCGCACGTACTTCGTACGACTATAGAACGTAACAAAATAGAAACGTATTTGCTTATTTTTTATAAACAAACAAATACACGGGACAATTACACACACGGTCATCGGTCCCCGTTAAATTCTTAATTTTGAATAAGTATTGAAAACATAAAAATTTACCCAGATTCACCGAGCTAATAATTTTGGGTTGAATAATTTATAAAATTAGGCTAAATGTAGAGTTGACTGTACGCTTTCCTACCTGAAACATGCAGCATTCGTGAAAAACACATGCACAAACCTCCACAACCGCAACTACAATACACAAGCACTACACACGTTCACTATCACAAACTCAACAATCGTTTCGCCCCGCAACCGAAGCATCATCAGAAGATAGATTCTACGACAGAATCGCAAAGCTTTGCGATTTTGTCGTGTCCACTCTACATTTAGCATTATATATACTTTATCGCGGATTATAGCAAAATAATTTAACTATTACTTTTGTATTGTGGATCTCCGCAAATCTAAGATATAATTTATATTAAAAAAAGTAGAGCAACATTGTGAATCAAGGATAGAATAATTATTTGATTTGAAACGTCAAATTATTTTTGAGTTAGAATAACATTTAAAATTCAGAGTACGACCCAAAATATGTATAAATCAAAATATACGAGGTCGTGATGGAGATGCTATCACGATGTTTTAAATCTCATAATTTAATAAGGTTGTCTTTGATACGTGGTTTTCTTATAACTTAGGGTGTAAATGCAAAACAAGAAGTCAAGTTAAGTAATATCAGATGCAAAAGTAATAATAAAATTATTTTGTTATAATCCGCTATACAGTAAATAAAAAATATATATAGTGCTAAATGTATAGTGGACTATCCGTTTTTTCTTACCCGATACGTGCAGGATTCGTAAAACAATACACAAGCACTACACACGACAAAATCGCAAAGCGATTTTTGAAGATTTATATATATTTATTATATATATTTGCACTATATATATTTTCTATTTACTGTATAGCGGATTATAGCAAAATAATTTTATTATTACTTTTGTATTATGGATCTCCGCAAAGTAACGCCTAAAAAAAACGAAAAAAAAAAAACAAACGTCTATAAAATAATATCAGAATTATATAATTATAAATTATTAACTAAATGTCACTTGCGACTTGAACTTGTAAACGCCATGTTCAAGGGAATGAATACAGCAAAGGGGAATTTGGAATACCTTTATTTATATGATGATCATTTAGTGGTACTCAAAACTTCGTAATACCAACTTAAGCCTTTAACTACCATTAATAATGTAAAAAAAATCCTGTTCTCGAAAGAATGATGGGGTTTTATTCTAAATGTTGCTCCAGTATAGGAGCTTTAAATATACCAAATTTCATCAATAGTGGTCCAGCGGTTTATTCGTGAAAGGGTAACAAACAGACTGGCTGACAGACAGACAGACTTTCGCAATTATTATTTATAGTTATTAAAATTAGCAATAATCAGGAAATCAATAAAATCTACTTATATAATGCTAAACGTAGGGTGCTTAATCTGATCTGACATTCAGTATCAATAATGATGAAATTTGATGTCAATGAAGCTTATATACGGGGTAAGCGTATATTTATAACACTTTAGTTGACACGAAGTCGCTGTACCTACCAATCCACATAGGAGCAGTAGTGGTATAAAATGATATAAGATGCCTATTTACACTGAAAAAATATCATTATTCCATTTTATTTCCAGCCCGAACTTATCACATCAGCTGGTTACCCAGTCGAGAAGCACCGTACAACTACAGACGATGGCTATATCATTCAAATGCATAGAATACCTGCGGGGAGGAGGGTAGCTAGAAAATCTGGTGGAAATCCAAAGGGCAAGAAGGCCATATTGATAATGCATGGCCTCTTGGGCAGCAGTGGAGATTTTGTTATAATGGGGCCGGACAGAAGTCTTGGTGAGTACACTGTTTAGGATCTACCATCAGATTTAATCTCAGTATTTTTTGTTTACAGGGGAGAAACTCTTTTAAAGATACCGTACCTATTTTAGGTGAGATCGAGTTATGTCGGTTCTAGTCCATTTAAAGCACTTGAACGTCCTGCCATTGAGCATTGCAGGGTGGCTCGAGGATCTCAAATGAACTACACGGACGGTATCGTTGCACGTTATCATCCGTCTCATCTCTCAGTACTTGCAATTTCCAAAATACTGGCGTAATCACTAAAATCTATCTTGGCTTTCAACTCTTGTACAATGACCAGTACATTGACCGCTATCTTAAGCTGCTGTAATACTAAGGCAAGAATGTAAATAAAACCAAAAACAAAAGTATAAAAACCGATATAATTAATTGTTGGTTTTTTCCCTCTTTCAGGTTATCTCTTGGCAGACGAAGGTTATGACGTTTGGCTCGGGAATCTACGCGGCAATGACTACACATCTCACAAAAAGTACGATAAGAAAGATCCAGAATTTTGGGAGTTCAGGTAAGGTTTTTTTTTTACCAGGCAACTTATACAGCGCACCCACGTATCAGCGTGTATATCGGACTATCACCGACTAAAAACTGAATAGTGCCTAATCATACTACTGGTGGCAAAGACAGGGTTAACATTAAGCACATTGCTTCCATCCCCGCTAGCAGCAGCCCTATACTACGGAGAGAGCCTCTCTAGAAAGTGGCCCCTCTATATTTGGACTTATTCCAACTTGACGTCTGAATCCCTGTTCAGAACGCCCGGAAGGCCTCGTAGGGCCGACATACGAAAGACTGCGGCGGATCGAGGACTTCCTGGATCCGCTCCGCCGCCTTCTTCCGCGAGATAGCATCTTCGCAGATGAAGGCAATCGATGTCAATTTCTCCTTTTCCGCCGTCACAGAGGACAAAGACAAATCACACACTGGACGGAATTGCAAAATATGGTGATTTTGTGTTTGTTCCGTCCAAATCTACTGGTGAAAATAATTAGTATGATCGCATTTATAATTTGCGTGGAATTATAATTCCATACTTATTGTACTGATGTTTCGTTCTATTCCAGTTTCCACGAGCACGGCAAATACGACCTGCCAGCAATGATCGACAAGGTCCTGGCCGTGACCGGGCTCCGAAAGCTGATGTATGTGGGCTACTCCATGGGCACCACCACTTTCTTCGTGATGGCATCCGAGAGACCCGAGTATAACAACAAAATTGTATCTTTCGTCGCCCTAGCACCGGCTGTCTATGTGACGAACAACAAGAAAATAGCCGAAACCGCATTGAAGACTTTAAAAATACCGGTATGCATAAAGTATATATTGGTTGCACGCCTTGTTGTATCTTTAGTTAAGCTATTTAAAAGCTTTCATTTCAACTTGCAATGTATGTATATGAAGGTGGAATCTTGTAAGTTAAATTCGACCCACTTCCCGGTGTCCCATTGAGCTGAAATTTTACGTACTGGTCCAGTTACTATGACAATGCATTATGATAATCATGATCTGATGGTGCTGCCAGGATTGGCTCCAGACGAGGGAACTCTTCAACGGTAGGGAATTGAAATTGTATATACTGGACCAGTCCCGATGGCAATGCATGTTTATGATAATCGTGACCTGATGCTGCTGCCAGAACTGGCTCCAGACGAGGGAACTCCTCAACGGTTAACAGTAGGGATATGAAATTTTGTAAAAAAAATTTTAGATGTAGTTATTACCTCTGTGCAATAAAGAATTTAAAAAGAAATCATAAAAAAATCTTTATAAATGGCTTATACCACTAGGTTTTAAAAGACTAAAACTAAATGGTTTTTAATGGCGTAAATTGACCGCGAGAGGTAGAAACATGCTGTCGGGGACTTTTTTGTAGTATTTTTGTAGATCTACAATTCTCAACTACATTACTTTAGCGTATCCGTGCTGGTTTACGCAGCGCACGCGACTAAAGCTCCCAGAAAGCAAGTTTTTTTAACAACTGGACGATCTCTTCAACACAATTTACATAATACCGATATGTACTATTTACCTAAACCATCCGGAAGTATTGCACTATCTTTTGGCGAAAACCGTACAAAAATCTGTTCAGTAGATTTTGAGAAAATCGATTACATACCTACAGACAGACAGCTTTTTGGGACTTTGTTTTATAATAAATATAGATAGATATGGGTGCATGTAAGTGTATTTTTTTTAATATTTATTTATTTTTTTGTGTGTGTGTGTGTGTTTGTGTGTATGAAGGATTGGAGCATAGACCTACCACGCTGCTCCAAGGCGGGTTGGTAGGTTACACATATCCTTAGAATTCTCTAGAGATATGCAGGCTTCCTCACAATATTTTACTTCACCAAAAAGCGTTTGATAAATTGCAAATATCAATTAGAGGCTTTAACAGAAAAACTCAAATTCAAATAAGTTTTTTTCAAATTCAAATAAGTCTTTATTCAAATTGGCCTATTACAAGCACTTTTGAATCGTCAAATTAAAATTAAATTGAAGCTACAACTGGTTCGGAAAGGTGCTCTAACCGAGAAGAACCAGCAAGAAACTCGGCGGTCACTCTTTTAAAAAATAAATAGTACAGTTTTGTATTGACTATTGTTAACAAACTTAGATTATAATATCGTCTAGTACATAGCTGGTCGCAATTTAGTTCCAAGCTTTCTTATCATTGACATAGTCTTCAACATTATAGTAAGCTTTATTAATGAGAGTCTCTTTAATTGCTTTTTTGAACTTGTGTAAAGGCAAGTCCAAAATTGATTGAGGAATTTTATTATAAAAAAGTATACCGAAGCCCACAAACGATCTACGTACTTTCTGAAGCCTTAGCCTCATTGGTTTGAACTCATTGGTTTGAACCCGCCCGGGGTTTGAACCCGCGATCCGTCGAAAGAATCTCACCGCTGGGCTATCACAGCTTATCTATAGCTTAGGATAAATGTGCTATGAAATAGTCATAAAACTATTTATAACCTTTAATATATGTAAGTATACGGTATAGAAAACTTTTAAAATGTCAAATTTTTATGAATTATCATTCCAAACGCCTTGGTTCCTTGTCTGAGAACCGGTTCATTATCCTTATCATCAATCAACGTAAAGGATATAATATTTCTTACAATACGAGACCTTCGTTATTATGTTAATAAATATCACTAACGTATAATAAGCGATTACGCCGTGTAATATCCGGCTGAGTAGAATAGACCACCCTCATTTCTTATCGCGGTGTCGAAAAAGGCGACTAAGGTAACTTAACCCGCCGTGTGGTATCCGGCTGATTGGAATAGACCACCCTCATTTCTTACCGAGGTGTCGTAAAAGGCGACTAAGGTGACTTAACCCGCCGTGTGGTATCCGGCTGTTTGGAATACACCATCCTCATTTCTTACCGAGGTGTTGTAAAAGGCGACTAAGGAAACTTAACCCGCCGTGTGGTATCCGGCTGATTGAAATAGACCACCCTCATTTCTTACCGAGGTGTCGTAAAAGGCGACTAAGGTAACTTAACCCGCCGTGTGGTATCCGGCTGTTTGGAATACACCACCCTCATTTCTTACCGAGGTGTTGTAAAAGGCGACTAAGGTAACTTAACCCGCCGTGTGGTATCCGGCTGATTGGAATAGACCACCCTCATTTCTTACCGAGGTGTCGTAATAGGCGACTAAGGTAACTTAACCCGCCGTGTGGTAACCGGCTGTTTGGAATACACCACCCTCATTTCTTACCGAGGTGTCGTAAAAGGCGTCTAAAGTAAATTAACGTCAAGCAGGCCGGCAGGTCGTAAAATAACTAGCCAAAACATGTAAAAACATGTCAGAACATGTTTTGCTGATCTACTTAGAGTTGGCTAAGGGCAGAAGGAAGATGACGATAATCTGCGATTAGAATAAAATCCATGTAATGCTAAAATAAATAATAAATATATGGGTTAATTGCACACATGACGGTCTGTCCACCAAGTAACTACATAAACACTTATGTTATGACCGACAGACAACTGGTAAATACCAGTTGTCTGTCGGTCATAACATTGTGTATTACCAGTCATATGTATTACCAGTATATATTTATATATACTGGTAATACATAAACACTTAAGACTCGAAGAACCAATAAATCGTTTTAAGAAAATGTTTGCACTATGCGGGAATCGAACCCTTGAACCACGAAACATAAGGCAGGGTGACTGCCACCTACGTCACCGGTTTCATTATTTTTTGTTTATTTCAGGACAACATGCGATCTCAGGGTATGCTCGCGATGACAGTTCCTCGGAATGTGAGAGATGCCTTCATAAGAAACATGTGCCTGACCAGTAAACCTGAAGATGACGTGTGCATGAGGTTCATATACTTGCTGGTGGGAGAAGATAAGGATCAGTATGATAAGGTATTGGATTTCTAACAATTAGAAACATCGAGGTCATACTCGGCTGTACTCACCAATCATCGATATCGATCGATATGATCGCCAAAAACCAGGGTACTGTCGGTTACTCTGACACGCATCACATTGCATTACATTGGCTTCACAGTATATTTTTAGTAACTTAAGTTTGTACATATGAATATATATAATTATAAAAGGATTGGCGATTTCAACCCATAACAACGAGGCAATAATAGAAACTTTGATTCAAAATGAAAAAAAAAAGCTAATTTGGTACAATTGAAACTACATAGCGTACTAACATTTTCTTAATTTTTTTTCTTGTTATTAATTGAGGGTATTTTAAATCTAACACTGACGCGAACGAAGTCGCGGGTACCATTAGTGATGACGTATAATACACATAGTCGGGATTCGGTGAGACTAATTCGTCTAAATTTTTAGTTTTGTACATATGAATATAAATAATTTTACAAGGATTGGCGATGTATATAATAGACAAAGTAGGAACCGACATAAGCTTGCGGTTCCTGCTTTGCGCCTTGCGAAAGTTCGTAATTAGTTTGTAGGTTTGGGTATAAAATTCTATAATAAAACTCCACAATCTACTTTAACTTTACCATTACAGCAGTTTAAAAATAGTATTAAAAAAGGCTAATACAGAAAGCCTATTATACTATTGAGGATTACTTAGACTTAGGATTACTAAGAATACGTGGATATAGCTACTCTTCGACCCTGTACAAGACATTAATAACTATATGTAACTAGTGATAAGAATTATTTTTTGAAAAGAGCAACCGCCGAGTTTCTTGCAGGTTCTTCTCCGTAGGAAGAGCTTTCCGTAGCAGCAGTAGATGTTGACGTTAAAAGCACTTGTATACAAGTTTACTTAAATTAAAGAATATTTTGAATTTATGTATCATATGATTATAAATGTACCATTAGATTATATCGTGTGGACACTTGCACGATGATCGTGCCAATTCTACACGATTGCACGATCAAACATCATTGCCGATAGAGAAGAGGTATTATGTCTTAAGCGCTTGAATTTTGGCGCACATTGATTTTCATATTGCTATTATCATTGAAACTAACCGTTAACACTAACCACTAACCGAGTTACACATAAGAGATAGAGACATGCTGTCGCGGACTTTTTTGTAGTATTTTTGTAGATCTACAATTATTTAGTACATTACTTTAGTGTATCTCAGTTGGTTTACGAGGCGCACGTGATTAATCTCCCAACAGGTGAGTTTTTTACAACCGCCGCGATCTCTTCAAAACAATGTACATAAAACTGTAATGTACTATTAATCTAAACCTTCTGGAAGAATTGCACTACCTTTTAGTAAAAAGTGTACTAGATGGCATTGAAATAAGGAATACATTGTATCTAACTCAATTAAGTATCAAATAATTAATCTACTCAATTAAGGTAACTAATTAGTTAGGTCACTTTATTACTTAGCGTGCGATTTTTGTTTCAGGAATTAAATTCAGTTATATTAGCGAGAGCACAGCCGGCTTCTTGGAGACAGTTGGAGCACTTCGGTAAAATTGCAATCACAGGTTAGCAATTTTTAATAACAGGTTGCTTTGAGGTCGCTATTAGAACAGTAGGCCTACCATGAACTCTTAGATAACGATTCAATTCAAAGTCAGTACCTAAACAGAACCGCTTTCTTTTCGTACCATGAAGTGTGGATTGTATTGGGGTCGTAATGTTTGAAAAGGATAACGTTATATGAACTATAGATAATTCTGTCTCTTTTACTCACATGTTCTTAGGACGCATTCCGAACGGTCATTCGGCAACAACCTAAAGTGTGCGTCTTTAAGACGTCATGTATGAAAAAACAAAACAATTTAGTTTATGTCTTCAATTGAGTCGCAATAACAGTTCATGGTAGGCCTGCAGATACTACTCTACATTAAGTATTACATATATTTTCTTTTATCGTGTATTATAACAAAATATAATTTTCATTACTTGTGTATTATAGATTTGGCAAAGTAACGCCTAATTCTGTAAATTGTTTAAATATCCGTGCGTTTTTTTTCTTTTCCTGAAAGAAAAACGGATTTCTTATCTTATAACTCCGGTGTATAAACTTTATTTGTATCAAATTTGATCAATATTTCTTCAGTGGATTCGCCGTGAAAGTGTAACAGATAGACAGATAGAAAAACCGACTTACGCATTTATGGTGGTATGGATTTGTTATAGATGTGTTCACGTCATGGGAAGATGGATTATGGGGTGCGGTGAGGCCATACAATCTGTCTAATGTAAAGGTGCCCGTCACTCTGTTTTACGGACTCAACGATCAGCTCACAGATAAAAGAGTATGTATGGATTATCATTCACAATTTTTCTCTTACTCTAGAGCAGATGTCTTCAACACTTTATAATACAGATACGGATAATACAGAAACCCTACTTTACTATTGAGGATTACTTAGACGATAAGAATGCGTGAATATAGCAACTCTTCGACCCTGTACAAGACATTAACTATATGTAACTAGTAATAAGAATTATTCTTTGAAAAGAGCAACCGCCGAGTTTCTTGCCGGTTGCTCTGGGTAGGAACAGCTTTCCGAACCAGCAGTAGATGTTAACGAAAGCACTTGTTTACAAGTTTACTTGAATAAAGGATATTCTGAATTTTAATTTGTTATACTTCTAGGAACCTTTAGAGCCTACGGTTTTCGTGAAACCTCACGTTTCCCTCCTGAAACTCATAAAGAAAATAGTTCGTCGTTCGTCGTTTTATTGCACATGGGCGCTACACAAGCTAGAGCCACCGCTGGCTGTGACAGTCCATATGTTTATATAATACAAATATTGTTTTCCCAGAATATATTGCGCCTAGCTAAGGAACTGAAAGATACGGGCGTGTTGGAAGATGTGCGACCGGCGTGCTCGTGGACCAAGTTCAACCATCTCGACTTCGCATTCGCGCGGGACCTCGGCACACTGTTCACGAAACCTCTAGTCACTTACATACGTTCCTTATTTAATAAATACGGTCCATCTTGAATGGAGTTTTATTTATTTCCAGTTTTTACTACTATTCAAACTTGACACTGGATCGTGAAGAATTAGTCTATGTGACTGCCCTGCGCTAATTCAAATTCGACACTCTTTCTTAGGGAAACAGTAATTAAGCCTAAAGGTGAAAAATCTCGCTACCAAGAAGATCCTTTAATTCTTGGAGGATAGCTGTAGGTATTGCCAGCGAACTGTAAGCAGTGGCAATCACAATAGATCAGCATTGGTCAAAGTGACACTGGGCCTTGAGGCCCTAGTCACTACTCAACGAAGAAAAACTTATTTCAAACTTATACAAGACACCATCATTTAAAAGGAAAGTCTTTTAAATTGATTTATAATTGAAAGAACATGATTACTACATAGAGTGTGACTTCTCTTAAGCAGTCTATAAAGGGAAAGCCTTTTAGAATTGATTTAAAATTAAAATATCACAAGTACAACAAAGATTGTAAATTTTTGAAGCAGAATCTAAAAAGAAAGACTTTTAAATTGATTTAAAATTGAAATAACTAGAGTACAACAAAGATTGTGATTTTTTTAAGCACACTATAAATAGATAGCCTTTCAAATTGTTTTAAAATTGAAATAACACAAGTATGACAAAGATCCTGATTTCCTTTAAGCAGACTCTAAAAGAAAGACTTTTGAATTGATTTAAAATTGAAATATCACAAGTTCAAATAGAGAGTGACTTCTTTTAAGCAGATTCTAAAATGAAAGCTTTTTGAATTGATTTAAATTGAAATAACACAAGTTCGACATGGAGTGTGACTTCTTTTAAGCAGATTCTAAGAAAGACTTATAAATTGATGTAACTCAATTACAACAAAGATTCTAACTTTTTTAAGCGGACTCTAAAAAGATTACCTCAGAAGTCTTTCTTTTTAGAGTCTGCTAATTGATTTAAAATTGAAAGAACACAAGTACAGCAAAGATTTTGACTTTTTAAGCACACTGTAAATAGAAAACCTCTTGGATTGATTTCGAATTGAAATAACACAAGTATGATAAAGTCTGTATTCTTTTCAGTAAACTCTAATAAGAATGCTTTTTTAAATGATTTAAAATTAAAATAACACAATTATAACTAATTCTAGACTCACCTTAGTCACTGCTGGCTTAGCACTAGTCATGGTCACCTTGGTGCTGCATCCAGCATGTTGGGAAGTTGTTGCTATCACTTTTGGCTCTATGGATGGAACACAGACATCTGTAAAAATATTATACTATAGTAGGGCCAGTCTAAAATGTGCCATATTACAATAAAGAAATAAATGAGGTTTATCATCTATTTCTTTTATGTGGATAATAAGCAAACTTTATTTTGAAGGTGTAATGTTGTAATTTTTAAATTAACAATGTGCTGTGAATATTTCTCTATGCATGTGATTAAACAAAGATAAGTATATAAATTTAATTTTCCCTCTCATTATTTATTATGACACACTCACATACAGGCCTACCTTTGATGCCTACTATTAGGTTAGGTATAATAATTATATGAATAAATTACTATTAAAATTAGATTTCTTTCATGTGTATTTTTACATTTGTAAATTTTCTTTAGTATGATCCAATTTAATATTATTTTTTTAAGTATTTGTTTTCCTATACAAAGAGTAACATTAAGCATTTACAATATCAAAGAATTCATTTTGAACAAATAATGTTAACTCTGTTTGTGCCTATTTAGGAAGTAAATAAATAGATACAGATAAGCTTTATTTAAACTGTAATCATATATAATAAGCAATATAGAGGTATGATACTATCTCTATCTGCTGGACATTAACAGTAAGAATTGTACAATCTTCATATCTTTAAATCATCATATCAATGGAAAACCAAATACAGGAACAATCATTTAATTTCAATTCAATTGTAAAGTAAATATTACAATTAAATAATATTATTTAGCCCACCAAATTTTAGACCATATCTTCTTCCCTTCTTATTGATACCAATAAGAAGAGAAGATATTTACTCTTATACGTGTAGACTGTATTTACTAAAAACATTAAAATGCTTATTCATTCTCATGAATTGAACTTTTAAAAGATAAAAATTGACCAAAAAAAAACAAATAAATGTTCCTTTATAAAAAAAAATCATTTTACCTTTATTTGGCATTGGACTTTTTAAATATATTTCTATTTAGTGTGTTGAAATCGTTGAATTTCAATTCAATTTTATATAAATATTTTTTAAAATCTCTAATTAAAATTATGTTTTGACATTTTATGTCAAAAGACAAATATATACTGCATAGCATAGACTACTAACTAAAATAAAGACGACAATGTTTCATACTTTGGCGCGTTAGAATATTAGGAAGAGTGGGAGATGGTGGGAGGTGCGGATACGTACTATAGGTACTAATTATAGTCATTCATAGAAATGTATCTGCCTCTCACCCGTTTCATTCATAAATCCGGAAATAGTCTCAGCTCTGACTCTCTCTAACACATGGAAATTTACTACGCGTAATATATATAACGAATGACGTAAATTCGTAGTAAAATTAGTGATGTACTTGTTGTGCTAAAACCGTAACTAGTGATTCCAAAGTTTTATCGATTCGTATTTTTCTGTTACCGATTATTTCAGTTACCGGTTTTCTTCTACATACTAATATTAATCTTAAAATTTAAATAAAACAAAATATTTTAGTAACTTCTTTATTAAATTTATTATTGAATTAAAAAAAAATGTTTTAAAAACAGCGCATAGAGATGCAAAAAATTTAACTCAGCATACGTGCTAAAATTTTTTTTTTCCTAAACACGCTAAAAGTATAACAAAAAAACACAAATATAATTTGTACATAGAAAACAGAATAAGCCGACAAAAAGTTATTCAAACAGAGATTTCACAGGCCTCAAACATAGACACGTAAGCGATCATGTATCTTTAAATTGGATTTGTAACTTATTAACAAAAAAAAAGGAATTTTATACATTCACTCGAAACAATTTACAAGATCAATATTTGAAACGATAGATGTCGCTTTTGGTAAATTATAAATATTAGAGTGAGAATGTATGTGCAATCGCATATCACTTATGGTAATGAACGGGTCTTATCTCTACTTATATTATTTACAATCAAATCAATTACCACCTGAGATTAATACATAGTTAAGAAAGAATGAAATCACGAAATTATAGTATTATTTGAAATAATTATCACGCTTAAACGAAGTATGCTCCATAACTTATTTAACTAAATGGAAACATGTAAAAAAGTACTTTGTAGTAGTAGGCACAAAACACATTATTTTACCATTAAACCATACAAATATCTAATATATAACAACAATATATAAACTTAGTTATAGTTTTCGCACTATTTGATTATGGCGTGATTGCTATCAATATTTTTTTAAAACTTTGAAGCAAATAAATAAGTATTATTTAATATCAACTTATAAAAACCTAAACATAAAGTATTTTAAACATTTTCAAGTATATTAATAAAGTATTACAGTATCACAGAGTTAATTCATAGAATATTGATATTATGTTACATACGTATATATTTATGTTTTGCTATACTTAATATGGCAAAATATATATAAAATACAAGGTACAAATATTCAATTTTATAAAATAAATATTCATTAAAGATATTATTTTGACAACTTCAGTTCAATTTGTATTTCTTCATTTGTCAATTATATTATTGTAATGACATGGTTTTGTTTGTTTACATTAAGTGAAGTATCTACTTATGGAATATAAAAATAATAAAATTTATCCAACAAGAAAACTATATCGCTTTACAAATGTTAAGAATAGGAATTTCGGTTTGCTACTTTTGCCTCATGTATTTCAAATAACCCTACTTCTGATAAAACATTTACATTTCAATTCCCTTTTTTCAGCTATCTGTAAATTCTTCTAGTAAAAATAATAATATAATTTTTCAAGTAGACTAAACAAATCGTTGACTTAATAAGTCTTTTCTTAAACATATATAATACTGTTCAAAAGACATAAGTTTCTGTGATGGATAATATAATTTCACACATGTGATGTCACTGGCAATATATTCTCTATTTTTTATTAAAGCAATTTAATCAAATCTTTCAATTTTATTAGAAAACAGCGTACTTATAAAAATTTCAAAACTTACAAAATTCAGATTTTTCATTCAAAGAAATATATCGCTTGTGGAATGCAATAGTGGCACTATTAAAAAACACGTCTATCGGAATAGGAATAAAATGTGTAAATGTTAAAGTACACATTCTATTCAGCACCAACACAAGAAGAACTCATGGTTCAATATTAGGCCGTCGTTTCAAACTATAACAATTTTTATACATTTTCCTTAGCAACAAAAACTATAAACCCATTTCAAAAGATCTCAATCAACTAGTCTCAAAATATAATTTTTTGCGATATATCGATGTACCGCACCGGAAATATACGGATTAGATTTGGAACATATTTCTGATGGAATATTAGGTTCTGTAACTATCAAACTTCTGCCTATCACTGAGAATTCCTAACATTTTATCACTATCATCGGCACATTAGCATACAAAGATTTACTGGTACTAATATTATTATCCAATAATGTTTTTAACTAACAAAACAACAAAATTACGATCAGTGCTAGTGTGTCAGCTACCTTATCTATGATTATGAGAAAAAAATCCATGGGCTCCTAGTTAACATCCTTCAAACTTTATATTGTTTGTCAATTTGAATATTATGAATACAATTTTATAGACATTGGTTTGCTTTTTCTTGAGTCTCAAGCATCGAATCGCATTGACTCTGACTTTTACAGCTGAACTTCAAAATTCAGAATGGTTTGAATTTACTGACAAAGAGAAATTTTAGATGTCCACTACTATAATCAGAACAGGTATTTTATGCCAAATTATTATTAATATTGGTGCTAAATAATTGTGATCCAACTGAAGCTCTTCATATATCTTCATCTGCATCATGTGGCTGGTAGATACTTCCCGGCGGAGGATTGTGCAGCTACTGATCCTGTAATGCATATGTATTGTTTAAATAATGTTATGATACTAAAAATAGTGATTGCAAAAGCAATCTTACAGACAATCTTGGCATATAGAATTGACAATATTTTGGTAGATGCAAAACAATAATAAACTTGTGCGATTTTATGTAGAAATAAATACTACGTATAACAATTAAGAATTTTCCTTTTATGAAAATTATTCTTAATCTTAGAAAATTTACAGGAAATAAAGTATTATAATAGAAATGTTTAAATATACAATTTGTTATTAAAACTGTACCAATATTATTAATCTAGTATTATTTAAATAAACCAAGAACTTTAATTAGACATTTTATAATAATTAGAATTACGATCTGTATTTTATCCTGTTCTCATAAGAAGTTATAAATGTCTATTTTGTGAGTTTTATTTAATAAATAAATAGAGAGTGGCTTGTGTACATTAGAACAATCCTAAAAATATATATAATATTTTCCTGTTCCTGAAAGAAAATTGAACTCTTTAACCCTATCTGTTAGTATATAAGCTTCAATTGTTGTGTATTGTGTGTGATGCTTTAACAAATAACAGACAGAAAGATAGATTCTATATTTAAAAATATATTCCTGCTCTTAAATAGTGTCCTCAAAATATTTTTATATTGGTCTTTAACTAACAGACTTGACTGTGTCTAGAGTTCTGATATCTAGGTAAAATCTCTACAAGTGATGTCTAGATGTCTTACTTTGCCAGTTTTATATAGACACTATAAATATATATATATTTTTGTTGTTAAATAGGCGAGCGCTTGACTGTAATCATGCCTCATGGTAAGCAATGATACAGTTTAAGATGGAGCGCGCTTACCTAGAAGATGCCTATTCACTCTTGCCTTAAAGGTACCCATATTGTAAGTATTGGGAAAGATAGATGCCAGGAGAGAATTCCATTCCCTTGCTGTGTGCAACAAAAAAGACGAAGCGAAGCGTTGTGTGCGTCTTCGTGGAATGTCGATGACATAAGGGTGGAACTTCTCCTGGTGCCTAGCGGTGCGATGATTGAACGGCGAAGGTGAAATAAGTTCATGAAGTACCTGGGCACACTCTCCGAAATATATCTTGTAGAAAACCGATAAACAGGCAACTCTGCGCCGGTGTTGCGGACTCTGCAATTTGGCATTTGTCAGGGTCTCATCACCTATGAGTTCCTGGCACGTCGATCCACCGAGTCCAAAGCATCCAATTGGTATTTGGCAGATCCTTCCTACAAATGGCAGCAGTATATTTTAAAATTAATAAAATAGTAGGTATATCTGTGTCTCTTTGTAATTTAAATATCTTTGATTATGTACTGTTAGCAAACCAGGTTTTAAATAAGAAGCTTTCCAAATACTGTAACTCAGCATCATTGTCACAAGACAAAAAAAAGTTAGAATAATTATCACTAACACATCTTTACATCTGTTCTTATATCACATACTTATATCACTCTAAAAGAAAAATAATTGATTTATACAGTATTTTATAATATCTCAAATCGAATGGCCCACTATAAATATCAGCTTCAGATGTACCTAATTTTAAGTGAAAGTGAAATAGCCAGACAGACATACAGGCATTGAATTAATATTTACTTGCCTTCATCTTGTCATAAAAATTGGGCTAATCTTTTGCTTCATCCCACAAAGCATCAGCATACATAGCCTAGGACGTCATCCCACTGAGTACTCTCTTTGGCAATTACAAGGTTGGTCTGAAAAATATTACACAAAGATTTCAATAAACATGGAACATCGATAGTATCGAAATAACTTTATATTTGACTGGCCCTTTGGCGCAGTGGCTAGTGACCCCGCCTTCAGTTCCGCTGGTCGCGGGTTCGATTCCATCCGAAGCCCAACATCTTTTATAAACAATTTGTTGGTTCTTCGAGCCTGGGTATATATTTGTATTTAAATATGCATTTAAAATTATATATGTAGTATATCTACCAGTTGTCCGTCAGCCATAACTCAATTTTATTATTATTATTAAAGAATTAAAGATTGTCTATAATATATTTTCTCTTACAGAAAAAATAATAAACTATCAATAAATAAATACTTTAAACATAGGATATAACTGATATTGGTTAAGATTCGATTCAATGAACACATAATAAATATTATTATGAAAGGAAATGTTTTAACAATTTTGTATATTTTATTTTAAGATTAAATTTTATAATATTAGTATGTCGAATAAAAAAAAGATTCAGCTTTGAGGTCCCTGCCTAACACCATAGAAACATATTAAAACAGATATTACATTTAGATAAATGTTTCTAATAAACATTACCATTAATTTTACTATAAAAGATTTTACTCAAAAAGGCCAGTTCATATATAGTAATCTATATATATGTAAAAATAAATGTTTGTCTGTATGTTCCTTATAGAATCAGAAAGGGCTGGACCAATGTTAATTATATTTTCAGATAATCGTTAGATTAACCCAGAGCATAATTCTGTAGTTTGGTGGCAATCAGAGTCATAGTTTTTAAATGGTCAATGAGAATTTAATTTTGAGAGGAGTTCGAAACCAGACTGAGTCACAGCAATGTGAAACAGGATGGCTAGTATACTATATAAATGATAAACATACTTGGTCTAAAATGTAAGCTCATCTTGCACAGGATATCTATGATGAAACATAAAGTATTAGGATTAAATTATGAAGATATCAATCACCAGGTTTCATGCTTGTTCTTCTTGGTAGAAGCAATTTTCCAAATTAAAGTTTAAATTAGCGATTTAAAAATCCTCTAAGTTCCTTTGGATAAAGTAAACTTGAGTTTAAGTCGAGAAACTGAATAAACTATATCATTAAATGTTTTGAAGGAGTTGTAGGGATAAGCCAGTTTCTTTGATCTGTAATTTATATGTACTCATTATTTTCTTAACATAAACACAGTATTTAAAAACTAAGAGTACATAAAAGTGCTATGGGTGTAAAGTGTTAACATATGCCACAATATTAGGAGCAAAAAACAGACTGAGCTAAAGATTTGAGAGAAATAGATATGCGACAAATAACTAGAAATAATAATATTTCCCCTAGAAGCCAGAGCAGAAATTTACTTAAAATTATATTTAACCCCTCCAAATATGGGGGGGGGGGATTGAAAAATCCAAATGTTTTCATCACCAGCAAAAAAAGTTATTATAAAATGATTTATTGTATTCAATGGGGAATTTTATAACAAAGAAATTGGTATATCAATTATAAGTATAATTATTATACATATAGTGATAACATGATTTAAAAATTAAGGTAAAAAATTAGTACACCCTCCTGCTTCTTGTCAGTCAAAGGGTTAAAGTTATTACTTGAATGAGTTGTAATAAAAAAAAGACTTACATACTTAATCTTGTTGTCCCAGGTATGTGTAGAAATTGTTAGATAAGATGGTAGGTAGCTTGAGTGTCATCTTTTTCACAAATATAACTGTATATATTTATAGCCTTTAGTCATACAGTCTAGTCTTAAATTTCTGAAAATATTTTTGGTAAAATTGAGAATAAATTCTGTTAAGTACAAACAGTAGCATATATAAGTGATTAATTAAACAAAATAATTATTCTTTTGTAGTATTATTGAACAGTCTTTCTAAATTGCAATTATTCTTTCATTCACTACACATAGCACTATATTGTTTATCAGCACTGTAAATGTAAATATATCTTAAACCACAAATCAGATCATGTGATAATCAAATTTAGACAAAAATTACATAAATTTATTTTGAGTTGCTTATATATTACAGAATATGCAATTGATTCAAGAATCCTGGGATTTGACTTTCTGTACATCTGTTTAAACAGTCTTAAAATTTGCTTTGGCTTTTTAATTACAAACCAACAATAGTTTTATAAAAAGCAATATACTCTATTGCTTTATACAGAATAAACTTTCTCTATTATACTATTTACTCTATTATACTAGTTTTTTATCTGAGTGTCATTTTTAAAAACCTGACAATAAGTTTTAAATTACATGTTAATATATTACATGTTACTTCAATCAAAAATACTGTAAAGAATGTAACTTTATGTTCACACAGTTCACAAGTATTGGTTTCTAAGCTATCTATAAAATTAAGGTATAAGAGGTACACAATGATTTCCAATGAGCAAGCGGATCTGAAAATATTTTTACATTTTATGCTATGACAGCGAACTCCATTTTTCTAAACCATTTTAATTCTGTTCACATTATTAATAACTAATATTCACCCTTAAAACCATTTAAAACAGCTTCTAATAAACTAACTTAAGACTTTAATGCTACATTATTGATCGTTTATAGAGCAACAAGACCACTAGACCCTTTAATATAAAATTGCAGGACATAATATATTAATATTTAATACAGGTAATTCGTCAATCTAAATTAATGTGCGTAACGTACAACAGTAATAATAAAATTATTTTGCTATAAACCGCGCAATTTTCATATTACGATAATTGAATCAGTTGTTAAAAATTTTACTGTAGTAATAGTTTTGAAATACAATTTCAGCTTGCAAGGAATTA
Organism: Morpho deidamia; assembly: GCA_947086505.1. Lineage (NCBI taxonomy): Eukaryota > Metazoa > Arthropoda > Insecta > Lepidoptera > Nymphalidae > Morpho > Morpho deidamia. Next base: position 841,901 of record CAMTZC010000009.1, read on the forward strand.
GGTTATTATATTTAGAATGTGAGAATATAAATTTTATGAATGCTCTAACTATTATAGAAATGAACAAAATTCATTAAAACTCAATACTTACATTAAAATTAAGTAAATCCTCTTCGTATTGTTTTTCCACGTGTTAACACACAATTTTATTTCATTAGTACATATTTAAGAAATATCTAAACAGATATTAGTGAAATAAGACTTTATACATTTAAATTGTAATAAGCAATATTTGTTTTAAGTATATTTCTAACTAAATTAAAATAAAATTATCAATTTTTGTTAAAATTAAAGTAGTTAAAGTTTTCAACGGAAAGTTTAAAAAATTTAAAATGGCTCCCATACTTTCATTGATAAATTTTCTTGTTATATTATACACTGTCAAAATAAGAATGAGTGCGTAATTAATATGTATGGCGGAGTGGAGCGAGATGCAGCTGAGACTATTTTCATACGATTCATTCATAAAAACGTACATGTGCAAGAGGGATGCAAGAACTCTTGTATTGGCGCCCGTAGTAAAACTGCCCTGCTGCATAGACTACTAAGTAAATTTATTGTATAGGTACTTGTTACGACAAATGAAAATTCGCATGTCAACCTTGTCGATCACGTAGAACATATAATATTTTTTTTATATGAGCGCATTGATCAAAAATTTATTTTTCCTACAGCGTTTTAAAATTTAACAAACATTTTTTTGGTGGAATTATTTGTGGAAGTCCACATGGTAGATACCTGCCTATTGCCTAATCGAATTTCTATTTGGAATTTCATATGTACAGAATTCAGATAAGTAAACTATCATTAATTAATAATTATACTTAATTATTTGTCTGTGTTTGACAGAACATGGCAACGGTGATTATTTTCTGTACAGTACCTTATAATTTCTTATGAATTAAAAATGCAATTGTATATAATTATGTAAAAACCAGTTCAGTTACAATACTACATATTCGTGTTCATTTAAAATACATCACTGGAACATAAATGCAAGGGATGGATCTTCACCGGCCGGTGGAAGGAAATAAGGTAATCAGGTATAATTTTTTTAATAAATATTACAAATTTATAAGCAATTCTGTGACATCCAATCTATAACCTGTAATCGTTTCTTCACCTTGAAGATTACAACCAAACAATTTTTTAAAAGTGTGGTTTATGTTTACACTTCACTTATCATTAATATATTAGTAAATCTCTCTGATTAGCTCAGAATACATACCTAATGATATTCTATTTTCACTAAAAAGAATGTGTAACTGCAATGAACAAGTTGAGGAAAACAGAAAAGAAAAATTAGGGAAATTAGTGCATTTAAATGTGTTATGGAATAAAACTATTGGAATCATTTATTATGGTTTAAACTTCGGTGGTACATTTGATTCTAGTTTAATTATTATTTTAAAATATTGACTATGATATAAACAAAATATCTTATTTTTGGACATCTTATAGGCAAGAAACAAATATGCTCTACTACCTTGCATGAGAGCTATATGTTTTTTTTATTGTTTCAGTCTTATGACACCATGACTCCAGAGGAAAAACTGAGGTAATTGTCTGTTTTTTCATAACTAAATGGTTTAAATTTTTTTTTTATAATATGCATAAATAAAAAAGTTGAATTCTTTACATAATAACCTTACAATCTAAATGGTGGTATACTGGTGCTAGACCTGGTGATTCGGATTGCAAAGAGTAAGATTAGGTTAGTCAAAAGTATTGAAATAATTAGTTAGATGGTTATTAATAATCTTAATTTAAAGCATAGATTAGGCATTTTATTTAGGAACCAACTTAAAAAGAAATTATGTATAATTTTTATTAAATTAGTTGAATAAATAGCTCTGACACAATATTTTCTTTGGAACCCTTGATTTGCTATGTTTTTAGCAACCAATAGATTGCTAATTAAATAATGAAATCCTATCCATCAAGGGATGTTTGTATAAAACCACTGTACCAGCACTTTCTCATTAATTTAAGTGCTAAAATACCTTTAATTATGTATTTGTGTTTTTCTCGTCCTAAAGAAAAAAGGCAATATATTATCAGTTATTCATATTGTCTCTTAATATTAGTGCAAATGAATTAAAAAAACTTGTGACTGTTAAATAAACCCGTAACTTGGATGGCCAATAGAATACTAGCTTTTCTTATTAGTTTGTAGGGTGATGTCATCGATAACATTGAAATAAGGATTACAATGTATCTAACTTAATAATTTATAGAAGTATGTGTTACTTAATTTAATATAGATACCGACTATACTCACATCTAATTTTATCGGATTGGCCGGCTAGTTTCGAACCCGTCCGGGGCACTTATGTGTTACTTTGCGGAATTCTAAATTGCAAACTTATAAAATATATGCTATAAATCATCATCATTCTCCTGTCCTTATCCCACTCTAAGTGAGGTCGGCACAACATGTTCTAAAAGTGTTTTTACATGATTTGGCTTGGTATTATACCGCCGGCCGCCTGCCTGACGTCAACTTTCCTTACTGGCCTATTACGACACCTCGGTAAGAAATCAGGCTGGTCTATTCTACTCAGCCGGATATCACACGGCGGGTCGGCTTACCTTAGTCGCCTTTTACGATACCTCGGCAAGAAATGAGGGTGGTTAATTTTACTCAGCCGGATACCACGTCACATTTGCTATAATTTGTTAGAAAATCTATGTAATACTGAGTATAGAAATATTTCTTTTGAATTTCAGTATAAAAAAAAATTAATATGTTATGTTTAATTTTGTTTTAGGTTTGACCATCAAAAGCTACATGAAATGCATAAAGGGCATGACTCTATGCACTTGCAGATGGTGGTTATCCTGATTGTTACTCTTATAGTCGCTCAGATTATTGTGATAGAGTGGAAGAAGCTGCATTACAGGTCTTATGCGGTAAGTACCTTTATTTGTCCATGGCACGGAACAATATTATTTTTAGTTTTTTTTTGGGTCATCATTTTTTTTGGTCATCATCAGATTTTAAGCTGTGATAGCCTAGCGGCGACCGTGCGACTCTGCCTATGCCTAGCACTGGCATAGTTACTACATCTACTTATAGTACGCGGCAATAAATAATGCACATCGAGGTTTAGAGAGAGAAATCGCTAGATTCTACTTCATAGAGCATTGTGTCCGTCGCACAGGCTGATGAACCCATATAATACATCACATACTAACTGAGTGACGGTGACAGCGCTCTACGAAACCGAACTGGGCGGCTGTTTCGTTCTAAACATCGATGTGCATTATTTAATGCCGGGTACTATACATCCGATTTTAAATATTAACCTACCGAGGAAATCTAGTAAACCACTGGTCGGTTGCTTTTGCAGAACTAGTAACATTTCATCGATGCCACCTTGTGCAAGATTGAACTGTAGTATAGTTTCTAATGTTGAAACAATAGTCACTTTGGGAACATATTGTAATTTCCAACTATGTTCAATAGCATTTTTAGTCATTTATTGCAATATGTTTTTTATATAAAGTAGTGTAGAAAAGTAACTGCATTTTACTATCCCACTGCAGGGCATAGGCCTCCTTTATCCGTTTTTGGAGAGAAGGATTGGAGTTAAGACCTACCATGCTGCTCAAATGCAGATTGGTAGGTAACACATATCACTAGAATTCTCTAGATATATGCAGGCAATCACACAATATTTTCCTTCAACAAAAAGAATGCGATAATGCCCGCCGTGTGGTATCCGTCTGAGTAGAATAGACCACCCTCATTTCTTACCGAAGTGTCGTGAAAGGCCACTAAGGTAAGTTGACGTCAGGCAGGCGGCCGATCGTAAAATACCTAGCCAAATCATGTTTAATAGATGTTGTGCCGACCCCACTTAGAGTGGGATAAGGGCAGGAGAATGATAAAAAAAATGTGATAAATTGCAAATATTGATTAGACACAAAAGTCTCATTGCTCTGTCTGGGGTTTAAAACCATGATTGTACCGTAAGAGTCATACATTCTCACCGCTGGACTATCGCTGCCTATGTTTTGTATATATAGGTTGTAAATCGTTTTTTCAGTTGTTCACAATGGTAGCAATGTGGTCCATACCGTTGCTAATCAGTACATACAACCACTCGTACAGGTTCATGGTAGTGTGGACTATCTTCACTCTGCTGACCGCCTTGGTGATATATAAGTCGTCTCACAAGCCCATGTCTGCCACTACACCAAGGTATGACTACAGCAGGCCTACCATGAACTCTTATTGCGACTCAATTGAAGACGTAAACTAAATTGTTTTGCTTTTTCATACCATGCTGTCTTAAAGACTCACACTTTAAATCGTTGCAAAATGAGCGTTCGGAATTCGTCCTAAGAACATGTGAGTAAAAGAGACAGAGTTATCTATAGTTCATATTACGTTATCCTTTTCAAACATTACGACTCCATTGCAATTCATACTTCATGGTACGAAAAGAAAGCGGTTCGCGGTCGTCGTTTACGTCTTCAATTGAGTCGCAATAAGAGTTCATGGTAGACCTATTCTTAATAACTTTATGTAACTAGTGATAAGAATTATTTTTTGGAAAGAGCAACCGCTGAATTTCTTGCTGGTTCTTCTCGGTAGAAACAGCTTTCCGAACTAGCGGTAGATGTTGACGATTCAACAGCACCTGTTAAAAATTTTACTTGAATAAAGAATATTTTGAATTGAATTTGAATTTGTATGTTTTTTAAAATTCTCTTTTACGTCATAATTCCCCTGTCCCTATGCCACTCTAAGTATGGTATTTGAATTGAATTAGTCACGACGAAGAACTGCCCGCGTGCGGGCCGCGATATTCCAGATGGCTGTGCGGTCATTACTTGATTAAAAGATTGTCTTATTAAATCAAATCAAAACCTTTTAACTGATAACGTCACAGTAAAGTCGATAGCAGTAAAGATAATAATAAAAAAATATACAGAAATGTGACGTTACTAAATGGAACACCATTCAGCTTTAGTTAGTTTAGTTGTTAGTTTTTTTTTAAAATTTTTTGCAATACTTTAACGCAGTGCTTCCCAACGTGGGGCCCACACCCCACAGGGGGGCAATTTGAATGATAAGAGGGGGCAATTCCAAAATGGACTCCACACGAGTTTGACTCTTTTGTTACGGGTCATTTAAATGCAATACTAGATTCCGTGCCAAATTTAACGATAAAAAAAATGTTAAGTAATTATAGTATATACTATAATTACTTAACATTTTTTTTATAAAAATGAATGTTTGTCTGTATCGTCATATATAAAAATGAATGTTTGTCTGTATCTCATTTATAGACTCTGAAACGACTGGACCGATTTACATGTAATTTTCATAAAATCTTTGATGATCAGATGATCTTGTAAAGTTTGATGGCGATTGAAGTTTTCTTTTTTAACTATTGAATTCTGTTTCGAGGGGAATTCGACACCAAAGTGAGCCACAGCAATGCATGGCCAGCTAGTTATCTTAATATATAAAATTCATGTTAAAAAATATCCTATCTAGATATATAATAATGAATAAAAATAATATTATTATGATAAATTTAGAGAGAATCTTTAGAATGAACGTTAGTTAGAGCTAGTTAAGTATAAATTCAGTTTAACATAACATTTATGTTACTTTAGCGAACAATTCCATTGTTAAACATTAAAAGTTATCAATGTTACACGGGGGCGGGGCATAAGAATTTATGGAAAGGCTAAGGTGGGGCATGTCAAAAGAAAGGTTAGGAACCACTGCTCTAACGTTTTCAGGTTGGTGTACAAGTGGTTCTACCTAATATACAAAGTGTGCTGCTTCTTCATGGTCTTCGGCTATATCTTGATGCTGCTGACGTTCATGGGCGTCAACACGATGTTCAAAGTACGGCCCCAGGTGTGGATGGACGTGGGGCTGCTCTGTCTGTTCTACGGCCTGTACTTCGGGGTGCTCGGGAGGGACGTCGCCGAGCACTGCACTGACAAGATGGCAGCGTCCATAGGCGTGAGAATTCAGCGCTTTACGAAACTTTTCCCGAATTTTTGAAATTTTGAACATAAAAGGAGTTGTTGTGAGTTAACCGTGAGAGATAGAGACATGTTATCGCGGACATTTTTGTCGTATTTTTATAAATCTAAAATTCTCTAATACATTACTTTAGCGTATCTCTGCTGGTTCATGCAGTGCACGCGACTAAAGCTCCAGCAAGCAAGTTTTTTAACAACTGATACCTGATACCTAAACTATCCGGAAGTATTGCACTATATTTTGGTGAAAACCGTACAAAAATCCGTTCAGTAGATTTTGAGAAAATCGATTACATACAGACAGGCAGCTATTTGGGACTTTGTTTTATAATAGGTATAGACTAGTACTTGCTGGGAAACAATACAGAGAGATTGCAGTTTACAGATCTTGAATTAAATAAATCCTATATCCTATCCATTCAAATCCATATCATTATGTCTTATGGAATACTGATATGTGGTAAATGCGCGGATATTGGGAAAATCTTTGTATTGCAAAAAAGAGCTATACGTGACATCTATAGTTAAAATCCTCGTGATTGTCTACGAGAGATATAGAAAATAGCAGAAAGGAAAGGAATTATTCAGTCAAGTATATAGTATAAGTATATTTAATATTTTCAGTATTACACAAAAGAAGGAATGCCAACGAGGCACCTTGAGAATAATGTCTGCGCCGTGTGCGGTAACAAATTGTTGGTTGATGTCGATGAAGAGGGTGTTATAGGTGAGTATAATTTCACTATAGTCATTCTCCTGTCCTTATTCCATTGTAAGTGGGGTCGGCTCAACATGTACATTTGCGTCACAGTATATTTTAAACAATGTAATTTTTGTACCTAAAAATATAAAGAATTATAATACGATAGGTGATGTATATAATAGACAAAGTAGGAACCGACATAAGTTTGCGACTCCTGCTTTGCGCCTAGCAAAAGTCCGTAAATCGTTTGTGGGTTTGGGTATAAGATTGTATAATAAAATTCAGAAATCAATTTTGGTCATGCCATTACAGCAGTTTAAAACCACTGTTAAAAAGAGGCGGTTACAGCAAGCCTACTATACTGTTGAGCATTACTTGGATGATAAGGATGTGTGGATATAGGTGCACTTCTACTCTGTACAAGACAGTAATGACTAAATGTAACTAGTTTTAAGATTTATATTTTAAAAAGAGCAACCGCCGAGTTTCTTGGTGGTTCTTCTCGGTAGGAACAGCTTTCCGAACCAGCAGTAAAGTTGACGATTCAAAAGCACTTGTTTACAAGTTTACTTGAATAAAGAATATATTGAATTTGAATTGAATTTGAATTTGAACATACAATATGTTGTCTCATGATTTGGCTATGTATTTTACGACCGGCCGCCTGCCTGACGTCAACTTACCTTAGTCAAGTTTTACAACCCCTCAGTAAGAAAGACGAATACTACATGGTCATGAGCTGTATTTATTGTTAATGTATAGAAACCGGGTAAACTTATGTCTTCTATCGGGTCAGCCCGACAAGTTTCGAATATTCCTTCTTTGTCTTTTGGGAGTGGCTATACAGAGCCCCGAATCCCATGCGTCAATTGCGAGACAAAACGATTGTTGAGATTGTGTTAGTGAATAAGTGCAGTGCTTGTGTATTGTTTTTTATGTATCAAGTATGAGAACATACATTACATTTAGCATTACATATATTTTCTTTTATCGCAAAGTTTAGCAAAATAATACTTTCGTTACTTTTCTATTATATATATAAAAAACTTAAAAACTGTCAGTATCTCGAAATCAAGAACTAATTTAGGTCAAAATAGTCCATTTAACCAAATGAACACTTATAACACACTTAATTCCCATGATATAGACATCTTCCACGACCCACTATTGAAATATAAAAATAAACTTGCTTGCCTGCTTTAAGTTGTTAAGTTTTAGTAATAGTTTTTATCAAAATTTTCCTTAACGTATAACTTAATTTGACTCCTTTTAGTTATATTAATAACTTTTGTACCTACGATAACGCTGTACTCGTCTTAAAAAGTGTTTTACCTAGAACTTACCGTATTAAAATGTGTATTAATAAGTATGTGTAAAATACTATTGGCTTGTCATAATAAATAAATTATAGAATTCCGCGAAGTAACGCCTAATTCTATAGATTAGTATATTGTTAATTAGAGAGCACGTACAAACTGACGTGCGGGCACATTTTCCACGAGTTCTGCATCCGCGGCTGGTGCATCGTGGGCAAGAAGCAGACCTGTCCCTACTGCAAGGAGAAGGTGGACCTCAAACAGATGCTCACCAACCCGTATCCTTTCAGAATCGCAGCTACGATTTACTTAACAGCATTTACCTCTATCGAATCACCTGCAAATAATCTTCGACCAATAACGGCCTTATGCCTGATCTCCGCAAAGTAACGCCAAAAAAATATATATTAGTTATATATACACATACGAAAATACGCATACTCACTCACACGCACTCACTCACTATCAAATATTATGTGCTACTACAAATCACACAAACACCGACTTAACATTTACTTTTGTTTTCCTCATTTTATATTTTATTTTTTCCTAAATTTGTCTGTTTACATGCATCTAATTTATTGTGAAATCTGGGAGAGGGCGGAGACTTCGAGATACAGGTTTACATAAACTTAATTCGGAGTTCTCGGCAGAAAATTTGTTTATTAAGTTAAGTTCGTTTCCTTTTTTACTTTGACAGTTATTAAACCTTTAAATTTGTCCGAACGAAGTCTACTGATATATAATCTTAACGTGAGCTCAGTTGGGATCGTCCTCACATGCTCTACGGCCAGTTCCTGGACTGGATAAGGTGGCTGGTCGCCTGGCAGCCGCTGGTGCTGTTCACGTCCCAGGGCATCAACTGGCTGCTGGGGCTCGAATGAGATTCAGCCTCGACGCCCGAGTGGCAAATTACACGTGTAATGACTATGGACTAACTGGATACTAAATAAAGTTAATAAGTATCATATGATGCATATGTGATGGTGAATTATATGGTATCAAAGCAGTGTGAAATTATACTTGACCAGGTATTATCATATGCGACTTAGGTATATCCTTTATGAATCACATATAATAAGTTGCAAGTTTTATAACAATGGACGAAATGGTTCATTCAACTTATATACAGGATGTTCTGTAAGGAACAGACATATAATAAGTTGCAAGTTTTATAACAATGGACGAAATGGTTCATTCAACTTATATACAGGTTGTTCTGTAAGGAACAGATTAATGACAAACTAAATTTAAATAAAAATAATCGTCATACTCTTGCTCTTATTCCACTCTAAGTGGGGTCGGTAAGACGTGTTTTAAGGATGTTATTACTTGATTTGTCTAAAATCAGCCACCTGCCTGACATCGTTACCTTAGTCACTTTTTACGACGGTAAGAAATGAGGACATCCTGTACATATATGATGGTGAATTATTTGCCAATAAAGCAGTGTAAAATTATACTTAACCAAGTATTAAATGTCATATGTTAATTACATGATGGCTGGCCTGTTATCGCAAGTGGCTGTAAGCCGATACGATGGCCAATATTTTCTATAAACGATTTGGTATTTCTTTGAGTCTAGATGTATTTATGATTTTTTTTCAGATTATATAAGTACATAATTATCAGTTATATGTAGTTGTAATTAGTCGTGTGCTTGTCTCCCATATATATTTAGTCATTCATGTGATTTATTATTGTATATTATTATAGTTATTTCTACAATTATAAGTGAAACATATGTGATTCAGTGTAGAATGTAAATATTGATCTTATGTGAGGACTCAGACGTCAGTCAATATTGTATTGTTAATCAATATTGTATTATTAGGCAATATTATATTGTTAGTCAATGTCATATTGTTAGTCAGTAACATATTGTTAGTCAATATTATATTGTTAGTCAATATTTTATTGTTAGTCAATATTATATTGTTAGTCAATATTTTATTGTTAATCAATATTTTATTTTTAATCAATATTGTATTGTTAGTCAATATCATATTGTTAGTCAATATCATATTGTTAGTCAATATTATATTGTAAGTCAATATTGTATTGTTAGTCAATATTATATTGTAAGTCAATATTGTATTGTTAGTCAATATTATATTGTAAGTCAATATTGTATTGTTAGTCAATATCATATTGTTAGTCAATATCATATTGTTAGTCAATATCATATTGTTAGTCAATATCACATTGATAGCTAATATTTTAATGTTAGACAATATCATATTGTTAGGCAATATTATATTTTAAGTTATTATCGTATTGTCAAATGATATGAATCACATAATTATAGAAACTAAGTGTAATCTTTGTCATTTAAGTAGTGTTATTTTAATTGTATACTGAAAGATAGATAAGGGAAATTTTTAGCTCGACACGCATATAACAGTACCATTTTTAAATTCCACGCCATGAAGACTTATAATATAATGAAAGTTTACGTGATATACTATAATTGATAGTGTCGGCGCCGTTTTTGATAATCCGCACTAGATGGCGCTGTACCGAGTTGTGTCGCGCTAAAGAAGTTCTCTTGCAAAAGTACATCCGGTATACAAACTAGCTGGTACATCACCGGCATTATCACATGGGTCGACTTTAGTGGTCGACTATCTGAATTGCTCGGTGTGTGATAGTTATCGTGGTGTTGCGTTGGTCTTGTCTTCGTTGGCTTAGGGACTATATATATTACACGCTTAGTATAAAAGTTTCCGAATTAAAAAAAAGTTGTTTTGTGGTAAGTTGTGTGTTATTGCAGTAAAAAAAATTGGGAGTGTTGAAGAGATCCATAACCCAGGATTCCGATGTGTCTAACTCAATTAAGCCTAATTTTGAGTTCGGTCACTTTAATACTAATGCTGTCTCTTGATTAAGTGTAAAGTTCACTTCACATTACATATTTACTACATGTAAATTAATTTTATGAGAATTTAATTTGATAACGTAAGTCCTTTATAGAAGAGATAGAGGAGAATAGACCACCCTCATTTCTTACCGAGGTCTCGTAAAACACGACTAAGGTAAGTCGAACCGCCGTGTGGTATCCGGCTGAGTAGAATAGACCACCCTCCTTCTTATCGAGGGGTCGTAAAATACGACTAAGGTAAGTTAACGTCAAGCAGGCTCGGCAGCCTGTTGTGGCATGATTTGGCTGCGTATGTCACGACCGGCGTCGTGAAATACGCAGCCAAATGATGTCACAACATATTAGTAACATGTTGTGCCGACCCCGCTTAGAGAGGAATAAGGGTTGGAGGATGATGATTAATCCTTTATCTTCTTTCTCCTACCCTTATCCCACTCTAAGTGGGGTCGGTACAACATATTTTCCTCTTCCATTCTCTTCTATCATTCGTCAACTCTGGCGCTACTCCTTTTATACGCATGTCATACTTCACACATTCCAACCATCTCTTTTTAGGCCTCCATCTAGTCACATATCCATCCACATTCATATTTAACACTCGTTTAGTCACATGATTTTCATCCCTCCTCATTACATGTCCATACCATCCCAATCTCGCACCTCTCATCTTTTCTACAATGGGCGCAACTTTCATACTTCCCCTTATATACTCATTTCTTATTTTATCCAATCTTGTCACACCACACATCCATCTTAACATTCTCATCTCATTTGCATGCACTCTTCTTTCATCCATCTTTTTCATTGCCCAACATTCTGATCCATACATTACGACAGGTCTAATGACTGATTTATAAATTTTCCCCTTAAGTTTAGGGGGCATTCGGGGGTCGCATATTGTGCCTGAGACCTGTCGCCACTTCATCCATCCTGCATTCATTCTATTCCTGATGATTAATCCTTTATAACATATTAAAATAATATTTGTTGTATATTAGATTTTTATGAGTTGATTAATTAGACTTAAATATAATGTCAACTTATATTTACCAAGTACTCAAATTATTATATTTGAATCAAATATTATAGTTATATATTAAAGTTACATTGTATATTATAGTGCTGTGATAGCCCAGCGGTGAGAGCGTGCGACTCTTTCGAGGGGAACACGAGTTCAAACCCGGGCAGGCACCAATGAGTTTTTCTATTAAAACTCATGTGTCTAATTGATAGTTGCAATTTACCACACGCTTTTCGGTGAATGAAAACATCGTGAAGAAACCTGCATATCTCTAAAGAATTCTGGAGATATGTGTAACCTACCAATCCGCATTGGAGCAGCGTGGTAGGTCTTAGCTCCAATCCTTCTCTCCAGAAACGGAGAGAGGAGACCTATTCCCCAGCAGTGGGATTGTAACAGGCCGCTACTTATTTTTTACTATATATTATAGTTTTAATTATATAATTCTGTGAAATTTATGATTGGCAAATAAAAGGCTAGTTATTTTACGACTGGCCGCCTGCCTGATGTCAACTTACCTTAGTTGCCTTTTACGACACCTTGGTAAAAGAAAGAGGGTGTCCTACTCTTCTCAGCAGGATACCACACGGCGGCGAGTTAACTTAACCAAGTTCAATATTAAAGTATTAACTAGTTAATGTATGAAATATTGTAACTTTTTTTATCAATAATAGTGTAGTATTAAACGGTAATATTTTTGAGTTATATTTAATTCTGTCTTGCCTTATACTTTGTTATTACGGGTAAATCTTTTCCTCATTAAAACACTATTATATATTTGCATGAAATTATAACAATGAAAGTCAGCTGTTAATATTGAGAATCGTTCAGGGACGGAACTGTTAGGTTATAGTTAATTTGGAATGATTGTAGCACTAGCAAAGTCCTGTAATCTATTATAAAATACTGGCACAAAATTAAATGGGTTATCTTTTTGTAAATAAAATGAGGGTAGATAATACAATAATATCTTTATTATCAATATAAATGATACTGCGAACGCTAAAGCATCTACTAGTCGTGATGAATCAACTTTTGAAATTAAAATTGCTTCAACACACAAATTCCGCTATATCAACCATTTTATTTCGTTGCCAACGCCGTGCATTCACACTTCACGGTAAAACATTTTTTGTTTTATAAATTCGATATACATTTATTGATAATTTCTATTATATTATAAATATAAGCATATGTAAATAGCATAATAAATATCAAAATGACTTGGTTTTGACAATCTGTACGTTATTATAAATGTTATATAAATATACTAGCTGTGTCAGCGGCTTCACCCGCGTGGTAATCAGCGTGTCACGATTTTTTTCAATAATTCAAATTTTAAACATAAAAGTAGTTATTGTGAGTTAACTGTAAGAGATAGAAACATGCTTTCACGGAATTTTTTGTAGTATTTTTATAGTTCTACAATTCTCTAGAACATTACTTTAGCGTAACTCTGCTGGTTTACGCGGCGCACGCGACTCAAGCTCCCAGTAAGCAAGTTTTTTAACTACTATTCGATCTCTTCAACACAACTTACATAATACCGTTATTTACCTAAACCATCCGGAAGCATTGCACTATCTTTTGGTGAAAACCTTAAAAAAATCCATTCAGAATTTTTTGAGAAAATCGATTACATACAGAGAGACAGCTTTTTAGGACTTTGATTTGTAATAAGTATAGATTTATATCATATTATAGTATAGTATCATTGCGATTTTTGTCGTGGAGCCTATCCTCCTGATGATGCTTCGGTTTCGGGGCGAACCGATCGTCCAGATTGTGGTGGTGGGTGTGTGTGCTGCTTTTGTGTGCGTTGTTGCTAGTGAATTGCGCCTTGGGGTACATGTGGTGGCTTGTCATGCATGTATAAGGTGCGTAGATTTTGCCTGCTTCATACACATTGGCTTTGCATGCATTCACTTAGCCCGTGCGGATTATAGCAAAGTATTTAGTTCTGTTATATTGCTTGTCTAAGCATATAATGTAAATAGCATAATAAATATCACAATGATTTGGTATTGACAATCTGTACGTTATTATTTATATTTTTATAAATACAAATGTCGCAGCCATGGCAACGATCATTGAAAATAAAACGCTCAACGGTACCACGCAGACAGTGCATGCGTGAGATGAAGACAGAACTGTATCATGGCACAGTTCAAATTGTTAAGAATGCGGCTTTTATTACTGCCGTGTGGGAGGAAATAAAAGATTCAGATGGGTTCTAGTGCCGTATAATTTCCCAACCGCAATACACTAGTAGAATTAGTTAGGGACTTTGAGACACTGGCCTTAAGTTAACGAGGTCCTCCGGAGTTCAGGTCCTCCACGTGGACGCCGCGTGCCAGCACCACGCGCGCTGTCACCAAGTGCAGAAGGGTGCACCGACCCCAAGTGGCAGAAGGGTTGCGTATACTCTTAACGTACGAGTGCAGAGTACGCTTGAAGCGTAGACTGAAAACCTGGAACCCCAGAGACCAGCGTTAGGCAGAGGTTGGAGACATCCAAGCCCTGCGAGTCCCCGTTCATGTCTTGGAACAGCAACTACAGAGCGCAGAGCAGTCAGATTATATTTTAGTTCTGGTTTACTCAGTATGTGACGTTTGGCTCTGGTTCGTCAGTCTGTGCTGTGACAGAGACAATGCTCTATGAAGCAGAATCTAGCCGATTTCTCTCTCTAAGCCTCTATGTGCATTATTTATTGCCGTGTACTATAAGTGTGTTTAATTGTCCCATATATTTGTAGCAAAGTTCATTTTGGCCCGTACAAGTTTATATTCAAATTTAAATTATTCTTTATTCAAGTAAACTTGGAAACAAGTGCTCTTGAATCATCAAAATCTACTGCTGGTTCGGATAGCTGTCCCTACCGTGAGGAGTCAGCAAGAAACTCGGTGGTTGCTCTTTTCAAATAAAATTCTTATAACTAGGTAGTTACATTTGGTTATTACTATCTTGTACAAGGTAGAGGAGTAGCTATATCCACGCATTTTTATCATCTATATAATCCTCAATAGTATAGTAGGCATTTTGTATCATTTTGTATAAGAATATAAGATGATAGTCGTACGACTTTTTCAAGGCGTCACGGGTTCAAACCATCAAACCCGCACCAATGAGTTTTTCTGTTAAAACTTATGTGTTTAATTGATAATTGCAATTTATCACGCTTTTCGATGAAAGAAAAAAATAGTGAGGAAACCTGCATATCTCTAGAGAAATCTGGGGATATGTGTAACCTGCCAATCCGCATTGGAGCAGCGTGGTAGGTCTTAGCTCCAACCCTTCTCTCGTGAAAAGGAGAGAGGAGGCCTGTACCCAGAAGTGGGATAGTAACAAGCCGTTACTTTAAGTGTGTAAGTAGTACTGTGTGTATGTTTGTATTGGTTTAATTGATTTATATCTATTTTGTACAAAATAAAGTTGATTAAATATTTTCGTTATTTGGTGGTCTTATTGTTTTTCATTTAAACCTTTATTGAATATTGTTTAATTAAGATCAGAGATTTTAGAAGCAAGATGACTGAATGATGATGATGAATTTGACTGACCCGTTGGCGCAGTTGGTAGTGACCCTGACTTCAGCTCCGCGGGTCGCGGGTTCGATTCCCGCCGAGGGCCAACATTTTCTATAAACAATTTGTTGGTTCTTCGAGCCTGGGTGTGTATTTGTATTTTAGTATGTATTTAAAATTACATATGTTGTATATTTAGCAGTTGTCCGTTACGTTAAGTATTAAGATACCTACTTTGAGAATGGACCATGTGTAAGTGTCCCATATATTTATTAAAATGAGACTTATATTTCGTCGTTTTTTAATCACACAGAAAAAGATTTACGCACCTTATACATGCAGGACAAGCCACCACATGCACCCCCAAGGCGCATTCACCAGCAACAACGCACACACACCCACCACCACAATCTCGACGATCAGTTCGCCCCGAAACCGAAGCATCATCAGGAGGATAGGCTCTACGACAAAAATCGTAATGCGCCGCGCTACCTATACAAGCAGTCTGAAATAGTTCAACTCCCACCAATACCCTCCCCTCCGAACACATGTAGCAAAACAGAATTAGATACATTTACTTACTCGTTAATTAAGTAGTCATTGTTATTTTTTATTATCTCAAGTTGCTCTAACGTATTGAGTCGGAGTCCCTTATCACAAGTGTGAAGAATATGAAATGAATGGTCATTAGGCACTTTATGACCGCTTTCCAGCAAATGTTTTTCAAAATTAGAATTTTGTGGTTTATTATTCCTAAACGCAGCCATATGTTCACGGAATCGAATCGCAAAACTTCGGTCAGTCTGACCTACATATGTACCGTTGCACTCAGGACAATCTATTTTTTACCCTTATCTAATATATCTTTATTTTTACACAACAAATTACGAAGGGATTGGTTAGTTTTAAAGGAGAGTTTAGTACCTGATTTTGATTTAAATATATTTGCCACTCGATCTATTAATTTTCCAAAGTAAGTCAGACTGGCTTTATAATTAGTTTTGTTAAAAGATGGTACCGCATACAATAGTTTAGCGACTTGAGACTTGTGTTTATTTTTAATTATGTTTTTAACCGTGTCTGTAGTGTAACCATTGGAAAGTGCTATCTGGTAAATTATTTGTAAATCCTTTTCATAGCTGTTTTTGAGAGAGGGACCAGCAATAACCTATGGACGTAGCTATGAAAGGCAGCAAGTTTATGTTGCCAAGGGTGGCAAGATGAAGCCGGTATGATCGTATCGGTGTAAGTTGGTTTACGAAAGATCTCAAATGAATGTTTGTTATTAACGCGAGTAATTTTCTTTTTGCTTTTATGAGATTATCGTCATGCGGAATGGTGACATCAACAATAATTGCACGGCGCGCTAAGCGGTCTACTAACACTATTATTATATTTATTATATATATTATTATATTTATTGTATAATATAGGAGCTTTTACACTATAAATTGATTGATATAACTAAATAAAATGTTAATAGTTAAGTTATGGGACGGTACCGGCGCCTAAGATACGGATTTTCCTAGTTTAGGGGTCTGGGATAGAATAAGAAACAAAAAAAATATATTTTTGGGTTTAATAAATCATTATTATTATTTCTAGTGAGCTGTGATAGCCCAGCGGTGAGACCGTGTGACTCTTTCGTGGGGAACACGAGTTCCAACCCGGGCAGGCACCAATGAGTTTTTCTATTAAAACATGTGTCTAATTGATAATTGCAATTTATCACACGCTTTCCGCTGAAGGAAAACATCGTGAGGAAACCTGCATATCTCTAGAGAATTCTGAAGCTATGTGTAACCTACCAATCCGCATTGGAGCAGCGTGGTAGGTCTAAGCTCCAACCCTTCTCTCCAGGAACGGAGAGAGGAGGCCTATATTATTTCTAGTATAATAATTCTGTTTCTACAGCGTCTACAGGTAATGTTTTATAAAAACTTTTTCATTCAATCGTGCACGAAGATTATTATGACATTTGCGTCACCATCGTTCGAATTTCCAATCGAGTCAAGAACTACAAAATGTACAAATTGTCTTACACATCAAAAATAATGTAAACTGATATATATTATATTAAAAAGTAAATTATTCGTGTAAATCGACCCACAGTATTAACAATGTTAAATGGTACTCTTAGGTACTGTAGCCATATACGATGGTTTCATCCTGTGACTTTCTTAGCTAACAATGGGATTATGGAAGCGGCCGCCGCTTTTGGTATGAATGATGTTTCTAATTTTATTAACATCAAATATTTTATAATCATCATCATCCTCCTGCCCTAATCACACTGTAAGTGGGGTCGGCACAACATTGTTCAAAAGTGATGTCGCATGATTTGGCTACGTATTTTACAACCGGCCGCCGGTCTATTTTTATCAACCAGATACCACACGACAGGTCACTTTGACTGGCCCGTTGGCGCAGTCGGTAGTGATCTTCCACCTTCAGCTCAGCGGGTCGGAGGTTCGATTACCGCCGAGGTCGAACATTTTGTCGAAAAATTTGTTGGTTCTTCGAGCTTGGGTGTATTTAAGTATGTATTTAAAATTGTATATGTAGTATATCTCCCAGTGGTCCGTCACCCATAACACAAGTATTAAGTTACTTACTTTGGGTCGGACGACCGTGTGTGTAAGTGTCCCATATATTTATTTATCTATTACTTACTTTAGTCGCCTTTTACGATACCTCAAATGAGGTGGACTATTCTACTCAGGCGGATACCACATGGCAAATCAAATATTTTCTAATATAATTCTTTTACTTTTTCAATAAAGTTGCGAACGCAAGGTAATGCGTATAACAATGTTCGAGATATACGAAGCTGGTCGAACTGCCTTATCCCCCTCTAAGTGTGGTCGGCACATATTTGTCGCTTCCAAACTCCTCTTTGCCTCTTCTGGCGCTACTCCTTTTCAATCAACAATCCAACCATCTCTTTATCGGCTTTCCTTTAGTCGCATATTCACCCACATTCAATATTTAACACTCATCTGGTTTCATGTTTTTTTTTTACTGTAACACTGTTACGTTGACAATATATTCCATCCAATTAAAAATCTGTATAAATTAGCAATGCCTTTAACTTCTTTATTTTCCGGTTTTATTTCGCTATCCGAGAAAACTGGATACTTCGGTACCTATACATATAGTTTCAGTTTACTGGATATCTTAATTCCAGGGTGCAGGAACTACTCGAACAATAAAGGAAGTTGCTGTAAAGATATAGCTCAAACACAGGGCAAGCGTGTTGAGCCGTGGCCTAAACCTTATCTCCCACCGCCAGCGTGGCGGCTCGAATGCCCGAGGGAGCCGCAACCACCGAACTATGATCCCTACAGGATTAAAGTACCAGATATAGCCTGCTCGCCACTTCCGCCGAGTACTGCTAAGGTAGCTCCTGTAGATTTCTTTAATATTTTATTAACATCACCAATATGGTGATGTTGGAATATTTAAATAAAAAATCAAAATTGTACTTTTTTTATATTTAAACACTTTAAAGATAATCTTGCGACATCAACTTATTTTGTCAGATAAGTGCGTTAGACGAAATCAGAGCCCGTAAAATTTAATAACTAATGAAATCCAGCTTGTGCTTTCTTCATCAGTGGATGACAGTGCTGAGGACCACTCCTAACTCCCAGTCGGGGCCTACTGAAGGGGGGCCGCAGCAGGCGCCGGAACAACCGCAACGGTACGGACCGTACGGACAGTACCCAGATTACGGGCAGCAGAATCCACAGGCGACTGAAGAACAGTCCGAAGAAGAATCATCTCCAAGCACGGGATTCTTTGGTTTTTTAAAGGGCCTGTTCAGAGGCAGAGGGAAGACGGGGAAAGGGGAAGGAGAGGTCTCTATGGTTGGTAAGGGAGAAGGCCGATATCGTCCTTTGTATTACTTGATTCAATGGTAAGAAGATTTTCATAGTTATAGTTTCCGGGAAGCAAAAACAAGAATACATTTCCAGATATATTCGAAGCTTACTAAACCATAAATCCCGCTGAGTTGGATTTCGTCAAACGCACTTAAAACTCCATTTATACCAATCTTGAATTTCAACCATTCTTTGACAGGAAGTGCCGAGCGAAGCGTTAAGTGAACAGATTAAAATGTCTGCAGGGTTTGGAAGTGCCATTAACCCTGTGCTCGATTTATTTTGTAATTCTCCTGTAGTTCATCCCGATTATTGGAAGGAGACAGAAAAGGATCTTCCTAGTCCGCCTAGCGAAATACAAGAACCGTTGCCAAGACTCGGATATCATGGGAAGAATAAATATAAATACGCCTTCCACGAACCATGGAAGCCATTAGATCGGCTCTCGTTGCTTTCTCAAGCAGAGAATCAAGAGAATGGTCTAACAGAAGTCCCTAATACTGAAAAATATTGAATAGCAGATTATTTTATGGGCTCTGATTTTATTAAAAATCGCAACAAGTTTTTCTTAATGATGTCGCATGAGATCCTTAAATAAATGTTCAATTCATTATAGTGTTTTATTATTAACTCGGGTAAATTATGTTAAAAGATGCAGGTTATAGAGAAAGGTTTCATGTTCATCTGAATTGAATGAATTTAAAAACCTAATATTTAGCTCCTACTTTGCGGGGGTCCAATATACAAAAGCGATGATAGTATTAATTTGCCTTCCTTTCAAGGAACACATGTGTAAACTGTCAATCTTATTAGAGCAGTAGTTAGTTTCAATCCTTTTGTACAGAGAGCACAGAGGCCTTTACTCACTAATGGGGTATTCAAATTAAAATTCCAATTCAAAATATTGTTTATTCAAGTAAACTTGTAAATAAGTTTTTGAATCGTCAACATCTACTGCTGGTTGAGAAAGCTGTTGCTACCGAGAAGAGCTGGCAAGAAACTCGACTCGGTTGTTCATTTTGAAATAATTCTTATTACTAGTTACATTTAGTCATTACTCTCTTGTTCACGACCGAACAGAAGCTATATCCGCGCATCTTATCATCTAAGTACATAATCCTCAACAGTATGGTAGGCTTTCTGTATCAGCCTCTCTATAAAAATTTTTTCAACCGCTGTAATGGCAAAGCATTGATTGTTTGCGGAATTTTGTTATAGAATCTCATACCCTAACCTATAAACGACTTACGTACTTCTGCAAGGCGCAAAGCAGGAGCCGCAAGCTTATATCGGTTCCTACTTTGTTCTTTAATAGGTAGCAATAGAAGAATCTTATTCCTCTATGGTTCATTCACCCTGCAGCCAATGTTGGATTGCGCGAGGACCAAAGGACCTTGTTCGGTGAAACCAGTACCAGATCTTCCCCCGTATCCACCGCCACCACCGCCACCATTCCCCTGGATATATGTCTGGTCCGTGTTATCTTTTTTCGGAATTATGGGACTGGTAAGTCGATGTACAATCATTTAAGTGACAAAATTCAATCCTGCCCTAGTTTGGAATGTGTTTAGTGTAACACACGAAAAATATGTAGCATTTTTATTTCGCTTAGCAAGATAAACGCCATCAAAACACATCAGCAAGCGTACCATGAACTTTTATTGCGACTCAATTAAAGACGTAAACGCATTTGGTTTGCTTTTTCATACCATGACTCTTAAAGACGCACACTTTAAGTCGTTGCCGAATGAGCGTTCGGAATTCTTCCTAAGAACATGTGAGTAAAAGAGACAGAGTTATCTATAATTCTTGTAACGTTATCCTTTTCAAACATTACGATCCCAACGCAATTCACACTACATGGTACGAAAGAAAGCGGTTCGCGGTCGTCGTTTACGTCTTCAATTGATTCGCAATAAGAGTTCATGGTAGGCCTGCAGCTCAGCATATGGTCAAGATTTAAGACATCTAATAGGCAGGTTACTAACACTCAGACAATATACAAATTTTTACCTATAATTACAAAAGTTTACTAAATTTAGATAAACTAAATGTCATTGGGCTGTACTGAGCTGAACTTTATGCTCTTTTTACTCGAATTTTTTATTATGATTATATTTATTGTCACTTTTTAATGGAATTTTCGAGGGGTCCACGAGCTCTAGGGCTCAAGAGCAGACCAATGAGTATTTCTATTAGAAACTTATAGTGTCTAATTGATAATTGGTCACAGCTTTTCGGTGAAGAAAAACATCGCGAGTGAATAAAAAAAAATAATAAAAAATAAATTTTATTTATTGCTTTTCCTTAATTCTAAAAGTTACATAATTCCTGCCGGGGACCTCCTTTTAAGCATTGGATATTACTCGTGCTAGAGATACCCGCTCTTCCACATACAAGACAAGGAGTTCTAGGACAAGTTAGTACTAGGACAAGTTAGTATTTCACAAAGTTACACTAGTATGTGACCGTGATGAAATTACTAAAAAGAACAATAATTTAATATAGCTAGATTTAAACCTTTGAAAAAGCCTGCATATCTGAATTCTAGGGATAATTGTAACCTATCAATCCGCAATGGAGCAGCGTGGTAGGTCTTAGCTCCAACCCTACTATGCCCAGCAGTGAGATAGTAACAGGCCGTTACTTTTGATAATGGAAATTAGTTTATCAGGGTAAAAAATCACACTCAAGGGCTCTCTACATTAGGTTTTTATATAGTAAATTTTTCAGATCTACCAGTTGTATTTGTGGAAACTGGAACAAGATGGACTGGGCCAGAGTGTTGACAAATGTAAGTTATTTTATTTATAATAATACATATCCGGCTGAGTAGAATAGCCTACCCTCTTTCTTACCGAGGGGTCGTAAAATATGACTAAAGTAAGTTGGCGTCAGTAAAATACGTAACCAAATCAGGTGACAATATATTTGTAACATTTGTGCCGACCCCACTTAATAAAGCATAATAAGGCTATAATAAGGCTTAAGAAGGCATATTAATAAGGCAAGGATAAGGGCAGGAGGATGATAAATTACACATATATTATACAATAAACTGTATTTGTAAATTTTATTTGTAAACCAATCTTACTATATAAATATAGGTAGGTATACATACATACGAAAATTCAGTCCTCCTGAAAAAAATTGCGATTAAGTATGTTAATTTGGCAACATAAATGTGTTATGAAACGGAAGCTTAGTTTGATACAAACACTATAACACACGCACCCCAAGGCGCCTCCACCAGCAACTTAGTTTGATTTTTTTCCCGAACTGACTGTATGCTATTAGCCCCAGCGGCCTTTACAGCGTCACCGGGCGGGACGAACGAGTGCAGAAGCATCGTCAAGGTCCCAAATTGCAAAGAGTGGAGCGCAGAAGCTCTACTTCGACCCTGTTTCTAATTTGACGTTACGACATTAAACTTACTTGTAATCTTCATCAATCGATCACAGGTTTGAGCCCCCAGACAGCCATCTATGAGTTTCGTATTAAAATAACGTCCTTTATTTATATTTATGATTGTGCAGTTGCTTTAAGTTGCACTTTAGGTAAACGTTGTTTTTGAGCCTGCATGTAGACAGAGAATAAAAGTGAAGTACACTCATCCGTTTTGAACGCAATCTCATGGGTGTAAACTCGAATTCGTCTCTCCAAGAGATAGGAAAAAAGAGAGTAATAGACTTATATTCTCTGCAATATTCCTTTTTTTTAGCCTTTTATTTTGTCCTCATATAATTCTAGAACTTATGTGTATATTTTTTAGATTTATAAAAGTTAAATTTATTTCTTCCATTTTTATAAAATTTTTCACAAAAACTTTTTAGTCAATTTCTTTATTAATCTAACAATTTTAAGGACCTCTTTTATACATCCGGTTTATTCCAACACACTTTACAATTTCATCTGAACAACGCTGTAATGATCTGCCCCTTTTTCTCTTTCCTTATAGACTCGACCAATGCAATGCAGCGACAAATGCAATACTCCTTACTAAATTATAAATCCGAAAGTTTTTTTATGCTTCCTAAACTACGGATCGGAAAAACATAGTCGAGTGTATTTAAAGAACTAAAGTCGCTACTACTTCTATACTTATTATAAAACAAAGTCCAAAAAAGCTGTCTGTCTGTATGTAGTCGATTTTCTCGAAATCTACTAAACGGAGTTTTGTACGGTTTTCACCAAAATATAGTGCAATACTTCTGGATGGCTTAGGTAAATAGTACATATCGGTATTATGTAAATTGTGTTGTAGAGATCGAGCAGTTGTTAAAAAACTAGCTTGCTGGGAGCTTTAGTCGCGTGCGCTGCGCAAACCAGCAGAGATACGCTTAACTAATGTACGTATGTAGAGAATTGTAGATCTATAAAATATTACAAAAAAGTCCGCGATAGCATGTCTCTATCTGTTACGGTTAACTCACAATAAGTACTTTTATGGTTAACTCACAATAAGAACTTTTATGTTCAAATTGTCGAAAATTCGGGAAGTTTCGCAAATCACTGATTTCCACGCGGGCGAAGCCGTTGTTGGCACAGCTAGTGTTCTTATAAAGGAATAATGGGAATTAGTATTTAATTTATTAATCCAGGTTTTTATGTCTAGGGCGTCCACGGCGCAAGGTAAAACGGCCGTTCCACTGCAAGGACCTTCCAGCTTGCGTCCAATACCTCATAATAGGCGGCGGGGCGGCGGGCTGGGCGGCCTACCGCGCCATCATGGAGCACGACAAAACTGCCAAGGTGAAACGACATCGAACATCAAAAAAGTTTTTTTATATTAAAATTGGCGTTTACAAGCACTTTTGAATCATATAATTATAATACAATGAAGCTACGACTGGTTCGTAAAGGTGCTCTAACCGAGAGACCAGCAAGAAACTCGGCAGTCACTCTTTTCAAATATAATTTATCATTATTATATTTGTAATTGTTCAAAAATCAAAAATTACAATATGATCTAGTGCGTAATATGAGTTCTATCGGAAAGTTCTTTAGAATAATAACTTTTATAGAATATTGTAATTGCAATCTTTGTTTATGACTTTGCTAGCGTGATTGCAATTTGAATAGCCCATTTTTTGAAATATTTTATATCTGAAAGCGCTAAATTCAATAGCGACAGATTTGACGAATGCTCGCTTGGTCGCTGCAACTTGGTTGCTTACCATGGGCCTCATGAGAAAGCTCAGAGTCACTTAGTGGGCGATGGAGCGAGCTATGATTGGTATATCTCTACGCGATCAAATCAGGAATGGGTAGGAGATACGTAGAAGAACCAAGATAACCGACATAGATCATCGCCTCGTGGCTGTGGGCGGATAACCGATGGGTGTTTGGGTCTTAAGGAATGGCGACTAGAAAACTAGAAAACGCAGCGTCGGTAGGTACCCCCTACGAGGTGGACAGACGACCTCAAAAAAAGTCGCTGGAGCTGCTGGATCCAAACGGAACGAATTCGTGTGGTGTGGATATCCCCTAAAGAGACATATATCCAGCTGTGGACGTTCTGTGGTTGAAAAAGAAGAAGAAGAAGGAGATAATGGAAGTGAAAACATCGTGCTGACCCCAGTTAGAATGAGAAGAGGGTAGGAGAATGATGAATGTTTGTACAGATACAAAACGCTTTTATTGTTCAGGTTTTTTTCATTTCCAAAGAGGATTGCATTCCGTACAACCAGCTACCAATGTCAAAGCACATGTGGTGGAACCCTGAACCTCCCGACATCAAGTCCCTGAACTACATCGAGGACGGACGGCGGCACACGTGAGTTGGTATATCTATACTTATTATAAAAAAAGTCCCAAAAAATTAAATTTACTTGACTCAATGATCCTTTTCATTTCTGCTAATTTCTATATCTCTCGAAGTGAATCACAAAGATTTAAACTGTAGATGTCACGTATAGCTCTTTTTTACAATACAAAGATTTTTCCTGTATCCGCGTATTTACCACATAACAGTATTCCATAAGACATAATGATATGGATTTGATATGGATAGAATATAGGATTTATTAAATTTCAACATCTGTAAACTGTAATCTCTTGCACGGCGTAGGCCGCTGTATTGTTTCCCAGCAAGTACTAGTCTATACTTATCATAAAACAAAGTCCAAAACAGCTGTCTGTTTGTATGTAATCGATTTTCTCACAATCTACTGAACGGATCTTTTCACGGTTTTCACCGAAAGATTGTGCAATACTTCCGGATGGTTTAAGTAAATAGTACATATCGGTATTATGTAAATTTTGTTGAAGAGGTCGCGCAGTTGTTAAAAAACTTGGTTGCTGGGAGCTTTAGTCGCGTGCGCTGCGTAAACCAGCAGAGATACGCTAAAGTAATGTACAAGAGTTGTAGATTTAAAAAACTATTAGGTTAACCAAACTATTAGCTCCAGCCCCATCGTAACTATTAGGTTACGATGGGGCTGACATGTATATGTAGATATTTAAGTCCCTTAAAAATAAAGATATAAAAAAACAAAATACTTTCGAATACTTTTTCGGTTACGCAACAGCTATTTTAGTCAGCAAGCCCTTAGTCATGCATTACTTTGTGGGATCGCATTATAAGGCGGGTTTGCGGCCGTGTTCAATCAATTAGGTAAGCAGTGCGCCTAAGCGATAAACCTAACTACCTAAGAATGCCATAAACCCCGTCAGTCCACTTGGATATTAGAATCATTCATTTTTAGAAGCAAGCTAGATATCTTATTTATATGATTTAAAACAACTGTAAAAATGTTCAAACCATATCTATACTAATATATAAAGCTAAAGAATTTGTTTCAATGATCGATTGATTGTTTGAGTTCTCAGGAACAACTGGACCGTTTTAAGAAGTTCTTTAAGCGTAAGATAGTCCATTTATCGAGTAAGGCTATAGACTCACAAGCTGTGATAGCCCCGTGGTGAGACCGTGCGACTCTTACGAGGGGAACACAAGTTCAAACCCGGGCAGGCAACAATGAGTTTTTCTATTAAAACTCATGTGTCTAATTGATAATTGCAATTTATCACACGCTTTTCGGTGAGGGAAAACATCGTCAGGAAACCTGCATATCTCTAGAGAATTCTGGAGCTATGTGTAACCTACCAATCCGCATTGGAGCAGCGTGGTAGGTCTTAGCTCCAAACCTTCTCACCAGAAACGGAGAGAGGAGGCCTATTCCCAGCAGTGGAATTGTAACAGGCTGCTACTTTTTACTGTAGGCTATATACCATCACGCTAAGATGGATTGGAGAGGAGCAGCAATATAAAATATTGCGAAAACGGAAAAAATTAAAGCTTTCCTTGCGTGCGCTAAGTAAACGGTGAAAGTTATTAAAAAATCCTGTATTGCAAAATTGTTCGCCTCTAAAATTGCTTAATAAAAGTCCGCGACAGCATATGTCTAGCTTTGAAGATTAACCCACTTTAACCATAATTAATATGTGTTATGGTTTACTCAAATAATAAGACTGCAGTCCACGCGAACGAAGTTGCGCTTAAAAGCTAAATGATAGAAGTTCATTACTATTTCATTTAGTCGCCCTTCATTATTAATTTTCTTCTGAGTTCTATACAGGAGACGTTTTCGCAGAATGTATAACGCGGAATGCTCATCATTCATCGACCCAGTGAACTTCTATCGCAAGAAGAAAGGTCCAGCGGTTTCCATAGCGACGGGCTGGTGTGTGCTGAGGTTGGACGCGGACGACCACGTGGCCTGGGTGAAGACCATGTGCGGGGAACAGCCTATATACTACGAGAGATGTTTAGTAGCTCCTGGTAATTTCCAGAATCCATCGAGAGAAAAGCAAAAACTGCCGCTAAAAAACTTGGTATCCTTAACAAAGTGAAACAGTACTTCACGCCTGCCTTGATTGAGACAAGTCTTGACTTTATATAAAGCCCAAATCCGTTCTGCATGGAGTACTGCAGTCATCTTTGGGATGGGTCCGCTAAGTACCAACTTGAGGCTCTTGACTCTGTGGATCGACGCGCCTAAAGAATTATAGGCTACAGTAAGCTAGCTCAAGGGCTCACTAATTTAGAGCATAGACGTGTAGTCGCATCGCTTTCTGGTTTTTATAAGATATATTTCGGAGAGTGTGTCACAGATCTGTTTGATCTGGTCCCTTCTTCACCGTTCTACAACCGGACGACCAGACGCCATGAAGGGCTCCACCGTTACACAATAAATATCCCAAAAATTCGGACAAAACGGTTCGGCTCATCTTTCCTCATCCCTACGGCAAAGGCATGGAATTGCCTTCCTACATATGTGTTCCCGGATACCTACGATTTAGCCAAATTCAAAAAAAGAGTGAATAGGCACTGCTTTGGCAAGCGCGGTCCACCTTAGGCTGCATCTGTCGCTTTTCCATCAGGCGAGATCGAAGCTAGGCGCTTGCCTTATCTTATTAAAAAAAAATTGCAACTCGTTAAGTAACAAATTTTTGGAGTTCCGGTATTTGTCATCTTGAAGTAGCAACTTCATACGTTCATATGCTGCTTTCTGGTCAAAAACCTCCGCTCTGTAGGTTTGTTTTGTCTCTTTAAAGTAGCTGTATATTATTGTCCTAGCGCGCTAAAAATTCCTCTCCACTTTTGAAGAAATAATGAATATTTTTTAAACTTTTAAACTATTGTGAGCATTCATAGATTATTTATGGAAACCGGCTATACTCACATCTTATTCTATCGGGCTAACCCGATAGAAAAAGACGTGAGTATCGCTGGTTTCCATACATAAAATGAATTCAAATTCAACTTTAGTCAAGTAAACTTGTAAATAGGTGCTTTTGAATCTTCAACATCTACTGCTGGTTCATGTAGTTGTTCCTATCGAGAGGAGCCAGCAAGAAACCCAGCAGTTATCCTTTTCAAATTAGAATTCCTACTAATAGTTACATTTAGTCATTGATGTCTTGGTATAGAGTCGAAGGGTAGCTATAACCACGCATTCTTATCATCTAAGTAACCCTCAACAGTATAATAGGCTTTCTGTAGCAGCCTCTTTTTAACAGTGTTTTTAAACTACTGTAATGGCAAGGCTAAAATTGATTGCTGAATGTTATTATAGAATCTGATACCCAAACCACATACGACTTACGTACTTTTGCAAGGCGCAAAGCAGGAGCCACAAGCTTATGGTCTACTTTGTCTATTATAAACATCACCTATCGTTTTGTAATTCCTTATATTTTTATGTACAAAAATTAAATTGCTTAAAAATATACTGTGAAGCAAATGTGAGAATACCTATTTCCTTAAACTTCTCTCGCAGGGAATCACGCGGACATAAATTGTAGATGGCACGTATTGCTTTTTATTGTAAAAGAAAAAAATTTTCACTATCCGCACATTTACCCCATAGCAATTTTCCAAAAGACATAATAGTTTAAATAATAATAATAATATGCTATAGAAGTAAGCAAATTAACAAGTTTTACTGTTTCCACGTCTGTAAATTGTCTTATATTTCGAACAGCGTAGGCCGCTGAACTAAGTGTCTCTGCAAGAGCAGTTTAAGGATGTTTGAATTGATACCACTCAGGTGCGAAACCCAAGAATCTGTCGATATTCAAGTCAGCCCCAAAGGCTGTTCGCGATCGGGTGTGCACGCTGCGTACCATCAGAGATCTGGAGGTCGCCTACCGAAAAGTTAAGGCGTCCAAACACGTGGTCATCATTGGTGGGGGATTCCTGGGCTCCGAGCTGGCCTGGCACTTGGGCAGGATGAGTAAGATCTTAGCACAGCTTTTGTTTTTTACCTTTTTTATACGAACTATAGCCCGGTGATCATGAAATGACTAGATATTCATTATAATTATGGTAATGTTAGACGTGCAGTATTAATTTAACCGTAAACAAAAATTTAACGTATTTTTAACCATAAAGAAGTATTTTGGGATGTGTGAGCGTAGAAGCAACGTCAAGGGTGCAAAATGAGTGCAAAACTTTTTTTACTAGTACACTAAAAGTCCACGTCTGCAAAATCGTACCATGCTGTTGGCCTGAGGCCTGTTGGTACGATTTTTACTACGTAGAACGCCATAAGGAATAGAGTAAACACATTGTCTCTTATTATGTTCGTCTGTGTTTGCACTTGCAATATGATCGTGTCATATACGGTTTTGGCAGCCTATATTTTCAGTGAGCCTGTACCTATACATAACTATACTATAGCCATAAAGGCATGTCGCTATTTTGCTCACAGGGAAGGAAGTGGAACGTCATGATGATGAAGAGCCGATTCAGTTTGTCCAAATTTTCAAGGATAGGGGAATCTTAGCTGGCGTCCTGCCGGAGTATATCGGAGAGTGGGCGGCGGAGAAAATCAAATGCGAGGGCGTGACTCTGATGCCGAAGAGTGAGAAAGTTTTTGTAACAAGTAGTTTTTAGTACTGTATTTTTTTTTCTCTTGGGGAGGAAAAATCCCTAACGGACGCTTACCCCGAGCCCGAGCTAGTAAGGAGTGTTCGATTTGCACGAACTAAACGACCTCCCCCTGCTCGCCCAGGCCAACATGGAACTGCTTCAGCATTACTTCATGCTGGCCCGTTCTTCTCTATCTCTTCCCTCTCCTCTCTTTTTACCATTACGTGTTTTATCATGTTTCCAAACTTTTGCCACTCCAACTCGCTTGATAACATGCGCCTCACTAGGTTGTCCCGGTTCATGGCCTCCTCATGCGCTTCTAGTACAGCATTCCTATGGTATGCGAACTCGCTACACTCGAAAATGGCGTGCCTCGGGGTATCTTCCTCGCCGCAGAAGTAACATTTTTCTGTTCTCGCTTTCCCAATGGCGAAGAGGTATGTATTAAATACCCCATGCCCAGACAGCGCCTGCGTGATCCAGCGATCGACTTCTCCATGCTTTCTAGTGTACCATTCCTTTAGGTTTTTGATTAATTCCCTAGTCCAGGCTCCTTCACCTCCCTTCGACCATTCCTTTACCCATTCCGTCAGAGTGTTTTCCCGTTCTTCCAGCGGTGTCCGTTCTTTGTTTGTCGAGCGCGTTCCGTAACAAGTGTCGTTATTGGAACAAGTCCGGCAATTACTAGAACCGCCTCCGTAGAGACCGTTCTGTAGGCTCCACAGATACCAATTGCTAGTCTCCTTTGAACACTCTGCAGTTTCTTACGATAAAGCCCAACTTTCATTGCTCCTTCAAAAGCTGGGGCTCCATACAAAATTATTGACTATGTCAAGGTTTTTTATTCACATTCAAGTGTCAAAGTCAAATCAAATCTGGAATTTAAAAGAGTTTCTATAAAATTTTAAGTAAAGTTTTATATATTTTGGTTTCTGTTTACTGGATAAATTTTAGTGAGCTATTAAAATGTATAATGTAAGTATTACAGGTTATTTACTAAAATAAATAAACTATGCTCTCGAGAAACGATAAATCTCTCTCAATCTTCTCGAAATATTACAGCCGAATCATATAGAACTCATAATTTTTAGGATTGGAGAGTGACAGAAGCTACTGTTTTTTCCTAGGACGAAGTTGCGGGTAAAATCTAGTATTGTATATTTTTTTTATAAATCAAATTAGCTTTCAACCTTATCAAATGCGTAGCTTTATTATCAATTATATAATATTATGCAAGGTTTTATCATACATGCATTTCTTCGATTTTAGCACTAGTGTACGATGCTTTTGAGTCTCAGGACGGTCGTCTCGAGTTGACCTTGTCTAATGGGACTTCTCTGGTAACAGATTATGTAAGTGTATTGTATGAAATTATACAAAATATTATAATATACGTATTAGGAACATAAATGCAAGACGCGCGTAGTATTTGGAATCTTTCAGAATACTTGCGTATTGAGTATAACCTGGAGTGACGATATACGTAGGACAGCGAGCAGTGGATGGAAGCAAAAAGCCCAGGGTTTTGCTAAGTGGCGGGCAATTGGAGAAACCTATGTCCAGCAGTAGACTGAAGTGGATTGATGATCATGACGATGAAGACCTAGGCCTTTAATACGTAAACATACGCGATATTGACCGTGGCCTTGAAACGCCGCGGGCTTTTACTTTGATTGCTTCCCTGAAATTCATTCAGAATTTGTATAAAAGGCATTTGTAGCGGTTTCTAGCGGGTTCGTACAGTTCTAAAATGGAAATCAAAGGATAGCAAGCGAATGCTCATCATTCATGCACCCAGTGGAGTTCTATCGCAAGAAGAAAGGTCCGGCGGTGTCCATAGCGACGGTCTGGTGTGTGCTATTAACCTAAACCTTCCGAAAGTATTGAATCTTTTAGTAAAAATAAAAATCAACCATAAAAAAAATGAACCGTACGAAAATGCGTCCAGTAGATTTTGAGAAAATCGATCACATACAGAGTACTAGATTTTATAATAATTATAGATATGTTCACACGGTGGTACACCTTTAATAATAAGTATAGATATGTTCACACGGTGGTACACCTTTAATAATAAGTATAGATATGTTCACACGGTGGTACACCCTTAATAATAAATATAGATATGTTCACACGGTGGTACACCTTTAATAATAAGTAAAGATATGTTCACACGGTGGTACACCTTTAATAATAAGTATAGATATGTTCACACGGTGGTACACCTTTAATAATAAGTATAGATATGTTCACACGGTGGTACACCCTTAATAATAAGTATAGATATGTTCACACGGTGGTACAGCTTTAATAATAAGTATAGATATGTTCACACGGTGGTACACCTTTAATAATAAGTATAGATATGTTCACACGGTGGTACACCTTTAATAATAAGTATAGATATGTTCACACGGTGGTACACCCTTAATAATAAGTATAGATATGTTCACACGGTGGTACAGCTTTAATAATAAGTATAGATATGTTCACACGGTGGTACACCTTTAATAATAAGTATAGATATGTTCACACGGTGGTACACCTTTAATAATCCGAAATTTTATAAATATTATTGCGATGAATTTGCGTAAAGTTCTTATACTACAAATATTTGGGATAATTTGCTTTAAAATTATCATCTGCAAAGGTGTTCGTGGCTATCGGCACGGACCCTCGCACAGAGCTGGCCGAGCCGTCATTCCTTGAACTGGACCCCAGTAATGGCGGTTTCCTCGTCAACACCGAGCTAGAAGCGAGAACTCATCTTTACGTCGTGAGTACATTGCACTGCCTGACGGTATAAAGTAAAGAAACGGCTTGGTATTATATTACTGCTGGGCATAGGTGTCTCCCCGTTTTTGGAGAGAAGGATTGGAGCGAAGACCTACCACGCTGCTTCAATGCGATAGATTGGTAGGTTATATGTTTCTGCCCGTTGGCGCATTGGGTAGTGACCCTACTACCTTCAGCTCCGCAGGTCGCGGGTTCGATTCTCGAACAATTTGTTGGTTCTTCGAGCCTGGGTGTATATTTGTATTTAAGTATGTATCTAAAATTTTATACGTAGTATATCTACCTGTTGTCCGTCACTCATAAAACAAGTATTAGGTTACTTACTTTGGGGTCGACTACCGTGTGTGTAAGTGTCCCATATAATTATTTATTATTGTTTACTGCAATATTCTCTAGAAATATGCAGATTTGAGTGTGAGTCTGAGGGTGTTGTGTTTGCAAGTCTGTCGATACTGCGAACGTGTGTACAACTGTGCTATGAGCGTGCGGAAAAAGGTGCTACGAGGATGGCAATTAGGGTACTACGAACGTGCATACTTGGGTGCTTTGGGCGTGGGTCTAAGGGAGGTGTGAGCGGGAATTTGACAGTGTTATGGGCGTAAGTCTAGGGGAGATGTGGACATGAGTATGAGGGTTTTGTGGGTATGAGTTAGAAGGTACTGTAGGCGTGAGTCTGAGGGTTCTTTGTGCGTGAGTCCGAGAGTGCTGTCTTTGCAAGTCTGTCGGTGCTGCGGGCGTGCGTGCTAGGGTGCTACGAACGTGTGTACAACTGTGCTATGAGCGTGCGGACAAAGGTGCTACGAGGATGACAAATAGGGTGCTACGAACGTGCATACTTGGGTGCTTTGGGCGTTGATCTAAGGGAGATGTGAGCGTGAGTTTGACGGTGCTGTGGGCGTAAGTCTCGGGGAGATGTGGACATGAGTATGAGAGTTTGATATGTTCACACATGTGGGTATGAGCTACAAGGTGCTGTAGGCGTGAGTCTGAGGGTTCTTTGTGCGTGAGTCTGAGGGTGTTGTGTTCGCAAGTCTGTCGATGCTGCGGGCGTGCGTGCTAGGATGCTGCGACGTGAGTGCTCGAACAATCAATTAGTGCTTAGATTATCTCCTAATCCTGTTCAGGCAGGGGATGCGGCGAGCTTCTATTCCCAGTGGAAAGACACGCGGCTTCGTACGGAGCACTACGGGAACGCCCAGGAGCAGGGCTACGTTGCGGGCGCCAACATGACAGGATACTGGACTCCCTGCAATATGGAGCCGCATTTCTATCTGCACCTTGGAGATGAAGTGAACATGGAGGTGAGGATGGATATGACCAGTGTCAAGCTTGATCTTAAATCAGAAATGGATTTTACTTATTTTACTCAAGATTGTCAAGACTAAAATTAGTCTAGATATTGGACAGTCATTTTTAACCCTTCGAACGATAGGTTCCCTTAGGTGACCATAAAACTAATGTTTGACAGGTGCGGATCTCTTCGAACAACATCAAACATCACTATAGTAATCACACGAATATGAGGGTAGATTCTAATAACTAATGAATGTATGTAGAATATGAATGTAGGTAGGTAGACGCGGGTCTACCGTAACAATATTAGAACGGCACAGTAACACTAATTATACCTTTTTGTTCAACCAAGACAGGTTGTAACACAATCTAAACGCGGGAGCGTTTAATAATCGTACAAGTGTCGTTAAAACGAGACTCCAAGCGATGATACTTCCAGCAGCGTGACAGTCTAATAACCATAAGAGTCGAGTGACAACAAGACTGACTTCAATATGGCGGACTGCATGTTTTATAACTAATTTTCGCTCCAAAAGCAAGTTCCCTTCCTTGATATCGCCACGTGATTGTAGTGTTGCCAACTTTCATTCCTAACAATACATATATTGTATCGCCTCGCCATATGGAATGCCAGTCAAGCTATAATCAAAACCATGCCACGACAGTTAAAGAAAGAAAGAAAGTATATATACTTTACATGTATCTCTCAGTCAGGCCGAGCAATGGCGGTTTCTGCTCCAAATGATTTCAATAAAGACTAGCTGCTGCTGACCCGGCGAACTTCGTACCGCCTTGAATGAGCCATGCTAATAATCCAGTCTAAGCTTACCTAACTAATATTTAATTTCAAAATACACCCTGTTTGTTGGGCATGGACAATTTTTATGAGAAACAGAAACCATAGCAGAACTACTTTGCTATAATGCGCGTGTGTTAAGCGAATGTATTCAGTGCTAAGTGTATGAAGCAGGCAAAATTGACATGCAGGAGTGAGTTTTTCTATTAAAACTCATGTGTCTAATTGATAATTGCAATTTATCACACGCTTTTCGGTGAAGGAAAACATCGTGAGGAAACCTGCATAACTTTAGAGAATTCTGGGGATATGTGTAACCTACCAATCCGCATTGGAGCAGCGTGGTAGGTCTTAGCTCCTACCCTTCTCTTCTGAAATGGAGAGAGGAGGCCTTATGCCCAGCAGTGGGATTGTAATGGGTCGTTACTTTACTACACATGCAGGATAAGTCACCAGCAACAATGCACAAAAGCAATACACACAACCACCACTAAAATCTCCACGATTGCTTCTCCCCAAAACCGAAGCATCATCGGGAACAAGGCTCCACGACAAAATCGGTATGCATTTGCTCAACCCGCACGGATTATAGCAAAATAGTTCTGTTATAGTTTCTGTAATATGGAATTCCGCAAAGTAACACCTGCTTCTATAAATCATTGTATGAGAAATAATCGTTGCTTTTTTATTTTCTCACATTTTTCTCATATTTTATGGCCTTTCAAACCTTCCAAGGACTTCAACATTTATTTCAAAATCGAAATTAATCAAATCGTTTAAACTGTTTAATCGTTTCGACTGGCCCGTTGGCGCTGTGGGTAGTGACCCTGCCTTCAGCTCCGCGGGTCGCGGGTTCGATTCCCGCCGAGGGCCAACATTTTCTATAAACAAATTGTTGGTTCTTCGAGCCTGGGTGTGTATTTGTATTTAAGTATGTATTGAAACTTATATATGTAGTATATCTACCAGTTGTCCGTCACCCATAACACAAGTATTAAGTTACTTACTTTGGGGACGGACGACCGTGTGTGTAAATGTCCCATATATTTATTTATTTTATTTTATTTGTTATCAACTGTTAGTATAAACGCCTTTTCATTTTTGTATATTTGAAAGCGATCTTGTTGTATCTCGGAGACAAAATGTTTCGAGATTCGATAAGAGACGCTATAGATATTCTTCTTCTTCTTCTTCGTCAACCGATGTACGTCCACTGCTGGACATAGGTCTCTTCACGGGATCTCCATACCATACGATCTTCCGCCGCCTGGATCCAGAGGCTCCCTGCGACCTTTTTGAGGTCGTCTGTCCACCTCGTTGGGAGTCTGCCGAGTCGCCATTCTAACACTTTGAGACCCCAACGTCCATCGGTTCTCCGCACTATGTGCTCCGCCCATCGCCACTTCAGCTTCGCGACACGCTGAGCTATGTCGGTGACTCTAGTTCTTCTACCGATCTCCTCATTTCTGATTTGATCACGTAGAGAAACCCCGAGCATAGCTCGCTCCATCGCCCGCTGAGTGGCTCTGAGCTTTCTTACGAGGCCCATAGTCAGCGACCACGTTTCAGATCCGTATTCTATAGTGTATAAACACAATAGAAAACAAACCGTCCCCGCCATTTATCGGCCTATAAAAGTAGCACGTAAATAATTATAGCAATCAAGTGTATGTAAAGAGGTTTCGCTATTGTCCGATAGATGGCTTATTGTCTGCAATCAGGTTTATAATGTCGTGCTATGAAGTTTATTTTATGACTGTATATAGGTTTTACATATTTTGTAAATAAACGTTTGCGAGTCCGATACAGTCCACCACAGCGCGTCGCTTTAAGCCGAGGTCCGGCCTCACAGGAGGCACCCTTAAGGCGACACTCCCAGGATGCTGCGAGCATCGTTCGAGACTCGCTCTCCCAGTTTACACCCCCGGCGATGCTTCTGCGCTCGCCACTCTCCCGGTGACGCTGTAAGAGCCATTTCGGCTAACAGCATTAGTTAGTGTCCGAAAAAAAAAAAAAATAAATAAATAAACGACTTCTAACTGGCATAGTCTTTTAATTGGGTTACCATCCAAGCGAGACAGTGCAGTGAAACTTAAATATATAGATATTGGCTGTTTGTAATATAAGTCTTTGCGCAGGCTGTAGGAGAAGTAGGTGCCTGTATGCCCACGGTGGCTCTGTTCAAGCCGTGCAGCGAGGACAGCAAGCCGCAAGCACCAGCTGCTGGCGAGGGCGAGCGACCCTGCTTCAAAAAGTGAGTCTTTTATCTAAAACTTTGTACAAGTAAAGTAACGGCCTGTTATTATCCCACTGCTGGGCAAAGGTCTTCTCTCGTTTCGTTTTAGGAGAGCAAGGTTGGAGCTACACCTACCATCCTGCTCAAATGCGGATTGGTAGGTTACACATATCCCCAGAATTCTCTAGAGATATGCAGGTTTCCTCACAATGTTTTCTTTCACCGAGAAAGTATGAAGAAGGTATGATAAATTGCTATTATCTTACATACATAAATTTAAACAGATAACCTCATTGGTGCCTGCCAAGGATTTGAATCCGTTACCTCTCGAAAGAGGTAGAGTCGCACGGTCTCAGCGCTGGGCTAGCGCAAAAAAACAAATAAAAGTTTTTAATTTTCCCCATTTCACCTTTTTACATCTTGGGCGCAACATTGCATAAAAGTGTATTTCAATTTTCAGCAGTTTCCTTTTGTATTTCGTTAGCCCAGCAAAAATATGTAACCTTAGTCCTATTCAATTCAAATTCAAAATATTTTTTATTCAAGTAAACTGGTAATCAAGTGCTTTTGAATCAACATCTACTGCTGGTTCGGAAAGCTGTTCCTACCGAGAAGAATCAGCAAGAAACTGGACGGTTGCTCTTTTCAAAGAATAATTCTTATTACTAGTTACATATAGTTTTAAAAAGCTGTGATAGCCTAGTGGTGAGACCGTGCGACTCTCTAAAGACGACATAGGTTCAAACCCCGGGCAGGCACCAATGAGTTTTTCTATTAAAACTTATGTGTCTAATTGATAATTGCAATTTATCACACGCTTTTCGGTGAAGGAAAACATCGTGAGGAAACCTGCATATCTCTAGAGAATTCTGGAGATATGTGTAACCTACCAATCCGCATTGGAGCAGCGTGGTAGGTCTTAGCTCCAATCCTTCTCTCCAAAAACGGAGAGAGGAGGCTTTAGCCTAGCAGTGGGCATAATAACAGGCTGTTACTTTTACTTACTTTACTAATGTCTTCTACAGGATTTAAGAGTTGGAAATATCCACGCATTCTTATCTTCTAAGTAATCCTCAACAATATAGTAGGCTTGCTGGATTTACCCCTTTTTTAATAGAGTTTTTAAACTGCTGTAATCGTAATGTTAAAGTCGATTTCGGAATTTTATTATAGGATCTATGCCCAAACCCACAAACGACTTATGTAAGGCGCAACGCAGGACCCGTAAGCTAATGTCGGTTCCTACTTTGTCTATTATATAAATCGCCAATCCTTGTATAATTATGTCATATTGTCAGATATCATACGGTGACTCGGTATAACGTGTATAATTGTTAGACATAATTATAATAATCAGATATAAATTATATATTATAAATAAATACATTAATGTGCATAGAATAATAATGAAGAAGTATTTTGTCTACAATATTATGTTATCTGTCATTTGGTGGGTAGAGGAATAAAACCGAATGAATGAGGGTAAAATATTGTGACCCGAGTCTTGTTCGCGAGCGACATTCAACAGTTTAGTCAGTCCAATACCACCTCGAGGTGTCCATACGTTTTAAAGTGCTGTGACGTTGTGTGTTGATTTGGTTACCGATATTGAGTATTTCGTGTTGTTAGAATCTAACGTCAAATAGTTAATATTCGCGATAAGAGCAACCATTGAGTTTCTTGCCAGTTCTTCTCAGTGGAGGACAGCGCATTGACCTGGCTTAATGATTCCAAATTATTATTAAATCAGTCAATACTTGTTTAGCGTGTCCAATATGTTATAGTTGTACGGTTATCTGTTGGTGACGTATTATTTGGTAACATTTTCTATGAGAGAACGTTAGAATTATGAGTCGAATTCCGGCCGTAGCTAACAATTATGTGTATTGTTATGTACAAAAATTGTCTTATGTATAAAAATAAACTTATGTTTAAAAATAATTTCGCATATTCATTAAACGACTTAATTCATCAGGGCAGACGAGTACAAAAACAGATACAAGCGTGGTCTCCTGTTCTACCTACGAGATGAGACCATAGTGGGCATGGTCTTTTGGAACCTTCCTCCCGTTGACGATCGATACGGCGTCGCTACTGAGGTGATCAATTTTTATAAAACTTATACAAATTGTCCGTCTCTTATAATTTAACGCTAAATTCATTAAGCCATATTGATAATATTTAGGACTAAACCTTAAAGTCATCTTAATAAATGATGATTGTCTGTATGTTTTTTATAGACTTCGATACACCTGCACCGATTTCAATGAAATTTCCAGACAATCTTTAAAATTCAAAAGTAATAATAAGATTATTTTGCTATCGCAAAGCTTTGCGATTTTATCGTGGAGTCTATCTCCTGGTGATGCTTCGGTTGCGGGGCGAAACGATTGTTGAGTTTGTGATAGTGAACGTGTGTAGTGCTTGTGTATTGTGGTGGAAGTTTTGGAGGTTTGTGCATGTGTTTTTACAAATCCTGCACGTATCGGGCATGAAAATACTGATAGTCCACTATACATTAAACACTATATATTTTTTCTATTTACTGTATCGCGGATTATAGCAAAATAATCTTATTATTACTTTTGTATTATGGATCTCCGCAAAGTAACGCATAATTCTATAAATCTTTAAAATATCCCAGCGGATGATCCTGTTAAGTTTGGTGGCGATCGAAGCATTTTATAAACTGTTGAGTTCTGTTTCAAGCGTAATTCGAAACTAGACTGAGCCTCAGCAACACACAGCTGGACAGTTAGTATAGAATTAAAAAAAACAGTTTTTCATTGTACAGAAAAATCGAGGCTAACAAATTCGCAGATACAACTTAGTAAGAAACTCATTGGTGCCTGCCCTGACTTTGAACTCGTGGACCCTTATACAAAGTTCCTTAAAGCTACAACAAATAGACCTTTATTTCCTCTAATAGATACTGCACGCAAAACCTTCGTACAAGGACATTAACTTAATAGCCGAGCTCTTTGGATTCTCGGAGACCAAGTGCGATTATCTCAGCGAGGAGCAACTCAAGGAGCCTGGACCCTGCATCCAGAAGTAATAAACCAACTTTTCTGTATGACCCTTAACAGCTACTGCAGCTGGTTTCATGATGACGGAACTATAGTAATACTTACTCTGGCAATTTATACGTGCAGGATTAGTCAATTATCAAACCGAATCTAATCAAAATAGACTACTACGAAATACAGTACTTTTACATTAATCAGATTTAATAAAGCTGCTACTGGTCTGGAATGTTGTTCTTACCGAGAATTAGCAAGCAACTCAGCGGTCTTTTAAACATTCTCAAACATTTGGTTAAATCTTAGTAAAACTTTAGAAATTGGCCTTTTTTAGTTAGTGCAAGTAGTAGCAATAAAGCCGTCATATGTCCCAGAATACTGGAGAAGCGTCAGAGGATTTATCTCATATAAAGAAAAAAGTTGAGAGGTCTGGTGAGACTGTATGACTTTTCAAAAGATACGGTTTCAAAACCCGAAAAACATAAGCGACGTTGTCTATTAAAACTTGATACTAGTTATTTATCAGACCCAGGGCCCAAAACCTCGTCGTTAGCTTACCTTGAAGAATGTGACGTCATCCGTGCCGCCATATTGTTTGCCCTTGATCGGGAGCCGAGGCGTCCTCGATGTATTATTGTATGTGTGTGTGTGCGTGGCCGTGTGTACTCGCTTGTTTCTATGCTGCCGGAATAGCCGGGTCTCCCAGAAGGCGGGAATCGAACCCCGGTCTCCCGCTGGTGCACAAATAACGACACAAGCTACTCGCAATACAAACCACAGCCGGTCAGTAACCGATCTATCGCCCAACACCGCGCTCCGATAGTTTATATCGCTTAACAGCTATTGGTTCAATAACGCACGCACAAGTATAACCTCACTTATCACGTGTTGAATAATTAATTAGAATTCATTTAACACGCGCTTTTGCACTTAACTCGCCCTAAATTCGCCCGGCCGAAAAGTACTAAATTCACAAGTTCACAAATATTTCGCCCTCGTGTACGCGACGTCGTACGCATCGCCGCCGAGACAACAAACGTGGATTCAGTACGATGACGAAACCGTGACTAACCGCTCAAGCCGAACGCATGAAGGAACGCGTTCAATTACCTGCCTGCTCGCGCGCATTTATTTTAAACACTTTGAACATCAAGAATTAACCAGAATATCCCTGGAGAATTTCGGGACTTTATAAACTTACAATCCACACTATTATAAATTCGTAAGTCTCTCTGTTTCACTTGCATGGCTTGCATGGAAAACTATAATAAATAGGACAAATAAGTGGATATTTTAACGACAGCCAGTCTACTATTGAGACTCAAACGACTATTAGATGCCTTGATATTGAGGTTGTGAGCTGATCTGATGTGTGTTGTATTGATGTCTGAATCTTACACAAGTTAATATCCCTGGAGAATTTCGGGACTTTGTAAACTTACAATCCACACTATTATAAATTCGTAAGTCTCTCTGTTTCACTTGCATGGCTTGCATGGAAAACTATAATAAAAAGAACAAATAAGTGAATATTTTAAGCCAGTCTACTATTGAGACTCGACCGACTATTAGATGCCTTGATATTGAGGTTGTGAGCTGATCTGATGTGTGTTGTATTGATGTCTGAATCTTACACAAGTTATGTAATATTAAAAATCCTTTATTCTAATAAAAATTTTGTTTCAGTCGGCGATTTGCGTGAACACAATTACAAGCAATGGATATTTGGCTGATATATAATAAAATTATTTAGTTATTAGTGATTTATTTTAACTATTGACCTGAGGTCCCTGGTGTTTTGGCCTTTTTTCTAAATTTCTGTGTGTTTCAACGAATTTACACAAAACCCTAACAAATTATATAATCAAACTCTATCTAATAAGATATTAACATCTGGTAATTACTTTTTGAGTTTATCGTGAACATACATACAAACAAACGTGGCATGGGACTTTTATATATAAGATTCTATAATAAAATTCCGAAATCAATTTTGGCCATGCCATTACAGCGGTTTAAAAACACTGTTAAAAAGAGGCTGATACAGAAAGCCTACTATACTGTTGAAGATTACTGAGATGATAAGGATGTGGGGATATAGCTGTACTTCTACGCTGTACAAGACAGTAATGACTAAATGCAACTAGTTATAAGAATAATGATTTGAAAAGAGCTACCGCCGAGTTTCTTGCTGGTTTTTCTCGGTAGGAACAGCTTTCCGAACCAGCAGTAGAGTTGACGATTTTAAAGCACTTGTGTATAAGTTTACTTGAATAAAGAATATTTTTAATTTGAATTAGAATTAAAATTAGTTTTTGAGTTTATTGTGAACATACATACAAACAAACGTGGCATGGGATTTTTATAACGGTAAATTAGAATATAAGGATTCATTTCATACACAGCCTCGTACCAAAAATTCAATGATTGCTGAAACTTCTATTAACTTTTAAAACTTTTGTTTTGCAGAGCTTCATTACTTTCTTTTCTAAAGCTATATTCGGAATAAATAAATTGAATCCATAGAAACACAAAGATTTCAAAATCCAGACAAATCAAATTTGACGTATGGTCATAACTATGATAGCTGAACGGTGAGCATAAAGTAAACGGCCTGTTACTATCCCACTGGTGGGCTAAAGTCTCCTCTCTCCGTTTCTGGAGAGAAGGGTTGGAGCTAAGACCTACCACGCTGCTCCAATGCGGATTGGTAGGTTACACATATCCCTCAAATTCTGAAGAGATATGCAGGTTTCCTCACGATGTTTTCTTTGAAGGAAAAGCTTGTGATAAATTGCAATTATCAAACTCGTGTTCCCCTCGAAAGAGTCACATGGTCTCTTCGCTGGGCTATCAGCTAGGTTGTTCGGTAAGTCTATATTCATGAAATTACGGACTAATCCGCTATAGGTACTTCTGCGATCATGGGAAGATAAATGAATAATATATGCGACTCTTACACAGCTTAGGTGAGCATGGAGTTATTAACTTGGAGTAGGGGTGCCATGGGGAGGCCTGTTAGTGGAACAATAAATAATTAGAGGAAAGATGAAACTCATATTTTAACTCATAGGCGATGTATATAATAGACAAAGTAAGAACTGACATAAGCTTGCGGTTCCTGCTTTGCGCCTTGGAAAAGTCTTTTGTGGGTTTGGTTATAAGATAATAATAAAATCCAGCAATCGATTTTATCTTTACCACTACAGCAGTTTAAAAACGCTATTAAAGAGAGGCTGATACAAAAAGCCTACTATACTATTGAGAATGATAAAGACGATAAAAAGCGTTGATATAGCTACTCCTCTACCCTGTACAAGTAATAACCAAATGTAACTAGTTAAAAGAATTTTATTTGAAAAGAGTAACCACCGTGTTTCTTGCTGGCTCTTCTCGGTAAGAACAGCTTTCCGAACCAGCAGTAGTTTTTGGCGATTCAAGAGCACTTGTTTACAAGTTTACTTGAATAAATAATATTTTAAATTGAATTAAATATTGCTTCATATGTGACGTGCCTCATATACCATCTATAAAAATCTGCGAGATACCTCTGAAAAGAGTATCCCAATTCAAATATCTAGGACACGTCGTTCCAATGACCTCACCTCAAGGACAATGACGATCTGGAAAGAGAGAGAAGGGCGTTGTCAGTAAGAACTAATATGATCGCCCGTGTGTTTGCTCGTTGTTCAAAAGAAGTTAAAATTACGCTCTTTAGAGCATACTGTACTTCATTA
Organism: Morpho deidamia; assembly: GCA_947086505.1. NCBI lineage: Eukaryota > Metazoa > Arthropoda > Insecta > Lepidoptera > Nymphalidae > Morpho > Morpho deidamia. The sequence goes on from CAMTZC010000009.1 coordinate 885,504, forward strand.
TACACGAGCAGCCTATGGGAAAATTTTTCCAAAAGGTCGTACGACGCCCATCGAATTCAATATAATAATGCATTCAGGATGCTGCTGGGGCGGCCACGTTTCTGCAGTGCGTCAGGGATGTTCGCGGAAGCACGAGTAGATTGTTTTTACACAACTTTACGTAAAAGATGCACTTCCCTGATTCGCAGACTGAGGGCAAGCAGCAACAGCATCCTGAAGATGATAGCTGAGAGGCTAGACTGTCCGTATGTGAACCGCTGCTCTAGGATTCACATCGAGTATAGTAATAAGTAATAAATATGTCGTATAAGTAAATAAGTAGTAAATAAATAAGTAGTATAAGTGACTAACATTAGTTTTTAAATATCATTGTATTACTAACATTTTGAGTCATTGTAACTTGCAGTAATAAAAATATTATTATTATATAGTTCATCTTTGTATGATCACATATATAAAAGATAGAGACAGATAGATACACCCTCATTTACTTTCTCTATATCGTAATATGGCACATTTATTACGTTTACCATTTCATGGATATTCTGTACATTTTTCTAGAACTTGTCATAGAACTAAAAGTCATAACTCGACGTCTACTTTTAATTTGTTTGACTTGTCAAACAAATTAAATTGCAGCAAAAAAGTAATTGCTGCTGACTGTACGTCTTCCGCAGCCGCTTTTGTTTCGCTAATTAACTTAGATTTTAAAATGAATACTAATTGTTGGAGAAATTCTAGGTTATATTTACTTATAAGTTAATATTATTTATTTTTAAAGGAAAACATAAGAGTTAACACGAAACTATAGTTTTGAATTCGAATACCATATCAATTGAGAGCTGTGATAGCCCAGCGGTGAGACCGTGCGACTCTTTCGAGGGGAACACGAGTTCAAACCCGGGGGGCACCAATGAGTTTTTCTATTAAAACTCATGTGTCTAATTCATAATTGCAATTAATCATACGCTTTTCGGTGAGAGGATAATCGGTCTGCGACAGTGATTACTGCGCTGTGGTACGAGTGCTGGGACTCTGTAATGGTGAACTCTTGCGAGTCTCATGTGAATGATGCCAATCAAGACCAGCTTGGCACAACTGACTTCCCTCGAGACCAAGGACCCCCGGTGAGTAAGCTGCGATAGCCTAGCGGTAACACCGTGCGAATCTCTAGAGACGATCATGGGTTCAAACCCCGGGCAGGCACCAATGAGTTTTTCTTAAAACTAGCCTTTAAAACTTATATGTTTAATTGATAATTGCAATTTATCACACGCTTTTCGGTGAAGGAAAACATCGTGAGGAAACCTGCATATCTCTAGAGAAAGAGCTAGCCCAGCTGTGGGCATAGTAACAGACCGTTGCTTTTCATTTACAAGTTTTAATAGAAAAAGTCATTGGTATCTGCCCGGGATTAGAACTCGTAACCACCTTGTAAGAGGCGTACGGTCCCACAGCTATGACAGCTCCTCCGGTGGCTCTAACCATTAAGTTATCACGGCTTTCTAATTAATTTATTAATTACACACCCTTTCCGTGTTTATAAAATAACAATGAAAAATGTTCTACAAACAAGTTTTCATTGCGTTGTGGTTAAATCTTTTAAAACGCTAATGAAGGCTGGCATGTTTATATTTTCTTTTTAAACCAGTTTGCAAGATTTTTGCTTTACTTCAGATTTAATTTTATATAAAACAATACACCTTAAATTAATATTTCAATAATATTGGATTTAAAAAATTGCGTAATTATATCTCAGAACCATCTATACTAATATTATAAAGAGGAAAGATTTGTATGTTTGTATGCATGTGTCTATGTGTGTATGTTTGTAATGTTTTCACGCAAAAACTGCTGGACCGATTTTAAACATTCTTTCACCATTGGAAAGCTGCTTCTTCACTACTATTATGTGAGTTATGGTTAAATAAAAATGTTATAAGTAATAGGCATAAAGAAAGGAAAATATGAAGTACCGGACAATATATATACTGTATTTCGCTCCCCCGTTATATATTATTCCCCGTAGTATATGTGGGCGCTGTTATAGCAACCATTGTAAATATCAAATTGTAAATTTCAGTTGCGACATCTATCGAACATAAATGAATATACCTGATGAATTTATATTAGTCTTTTTAAATATTTAAGATTAATTGTTACATAAAAAATATAACATTTGAATTGTTTAATTAATTTAGGATTAATTAAGCAATTAAAATATTTATATATGCTTTTCACAGGTTCTTATTTATAGAATTTTGGTCATAATAGTTCTCATATATAAAATTACATTGTTATTCACTAATTATTATATATTGTTAGCAATTTTAACATTTATATAATAATTGTAATAATAATATCGTATTGATATTAATTATTGTATTAAGTTAAGCGTATTTGGCAGTTTAAGTATTGGCATTAGCCTCAAGTTGAGGGGATATTAAAAAAGGATAGGTTAATTCATTTTGGCGGCATTCTGGTGTGACGAAAAATAATTAATATAAAAGTAATTACGCGTAATAAAGTGTTTAAAGAATGGTTTTGATATATTATTGGAAACCTTTATAAGTATTTTAATAATATAGACAAAATCTATAAATAATAGTTTAATAAATTATCAGTTATTGTATTTGTAAAGATTAGATTCATTTAAAACTAGTATTATTTTGATAATATTAATAACTATCTTTCACTAAGTAAAATAATTTATAAATGTAAATTATATAAATTTGTTTAAAAATAATATTTCTATATATTACAGCTATTTAAGACTTTACTTCACATTTCCATTAATTTTATAATAAATAATTTAACATTTGACTACATATTTCCCTCCGCTTATTTAGTTTTATATTAAATAAAAATATGAAAGTATTACAAACTGTGTAATAAAAGGGTGAGTGTTTAAATTAGAAAATTGACTGTATTTGTAATTTATAACTGTTCAAAATATATTGAGAAAATGGTAACTAAATCGATTGTAAGTAGTATGATTTTATTTTAAAAATGGCGGTCGGCATTTTTATGTGTTATTGTTAGACTAGTTCCAAGTTTTAATATAATAAAAGTGACTTGTAGTAAATTTATTGTGGCTTTTATTCAGTGTTGTGACGAAGTTAATATCAAAGACTACAGTGTACATATTGAAAGTTAATATGAACTCATTCAGACAGCGTAACCACGCGCCGACATATATTAGCTAAGGTATTTTTCTTTGTGATTATACTCACTCTTACTTGCCTACTCTAACCTGTTAATAGTATGTAGTAAACTAAATATACATTTGTTATTCATCACGTCATATCATTGAACACCTTCGGCTCCATTGCGTGCCGTTCCCACCACCAGAAACGCAATACTCATCAATATTCGTCCAGCGGATTGACCGTAAAAACTCAACATACAGTCAGACTTAAACAAATATATTTTTCTAAGGATAATGTCAGAGTAAGATTTACAAAGTTCTCCATTATATCACATATGTAGGCTCATGAATATCGCCTAACAAGAGATGTAGGACTATTTGTCACCTCGGAACGTCTCTAGAGTGCGCGTTACCCTGAACTTGTAAGTGCTTTACATTTGTGTTTTACACGATTTACATATTTTTCTTTATGATAATGGTCGTACGAGACGCGAGAAAATATAACTGGAGGGTAGTGCATGAATTTGTTATCAAATGAACGTACATATTTCCTGTATGTAATTTGTTTCGGCAAATGCAGAGATGCGTGATTGTTTTTATTTGGGCTTATCTACCGTGCTTGTATCCAACGTTGGATACATTTGTCTGTGATTCAAATTTAATTAAGCAACTTAATAAAATTTCATATCCCTACTTTTGACCGTTGAAGAGTTGCCTTGTCTAAAATAAGTAAGTTGTTCTAAAATGTTTAGTCGCAAGCATTTGTCCCAGGAGTGCAGGATTTCGAAGCAATGGTCGTTAAGAACACTATTATCGCCTTCTAACAAATGTTTAGTTTAATGTGATTATTCCTGAAAACGGCTATATATTCTTTAAAACAGTTTTCAAAATTACGACCCGTCTGACCCACATATGTATCCTATCATTGCATTCAAGATATTTTATTTTATAAAAGTGGTGATATATGTGATAGGCCACACTACATTTAGCATTATATACTCAAACTCAAAATATTCTTTATTCAAGTAGACTGTTTACAGTACTTTTGAATCGTCAAATGTTTTCAAGAAGTTACCACTGATTCGGAAGTTTGCTCCTACCGAGAAGAACCAGCAAGAAACATTTTTTTTAAATATTTTTTTTTTATAATTTAATTGATGGTTACAAATTAATCGTTGCAGCTTGGTGTGTAGCTGACTGCAGTTAAGATATGCTACTATCAATCAAATAATCTTCAATTGTATAGTAAGCTTTATGTAGCTGCATCGTTATATATTTTCTATTTACTTTATCGCGGATTATAGCAAAATGATTTTATTATTACTTTTAAATAAAACCTTTTAAAGGTAGATACCAATTCCTTTCTTTATGAAAGTCAAAAGCATCATAATATTTTACGTTCAGCTCTCAGGGAAGTCTACGTTGGCCCTAATAAATGCAACCTTAATTGCGAATCGAGTGTCCCGGGAGCGTGAGGAAAAAACACGTCGGAAGTTGACCTTTTTTAACGTTGTTCGCCGTTGACCAAATTGAATTTGGTGCGAAGATAAAAATTATTCCGTCCCCTTCACTACAACTTCCTTTGAAATCGTCGTTCGAGCGTTGTTGGCAGACTGAGTTTCAATTAACACGCTCAGAATATTTTATATTAAGAAAAACAAAGTACTTTTACAAATTTATTATATATTAGTTATTCAATCTTAATTAATCTCAATTAACTTTAACTTTACAGTAGTTTAAAAAAACTATTCAAAAAAGGTTAATTCAGAAATTGAAGATTACCTAGAAGATAAAAATGCGTGGATATACTTTCTCTTCAACCCTTACAAGACATTTATAACTATATGTAACTAGTGATAAGAATTATTGTTTGAAAAGAACAACCGCCGAGTTTCTTGCTGGTTCTTCTCGGTAGGAACAGCTTTCCGAACCAGCAGTAGAGTTGACGATTCAAAAGCACTTGTTTACAAGTTTACTTGAATAATAATATTTTGAATTTGAATTTGAATCATAATCTTTCAGTCAAACATCGAAATCTTTAAAAAATACTTGAACAAAATATCTTGCAGCGATTTCCTCACAGTTTATTCATATTTGCTCGTTCAAATATGACACTAAATGCATTAAAGAGACCGGCTGCAAGCTAAAATGATTTCATCTCGCTTAAACCTTGTTTGGGTTTTTCTCGACGAGTTTAAAACAAGTATAAAGCGTGTCGGGGCCTATTTAAGTTAGATTCTCTGTGCCGGATATAACTGTTCTCAAGTTTTCCTTTTGGCACAGGAAATTTATCGTAAGATGTTTTAGGTGTGGATATAAGAAGTCCTTCATCATCCTCCTGCCCTTATCCCACTCTAAGTGGGATCGGCACAACATGTTACAAACATTTTGTTACATGATTTGGCTTCATATTTTACGACTGGGCGCCTGCCTGACGTCAACTTACCTTAGTCGCCTTTTACGAGATCTCGGTAAGAAATGAGGGTGGTCTATTCCATGCAGCCGGATACTACACGACGGGTCGACTTACCTTAGTCGCCTTTTACGACACTTCGGCAAGAAATGAGGGAGATCTATTCTACTCAGCCGGATGCCACACGGCGGTTCGACTTACTTTAGTCGCCTCTTACGAAACCTCGGTAAGAAATGAGGCTAGTCTATTCTACTCAGCCGGATAACACACGGCATAAGAAATACCTTATAAAATAGTATGTCTATAGGATATTTATATTTGAAAAGAGTGACCGCCGAGTTTCTTGCTGGTTCCTCTCGGTTAGAGCAGCTTTCCGAACCAGTCGTAGCTTCATTTTAATTTTAATTTGACGATTCAAAGTGCTTGTAAAGGCCAATTTGAATAAAGACTTATTTGAATTTGAATTTATATGTGAATGCATATTAATATCATTTTTTATGAAATTTAGTATAATAGAAGCTTTTATATCAATATAATAATATAAATAATATAAATAAGATATAATTGGTAAGCTGACTTTGTTTTTTAATAAGTATAGATTCGTATTTAAAAAAATAATATCCTTCGTCTCAAAACTAAGTTATAACAACACATGAAATGTTAAATCTAGGTCGTTTGGGAGTTCAAGATAAACAATATGTCACTTCTTGACATTCAGACCTGACGCCTTTATCTATAGAGTCCGTTTAAAACAGAACTCGCCCGCGTTCTATTCTTTGACCTTGTTCCTGATAACAAGGGACTGATAACGTCATTCGCATTAAAATGATATTTATATTGAAGAATTACTAAACGTAGCATGAATTACTAGAATTGTAACTTAGTAAAGTAAAGTAGTAAAGTAGCAGCCTGTTACAATCCCACTGCTGGGCATAGGCCTCCTCTCTCCGTTTCTGGAGAGGAGGGTTGGAGCTAAGACCACGCTGCTCCAATCCGGATTCGTAGGTTACGCATATCTCCAGAATCCTCTAGAGATATGCAGGTTTCCTCACTATGTTTTCCTTCACCGCAAAGCGTGTGATAAATTGCAATTATTAATTAGACACGTGAGTTTTAATGAAAAACTCATTGGTGGCTGCCCGGGTTTGAACTCGTGTTCTTCTCGAAAGAGTCGCACGGTCTCACCGCTGGGCTATCACAGCTCTAGAGCTGTGAAATATATATTAATTTTTATTATTATTAATCGACGATTATAGCTAAAATAATTTCATTGTTACTTTTGTATTATGGATGCTTTTGTGTTAATCATAACTATTTATATTTCTCGCGACAATTAGCCTAATCTAGTTGCTTGCCATGATGCTGAGTCTTAATACCTTAGTATTAAGCGGGGTAATAATTTATTAATATGACATGTCTGGGGACCTCAGATTTCCCATTAGCCGATTTCAGTCGTCTTGAGTGAACTCTACTGAAATAATGACGGAAATCCAGCGACGTACTAAAGTGGGTACAAAGTTTTTGTCAAATAATTTTTACTTGTGACTTGATTCGTTCTTTAAATGTTAAAATAACCTTAATAATGTATGACGTAATTTTAGAAATAATAAAATCATTTTGCTATAATCTGCGATAAAGTAAATAGAAAATATATATTCCTAAATGTAGAGTGGACTATTCGTTTTTATACCAAGTAATACAGGATTCGTAAAAACCCATTCTCTAACCTCCACCACCGCCACCACAATACACAAGCACTACACCCGTTCACATCACAAACTCAACAATCGTTTCGCCCCTCATCCGAGCATCATCAGGAGTTAGACTTCACGTCAAAATCGCTAGACTAATTTTAATTTATCTTAATTTTTTCCAAACCCATATATTGACATGAGTTCTGAATATATATTTTTATTTTAATTCCCGACCTTATACTATCTTCTATACTTATAAAACAAAGTCCAAAAAGCTGTCTGTCTCTATGTAATCGATTTTCTTGAAATCTACTGAAAAGATTTTTGTACGGTTTTCACCAAAAGAGTGCAATACTTCCGGATGGTTTAGGTATATAGAACACATCGGTTTTATTTAAATTGTGTTGGAGAGATTGTGCAGTTGTTAAAAAACTTGCTTTCTGGGAGCTTTAATCGCGTGCGCTGCGTAAACCAGCAGAGATACGCTAAAGTAACGTACTAAAGAATTGTAGATCTATAAAACTACTACAAAAAAGTCCACGACAGCATGTCTCTATATGTTATGGTTCAGCCACAATAACTACTTTTATGTTTAAATTTTGAATCCAAAAACAAAATTGTGACGCTGATTTCCACGCAGGAGAAGTCGCTGGCACAGCTAGTACCTTTATAAAATTAAATCGATTATCCTTAACTATAGTTTCTTTAAATGTAGCATTAATTCGTCGGCCGTGCAACTGGGTGAATCTGTACTCAGTGTGAATTATGGTTAATATCAGTGTTCGGTGGACCTTTATCAATACATATAATAAAATCGTTGAGATGTCAAATCTGTACATTTAATATTCAAAAAAAAAAATTAGTGTAGTCGTCTCAAAATACGTTCCTAAACATGAAACAATAGTTTTTAAATTTTTTGTCGGTTTATCTGTTTGTCTGTTTGTCGGTTTGTCTGTATGTCTGTGCGTTTGTTCCCGCTAATCTCAGAAACCGCTGATCCGATTCGGACGCGGTTTTCACTAATATATAGTCGGAAGTCTCACTTAACATATAGGGTATGTTTTATTTCAATCGGTCAGCAAATAAAAAAGATATGTCAATTTTAAGGTGAAAGGTCGTATACTTTAATACTGGTACTTGCATTTTTAACGTTTTTCTCTGTTCCTGGAGCAATCTTTCTTACTGGATTTCATATGTTACCATGGCTAGGAGAATCACACATCTTTTTATGAGAACTAGGCTGGTCTGAAGCTGAATGTTTTGAAGAATTTTACATTTTAATTCCAGTTTTTAGGGCATTGTGCGTTTGTTTGCGCTTATATCAGAAACCGCTGATACGATTTGGATGCGGTTTTAACTAATGTGTAGTAGGAAGTCTCACTTAACATACAGGGTATGTTTTATTTTAATCGGTCAGTAAATAAAAAAGATATGTTAATTTTAAGCTGAAAGATCGTATACTATGATATATAAGCTGTGATAGCCCAGCGGTGAGACCGTGCGACTCTTTCGAGGTGTTCGCCAGTTCCCGGGTTCAAAGTGCCTAATTGATAATTAAAATTTATCACACACTTTTCGGTGAAGGAACACATCGTGAGGAAACCTGCATATCTCTAAAGAATAGTGGGGATATGTGTAACTTACAAATTCGCATTGGAAAAGCGTGGTAGGTCTTAGCTCCAACACGTCTCCTCAGAAACGGAGAGAGGAGGCCTTATGCCCAGCTGTGGGATTGTAATGGGCTATTACTTTACTACTTTACTTTATACTATTTATACAGGTACTTGCATTTTTTCCGTCTTTCGCCGTTCCTGAAGCAATCTTACCTGCTAGATTACGTATATTATTACCATGGCTAAGAGGAGCACAAATCTTTTTATGACAATGATTTATAGAAGCAAGCGTTACTTTGCGGAATTCCATATTACAAGCAATACAACAGAACTAACTACTTTGCTATAATCCGCACGGGTTAAGTGAATGCATGCAAAGCCAATGTGTATGAAGCAGGCAAAATCTACGCACCTTATACATGCAGGACCAGTCACCACATGCACCCCAAGGCGCAATTCACCAGCAACAACGCACACAAAAGCAGCACACACACCCACCACCACAATCTCGACAAAAATCGTACTGCCAAACTGTCGTGGAGCCTATCCTCCTGATGATGCTTCGGTTTCGGGGCGAAACGATCGTCGAGATTGTGGTGGTGGGTGTGTGTGCTGCTTTTGTGTGCGTTGTTGCTGGTGAATTGCGCCTTGGGGTGCATGTGGTGACTGGTCCTGCATGTATAAGGTGCGTAGATTTTGCCTGCTTCATACACATTGGCTTTGCATGCATTCATTTAACCCGTGCGGATTATAGCAAAGTAGTTAGTTCTGTTGTATCGCTTTTTATGACAATTAGGCCGGACTGAAGCTGACGTTATTGAAGAATTTCACATTTTTATTTTTATTTTTTGGCATTGTGCGTTTGTTTCTGCTAATCTCAGAAACACTGTTTAAACTAATATGTAGTAGAAAGCCTAATTTTTTTAGTTCCATTGGTCAGCAAATAAAAAAAATGACAACTTTAACTTGGAAGGTCGTTTACAATTATAATGGTACTTGCATTTTTTCCGTTTTCCGTCGTTTTTTATGAGAACAAAGCCGGTCTGGAGCCGTTTTTTTTATAAGAATATCACATTTTATATTCATCGTTAGTAATCATTGTTAATGGACGGTGAATATTTGTATGAAATTTTTTATTTCTTGAAGGCATTTACTTGAAATTCTGGATGAAACGTAACAATATAGGTATTAGAACGTATTGTATAAGAACAAAATATAAGATATTTTTTAAGCAATTTCTGCTTCAAGGTGGTGTAATATAGAATGGAATACTAGACGCTTAAATCAAAATAAATGTAAGGGGATCATTTGTATGGAGCTTTAAATCTTAATGATTTTTTAAAATGTGTTATTATTTCTGTAGGGAAAGAAATGGCCTGATACTATCTCCTATTCTGCACAAAGCCTCGGAGCTGTCTCCTTTAAAACGGTGACTGAAGCCTATATGCTATACCAGGCGGATTGATAGGTTCGACATATTCCAGAAATTGTCCAGGGATATGTAGATATTTATTTATTCATTTTGTCCATGTTTCACGAAACAGTACATGATGAATTTTAAGTATCAATTAAATAAATCCTTACTAATATTCGAAAGTCTGTCTGTCTGTCTGTATGTTACGTTTTCAATCGGCCAATCCGCTGAACCAATATCGATGAAATTTGCCACAATTATTCCTTATATACTGGGGTAATGTTAGCCCTATATGTATAGGCTATAGAAATTGTGTTAATTCAACATGAATAGGATGACATTAAAAACGCTATACGCTATCTATCATCAATATAATAATAAGTTTTTTTATTCACAATTTATCAAATTAAGTTTAAATTTAATTAATTTAGTTTATAAATATTAACGGCCTGGAATAGAGTCCTTGAAGGCAAAGTCAAATCGGAAAATAAAATAGGTTGTATTTCAGAGGTTAGTGATGTTTGGCTTACGTCGAAAGAGTTATTTTTGGAAAGTTTTTAAAATAAAATTTAGAAATCAAAATATTTTTTATTGTTTACTGAATAAAATTAACTTAGCTATTACAAAAAATAATAAATGTAAGTAATACGCGCTATTTCCTAAATTAAATAAACTATGCTTTCGAAAATACGTTCTCTCTGTCATCCCGAAATGTTATTAATGTAAATTGTTATTAAAATGTTATTAATATAAATAATAATTAATATAGTTAGCAATTTTTGCTTACACTAAATTAGCACACGTGTTTTTTTATTTAAAAGGGTCTGTCTACAAAGACAAGATTCAAGCTTAAAGATTGGACAAAAAGTACAAAGATTCAAGTAACTTAATTTTACTCACATAGGGAGTGCAATTCCAAAAAAGATTCACGACATATCGTATTATTTATGAAAGTACAGTAATGGTAATGTCATCCTATTCCTGTTGCATTAACAGGATTTCTATAGCTTTACCCGGTGTATAAGCATTTATTGTACCAAATTTTATTTTTATTGGCTCAGCTGATTCGGTGTGAAAACGTAACAGACAAGCGGATTTTCGCATTTACTGTTAACTATAACTTACATCAATTTTACATTTAAATAGCTCAGCTTCCTTATGTTATGCTATTCCTGTTAAATTAACAGGATTTGTAGAACTTATATAGCCTATAAGTTACCCTGATGTATAAGCATTAATTGTGCCAAATTTCATCGATGTTGGTTTAAGAGAAGTATTTTATATAAAAAGTAAAGATTACACTAAAAAGATATTAAACGAATGTTTAGAATTTTTGTGCAAATTTTTATATCATGTTTTTAATTTAATCAGTAGGCTGAATGGAGTCTCACATTGACAGATAAACTGAAAGAACTGCTGCCCACTAAGAGGTTTTACAAATTTCTTATGGTTTTGTTCGAATCTTTCCAGTGCAAATTAATATCTTTGATAAATAACAGTAATGGCATCAGGGAAATTAAATTTAAAATGGAATAGAAGATAGTAGTAGTATTCGAGTAGCGTAATAATTGTCATAGGAACTGCTATTTAACCCCCCGGATCGATTTGATTTTTGTGATGGAGATATTTTTAAATGCGGATACACGGTTGGATACGGATAGAAGCTATTGAGTATTACAGAACTACGGTCCACGCGGACGAAGTCGCGGGTAAAAGCTAGTTATTAATATACACGAAATATTAAAGATAAATCAGTGGCTGTGTAAACTACTAAAACAGAGGAATAATAACATTAGTGATTCCACGAATAAAAGTGGCTTTGATATACTCCGGCCGGAGCGGCGTGGACGCCATACCCTGCAGAGAAGCCTCCCAGTGAAAATGATTTATAGAAGCAGGCGTTACTTTGCGGAATTCCATATTACAAGCAATATAACAGAACTAACTACTTTGCTATAATCCGCACGGGTTAAGTGAATGCATGCAAAGCCAATGTGTATGAAGTAGGCAAAATCTACGCACCTTATACATGCAGGACCAGTCACCACATGCACCCCAAGGCGCAATTCACCAGCAACAACGAACACAAAAGCAGAACACACACCCACCACCACAATCTCGACGACCGCTTCGCCCCGAAACCGAAGCATCACCAGGAGGATAGGCCCCACGACAAACGACAGTACGATTTTTGCAGTACGAGTTTGGCAGTACGATTTTTGTCGTGGGGCCTATCCTCCTGGTGATGCTTCGGTTTCGGGGCGAAGCGGTCGTCGAGATTGTGGTGGTGGGTGTGTGTGCTGCTTTTGTGTTCGTTGTTGCTGGTGAATTGCGCCTTGGGGTGCATGTGGTGGCTGGTCCTGCATGTATAAGGTGCGTAGATTTTGCCTACTTCATACACATTGGCTTTGCATGCATTCACTTAACCCGTGCGGATTATAGCAAAGTAGTTAGTTCTGTTATATTGCTCCCAGTGAAAGGTCAGTATCCTTTGATTATTCGGGGTGGAGAAATTGCCGGTTGTCTGCCTATCCTGATTACACTCATCAACTGTGGCTATCGAAGGGCACGCAGTAGGCAACATAGAGTTTGCAAATAGTTCCTGGTTCGTACAAGAATGTAATTAAATTATGTGAATTAAAAAAAATTACACGATTGACCGCCGAGTTATTTTAGCTTCAGTATACTTTTTTATAATAAAATTCCTCAATCTATTTTGGACTTGCCTTTACACAAGTTCAAAAAAGCAATTAAAGAGAAAGCTTACTATAATATTGAAGACTATGTCAATGATAATAAAGCTTGGAACTAAATTGCGACCTGCTATGCACTAGATGATATTGTAATCTGTTTGTTAACAATAGTAAATACAATATTGTAATATTTATTTTTAAAAAGAGTGACCGCCGAGTTTCTTGCTGGTTCTTCTCGGTTAGAGCACCTTTCCGAACCAGTTGTAGCTTCAATTTAATTTTAATTTGACGATTCAAAAGTGCTTGTAATAGGCCAATTTGAATAAATACTTATTTGAATTTGGATTTGAATTTGAATTTTGGTTTTTCTCGGTAAGAGTAACATTCCGAACCAGTGGTAACTTCACTAATCTTATTGATACCTGACGATTCAAAAGTTCTTTGAAGCTCATTAATCCATAAAGATTATTTTGATTTGATATTGTTTGATATGGGAAATGCCGTGTGATATCCGGCTCAGTAGAATACAGCACCCTCATTTCTTACCGAGGTGTCGTAAAAGGCGACTAAGGTAAGTTGACCCACCGTGTGGTATCCGGTCGAGTAGAATAGACCACCGTCTTTCTTACCGAGGGTCGTAAAATACGACTAAGGTAAGTTGATTTCAGGCAGGCGGCCGGTCGTAAAATACGTGGCTAAATCATGTGACAACATGTTTTTAACATGTTATGCCGACCACACTTAGAGTGGGATAAGGGCAGGAGAATGATGATGATTGTTTGATATGGGAAATAAGGAACATTAATTAAAAACCAAAAATAATGCAATCTTCTATGATTTGTATAATTTTCATTTCATTTGTATATTCAATGGTTACATTCAAAACAACATGTCAATAAGTCTTGAAGAAATTTTCTTAGAAGTAGATATTACATTCATAGAACTACGAAAACTATGGCATCCTCTGGACATAATTGACAGAACTTTTTCTGAATAAAAGATAATTTGAGAAAACTAATTTCCATTTTTACATTGTGAATTCATACAAATATTAAACGTTATACTCATATGTAATTAAAATTAGAAGTTATGACTTCAATTTGGGGTTGCATAATTATGAATAATTTTACACATTTACAGACAATTAAAATGTAAATACAATAGATCTTAAATACATGTGGTATAAAAATTAAATCTTAATGTAATACAGTATAATCCAATTTCAACCATAATATACGGTATGGGAAAACATTTGACAGAATTTACTATTAACAGTTTCATGAATGGTAATACTTACCAGTTTTTTAATTTAGCGGTTAAAATATGCAATAGTAAAAAGGTAAAAAAAATAAATTTGAATAAACAGCAGGATACACACTTTTTAATTATAACAAGCCAAAGACATTTTTTAATATTATATTATGAATTGAAAGTATTTTTAATCTTTGAAACTAAATATATATAATTATCGATTTAAAAAATTATTGGACCATATTTATATATATAAAAAAGAATTGATTTGTTTTTCACTTTATATGTAACTCTAAAAATATTTAAAGAACGTTAAAATTTATATAAATAAGAGGGTAAAAATAACATTTGTTAAACAATAACGTATAATAGTTATAGCTTTAGACTAGAAAAGCTTTGTAGAAAAGATGAGAGGTGCAAGATTGGGATGGTATGGACATGTAATGAGGAGGGATGAAAATCATGTGACTAAACGAGTGTTGAAAATGAATGTGGATGGATATGTGACTAGAGGGAGGCCTAAAAAGAGATGGTTGGAATGTGTTAAGTATGACATGCATATAAAAGGAGTAGCGCCAGAGTTGACGAATGATAGAAGAGAATGGAAGAGGAAAACATGTTGTACCGACCCCACTTAGAGTGGGATATGGGTAGGAGAAAGAAGAAGTTATAGCTTTAGACTAATTTTACAAAATTTAGAATTCGTACTTTTGAGTTCATTTTTATAACTTGATCATTGCCGATTAATGGATGAGAAAGATATTTTGGCACGAAATTTTATCTCATGGCATATTGAAGTTATTTACCAAAAAGAGTATAAAGTATGGAAAAGATGAACTCCAAAAAAAAAAATATTTATGAATACTTTTTATATACGAAAAAATACTTTTTATTCAAAATAAAAGATTCTACGTAAGGAAAGAGTTTAAATTTTGGATTTAAAATAATTACCATGGAAAGTGTTAGTAAATTAAAGAGGTGATTTAGGATTATGATTTCATAGCTCTATGATTCAGTGTTGACACTTAAAAAGCACTTACTAACTTACAATGTTCTCTACCTATACATAAAACTACAATACAATAACAGTAATTTACAAAATTAAATTATAAATAGACTTCTTTTTAATAAATATTTAATACTAGACAAGTATTTATTCCAGAATAAAAATTATTTGGCTAATATTAGATAATCGCGAGCGTCGAAGATATATTCTTTGATTACTAATTTATCTTTTTTATTATATCTTTATTAATCGTATATTTGAATGCTGGCAATATAAAATAAGTACCACAAAAATAGCCAGTATAATGAAAACTTACGTGGAATTATTATTTTTACTTTATAGAATATAAATAATATAATCTAAACTTAACGAACGTGGATGTGGCGATGTTGAAAAAATCATGCTTAAAATTTTTTCGCCGTAATTATTAATCGGTATCAACATTAAATATTAATTCAAGACAAATAAAAATTTATAGAATTAGGCGTTACTTTGCGGAGATCCATAATACAAAAGTAATAATAAAATTATATTGCTATAATCCGCGATACAGTAAATAGAAAATATATATAGTGTTAAATGTATAGTGGACTATCAGTATTTTCATACCCGATACGTGCAGGATTCGTAAAAACACATGCACAAACCTCCACCACTTCCCCCACAATACACAAGCACTACACAGGTTCACTATCACAAACTCAACAATCGCTTCGCCCCGCAACCGAAACATCATCAGGAGATAGACTTCACGACATAATCGCAAAACTTTGCTATTTTATCGTGATGTGTAGTGGTATTTCTATTTATCACTTACATCTCTCTCCGTGTATCCTATTTACTTTATCGCGGAATATAGGAATATAATTTTACTATTACTTTTGTAATTTTACTATTACACGACACTTTGCGATTTTGTCGTGGAGTCTATCTCCTGATGATGCTTCGGTTGCGGGGCGAAACGATTGTTGAGTTTGTGATAGTGAACCTGTGTAATGCTTGTGTATTGTGGTGGAAGTGGTGGAGGTTTGTGCATGTGTTTTTACGAATCCTGCACGTATCGGGTATGAAAATACTGATAGTCCACTATACATTAAACACTATATATATTCTCTATTTACTGTATCGCGGATTATAGCAAAATAATTTTATTATTACTTTTACAAATAAAAATATCTAACGGGAATATATTCGTCGTATTCCACCCAAGTTCTCACCGAAACTCCGTAATAATCTAAGCGTCGATATAGTTGTCGGTATCGTCGTACGGAATCTCGACGGACCTCTTGCCTAAGCCGAAACTAAACCTGTGGAGGTCGCGCTGCCTTTTGCCGAGGCCGAAGTTGAATTTGCTACCAATACGCTTCCCGAGGCCGAAGTTGTAGCTTCTGGCGCGTTTTCCGAGTCCAAAGTTGTAGAGGTGTGGTCGTTTTCCGAGGCCAAAATCGTACATGCGCGCGCGCTTCTCTTCGGTTTCGTCGTCGTCGGACACTCGTTTGCCTAGACCGAAGCTGTAGGGGCGGGCCCGCTTCATTTCATAACCTGATAAAATATTCGTTATTGTAATTGTCATTATAATAAATGTATATTAATATTATTAAGAAGAAAGATTTGTATGTATGTAATGTGTTCACGCAAAAACTACGGGACCGATTTCAAAAATTCACCTCTGGAAAGCTGCATAACAGAAACTATAACAGAACTACCTTGCTATAATCCACGTGTGTTAAGAGAATTTATGCAATGTGAAGCAGGCAGAATTCACATACCTTACATATGCAGGACTAGTCATTACACGAATCCCAATACGCCTTCTTCACCAGCAATAATACACAAGTGATACACACAACAACCACCAAAATCTCTATGATCGTTTCGCCCCGAAACCGAAGCATTACCAGGAGGATAGGCGCCACAATAAAATCGTACTGGGTGCAGTACGATTTTGAGTTGAGGATTATAACAAAGTAGTTCTGTTGCTTGTCGCTAAGTAACGCCTGCTTCTATTAATCATAGAAACCTGCATCTTCACTAAGCAACATAGACTATATTACATTTTCAAATAAAAAAGGGATCATTATTAAAAATGTAACAAGGTGTAAAAAAAATTAGTCATAAAAATCTTTCATCGCGTATATCCTCAGTATATTTTTAACAATTATCTTTTTGTACATAAGAATATACGTAATTATAAAAAGATTGGCGATTGATATAATAGCTATCGACACAAGCTTGCGGTTTCGGCTTTGCGCCTTACAAAAGTACGTAAGTCCTTTGTGGGTATGGGTATAAAATTCTATAATAAATTTCCGCAATCTACTTTAACTTTACCATTACAGTAGTTTAAAAATACTATTATAAAAAGGCTACAATAGAAAGCCTACTATACTATTGAGGATGTCTTAGACTGTAAGTACCCCCTACAAGACAGTAATAACTAAATATAACTTGTAATAAGAATTATAGTTTTTAAAAGAGCAACCGACGAGTTTCTTGCTGGTTCTTCTCGTTAGAAACGGCTTTCCGAACCAGCAGTAGATTTTGACGATTCAAAAGCACTTGTTTACAAGTTCACTTGAATAAAGAAAATGTTGCATTTTTTGAATTTGAATTTATCAATAATTTCGTCATATTATTTCTTTAAAATTCTCAATTATAATATTAGTATTTAACAAAAGAAATACCTGTTTATAAGCTGTCTTAAGCGAATTGAGATGAAATTAAAATATACATTCAACCTTACGAAACTCTAAGAACATAATAGATTCATAGACAGACTGTCGACCATAAATCCTTTCACAATAGCGCTATAACCTTTTGTCTGCAAACGTTGCTTTGTCGGTACTATTTGTGCGATATTTACATATAACACTAGGTGACTCGGTGAAATTCGTACCGTTTAACAGTTGATTCTTTAATTTTTCATCATCATCATTATCCTGCCCTTATCCCACTCTAAGTGCGGTCGGCACAACATGTTACAAACATGTTGTCACATGATTTGGCTACGTATTTTACGGCCGGCCGCCTGCCTGACGTCAAATTACCTTAGTCGCTTTTTACGACACCTCGTTAAGAAATGAGGGTGGTCTATTCTATGCAGCCGGATACCACACGGCGTTGATTCATTAATTTTTTTTTTTTTAAATACCCATTCTGCTATTCGGGACACCGGGACAATTGGTACGATAAAAAAAGAAAAAAGAAATTTCATAAGTCAACAATTAAAGTATGTCAAAAATATTTTTTTTAAAACACTTAAGATTCTTTTTAACAGACTCTAAAAATCACGATGATAATTACAATTTCAGATTTAATATTTATACGATACAGAGCTGTGATAGCCCAGCGGTGAGACCGTGCGGTTCTTTCGAGAGGAACACGAGTTCAAACCCGGGCAGGCACCACTGATCACCGGTCTAATTGATAATTGCAGTTTATCACACGCTTTTCGGTGAAGGAAAACATCGTGAGGAAACCTGCATATCTCTAAAGAATTCTAGGGATATGTGTAACCTACCAATCCGCATTGGAGCAGCGTGGTAGGTCTTAGCTCCAACCATTCTCTCCAGAAACGGAGAGAGGAGGCCTATTCCCAGCAGTGTTATTGTAACAAGCCGCTACTTTATTTTTTTTTATTTATACGATAATAACGTCACAATTGCCTTCTCGGAACCCCTCCACAAAGTCTTAATCTTTGTAGTATGGTGTTAAAGTTCAAATTTACTTTTAAATAATATGTCGATAGTTTTGTATTGGAATATAGAAAAGTGTTGTTTTTAAACTTTTTTAGGCCTTTTTAAAAAAAAATCTCTCCTTAAAAGCCGTCTTCGTGCTTCAAGGAATATTATAAAAAAAGGACTATAACTAAATCGGTTCAGTCAACGGAGAAAGAGGAGATTCCGTTACCTTGGAACTTTCTTAAGGGAAAGGCAATATTCACCTGGTGCATCATCATACTGGTCGAAGCCATCTTCAGCTCCCTGTTCCACGTCGTTGGGAAACTCTTCAGGCTGCTCCTCATCCACTGACCGCTTTCCCAAACCGAAGGAGTAAGGGCGAGATCTGTTAAAGAAAGTAAATAATACTGAACTGTATACAGGTGTGCTTATATGACGTTTTCTAGCAGTGGTTGGTTCGTGGCTTTGTCACAAGATGATACGGAACTTTGCTCCTACCGAGAAGAACCAGCAAGAAACTCGGCGGCCATTCTTTTTTAAAATATATATATTTTTTTGACAATTTGATTGATGGTTACAAAATAATCGTTGCAGCTTGGTGCGTAGCTGACTGCAGGCAAGATATGCTACTATCACTCAAATAATGTCGGGTTGTTACCGTCTAATTCTTATCAATTGATGAATGTCCACTTGGACATAGGTCTGTTTAAGGGATCTCCACACTACAAGATCTTGTGCCACTTGGAAAAAGCGGCCCCCCGTGAAATTTTCGATGTCGTTAGTCCACCTTGTAAGGGGCTACCAACAATGTGTTTTTCGATTCGAGTTTGGTCATCCCTTTTACGTTCTACGTACCCCACACATTGTCATTTCTGCTTTGTGAAACGCTGATTATACCGGAAATGGAGTTCTCAAATGATCAATATCAACCCAATTATGATTGCCAGTTCTTTTCAGTGGATGACAGTGATCCGAACTGGTGATACAATTGTCCTCGCAATATAAAATAATTCTATAATTATTAGCCGACTCATGTCACGTCTGGCATGGCATTTGGCATTATGTGAATAGAATTAGTTCCATCATCTACGGTCTCTACTGTCATCTCTTTTTTAAAATTGTACCTACATACCGTTTCCCTAATCCGAAGTTGTAAACAGGCAGTCGCTTGTACTCGGAAACGTAGCTGTAAGCCCGTTTGCCCAGTCCAAAATCGTAATGCGGGGATCGCTTCTCCATCTGGACTTGATTTGATACTGCTCCTTCCATGTCCTGGTCTGGTTGGGTTAAGTCATTTTGGGCGGTCTCCGGCACGCACACCGTCGAACCGATGACCAAAACGATGACTAGAGATTTGTACAGCATTCTGGAACAATGGGTCACTTTTAATTTTCCATTAGTTGTGCAGGTGTAGTAATAGATACATGCTAACTTGAGCGTTGGAGTTCCCTCAATTTTACAAATTGTTTCTTATCCCCTAAGGGGAAAACAGGATAATTTATAGTAGTAGTAGTAACTTCGCGAAATTTCATATAACAAAAGCTATAATAAGTATTTCATAACAAGATTATAGTTATAATTTACTATTATAGCAAAATAACTCTATCATTATTGACGTTATTTTTTTATTCTATTTATAATATTACATGCTGTGCATAAAAAAATACTGTTAAATATAAAAGTACCTTCTATAGTGCATTATATTTTTTTCCCGTTTCTGAAGGAAAAACTAATTTTTTGTACCCTATAAGCTAGTATAAATAGTAATCAACATTCTGGCGGATTATCCATAAAGCTACACAACATTTGCTTGCATTTATCAAGGTGGATTTCCACTAGTGTGCGGAACTGTGCAGTGAAGTGTTTGGCACAAATGTTTACTATGGTCGACTCACTCAAGCAAACATTAACGAATATTCTAGAACTTGAAACAGTGGACTCGCGTCGACGCATACGCACTCTGTTGTTCTCGAACACAGTTTTGCTTCCGCTACCTGAACGAAAACATTTGTTTGTACGCGCACATCTTTAATGAGGAGTGGACGAATGACAAAATGTCCTGGACTTTTATGTAGTATTTTTGTAGAGCTACAATTCTCTAGTACATAACTTTGGTGTATCTCTACTGGTTTACGCGGCGCACGCGACTAAAACTTCCAGGCGGCGACTTTTATTACAACCGTGCGATCTTTTCAACACAATTTACATAAAACGGCAATGTACTACAAACTTTCGGAAGAATTGCACTATCTTTTGGTAAAAACCGTACAAAAAACCGTTAAGTAGATTATGAGGAAATCGAACACGTACAGACAGACAGTTATTGGGGACTTCTAATAAGTATAGAAAATACATTTATAGAATAAGGCGTTACTTTGCGGAGATCCATAATACAAAAGTAATAATAAATTATATGTACGCTTTGCGATTTTGTCGTGGAGTCTATCTCCTGATGATGCTTCGGTTGCGGGGCGAAACGATTGTTGGGTTTATGATAGTGAACGTGTGTAGTGCTAGTGTATTATGGTGGCAGTGGTCGAGGTTTGCGCATGTGTTTTTACGAATCCTGCATGTATCGGGTATGAAAAAACGGATAGTCCACTATACATTTAGTACTAAATATATTTTATTTTTCCTGTATCGCGGATTATAGTATAGAAAATACGTTATTGAGTGTACATAAAGCTGAAGTCGCAGTTTGCACTAGTTTGAAATAAAACCCAGCTTAATGTCCGGCGTAGTACGCGGTTATATTTATTATTAGTATAATTTAACCACGGAGATCGTAAGTTAATAAGATTAACTCGGCTCCACGTCCCGGGAGGCTGCCCTTATGGTTTAATAATATGCACTCAGCATGAGCCCTAATCTAATAGGTTTATTAAAGGCTCGGGATACTATATTTTCTACGCTCCCATCCAATATTCCGGCGTATAAACAATGTAAGAGAAGTTATACTAAGGGGCTGTTCATAAAATACGTTCGCATACAAGGAGGGGGGGGGGGGGAGACCAGTCTACAGAATTATTTAAATTAAATGTAAGAGATATGCTTGTACGGAAAGCATATTTTTATAACATTTCTATTGGCAGGAAACAGGGATAAAAGACATTTTTTTAAAAGAAACCAAGCTAGTGTTATATATTGTCTTAAATATGTCTATAAATACTCTTAAATACATTCAACATTATGTAATATGAACAAAGGTTATAAATAAGCCAGTTGGGCCTATTCTAGGCAGTCTAGTATCAGCGTTCAATGTGTCTACAATAGTGAAGTGTAACAAAGAGTGAAGTGTAACACTTGATCGATTTATCGCTTCAGAAACATTCTAAATACTACTTCTTTACCAGTAATAAAGGTTTGAACCAACTGTAAGAAATATGCTTATACGTAAAGCATATTGCACGTTTGATGATTATTGGAATTATAAAAAATGCCTGAATTTGAAAATCATTTCAGCTTCATACAAGACTGCGGTTTAAAAATGTGAAATTGAAAATATTTAAACGATTGACCGCCGAGTTTCTTGCTGGTTCTTCTCGGTAAGCGCAACATTCCGAACCAGTTGTTGCTTCATTTATCATGATCCTTGACGATTCAAAAATGCTCGGAAGAGCTTACTTGAATAAAGATTATTTTGATTTGACTTGATTTGATTTGAGGGTCTTGAGCGTGTTGTGATGTTACAAGGGGGAAGGGAGTCGTAAAATACGTAGCCGAATCATGTGACAACATGTTATAACATGTTGTGCCGACCGCACTCAGAGTGGGATAAGGGCAGGAGGATGACGATGCATCGAATGTGGTCTATATCACACGTCTTATAAAACATTACTGCAGCATTTATAAAATTTACATTCCATAACGGAAAAGAAATGATTAAGTATTCGGCGTATACAATCAACTGCCATCACAGCTCGGTGAGCTCTGGAGCTGTTAGGCATAGAAAGAGATCAAAGCACTGGCACGGAGAATGCAGAATGAATAGATGATGATGAAATAGACGGTAGTTTTGAAGATGACAAAGAAAATGCTGCAATACCGATTATATTTCGTCGCATTCACAAAGTCCTTGGACTTCTGATTAATAGAAATATTATTTATTTTTATCAAATTATTGTTCAAATTATTTAGTATGGAGGAAAGATCGTGTGACTCGCTTTCAGCCCCGTTGGTTTATGACATTAAGACTCTTCTGTAAGTCCGATACACTCCTCTACAGTCCACAGCGCGTCGCTTTAATCCAAGGTTCGGCCTCACAGGAGGCACCTTTAAGGCGACGCTCCTAGGATAGTGCGAGCTTTACTCTCCCAACTCCCAGCGATGCTTCCGCGCTCGCCCACTCTCTCGATGACGCTGTAAAAGCCATTAGGGCTAACAGCATAAGTTAGTGTTCGAAAAAAAATGCATGTGACTCAAGTTTTGAGAGTTTTGTTATTCGTATATATTTGAATATTGTTTGGTAGAGTTCAGAATTTTTTTTGCGTTGTTAATATTTTGTTGTAGAGCAATAGATCACTCGACTGTAGTGACGAGAGTTAAGAATAGAATATAGAATAAGAATTAAGCCTAACCTAACACTTAGGCTTAATCAACTCTTTATTGTAAGACTACAACAGCCCAAGCGAACCAAGTCAGCGGTAAAAGCTAGTCTAAAATCTAAACTTCCGCATCAATTTTATCCCACACATGCCACGTTAAACCAAAGGTTGTTACGTAATAATCTTCTATAATTGAGTAAAACCTCGGATTCAAAGGATCAATATATTAATTTACTGGGGCCCTTTGTTTATACAAATTGATTTGATTCAATCTAAAATTGCCAAGGATGTGATGACATTCGAGTTTTGCTGTCAATAATTAATAACGCCCGCATTTGTGAATATTAGTGTTATCTAGCTATATGTGTATAAGCTGTGATAGCGCAGTGGTAATACCGACGACTCTATAAGAAGGTCACGGGCTCAAAGCCAGGCATACACTAATGATTATTTTATTAACACTTATGTGTCTAATTGGTAATTGAAATTCGTCATACGCTCTTCAAAAAGCTGTGATAGCCCAGCGGTGAGACCGTGCTACTCTTTCAAGGGGGGTCACGAGTTCGAATTCGGACACACTAGTGATTTCTTTTATTAACACTTATGTGTCTAATTGATAATTGCAATTTGTCATACGTTTTTCAAAAAGCTGTGATAGCCCAGGGGTGAGACCGTGCGGCTCACCTGGTCACGAGTTCAATTTCCGGACGTGCTCTAATGATTTGCTTTTGTTAACACATATCTGTCTAATTTTCGAAAAAAAAATATCGCTAGGAACCTGCATATCCCCAGAAAATTCTAGGTTTATGTGTACTCTACCAATCTATTTAAGCACCGTAGTGGGGTTTAGCTTCAATCCGTCTATCCAAAAACGGAGAGAGGAGGTTTATGCCCATCTGTGGGAGAAAGACAGGCCGTTATTGTTATGTTTTTCGATTTGAATTTAAATAATAATTTTACAAAATAGTCACCGCTGTTTTTTATTGATTCTTTTCGGTAAGATTACCTTATTGAACCAGTGGTAGCTTCAGTATTATTTGTTTATAGCAAAAGCTAACTAAAAATAAATGATAATTTGAATTTTCAATTTGACTAATAATTTCAACAGCATTGGTGCTTGTGTATTTATTTATTTATTTATTTGTTTTTATACCATAAAAAAAGTGAGAAAAACATTATCAATAAAAAACAGAGTACAATGGTCAACCTGGATAGGTTGACCATTGTGATCCATTGACCAAAGGGATCTTTGACAGAGATCTCTACCAGCAACCTACGAAGTGAGACAATTTATAGTTAAATTTATATTTATTTTTAATGTATTGTGTATTCCCATTATATATATTTTTTATTTACTTAATCGCAGATTACAGCAATATAATTTTATTATTACTTTTGTATATTAGTTTTCATGTTAAAGGATACGCCGCCTAAATTCGAGCACAAATCCTTGATATATATGATAAATAGTTTAAATTCGACAATACTGTCGACTAATGAAGATGCGTAACTTCAAAGCGCCGGTACAAAAGCTCGGGATGCTGCGAGACGAGGCAACTTCGAGACAAACTATGCGATAATTGGCTAACTTGGGACTGTGGAAAATTTGAATGTGTGATTAACGACACTATAGATTTAGTTATACCAGGACCGTTGGCGCAGATATCGCTGGCCCTGCTTCCGCTTCGGGTGTCTAGCGTTCGAAACCTGCCGAGGGCCAACATTTCTTAAGCGCATTTTTTATTCTTAATGTCCTAATTATTAAAAAAAATATATATATACATATTATATATATAACTTGATTTATAGAAGCAGATTCCGCACTTTGCGGAATTCCATATTATAATCCGCTATAATCCGCACAGGTCAACCTTTTTGACCCGTGCGGATTATACCAAGGTAGTTAGTTCTGTTATAGTGCTTGTAATATATAACTTGTTCTCTTGAGATATATAAAATATTATATCGGGAAAAGCTGTAAAAATGAATTAGCTAATGACTAATATTTTTCTATTGTCATTCTTCTCTCAATTTTGCAATGTGCTTGTAAAGCTAGCTAGTCTTTTAACTTGACTTGACTTTATTATTACTTTAGTATCATATATACTATTTTATTTATATTAATATAAAATATTTTTTGAATTTCCGCAAAGTAAGGCCTATTTATTAGAATTAGGCATTGTTGAAAACTCATAGGAGCATTCCTGGAACTCGCGATGAGGCAACCGCCGCTCAGCTAATGGTACACGTATCACGGTTTAAATTTTAAGGAATTTCAAATTGTGTATTCTCTCGAAAAGGTCCAATTTTATCTTATAATAGTAGATCGTGACTCGGTCCGATTCACGCTTGACACTTTCGTTCCGGGGCTTTGTTGGTAAACAGACCTTAACTGTATTCTCTACCAAAACGTTGTATAAAAGGGTTTTTTGTAAAAAGCAGTTAACTTATATAACTAACTATGTACTTACAAATAACGTTACTTGGAAAGCCGATCTAACTCCTCAAAGGCGTATTCTCCTGCCTCTATACCATTCTAAGTGGGGTCGGCACAACATGTTAGAAATATGTTTTCACATGATTTGGCTACATATTTTACGACCGGCCGCCTGCCTGAAATCAACTTACCTTAATCGTATTTTACGACATCTCGGTAAGAAAGAGGGTAGTCTATTCTAATCAGCCGAATACCACATGGCGGGTCGACTTATCTTAGTCGCCTTTTACGACATCTCTGTAAGAAATGAGGGTGGTCTATTCTAATCAGCCGGATACCTTTCCTCCAGTGCTTTTAAACTTAGATTAAAGAAACATTATATTTCTTTACTCCCGTTATTTGTTGAGATATATGTATATATTATTGTTATTCTATTTATCATATATATAATATATTTATGGTTTATATATACAATATATTATTTATATAAATATATATATTTATTAGTGTATAAGTTAGGATATTAGTACCATAATTGTTTATATATAAATTGTCTCACTTCTTAGGTTCGCTGGTAGAGATCTCTGTCAAAGGGATAAATTGACAGTTGTACCCTGTTTTTTATTGATAATGTTTTTCTTACATTTTTTAATAGTACATAAACACATAAATATTAATTTTATTTTGCCGTGTGGTATAATTAATTAATACCACACGGCATTTAATACACACCATTT
Source organism: Morpho deidamia (assembly GCA_947086505.1). Lineage (NCBI taxonomy): Eukaryota > Metazoa > Arthropoda > Insecta > Lepidoptera > Nymphalidae > Morpho > Morpho deidamia. The sequence goes on from CAMTZC010000009.1 coordinate 912,134, forward strand.
AATTTGGGTGCTTTATCAATTCACTAGCTGTTCCAACGAGTACACCCGCGTGCTAATCAGTTTGTCATAAAATTGGTTCTGAATTGAAATTTTGAACATCAAAATACTTATTATGAGTTAACCATAAGGGATAAAGACATGCTTCGCGGACTTTTTTGTAGTATTTTTGTAGATCTATATTTCTCTGATGGTTTACGCAGTGGACGTGAGTAAAGCTCCCAGCAGGCGAGTTTTATAGAACCACACCTCTTTAACGTAATTTACACAAAACCGTAATGTACTGGTAACCTAAACCTTACGGGAAAACTAGACTATCTTTAAATAAAAACCGTACAAGAATCCGTTTAGTACATTTTGAGAAAATCCATCCCATACAGACAGCTTTTGGGTACATTCTGTTATAATAAGTATAAATAGATATAAATAAAGTACCAACGTTAGTTTTAAGTATTTTGTTGTATTACCTTAAAGTAGCGGCCTGTTACAATCCCACTGCTAGGAATAGGCCTCCTCTCTCCATTTCTGGAGAGAAGGGCTGGAGCTAAGACCTACCACGCTGCTCCAATGCGGATTGGTAGGTTACACATATCTCCAGAATTGTCTAGAGATATGCAGGTTTCCTCACGATGTTTTCCTTCACCGAAAAGCGTGTGATTAATTGCAATTATCAATTAGACACATGAGTTTTAATAGAAAAACTCATTGCTGCCTGCCCGGTTTTGAACTCGTGTTCCCCTCAAAAAAGTCGCGCGGTCTCACCGCTGGGCTATCACACCTCCAGTTGTCTTACGTTATTTATTATTATTATTATTACCTAAATATTATTATGAATCTAAGTAAGCACTTTAACATATAATTTAACATAAAAAATTGAAGGAATTGAAAGTCAAAAGTAATAGTAGAACTACTTTGCTATAATCCGCGATAAAGTAAATAGGAAATATATATAATGATAAATGTAGAGTGGACTATTCGTTTCCATACCCAAAACATGCAGGATTCGTTAAAAAACATGCACAAACCTCCACCACTGCCACCACAATACACAAGCAGTACACACGTTTACTATCACAAACTCAACAATCGTTTCGCTCCGCAATCATCTCCGTTATATATTTTTATATATATTTCCTATTTACTTTATCGTGGATTATAGCAAAATAATTTTACTATTACTTTTGTATTATGTATCTCCGCAAAGTATCGCATAATTCTATAAATTATTTAATTGTAATTCATTAAATAAATAAAATAAATATTTAAAAAAATCACGTCACTCATTTATACAAAATGTCAACCGCTTTTTTGTCAAGCGAAATTCCCTAAGACATCTTAAATATTAGTATGAACCTATCATCCAACGTCACAGCTTTATCAAGCGCCTCGAAAACCTTTTTTGCCTTTATGTTGATAAGAATAGAGGCCAGTTTTCCTTGTCCATCTTTTCTTTTTGAACTTTAAATTCAAAAGGAATGCTGGGCAGATTTAAAATTCTATCGTAAGATGTTGTGGGAGTAGCAAAGCATATCATTAAGATAAAAATCTTGCTTCTTTTACGATCCATTGCATAAACTAAGTAGGTGTTATTCATATTCTTTGGGTGTACGAAAGAGTGTCTCGGTCAATACTGTGTTCTATTTAATAATTTAACACCTTTTCTTTCCATAAAATAAAAATAAAATAAAAATAAAATAAAAATAATATAAAAATAAAGTAAAAATAAAACAAAAATAAAACAAAAATAGAATTAAAATTAAATAAAAATAAAAATAAAATCTCTTTCTTTCTCTTTGCACTAATAACAATTTACTGTAAAATTCATCTTTCAATTTCTAGTACTTTCAACTATAGTAGTTACCTAATATATAATTTTTAATGTTTAATGACCTAATTTACGAATTAGACGACGATATATCTAATTCTTTTATTTCTTTCTGTTTAATTTCTTTGGTTCTCTTTGTAATAATTACAATTTAATGTAAAAGAACATCTTTAAAGTTTTGCCACAGTTACGACTTGAACTTTAATCCTTCCTACTAATATCTTTAATGTTTAATGATTCTTATCAAATCATATCATCTCATTTTGCGGACTAGACGGCGGAGTATATAATTCTTTTCATTATTTCTCTTTCGTTTCTTTCATTATCTTTAAATTCATTTAACTGGTATAAAATGTATTTGTATTTGTACTTTCCACAGTCACAACTAAAACCTCAATTGTTACTGATAATATATCCAATGTTATTTAGTAAGAAAAAATATATAAATACTTAGAAAACTTCACGATTTAGCATGACGGAGCATCTTATCGTGGTATTAGGTCAACGTTCAGTAAGATTTTTTATATAGAATGGTTTAATTAAATCAAGTATCACATTTACTAACATCCAACTTATATACTTTTTACTCGTATTTATAAACAACTAAAATACAACCAAAGTCAATTTATTTTTTCCCAACAACTGAATTTTGAAAGGATCCATGGTATTTTGTACTGAATAGAGCTTTAGTAAAATCTAGACATATTTGTATTAGCTGGTGTCAATTATTTTTGAACGATCCATTAGGCCAAGTTTATGACGCAGTAAGTTCATGGAAAGCAATCATATTTCAACCTAAATTATAGCTATCACAGGTTTGCTTCCGATTTAAAGACAAGAAACTGCTTTTATGTTATGTAAAAAACGGAAAGTAACGAAGTCTCCCTATCCCACTGTTGGGCATACTCATCTTAGGATCATCTTAGAGTACATTGCTATAAAAGTAACGCTAGGTTACACATGTTCTAGGAATGGTTAAGAAATATGCAGCTTTCATTAAGAAATATTTGTTCGTAGTTTATGTATGTTAATGTAGTTAATATAAAGAAACGGGCTATACTCATAACGTATTATATCGGGCGGGAACTATCAGTTCCTGACGCGTTAACGTCGTTTTAACGAGCTCATGAATAAAAACCCAAATGGACTAGTAGGGTTCATCCGATAAGACGTAAGTATAGCCGGTTTCTGTACATTAACCATGAACACTACTCACGATAGTTTAATTAAAAAAAGATATGTTTCCTTCGCAGAAAAACAAGTGATTAACATTCAAGATTCATACATAAAAAATACCAGTCAAGCACAAAAGTTTTAATAGGAGAATACACATATCCCGAGAATTACTTTCAGATGCTCAGGTTTCCAAACAATGTTATATTTTACCAAAAAGCGAATCAAATATTGTAAACATGAATTAGGCACATGAGTTTGATCTGAAAATCATCTAAATCATTTAATCAGTGCCAGCCCGGGGGTTGAACCCGTGACCCTCTGCTAAAAGTCAAACGGTCTTACCGTTCGGCGATCTCAGTTTTTTTTATAATATTAGTACTTTTTTTTTTAAACACTCGGTCATCTATCCCCAAAGTAAGTAACTTAATACTTGTGTTATGGGTGACAGACAACTGGTAGATATATGCATGTATAATTTTAAATACATACTTAAATACAAATATACACCCAGGCTCGAAGAACCAATAAATTGTTTATAGAAAATGTTGGCCCTCGGTGGGAATTGAACCCACGACCCGCGGAGCTGAGGGTAGGGTCACTACCCACTGCGCCAACGGGCCAGTCAAACTTTTTGTTATGTAACAATCTTTAGTCGTCGTTTAAGTTGTGTTAAATAATAGACATGATAAAAAGGTCTTTTCCGAAGCGTAAAGAGAATCAAAATGATGGTCCGTTTTTGAGTTTGCTCGTCACGTACGATCACCTCTATTACAGATCAAAGAGTGCGAGTCGTCACGTTCGCTCCGATACATCAGACAGACAAAAAAAGGATAGAAAAAAGATAAAAGGTTTCGCAAATTTATCGTTTATATATTGACGATTACGGTGGTTCACAAGGTAAAAAAGTAGCGGCCTGTTACAATCCCACAGCTGGGAATAGGCCTCTTCTCTCCGTTTCTGGAGAGAAGGGTCGGAGCTAAGACCTACCACGCTGCTCAAATGCGGATTGGTAGGTTACACATATCTCCAGAACTCTCTAGAGATATGCAGGTTTCCTCACGATGTTTTCCTTCACCGAAAAGCGTGTGATAAATTGCAATTATCAATTAGACACATGAGTTTTACTAGAAAAACTCCTGCCTGCCCGGGTTTGAACTCGTGTTCCCCTCGTAAGAGTCGCACAGTATCACCGCTGGGCTATCACAGCTCGTTTTTTATAATACATTGTTTTAATTTTTAACGTATGAGTATGTCTTATTAGTACTTGGAGAGAGTTAAAAAAAGTGAAAATAATAACCAGAAACAGCTTTATTATTTTTGAAATTGAAAAATTTTGAAATTTGATCTGATGAGTTACATAATAGGACTTATGCATGCCTTATAAAGTGTCGCTATGTTGCGAGTTGTCATTTTGCTAGTGTTACAGTTTCCAGTGCAAGGGGGGACAGCTGCCCCCCTTGCCCGTACCTCGCTACGCCCATGGCTATCACGCCTTATGGTATGTGTAACTTGCCGATTCGCATTGGAGCAGCGTGTTGAAGCTTAGCTCAATTCTTCTCTACCAAAACGGAGAGAGCAGGCTTTTTTTACATGAGGAAACCCTTCATTCAATTAGACACATGAGTTTAACTAGAAAAACTCATTGGTGCCTGCCCGGTTTTGAACTCGTGTTTCCCTTGAAAGAGTCGCACGATCTCACCGCTGGGCTACCACAGCTTAAAAATGTAACTTGTTTTTGAACTACTGAACGAATATATATTTCCATTAAAATGTCTAGGTAATACCTATAAATAATTGCTATAAAGTTGTCAGCATTCGCCGTTACACGTGTCGATAAGCTTTCAAGCGCAATATCGAGTAATAAGATCTCTGGGATATCACCTGCAGAGCTTTTACAGTGGCATTTTAATATTAAAAGCTCCGTGTGGGCCAACCACGTAATACTGATTTCGATGTATCGATAATTATAGATTTAGTGTATAGAATCCACACGATATATACCTAGTTGCAAATATGTAGTTGCTTGTATATAAATAAGTTAAGAATTAATTAGTATATACAGGATGGTTTCGATCATCATCCTCCTGCCCTTATCCCACTCTAAGTGGGGTCGGCACAACATGTTAACATGTTGTTACATGATTTGGCTACGTATTTTACGACCGGCCGCCTGCCTGACGTCAACTTCCCTTAGTCGTACTTTACGACCCCTCGGTAAGAAAGAGGGTGGTCTATTCTACTCTACCGGATACCACACGGTGGGTCAACTTACCTTAGTCGCCTTTTACGACACCTCAGTAAGGATTGAGGATGGTCTATTCTACTCAACGGGATACCACACGGCGGGTCGACTTACCTTAGTCGCCTTTTACGACACCTCGGTAAGAAATGAGGGTGGTCTATTCTACTAAGCCGGATACCACACGGCGGTGGATGATTTCGATCATACAACATTATTATCACTTTTAGTTTCCTACACACCTCAGCACCCTACATAAAAAAGAGTTAATTTAGGAAAGGAAAAATAATTTAACGTTTCTTAAAAATAAACACGATTTGTAGAGATCAAGTACCGTACCTTATTACAACACACGAAACAAAAAATAACCTTGACCAAAAAAGTATGGTGCGAAAGAGAGAGAGAAAAAGGCGCCAGTTCAGTCGATCATTATTAATAAAGCCAGTTCTTAGTTAAAATATATTTATTTTCTTCGAAAATACATTTTTTAAACACGATGTTAAGAAAATTGTTCTACTACGTACAAATGATTAGTGAATGCATTTAATGTTTTTACCACCTTGTATATATTCTGAATTTGAATCAAATTTTCTACACGGAAATTATCAAAGGCGATAAAAACAGCGAAAAGCTTTTTTTCATAACCAAACAAACATGTTTTAACAAGTGCTATATCAGTAAACTAAAACGTAGTTATCAGTACATCTAAAAGAGATCAACGCAACGTTCGGGTAGTAATCCAGTTTTCTAGTTATCTAGTTATTCTAGTCGATAAGCGATATCGCCTGTCAACTCGATAGCTAATCAACAATCACATCGAGTGTACACGTTACGGCTTTTAAGTTACGGTGATTTTTCATAGGTAAATCGGCAAAATGTGTTGAATGCAATCTAACTAGCGGGAATTGGCGAAGTGAATTTAAAAAAGTCAAGTACAGTTAATAGAAATATATATAGTGCTAAATGTATACCGGACTATCCGTTTTTCATAACCGAAACATGTAGGATTCGAACACATGTACAAACTACAAAATTGTTATTAAAATTTAAAATTACTCCGATTTTATAATCCATACATACATACATTCTCCTGCCCTTATCCTACTCTAAGTGGGGTCACATGATTTGGCTACGTATTTTACGACCGCCCGCCTGCCTGACGTCAACTTACCTTAGTCGCCTTTTACGACACCTCGGTAAGAAATGAGGGTGGTCTATTCTATGCAGCCGGATACCACACGGCAGATACCTTAGTCGCCTCTTACGACACCTCGATAAGAAAGGAAGGTGGTCTATTCCATTCTGCCGGATACCACACGGCGTCCGATTTTATAATCCGTAATTAAAATTATAAATGCTAAATTATGTATGTCTATCTGTCCATTGTCTGTTACGGTTAATTGCAAAATTTATGACAATAAATTAAAATTGAAGTTAATATACTCAGCTAATAAATTGATTAACCCCTCAAACGTCAAGTGAGCAAATTCAATTTTGAAAAAACAGTTTTCGTCACCAACAATAAATGTAAGTTATTATTATAAAATGATATATTGTATTCAATGAGGAATTTTATAACAAAGAAAATGGTATCCAAATATAGTAGCAGTAAAGTTGACGATTCAAAAGCACTTGTTTACAAGTTTACTTGAATAAAGAATATTTTGAATTTGAATTTGAATATAATTCTTCTTCTTTCTCCTACCCTTATCCCACTCTAAGTGGGGTCGGTACAACATGTTTTCCTCTTCCATTCTCTTTTATCATTCGTCAACTCTGGCGCTACTCCTTTTATATGCATGTCATACTTCACACATTCCAACCATCTCTTTTTAGGCCTCCCTCTAGTCACATATCCATCCACATTCATATCCAACACTCGTTTAGTCACATGATTTTCATCCCTCCTCATTACATGTCCATACCATCCCAATCTTGCACCTCTCATCTTTTCTACAATGGGCGCAACTTTCATACTTCCCCTTATATACTCATTTCTTATTTTATCCAATCTTGTCACACCACACATCCATCTTAACATTCTCATCTCATTGGCATGCACTCTTCGAATATAATTATTGTGTAGTAAATAACTTGATCTAAAAATGAAGGTCAAAAATTCGTACATCCCCCCGCTTCTAGTCAATCAAAGGGTTAAATCATTTCCATTTTTACTTCACGAAAAAAAACGCTGCGAGTATCTTACTAGTTCCGAAGTTCGAACCCTTGAACTCGTGGCAAGAGGTTAAAAAATGGGAATTTTTTATTGTGTATACCTTTGTGCTCATTTTGCTCATTACGCAGTTCGTGCAATTTCGTGCAACGCAAAATGGGGACATCCTTTTGTGTTCAGGCCAAAGTAACATTTTAATTTTCTTCCAAAATGAGAATCTTAGATATTATAGTACAGAGTTGTTGCGCGGCCTTGTGCAGTAAAATTATTAGGGTAAGAATAATACATAATGAACTTACTAAGTTTAATTTATGGTTTTGTAAAAGTAATTATAAAATTATTTTGCTGTAATCCGCGATGGAGTAAATAGAAACTATGTATAATGCTAAATGATGTAAATGTCCGTTTTCATATCTGATACCTGGTTTCAAAGCTTTGCGACTTTGTCGTGGAGTCTATCTCTTGATGATGCTTCAGTTGCGGGGCGAAAAGATTGTGTAGTGCATCGGTTTTAGGAAACCCTCCATTTATTATGGATTATAGCGAAATGATTTCCCCATTACTTTTGTATTATGGATCTCCGAAAAGTAACGCCTAATTCTTCAATTATTCGTAGTTTTTGTCCTGAACCTCCTCGAGGCCTGTAGCCGCTTTAACAGCGTGTGAGAAGACCTCTGTAAATCTGTCAGTTATAGTTATTGTCGTTTAAAGTCATTTCTGTATTAACTATTGTAGATGGATCATAAAATTATAGTACTATTTTTGCTATAATCCACGATAAAAGAAAATATATATAATGGTAAATGTGTCCATTTTCTCACATATATGCAGAATTCGTAATCGTAAAGCTTTCTCGTGAAGCTTTTGTGAAAAGTGAAATGTTAACCATTTCCCTAATTCAAGCACTTTTTAAAACTAAATGTCGTTTAATATTTTACCGAGTCAGCTTTGGGGTTGAGGCGAGATGGTAGATAAGGCAGGAATGGGGGTAGATTGCAAGCGATACCCAAACAATGTACTTTAAAATTTTAATATTCTATTTTACGTGAGGTATTGCGTCAGTTGACAAGTCACGGATTTCCTGTTGCTTTAGATCATGTTAGAGTTTATAAAAAATACTGTAAATAGGCGAGATTATATTTCGATGGCAGTAAAGTAGATACGGACATCTGCATAATCGTCATTTTACAGGAGAGCACATTTAGTTTTTGACTAAATATGAGACATACACACAACATAGATAGAAATAGATAGAAATTCTTTATTGCACACATTACATTACACAAATTACATAAAGAAAGAAACTTAAATACAGAAACAGAAACATACGGCGTGCAAAGTCGGTATTATTGCTAAAAGCAATTTCTACCAGACAACCTTTGGAGAAAGAAGAAATTGTAACATAACATGAGATAGGTGCATCAACAAGAAAACGAATAATAGCTATGAATATAAATACATATAAAATAAATATAACATACATATATATAATAAATACAACGATACACAACAAATATAAATAAATAGATTAATATATACAGGTTATAACATATTGAGAGTTAAGCACCGACTGTGATAAACTATGATAAATGACTGATAGCTTTGTTTAAGTTTCAATCCTCTGTCAAAGCTCCGAAGTAAAGGTGGGCAGACCTAGATGTACGTTTCTACTGCGACGTGTTTTAAAATTCTGTTGTAGATGTTTTTATTTACATGAGAGATTTTCTTTATTATTTCGAAAACAAAAATAATTCCATCAAATCTATCTATCTATCGATCTATACCATATCATTTTCGCAAAAATACAGATGTCCGCATCTACTTTGCTGCCCTCGATTTTACTATACTTTTTATTACAGCTGTAATCGCGGTTACTGTAAATATTTAAAATAATACTATAAATATTTGTGAGTTCCTCAAAAATAATGAGACGCAAATGTCACCATTAGTATGATGTAATATTTGATTGGACTTGATGTATGGTTACTATTTTTAGAAACCTCGTAGCAAAATGCAATCGCATTCAAGATATTCTGATCAAGATTCCTAAAACTTATATTTCAATTCAAATTCAAAATATTATTTATTCAAGTAAACTTGTGAGCAAGTGCTTTTGAATAACACAAGCTCAACAATCATTTCGACCCGAAAATGAAGCTGTTGACGACAATTATTTGCGATTATAATTTATTTTGAAAATGTATTTATTTTAAAACTAGATTTCACCCGCGACTTCGTCCACGTGGACCATAGCCCTGAAATAAAGAGTAGTTTCGTCACTCTCCAACCCTGCAAATATCTCCCGCACATCCTGATTGCATATTTTCCAGATTTGCATTTATGTACGATACTCACAATCGGCTGTAACATTTCGGGAATACGAAGAGAAATTGATTTATCGTGTTTTCGAATGCATAGTTTATTTGTTATATATAGTAAATAGCGCGTATTACTTACATTTATTATATGTAATAATAGCTTAGTCAAATTTATCCAGGAAATAGACACCAAAAAAAAAAAACATCTTAAACAAGCAACGTGAACCTCTAAAATGGAACCTATTTTAAATTACAGATTTGATATGACTTTTTCACATTGTGATTAAAACTTATAATGTTGATAATAGATGGCGTTTTTAATGTCATCCTATTCCTGTCAAATTGACAAGATATCTAGCCTATGTGCCCTGGTATATAAGGAATAATTGTGCTAAATTTCACCCATATTGCTTCAGTGGATTGGCCGTGAAATCGTTATAGAGAGACAGACAGGCTTTCGTATTTATAATATTAGTCAGGATATTGCGAACTTTCACAAATAGGCAATTAACCATATTAAGCGGGTCACTTACACAAATTTCGCTGGAAATTATTCATTCTCACTGAAGAGAAGGCAGGATATAGAGGCTTAAGTCCATCTGTTGGCTCCGGGCTAGACACATCTCAGAGATTCTCTTGGGAAGAGATAATACTCTTGAGAGAGGCATACATTAACTTACTTGTTCAACCCAATTTAACACAGAAATTGTTCTGTATTCTTAAATAAATACAAGTCAAGTTAAAAAAGTTTTTAACGTTTTTAATGTTTGTTATGAAAGTAATAGTAAAATCATTTTGCTATAATCCGCGATAACGTAAATAGGAAATATATATAATGCTAAATGTAGAGTGGACTTTACGTTTTGCATACCTGGAACATTCAGCATCGTTAAAAACGTGCACAAACCTCCACCACCGCCACCAAAATACACAAACACTACACACGTTCACTATCACAAACTCAACAATCGTTTCGCCCCGCAACCGAAACATCATCAGGAGATAGACTTCACGACAAAATCGCAAAGCATTGCGATTTTTTTTTTATCGTGATGTGGAGTGGTATTTCTATTTATCACTTACATCTCTCCGTCTATCCTATTTACTTTATCGTGGAATATAGGAATATAATTTTACTATTACTTTTGTATTATGGATCTCCGCAAAGAAACGCCTAATTCTATAAATGTTTCTTATGTAACTGTTAGTTAATTCTCTCGTCTCGAACCAATCCTGGCAGCAGCATCAGGTCATGCTTATATGTTTACCAGTAGGTAAAACTTCTGAAAGCTGGTAAAATTAAACTTGCAAGATTTCACGTTCACATACATTCACGGCAAGTTAAATAGAATGTTTAAAAAAAGCTTTTTAGTTCACGTCGCTACTGTTCACCGTTGAGGAGTTCTCCCGTCTCGAACCAATCGTGGCAGCAGTATGAGGTCACGTTTATATGTATACTAGTATGTAAAATTTCAGCTCAATCAGACACCGGGAAGTTGGTAAAATTCACACGGCAAGTTAAAAAGAAACTTTTAAAAAATACTTGGACTTGATAATTCTTCCAGCTTCGTATAAAAGTAAAGTAAAGTAGCGGCCTGTTACAATCCCACTGCTGGGAATAGGCCTCCTCTCTCTTCGTTTCTGGAGAGAAGGGTTGGAGCTGAGACCTATCACGCTGCTCCAATGCGGATTGGTAGGCTACACATATCTCCAGAATTCTCTAGAGATATGCAGGTTTCCTCACGATGTTTTCATTTACCGTAAAGCGTGTGATAAATTGCAATTATAAATTAGACACATGAGTTTTGATAGAAAAATTCATTGGTGCCTGCCCGGATTTGAACCCGTGTTCCCCTCGAAAGAGTCGCACGGTCTCACCGCTGGGCTATCACAGCTCTGCTTCGTATAAGACGAGATTAATTATGTAAATTGACAGTGTTGAATCGACCGCCGATTTTCTTGATGATTCTTCTCAGTAAGAGCAACATTCCAAAACCAGGGGTACCTTCATGTATCTTATTGATAATTTTCGATTCAAATTGCTTTAAATAGCTAATTTGTATGTACAGTATTCTGATTTGATTTGATATGATAAAAAAGCCAAATTGCCTTCCTAAGCTTGCTAAAAATAACCAATTTAATTACTGTAAAGCACGCATCTTTTCATATATACCGGATTGCAGGCGTGCCTTATCTACCCGGACTAGGATATTGTTGACTCACGCCTCTATAAAATCCCTTAATGCTTTTATCACAATCACAGTTTTTAATTAATTTTCATTTGTGTGTATTTTCATGTTGGTTTAAAATATTTCTATAAAAATTATATACAAAAGCTATTTGTAAAATAATGATTGATAAAATGTGTATCGAAATCGTTCTTATGATTTATAGAAGCAGGCGTTACTTTACGGAATTCTACATTACAGAAACTATAACAGAACTACTTTGCTATAATCCGCGTGTGTTAAGAGATGAAGCAGGCAAAATTCACATACCTTACACATGCAGGACCAGTCACCACATGTATCCCAAGATACCTCTACCAGCAACAATGCACACAAGCAATACACACAACCACCACCAAAATCTTTAGGCTCGTTTCGCTCCGAAACAGAAGCATCATCAGGAGGATAGGCTCCCTAGAACTCTAGAGATATGCAGGTTTCCTCACGATGTTTTCATTCACCGAAAAGCTTGTGATAAATTGCAATTACCAATTAGACACATAAGTTTTAATTGATAAACGGTGCCTGCCCGGATTTGAACTCATGACGTCTCTAGAGAGTCGCACGGTGTTACCGCTAGGCTATCACAGCTTTATTAAATAGAAAATATATATAAGGCTAAATGTATAGTGGAACATCCGTTTTTTCATACCCGATACATGCAAGATTCGACGATGACTATTGTGTTACTCTGACAATATTGCAAAGCAATGCGATTTTGTCGTGGAGTTCTATCTCCTGATGATGCTGTGGTGCGAAACGATCGTTGAGTTTGTGATAGTGAACGTGTGTAGTGCTTGTGTATTGTGGTGGCGGTGGTGGAGGTTTGTGGATGTGTTTTTACGAATCCTGCATGTATCGGGTATGAAAAAACGGATAGTCCACTATACATTTAGCATTATATATATTTTCTATTTACTTTATCGCGGAACGTAGCAAAATAATTTTATAATTACTTTTGTACTACAAAAAAGTCTGAAACAGCATGTCTCTATCTGTTATGTTTAAATCATATGTTTTAATGTTCAAAATTTCAATTAAATACACAGATTTCCAAGTGGGCGAACGCATAGTTGAAAATGAGAGAAGATGGACGGTACACGACTATGCTATTACTCGGACCGGATATTCTACACGGATCAAAGTATTTGTTGCGGGCTTGAATACTCTGAGCAAGAACATAAGAGATTAATACAAAATGCTTTAGAGATGCTTTTGAATCTTCATCTCAATTAAAGCGTCTAAAATTTGGTTTTTGCGTGTTTGAGGAATATTGCATATTAATGTTCTTACGAGTAGGTACTTCTCTTTATACGTTTTTTAATTAAAAAAAAAAAATTAAAAAGTAAAATAGCAGCCTGTTACAATCCCACTGCTGGTAATAGGCCTCCTCTCTCCATTTCTGAAGAGAAGGGTTGGAGCTAAGACCTACCACGCTGCTCCAATGCGGATTGGTAGGTTACACATATCTCCAGAATTCTCTAGAGATATGCAGGTTTCCTCACGATGTTTTCCTTCACCGAAAAGCGTGTGATAAATTGCAATTATCAATTAGACACATGAGTTTTAATAGAAAAACTCATTGGTGCCTGTCCGGGTTCGAACTCGTGTTCCCCTCGAAAGAGTCGCACGGTCTCACCGCTGGGCTATCACAGCTTACTTAGTTTTTTAAAACTACGCGATTACTACTACTATTACTATACTATTAACTTAAACCTTCCGGAAAAATTGCACTATCTTTTAGTAAAAACCGTACAAAAATCCGTTCAGTAGATTTTGAGAAAATCGATTACATACAAACAGACAATATAAAGGGACTTTGTTTTAGAATATGTTAGATATTGTCAGATATGAGTGGAATGATAATGAGGCAGTGTTTTGTCTACAATAATATTATCTGTCATTTGGTGGGTAGAGGAATAAAACCGAATGAATGAGGGTAAAATATTATGACCCGAGTCTTGTTCGCGAGCGACATTCAACAATTTAGTTAGTCCAATACCACCTCTCAAGGTGTCCATACGTTTTAAAGTGCTGTGACGTCTTAATGTTGATTTGGTTACCGATATTGAGTATTTCGTGTTGTTAGGAACTAACGTCAAATAGTTAATATTCGTGATAAGAGCAACCATTGAGTTTCTTGCCAGTGGATTCTCAGTGGATGACAGCGTTCCGAACTGGTGGTAGACTCGTCCTGGCTTAATGATTCCAAATTATTATTAACTTAACCTGTCAATACTTGTTTATCGTGTTCCATATGTTATAGTTGTACGGTTAACTCTTGGTGACGTATTATTTGGTAACATTTTCTATCAGAGAACGTTAGAATGATGAGTCGAATTCCCGGCCATAGCTAACAGATAGGTGTAGATTGTTAGGAATAAATCTTTATTAATCTAAATTTATCTTTGGCCATGTCAAGACGGCAATATTACAGTGACGTCACGCGACGTCGGGGTGTTCATTAGTATGCAAATACGTGTCTTCAACATGTCTGACGTGTATTACGTTGATACATACAGCCTGAACAGAGAATCTAGTTTAAGATATTGATATTCATACTAATATTTTAAATACGAAATCTGTCTGTTAGAGTTTCACGCTGAGCCAATATTGATGAAATTTGGTAGAATTTAAAACTACAGGGCTGGTATAAAGGACAAAAATCCTATTTCGCCTTGGGGAACCGGAAAACTTCACTACATAATTAAGTTAACTACATAATTTTATTATTATATTATATAAATTAACAACATAAACGCTTAAACAATGAAATTTTCGCGAAAGAACTCGCATAAAATTTATCTCTCAACATAATATCTTTATTGTTTCTACTGTTCATGAATTCACTTTTCGATATTTGGTCTACGGGAATCTTACCAGGGATTGCGGCTTCATATTCCGGATAAAGACTAATGGGTTTAGTATAAAAAACTTAGGCACTGTAATGTTATTTAAAATTTATAAAATGCTAGTATTAATACCGTGAGGCATATGAAAGGAGTAGCGACAGATTTTACGAATGATAGGAGAGAATGGAAGAGGAGAACATGCGCAGACCCCACTTAGAATGGGATAAGATCAAGAGAATGATGATGATCCTCTTTTTTGAACTTTATCTATGCTTATTGTAAAACAAAGTCCCAAAAAGCTGTCTGTCTATATTTAATCGATTTTTACAAAATTTACTGAAAGGATTTTTGTACGGTTTTCACCAAAAGATAGTGCAATACTTCCAGATGGTTTAGGTAAATAGTACATATCGGTATTATGTAAATTGTGTTGAAGAGATCGCCCAGTTGTTAAAAAAACTTGCTTTTTGGGAGCTTTAGGTGCGTACGCTGCGTTAACCAGTAGAGACACGCTAAAGTAATGTAATAAATTGTAGATCTCTAAAAATACTACAAAAAAGTTAGCGACAACATGTCTCTATCTCTCACGATTAATTTACAACAACTTTTTTTATATTTTTTAAATTCCATGCGGGCAAAGCCGCAGGCACAGTTAGTATACAATAAAAATGGTAGGAAGGAATAAAAGCACACAGACACATGTGAACTTATCCCTAGAAAAGCATAAATTCAAGCTGTATAACGGGTTCACGTTAGTACCGCGAATCAAACTAGATAGCGCTGCTACGATATAATGCGCGTTAACGTTTCGTTAACATGTATAAGAAAGACATTAATTTATGAGAACTTTCTCTCTTTTTTGCCTTCGGATTTCTATATAGTACAAACATTAAATCATCCTCAAATCATACGTCATTGGTAAAGTAAAATAAATCGTGTTTCGGATAGCTATGTGTTATTATTCATTGGCCGTCCTAAAGTCTGTTCGACTGCAACGCAGGGGCATTTTAACCAGTCAACCTTTGCGTAAATAGAACAAGAAATTACTGGGATATCTGAATTACTAACCTTTATCCCTTAAAAAATCCCTTTTACCAGTTTGGGATAGTGACAAGTATAATACAATTTACGCAATTTACAAAATTTCTACAATTTAAGTCCGCGCGATTCCTTGCGAGAGAAGTTTAAGGAAATAGTTATTCTTACATTTGCTTCACAGTATATTTTAAACAATGTAATTTTTGTACATAAAAATATAAAGAATTATAAAACGATAGGTGATGTATATAATAGACAAAGCAGGAAACGACATATGCTTGCGACTCCTGCTTTGCGCCTAGCAAAAGTACGTAAATCGTTTGTGGGTTTGGGTATAAGATTTTATAATAAAATTCCCAAAACAATTTTTATCTTTGCGATTACAGCAGTTTAAAAACACTGTTAAAAAGAGGTTGATACAGAAAGCCTACTATACTGTTGAAGATTACTTAGATGATAAGGATGTGTGGATATAGGTGCACTTCTACCCTGTACAAGACAGTAATAAATAAATGTAACTTTTAAGATTTATATTTTAAAAAGAGCAACCGCCTAGTTTCTTGTTGGTTCTTCTCGGTAGGAACAGCTTTCCGATCCAGCAGGAGATGTTGACGATGCAAAAGCACATGTTTACAAGTTTATTTGAATAAAAAATATTTGAATTTGAATACTTTTCTTCATCTCAAGTCACAGACAAAATTGGAGGCAGTAACTAGTATGTAATCAAACAGCTTAGTCTATCAAAACAAGTTCCTTACAGTTAATTATAATGGTGTGAACTTCATAACCTTGTTTCAGGCAAATGAATAAATAATCCTGCGTTGTCTAAAATGTTTACAAAAGCTTCATTAAATATTTTGAATTTTGAATACAAACTACATTCACTCATCGACATTTTGAGCTTCAAAGGGTTAGTTAGACAAATATAGTTAAGAAAAACTAGTTAAACTAAAAGTTTTATTACCGTGTGTTTACTTGACAAAACTTTTTATTGTCTTTACAGTTAGAAAAGCTTTAGTTGCGATACTTAAAAGTCAGAAGGTTTTCGAAAGATTTCCCACGTGTGTTGGAGTTGTAAATGTCTTTAACTTAACTACAAATGCTGGTTTACTTTACTCGTATGTAATTTAGTTAAAACTTGTGTTGTTCTTTATTCTTTGATGTAATTGAATTGTGCTAATACTTAATTGATTAGAATGTTAAAGGTTCTTTGTTACTTAGAATAATTAGGTACAATCAGGTTCGCGAATTTGTCGTGGGGTCTGATGATGCTTCGGTTTCAGGGCGAAACGATTATTAAGACCATCACCATAAGGTTGTGAATGTGTGCAGGGCTAGTTTAGTGTGGTGGTGGATGGATGGATTGACTTCACAGTATCTTCTTAGGTGTCTCTCCAACTAGTGAAGGTTGGCACTCAGCTCTGCATATGCCTTCCTATTTATAGCTAGATGGTAGAGTTCGGGAGCGCTCTTAATGCCCGTCCATTCTCAGATGAGTCGTAACCAAGATTTCCTTCTTCGACCAGGTCTCCTCTTTCTAGCAACTTTTGCCATCATTTTCAGTTGCAATAAACCGTATCGGCGATGCCTGAGTACGTGGCCCAGGTATGCAACTTTGCGTTGTTTGATGATTGGGAAAAGTTTGCGTTTTTGTCCAACTCGCCGTAGAACGTCCTCATTGGTTACTTTCTGAGTCCATTATATACAAAATACAAAAACAACAAACCTATGCCCACATTTCGAATGCTTCTATACGTTTCCTGAGATCCTCTTTTATGGTCCAGGACTCGCATCCGTATAGAAGCAGGGGCCAGATGTAAAAACAGTATATTTTTAGTAATTTAATTTTTGTACATATGAACATAAATAATTATAAAAGGATTGGCGATGTATATAATAGACAAAGTAGGAACCGACATAAGCTTCCGGTTCCTGCTTTGCGCCTTGCAAAAGTACGTAAATCGTTTATGGCTTTAGGTATAAGATTCTATAATAAAATTCCACAATCTACTTTAGCTTTACCATTACAGCAGTTTAAAAATACTATTTAAAAAAGTATAATTCAGAAAGCCTATTATACTATTGAAGATTACCTAGACGATAAGAAGCGTGGATATAGCTTCTCTTTAGCCCTGTACAAGACATTAATAACTATTTGTAACTAGTGATGAGAACTATTCTTTGAAAAGAGCAACCCCCGAGTTTCTTGCTGGTTCTTCTCGGTAGGAACAGCTTTCCGAACCAGCAGTAGATGTTGACGATTCAAAAGCACTTGTTTACAAGTTTATTTGAATAAAGAATATTTTGAATTTGATTTGGTGGTTTATAATTCATCCGTATTGAGTACACTCCACTTTAAGCATTACATAGATTTTCTCTAATCGCGTATCATAGCAAAATAAAGTTACCATTCTGCTTCGTTTTCTTCTTCAACCGATAGACGTTCATTGATATAATTCTCAACAGTATAGTGAGCTCTCTGTATCAGCCTATTATAGAATTTAATATTACAAAAAAGAGCCATACGTGGCATCTACAATTTAAGTCCGCGTGATTCCCTGCGAGAGAAGTTTAAGGAAACAGGTATTCTTACATTTGCCTCACAGTATTTTTAAACCAATTAAATTTTTGTACATAAAAGCATTAAGAATTATAAAACGATAGGTGATGTATATAATAGACAAAGTAGGAACCGACAAAAGCTTGCGGCTCCTGATTTGCGCCTAGCAAAAGTACGTAAATGTGGGTGGGAGTATAAGATTCTATAATAAAATTCCGCAATCTACTTTAACTTTACCATTACAGCAGTTTAAAAACATTATTAAAAAGGCTAATACATAAAGCCTACTATACTATTGAGGATTATATATATGATAGGAATGTACGGATATAGCTACTCCTGTACCCTGTACAAAACAGTAATGAGCAAATGTAACTAATTATAAGAATTATATTTTATTAAGAGCAACCGCCGAGTTTCTTGTCTTCTCTTGTTCTTCTCGGTAGGAACAGCTTTTCGAACCAGCAGTAGAGTTGACGATTCAAAAGCACTTGTTTACAAGTTTACTTGAATAAAAAATATATTAAATCTGAATTTGAAGATACCCATTGGTTCATCATCATCCTCCGCCCTTATTCCACTCTATATGGGGTCGGAACAACATGTTACAAACATTTTGTCACATGATTTGGCTGCGTATTTTACGATTGGCTGCCTGCATGACGTCAACTTACCATAGTCGTATTTTACGACCCCTCGGTAAGAAATAAGGGTGGTCTATTCTATGCAGCCAGATACCACACGGCATTTACCTTAGTCGCCTCTTACGACACATCGGTAAGAAAGGAGGGTGGTCTATTCTATTCTGCTGGATACCACACGGCGTTAATAGAACATTTATAAAGAGATCATAATGATTGATTTTAAGTAAATAGTAAAGTGTATCTATTCTTAGTCGTCCATTGAATAAATAAATATTACTAATTTCAAAACAATATCTATACTTACGAGTATTATAATGGTCTATTCTGCTTAACCGGATACCACACGGTGGGTCAACTTACCTTAGCCGCCTTTTACGACACCTCGGTAAGAAATGAGGTTGGTTTATTCTAATCAGCCAGATACCACACGGCATGAACATACCCATTTGATACGAGAGATATTTAATTTTCAACTTTGATATTTTAAAATTCAAGTTGACGCACACTGTTGCGAGTCCAGCTTGTCTTGATTTGATTGAGACCTTGTTTTGATTTCTGTTAAGTTGTAATTCAAACAACTAATAAGATATCTCTTTTAATACAAACAACTAGCTCTTGACATGGCAGACAACAAACGTTCATTTACTGTAAATTAAGGCAAGCTCATAACTTTTGGCTACAACTGTTTGATTTTCAAGTTTACTAAGGATCAAGTGTTTATGCTGCTCCGTTAGAGATGAAATTATGTCATGGTATTACGAAATTATTAAGCAGTGTTTAAGTACATTACTTTGAATAATTTATAAATTAGGCGTTTCTTTGCGGAGATCCATAATACAAAAGTAATAATGAAATTATTCTGCTATAATCCGCGATACAGTATAGACACAGGCGTGTCACGTGTCATTATATCGGGTGAGCCCGATCTGTCTAAAGCCCATCTGGGGTCCTTATATATGAGATCTTTATACGGTGTTATCGCGATTGGAACTGGAAAAGAAGTGCCTATTATTATTTTTGATATCAATTATTATTTGATTCCATTTTAAAAAGAAACACAATACCTAACAATGTTTAACCTATTTTATTTAAAAAATTAATACTTACACATAATATGTATGTATTTATTTTTCAAAAAATAATAATAAATAATGTTTACTATTAATTTTGTTGGATAATTGTATATTTATTTTGAAATCATTAAGGTTGAAATTAGCCGTGTGGTACCCGGCAGAATAGAATAGACCACCCTCATTTCTTACCGAGGGGTCGTAAAGGCGACTAAGGTAAGTTGACGTCAGGCAGGCGGCCGGTTGTAAAATACGTAGCCGAATCATGTGACAACATGTGGCAGGAGAATGATGATAAGGTTGAAATGTGCTTGCATGGACTGCAATGGTGGCACAAATCAAAAAATCACGTTTTAAGATAAAACGGTTTGAAGTTTTCATTGCTAAGGAAAATAAATAAAAATGCTTAAACAAACAGTTTAATACTGAAATATTAGTTTACTGTATTGCTGCTAAAATGAACGTGTATTTTAACATTTACACATATTCTTAGTTGGAAACAAGTGTTTTGTATTGTGCCACTATTGCAGCCCATCTTGAGTGCCATTGTTTTTTTCCGTAATTTATATACACATGTCGCAATACATACAAACAGTAACATTGTAAAAACCTTTTGTTTCATAGGTTACGTTTAATCTATTGCTCCGCTGAACCGGGCTTAAATTTACTGTTTCTTAAATTGTGTTTTCACTTCTTTGACAATGTTGCCACGATAAGTGGATTTTCGATTGCCATTTCATATCATTTGACATTATTATTATTCTAAAAACAAAATGACAAGAAAATTTTTAAAAAAATATTTTTAATTCTACAGATTGCTAAGTAATTGTTCAGAAAATAACCGATGTGAAATGTTCTGTTATTTCTTTGTTAACTGGAGTCTTTCTAAAGATTTATCTGTATTGGCTCGGTTTTTTTGTTATAAACGAAAGTAAATTTAAAGTCTTTATTGAGAAGAAATGAAGTAAATTAATATCTTAATTATTTTGCACAGAAGATGTGAAATTATTGTATTCAAAAATTATTTCGCAATTCATGATGAACTTATCTACGGAAAAGTAAATTAACAAATATGCTTATACGTAAAGCGTATTACACGATTGATGAATATTTGAATAAAAATGCTTGACTGAAAAACATTGCGTTTTAATAATGTAAACTGATTTTTTTTTAAGATTCATCGTCGAGTTTAATGCTGGTTCTTCTCGACAAGAGCAACATACCGAACGAGCCATTCAAAGTGTTCGATAAAGTTTATTTGAATAAAGATTATTTTTATAAACGAGAACCGAGAAGAACCAGCAAGAAACTCGGCGGTCAATCTTGTCAACATTTTAAGAGTACGTAATTAGTTATGGCACTCCGCAAAGTAACACCGAATTCTATTAATCAAGCCATCATCTTCATCAAGCAAATAATCTTCAATTTTGTAATATGCTTATACATAAAGCATATTACAAAATTGAAGATTATTTGGATGATAAGAAAGCCTGTATTTGAAAATACTTTCAGCTTCATACAAGACAGCGGTTTAATAATGTATAATTAAAAATATTTAAATATTGACCGTCGAGTTTCTTGCTGGTTCTTCTCGGTAAGAGCAACATTCCGAACCAGTTGTAGCTTCATTAATCATATTGATCCTTGACGATTCAAAAGTGCCTGAAATAGTTTATTTGAATAAAGATTATTTTGATTTGATTTGATTTGAAGCCTTTCAATTTTAACTTTTGCGTGAAAATCATGTGATAAATAAATCTATTGGGTCTGAAGCCGTGACCTCCTCGAAAGAGTCTCACGGTTTCACCGCTGGGCTATCACTAACCTCTCACGGTTTCTCACGGTTTTCACAATTTAATTTGTACATAAGAATATACTTAATTATAAAAAGATTCGCGTTGTATATAAATGACAAAGTAGAAATCGACATAAGCTTGCGGTCCCGGCTTTGCGGCTTGCAAAAGTACGTAAGTACGTAAGACTTGAGTATAGGCTTTTATAATTAAATTACGCAATTTTAGCTTTTCCATTGCAGTTTAAAAATACTATTAAAAAAAGGCTGATACAGAAAGGCTCTATACTATTGAGGATTACTTAGACGATAAGAATACGCGGATATAACTACTCTTCGACAAGACATTAATAACTATATGCAACTAGTATTTAGAGTTATTCTTTGAAAACAGCAACCGCCGAGTTTCTTGCTGGCTCTTCTCGTTAGGCACAGCTTTCTGAACCAGCAGAAGATGTTGAGGATTCAAAAGCATTTGTTTACAAGTTTACTTGAATGAAGAATATTTTGAATTGGACAAAAAAATCACTACAAATGAGATAACAGCAAAATTAAACTTCAATACCGAAAGAGTATCTCTTACATTACAGTAGTCAAGTTTTAACGCCCTACACATTAATATTTTAAACGTTAATTAATTTAACGTCCAAAAATTTCATTAAAGTTAAATGTCATCACGTTAAAGTTGCAAATTAATACGCAATTTTTGCGTGATGCCATTAACCCGGTGTGGACTCTGGGGAGAGTTTGAACCGTGACAAACTCTCGTATCGGTCCCGGGATATTTTACGGAATATTGAATCACGCTAATTTAAGTTGCGATATTAGAAAAAGTAAACTTGAGATAATGATGTTTGATCCTTTACAAAGAGTCGCATTCAAAGTCCTCAATAAGAAAAAATGTAGTATATGAATTTAGATATTCCAAAGATCAGGAAATCTTCATGGTATAGGGAAAGGGGAATTGTTTTACTCCAAATTAAACGCGTGCGGGCCGCGGGCAGTAATGAATAAGTCAAACCTACTGAATCGATTTTAATCATTTTTTATCACTGAGTAACATATTTTTTATACCCGTGCGAAGCCGGGGCGGGCCGCTAGTATACCTATCTATACTTATTATAAAATAAAGTCTCCAAAGCTGTATGTAGTCGATTTTCTCAAAATCTACTGAACGGATTTTAGTACGGTTTTTACTAAAAGCTAGTGCAACTCCTCCGAAAGGTTTAGGTTAATAGCACAGAACGGTTTCATGTAAATTTTTACAACAATTTTTAGTGAGGGTAGTAACAAACCTGTGTCGATTGTAGTTTAGAGGGAGGAATAGGTATAAAAAGCAGTGTAGGGTATCGGAGAGCCAGTGTCCAGCCGAGACTCGAGCGACTATAACATACTAAACACTGAATTTCACGCGGACGAAGCCGCCCTTATTTCTAGTACTTATTATATAACAAAGTCACCAAAGCTGTCTGTCTGTATGTAATCGATTTTCTCTAAATCTACAGAAAGGAATTTTGAACGGTTTTTACTATAAGATAGTGCCATTCCTCCAGAATGTTTAGGCTAATAGTACATAAAGGTTTTATGTAAATTGAGTTGAAAAGGTCGTTTTACAACAATTTTTAGTGGGGGTAGTAACAAACCGGTGTCGATTGTAGTTTAGAGGGGGAAATAGATAAAAAAGCGGTGTAGGGTATACGAAAGCCAGTCTACCGAGACACTAGCGACTATTCCATATTGAATACTGATTCTACAGGGGCGAAGCCCCACTTATAGCTAGTAAATAAATAAATATGGGACACTTACACACACGATCGTCCGTCTCCAAAGTAAGTAACTTAATCCTTGTGTTATGGGTGACGGACAACAGGTAGATATGCTACATATATAATTTTAAATGCATCTTCTTCTTCTTCTTCAACCGATCGACGTCCACTGCTGGACATAGGTCTCCTTAAGGGATCTCCACACCATACGGTCCTGTGCCGCTTGGATCCAGCGGCTCCCCGCGACATTTTTGAGGTCGTCTGTCCACCTCGTCCATTGGAAGACCCCCCGTCTTCCAATGCTGCGTTTACCGGTGTGAGGTCGCCATTCCAGCACCTTAAGACCCCAACGCCCTTCGGTTCTACGTACTATGTGCCCCGCCCATTGCCACTTCAGCTTCGCGACACGATGAGCTATGTCTCTAACTCTTCTTCTACGGATCTCCTCATTCCTGATTTGATCACGTAGAGATACACCAAGCATAGATCGCTCCATAGCTCGCTGAGTGACTCTGAGCTTTCTTATGAGGCCCATAACTTATGCATACTTATATACAAATATACACCCAGGCTCGAAGAATTTGAGAATTTAGTCCGCAACTTACGAAGCTGAAGGCAGACGCACTATTAACTGCGCAACGGGCCTGTCAAGGGTGTTAAAGTCTTATGTAATTTTCGTTGTGAGACAGTATTGGAGTTGTTTACTCGGGGTGTTGAGTCTGTAAACTTAGGACGGGATCTTTATCACAAAGACTGGCTGAAAGAAAGGCTTTTTGCCCATATATACAATATTGTACTAGTATTTGCTAGGAACGAAAAAGATACTTTCGATCTCGATAAAAATGAAATATGATAAGAATTTCTGAAAATATTCGAAGTTTTGTTGATCTACAAATCTCTTTGTTACAGTACAACGAAAAATCACCTTCTGGTTTTTCATCGATAAATCGTGACTTTTTTCTATCATCATCCTCTTTATCTCACTCTAAGTGGGGTCGGCACAACATGTTATAAACATGTTGTCACATGATTCGGCTGCGTACTTTACGTACGGCCGCCCACCTGACGTCAACTTACCTTAATCGTATTTTTCGACCCCTCAGTAAGAAAGAGGGTGGTCTATTCTACTCAACCGGATACCATACGGCCGACTTTTGACTTTTGTTTCCAATAATGTATTATTGAAAATATTTAAAAGATTAACGGCCGAGTTTCTTTCTGGTTCTTCTCGGTAAGTGCAAAATTTTTGAATCAGTTGTAGCTTCATTAATCATTGATGGTTGACGATTTAAACGTGCCTGAAATGGATTATTTGAATAAAGATTATTTTGATTTGATTTGATTTGATATTAATCTCTTACCGTGAGGAACCAGCATGAAACTAGGCGGTCGTAATTTTTTTAACAAATCACTTTAAGTATAGTCGAGTGTACTTCAGTAATTAATCATATTCAAATTCAAAGTCAAAAAATATTCTTCATTCAAGTAAACTTGTCAACAAGTGCTTTTGAATCGTCAACATCTACTGGTTCGCAAAGCTGTTCCTACCGAGAAGAACCAGCAAGAAACTCGGCGGTATTGCTCTTTTAAAAAATATAAGTCTTATAACTAGTTACATTTATTTATTACTGTCTTGTACAGAGAAGAAGTGCAGCTGTATTCACACATTCTTATCACCTAAGTAATCCTCAACAGTAAAGTCGGCTTTCTGTATCAGCCTCTTTTTAACAGTGTTTTTAAACTGCTGTAATGGTATGGCCAAAATTGTTTTCTGAATTTTATTATAGAATAAAACCAAACCCATAAACGATATACGTACTTTTGCTAGGCGCAAAGCAGGAGCTGCCAGTTATGTCAGAAATATTCCTAATATAGGTAATTTTACTCAACATATTACTTTATGGTAAAACGTATGATGAATTGTAAATAATAACATACATACTCTTCTGAAACAATAGTTCACTACAAAGCGTTCCCCAAAGATTAATATGGTTCAGTAAAATTTGAACAAGACTGTACCGGAGCTTTGGTAAAATCGAAACGGGTTAAAGCCATAATTTTAAAACGCTGAATTACGAAAGCTCTAGAATATGTAGCGTGTCTCTGGAGAAATCTCCTGAGAGACTTCCATGCAGTTGCATGGAGTATTCAAAAGTTCAAGTTAACTGCAGCCCGTATGGGTCCTGGTGTAATAGAATACTTAATATACATTGACATTTATCGATAAACTTTGCGAAGATGTTAACTTGTAGGCGACCATCCTCTCAAATCAAGAATAATTTATAAGAATTATGAAGAAAATAACTAATTTTAGTATAGAAACTATAACTATACTATAATTATAACATAACATAACATAACTATAACTATAATTATAACAACGCCGTGTGGTATCCGGCAGAATAGAATAGACCACCCTCCTTTTTTACGGAGGTGTCGTAAGAGGCGACTAAGGTATGTGCCGTGTGGTATCCGGCTGCATAGAATAGACCACCCTCATTTCTTACCGAGGTGTCGTAAAAGGCGTCTAAGGTAAGTTGACGTCAGGCAGGCGGCCGGTCGTAAAATACGTAGTCAAATCATCTGACAATATGTTTGTAACATGTTGTGCCGACCCCACTTAGAGTGGGATAAGGGCAGGAGAATGTATGTATGTAGTATAGAAACTATAACAGAACTACTTTGCTGTAATCTGCGTATTTTAAGCGAATGTATGTAATGCTAAGTGTATGAAGCAGCATGGAGGCAAAATTCACGTACCTTACACATGCAGGATAAGTCACCACACGTGTTCCAAGACGCCTCCACCAGCAACAATGCATACAAGCAATACACACAACCACCACCAAAATCTCTACGAACGTTTCGCCCCGAGACCGAAGCATCATCAGGAGGATAGTCTAAGCGTAATTACTTTATGTAGCAGCATCGTTTTAAGATAATTGCTATACTTATGTAAAGGCGATATATTTGAGGAGTTTTGTTATAAAAACGTGTACCGAGACCGACAAATGATTTTCGGACCTTCTGGAGGCGCAACCTTGGCGTCAATTTATGCCGTTTTCATAGTCGTTCAAGTTCATCATCGGTGTCGGTTATAACAACTTTTCTATGATCCGCGATAAGTATCTCCGAATAAATAAATTTACCTTGACCTACGTTGTAATTTAGTATAAAAAAAACATTATTAATCAACTAATATTATATAAATCATCTAGTCTTCCGCCCGTGTAACTGGCCATTCCGCTGGGAATTTATTATTTTATCGCTAAACAAAGGCATGAGAAAATAGAAAATTCAACTACATGACATACCTGTTAAATTTTAATTAGACCCTTTCCAATGTTTCAGTGTGGCTCAGATACAAATTATCCCATTTCATATTAATATCTAATTGCAAAAGACTGTAATTTTTTTCAATATCTGCGATATAGAAAATAGAGTATACTAGCTGTGCCAGTGGCTTTGCCCGCGTGGAAATCAGCGTGTCACAATTTTTTCTAGAATTAAAATTTTAAACAAAAGTAGTTATTGTGAGTTAACGATAAGAGATAAGGACATGCTATCCCAGACTTTTTCGTAGTATTTTAATAGATCTACAATTCTCTAGTACATTACTTTAGCCTATCTCTGCTGGTTCACGCAGCGCACGCACCTACAGCTCCCAGCAAGCAAGTTTTTTAACAACTAGGCGATCTCTTCAATACAATTTACATAAAACCGATATGCACTATTTACCTAAACCATCCGGAAGTATTTCAATATCTTTTGGTCAAAACCGTGCAAAAACCCGTTCAGTACATTTTGAGAAAATCGATTACATACAGACAGACAGCTTTTTGGGACTTTGTTTCAAAATAAGTATAGATATAGATATGTAATGATAAATGAACAGTGTATTATCTGTTTTATACTTGATGGTGTGGTATCCAGCTGAGTAGAATAGACCACCCTCATTTCTTACCGAGGTGTCGTAAAAGGCGACTAAGGTAAGGCGTCCCGCCATGTGGTATCCTGCTGAGTAGAATAGACTTCTTTCATTTCTTACCGAGGTGTCGTAAAAGGCGACTAAGGTAAGTTGGCCCGCCGTGTGGTATCCGGTTGAGTAGAATAGACCACCCTCATTTCTTACCGAGGTGTCGTAAAAGGCGACTAAGGTAAGGCGTCCCGCCGTGTGGTATCCGGTTGAGTAGAATAAAACACCCTCTTTTTTGCCGAGTTTACAGAAAGGTTTAAATTAAGTGTAAGAGATAGTGCATATTATAGAATTGAAGATTATTTGGATGATAAAAATACTTGGATGTGAAAATCCTTTCAGCTTCATACAAGACAGCGGTTTAATAATGTCAAATTGAAAATGTTTAAAAGATTGACCGCCGAGTTTCTCGCTGGTTTTTCTCGGTAAGAGCAACATTCCGAACCAGTTGTAGCTTCATTAATCATATTGATCCTTGACGATTCAAAGTGCTCGAAAGAGCCTACTTAAATAAAGATTATTATATTTTGATCTGATTAAGTTTTCTGGTCCTTTTACGAAATAATTTCGCAATATATAACCTTAAAGCAATCGAAATAGGTCAAGAGTAAAATGCTTATGTAATTTGTGCCAGTATTAACGTGACATCAAAAGGTTAATACACTTTTATAATAAGTCAAATGTATATAAAATTAATTAATTAGCCTATGTAACGATCAAATAGCGTTTGATGTGAGCTGTCGAAAATATATAGCCTTAAAGTTCGGTAATGTATGCACGTAGTAGGTGTGCTGGTTAGCTGTCAAACTCCCAGTCAGTCTATTGTACGCCCACTAACGCTCCGGTTTAATCACATTTCAACTTTGTTAGATTAATACACCCACGAGAAACTGTTAGCTTCAGCTAATCAATGACGTGTTTACTATTGCCTCAGATGCCGAACCAGAATTCTTTTATCAGGAAGAACCCTCCACTAGCGTGTCTGAAAATGTTACCCATGAAACTTCTTTATATTGTATTTAGTGTGAGGAAACTGTATGTGTGATAAAAACTAACAACCATCATCATCCTCCTGCCCTTATCCCACTCTAAGTTGGGTCGGCACAACATATTACAAACATATTGTCACATGATTTGGCTACGTATTTTACGACCGGCCGCCTGCCTGACGTGAACTTACCTTAGTCGCCTATTACGACACCTCGGTAAGAAATGAGGGTGGTCTATTCTACGCAGCCGGATACCACACGGCACTTACCTTAGTCGCCTCTTACGACACCTCGGTAAAAGAGAGGGTGGTCTATTCTATTCTATTATAAAAACTAACAACCAATTATAAAATAAAACTATTACATCAAAACTACTAAAAAAAACCCTTGAAAACTTAATAACTCAAGCCTTAGTTAAGTAACATTTACATTTTAACAAGATTTGCCTCCTATGCCCTCATATATAAACCTTTTATGAGCAAAATCAATCTGACCTCCGTTACCCATTAAAGATAATGGCAATTATAAGGATAACTTATATCCCAGGTTAAGGATTGTTATAAGATATTAGATAACAACTGGAACTTACAGCTTATCATGCCTTCAAAGCTGATAAGAAAATTAAAAAGTATAAAGATAATATAAAATCAATCAAATTTACAGTTCACTTTTAATGTATCAAAACACACATATACGACTGGCTACCACTTATATGGAAGCATCCGTTATGTCCGGTAAGTCACGATATGGCAGCAGGCTGAAGAAACATCCGTCAAATTTTTGGGGTACGGAAGTTTCAACATGACCACAAGGCTTTGGCTGTGACTTGGCTGACAATTATGGCGCTAAATTGTCATGCCTTGGCGTTTGGCTTGGCTGACAGTTAGGCGCGTGAGTCTTGGTTTAGCTTTGTTGTGGCTATGGCTTGATTGGCTAGGATCGATTGGATTAGCTAGCTGTCACTATAGGCAAATATTCAGATGAAAACTACTAAATGAAGAAAAAATAACTAAATACTTCAATAGCTATAAATGATTCAATTCACGTTGGCACCCTCACAAGCCCTAGGCAACTGGATTTTATGAGAGAAATTCTCAGCGACGTAACGCTTGGCTTAATTGACCTTTTACGTGAGGAGTGCGTTTGAAGTGGCCATAGGTCCGTTTAGCTTAATAAAAACATGAAAAAAAAGTCGTTCGGCTAAAACATAGCGAGCCACACTATGTATACCTACAGGTATATAAATGGGACGATAGTCCCATTCTGTTCCTTCATAAGCCTAGCTCAATTGTTCGCGTTGCAACCCACAGAAGCCATTTGAGCTTTATGAGGCACAGGAACGGCTTTCCTCTTTCCTAACTTACATATATATTGTACAAGTTCCTGCAATGTCTCACATTGAAACCCAGAATCAAAGACTATGCCTGTTAGAAGTCGATTTATTTTTTATTTTTTTGGTAAATGACAATATTCTGTTAGCCAAAGTGGCTTTTACAGCGACACCGGGAGAAAAGGGGCGAGCGCAGAAGCATCTCCGGGGCGGGTGGTGGGGCGAACTTCTGGAGAGATTCGTGATATCAATGGCAACGTCGCCTTAAAGGTGCCTCCAGTGAGGCCGAACCTCGACTTAAGGCAACGTGTCGTGGGGGGATCAAATCGGACTGGAAAGTTTGAAATTTGAACGTTTTATTTACATATATTCAAAGCCTATATATAACCACAAAATAAACTTCGAAGCGCAATATAATTCTATTCAAACAACACGCCATCTATCGGACAATAACAAAAATTCTTGGCACTAATAGATTTATACAAATAATGCTTTATGTGTCTCTGTTGTAGTCCGATAGATGGCGGTGACTGTTTGTTTCGCATTGTGTTTATACATATATCACAGACTGATAATGCTGCAACGTTATCGTACAACATGGATTGCTATCTCCAAGAGGCATCGCCATTGCTTTAATGGCTGGTTATTAAAATTTCAATTAATATTGTAAGCGAATGCCGCATTCAAATTCAAATTCAAAATATTCTTTATTCAACTAAACTTGTAAACAAGTGCTTTTGAATCTTCAACATCTACTGCTGGTTCGGAAAGCTGTTCCTACCGAGAAGAGCCAGCAAGAAACTCGGCGGTTGCTCTTTTCAAGAATAATTCTTGTTACTAGTTACATATAGTTATAAATGTCTTGTACATTTCCTAGTTCTCAGTAGCCTTGGCTATATTAACAAGCATTCGGCTGACGGTTGAGGCAATCTTACATAAAATTAAGCACAAAATTCTTACATAGAATCTAAAGACGTAAAATGAACCCGCTAAGTTCACGAACACACCAATTTTTAGCAAGGATCGCGTAATCTGAACATTTACCCATGACGAAAATAAAAGTGCTCATTACGGGATGACGTTAAATAATAAAAAGCAAAATATAACACCGATTGTAACGTTTTGCTGATAATTTATTAAGTGTCCCGCGATGAAAAGATTTTATTAGTGCGGTTTATGTCCTGATTTTACGAGGCGTGTTATCGGGACGACGCGGCGTCGGGCGGGCGGTTGGCTTGTTTTAAAACTGTTATTTTTATTATCACTTACCATTTTGTATTTACCTTTTATTCGTCTCAAAACATGGCATAATTGATAATTACAATTTATCACACGTTTTTCGTTGAATTAAATCATCGTGATGAAACTTAAATTGATTTTATTTAAATATTTTTTTTACTACATAATAAAAATGTACAAGTTATGTCTATCATAAATTACGTACACTCTACTACTATACAAATCATGCCCACGTGGAATGGTCTCAAGAATGCTGGCAGCGTTGCCGCGTTGAATCGCTAAGCTGATTCTTTGTGAGAAAAGGAGCCAGCCCTCTTGTCACCCGAAGACGCGATCAACCGAGGTGTTAAAAAAGATTTTTTTTGCACTTTGACTCCATGGCCCTAACATCTCAACTGCAAACGGCACAAATATATAACTCTCAATGAGAGATGCATAATTTTGCCGTTTGCTGGATTCAGCCATTTCCGCCGCAGCTCCAGGTCTTGACGCCGTTTCCCTGATATGGGACAAGGCCAACGTATCAACGCATTAGAGCCCGTCCCCGTTTCCAAGGAACCAGGCTCGAGAAGAGCAGGAATGTCGATGGTGGCAAGGGCA
This sequence comes from Morpho deidamia, assembly GCA_947086505.1. Taxonomy (NCBI): domain Eukaryota; kingdom Metazoa; phylum Arthropoda; class Insecta; order Lepidoptera; family Nymphalidae; genus Morpho; species Morpho deidamia. The sequence goes on from CAMTZC010000009.1 coordinate 943,946, forward strand.
CTTTGATTGGTATCATTAAGAGAACCATGGCGGAAAAGCCTATCAAAATTCCTATGGCATGAAAGCCCAATCGTCTACCTCTTTTCCACATGTATATCTGTGATGAAACCCGCATGTCTGGAGAATTTTGGGCATATGTGCAATTATCAATCCGTATAGGAGCATAGTCGGTTTTAGCTCCAAAGCTTCTTGGAGAGAAAAAGCCTATGACCAGCAGTGGGATAATAAGAGTAAGTTGCTTTACTTATATACAATTAATTATATATCAAGTAGTTAAATATCGCATCTCTCTAAAAGGTGGAGAGGAGGCCTATGCTCGGTGTATGATTGACGCATAGTCGCTGGCAGGTGCTTTCCTTTAGTAGCAGTAATATCTAAATTAGAGGTATCAGAGACTTTGTTCGCACCAACTAAAGCGTATAACTAACCTCAATAATGAAAAATGTCCTCGAAAAAAAAATGGATTTTTTATCCTATACGTTACCCCAGTGTATGAGTCAGCGGTTACACTTTAATTGTGGCAAATTTCATCAATATAGATCCAGCGGATTAGCTGTAAAAGCATCACAAACGGAAAGATAGACTTTCGCATTTAAATTATTAGTATTGATATACGCATAACAGAACAAGAAAACTGCGAATAAAATTTTCCACAACGATAAATAATTTCTTTCTTTTATTAGATACGTATCAGTTTCTATAAAAGAATTCTATTCATAACTGCTCATATTGAAATACCGTAACAATGAATATAAAATCACATACAAATAAAGGTCAAATGAAAATCAATAAAACTGTTTTTTTACAAGATTATTTGATTATATACTGTAACAGAAATTTCCCCGCGGCGGTTGGCTTTCTGTTCGCGATAAACTAAAAACTGTAGTACGGATTTTAATACTGTTTTCTCTAATAGACAGAGATAGACAGAGTGGATTACAAAGGTTTAGATGTATAGTTTGTTAGATATTTGTATAAATTGCTAGAAATGTGACGATCAGTGTCTGAATTTTTCCAAAAGGCTATAGCTGTATAAAAACTTTGATGGAAAACCTCTCATCAAATCAAATCAAAATAATCTTGATTCATGTATGCTTTTGTAAGCACTTTTGAATCGACAAAGATTAATTAGATTTGATGAAGGTACAACTGGTTCGGATGTTGCTCTTATCGAAAAGAACCAGCAAGAAACTCGGCAGTCAATCTTTTAGACATTTTCAATTTACATAATTAAACTGCAGTCTTGTATGATTCTAAAAGCATTTTTATTATCCAAATAATCGTGAATTATGTAATGTACTTTACGCATAAGCATATTTCTTACATTCAATTCAAACATTTCTTTTCTCTTAACTTTAATTTTTCATTTCATTAATTTGTTGCACTAGTTTATTCACTTACCAAAATTAATATTACGAAAATTCGTAAAAGATTTCAGCATAAATAAACACAAGTTCGCCAAAAGTAATAATTTATCCGGTTAACTCAGTGCGTACTGGGTAAAGGCGCAGTAAATATCAATGAACCGGTTATCCGGACCAGCTTATAACTCCTAATACCCCTAACTGGGTTGACTTTAATTTAGCGGTCTCAGGCATTTTCGCAGACTTTTTCATGCTATCATTTATTTTCAAAAATAGTGCCATTGCGTTTTTTAATTAATATTTCAAATATTTCAAAAAATTATTTTATTTTCCTATTTATTGTCTGTTCAGGCAACTTTTTCCGCCGAGGTAATCGGGGCTTACTGCACCTGAGGCGGTGCGGGTAGGTAGCTAAAAATGTTAAAAGAAAACAAAGAGATCGGTCGGCCGCGCAACACGGTGCAACTCGGCACTCAGTGGGAATTATTGTTAATATCGGTGTTCGGTGGACCTTTATTATAAATATACACGAAATATTAAGGTAAATTAGTGGACTAAAACAGAAGAACAATAGCATTAGTGATTCCACGAATAAAAGTGGCTTTGATATACTCCGGCCGGAGCGGCGCGGACGCCGTACCCTACAGAGAAACCTCCTAGTGAAAGGTCCTTTGATTATTCGTCTTTTTCTTATCTGTGTAAGCTTTAGTTTTGTAAAATCGCATGCAACTCCACGAGCACTGCAAAAAGAGTTACAAAGTTCCTTCCTAACATGTTTATATTTTACTACGTGACCTCTTCTTTAGACAAACAGAAAAGATAGGATTTTAGTATAAACATTATCTTTAGCACCACTCTCTAATGTACCTGCGGTAATTTCTAAGAATACTTTTATTACACCCCCAAATGGTCGCAACAATGGCGTATCAGGTCCGTTCGACAGTAGCAAACAATACAATCCAAATAATTTAACGTTAAGGGCTATTTCTAAAGTTAACAAAAGCCTCGGAGATGATAAATGACCACCGGCTTACGTTTAACAAACGTCAGAATCATAGACTGTTTTGTGATTTTTATTGAAAAGCGTGATTTTCCTCGCGGGAAATAATTATATTTATATCACCAAAGATGACATTTAAGGTCATTAATTGCTATGATTCTAAAATTCTATTCTCGAGACTACGTTCTATCTACATCATCATACTGCCGTTATCCCACTCCAAGTAGTGTCGGTACAACATGTTACAAGCATGCTGTCACATAATTTTGCTACGTATTTTACGACCGGCCGCCTACCTGACGTCAACTTACCTTAGTCGCCTTTTAAGACAACTCGGCAAGAAAGAGGCTGGTCTATTCTACTCAACCGAATAACACACGGTGGGACAACTTACCTTAGTCGCCTTTTATGACTTGGTAAGAAATGAGAGTTATCTATTCTACTCAGTCGAAAAGCGTGATTGTCCTCGGGGGCAATAATTATATTTATATCACCAAAGATGACATTTAAGGTCATGAATTGCTATGATTCTAAAATTCTATTCTCGAGACTACGTTCGCATCTACATCATCATCCTGCCGTTATCCCACTCCAAGTGGTGTCGGTACAACATGTTACAAACATGCCACATAATGTCACATAATTTGGCTACGTATTTTACGACCGGCCGCCTACCTGACGTCAACTTACCTTAGTCGCCTTTTAAGACACCTCGGTAAGAAAGAGGCTGGTCTATTCTACTCAACCGAATACCAAACGGTGGAATGTCTTTTTTTATACAGGAAAAAACCCCTAATGGGCACCGCTGCCAGACGGGGACAGGTGGCGCTTATGTCGGACCCGCACCGACTAAAACGATCTGTGTGCTCCACCACTCTGCCGATGGCAAAGATAGGGTATCGTTGTACACATTGCCCCCATCCACGCCGACAGCAGCTCTGATCCCAGAGAACAACTCTTCCGGGTAGGGACTCCTCAAAAGAGAAGTCCCCCTCCGCTAACCGGTGCATCGGGAGCACCAGATGCACCGACCGCCTCGGGAACCCGTAAGGCAGGCGTCCGATGTTCCTCGTTCGGAACGCCAAAAGGTCCCCGTCAGGGTGGCAAACGATGGGCTTGGGCAAGTCACTGCCACCTGGACTCACCAGCAGCAGATTGGAGCCAGAATAAAAGTTCTCGGAACCGCTCCGGTGCCTCCCTGCGCAGGACAGAAGGAGGCCATCGTGCCCGCGATCGCTCCCTGCCCACCGATGAGGGTGGTCTATTCTACTCAGCCGGATACCACACGGCGGGTCGACTAACCTTAGTCGCCTCTTACGACACCTCGGTAAGAAATGAGGATGGTTATTCTACTCCGCCGGATACCACACGGCATTTCCACAATAAAAATATTAGTATAAATACTCACTGGTACGAAGATTATTTAGAAAGTAAGATAAGTACTAATACCTAGTTATATGCTGACGCGTTTAACTCACTTCTCTGTGGCCACATTACCAACGCGTTATATTTTTAGAATTACTTATTTCTTTAAGGTTAATCGTATCAAATTGCAAAATGCTCACGGCATACTAAGATTTTTTGAATATAAACTATCGTGAGTATTTCTAGTTTACGTACAGAAACCGGATATACTCACGTCTTATCTAAGCTAGTCGGGCTAACCCAATAGAATAAGACGATAGTACAACCGTTTTCCATATATGACTGACTAGTTAGCGATCATCGTTAACGAAATTGTTCCACGTGACGATAATTTCGTAAAGGCAGACAAAGCACTGATAATATATACTTTGCATATGAAATAACTAGGTATTGATTATTTATTGCCGATTATTTCAGTCAACACATTTGTAGCGAGAATGAAAATCTACTCATAACTATTAAAAGCAGACTATTAAAACTTTTAGTTACGATTTTCTCTGTAGAACCCTAACTACAATTAAGTCATCAACAGAAAATAGAAAATATATATAGTGCTAAATTTATGTGGACTACGTTTTTTCATACCCGTTACATGCAGGATTCATAAAAACACATGCACAAACCTCCAGCACTGCCACCACAATACACAAGTACTACACAATTTCACTATCACAATCTCAACAATCGTTTCGCCTCGCAACCGAAGCATCATCAGGAGATACACTCCACGACAAAATCGCAAAGCGAAGTATTATCCGAACAAGCATTGTTATATAGTAGTTGGTTCAACCCCACCTTTGCCTTTGAACACGTGCAACAAGCTTGAACTCGAAACATTTATCTGATCGTTAATGAGGGTGTCATTCGAAACAATGATCAGAAATACTGTACACCTGTGAAAAAAGCTTAAAATTAAATATTTTGGAACAATTAGAAATCATCAAGCATAACAATGGCACCCTTTTAACAGCTTTTAACAAGAGACTTTAGGTTAGGATAGGTTTATTACGTTATAACTATAAGCATATTTTTAAAGCCCCATTATAAAGTATTGATTTCCTACACCGACTCACTGACCGTTTAATTAATTAGGGTGATTACTTGACATAATAGCCAGTGTCAACGCGCGCGTTATTATGTTATTGTTTTGCAAAATTGGAAGCAGGTTTTTCTAAAATTGACGAAAGTTTATCTTGAATTGCTAAGAGGAGGAATAGGTATAACACGCGGCGTAGTCTTCTGCCAAAATTTCAGTGTCAATTAGATTCAATTCAATTCAAAATATTATTTATGCAAGTAAACTTGTAAACAAGTGCTTTTGAATCGTCAACATCTACTGCTGGTTTGGAAAGCTGTTCCAACCGAGAAGAACCAGCAAGAAACTCGGCGGTTGCTCTTTTCAAAGAATGACTCTTATCACTAGTTACATATAGTTATTGATGTCTTGTACAGGGTCGAAGAGTAGCTATATCCACGCATTCTTATCATCTAAGTAATCCTCAATAGTATAGTAGGCTTTCTGATTTAGACTTTTTTAATAGTATTTTTAAACTAGTGTAATGGTAAAGTTAAAGTAGAATGTAGAATTTTATTATAGAATCTTATACCCAAACCTACAAACGACTTACGTACTTTTGCAAGGCGCAAAGCAGGAACTGCAAGCTTATGTCGGTTCCTACTTTGTCTATTATATACATCACCAATCTTTTTATAATTATGTATATTCGTATGTACAAAAATTATATTGCTAAAAATATACTGTATATATAAACCAATGTAAGAATATGTTTTCTTGAACTTCTCTCACAAGGAATTGCGCGAATTTAAATTGTAAATACCACGTATGGCTCTTTTTTTTAATACAAAAATTTTTTCAATGTCCAATTAGATGCTTGAATATCAAGGTATTGAGCTGATGTTTGGTGTTGTAATGGTGTATATCATACCAGACCAAATAGAGGCCGCCAAAGCTACCAATTTTTCGTGCTTTAGAAATCATTGTAAACAAAATTTGAGTACTGATTGAAATGCAAACGCTGCTTTGATAGGATGTTATCGCGAATACAATTCCCAATGGGAATCCCGGTGGAATTTTAGATTCCCATTTTGGCATGGTTATTGAAAGAAAACATATATGATTGGTTTGTTAATGAACGTTTCAAATTCATTTGTCGAATCAATTGAATTGTACCAACATTACTTGTCAATTTTTTTGGAAAATTTTCATTTATTTATTTCTAAACTTTATTGAGCAACTCAATATAAGCAGATATAAATAATTGCACAAAAGGCAGGCTTAATACTTTAAGCATTATCTCCCAGCCAACCTTCAGGAGTGAATAAAAACGTAGCTTGCTATAATAAAGTAATTGAATATACATATACATATAATATATACAAAAATATGTATATAAGTGAGTGTGCATGTGTGTGTTAGAATGAGTAATATGATATGGACATTAGCATTATTAAGATTAAAATTTATAAGAATCAATATAAGAAATAAAATAAAATATAATAAGAAAGTAATAAAAATATTATATATCACATCACCTTTTTTAATAGCAAGTCTTTCATCTGTCGTTTAAAAGTTTATTTTGTAGGTGCTCTTGTAATTTGTTCAGGCAGAGCATTCCAGTACTGAATAGCTTCCATTTGAAAAGAATGGCCAATAAAACAGGTCTTGTGAGAAGGAATCGAGACTAAAAGAGCGTCAGTAGATCGCAAAGATTTATATACCGATAAATAAGAAAGTTGTTCCTAATGTGTGATTCCTTTTTTTAATGACCTTGAATTGCATGTATCCTACTCATTATTCTCCTGAATTCAAAATTCAAATTCAAATAAGTCTTTATTAAGTTGACCTATTACAAGCACTTTTGCATCGTCAAATTAAAATTAAAATGAAGCTACGACTGGTTCGGAAAGGTGCTCTAACCGAGAAGAACCAGCAAGAAACTTGCGCCTAGAAAAAGTACGTAAATCGTTTGTGGGTTTGGGTATAATATTCTATAATTAAATCCCGAAATCAATTTTGGCCATGCCATTACAGCAGTTTAAAAACACTGAAAAAAAGAGGCTGATACAGAAAGCCTACTATACTGTTGAAGATTACTTAGATGATAAGGATGTGTGGATATAGGTGCACGTTTATCCTGTACAAGACAGTAAGAACTAAACGTAACTTTTAAGGTTAATATGGTTTTAATATGGTTCTTCTCGGTAGGAACAGCTTTCCGCAGCCAGCAGTAAAGTTGACGAATCAAAAGCATTTGTTTACAAGTTTACTTGAATAAAGAATATTTTGAATTTGAATTTAGTCACATATCTATCCATCATTTAACACTTGTTTGGTCACATGATTTTCCTCCCTCCATATATAATTTTAAATAAAAATTGAATACAAATATTCACCCAGACTCGAAGAACCAACAAATTATATTTAAGAAAATGTCCCTCGGCGGGAATCAGAACTGCAATCCGCGAGCTGAAGGCAGGGTCCACTACCAACTGCGAAAACGGGCCAATCAATTGCATTGCTCCTGTGCCATACCATTCATGTATCTATTCATATTGCTTGCTTGTCCGAGCAATACTAAATGCAAGCATTTTAAAGCTTTGAAACAATTTCTACATGTTTTAAAAGATTTTCTGTATTGAATAATTATTTTAAACTGCCGTAAAGTCAAAGCTGAAATATCCGCTAGACAATAAACTTTATCGAAAGCGACGTGTTCAACAGCAAACACTTTCCGATATCCGCCTGCCGTTTCCTGTAAAATTCCTATGTCTAGCTATAGTAACCTTGACTTTACCGGTCTACAGTATTTAATTGTAGTACCTATGTCTTATGATTATATTTACTACGTAAGCTAAAATCAATTTTAAAAGAAGTAAATTTTTTTAAAGATATGAATAAATTAAAGAAACAATTTTTAAAGAAATGAAACGGCATAGTACACTTATCCTTTTGCGTCACATAGATTTTGTCATATCGCCAATTATTATAAAAATAATTCATTATTTCTCCTATGTAATCGTAAATGTAAATGTACGTAACCTCCAGAAACTTGCCTAATACGTTAAATCAATCTATTAGGCTGTATTTGTCGCTAAATTAGCGATATGAATAAATTAAAGTTATGTACAGATTTAACCCATTTTAAAAGTTAAGGTGAATTTATCGTAAAATAGTCCCATTTACAACTTAGACTAAGGCATCCAGTCTCATTTGAGTGCAAAGTAGAATCGTTGAACAACAACGCTATTGCGCTGTATATGTTTAACATTTAACCATACATAAGAACATCTTTACTTATTATAGAACAAAGTCCCGCAAAAACTGTCTGTCTGTATATGATTGATTTTATCAAAATCTACTCTACTGATTTTTGTACAGCTTTTACTTAAAGATAGTGCAATTCTTCCGTTCATGTCTTGACGTAGGCAATTTAATAATTAAAGATTATAAGAGAGAGAAAAAACAAAGACGTCATTATCAATAACGTTAATAAGACAGTGCGCACCAGGTTAAGACAAATAAAGTATCTGCACTCAATGCTTAATTAAAATGGAGCTTTCAAGATTTTAGTGAATAATGGAAGTTAGAACAAATCGGGTTTCAACACTACCTGGCTTTAGATAAATATATACAAGGATTCCGTATTAATTTAGATACCACGGGATGATATACCACAAGTTAATAGTAAATTCATTTTAATCGTTTTCTGTAAATTGTGTTGAAGAATTCGCGTGGTTGTAAAGAAAACTCGCATGCTAGGAGCATTAGTCGCGTGCGCCGTGTAAACCAACTGAAATATACTAAAGTAATGCATTAGAGAATTGTAGATCTACAAATATAGTAAGAAAAAGTCTGCGATAGCATGTCTCTATATCTTATGGTTAAATCACAATTACTACTTTTAATGAAAATGAAAATAATAGCAAGGGCCCCTGCACTAGGTGTGAACCCGTATTCCTGGGTTTCCCGCTCATCCACCAAGACAAGTAAACTTATCAAAAAACTAATAACAAATAGAAACTTAAATTTGAATTTAGATACGTTTTATTTATTTTTGCTAATATATAATACAAACTCATATTATTGTTGGAACATGTGTGTGTGTTTGTGTTTGTGTGAATGCATGTTTGCGTGTAAGTGCTTGTATATATGTATCGCTGATTGTTATGTTAGTCATATTAAAATTTAACATATTATATTACTTTTACTTTTTCAATTCGGGAAAACTTTGTGACAATGCGGGCAATGCCTTCACTTCAATAACGTGAAGTGAAGAATTCATTCTTAAAAAACTTTTTGAGTTTTACGTATATAAACACATGCAAACAGAATTACACACCTAAATTAAACTCGCAATTGGAGCCACTCTAAAGGGCGACCCTTCCCAATTACTGTAAGTGGTATTACGTCACACTACCGTTTATAATCTATGAATTTCAATTTTATTATGCTTTCATGATACTAAATTTGTAGATCTTGCAAATATGAATTCAATTGACACAATTTTTACAAGTAACAAAATTACAAATTCCAAAATAAAGATGTGACAAAATTTGTGTTTTCATACAGATATAATAAAGTAAATATTTATTAAAAACTCCCAAATTCTGCATATACTAATTTGTTGAACTACCACGCTGCTCCAATGCGGATTGATAGATAACACATATTCTTAGTATGCTTTAGAGATATGCAGGTTTCTTTACGATGATTACGCCTACCTACCGTGTGATAAATTGCAATTATTAATTAGACACAAGCTATAATGGAAAATCTCACTGGTGCCTGCCTGGGGTTAGAACCCATGATCGTATCTAGAGAGTCTCAACACTGAGCTATCCAAAGGCGTAGCCAGAATTCTATACAATGGCAGAAAATCCAAGACTTATATTGTTTTAGTAGATTTTTTATAATATAAGTAGCGACCTATTACAATCCCACTGCTGGGAGAAGGTCTCCTCTCGCCGTTTCTGGAGAGAAGGGTTGGTCCTAAGACCTACCACGCTGCTCCATTGCGGATTGGTAGGTTACACATATCTCCAGAATTCTCTAGAGATATGCAGGTTTCCTCACGATGTTTTCCTTCACCGAAAAGCATGTGATTAATTGCAATTATTAATTAGACACATGAATTTTAATAGAAAATCTCATTGGTACCTGCCCGGATTTGAACTTGTGTTCCCTTCTTAAGAGTCGCACGGTCTCACTGGGCTGTCACAACTCGTTTTTTATAATATATTGTTTTAATTTTTATCGCATGAGTTTGTTATCTACTCTTATTAGTAGTTGAAGAGAGGTAAAAAAAGTGAAAATAATAACCAGAAACGGCTTTTTTATTTTTGATATTGAAAAATTTTGAAATTTGTTCTGATGAGGTACATAATAGGACTTATGCATGGCTTATAAAGTGTCGCTATGTTCCGAGTTGTCACTTTGCTAGTGTTACAGTTTCCAGTGTAAGGGGGGACAGCTGCCCCCCCTTGCCGGTACCTCGCTACAGCCATGGAGCTATCACAGCGTTATGGTATGCGTAACCTGCCGATTCGCATTGGAGCAGCGTGTTGAAGCTTAGCTCAATTCTTCTCTAGCAAAACGGAGAGAGCAGGCTTTTTTTACATGAGGAAACCCTTCATGGGTACTGCTTACCGCGGGAGTGAAAGCGGTTATGCCGGATTCCTACCGGTTAAAACCTCATGGTGTTCCACCTTGCTGCTTGGTGACGAGGGCACAATAAAAAGCCGTTACTTTACTTTTTCTTCCACTATTAAAGCTTTTAATTTTAACAGGTAGATTCAATAACACGTTTAAGGCTTCTTATATCAATTGTTGTTGTGGTTTGGTCGATTCTACGAAAATTTGATTAACAACCACGTACTTGTATCCCTTTGTTTACTCTCTATTAACGTTTATGTTTGCTGGAATTAGTATGATAGTATTAGCTGATTATTTCCCTGAAGTGCAGAAAGCATTATCGTATATCAAATTTTGCGATATTATCGTAGATTTTATTCTGACTTGGCTTCGGTTATGGGGTAAAACGATTGTTGGGCTTGTGATAGTGGTGAATATGTGCGTTACAGCAGTTGAAAAAAAAACTATAAAAAGGAGGTCGATACAGAAAGCCTACTATGCTGTTGAGGATTATATAGATGATAGAAGAATGCGCAGATATAGCTACTCTTCGACCTTGTACAAGATACCAACAACAAATGTAGCTATAAGAATTATATTTTGAAAATAGCAACGGCTGTGTTTCTTGCTAGCTTGGCACAGATTTCCTGAAATCGTGGATTATAGCGAAAATGGGGATTTAAAATTCAATATATTAAAAATTTTGCTGTGATAGCCTAGCGGTGAGACCGTGCGACTCTCTAGAGACGACATAGGTTCAAACCCCAGACAGGCATCAATGAGATTTTCTATTAAAACTTATGTCTAATTGATAATTGCAATTTATCAGACGCTTTTCGGAAAAGGAAAACATCGTGAGGAAACCTACATATCTCTAGAGAATTCTCTAGGGATATGTGTAACCTACCAATCCGCATTGGAGCAGCGTGGTAGGTCTTAGCTCCAATCCTTCTCTCCAAAAACGGAGAGAGGAAGCCTAAGCCCAGCAGTGGGCATAGTAACAGGCTGTTACTTTACTATACTTTTATATTAAAATTTTTATGAAATTTCAAATGATTTTTTTAAAATTTTATTTTTATGAAATTTAAAAAATATGAACATAAATGTAAGTTGATGTGACTAAAGGGAGGCCTAAAATAAATTGTTGGATTGTGTGAAGTATGACATACATATAAAAGGAGATAATGATAGGAGAGTATGGAATGTGAAGAAAAACTAACAATAATTTTTTAAAAAATAATTTAGTTTACCAAAAGTGTTTACAAAAGATTTATTAACGATCTCGCCAGGATCTCGCGAATTTTCTCGAGCTTCGGTTCGTTCGATATATAAGCCGACGTACTGTGCGCCTCGACATTTAGTTTGCGAATAGCGATCAAGAGCGAATAAACAAGCGAAAATAAAAGTGAAATAATAGTGACCTCGGCATTCTTGTTGGACAACGGACTGTACAGAGACTGTAAGAACTAATTTTGTAGTAAAAAGTTGAATAAAGTGTTTTCAACGAGTTACCAGGTATTTTCATCCAAATCCACATACAGGGGGTACGTAACACTATTGTTCATAACCTTAAGTGATAAGGGTTGTCCACCCCTAAAATTATTTTTTATTGTTAAATCTTTTATAATGTACAGCAGAAATTGGCAAGAAATAATATATATGGCGAAAGAACGTTTGCCGGTGAGCTAGCATGTTTACGTCTCTAGCAAGTATAAGTGTTGATAGTCTTTCTTTAAAGATGACGTTAAAGTGCAATAAGTCGGTAATCCTAAGATCGATACGAACTGCAATACTATGGCTTCAAGCTTTGATCGTCTAAAGTTTTCCTACTGCTTATAGGTCAGATGAAAAGAAAAAGTTGCCGAAAATTAAAGTGAAAAAATAATTATACAAATAACGTAGCGTGTAGTCTAGTCAAGAAGTGAGTTTCTTGAGAAAAATCGTTCTAATTTTCTTAAAAATATGAGTGATAGCTTTTTTTATTCGGAATGCGATTCTGAAAAGACGTATTTTATTTACCGCAAATAAAAGATACGATTGTTATAAACAAATGCACAAAAACTAAGACTCCGCTTTTTGGCCATAACTCAAAAATTTTAAGAGATAACGACAATTAGAAAAAAACATCGTAAAAAGGGGGAAATTTCCAATATAAAAGTCTGGACTTCCGAAACTCCATCTCAATTATTTATAATTTTAATTTGACTACGCGGAACTCTTTTAACAGCGTCACTTCTCGACTAGACTAGTGGTATTTTGTATAAGTCATAAAGTTCAAATTGGAAGGGGGCAGTTTACGAACGTGTAAAAATAGTTCGCAATCTATATATCGTAGAGCTCAAATTCGCTTGACGCTAATTCTCTGGAACATTGAGGTTGTTTACGAATCATGTTCGCTATCCCCGCTAGGACTCGCGAACGTTCGCGAACATTGTCGTCATCGGTTCGTTCGATATATAAGCGAACGTATCGTGCGCCCAAAAGGATCCAAATTAAAATTGAAATAATAGTGACCTCGGCATTCTTAGTGGCCAACGGAGTGTAGCGAAAAGCTGAATAAAGTGTTGTCACGAGTCATCAGGTATTTTCATTAAAAACCACGAACCTGTACGTAACAATATCAATAACAAATGTTATTAGCAGTACTCATTGGTAGGCACCAAGGTTCATACCCTGCGCAGGCGCGCAGGGTATGAACCCTGTACTAAAAGTCACATATCGCCCCAACCAGCTAGTACGGCTTGTATCGCAATTTATTATCTTATAATTAAATTCCGGCGAAGTATTTAATGGTAGAGGGTTCCGCATAATTATGAATTCCCCAAACAACGTTAATGTTTTGATTTTGGTAAACGTTAATATATTGGTTAAATTTTAAGTGGTTAGTTTTAGCTGGTAATCTTATAATTAAGATTTAGTTGTTACATAGGTTTTCTCAAGTTTCCACCAATAAATAACCTGTCCGATCTAGTGTCGAAAATGAATTCTAATGGAACAAAAGTAATATTTTAATATTTAGTAATATTTACTATACTTTAGTAATATTTATTATACTAAGCAGCGGCCTATCTACGTTACTATGTTACTATCCCACTGTAGGCATAGACCTCCTCTCTCCGTTTTTGGAGAGAAGGATTGGAGCTACCACGCTGCTCCAATGCGGATTGGTAGGTTACTTATATCCCTAGAATGCTCTAGAGATATGCAGGATTCCTCACGATGTTTTCCTTCACCGAAAAGCGTGTGATAAGTTGTAATTATCAATTAGACACTTAAGTTTTTCTTTTAAAATTTATGGATCTAATTGATTGAAAGAAAACATCGTGAGGAAATCTACATACCTCTAGAGAATTCCGGGGATATGTGCTACCTACCTATCCGCATTGGAGCAGCGTGGTGGGCTTAGGCTCAAACTTCTGTCCAAAAAACAGACAGAGATTCCCTATGCCCACCAGTGGTATAATATCAGGTCGTTACTTTACTTTACTTTTGTAAATAGTAATATTTTATATGGGAAAGTCGGTCTGTCTGTATTTCTGTCCGTCTGTCTGTTATGCTTCTTGGGCTAATTTACTGTTTGATATTAATGAAGTTTGGTGCGATTTAAGCTTATTTACCGGGCTTACATCTAGAATAAAAATTTCTTTTTTCTTAATATATACAAAAGGAATAATTATATAGCAAAAAAATTTAATACTAAAGTTGAGGCAGACCAAGCCACAGATACCTATTAGTCTCTTTAAAAAATCAAGAAACAAATGTAATACCCATTAGCTATCCCAAATTCTGTGTCCCAATCCATTTGAGTGAAATCGTCCAAAAGGGTAACTCATTAAATGGGATTTAAGAGATAAGTAAATATTATAATGAGGTTTAATATTCGCTTTAAATAGTCTCTGGCAGTTATCTGAAAATATCTCATGTTGAACGAGTAGCGAGATTATATCTCGACTTGATAACAAGCATATTCAATTGTTTTAATATATGTTTTATGCTATCAAATTCAAATTCAAAATATTATTTATTCCAGTAAACAAGTGCTTTTGAATCGTCAACTTTACTGTTGGTTCGGAAAGCTGTTCCTACCGAGAAGAAACTCGGCGGTTGTTCTTTTCAAACAATAATTCTTATCACTAGTTACATTTATTTATTACTGGCTTGTACAGGGTAGAAGTGCACCTGTATCCACACATCCTTATCATCCAAGTAATCTTCAACAGTATAGTAGGCTTTCAGGCCTAGGTATCAGCCTCTTTTTAACAGTGTTTTTAAACTGCTGTAATGTCATGGCCAAAATTGATTTTGGAATTTTAATATAGAATCTTATACCCAAACTCACAAACGAATTACGAACTTTTGGAAGGCGCAAAGCAGGAACCGCAAGCTTATGTCGGTTCCTACTTTGTCCATTATATACATCGCCAATCTTTTAATAATTATGTGTATTCTTATGTACAAAAATTAAATTACTAAAAATATATTGAAATATAATAAAATGAAATTTCAATGAAATATAATTTTATTGAAATATTTATTTTTGAGAAAAGTGGCCGCCGAGTTTCTTGATGGTTCTTCTCGGTTAGACAACCTTTCCCAAGCATTCGTAGCTTCTTTGTAATATGACGATTCAAAAATGCTTGTGAAAGCCAATTTGAATAAAGAATTATTTGAATTTGAATTTAAATTTGAAGTCAAGATATATTCGCGCCTCTCATAAAATATATCGGATTATCAGTATCGAGTAATCCTCTTAAGGTTCAAAGCTAATATGAACGTTAATATTTCTAAAAGCTGCTACATCTTGAAAGCTCAATAGTGTGTTAACGTATTGATGAAATTATTTTGCCACAATCTATATCTATGATATAAATGAAAGCATTAAATGAAAGCTATATTAATGAAAGCATCATCACTAAATAGGCTTAAGCGATTACGTATATCTCCAGAGTATATCTTTGATTTATTCGTTAGTTTTTACTATATAAATCGATAAAGTAACGTCTACTTCTATAAATAAGCTAAGTATTTAACCGTAACACCTATTTTTTTTTACTCATCTAGATATAATATTATTTAATTTATGTCAAGTTAAATAAAGTAACACTTTATTTTGACTGGCCCGTTGGCGCAGTGGGTAGTTTGATTCCCGCCGAGGGCCAACATTTTCTATAAACAATTTGTTGGTCCTTCGAGCCTGGGGTGTATATTCGCATTTAAGTATGTATTTAAAATTATACATGTAGTATATTTACCAGTTGTCCGTCACCCATAACACATTAAGATACTTTGGGGACGGACGACCGAGTGTGTAAGTGTGCCATAGATTTATTATTTATATTTATTTCTTTATTGTCCATACATATTGTTAGAAAAAAATAGCAAATGTACAAAGACCGGACTTCCCTTAGAGGGATCTCTTCGAGTCAACCTTTAATCATATGCAATGATTTTTTTGTTAAAAATCTACGAATTAATGCAAAAGTAAAAACAACTTTGTAAATGATAATAATAATAATAGGTTAATAATTTTTTTTTAATATTCTTTATTCAAGTAAACTTGTAAACAACTGCTTTTGACTCGTTAACACTACTGCTGGTTTGGAGAGCTGTTCGTACCTAGAAGAGCCAGCAAGAAACTCGGCAATTGCGGTTTAAACCTCTTCAGTTTTTAGAAGAACGTATGGGAAATTGAAATCAAGTATAGATGGAATATTTTTATCATAACAGAATTCTCTCATAATTCTATTTAAAATTTTGCTTTTACTCTACCTTGTTAAAGGTTGTAAAACAAATAATTAATATATTTGATACTCTTATACATAAAAGAAAATGTTTGTCTGTATGCCCATTTTAGACTTCGAAATGGCAAAACCGATTTAAATTAAATTTTCGGATCATCTTTAAATTGCCCCAGCGGGTGTTCCTGTAAAGTTTTGTGGCGAACAGAGCATTTTATAACTTTTGAGTTCTGTTTCAAGGGGAATTCGAAACCAGTAGTAGTAAATGATATAATTAAAAAAAAGTAAGTATATTCTTTATAGACATATCAAAACTAATGATTTCATCAAAAGGACAACGTTTAAATCCAACTTTGTTAGAAGGGTCAAAATAATCCTTGTTAATTGCTATAAGCCAAACAGTACAGAATATGTACTTGAAACTTGAACAGTTTAATTAAATGTAATATACACATTGTTCTGAACCAATTTACCCCTAATTATTGTACATTAAAATTTATTATGCCTTTAACTACAACTATAAAAATTAAAGACCTTCGACCAAATTAATTTTAAGACACGTGCTTTACTAGTCTGTGGTAACATTTTATCTTTGTTATTGGTCTTTAAACTGTATATTAATAAATATTTTATCTTATATTTTTCAACTATTAAATATTATTTTAATATTTAATAGCTGAAAAAAATGGATCGTGAAATCTATCAAATTAATTATATTCGAATTTTCAAAATATTTTTTTATCATTTATCTATAATATTAGGTCCTTACATATGAAATTGGCGTTTTGTCGTACTGGCCACTTTGATCTCAAATATTACCTTTATGGTTAGGAATTCCAAATTCAAATTCATACAGCTATTTACTCATGCATTTGTGTTTCAAACCCCCTAATTCATTTGTTTTTTCTTCTGTTGTTTTTTTCTTTGTGTCACTCTGTTTACAAAATGGATAACATGAAATATCGCGTTATTTACGAGTATGAGTTCCACCGTGGCACCAGTGCTGCAGAAACGGCTCGAAGGATTAATGATGTGTATGGTGAGGGTGTCGCAAAAGAAAACACAGTGCGTTTTTGGTTTCAACGTTTTCGTTCTGGAAATTTCGACCTGCAGAACGAGCCTCGTGGATGGCCGGAGACCAAAGTTGATAATGAAGAATTGAAAGCTATTGTGGAAGCGGATCCATCGCAAACCATCGTCCGAGTTAGCTGCAGGCTCCAGTGTTAGTGATAAAACTATTCTAATCCACTTGAAGCAAATTGGGAAGGTGAAAAAGCTTGAAAGGTGGGTACCTCATGAATTGAGTGAAGCAAACCGACAAACGCGCGTCGACTGCTGCGTTACGTTACTCAACCGGCACAATAATGAAGGAATTTTAAATCGAATCATTACCTGTGATGAAAAGTGGATCCTCTACGATAATCGGAAGCGCTCATCGCAATGGCTGAACCCTGGCGAACCAGCCAAATCCTGCCCTAAGCGAAAATTGACTAAAAAAAAGTTGCTTGTAAGTGTTTGGTGGACTAGTGCCGGTGTCGTTCACTACAGCTTTCTTAAATCTGGCCAGACGATTACGGCAGATATCTATTGTCAGCAACTGCAAACCATGATGGAAAAGCTAGCTGCTAAACAACCGAGGCTGGTCAATCGCTCTAGGCCACTGCTGCTTCAGGACAACGCTAGACCACACACTGCACAACAGACGGCTACCAAATCAGAGGAGCTTCAATTAGAATGTCTTAGACATCCACCGTACTCTCCGGACCTTGCTCCAACAGATTACCATTTTTTTCGCAATTTGGATAACTACTTGCAAGGAAAAAAAATCAACTCCGATGGGGCAGTCCAAACCGCCTTCAAAGATTTTATTGATTCCCGCCCGAATGGTTTTTTAGTAAGGGGATCAATGAACTACCTATGAGATGGCAAAAGTGCATACATAGCAATGGTACATACTTTGATTAATTAAATATATTTCATTAAAAAAAAAACGACTTTATGTTCCTCCCATAGAAAACGCCAATTTCATATGTAAGGACCTAATATATATAAAATTTATATAGACAAAGAAGATTGTAAGATAAAAATAGATTTTAATAAATTTTTCATGTGATTATATAGAATTACAATTAGCTAAAAATATATATTTCTTTTCAATCAATTAATCAATCAAAATAATATTAAAATAAGTTTTTAAAAGTACTTGTGAATCGTCAAGGATCAATATGATGCTATAACTGGTTCGGAATGTCGCTCTTACCAAGAAGA
Organism: Morpho deidamia; assembly: GCA_947086505.1. Taxonomy (NCBI): domain Eukaryota; kingdom Metazoa; phylum Arthropoda; class Insecta; order Lepidoptera; family Nymphalidae; genus Morpho; species Morpho deidamia. Next base: position 962,393 of record CAMTZC010000009.1, read on the forward strand.
ACCAGCGAGAAACTCGGCGGACAATCTTTTAAACATTTTGAATTTACATTATTAAACGGCAGTCTGTATGAAGCATAAAAGATTTTCAAATACAAATGTTTTTTAAAAACTGTGTGTCCAAGCAATATAACAGAACTAACTACTTTGCTATAATCAGCACGGGTTAGGTGAATGCATGCATGCGCAGTACGATTTTTGTCGTGGAGCCTATCCTCCTGATGATGCTTCGGTTTCGGGGCGAAACGATCGTCGAGATTGTGGTGGTGGGTGTGTGTGCTGCTTTTGTGTGCGTTGTTGCTGGTGAATTGCGCCTTGGGGTGCATGTGGTGGCTTGTCCTGCATGTATAAGGTACGTAGATTTTGCCTGCTTCATACACATTGGCTTTGCATGCATTCACTTAACCCGTGCGGATTATAGCAAAGTAGTTAGTTCTGTTATATTGCTTGTAATATGGAATTCCGCAAAGTAACGCCTGCTTCTATAAAACTGTGTGTCCGTTGTTGTTAAGGAATTTCTTAAATATTTTTTTCAAAAATTTGGTTAATATGGTTCCATACGATGGCGTATTACTCGTCAGAGCGTAATAGACATTCAGACAGACATGTAAAGTCGCATTCACACTACAATAATTACTCACACTGGCGTTATTGATTGCAGAAATTCGTTCGCAAATTCATTAAAATCTCGATATCTACAAATTGGCGTATGATTTGAAATCTATAAAGGTCGTGTGAGCAAAACAATTATAATTTAGTTATAATCTAGCGTTAGCAACTTTATTCTGGTTGATTTTTTCCGCAATTATGTATATGTATTGATAAATAAAAAAATTATTGCAATTTATCACACGCTTTGCGGTCAAAGAGAACATCGTGACTGAACCTGCATATTTTAGAATGCATATGCATAAATTCTATGGATATGTGTTACCTACCAATCAGCATTGGAGCAGCGTGGTAGGTCTTAGCTGGAGCTAAGGGTTGGAACCCTTCTCTCCAGAAACGGAGAGGGGAGGCCTACGTTACTTAACTTCTTTATGTTTATATTGTCTTTTTGTATTTCCGAAGGAAAAAAACAGGAATTTTTAACAAAGATTCAGCCGGATATATAAGTTTTAACGCCTCGGTTGATCGCCTCTTCGGGGGACAAGAGCGCTGGCTCCTTTTTTCGCACAAAGAAGCTTAGCCATTCAACGCGAAAACACTGCCAGCAACCTTAGGACCATGATTTATAGAAGCAGGCGTCACTTTGCGGAATTCCATATTACACGCACTATAACAGAACTACCTCTCTATAATCCGCACGGGTTAAGCGAATGCATGCAAAGTTAATGTGTATGAAGCAGGCAAAATTTATGAACCTTACACATGCAGGACAAGCCAATACCACACGCACGACACGACACACACGCTCCACGACAAAATGCGCAATTTTGTCGTGGAGCGTGTCCTCCTGACGATGCTTCTGTTTCGGGGCGAAACGATTGTCGAGATTGTTGTGGTGGTGGGTGTGTGTGCTGCTTGTGTGCTTTGTTGCTAGTGGAGGAGCCTTGGGGTGCGTTTGGTGGCTTGTCCTACATGTGTAAGGTTCGGAAGTTTTGCCTGCTTCATACACATTAGCTTTGCATGCATTCGTTTTACCCGTGCGGATTATAACGAGGTAGTTCTGTTATAGTGCCATTCTTAGGACCATTCCACGTGGACATGATTTGTATAATAATAGTATAGTAATAATGGTAACATACATTTTTATGTAAATAAAAAAAAGTTTCAATTGTAACATCTATATTAATTCAAATAAATTTAAAAAGACACGGACAGACTTTCACATTATTATATTAGTATGGATGTTACTTGATTCCGCCGTGTGGTATCCGGCTGAGTAGAATAGACCATCCTCTTACTGAGGTGTCATAAAAGGCGACTAAGGTAAGTTAACGTCAGGAAGCGGGCAGTCGTAAAATTCGTAACCGAATCATGTGACAGCATGTTTATAACATGTTGTGCCGACCCCAATCAGAGTGGGAGAGGAGGATGATGACGGAAGTTACTTGGTTCTAATATTTATACTGCCAATTATTTTTTGTAAGACTTGTTTCAGCCACTTCGTTACAATTAACCGTAAGACAACGTAATTACATTATAATATAATACATATTAATAGCTTACAAACGTTGTTCTCCCATATTAATTATTTCTAGGGAATTTCTATTGTATATTATAAAATAATAGAAGAAATTGACCAAACATAAAAGTTAGTGGTGGACAATCTTATCACTTAGGTGAAAATAGAATGTAGTCGATACTCAAACGTACCAAATATGGATATAAAATGTCGTACAAATCGGTCAAGACGTTTTTTTTTCTGTTTAGTATTTTACACATAGTCGAATAAAGGTTTTTATTCAATTATTTTTAGTTTATTACATTAATAATTTAATTTATTAGATCTTCACAACTTAAATTGACAAATAGATTGTACTCAAGTACTTTAACCTTTCATTGACAAAAATAAATCGACAATAGTTGTCGTAGCCATGAAAAGTGTTTCGGAGAACTCTACAATAGAGTCGCTACGAAATCTCTACGATTGATATATTCAATAGAAATGCTAAGAAACCCCTACGAGAATGAATATAAGAGCGAAAAATATATTTATCAATAGAAATGAATATTCTATACAGATATTCTATATATCTACTACTCTTATATCATTGCCTATATACTCTTTATATCATTGCCTTTGTAAGTGAGAATTAATAAAGACGATGCCTTTGTAAAGAAATTGTAATGAATCTTGAAAACAATCTTGCTTTTGAATCGTCAACATCTACTGCTGGTTCGGAAAGCTGTTCCTACCGAGAAGAACCAGCAAGAAACTCAGCAGTTGCTCTTTTCAAATAATAATTCTTATTACTCGTTACATATAGTTATTAATGTCTTGTACAGGGTCGAAGAGTAGCTATATCCAAGCATTCTTATAGTCTAAGTAATCCTCAATAGTATAGGCTTTCTGTATTAGCCTTTTTCAATAGTGTTTTTAAACTGCTGTAATGCTAGAGTTAAAGAATATTGCGGAATTTTACATAGAATCTTATATTAAACGATTATACTTTAAATATTAAGGAAATAATATGGTTTCCAATTTAATTGGCTCTATGCCACACATCGAAGATTTTACTACAACAAAAACTTGCTGCATAGAATAGACCACCCTCATTTCTTACCGAGATGTCGTAAGTGGCGACTAAGGTAAATGCCCTGTGGTATCCGGCTGCATCGAATAGACCACCCTCATATCTTACCGAAGTGTCGTAAGAGGCCACTAAGGTAAATGCCGTGTGGTATCCGGCTGCATAGAATAGACCACCTTCATTTGTTACCGAAGTGTCGTAAGAGGCGACTAAGGTAAATGCCGTGTGGTATCCGGCTGCATAGAATAGACCACCCTCATTTCTTACCGAAGTGTCGTAAGAGGCGACTTAGGTAAATGCCGTGTGGTATCCGGCTGCATAGAATAGACCACCCTCATTTCTTACCGAAGTGTCATAAGAGGCGACTAAGGTAAATGCCGTGTGGTATCCGGCTGCATAGAATAGACCACCTTCATTTGTTACCGAAGTGTCGTAAGAGGCGACTAAGGTAAATGCCGTGTGGTATCCGGCTGCATAGAATAGACCACCCTCATTTCTTACCGAGATGTCGTAAGTGGCGACTAAGGTAAATGCCCTGTGGTATCCGGCTGCATCGAATAGACCACCCTCATATCTTACCGAAGTGTCGTAAGAGGCCACTAAGGTAAATGCCGTGTGGTATCCGGCTGCATAGAATAGACCACCTTCATTTGTTACCGAAGTGTCGTAAGAGGCGACTAAGGTAAATGCCGTGTGGTATCCGGCTGCATAGAATAGACCACCCTCATATCTTACCGAAGTGTCGTAAGAGGCCACTAAGGTAAATGCCGTGTGGTATCCGGCTGCATAGAATAGACCACCCTCATTTCTTACCGAAGTGTCGTAAGAGGCGACTTAGGTAAATGCCGTGTGGTATCCGGCTGCATAGAATAAACCACCCTCATTTCTTACCGAAGTGTCATAAGAGGCGACTAAGGTAAATGCCGTGTGGTATCCGGCTGCATAGAATAGACCACCCTCATTTTTTACCGAAGTGTCGTAAGAGGCGACTGAGGTAAATGCCGTGTGGTATCCGGCTGCATAGAATAGACCACCCTCATTTCTTACCGAGATGTCGTAAGTGGCGACTAAGGTAAATGCCGTGTGGTATCCGGCTGCATAGAATAGACCACCCTCATTTTTTACCGAAGTGTCGTAAGAGGCGACTGAGGTAAATGCCGTGTGGTATCAGGCTGCATAGAATAGACCAACCTCATTTCTTACCGAAGTGTCGTATGAGGTGACTAAGGTAAATGCCGTGTGGTATCCGGCTGCATAGAATAGACCACCTTCATTTCTTACCGAGGTGTCGTAAAAGGCGACTAAGGTAAGTTGACGTCAGGCAAGCGGCCGGTCGTAAAAGACGTAGCCAAATCATATGACAACATGTTTATAACATGTTGTGCCGACCCCACTAAGAGTGGGATAAGGGCAGGAGAATGATGAAAAACTTGTAGTAAAATCATTTACTTACTGGAAGAAGACTTTCCAAATTTAACAATAACGTAACTGACGTGAGAAAATAGCTAAAGGAGTTAAAAGATTAAAAACAGTTGCCTAAAAACCTCTCTTGCACATTTTAAAACAGAAGCTTAATGTTAGTATTTCTGACAAATGGGAAACAGTCCGTTTCGGTTTATATTTGGTTCAGTGCGTTTTCTTGCCGATTTAAAATGGCTAAGGCGGTCACTATAATAAAGAAATTCTGTATACTTGTCAACTGTTGTAATTTTTTACGTAATTTCTAATTTCATTTAAAATTCTCGTAAAACAATGTTAACATTCAAATTCAACTTTACTGCTGGTTCGGAAAGCTGTTCCTACCGAGAAGAACCAGAAAGAAACTCGCTCTTTTATAATATATAAATCTTAGAACTAGTTATATTTATTTATTACTGTCTTGTACAGGGTAGAAGTGCACCTATATCCACACATCCTTATCATCTAAGTAATCCTCAACAGTATGGTAGGCTTTCTGTTACACCCTCTTTTTAACAGTGTTTTTAAACTGCTGTAATGGCATGGCCAAAATTGATTTCGGAATTTTATTATAGAATCATATACCTAAATCCACAAACGACTTACGTACTTTTGCAAGGCGCAAAGCAGGAGTCGCAAGCTTATGTCGGTTAAATAATTTATAGAATTAGGCGTTACTTTGCGGAGATCCATAATACAAAAGTAATAATAAAATTATTTTGCTATAATCCGCGATACAGTAAATAGAAAATATATATAGTGCTAAATGTACATGTATGACAAAATCGCAAAGCTTTGCGATTTTGTCGTGGAGTCTATCTCCTGATGATGCTTCGGTTGCGGGGCGAAACGATTGTTGAATTTGTGATAGTGAACCTGTGTAGTGCTTGTGTAATGTGGTGGAAGTGGTGGAAGTTTGTGCATATGTTTTTTACAAATCCTGCATGTAACGGGTATGAAAAAACGTATAGTCCACTATACATTTAGCACTATATATATTTTCTATTTACTGTATCGCGGATTATAGCAAAATAATTTTATTATTACTTTTGCTTATGTCGGTTTCTACTTTATCTATTATATACATCACCTATCATCACCTTAGCATACTCGGCCGAAACGGCTTGATAGATTTGTCTGAACTTTAAGAGCTCTATTGTAGGTGTGAGAATCGGCTACTATTTATTTTTCATACCTCTAAGTGATAAGGTCGACCCATTATTTTTTTTGGGTCAATTTTTTATTCTTTTAGTACAGTACAAATTCTCTAGAAATAATTTATATGGCAAAAAAAGTTTTCCCGGTCAGCTAGTAATTTTATAAATGACTTAGTTTTATTTCTAGTGTATTTTATTTAATTTATTAATCGGGTGATTTTTAAATAAAAATTTATTAGTTTCGACAAATAAAATAAGTTTTAACAGTATTAGTTAGTATGTTTATAGAATTATTTATTAAATTTTTGTATTGTTTTGTAACATTTATTAATAATGCACATTTTCTATTTTACTTTACAAAATTAGTGGCTTGTAGGAAACTAAAAAAAATGGTTATACCCCTTTTAGCCACAAAAACAATTGGCACTAATATTACTCAATTTGTAGGAATACGGAATCGAAAAGATTTTAAAACCCTTATTTTAATATAACGTAAATTTGATTGACGATTATAATTTTATTTATTATTCAAATTTGTCATTAGTAATATGTAATATTACTAAATAATTCTCACTTAAATTCGTAGTGTAGCTATTATCTACGAAATATTGTTATTGTATATGTAACCAACAATAGTGTTAATTTTATATCCGTTAAGAATGTATTTATATATCAAACTTTTCTAAAAACTTAATAATGATAACGCCTGCTTCTATAAATCATTTAATAATGAATTTCATTCTTTATTAAACTTAATAATAAAGCTTAAACTTAATAATAACCAAAAGAATAATAAAGTAAGGTGTTTTTTTTTAATTTGAAAAGTAAGTATTTATGAATTTTACTTTAAAAAAAAATTCGTTACATTTTTACTGCTAATTTTTAATTAATAGACGAAATTTCTTTTGTGACGAAAGATATATTTATTATATTATACTGTGCAAAAAGACCAAGTAAACTAAATTACTTAGTTTTACTATTTTAATAATTTGAAAACGTAATATTTATAACGAACCGTGTACTAAAATTTTGTGTTGATTTATTATTATTTTGTTGTATTTACCAAACAAAGTTTTCTTTTGTAATGAAAGATTTTTTTTTATAAATAGGAATACGTCTCGCTGTATGTTAACTCAATATTTCTCTATGATACTCTGGTAAGTATAAGAAAAGTTCGACTTACGTTGACCGGAGTGTTGTCGACTAGCGTAGCATAGGCTCGCGCGCGTAGTACTGACTACGAAAAGCGTTTTTACCAGAGCTTTTATAGCCGCCCTGTTTGGGCGGAGCTTTGCACTTGTTGAACTGCAAAAGTTCCCTATGTGCCTATAAAGTTAATGATTACATGAATGAACGAGTTTTAATGGTCAAATCGCGTAGATTGAGAGATCTCGAGCTTTTTTTCAGTTAGGTATTTTGTCATGTGATTTGTAGGAATATGATGATAGTTTGTATTGGAAACAATAGCTAAACGGTGAAAAGAGATTCTTTCGAGGGCATCATGAGTTGAAATCTCGTTTTTCCTTTTCAACTTGGGTCTATATATGTATTGATATTTGCAATTTTTCACACGCTTTTCTATTAAGCGAAACATCGTGAGAAAACTCGTTGATGACACTAACAAGTGTCTAAGGAATTTCCGGTAATCTTTTTATATTAGTGGGTAAATTAAACAATAATGTACATTAACAATATGGCGTTAAAAAAATGCCTTAGATAAGAACTTGCGCATAAAAAAAAGTAAAGTAACAGCCTGTTACTATGCCCACTGCTGGACTGAGACCTCTTCTCTCCATTTTTGGAGAGGATTGGAGCTAAGACCTACCACGCTGCTCCAATGCGGATTGGTAGGTTACACATATCCCTAGAATTCTCTAGAGATATGTAGGTTTCCTTACGATATTTTCCTTCACCGAAAAGCGTGTGATAAATTTAAATTATCAATTGGACACATAAGTTTTAATAGAAAAACTCATTGGTGCCTGCCCGGGGTTTGAACCTATGTCGTCTCTAGAGAGTCGCACGGTCTCACCGCTAGGCTATCACAGCTTGCTCAACTTGCGCATATCCTAATTAAATTACGATATTGCATGTTATAAAATAAATGTTATCTATGAACAATGCCGACGCACGTTACTGTAACGAAATTAATTTAGGCCTGCGCTATAAATTATTGTTATCGATATTTATGGTGGTCGATAAATCGCCATCTAGTGATGACTTGATGCCTTGTTTGTTAATTTACGTGATATTGTAGATCCAACTTGCACGCTCCATGGTTGCCAGAGACAACAGTGCGAGCGCGCACGTCCAAGGAATAGTTACACGCGAGACCAAGCAAAGTGCGTCCCTTGTCCCGAGAGATTCTGACTTCCCCTCCCGAAAGCGCTGAGAGCACCGAGGTAGAGACGAGATGTGCTCCCGACTGTACCCCACCATAAGGCTTCCGCTTTGACCATCTGACCCCTGACCCCTACATAGATCAAAGAAGATTACTCGGTCAATCATGTTACGCTAACATGATAAGAATCTTGCTCGACTTAAATGTCATCCTCCTCCTGCCCTTATCCCACTCTAAGTCGGCACAACATGTTATAAAACTTGTCACATGATTTATTTATTTATTTTGATCACCCTCATTTCTTACCGAGGTGTCGTAAAAGGCGACTAAGGTAAGTTGACGTCAGGCAGGCGGCCGGTCGTAAAATACGTAGCCAAATCATATGACAACATGTTTATAACGTGTTGTGCCGACCCCACTTAGAGTGGGGTAAGGGCAGGAGTAAAATTATTTACTCACTGGAATAAGACTAAGTGGGGCGGCACAACATGTTATAAAACTTGTTGTCACATGATTCGGCTATGTATTTTACGACTAGCCGTCTGCCTGACGTCAACTTACCTTAGTCGTATTTTCCGACCCCTATGTAAGAAAGAGATTGGTCTATTCTACTTAACCGGATAACACAGGGTGGGTCAACCTACCTTAGTCGCCTTTTACAACACCTCGGTAAGAAATGAGGGTGGTCTATTCTACTCAGCCGGATATCACACGGTGGAGCTCAACTTAAATGTATTGTATTGTATATGATTCCGTGCGAGAGAATTTAGGAAATAAATATTTTTAGATTTGCTTCACAGTATATTGTACGCAATTTAAATTTTGTACATAAAAATATAAAGAATTATAAATCGATAGGTGTAGACTGAAGAATATTTTGAATTTGAAATTCAATATCATGGTTCATAATATGTTGGGATAGCCCAGCGGTGAGACCGTGCGACTCTTTAGAGGGGAATACGAGTTCAAACCCGGGCAGGCACCAATGAGTTTTTCTATAACTCATGTGTCTAATTAATAATTGCAATTTATCACACGCTTTGCGGTGAAGGAAAACATCGTGAGGAAACCTGCATATCTCTAGAGAATTCTGGAGATATGTGTAACCTACCAACCCGCATTGGAGCAGCGTGGTAGGTCTTAGCTCCAATCCTTTTCTTCAAAAACGGAGAGAGGAGGCCTATGCCCAATAGTGGAGTAGAAACTTTTATATATAAAAATGAATGTTTATCTGTACGTCCTTCATAGACTCCAAAACGGTTTGACCAATTTTAATGAAGTTTTTAGACAATCTTTAGAATGATCCAGCAACTGACGAGTTTGGTGGCGACTGGATGGTTTTTTTTACTTTTAAATTCTGTTTCGAGGGAAATTCGATATTAGTCACCACAGCATCACATCGCCAGATAGCTAGTTTATTTATAAGCGTATATTTACAAGAATAAACCTATATCTGACCCTCAATTTCCCATAACAACGTTAAAAAGCTCGTCTGTCAGTTGAAACGCAAACAAAAGTACCTGAAAAAATATTTGTTTGAGCTTTTTAATGGAGCTTTGGAAAAGCTTATCACACTGTTGCTTATACAGTATATTGTTTTTTTAACCTTTTTTATCTCACACTTAGTATTTTTTAATTTTATATATATTTTTAATATTTTTCTTGCATCTTTTTAATATTCTTATTATTTTTGTTATCCTCTGTGTCATCTAATATTTTATCTTAGTTTTAGTTTGAGTTTTGTATTTTTCTTTTACCTTTCTCTAGACCTTTAAGTTTAAATTTGTATGTATTTTGATTATCCTTTTCATTTGGAACACTGTATATGGTGCATGTTGTGTTCTCCTATAATTGGGGGTACACTTAGCTCATGTGTCAAATAATATTGTTACTTTATTTTTTGTACCTCTGTTAGAGTCCCTAAATAAATAAATTAATTAAAGTGACCTAATTTAAAATAACTCTTAATTGGTACATTATAAAATGTTAAAATGTTAATGCTAGTGTTTTCTTACTCTTTTAAGTTATGGGTCGCCTTATTAATCACGAGTTTGGTAGGCATAATTTATAGTTATATTTATAATTAGGCGTTACTTTGCGGAGATCCATAATACAAAAGTAATAGTAAAATTGTTTTGCTATAATCCGCTATATATCGGATTATAGCCAAATAATTTTATTATTACTTTTGTAGTTAAGTAGGCGCTACGCTTTATTGCAATTTTCCACATAACAATTTTTCTAAATTCGGTCACTATAATTCTAAGCCTATTATATACTCTTACGTCAACAAACTTATCTATATCTATAATCTTTTTTTGGAACCAAGAGGTCCAGTATCACTTTAATCATCTCTGATCTCATCTGATAAGTGCCCTGGATTGGTTCGAAATTAATCGGGCTAACCCGATAGAATAAGACTCACGTCTTATTCTATCGGGTTTACATTAACTATTAATACCACCCACGATAGTTTAAATTTCAAAGAGATGCGTTCCTTTTAATAAATTCTACTTGATTCTACAAGCCTAAATAATCTAACGTTTTTAGCTGTTTTTTATTTGTGACTAATCGCTATAAATAATTGCTTACACCAAAAATGATCACATATCGACGGTGATTTAATAAATTCTGCGTGATGTAAATACAGTTTATGTATAGAAACCGGCTATACTCACGTCGTACGGTGTGTGGTGTATATTTTGTGATGTATAGTATGAATTTATTCAAGTTAGACGCTTGAGACAGTTTTTGTAAAGTTTAAATTCAAAGTCTAAATATTTTGTCTTGAAGTAAACTTGCAAACAGTGCTTTTGAATCGTCAACTCTACTGCTGTTTCGGAAAGTTGCGGACAGAGAAGAAAGAGCCAGCAAGAAACTCGGTGGTTACTCTTTTATTATGTAATTTTTATTATAAATCCATTAAATCATAACTGTCTTGTCAAAAAATTGATCACGCATTTTTATCATCTAAGTAAACCTCAACAGTATAGTAGGCTTTCTGTATCAGTCTCTTTTTAACCGTGTTTTTAGACTGCTGTAATGACAAAGCTAAAATTCTATCGGGTTAGCCCGACTAGTTGATAATCATGCAAACATCTTAAGCACATATCAGTTTTGACAGAACTCATTGGTGCCTGGCCGGGCTTAGAACCCGTGACTCTAGAAAGTCACACGGTCTCACGAACGAAGTTGCGGGTAATGTCTTGTGATTAATCGGTTTATCCCAACATTTTCAGCGTGGGTTTGTACAACGCGTGGGATGACACTTAACACAGGATGTGACGTCACATTTTTATCTATATAAGAAAATTATGTGGGTGTCTGTGCAAAGGATATGATTTTACGTCCGACTGCTGCAAGTGTCCCATTTTTCGTTGGTGGTAAATGTGGAGCTTGAATTCAACATGGTAATGTAGTGTGGGTTGGTATATTTAGGCTATAGGCATCTACACTTATTATAAAACAAAGACCCAAAAAGCTGTCTGTCTATATGTAATTGATTTTCTCAAAATCTACTGAACGGATTTCTATACAGTTTTCACCATAAGATAGAGCAATACTTCCGAATGTTTAATAGAATAGATCTATAATACAACAGCAATAATAAAATTATTTTGCTATAATCCGCGATACAATAATAATAAAATAATAAAATACGATTGTATCGCGGATTATAGCAAAATAATTTTATTATTACTTTTGTACTTTCGGATGGTTCAAGTAAATATTACATATCGGTATTGTGTAAATTGTGTTTCAGAGATCGCACAGTTGTTAAAAAACTTGCTTGCTGGGAGGTTTAGTCGCGTGCGCAGCGTAATACTACAAAAAAGTCTGCGATAGCATGTCTCTATCACTCACGATTAACTCAAAATAACTAATTTTAAGTTCAAAATTTCGAAAAATCGGGAAAACTTTCGTAAATCACTGAATTCCACGCAAGCGAAGCCTTAATATTTAATTAAAGGTCTAATATTTAATCCTCTCCTCCAAAGGGGAACGCGATTGATATAATTTTATTAAACTATTTACGTTTACTATATTCAATCCAATTCAAAATATTATTTATTCAAGTAAACTTGTAAACGAGTGCTTTTGAATCGTCAACTCTACTGCTGGTTCGGGAAGCTGTTCCTACCGAGAAGAATCAGGAACTCGGCGGTTGCTCTTTACAAAGTCTAAATTCCTATCACAAGTTAAATTTAGTCATTACTGTCTTGTACAGGGTTGAAGAGTAGCTATATCCACGCATTCTTATCTTCTAAGTAATCCCCAAAACTGTTTAGTAGGCTTTCTGTATGAGCCTTTTTTTGATAGTGTCTTTAAACTGCTGTAATGGCAAAGGTAAAATCAATTGCGGGATTTTATTATAGAATCTTATACCCAAACCCACAAACGAGTTACGTACTTTTGCAAGGCGCAAAGCAGGAGTCGCAAGCTTATGTCGGTTCTTACTTTGTCTATTATATACATCGCCGATCTTCGTATAATTATGTATATTCTTATGCATAGAAATTAAATTGCTTAACATCTACTGTGAAGCCAATCTAAGAATACCTATTTCTTTAAACTTCTCTCGCAGGGAATCACGCGAACTTAATTTGTGAATACCACGTATGGCTCTTTCTTGCAATACAACTTTTTTCAATAACCGCACATTTACCCCACAACAATATTCTATAGGACATTATGGAAGTTAGCAAAATAAACATATGTATTATACTCGTATAAACAAACTGTATCCACATATGCAAAGCCTATGTTTTTTGTCAATATCGTAATGTAACTTGGCTCAAAGTATCTAATCGTCATAAGTGAGGGATCTTCCGAAGTCAACTATCGTATTGCTTATACATACATCTATACGTGTCGGTTTCAGCACTGTTCACATCCCTACTAATATTCAAATGCAAATTCAAAATATTCTTTATTCAAGTAAACTTGTAAACAAGTGCTTTTGAATCGTCAACATTTACTGCTGGTTCGGAAAGCTGTTCCTACCGAGAAGAACCAGCAAGAAACTCGGCGGTTGCTCTTTTCAAACAATAGTTCTTATCACTAGTTACATATAGTTATTAATGTCTTGTACAGGTTTGAAGAGAAGCTATATCCACGCATTCTTATTGTCTAGGTACTTGTATTTATTGTGAAGTCGACATTCTGTCTGTCTGTTAAGATTTAACAGTTATATCGCTGGTCCAAGGTTAATGCGCATTGTCTCAATTTCTTTTATATCTTTTATCTTTTAATGAGCTAATCTTGTAGGTATATATGCAATCTGAATTTTGGAAATGGCTCTTATGATTTTGTGTTTTTTTCGAGGAGTTTCGGGAGCGATAAATCGATTTAGCTAAGTAACATTAAAAGAAATCATTTTTTTTCTTTGTTTCAGGCAGTGAAAAACTGTTACAATAATACTATTAGAAAACAAAGATAAATTTCGCTATCACTTGAAAAGTTATAATAGCTCAGTTGAGAACGGGCGTACTACAAAAGTGTCAATACTCCGGATCGAGTCCATCCCTGTTTTTTTTCTGATATAGCATATTTTTTACATTAAAAAAATACAGAGCAAAGCTCGGTCACCCGGATATTATAGCTATAATATAAAATAAACAATCCCTGTTTCTAAATAATTTATAGATTTAGTCATTACTTTGCCGAAAAATTATTTTGGTATAATCCGCGATACAGTAAATAGAAAATATATATAATGCTAAATGTATAGTGGACTATCCGTTTTTTCATACCCGTTACGTGCAGGATTAGTAAAAACATATGTACAAACCTCCACCACTGCCACCAAACTACAGAAGCACTACACACGTTCACTATCACAAACTCTACAATCGTTTCCCCGCAACCGAAGCATCATCAGGCGATAGACTCCACGACAAAATCGCAAAGCAAATACGCAAAGTTTTGCGATTATATTTTCTATTTACTTAGCGGATTATAGCAAAATAATTTTATTATTACTTTAGAATCCCTGTTTCCTTCGTGAACAGGTAATAACAAACAGTACGTAATTGGGTATTTCAACATTTAAGTTGATACAAACGTCGCGGTTACACCCTGTAATTATATTATGGTTTCATCATCCTTCTGCCCTTAGCCCACTCTAAGTGGGGTCGGCATACGTTATAAACATGTTGTCACATGATTTAGCTATGTATTTTATGTCAAGTGAGGACTAACTTTGACTGGCTCGTTGGTTGCAGTGGGTAGTGACCCTTCCTTCTGCTCCGCGAGTCGTGGGTTTAATTCCCACCGAGTGCCAACCATTTTCTATAAACATTTTGTTGGTTCTTCGAGCTTGGGTGTGTATTTGTATTTAAGTATGTATTTAAAATTATATATGGATATATTTACCAGTTGTCCGTCACCCATAACACAGGTATTAACTGTACGATGAACGTATGAACGATGAACGACCGTATGTGTGTCTCATATATTTATGTATTTATTTATTAATTAACTACCATAGTCGTATTTTACGACCCTTCGGTCTATTCTACTCAACCGGATACCACACTACGGGTCAACTTACCTTAGTCGCCTTTTATAACACCTCGGTAAAAAGGAGGTGGTCTATTCTACTCAGCCGGATATCACACGGACTTACCTTGTGGCCTTTTACGACACCTTGGTAAGAAAGAAGGTGGTCTATTCTACTCAGCCGGATACCACACTACCAGTCAACTTACCTTAGTCGCCTTTTACGACACCTCGGTAAGAAAGAGGGTAGTCTATTCTACTCAGCCGGATACCACACGGCATAATTTTATATAATGGTCTGACAATCGTAATTTATCTATAAGGATATCATTTGCCAATAACGTAGAAATATTTAAAGAACAGTTATGTGCTTCAGTATCAAACAATACGATAGCATGTAATATCACAATCTGAGATGTATCGAGTGTTATTGCTGTATCGATTTATATCGGCGATACTTTGCCCCTACCAAGATCTTTATTCAAACTCACCTTCAAAATGTTCAAAGAAATAGGCAAAGTTACCTAGGCTAAGTTGTACCGGCACAATGTATATATGTCGGAGAAGTGAAAAGAATAATAATAATTTACAATAGAAATCTATCTGCATCTCCGCCATATATTAATATTTTTATTCGTACGGAAAAATATCCATATGTATAAGACGAAATTTGATGTATATAATAGATATACAAGAGGTCACAGTGAGCTTGTGATTCCTGCGTCGCGACTCAGTAGAGTTAGCAACTCATTCGTTGGTCTCGGTATTCGCTTATACAATAAAATTCCGCAATCCATACTGGACCAGTCACCAGAAAGGTTTAAATCAAATTCAATTCAAATTCGTCAATGTCGTAAAAGGCGACTAAGGTAAGTCGACCCACCGTGTTGTATCCGGCTGAGTAGAATAGACCACCCTCATTTCTTACCGAGGTGTCGTAAAAGGCGACTAAGGTAAGTTGACCCACCGTGTGGTATCCGGTTGAGTAGAATAGACCACCCTCATTTCTTACCGAGGGGTCGTGAAATACGACTGAGGTAAGATGACATCAGGCAGGCGGCCGGTCGTAAAATACGTAGCCGAATCATGTTAGAACATGTTTATGACATGTTGTGCCGACCCAACCTAGAGTGGGATAAGGGCAGGAGGATGATGATGTAATATGTTCCTTAGGTCTATTAAATTTCTTTAGATCTACCTACAGATTAATTAAATCTGTGTCCGCTATCCGTATAATTTCCTAAAAAAAACAACTTTTAATAAATCGAAAACACGTAGTACGAGATGTCAGGGGTTAAGTTACCCCATAACAGTACAATAATCATAAAAGTGAATTCCACTTTGTTCTACAACGACACCATGGGGCGGCTGACATCGACACCTACATAAAGATTGCGTGAGCTTTGCTTTAAGTTATTTACGTCTTTATTAAGCCTTCATGGCGTCTAGTTAAGGCCGCGAATGGCTGTTGCAGTATTAAGGAAGTTGGGATTTGGTGGGTTTGAGCTTCCGACGTACATTCGGATATTAATTAATAAGTAACGAAGTTAGTTACTGCATCTACTTTGCCCACGATTTCGTCTGCGGAAATTTAGTGACAGTTAAAAGAAAATGGCCTTTATTTTACCCTCCGCCTCTTGATATATTCAAATTCAAAATATTCTTTATTCAAGTTTCTTTTCACTGATATATTCAAATTCAAAATATTCTTCATTCAAGTTTCGTTTCACTTTTGAATAGTCAATTCTACTTGCTGGTTCGGAAAGCTGTTCCTACTGAGAACAGCTAATAAAAAACTTGGCGGTTGCTCTTTTCAAATATAATTCTTATAATTCTTACATTTGGTCATTATTATCTTGTACAGGGTAGAGGGGTAGCTATATGTACGCATTTTTATTATCTACGTAATCCTCAATAGGCTTTTTGTATCAGCCTCCCTTTAACAGTGTTTTTAAACTGCTGTAGTGGTAAAGATGAAATCGATTGCGGGATTTCATTATAGAATCTTATACCTAGAAACACAAATGACTTATTTCCTTTTGCAAGGCGCAAAGCAAAGCTTATGTCGGTTCCTACTTTGTCTATTATATACATGGAGATCCAGTGCAGAGATCTATGTCCAACAGTGGATGTCCATCTGGTGAGAGTTTTTCGGTTTGGACTCCTAAAGATCGAATGCCTTCTCCGCTTTATGTGTACCAATTGATGATTTTTTATAATATTTTTCAGTGTTAAAACCCTATGGCTATTAATCCAAAGTTCATATAGTTGTTTTCCGTTATAACGCCTTTTGTTAATTGCCTGTTCAGGTAGCGAGAGGATTGGCTCTTTTTTCGCACAAAGAATCAGCTTAGCGATTCAACGCGGAAACGCTGCCAGCATTCTTGGGACTATACCACGTGGGCATGATTTGTACAGTACTAGCGTAATTAAAGATACATATCTAAAACTTGTATATTTTCGTAGTAAATAATTAATATTTAAAATGTTTATTGTACTATTTAACAAAAAATTTTTTTGTTTATAAATTTCTGTTCAAATAAATCGTGAAAAGTAATTTATAAGACCAGTTCATTGCACTGATTGTTAAAGTGATAAATAAAAAGAAAGATCAACAAACACGTTGTCACTCGTATTATTAATAAATTCTAATTCAAATTAATTAATTCCAAATTCTAATTCCTTTAAATCCATTTATGTACGGACTCAAGAACAAATCTAAGAGTTTAGTTGCCTTGCACTTTAATGTTTCTTGACATATCACGTTCTAACAAGCAATAAGAGACGCCATTGGTGGGCGTAACTCAAAAAGTTACCAAGTTCATAAAACGAGTTATCCCGGGAATCCAATAAAACAATAAATTGCAGTCCGATTGAACAATATTTCCAAGGACGTATCCTTTGAAATGTTGCGGTATCCGATTTATATCATGATAGGTATCAACTTTTCGATTTCATAAGAGTTGCCCTACTTGGAACAAAAGTAATGAATATTGCAACGCTTCGTTGTACCTTCGTCAACCTGAGTGCTCCACTACGTTGTTGGTGGCGGGGACAGGGTACAGTTGGATACATTGCCCCAATCCCCACCAGCAGCAACTCTGATCCCCAGCGTCACCTCTATGTCAGGGCATCTCTAAAAGTGGCCCATCCATCCACTAATCGATGCATCGGGAGTACCAGAAACATCGACCGCCTTGGGGACTATTTCAGTTGTGCGTCCGATAAACCCCGTTCGAAACTCCCAGAAGATCGGATGTAAGAATTCGACTTCCCAGATCCGATCCACCGCTTCGTTCCGCGAGATAACGTCCTCACAGAAGGAGGTCATCGCTACCCATGATCTCTCCGTGTTGACTATGCTGCGAACCTCGGTGGGCAGGGAGAGATGAGCTGTATCACAAG
This sequence comes from Morpho deidamia, assembly GCA_947086505.1. Lineage (NCBI taxonomy): Eukaryota > Metazoa > Arthropoda > Insecta > Lepidoptera > Nymphalidae > Morpho > Morpho deidamia. Next base: position 980,449 of record CAMTZC010000009.1, read on the forward strand.
CTCTGCCCGTTGAACCATCCAAGCTGGACAGTCTACGAGCATGTGCAGCACGGTGTCGAACTCGGCGCCGAACTTGTGGCACTCACGGGACGTTTCGCGCCGCGCCACTTTATTTATATACGATGAGGCTAGTGCCTGGCTGCTATCTCGTCTGATGAACAAAAAAGCAGCTTAAAGTGACCCGCGCTTGCCAATGAAGTGCCTATTCACGCTTTTCTTGAATTTCTGCAAGTCGTAGGAGTCTGGGAAGATAGATACAGGAAGGGAATTCCACACTTTAACTGCACGCATCTGAAAAGATGAGCTGAAGTGCTTTGTACGCATTTGGTTATCTAAATGGTATAGCGGTGCCCCTCTCACCTTCCACAGATACCTCCCGAAGCTATTCCGGCCAAGCCCTCTCTAAAGCCAACCAAAGAGAGTTTACCGCCTTAAGTATCAGCAAAGCTAAAGACGTACGGTGTTGTCATTTGTAGTGCATTTTTACTAATTCTGCACATATTAGGTATGAAAGCAGATACATTTAGCGTTACAGACATTGTTTAAAAATAAAAAGCACTGCGAGAAAAATGAACTTGCGTTTTAATTCATGCATTAAAATAGTAGTTGCAAAGAAGATAGTCTTCAACAAATAACTAATCAAAGTTTTAACCATTAATATGCAATATCTGAACCGGTTATTAGCTTATTGTATAAGTTAAACGATTTCGATCACGCCAACTTTTTGCTAAAAGCCCTTGAATCCGTACTATATGTTAAAAAAGTTTAAATAGCGATTTCTAAGAACAACGATCTAGTTACAGATGTGGTAAAGACGAATATTTTTAAACTATCCTCTCACAGAGTATTTCACGCGAGCTTATGGAAATGAGTTCTATGAAAACTTCTAAACAATTTATGTGAAGCTTTATTTTTTCCTGACAATAGGTGCGACTATGTGCGTGGAAATAAACACAATAGTATGATACTTATGACACAGAGACTTTAACAAATTCCAACATCTATACTTTTACTAGCCTGTATCTAATTTATTGTAAAATCTATGAGAGGGCGGGGACTCCGAGATACAGGTTTATATAAACCTAATTCGGAGTTCTCGGCAGAAAATTTGTTTGTTACATTATTTGCACAATAAAATATTTAATTTTTACTGTATCAAAAGACCTCCAGCAATTGCCGATGACGGCTTATCTAATCAAATCAAATCAAAATATTCTTTATTCAAGTAAACTCTTTCAAGCAGTTTTGAATCGTCAAGCAATCGAAAAAAGTTTATAAATAATAATAATAAATATATGGGACATTTACACACACAGTCGTCAGTCCCCAAAGTAAGTAACTTAATACTTGTGTTATAGGTGACGGACAACTGGTAGATATACTACATATATAAGTTTAAATACATACTTAAATACAAATACACACCCAGGCTCGAAGAACCAACAATTTGTTTCTAGAAAATGTTGGCCCTCGGCGGGAATCGAACCCACGACCCGCGGAGCTGAAGGCAGGGTCACTACCCACAGCGCCAACGGGCCAGTCAAATTTTGGAATTTTGTCGCGGCGTCGTATCTCCTGAAGATGCTTCGGTAATAGGTTGCGAGGCGAAATGATGGTTGAGAATGTGATAGTGAACATATGTAGTGCTTGTGTATCGTGGTGGCGGTGGTGGAGGTTTGTGCATGTGTTTTTACGAATCCTACATGTATCGGAAATGAAAAAAAGGATAGTCCACTATACATTCGGCATTATATATTTTGTATATACTTTATCGCGGATTATAGCAAAATATTTTTATCATTACTTTTACATTGTTTGTAACCTTTGTCATTACAATTTTCTTATTTATTCGAACTTTATGAAGACAGTAAACTCCATACTAATATAATTATTGCTAAAGCCGGTCTATGTGGTACGTTTACGGTTAAATTGTTATTTATGAAATTCGGAACGCTTGAAGTTTTTTTATTAAAGAAATAACCTTTTTTTAATAGAATATTTATAACATAATTGAAGGTAATAAATAAATCGCCCATTTTTACTAGTTGTGTGTCACGGCAACAAATCTGCTTAGAGTACTACATTATTGTTTAATGTCTAACAAATCCATAGCAAAGACAAAAGAAAGTATACCAGCATACCAGTATATATTGAAATGAAATTGTTTTTATTTAAAACCCAGTTTATAGATTTTTTATAACGCGCATACGCATACAATACGCAAGCACTGCACACATTCGCTGACACAATATCAAAAATCGTTTCGCCCAGTAACCAAAACATCGTCAAGATTTTTAACGTTATTATATAATAACGAATATAGTAATGATATTTTTTCTTTACTCTATTTAATACATAAGAGGCAATTTTCTCAAAAGTCACTCAAGTTATTTAATCTCTCAACAACTCGTCACATTGACGGTGACAATGTTTCTTTATATTATGTGGTAACCAGCAGAATAGAATAGACCCTCTTTTCTTACCGAGGTGTCGTAGGAGGCGACTAAGGGAAGTTGACGCCAAGCAGGCGGCCGGTCGTAAAATACATAGCCAAACCATATGACAACATGTTTGTAACATGTTGTGCCGACCCCACTTATAGTGGGATAAGGTCAGGAGAATGATGAATGTTTTTTTATATTATTGACCTAACTATTATATTGCCTGTTAACTGCCTGTTAATATTAGACTGCCCGTTGGTACTGCGGGTCGCACGTTCGATTTCCGATGAGGGCCAACACCTATTCTTATTATAAAACAAAGTCCCCAAAAGCTGTCTGTCTGTATGTAATCGATTCTCTCAAAATATACAAAACGGATTTTTTTACGGGTTTTCACAAAATCCTCTTGCCCTTATCCCACTCTACGTGGGGTTGGCACAACATGTTAAAAACATGTTGCCATATCATTTGGCTACGTATTTCACGACCGGCCGTCTGCCTGACGTCAACTTACCTTAGTCATATTTTACGACCCCTCGGTTAGAAAGAGGGTGGTCTATTCTACTTAACCGGATACCACACGGTGGGTCAACTCACCTTAGTCGCCACTTATGACACCTCGGTAAGTAATGAGGGTGGTCTATTCTACTCAGCCGGATACCACACGGCATTGTACTAGTTTCACTAAAATATTCCGAAGGGTTTAAGGTAAAAGTACATTATGCTTTTTTGTAAATTGAGTAGGAAAGGTCGGGCAGTTTTAAAAAAGCCAGCCTCTGGGAGCTTTACTCTCGTGAGCCGCGTAGACCAACATAGATATATTCAAGTGATGTACTAGAGAATTGTAGATCTACAAAAATACAACAAAAAAGTCCGCGATAGCATGTCTCTATCTCTGATGGTTAACTCACAATAACTAGTTTTATGATCAAAATTTCAATGATTTGATTTCCACGCGAACGAAGCCGCAAGCAAATCTAGTTTTCTATAAAACAATTTGTTGGTTCTTCGAGCCTGGGTGTATATTTGTATTTAAGTATGTATTTAAAATTACATAAGTAGTATATTTACCAGTTGTCCGTCACCCATAACACAAGTATTAAGTTACTTGCTTTGGGGACGCACGACCGTGTGTGTAATTGTCCCATATATATTTATTTATTTGAAGGAGGTTGTGTTTGTAGTATATGACTAGTAGATTTTAAAATAAGATAAGATTTTACGTGTAAGCATAATACGTTCAATAGAGAAGAGGGCTTCAGATTTTCAACGACTTAGGATCCAGTAATTAATAAATACAACTCGCGGAAGAAATCGTTGCATGCTATATCACGTGTGGAAAATATCAGTGCCGTGGGCAAGAGACCTTATGTGGATTGTGCGGTTCAAGCGAGGGTAGTTTGTGAAAATAATGACTGTAGTACTCGGGAACGGAGACGCCGCGGCCCTCCATGGCGGATGCAACTCTGCCGAAACGTCGAACCTTATAAAAAGGTAACTCGATTTTGTCACGAAATGACCCGTTCACATATTAATTAATATTAGGTCCTTACATATGAAATTGGCGTTTTGTCGTACTGGCCACTTTGATCTCAAAGATTACCTTTATGGTTAGGAATTCCAAATTCAAATTCATACAGCTATTTACTCATGCATTTGTGTTTCAAACCCCCTAATTCATTTGTTTTTTCTTCTTTTGTTTTTTTCTTTGTGTCACTCTGTTTACAAAATGGAAAACATGAAATACCGCGTTATTTACGAGTATGAGTTCCACCGTGGCACCAGTGCTGCAGAAACGGCTCGAAGGATTAATGATGTGTATGGTGACGGTGTCGCAAAAGAAAACACAGTGCGTTTTTGGTTCCAACGTTTTCGTTCTGGAAATTTCGACCTGCAGAACGAGCCTCGTGGACGGCCGGAGACCAAAGTTGATAATGAAGAATTGAAGGCTATTGTGGAAGCGGATCCATCGCAAACCACGTCCGAGTTAGCTGCAGGCTCCGGTGTTAGTGATAAAACTATTCTAAACCACTTGAAGCAAATTGGGAAGGTGAAAAAGCTTGAAAGGTGGGTACCTCATGAATTAAGTGAATAATGAGGACACAATAATGAAGGAATTTTAAATCGAATCATTACCTGTGATGAAAAGTGGATCCTCTACGATAATCGGAAGCGCTCATCGCAATGGCTGAACCCTGGCGAACCAGCCAAAGCCTGCCCTAAACGAAAATTGACTAAAAAAATGTTGCTTGTAAGTGTTTGGTGGACTAGTGCCGGTGTCGTTCACTACAGCTTTCTTAAATCTGGCCAGACGATTACGGTAGATATCTATTGGCAGCAACTGCAAACCATGATGGAAAAGCTAACTGCTAAACAACCGAGGCTGGTCAATCGCTCTAGGCCACTGCTGCTTCAGGACAACGCTAGACCACACACTGCACAACAAACGGCTACCAAATCAGAGGAGCTTCAATTAGAATGTCTTAGACATCCACCGTACTCTCCGGACCTTGCTCCAACAGATTACCATTTTTTTCGCAATTTGGATAACTACTTGCAAGGAAAAAAATTCAACTCCGATGGGGCAGTCCAAACCGCCTTCAAAGATTTTATTGATTCCCGCCCGAATGGTTTTTTTAGTAAGGGGATCAATGAACTACCTATGAGATGGCAAAAGTGCATACATAGCAATGGTACATACTTTGATTAATTAAATATATTTCATTAAAAAAAAACTACTTTATGTTCCTCCCATAGAAAACGCCAATTTCATATGTAAGGACCTAATATATGACTAGATGCCGTGTGGTATCCGGCTGAGTAGAATAGACCACCCACATTTCTTACCGAGGTGTCGTAAAAAGCGACAAAGGTAAGTTGACCCGCTGTGTGGTAACCGGTCGAGTAGAATAGATCACCCTCTTTTCTTACCAAGGTGTCGTAAACTCGTAACTAAGTGTTATAAATATGCTTATGCGATTTTTTTTTATTTGGTTCATTAAACTGGCTATAATCAATAGCGACATACAAATGACAATATATTTAGAAATATACAAGATAACCAACTAGAAATGAACACAACACGCATGTATTATTATTATACTTAGGTAAGGTTAGCTATAATGCCGTGTGGTATCTGGCTGCATAGAATAGACCACCCTCATTTGTTACCGAGGTGTCGTAAAAGGCGACTAAGGTAATTTGACGTCAGGCAGGCGGCCGGTCGTAAAATACGAAGCCAAATCATGTGACAACATGTTTGTAACATGTTGTGCCGACCCCACTTAGGGTGGGATATGGGCAGGAGGATGACGTTGTTATATATGACTAGGAGAGTAAGAATTTCATTCAATTCGGACAAAGCTGTAGGAAAAGCTGTTAGCCCATTTATATAATAGTATACTTTCGTGCCCAATTCACCTCATTTCACGGAGCATCGCATCAAAGATCCCAATTAAGTAAAGCTCAATCGTACAGCCGGATAATACTAAATCTAATTGATTAAAGGAATTACCCCCGAGATTTAAGAAGTAGCCGCAAATAAAGGTGTATTAATTCCGGCCCTTATTAATCCATTTAAGGAGATTACAGTCTGCTAAATAGTTTCATGTAACGGTTAATATCCTAGCGGTTTGTTTTGTATAAGCCACATAATTTATATATATCGAATCAAATCAAAATAACCTTTAATCAAATAAACCATTTCAGGCACTTGAATATTCAAGCATAAATATGAATAGAGAAGGGAATAACTAGCAAGAAACCCGGCGATCGATCTTTTAAACTTTTTCAATTTTATATTATTAAACCGCAGTCTCGTATGAAGCATTTTTAAATCCAGGCATTTCATCCAAACAAACTTCAATTTTGTAAGATGCTTAACGTTTTTTTTTCTGTGGTTCTTTAGCCTCATTTAAAAGCCTACGTAGCTCAGAATGAGAGTTAATAACCTAATAACTAACCATAGCTAACCTAACCTCATTATTCTTCTGCCCTTATCCCTAAGTGGACAATGACAACATGTTACAAACATGTTGTCATTGATTTGGCTACGTATTTTACGACTGGCCGCCTGCCTGACAACTTACTTTAGTCGCCTTTTACGACACCTCGGTAACAAATGAGGGTAGTCTATTCTATGCAGCCGAATACCACACGGCATTATAGCTAACCTAACCTATGTATAATAATAATACTTGCGTGTTGTGTTCATTTCTAGTTGGTTATAATCTTGTATATTTCTAGATAATATCCAAAAGTAATAATAAAATTATTTTGCTATAATCCGCGATACAGTAAATAGAAAATATATATAGTGTTAAATGTATCCTATCCGTATTTTCATACCAGATACATGCAGGATTCTTAAAAACACATGCACAAACCTCCACCACCCACACCTCAATACACAAGCACTACACACGTTCACTATCACAAAAACAAGTTGAGTTATTGATAGTGTTGTTTGAAAGGTTAGCATCGTTCCGGATTTTATCACATAGAAATATTACCAGATAATGTTTTCTCATTTATCAATAAGTAGCTAAAAGGTACTATCATAGCGTATTTCCCAAAAGGCGCATTCCTCTTTCACAGATGATATTAATTCGGCGGAATATACGCATTACGCGGCGCGCGCTCCCTCAGGTGCCTGTAATGTAGATAAATTTCCAAAAATCCATTATTGTTAACTTTGTACATGTCTGAAGTGTCATATTACGTCATGTTATGACAGGTTTTTTTTTTATCTTTATTTTTTTAAGGACTTATATATGTACACTTATATATATGTAGTCTTTGACTTATATCCTACAAGGATGTGCCAGTCCTATCATCGCCTAAATTAATATTACATAAATATTATAATAAAGTATCGACTGGCCCTTGGCGCAGTTGGCAGTGACCCTGTCATCGTCTCCGCGGGTCGCGGGTTCGATTTCCGCCTAGAAATAACATTTTCTATTTATAATTTGTCGGTTTTTTGACTCTGGGTGTATATATGTATTTAAGTATCTATTTAAAACTATATATGTCTATATTTACCAGTTGTCTCTCACCCATAACACAAGTATTAAGTTACTTACTTTGGGGACGGACGACCGTGTGTGTAAATGACCCATATATTTATTTATTTATGTATGAATAATTATATAGATATATCATTTAGCTAAAAATATACTAATCATCATCTTAAATATACTAGCAGACATGACAGGTTTGGAAATGTTGAAATATCGGAAAAATTCAAATGTATTGTGCAATTCCTAAATAAATATAGCAACCGGCTAAAAATAGCGGCCTGTTACAATCCCACTGCTGGGAATAGGCCTCCTCTCTCCGTTTCTGGAGAGAAGGGTTGGAGCTAAGACCTACCACGCTGTTCCAATGCGGATTGGTAGGTTACACATATCTCCAGAGGTCACTAGAGATATGCAGGTTTCCTCACGATGTTTTCCTTCACCGAAAAGCGTGTGATAAATTGCAATTATCAATTAGACACATGAGTTTTAATAGAAAAACTCATTGTTGCCTGCCCGGGTTTGAACTCGTGTTCCCCTCGAAAGAGTCGCACGGTCTCACCGCTGGGTTACACAGCTTGTGGGCTATCATAGCTCGTAAATGTCAGGTTAACCAGACCAGTTTTCCAGGTATACGCGGTTTCTTCTGCTAGTCGGCTAAACTTAACATAAGTAGGTATTAAATAAAAATAAATAAAAAGACCCTCCCAATTTTCTTACGCAACAGTTAATATGCCAAAAACTTTATAAAATATTTGAATTTTAGAAAAAAAAATTTGACACGCTGATTTCCACGCGGGCGAAGCTGCTGGCACAGCTAGTAAATATAAACTTAAACCAAACTAGCCTAAACAACTGTTAAAATAAGAATACTAAATAATATTGTAAACAACATAAATGCAATTGTTGTAGATAATAATAAGAGATACATAAAACTGTAAACAATGACTCTGACACTCGCATCAGAGGAACAAGAAAATAATAAAATAAAATAAAAAAACATAAGTAAAGTCATGCATATAAAGGGAAAAGAAAAATATTATTTAATCATCACCCTCCTGCCCCTCTAAGTGGGGTCGGCACAACATATTACAAACATGTCATTTAATTTGGCTACGTATTTTACGACCGGCCGCCTGCCTGACGTCAACTTAGTCGCCTTTTACGACACCTCGGTATGAAATGAGGGTGGTCTATTCTATGCAGCCGGATACCACACGGCATTTACCTTAGTTGCCTCTTACGACACCTCGGTAAGAAAGGAGGGCGGTCTATTCTATTCTGCCAGATACCACACGGCTAAAAAATATTATTTAAAAGCATTAGTTAAATCACAATTTCTTATCTACAACTTACAGCTACTTGAACGAAGTCGCGTGTAAAAGCTAGTTGTAAAATATTTCTTCAATCAAAATACTTTTAAGATAAAAAAGCATCTTAACACAGCAAATTTAATTACCGTGATCGAATTTTCAACTACGGCAAACCAAGTAATTGTGTTTAAGTTTGTAATTGAAATTATAATTTACAAAATGTTTTTTTATAAGAAAAACTATGCATCTATCTTTAGTAATCTAATTATGAATGTTCTTTGAAATATTTTTCGCCAATTTATAGTAATTTTTATGGTCTTGACACAAAACGGTTTATTGGGTTACAACAGGTTAGAAATTTAATATATTTCTTTTATGTTTATGGCTCAGATTCGGATACGAAAAAGGAAGATACCAGTATGCGAATCTAAAAAATGAAGCATCTATCTGTCTAATACTAAGCCAATTATCAAATTAAATCAAAATAATCTTTATTCAAGTAAGCTCTTTCGAGCACTTTTTAATCGTCAAGGATCAATATGATTAATGAAGCTACAACTGGTTCGGAATGTTGCTCTTACTGAGAAAGCAAGAATCGGTGGTCAATCTTTAAAACATTTTCAATTTTTAAATCCCAGTCTTTTAAACCCCAGTCATGTATGAAGCTGAAAGGATTTTCTAATCCAGTCATTTTTATCATCCAAATAATCTTCATTTTCGTAATATGCTTTACGTATAAGCATATCTCTTACACTTAATTTAAACTTTTCTGTAAAAGTGTTATAAGTTATATCATAACATAGAATGATAATATAATATTGTGTAAGTATTAATACAAAACTAAAGCCTAACTGTTAGTAATACCAATTTAACTTAATCTAGTCTTAATCTTAAGACGGCACCGATTGGATAGCACCATTGCAGAATGATTCGAATGCGGACAAACGATAGCTTTGGAACTCTCTGTCTGTCTTTTTTAATGTGAGAGTGACACAAGTGAAAGCAATATAACAGAACTAACTACTTTGCTATAATCCGCACGGGTTAAGTGAATGCATGTAAAGCCAATGTGTATGAAGCAGGCAAAATCTACGCACCTTATACATGCAGGACCAGCCACCACATGCACCCCAAGGCGCAATTCACCAGCAACAACGAACACCAAAGCAGCACACACACCCACCACCACAATCTCGTACAATCGTACTGCAAACGATTTTTGTCGTGAAGCCTATCCTCCTGATGATGCTTCGGTTTCGGGGCGAAACGATCGTCGAGATTGTGGTGGTGGGTGTGTGTGTTGCTTTTGTGTTCGTTGTTGCTGGTGAATTGCGCCTTGGGGTGCATGTGGTGGCTTGTCTTGCATGTATAAGGTGCGTAGATTTTGCCTGCTTCATACACATTGGCTTTGTATGCATTCACTTAACCCGTGCGGATTATAGCAGAGTAGTTAGTTCTGTTATATTGCTTGTAATATGGAATTCCGCAAAGTAAAGCCTGCTTCTATAAAACAAGTGAAAGGTTGTATGATATCCGTTAAACAACATTCACATCTGTTCCTGTTCAATTTCCGCTCAAAAACAATTTATAAATATGCAAATTGGCACGCTCAAAGTAGTTAACAGGCTGTCACAGTGTGGACGGAGATAAATAAACGTTTCATTAGCAACAATCAAAAAATGGTCTATGGAAAAAATGTATTGAGAAAGTACAATGTGCTGGTTCATACCGCAATATACGACCGCGCTACGATTCCTGATTAGGCTTCTCCGATAAATTGTGACATTACGTATAATTTCAATGTAGTGTTGAAAATAATATCTATGTACAACTCCATACTATATATAACTATCCAATTTACTATAATTAAATATTTACGTATCACAAGAATAAGTAATTTCTCTAGATTTATAATAAGACACATACATTCTTAAATCGTTATGATTTTATAAAATATTTACTAAAGTCTAAAAGCGTAACACTACAGTACGCTATAATTAATCAGCATCTGTTTGAATTTGATTAATTTTTTTCCAAAAAGAGCGAAACAAAGTAAAAAATAAAGTGAAGAATATTAAATTAATTTGCTATAATCCGGAGATAAATTTTATTTTATAATTTAACAATATAAGATAGCTTAATAATTTTGTTGCGGATTATAGCAAATAATTTATTATTACTTTTGTATTATGGATCTCCGCAAAGTAACGCCTAATTCTATAAAATAACTAAAACTTAAGCTGACTCCAACCGCCATAATAATATCGGTGTTTATTTCAACTATGAAGTATCACCATCTGGATGCGTGGCGATCCACTACAGTGCGGTTTTCAAATAATTTCATTCCGCGCACTACCATTTTATGGAACGATCTCCCTATGGCAGCGTTTCCGGATCGGTACGACATAACTACCTTCAAAAAGCGTGTATTCCACCATTTAAAAGGACGGCAACACACTCGCTCTGCGAGAGGTCGTGGGCGGCGGTGATTACTTTAGGTGAACCGCATGCTCGTTTGCCATCCTATTCCATAAAAAAAAAAAAAAAAGTAGTTTTATCTTTCGAAACATTTTATCATAGTATCAAAGACTTTTCTATTAATCTTTTATTAGGGTTTCATTTGATCTTTAGCTTAGCAATGTCATAGTTTATTCATCATCCTCCATATGTTGTTTAAAAAAATTATGTATCTTTCAGTGAGTGTCCCATCACAATTAGTTCATTGGGTCCAAGGCTAACTGCAAACGAACGGAAAGATGGACAGAGATAAAAAATCGTTTAAACGTGTCTTTACAGTATCTTATAAATACGTAATAACATAATTATAGTATACAAAAAAGGTCAATTTTTTTTTAATTAAAAAGCTCCATTGAAATACATTTCTTAAATAACATAATAATTTATAAAAGAAAGAGTTACCTTGCAGTATTAGTCCGATATAATTTAATAGATAAATATTATTTTAAATGAATTTATTAATGACTTAATAGATTTAAAAAATTTAATAGCAATGGTTTACTTTTTTAAATCTATTGCGATATATCGTAGAGTCTAAAAGATACAAAAACACATTCCACCTGTATTTCTATTGTATTTAAAAATTGTATCGTTCTTTTTGTCGTCGTTTTTACGATTGTTGATTATAGATCGTGAGTTTTTATCATTGCATTATAATGACGAAACCAGTTAATAACTTAGCAAGGATCGTTTACTAGTATAATTGTAAATTTTTATAATTGACCAATTAGATGGCCTCAGACGTGACTAATACTTTATAAAGATATCAAATTTTTAGCATCTGCGATGAAATTAGAGCTCATTGCGGTTTTACGTAATTGACGACGTCACTAGGTGAGACGGGCGAGCGCAGAAACATTATCAAGGGGAGGAAATGCGATTAACTAAGTACAGCAACTCTTCAGAGACAGAAATCGTCTTCATAAGGGTAACGTTTAATGTAAGATAGTTAACTAGTTAATTTAGTAATGTGAAGTCATCACGCCGCCGCGAGAGTGACTAGTTATGCCTTTAAACTACCGTCAAAAATTTGTTCAGATGCATATTCAATTTAAAATTCAAAATATATTAATAGTAAAGTGTCCACCGAAAATATAGTCGTCCAAAAAGCTGTAAAAGCCGTTACGGCTAACAGCATACAGTCAGTTCGAAAAACAAATTGGTGTCTTACGATGGAGTAATAGTGAATAACAGCGGTGGACAATTGATTCAAAAGAAAAAGGAATTTTTTATAGAAATCTCTTATACGGGGATGAGGTTTGCACGGGATTTGAACCCGCGAAGACTGTTTATCGCACCGTTTCACAGCTCTTATTTATTCTTCTTATCTTATTCTAACAAGATGGCTCTATTAATTAAGAAGTCAAAATCGCTTTTAAAAGCGTCTTTGAATAACAATTTTGCGTTGAAGTTAAACTGTTTGATAAATGAGATTAAGATTAAATTTCCATAATAGCTTATTTATTTTTAATTAGAACATTACACAGTTTGAGGTCATCTGTTTATCTAAAGCCTGCAAAGTCTACAAAGGCGCGTTTATACATTTTCATATTCAAAATATTCTTAATCAAGTAAACTTGTAAACAAGTGCTTTTGAATCGTCAACTTTACTGCTGGTTCGGGAAGCTGTTCCTCCCGAGAAGAACCAGCAAGAAACTCGGCGGGTGCTCTTTTTAAAATATAAATCTTAAATCTAGTTACATTTATTTATTACTGTCTTGTACAGGGTAGAAGTGCAGCTATTTCCACACATCCTTATCATCTAAGTAATCTTCAACAGTATAGTAGGCTTTCTGTATCAGCCTCTTTTTAACAGTGTTTTTAAACTGCTGTAATGGTATGGCCAAAATTGATTTCGGAATTTTATTTTAGAATCTTATACCCAAACCCACAAACGATTTACGTACTTTTGCTAGGCGCAAAGCAGGAGTCGCAAGCTTATGTCAGTTCCTACGTTGTCTATTATATACATCACCTATCAAAACTTGCTTATTATTGAAATTAGTCTATTAGTTTAAAAAATCTATCTGTGACTTCATAAGCATCGAATCTGTTGTCAAATTATCCACAACTATGTTCTGTGTCATCGATCCACGGATTCTATAAAAGATTTCTAAGACTAAAACTTAACAACATCGGAATCTAAAAATTACAAAAAGTCTTTTCGTCTTTATTTTTTTAAAATTCTTTTTCCGAAAATGCCGTGTGGTATCTGGCGGAGTAGAATAGACCAGCCTAATTTCTAATCGAGGTGTCGTAAAATACGTAAGTTGACGTCAGGCAGACGGCCGTAAAATACATAGCCAAATCATGTGACAACATGTTTATAACATGTGCCGACCCCACTAAGAGGGGGATGAGGGTAGAAGGATGATGATCATTAGTTTCAAGCAAATGTCTTTTAACCTTCTTAATGAATATATGTCTTTTTAATGATATACCTTGTAATATAATTGGACAGTCATTTAAGATTATACAGACACTATTTATTTTATTGTCTATTATTAGATTCAATATTATCACCCCTGTTAATTAAATTGATACATTTTTCTTTACACTATGCGAAGATCGAACAAAGTGCAAGTCGTGGTTAAGTGAATAGATGCACCAACGATTTCTTTATATAAATTGCCCTCGGCGGGAATCGAACCCGCGACTCGCGGAGCTGAAATCAGGATTCCTGCCACCTGCCAATGGGTCAGTCAAACTCTGATGTAACAGGTTGATAATCCTCAATAATAATTTAATAATTTATAGAATTAGGCGTTACTTTGCGGAGATCCATAATACAAAAGTAATAATAAAATTATTTTGCTATAATCCGCGATACAGTAAATAGAAAAAATATATAGTGCTAAATGTATAGTGGACTATACGTTTTTTTTCATCAAATTTATATTATTCATCAGGATGATGATCCTGATGATGCTTCGGTTACGGGGCGAAACGATTGTTGAGTTTGTGATAGTGAACCTGTGTAGTGCTTGTGTATTGTGGTGGAAGTGGTGGAGGTTTGTGCATATGTTTTTACGAATCCTGCATGTAACGGGTATGAAAAAAAACGTATAGTCCACTATACATTTAGCACTATATATTTTTTCTATTTACTGTATCGCGGATTATAGCAAAATAATTTTATTATTACTTTTGTAATAATTTAATAAATAAATAAGCGATATCTACCATAACTTTAGTAACTTGATTTTTATAACTGAATTACACACATAATATAATATATATGACGTCTCGTGAAAGCACTATTCCTTGAACGAAAGCGTCCGCAAAGCTCTCACGGTGTATAGAAAATTGCAAGTGCACCTGTTGAGAAGATGTCATGTGATATATTTTAAGCAACAACACCTGAAAACCCACACTAATGCTGTTTAATAAATCTCTTATAAATTTATCCTTTTTTCTCAATGTCAAATTGCACTTAACCACTGTGCTAAGCTGTGATAGCCCAGCGGTGAGACCGTGCGGCTCTTTCGAGGGGAACACGAGTTCAAACCCGGGCAGGCACCAATGAGTTTTTCTATTAAAACTCATGTGTCTAATTGATAATTGCAATTTATCACACGCTTTTCGGTGAAGGAAAACATCGTGAGGAAACCTGCATATCTCTAGAGAATTCTAGGGATATGTGTAACCTACCAATCCGCATTGGAGCAGCGTGGTAGGTCTTAGCTCCAATCCTTCTCTCCAAAAACGGAGAGAGGAGGCCTTAGCCCAGCAGTGGGAATAACAACAGGCTGTTACGTTTACTTAACCACTATTTATTTAAACATATTATTGTAAATAATTACAATTTATTGTCTCAAACTAAACAGTTCAGAGAGTAATTAGTAAGAATTTTTTTTTAATTTTTCAAATGATCTGTCAGAACCGTCGAGAATAAAAAGGAAATGATTCGTGTTAACAGGATAAACGTCAATATTTTAATTTATTTAATTTATATTTTATTTATTTATAGAGAAAAAAAAATTTTTTTTTTACTTTTATTTATTTCAATTTCACGTTCCTCTTTTATGAACTTATTCATTTATTTATTTTTATTTTATTTCATTTTCACACTCCATTTTTATGTATTCATTATATTTATTATTAAAAAGAAATACCTAATATTTTTCTTTTGATTAATTTTACTTTTATTTATTTCATTTTCACGTTCCTCTTTTATGAACTTATTCATTTATTTATTTTTGTTTTATTTCATTTTCAGACTCCATTTTTATGTATTCATTGTATTTATTATTAAAAAGAAATATCTCATATTTTTCTTTTAATTAACTTAACTTTCACTTTAATTAACTTTAGCTTAATTATGCCAAATCTCACACTCAATCATGTGTTCAATTTGCTTAAAAATGGAGAAAAGATTTTTTATTATTTATAACATACATACACTACTCTCACATTCCATTTAGGATTTATATTAATATATTTTTATTTTCCTCTCATTAATTTTCTTCATCAGCCGCCGTGTGGTATCCGGCTGAGTAGACTAGACCACCATCATTTCTTACAGAGGATGTCGTAAAAGGCGACTAAAGTAAATTGACATCAGGCCGGTCGTAAAATACCTATCATCAAATCATTTTACAACATGTGTAAAGCATGTTGTGCCCACTTAGAGTGGGATAAGGGCAGGAGAATGGATGATATTTTTCTAATAATATAAAAATTAAGTAATCAATAATTACTTATCACATTTAGCGGTAAATAAAAAACCGACACTGACTGAGTTTTATAGAATCAGGATCGTGTTTACAAATAGTTTATAAGAGTAAAAATCTTTATACTGATGATCTGATGATCGCAGTACGATTTTTGTCGTGAAGCCTATCCTCCTGATGATGCTTCGGTTTCGGGGCGAAACGATCGTCGAGATTGTGGTGGTGGGTGTGTGTGCTGCTTTTGTGTTCGTTGTTGCTGGTGAATTGCGCCTTGGGGTGCATGTGGTGGCTGGTCCTGCATGTATAAGGTGCGTAGATTTTGCCTGCTTCATACACATTGGCTTTGCATGCATTCACTTAACCCGTGCGGATTATAGCAAAGTAGTTAGTTCTGTTATATTGCTTGTAATATGGAATTCCGCAAAGTAACGCCTGCTTCTATAAATCTTTATGAATAATAAATACTTATAGACCAAACCCCAGCAGTGGGCGTGGGTGAAGTATTTACACGTCCATCGGGTAAGGCGAACAAGCGCACAGTAAGTTTTATTTTTCTAACATCAAAGAAAATTACTTACGAAACAATCGCTTTAAGAATTACAAAAATCATCATTATAATAAACATTCTTGAAAAATTTAATTGAAATTCAGGTCACGGACGTTTTCGTAGTTCAAAATAGAGAGACATATATTTTTACAAATAATAAATCTAAATAACTTTTTATACTTTTTTATTAATATTTTTCCTAACTTTTTTATAGAGGTGCATAAATGATAGTAGTATAAATAATTGAATCAAAGTTTTCTTAGGCATATTTTTCTTTTTAATTTCACTTAGGTTAGTCTGTTATGTTATTGAAGTCTAACACTTTTCTTCCAAGCAAACGAGATAAGTTATAAAGAAATTTAGAACTTCTGAGTCCAGCTTAAAGCCATAAATCCTTGATAAAGGCCGCCTGCTTTAATCAATAACCCTTGAAGTAATAAAATCTCAAAACTTCTTTTTCTCCACTACTTTAAGCTTTGGGGTCTCTTATTTTTTTATTTATTCAGAACCCCTAAAATTTTAATCCAAGTCGGACTTGACCAATGTAATTCAATTAATTTGTTTATAAAACCCGAACCATTTCCCAAGAACCCCGATAAGTTTTTATATAGTCTTTATTGTAATTTAATGATAACAGATTTATCTTAATTAAATTTAATTGTAATCTAATCAATGTTACCTAAACGTTATATTTTACCATTGCACATACAGGTTGATTTAAAATCGATTTCAAATTAAAGAAACTAATAAAATGAAAAATGTTTATTCAACTCTAGCAGTTAACAATAAAACGAATCTAAATATTATCTTATACTACAGTAGACTTATTGATAATTGCAATTTATCACACGCTTTTCGGTGAAGGAAAACATCGTGAGGACACCTGCATATCTCTAGAGAATTCTGGAGATATGTGTAACCTACCAATCCGCATTGGAGCAGCGTGGTAGGTCTTAGCTCCAAACCTTCTCTCCAAAAACGGAGAGAGGAGGCCTTAGCCCAGCAGTGGGCATAGTAACAGGCCGCTACTTTACACTAGACTTATGACACATTCACTTCAGTATTATTTAACATAAAATATTCATTAAAAAAATAGATTAAAAAAAAATATGCATATGCATTCAAATTTATGAAATCTATGCTAATCGCATATTGTAAAATTTCAACAGCTTAATAACCTGTATCTGCGCAATAGTGAGCATGCCAAGCGTTATTTTTGGCAACCATTATGAATTTGCACAGTTCCCATGTTCAAGAACTATAGGCAGGAAAAAGTTTTTGTAAATCAATGGACACACGTCACTACCACGAGCGAGTATATCATAACTAGAGATCAGAGAATTGGAGCCAATTGAATTCATTTGTTATAAGTGATATTATACCCTTGACTTATATATAGGTATTTCGAAAGAGACAAAGCTACACAAAGATAAGAACTTAGATTAGGAGTTAATTTGCATAATTTTACACTCTTAAGGATAGTTAGACTATCCTATCGATTTGTTATGGGAAGATTTTAAAATTAGTAGTATTTCTATTGTAGGTGTGTAGTTATATAAATCTATGTACTAATCCTTTATAATGTATAAAACAATATCGATTGGAGCTTTTTGCGCTGTATTCAACAACACTTTAAAATAATTTTCTTGCATAAAATTATAATAATTAATTAAATGTATGGTATCACAGCAGTAAAACTTACTCAAATTAACGCAAATTAACTATTGAAGTTCTTATTTGTTGCTGTTTTTTAAATAATTTTTCCATTTTACAATTCATCATCCACCCACTCTAAGTGGAGTCGGCAAAACATTGTACATGTCCACCTGCCTGATGTCAACTTACCGTAGTCCTATTTTACGACACCCCGGTGAGGAAGAGGGAGGTCTATTCTACTCAACCGGATACCACACGGCGAGTCGACTTACCTTGGTCGCCTTTTACGACACCTCGGTAAGAAAATGAGGGTGGTCTATCTACTCAGCCAAATACCACATTCCGCAAATACGGCATTCCATATTCCGCTTTACAATTATATCTGGCAATATAGTTGAATTATGGAACACCCTATACGTAAACAAACAGCCGTGCAGAATCGATCGATTGGTTATCTTGTTGTTTACAAAATGTATCGGACCGTTGCGTTAGATTGCAACAGCGGATGGCTCGACGAGAAATTGAAATCTGAAACAACAAACACCTAGATGTAATTGAGGACTTAAAGTTTCTATTTAACCGGCGTGCCTCACGCTGCGACTTGAATCTTACTCTGTTACTCTGGCAAAATTTTAGACCTGATTTGTGAGAACCATTAGAAGGAATAGCACCTTTCAGCAGGGGGTTGCAGCTAGCTCGGCATGTTTACGTTTGATTAGATAAAATGAGATGGAGGAACCAGATCTGGTCATTGAGTATGGGCCACGTAAGGTTCAGTATCTCCCAGTGAAAGATGGAAAAGTTTGGAATGTTACTATGTGATTAAATAAAATATGAGATCAAGGCACCAGATTTCCTGAGGCTAGATAATTTACTTCCTAACTATAAGCCGTACAAGAAGGTTTAGTTTCTTACAGCGGGAAATGGAGAAAATCTTTAAATTTGTCTACATTTTTATATACAAAACAAGTTCGAGGCACCAGATTAGATACGAAGAATCCCAGTAATAATAAACTTTGTCAGAGATTCTGTGTTTCATATGAAGGTGAAGTAGAGTCTCAACATGACCTAATAAGGAGCTACGTAAAAGATTAGATTGACCGAAATAGCTCATTGTGTCGAGAAACTAAGTGGTGATAAATGGGAGACATTTCGAAAAACTGATGTATATTGGGGTTCTTAAATTTGGAATGGCGATCCGGTACCAGAAAAAGGGAGTTATGGTACAACTTCTACTAAACTAAATACCCTTAAATATGTTACAGGGAAAGAAAAAAATATGTTAAAAGAAAGTTTTTTGAAAGCAGGATAAAACTCCACGAGAAATCCACGAGTCTGTAAAAGTGATTAGTGTACTTTAATAGTGGCAATGCTAATTAGTAATATCATATAATTGTGCGAAGTAGAAATCATCATGTCTTTTATTATTTTATATTCCTTCTTTCCATTTTAATTGAATACATAGGCTTGCTTGCGTCTGATTTAATATTTGTCATATGAATATTGAGTTTTTAAATAATTTCGAAATAAGAAGTAAAAAAAAACGTTGTTAAAAAAAGTTTTATTACGTAGAAATTTTAGCCAGTCCATAAATTATTTTTTATATTTTTTAAGCCACAATATAAAGCAGTTAAAATTTATAAACCGCTAGTTTGTTTTCATAGCAAACCTTTCGAAAATCCTTTACTTTTTTAAATGCAAGAAATTCACAAAATTGCACTATCAAAAATAATGTATGTATTCAAAAACAAAAATTTCAATTGCGACAAAAACGAAATAGAACATAATGAAAGGATTTTAACAAACGTTATTTTGCGGATAATTATGATACAAAAGAATTATCATTACTTTTGTTTGTTTATCATTCTCTTGCCCTTATCCCACTGTAAGTGGGGTCTTCACACCATGTTTAAACATGTTGTTACATGATTTGGCTAGTTATTTTCCGACCGGCTACCTGCCTGTCGTCTTCTTACCTTAATCGCCTTTTACAACACCTCGATAAGAAACGACAGCTGTCTACTCTACTCAGCCGCATATCACATGGTGATCACATCTTTAATACACAAACAGAAATATTTTAACTTTTACAATAATTGTGTTATGGATCTCTGCCTAATACTAAAATTCTAAAAGCCTCATACTAAAAGTCAAGTTTGAAATAGTGCTCTCTTTTTTTAACGTGTCTAATGAAGCGACTATCATAGATTCAAACTTTATCAATACCTTAACCTGTAGCAGGTTGCGTTACTGCAAAGCACACGTAACAAACCTTAGGAAATACGAGGAAACAGGTGACAAAACCAATGGCGTAGTACCTCAACCTATTTTGCATTTTCACATTTTGTTAATTAATTGGTCTACGTGAGCACTGAATGACAAAAACCGTTTCTTAACATAAAAATACGAATCCGACTTGAAGGATCAATTTTCGATTATGAACCGAAAATGCTCTGATATATCTTCGAAACATAAAAAAAAACAAAAAACCTTGCACAAGATGAAAGCAAAGTGTAATTTTTAAGAATTCAATTAGTTAGAATTTAAACTATGGTGAGTGCAATCCATATTCTATGTTCAGAAACCGATAGCCGGTTTTTTCTATCGAGTTAGCCACTAGTGTTAAACCTATTGAGGATCTTTAATCATGAATAAAAGGGGTGACTTTTAAAATATTCGGGTTAACCCGATAATAACGACCTCAGTAAAACCAATTTCTGTAATCTGTATTTAAGTTTCAATCTATCATTTTCTGACTATCACTGTTGGGCATGTTGGTGATATTCTGTCCACAATTCGGAACCGAATACAATGGCAACTTCCGCAGCAGTATGCAACTCCAAATCTCTTATAATTATATTTCCTATTCATCATCATTTTAATTTCGTAACCAGTAGGCCTACCATGCTCTTATTGCGACTCAATTGAAGACTGAAACTAAATTGTTTTGCTTTTTTATACCATGACGTCTTAAAGACGCACACTTTAAGTCGTTGCCGAATGAGCGTTCGGAATGCGCCCTAAAAAGATGTGGGTAAAAGAGACAAAGTTATCTATAGTTCATATAACGTTATCCTTTTCAAATATTACGACCTCAAATCGACACTTCATGGTACGAATAGAAAGCGGTTCGGTTTGGGTACTGACTTTAAATTGAATCGTTACCTAAAAGTTCATGCATTCATCATTCATCGGTTAACTGTAGGCCTACCTACAGTTAACCGATTTCGACTACTTGTGCATAGAGAAAAAGCCAACTCAAACAGTACGCTGTATTAAATAATGTTTTGGTTAACTCAGTATTTATCGTAGCCTGTCTTGCCTGGGCAGTCCAGCAGACGGATCTCGTGGCTGAGGTTGGGCACGACCTATGCCCAGCGTAGTTCGCGCTATGGTGGACAGGGAGACGTCGTGGGTAGCGATGTCCTCTTTCTGCGAGACTAATCTCGCGATAGGAGCCAGCGGAGCGAATCCAAGAAGCTGAGGCTCTCGATCTCATCTGCCGCGGCGTCTAATAAGGGATTATCTACCACCATGGAGATATGTCCCCGAGGCGGTTGATGCATCATGTGATACCGATGCATTGATTTGCGAGTTGAGGGGCGTGTTACTGAGCTGCCGCTATCGGGGGTGCCCTTGCTATTGGTGGCGTTGTGGAGGACAGTCACGTTTTAGTCGGTAAGAGTCCGACATAATCACCCATCCGGTCTCCTTTCGCGGGCGATGGTACATAACGGGTTTCCTGACTATAAAAAAAGTCTATCGTCACGAAGTATTTTCTCATTGGATGCAAAAACGCGTTTTTACTTGCCCAATTTATTTATTTGAATAAAATCTTATAACAATCGTCACGTGCGCTCGATTTTAGTAAATGCAAACAATATTTATTTGGTAACAATGAAATCCTGTAATTGGGTTACTCGCTGTCTGCCGATTATCACACACAATGAGCCTATGATGTAAATGTTTTCAAATTCAAGGTAAAAGTATATTTTGATCGGTTTTATTATTGTCAATTGTCAAAGTTCTAGTACGAAAACCCACATTTTCAGCAGTACTAATAAGTTTTGTAGTTAATGGTTACCGTATTTTCAGCAGCAATAATAGTTTTGATACAGTGTCCTTTTATTAAATCCGATTTGTTTTTCCTATCTTAAGTGTCTAACTGTACAGGGTTTTGTGCAACGTTGTCAAGAAACGCCCAACTTGTTGCCAAACTCGACGCAGGTGAGGGCTACGGCTTCCGCTATTAGCTACGTCCACAGCAAAGTCGAATTTGATCTTGTTTATCTTAAATCATACGACGTGAATCTCAAATATCATTGTTACACCCCAGGTTATCTTTCAGGGATGTAGTAAGGTACAATAATCTGGATGTCTTATGGAATATTGCTATGGGGTAAATGCGCGGATAGTGAAAAAATGTTCGTATTACAAAAAAGAGCCATACGTGGCATCTACAATTTAAGTCCGCGTGATTCCCTGCGAGAGAAGTTTAAGGAAACAGGTATTCTAACATTTGCTTCACAGTATATTTTAAATAACGTAATTTTTGTACATAAAAATATAAAGAATTATAAAACGATAGGTGATGTATATAATAGACAAAGTAGGAACCGACATAAACTTGCGACTCCTGCTTTGCGCCTAGCAAAAGTACGTAAATCGTTTGTGGGTTTGGGTATAAGATTCTATAATAAAATTCCGAAATCAATTTTGGTCATGCCATTACAGCAGTTTAAAAACACTGTTAAAAAGAGGCTGATACAGAAAGCCTACTATACTGTTGAAGATCACGTAGATGATAAGGATGTGTGGATATAGGTACACTTCTACCCTGTACAAGACAGTAATAAATAAATGTAACTAGTTCTAAGATTTATATTTTAAAAAAGAGCAACCGCCGAGTTTCTTGCTGGCTCTTCTGGGCAGGAACAGCTTTCCGAACCAGCAGTAAAGATGACGATTCAAAAGCACTTGTTTACAAGTTTACTTGAATAAAGAATATTTTGATTTGATTTGATTTGATTTGATATAAGCAGATACTTGTCCAATGCCAATTGCTTGATGTCAAATCATATATTTAAGACAAGTTGTACCTGCAATGATTGCAGGTACAACTTGTCTTGAATCTTCTTCTTGTCCACGTCAACTTGTTTAAAATCCGCAATTATGTACTGTGTTTTAGTTAGTGTGTAAAAATTGGCTATACTTCCGTTTTATTCCATCGGGTGAGCCCGGCTAGTTAATGCCTATACGAGGATCTTATTCATGAGCTCTCTATGCAGTGCTATCGGAAAAGGATTTTTTCATCCTATATGTTAGCCAAGTTTATGAGCTTCAATTGTACTAAAATCCATCAATATTGCGCAAGAGGATTAGCCACGAAAGCTTAATAGACAGACAGACAAACAAAGCATATATATCTTATCCTATCTACCTTCATCCTTTGAGTTGATAAGTTCTCTCTTATAAAAATAAGCGGAATATGAAATATTTTTTTTGTTATCGAAAACATTAAAAGCTCAACCCAAAAAACAAAAAGTCTCGAAACGAAAGTCGCGGGCGTGAGACACGCCGTCCAGCGACCGCTATTGTAAATAGAGTTTAAACTAACTTTCGATTGACCGCTGTTGAGAATTGTGTGGATCTGGCTAAATTGTTACGACGACCTTATCTATAATGAATTATAAAATACTTAGGTATTGGGTGTTTTGATTTAATTCGTAATCTGGTCATATGAAAATCACGTTCTAAAATAACTAAAATGTTTTGCTCCGATCGGCATTTGGCGTTTCTATAGCTACCCACATAACGGTGAATAAAAATGACAATTGCCCAGAAACAAGAAAATGATAAAATAAATTTATGAAATATTTACGAACAGTATTTATTGGACATAGTATCAATATAGTACCAATTAACATTTTAACTTAAAGAGTAAAACTTAATAATAATGTAACTAAACTTTGTGATACATTAAACAATTACCACAACCGTAAAAAAAATATATTTATTGCACAACAAAAATTATTGATTTACTTAGATCATGTCCATTACATTTTTACTTTATAGTCGTATTATCTAATACAAAGTAAGTGTAACTTTTCAACCACTGAATCACTTTTCGTAATTCAAATTCTCATTGGCATAAAAAAATATGCAAATGTCTCATTACACACCGTGAAATAATATTAATTCTACGCAGATCTTCCAATTATGAAATTTTCATTAATATGATCTCTTTTTATTTGTCAATTTGGTAACAAATGTCGATTACTTTTTAAATTAGCGATTACATTCCGTCCACTTTATTCTATCACCGGCCGAGACCGGAGAGAATCGTTTTATAAACAGTATAAATAATAGTAGTTGAAGCAACGCAAACAGTTGGTACCGCGCAGCCGAGCAATCGTCACCTCTACCCGTGTTTACAAACTTATAATCGAGTTATGATACTATGAACATTTTCTCATATGAAAATGACGCCACTTCTCTGGGCTCTTCTTTTTATCGTGTCCTCGTGTGAATCTTTGAGCATAGGAGCGGCAAAACAAAATGTGACAAAACGTGAAACTAAAAACACTTTTCCGGATTTGGTGCCATTCAAAAATGACAAAGGTGAGGTAGTAGCAGAATTCGTGGACGTTGCGAAATCTAAGCCAAGGAAAAGATTGGCTCATCCAAAAAATTTTGTGCTGAAAACTGTCGCTGAGCCGCAAGGCGATGATTATTATGATAAAGGTCAAGGGGAGAGCGATAATGAGGATTATTTTGAAAAGAAAGATTGGTCTGATGTACATAGGCTAGCTAAAGCGGTTGATGCCAATAAAAAGATAAACCATACAAGCATAGCAGATATTGATGGCATTGTTAACATTATCACTAAGCCTAAAGACGACCCAATACTTAGAGATTTGAAGACTCGAAACAAAAAATCTAAGGATGTACCTAAGGAAAAAACTAAACGTCAAAACGAAGACGAATCCTCAGATGAAAATTCATCTAAAGATGAAAAAGATGAAGATTTAAAGTCTAGTAAAGAAAATAATCAAGGTAAGAAAGACTCTAGTAAGTCTGAGGAAGATAATGATGATGAAGAAGAAAAGCCAAAGACAGAGGCAGAAATAGCCAAAGAAGAAGAACAGAAGGAAAATGAGGCTAAGAAAAAGAAACTTCTTGATAGTGTAGATGCATTGAAGCAAAGACACGCAGTCGAACAGCGAACTATATCTGAAAAAATAAAAGAAGAAGAGATTTACAAAGAAGAACTAGAGAGAGACCGAATAAAACCCCGTGAAAACAGTGACAAATATGCACAAGATGGTACAAGATGGAAAAAATTAACTCATGAATATGATGAGTATGAGGACCAAAATCCTGTAGTCAAGGATAAATATAAAATCAATCCTTTAAAAACGAGCAGCACTCAAACAACAACAACGAAATCACCTAAAACAACAGAAAAATCAAAACAAAAGAAAACCAACAAATCGATAGCAAGTGGTAAGCTTTCAGTATTTAGAAATCCTCAATTATACATAGTTAATGATGAAGAAGATGTTGACACGTCTTCTACCACTGAAACATCTTTGATCACTAGAAGTAGAAAGCCTGAGAAGTTTTCCTCTCGATATTCAGAATCTTCAACACCGGACGAAGATAATATAAGAATATCATTGGTGCCTGAAGATGGCGATTCCAAGGAAGGTGAACCGACGCTATTCTTCCCAAAAATTAGGAAGAACAAGCGTAAGTTTAAAGTTAAATCGATAACTACTCCTTTTCCTGATTCGACGGCTGACTCTAGTGAGGAGAAAGGAAGATCTAGTGTGATTACAGCTCCAGATACGCTAGCGTCGAAAATTACTATAGTAACAGTGCCGGGTTTAGCGCAAACTACTGCTCCATCAGGAACCGATGCTGTTTCGTCGGCTTCAAATACTGCAATATCATCATCGCAAACAGCACCAACCGCTATAGATGCTGCTTCACTAGAAACTGCTACAAGTGACTCTGCACCAGCATCCACTGACCAGAAAGAAGAGAAAAAGAACGAAGATTTCCATCGAGAGACAGGTGAGTAATATTATTATTTCAAAAAATTTTACACCATAAACGATCAAGGCAGTTTTTCTAATAAAGGTCTACGAAACAACCTCTGAATAACAATTGAATATACTCTAATTATTTTTTTACGTCATTACGTCTTCGGTCATTGAAAAATAAAACATTGTTTTATACAAATCTAGTGCTATCTGGGGCTGCGTTTGGCATGTAGGCAGAATTTAGCACAGACTAGCGTAATTATGCACTTTATTGATTTTCTGTTTTTGATGGAAAAACGGGGATTTTTTACATACATTAGCTCGGTATATATCTAAGCTTAAATTTTTTTTAATTCTCAATAATGCTCCAGCGAATTAGCGCATTAATATATTTTGAAAATGCAACCGCTAAGTTAATGCTGGTAATACAGACAGAATTAATTTGAAATAATTTCCTTGAACAGGTACATTGAAATAATATTAAATTTTACAGAAAGGGTTAATGAGTGGCTAAACTTACGGAAATCAGCAATAATATTTAATAGACAACACATTTTCATTTTAACATCATAGTGATTCAATTTTTAATTGTATCGTTAAATCAAATTTAGTCAAAGACCACCAAATATTTATTATCTGTAATCAAGTATTAATTTTTTAAATGTTTTTTTAGCTATTTATACTAGAAGTATAAGAAGCCATAGGTAGGCCTGTAAGTGAGATTGTCGCAATAAATAATGAAAGGGAAGATGAAAATCGTATACTTATCTTTATATTTAATCACAAATAATAGAAATATATTTCAAGCAATATAACAGAACTAACTACTTTGCTATAATCCGCACGGGTTAAGTGAATGCATGTAAAGCCAATGTGTATGAAGCAGGCAAAATCTACGCACCTTATACATGCAGGACCAGCCACCACATGCACCGCAAGGCGCAATTCACCAGCAACAACGCACACAAAAGCAGCACACACACCCACCACCACAATCTCGACAATCGTTTCGCCCCGAAACCGAAGCATCATCAGGAGGATAGGCTCCACGACAAAAATCGTACAGTACGATTTTGTGGTGGTGGGTGTGTGTGCTGCTTTTGTGTGCGTTGTTGCTGGTGAATTGCGCCTTGGGGTGCATGTGGTGACTGGTCCTGCATGTATAAGGTGCGTAGATTTTGCCTGCTTCATACACATTGGCTTTGCATGCATTCACTTAACCCGTGCGGATTATAGCAAAGTAGTTAGTTCTGTTGTATTGCTTGTAATATGGAATTCCGCAAAGTAACGCCTGCTTCTATAAATCAGAAATATATTTAAAAAGTGAATATTCAAAATATTCTTAATTCAAGTAAACTTGTAAACAAGTGCTGTTGAATCGTCAACATCTACTGCTGGCTCGGAAAGCTGTTCCTACCGAGAAAAAGTCAGCAAGAAACTCGATGGTTGCTCTTTCCAAAGAATAATTCTTATTACTAGTTACTAACATATAGATATTAATGTCTTGTACAGGATCGAAGAGTAGCTATATCCACGCATTCTTATCGTCTAATTAATCCTCAATAGTATAGTAGGCTTTCTGAATTAGCCTTTTTTTAATAGTATTTTTAAACTGCTGTAATGGTAAAGTTAAAGTAGATTGTGAAATTTTATTATTATAGATCACCCTCATTTTCTTTTTCTTTATTGTAAGACGGCAGATTTGTAAAAAAATCTTTTAAGACAAATCTTTAAAAGTTTTGGATAATCGCTTTCCAATAAAAAATAGTTAATTAAGAAAGAAAACGTTTATTATCTTCCTGTGATACACATTATGCTAACACAGATGTACAAATAATCATAACTTATCTAACAATTACTATATCGCATAAATAGGTATAGTTAGATAATAAACAGTGACCCATACATAATGTCATCATAAATTTCATATATAAAATGTGCTAATTTGGTAGGCCATTTCCTAAATTTGATAACACGATATTATATGTAACTTTCAGTTAAACAAACCTTCGAGATATAAAAGAACATGTTTAGGCTATTAAAGCAACACTGTCGCTTATCTATCCCATTTAATTTTATCTACACTTATCAAAAGACTTCAGATATTTTCGGAAATTGTACCAATTTGCATTGACCCTTCGCATTCGCATACTTTCCTTATGAAATATTTGAGCCTTTATATCCATTTCAGCAACAAATGTGATTTCGAAGACATCTTGATTCAAATCCCTATATCGTTGGAATAAGGTTCAAAGATTATTTTTCCATTATAAAGTATATTTGTCCTAGCAAATCAATCTATAAAACTTAAACTAATCTTGCATTAAAATATTGCTTTACTGACCAAATTCTTTAGATAGGTTTTTATGTTGCCTCGCGTCCTTACTTGGATCTCATTTCTCTAGAAAGGGCCATTGCTAGAAGTCCATCAATAATAAACAGGTAACAACTCACCCCCCATTTAACAGCAGCATTTGAGCAGAAGTTCTCAACAGTCATTGTAAGGGGGCCGGCCCTCTCAAATAAACAGTTTTCTCAATTGCCAACATATTCTGCCAATGACACAGACTCTATAAAAATTTATAATAGTGAAGTGAAAATATCAAAATTCTAACCAGAAAGTCGCAATAAGAGTTCATGGTAGGACTGCAGAGACCTTTATGTATTACAAAGTATAGTACCTTAATATCATAGAAAATTTGAAGGAAAGCTTTGCACAAAAGTTAATATAATATTATTTTGCTATATAATTTTTCATTTTCACATTGTATTAGCTAGTGTCTGCCACTGAAAACCAGTCTGGAGGCATTGCCTTAAACCATACTGAGTGATGCTCCTTTTTTACATTCAATAAACTTGGAAAATATGATGACATAATTTCTTTCATAAATTACAGTTATTGATGTATTAAGTATGAGCAACATTCCGAACCAGTTGTAGATTCATTAATCTTATTGATCCTTGACGATTCAAAAGTGCTCGAAAGAGCTTACTTGAATAAAGAATATATTGATTTGATTTGACGATTGCTGTTAAAAGCCATAGCCATAGGAGAGTGGTATCAGCATTTTATAGATTGTCAATTAACGCGGATACTGGAAAAAAATATTTTGATTTGTTATTCACGTAAAACTAGTATTTGAATTACATTATGAAACTTACTGGTTGCTGTTACAGAAATAAATTTCTTGTAACTTGATTACAAATAGCGATAAATAATGTCCTTGATGTAAGGTAGTTGTAGAAGCAAAATTATTGATCTTCTATACTTTTTTCCTTAAACTAATGCAATTCGCACGTTTTTTATTTTAAGTAATTGAATTATTTCTAAACTGACAATTTAAATGTCAAATTAACGCGGGAACTTTGACTCTTTAAAATAATAATATTATAGAATAAATAATTAATTGGTTTAATTTTTGTTTTCTAATTCTTAGAATGAGATTAATATAAGACTTCGGGAAGTATGCTTTGAGTTTTAAATATTAAATAGAAGGAAATAAAGCAAACTAGAATATTTTAAAAAAAGTAAAGTGAAGTAGCGGCCTGTTACAATCCCACTGCTGGGAATAGGCCCCCTCTCTCCGTTTCTGGAGAGAAGGGTTGGAGCTAAGACCTATCACGCTGCTCCAATGCGGATTGGTAGGTTACACATATGTCCAGGATTCTCTAGAGATATGTAGGTTTCCTCACGATGTTTTCCTTCACCGAAAAGCGTGTGATAAATTTCAATTATCAATTAGACACATGAGTTTTAATTGAAAAACTCATTGTTGCCTACCCGGGTCGAACTCGAGTTCCCCTCGAAAGAGTCGCACGGTCTCACCGCTGGGCTATCACAGCTCGGCTATATTAGGTATAAATAGTGTAATATCTGTGACAAACCACGAGATTGTAACATTGGCTATAGAATAGTGTAAAGACAAATATAGACCAATCTTTATTTTCGAAATCGGTGTCATAATGTTAGGTAACCGCAGATTACGTGAGCTGTTGCGCTTAAGTCGAGAGCACACTGACTTTTTATAGATGATTATTAAATACTTTAAATATGAGCAACAGCTTACACAAAGGTGGGTTTGAAACATTTTAACTTTATTATTACAAGATGTACTTTTCAACTTAAGTGTTAAAATACCGGCACTATAACAGAACTACCTCTCTATAATCCGCACGGGTTCAGCGAATGCATGCAAAGCTAATGTGTATGAAGCAGGCAAAATTTACGAACCTTACACATGCAGGACAAGCCACCACATCCACTGGAGCCTATCCTCCTGATGATGCTTCGGTTTCGGAGCGAAGCGATCGTCGAGATTGTTGTGGTGGTGGGTGTGTGCTGCTTGTGTGCTTTGTTGCTGGTGGAGGAGCCTTTTAGCTTTGCATGCATTCGCTTAACCCGTGCGGATTATAGCGAGGTAGTTCTGTTATAGTGCCTGTAATATCCAATTCCGCAAAATAACGCCTGCTTCTATAAACCATGTTAAAATACCGTCAATAAGTTTCTTTTTGTATGTTATTTTAGAAAGCAATACTAAGTTTTTCTATATCAATAAGTTATAGAGTTAGGCGTTACTTTGCGGAGATCCATAATAAAAAATAAAAGAAAAATATCCAAACAATCATAACAATAATCAAACGATCATTAATTATCAGATAAATGTATCAAGTTCAAGCTTTTTGCACGTGTTCAGAGGTAAAATAAATGGTGGGGTTGAACCGATTACTATATAACCATGCTTGCTTGAATAATGCTTTGCGATTTTGTCATGGAATCTATCTCTTGATAATGCTTCGATGGGCGAATGGGACGAATGGGCGAAACGATTGTTGAGTTCGTGATATTGAACGTGTGTTGTGCTTCTGTATGATGGTGGAAGTGGTGGAGGTCTTGTGCATTTGTTTTTACAATTTCTGCATGTATCAGGTATGAAAATGCATAGTCCACTTTACATTTCGCGTTATATATATATATATATATTATATTTACTTATTTGCGGTTTGAAGCAATATAATATCATTACTACTTTTGTATAATGGATCTCCGCAAAGTAACGTCTTATTCTATAAATTATGTAAGTTATTTTCTAATATAACTTTGTACGATACTCCATAAAGGAACTGTCTTTGAAATACATTACAAAAGATAATTAGAATCTTTCACCGTGGTCAGCCACTGGCGCAGTAATGGAATACGTAACACTTATTTACGCCCCAGTTTAATCCAGAATCGATTAACCAAGGTCCGCATCGAAATAGTGGAAAAAAACATATTACACCTTGAGTACACAATCTTG
The DNA here is from genome assembly GCA_947086505.1 of Morpho deidamia. Taxonomy (NCBI): domain Eukaryota; kingdom Metazoa; phylum Arthropoda; class Insecta; order Lepidoptera; family Nymphalidae; genus Morpho; species Morpho deidamia. Next base: position 1,011,959 of record CAMTZC010000009.1, read on the forward strand.
ATTCATCTCAGGTCGGAAATGCCGATGGATTTCTTCAATATATACAAAAAAGCTGAACTCGCTGTATAATCATCAGGATGACCTTCAGGTTTAACGTAACCAAGGAGGTTTCAACATTAAACTTTGGGCGTACTACCTGTTATACTTAAACTAACTCGTTTTATAGTTCTTCTTCTTCATCATAATTCTCCTGCCCTTATCCCACTCTAAGTAGGGTCGGCACATGTTACAAACATGTTGTCACATGATTTGGCTACGTATTTTACGACCGGCCGCCTGCCTGACGTCAACTTACTTTAGTCGCCTCTTACGACTCCTCGGTAAGAAATGAGGGTGGTCTATTCTATGCAGCCGGATACCACACGGCACTTACCTTAGTCGCCTCCTACGACACCTCGGTAAGAAATGAGGGTCGTCTATTCTATGCAGCCGGATACCACATGGCACTTACCTTAGTCGCCTCTTACGACACCTCCGTAAGAAATGAGGGTGGTCTATTCTATGCAGCCGGATACCACATGGCACTTACCTTAGTCGCCTCTTACGACACCTCCGTAAGAAATGAGGGTGGTCTATTCTATGCAGCCGGATACCACACGGCACTTACCTTAGTCGCCTCCTACGACACCTCGGTAAGAAATGAGGGTCGTCTATTCTATGCAGCCGGATACCACATGGCACTTACCTTAGTCGCCTCTTGCGACACCTCCGTAAGAAATGAGGGTGGTCTATTCTACTCAGCCGGATACCACACGACACTTACCTTAGTCGCCTCTTACGACACCTCGGTAAGATAGGAGGGTGGTCTATTCTATTCTGCCGGATGCCACACGGCATTTACCTTAGTCACCTCTTACCACACCTCGCTAAGATAGGAGGGTGGTCTATTCTATTCTGCTGGATACCACACGGCATTTACTTTAGTCGCCTCTTATCACACCTCGGTAAGATAGGAGGGTGGTCTATTCTATGCAGCCGGATACCACACGGCACTTACCTTAGTCGCCTCTTACGACACCTCGGTAAGAAAGGAGGTTGGTCTATTCTATGCAGCTGGATACCTCTCGGCACTTATCTTAGTCGCCTCTAAGGACACCTCGGTAAGATAGGAGGGTGGTCTATTCTATACAGCCGGATACCACACGGCGTTATAGTTCTTCTTCTTGTTGCGGGATATTTTCTGCACTTAGTCACTGTGAGGTGACTATTGTGCGTGAGTGTGAAGGGGCTGGTTATTCCAACCAGTCAAACTCCTTCCAGAAGCCGAGGACTCTGCCAGGGTTCCTTAAAGCTTCTTGTAACGTCCTCGGCGAGCCAAGGATGTTTGCCTGATGCTTGGCCACCTCCGAGCCAACATGACGTGAGACGGCGTTTCTTTTTTTTCTCATGCATCCTCTGCATATTTGGCTGTCAGTCATAAGAGTAAAGTATCAGCCTGTTACAACCCCACTGCTGGGAATAGGCCTCCTCTCTCCATTTCTGGAGAGAAGGGTTGGAGCTAAGACCTACCACGCTGCTTCAATGCGGATTGGTAGGTTACACATATCTCCAGAATTCTCTAGAGATATGCAGGTTTCCTCACGATGTTTTCCTTTACCGAAATGCGTGTGATAAATTGCAATTATCAATTGCAATTATCAACACAATAAAACAATAAAATCTCAAAATTTGGCTGTCAGTCATACCTATAAGAAATAGGTGTTTATTGAGTAGGCAGTTTCTGGTAAAGATACCCGTCATTTGTCGCTAATTGGGTCTATTTAAGCGAAGGAGATAATTGGCAACCGAAGATTTATAGAAGGCATGGCTTCCATGGATTGCCTACAGTCAGTCCGGTTTGCCCAGTATTTGTTTTATAGTTACGACTGGTCCAGTAGCGAAGGTGGCGGCATCCCTAGCCGCACCTGGTTGTGGGTTCGATTCCAACCGAGGGACAACATTTTCCAAAAACCAATTTGTTGGTTCTTCGAGTCTCGGTGTAGTTATGTATTTGTTTAACAAATTCAAATTCATAATAACAAAAATATAACTATCAAAATAGAACTATATCATAAAATGATAGTTCAAATTCAAATTATTCTTTATTCAAGTAAACTTGTGAACAAGTAAGTGCTTTTGAATCGTCAACTCTACTGCTGGTTCGGAAAGCTGTTTCTACTACGAAGAGCCAGCAAGAAACTCGGCGATTCCTCTTTTAAAAGTATGATTCTTGACTAGTTACATTTAGTTATTAATATCTTGTACAGGAGTAATAATAAAATTATTTTGCTATAATCTGCGATACAGTAAATAGCAAATATATATAGTGCTAAATGTATAGTGGACCATCCGTTTTTCATACCCGTTACATGCAGAATACGTAAAAACACATGCACAAACCTCCACCACTGTCACCACAATACACAAGCACTACACACGTTCACTATCACAAACTCAACAATCGTTTCGCTTCGCAACCGAAGCATCATCAGGAGATAGACTACACGACAAAATCGCAAAGCGTTTGGAGGTTTGTGCATGTGTTTTTACGAATCCTGCATGTAACGGGTATGAAAAAACGGATAGGCCACTATACATTTAGCACTATATATATTTGCTATTTACTGTATCGCGGATTATAGCAAAATAATTTTACTATTACTTTTGTATTATGGATCTCCGCAAAATAACGCCCAATTCTATAAGTCTTGTACAGGGTCGAAGAGTAGCTATATCCACCCTTTCTCATTAATTATATGTCATCCTCAACGGTAGGTTTTCTATCAGTATCAGCCTCCTTTTAGGTTTTTTTTAAACTGTTGTAGTGGAAAAGCTAAAATTGATTATGGAATTTTATTATAGACTAGCTTTTAACCGGAACTTCGTTCGCGTGGACTGCAGGCTTATTATTTGAGTAAACCGTAATACTTATATTAATTATGGTTAAAGTGGGTTTACCTTAAAAGCTAGACATATGCTGTCGCGGACTTTTATTTAGAACTTACAGAGGGGAACAATTTTGTAATACATGATTTTTCAATAACTTTTACCGTTTACTTAGCGCGCGCAAGGAAAGCTTTAAATTATGCCGTTTTCGCAATACAATTGTTTAGAAAAGAGGAACCGCCGAGTTTCTTGCTGGCTCTTCTCGGTAGGAGCAGCTTTCCGAACCAGCAGTAGATGTTGACGATTGAAAAGTTACAAGTTTGTTAAACTCGTTTACAAGTTTATTAGAAATTAAAAATGATTTGAATTTGTACTGAATTTTTTTTATAATCACTCATAATCAAAAAAACTCATTTTTTTGTGTCCGTTACTAATGGCTACATGTATAAGATATGAGAACGGATTGTGCTTCCTAGACTAAGAATTACATACATTTTCTTAACAAACAGAATAAAGTAAAAAAAATCTATTACGACTTAGCACTATGGAAATCCGCAAATCATCATCTACTGGTTTTCTTATGAATTGATCACGTAGGGAAAAAGCATTTCGTCGCTCCATTACCCGCTAAGCGATTCTGAGCTTTCTATCAATAAAATAAATATATAAAATTAGACAGTAGCATTACGAATTGCGTTGTATTGCGTAAAATCGAAACTATCCGCGTTACAAGCCTTTATATCTGTTAACAATTGAAACTTGATGAAAGTGGAAAAAGAAAGGAAGTTAAAATTAGTTTTGGGATAATAATAGCGAATAGTTAATTTTATATTTATTTTATATATATTTTCTATTTACTGTATCGCGGATTATACCAAAATAATTTTTATTATAAATAATCAGCCCCTGTGTTTAGCATTTGTGGACTACGAGAAAGCCTTTGACTCTATTGAAACCTGGTCTGTTCTGGAATCCTTGCAACGGTGCCAAATTGATTGGCGATACATCGAAGTGCTGAGAGGTCTGTATGACGCCGCAACTATGACAATCCAAGTACAGAATCAGCAGTCTGGACCTATCCACCTGCATCGAGGAGTGAGACAAGGGGACGTAATTTCCCCTAAATTGTTCACAAATGCTTTGGAGGATATGTTCAAAACGCTGCACTGGATAGGACTGGGCATAAACGTAAATGGCGAGTACCTGTCACACCTTAGGTTTGCAGATGATATCGTCATCATGGCTGAAACCGTACAGGATTTGCAATATATGCTGACCAGTCTGGCTGAGTCTTCTGCTCGCATCGGTCTCCGGATGAACTTGGATAAAACCAAAGTAATGTTCAATGAACATGTCATTCCGGAACCGATTGCCGTACATGGAGTTCCTCTCGATGTTGTTCAAGAATATGTCTACCTTGGACAAGTTCTACAGCTAGGTAGAAACAACTTTGAGAAGAAAGCCCGCAGGAGAATACAGCTTGGCTGGTCGGCATATAGGAAACTTCATCGAGTCTTTTCATCACCGATACCACAATGTCTCAAGACTAAAGTCTTTAATGAGTGCGTCCTACCTGTAATGACATACGGAGCCGAGACGTGGACACTGACAATGCGACTGGTCTACCAATTTAAGGTAGCCCAGCGAGCTATGGAGAGGGCTATGCTCGGAGTTTCTCTGAAGGATCGTATCCGAAACGAAGTGATCCGACAGAGAACCAAAGTAACCGACGTAGCCCAAAGGATTAGCAAGCTGAAGTGGCAGTGGGCCGGCCACATTTGTCGCAGAACCGACAACCGTTGGGGTAGACGTGTTCTGGAGTGGAGACCGCGCCTTGGCAAACGTAGTGTAAGACGTCCTCCGACTAGGTGGAATGATGATATCCGCAGAGTGGCTGGCAGCGGTTGGAAACGAAGAGCTGAAGACCGAGCTCAGTGGCGTGCCATAGGAGAGACCTATGTCCAACAGTGGACAGAGACGGGTTGCTGATGATGATGATGATGAATTTTTATTATTACTTTTGTATTATGGATCTCCGCAAAGTAACGCCTAATTCTCGTATGCCGTTCACCCCGTTTTGTAACCCACCAATCCGCATTAGTAGGTCAAGTAATCTCCAAATCTTCTCTCTAAATAAAGGAGAAAGGACTATGCCTAACAGCGGGATAATAACAGGCCGTTTCTTTATATGAATATCATCATCCTCCTGCCCTTATCTCACTCTAACTGGGGTAAGCACAACAAGTTGCAAACATGTTTTCACATGATTTGGCTGCGTATTTTACGGCCGCCTGCCTGACGTCGACTTACCTTAGTCGCCTTTTACGACCCCCTCGGTAAGAAAGAGGGTGGTCTGTTCTACTTAGCCGGATACCACACGGCACATACCTTAGTCGCCGTTTACGACACCTCGGTAAGAAATGAGGGTGGTCTATTTTCCTCAGCCGGATACCATACGGCAGGCTACTTTATATGGACGTTACGTAAAAAAAATATTTTCAATACGTAATGAATGTGTTATTTAACGAAGCGATCACCTATATTAATTCACTAGTGCAAAAGTAATTATTTAATTATTTTGTAGTCTATTAAATATTTCTTTTGAGTAGTAATAACTCATTATATTATTACTTGTGTACTGTGGAATTTCTCAAAATAAAGCCTATATAGTACATATTTCTCATAAAAAGTAGTAAAATCACGGCCTCTTATTATCTTTGTGCAAACGTCTCCAAAAATATTTTGAGATTGAATCCACAGGAGTCGCTTACGTGCAAACAATCACACATGCAAGTGAAACTAAAATAAAGCGTGAAAATTAACACTTAACTAAGAAACTGAAAAAATCCATGCATTGCGTCTTAATAAATATTCAGATCCAAGTGATAGACCGGATTAATTTGATTAAATAAATCAATGGAAAGTGCGACGCCATTTTTATGTTTGAAGCTTAATTTTGTTGATGGATTAATACTGTCCAATGAAGTACTCTCAATAATTGATTACAAGATTTCTTTTCACTGTTCAAAATAAAAAGTTTCGCGTTACTTATATTAAAACAATTTTATGTATACCATTCTATAATATAATCAATGCTTATACACGCGGATTATAGCAAAGTAGTCTGTCTTACTTTGCTATAATCCGCGTATGTTAAGCGAATGTATATAATGCTAAGTGTATGAAGCAGGCTAAATTCTCTGACTGGTGTGAATTGGATGCCGGTGTTCCTCAGGGTGGAATATTATCTCCACTACACTTTTCTTTATTTATAAATTCCATAACTTCCATCTTATGTTGTCAGTACCATCTTTATGCCGATGACTTGCAGCTTTATGGAGGACGCTATTAATACTTTTAATGCAGAATTGTCCAAAATATCGTTATGGTCAAAACAGTATGGTATTATGGTTAACCCTTCTAAGTGCCAGGCCATTATAGTGGGAAGCCCTCGTCAGCTTTGCAGACTTGATACACAATCCCTGAACAAGCTTTATTTTAACAATATCATCATTCCATTTACTACCACCGTTAAAGATTTAGGCATAACAATTGATAAAACTCTAAGCTGGAATTATCAAGTCCAAGAGGTTTCTCGTAAGTTTTACTGCATGCTGCATTCTATGATGGGTCTAAAAAAAATTCTATCTATTAAATCTAAAATACACCTAGTTAATATGTTATTATTACCAATAATCGATTACGGTGATGTGTGTTACCCAGATCTGAATGCTGATCTTCTCAATAAACTTGATCGGCTACTAAACACTTGTATCCGTTTTATTTTCAATTTACGGAAATATGATCTCATGATGTGTCTCAATACCGTGCACAGCTCAATTGGCTTAGCATTCGTCAACGCAGGCAGCTGAGGACACTGCATAGTATTCTCTATATTTAACAACTCTCTATACCCTGACTATCTGAAACGCAAATTTGTACTTAGGTCTGCTGGGCACATCCATAAAGCCTTGCGATCTACTGATACTCTTCTAGTCTCGATTCCATCCCACAAGACTGGTTTTATTGGTCATTCTTTTCAAATGGAAGCTATACAGTACTGGAATGCTCTGCCTGAACAAATTAGGAGAGCACCTACTAAAGATTCTTTTAAACGACAGGTGAAAGACTGGCTTTTAAAAAATCCGGTGTAGTATATTCTTATTATTTAATTAGTTTTATTATATATAACCTATTAATTCTTATTTTACGTTTTATATATATATATGTTTCCTAAGTTTTTTATTTTATTTTATTTTTTATTTAAGTTTTATGATTACTACTTCATTGTCATATTATAGCACGCCTACATACGTTTTTTATTCACTCCTGAAGGTTGGCTGGGAGATAATGCTTAAGGCATTAAACCCACCTTTTGTGCAATTATTTGTATATGCATATATTGTAGTTGCTCAATAAAGTTTAATAAATTCACGTACCTTACACATGCAGGACTAATCAAAGTTCGGGGCGAAACAATCGTAGAGATTTTGGTGGTGGTTGTGTGTATTGCTTGTGTGCATTGTTGCTGGTGGAGGCGTCTTGGGATGCATGTGGTGATTTGTCCTGCATGTGTAAGGTACGTGAATTTTGCCTGCTTCATACGCTTAGCATTACATACATTCACTTAACACACGCGGATTTTATTAGTTTCTGTAATATGGAATCCCGCTAAGTAACACCTGCTTCTAAAAATCATTCAATGCTAGGTTAGTCGTCATGGCAATTAAAATTTACTATTGAATATATATATATTGAAAGCTGTGATAGCCCAGCGGTGAGATAGTGCGACTCTTTCCAGGGCTCGCGGGTTCAATCCCCGCAGAAATCTTTTGTGTCTAATTGATAATTGCAATTTATCATACGCTTTTAGGTGAAGGCAAATATCGTGAGGAAACTTGAGAATTCTGAATTCTTCTCTAGAGAATTCTGTTGATATGTATAACCTACCAATCCGCACTGGAGCAGCGTGGTAGGTCTTAGCTCCAATCTTCCTCTCCACAAACGGAGATATGAGGCCAATGCCCAGCCGTGGGATAGTAACAGGCCGTTACTTTACTTCTTACTTTTATTGGTAATACAAGGGGCCGAAAAAGAGATGGGAATTGCGTAGAGAACATACATATAAAAAGAGTAGCTCCAGAGTTGACGATAGGAGAAAATGGAAGATTGTTTCCTTGCATCATCAGCGGAAAGGTATAAGACAGAGAATCTTTCGCAATTGAATAGTCATCATCATCACACTCCTGTCCTTATCACACTCTAAGTGGAATATTTTAAACATGTTGTCACATGATTTGGCTATGTATTTGACAACCGGCCGCCTGCCTAACGTCAACTTACCTTAGTCGTATTTTACGACCCCTCGATAAGAAATGAGGGTGATCTATTCTACTGAACCACATACCACACGGCGGGTCAACTTACCTTAGTCATCTTTTACGACACCTCGGTAAGAAATAAGGATGGTATAGTCTACTCAATCGCACGCGGCGATTTGCAATTTTAATAGCATGAATCGGAAAACGGAATGGAGTATTACGTTTCTTTTTTTTAATTTAAAGCTGTTTAAACCGGTTTAAAGTTTAATACAGATTTTGTATTTCAGGAAGTTCTAAACACCACAAGTCCGGACATGACGAAATCCATGACGAGCACGGGAAGAAGGCGTATGAGGTATGTACATTTTAATATCGTTTTTATCTTTACCATTACAGCAGTTTAAAAATACTATTTGAAAAAGGCTAATACAGAAAGCCTACTATACTATTGAAGATTACCTAGACGAGAAGAATGTTCGGATATAGCTTCTCTTCAACCCTGTACAAGACGTTAATAACTATATGTAACTAGTGATAAGAATTATTGTTTGAAAAGAGCAACCGCCGAGTTTCTTGCTGGTTCTTCTCGGTAGGAACTGCTTTCCGAACCAGCAGTAGATGTTGACGATTTCAAAACACTTGTTTACAAGTTTACTTGAATAAATAATATTTTGAATTTGAATGGTGCATATGCTATCAAATCGGTGCTGTCTTAAGGACTAGGTTATGTTAGATTCGTATTACTAATTAACCACGAACCTGATAAAATTAGACGTGAGTAAAGCCATCGACTGTATATTAATCATAATTCTTAAAACTAGTTACATTTAGTCACTACTCTCTTGTACAGGGCAGCGGAGTAGGTATATACACGCATTCTTATCATCTATAATATTAGTAGGCTTTCTGTATCAGCCTCTATTTAACAGTGTTTTTAAACTGCTGTAATGAATTTAAAGTTTCACAAATTGGTGGGTTTATACCATCCCACTTCTGAATTATGTAAAAGTTGAAAGATTACGCGCTTTCGCCCTTTGATCTTAAAAACCTTGTAGGTAGCTGATAGCAAAATCATAAAACTCAAAACCGTAAGTGAAAATAATCACGCGCGGTTTTGATGTCCCATAAACTGTGTTTATAGACGTTCTAAAGCGGAGACTTACCTTGTCTCACCTTTATCGTCTTAGGATAGGTAACAGACCAAAAGTAAAACCTATAGAAATCTCTAAAATCTAGTCTAAATCTCCGTCGATTGCGTTATGAATTTTGCAACAGTCGTTCGGCAATCTACTTTAACTTTACCATTACAGCAGTTTAAAAACACTTTTAAAAAAGGCTAATACAGAAAGCCTACTATACTTTTGAGGATTACTTAGACGATAAGAATATAAATAAATAATATAATATAAATATATGGGACATTTACACACACGGTCGTCTATCCCCAAAGTAAGTAACTTAATACTTGTGTTATGGGTGACGGACTGGTAACAAATATACTACATATATAGTTTTAAATACATACTTAAATACAAATACACACCCAGGCTCGATGAACCAACAAATTGTTTTAAAGAAAATGTTGGCCAACGACGGGAGTCGAACCCACGACCCGCGGAGTTAAAGGCAGGGTCACTACCCAATGCGCCAACGGGCCAGTCGTGCAGTAGAGTTGACGATTCAAAAGCACTTGTTAACAAGTTAACTTGAATAAAGAATATGTTGAATTTGAATTTGAATTCGTATTTATAAGTTGAGAACTCGTGACCCCCACCAGAGTTCACGATTTTCAACGCCGACTAGGCACCTATGTTCCTGTGTTCTAAAATATAAAAAATCATATGCCTAGTTGTTATATTTATAATCATTCACTATATGCCGGAAAAAACATCCTGCATATCTTTAGAGAATCTTTATTAAACTATACCAATAAAATTAATAGCTCCTAAAATAGAGGAAATTCCAGCTAAATGTTAAGAAATAATAATTAATATACTTAATTTTATAGTTACTTGTTACACTTTATTAATACGGAAAAGTTTGTAACTTACTTTTCGAATAAATTTATTGCAAACGTTATGAATTCCATATGTTTATAAATACTATTTTTAAAACCAAAATCAGTTATAGATTAGTAGATTATGATACTGTTGCATAATAAGGGTTCTTATAACACGAGTGTAGTTTAAAAAACGAGCCGCAGGCGAGTTTTTTTATAGTGTCACACGAGTGTTATAAGACCAAGTTATGTACAGTATCATACACTACTTTATCTACTCTCATACTATAATACGTAAAACAATATTTACAAATAAAACGCTGAATATAACAACAAATTTATTTTTACTTGTAATAATTATTCATTTTCCATTCCATGAACTCGTGGTAACGTTTAATATAGTTGCTCCTAGATTTCGTCGGCAACAGGTTCACGGTCATGTTTGACGCAGCTTTCAGAATATCTGGTGGTGTACAATCACCACTATCCCCGCTCTCAGACATGTTTTTACACAAAAACTTATTTTATTACAAACAAAACTAAACTTCGTTTAAATATTGAAAGGATTTTTTAAATGTCATATATTGGCGTGAAGGCGCAAACATCGATTGCGCATGCGTGTTGCGTCGCCGCGGACCCATTCATTGAAACCTTTTTTTTAAGGTAGAGGTTCAACCTCCTTGGTCCAGCTGGAAGCTGTATAGATGTATCGTTATTATTAAAAAGTTATATTATGATACAGGTGTCCAGACCTGTATCGTAATGAAACTTTTTAATTTTTAATTTTTGTTCTGTACGTAATGTTTGTCATAAGAATTTTGTTTTCAGTTTTATAATCTTTGTATTATAGTATCAGAGTAGATAAACTCCTATATTCATTTGCCTCAACGGAGTAATTAATCATTTAAAGATAGAAACATATATAATTTTTTTCTTTGCGAATTAGTTTTCACGAATCCAACTAATCGGATGTAAATTGGATAGTCTACTCTACATTTAGTATTGTATTTATTTTCTATTTACTTAACGGCGGATTATAGCAAAATAATTTAATTTTTTGTTTTGAATACTTTTTATCCTATTCCCAAATTTAAACCGGCTTTATGTTTTATTTCATCACGTAGAATAAATGAACATAAAAAGATTGTCTAATAAAATCTTCTCTTCTCATTTATGAGTAGTAAATTATTAATTAGGGACATAATTAATGTGGAAACTTAAAATTGCTTATTTTGCTCACACCCACTAACTACCTTTTGGTAAAGTTCTGACATTTTAAAAGTTACGCGATCAAAACTTATTCAAGTTGCATTTATAACCATGATGGACGAAAAATATTAGACATCACGAATCTTTATATAATTTATAGAATTAGGCGTTACTTTGCGGAGATCCATAATACAAAAGTAATGGTAAAATTATTTTGATATAATCCGCGATACAGAAAATAGAAAATATACATATATAGTAAAGTTAAATGTATAGTGGACTATCCGTATTTTCATACCCGATACGTGCAGGATTCGTAAAAACACATGCACTAACCTCCACCACTTCCACCACAATACACGAGCATTACACACGTTCACTATCACAAACTCAACAATCGTTTTGCCCCGCAACCGAAGCATCATCAGGAGATAGACTCCACGACAAAATCGCAAAGCTTTGCTTTGCTTTGCTTTGGCTTTACTTTTTAATTACCTACTAGCAATGCCCCGCGGTTTCACCCGCGTCCATACTGATCTCGTGGTAGTGGAAAGTCTACGAAGTCGGACTATAGGTTTATTTTATAGAATATGTCATTATAAAAAATGAGTATCATTAGTATTCTTGGAATAAGAGCTAACTCACCAAATGCAGGCCCTGCTATACCTGTCGCTACAATGAATTTGTTATGGCATTATTTACTTTCCATTTACATTCTTAAATTCGTAATATCTTTTGATTTCGTTTTTAATAATTTAATAAGTATTTTACAGGTATTGAAACAGTTTTTAATAAAATATCATTTTAGGGGATAAGGATTAATACAGAGATTTGAATAAAATGGTTTGATTATTGTCAGCACTTTTAGCAAATTTTATAATGTTAAAAAGTAATTATATTGGCATAACTATAATAGTTAGACATATGGTATCGCGGACTTTTTTGCGGATATTGATACGTTCTATAATACTGTAGAACATTTTTTTGTTCAATCATCAATAATTTCCGCAGCGCACGCGGTGAAAGATTTTTACGACTTAATTTTTCACACCTTATTACAATTTTGCTCAGTGAAGAAGCAGCTTTCCAGTGGTAAGGGAATTTTTGAAATCAGCCCAGTAGTTTTTGCGTGAAAACGTAACAAACATACATACATACAAACAAACGTACAAATCTTTCCTCTTCATAATATTAGTATGAGTAGCGCTGGATTCTAACGTTTTTAATATAAATATGAAAAAATATATAAACATTTCTTAAATTCCGTTTTTGTGATTATAATTATTGAAAATGGGTATCTGAAAATATATCAGCTTCACTTCATTAGCAATAATGACTTTCCAGATATAAGTGGTGTTAAAATAAAATATTATTTTCATTGGCTTACAACCTTAATCTCTATGGGATCAAAAAATCACAATAGATGTCAATTGTTAGACATTCTTTTCTTACTTGTTGTCACAAACTACTAACTAATCACTTGTTGCGCTTATGAACGTGTATTCTCGAAACGTCTGTTTTCTGACGACAAAAAAATATAAATGATCAACTTTTACTCCAATAATTTTAAAGTTATACCTTATTGTTATATTTTAATTACAAATCCTATCGTTTTTAATGTCTTATAATGGTATTGCTTGTACTTGTGCTATACAAGGTTCTGAGGTTATTCAAACTATAAGTCTTATAAGTCTAACTTCTAGTCTTTTTCCTTCTGTTACTCAAAGATGGACTGGAAGGGATCCCATTTAGATGAGTCCGTCTTTGTGCATGTGCTATATTTTTCTTTTCTAACAATATGTGTGTACAATAGATCACCATCCTGCCCTTATCCTACTCTAAGTATGGTCAGCACATCATGTGACAAACATGTTGTCACATGATTTGGCTACGTATTTTACGACAGGCCATCTGCCTGACGTCAACTTACCTTATTTGTATTTTACGACATCTCGGTAAGAAAGAGGGTGGTCTATTCTACTCAACCTGATACCACATGCCGGGTCGACTTACCTTTGTCGCCTCATTAAGTAATGAGGGTGGTATATTCTACTCAGCCGCATACCACACGTCATATGTATGTAAGCTTGCCGAAATAATAAACAATATATTGAGTATATTCACTGTAATTCAACGGGTATAGTTTTATAATTCTCCACAATCCAACGAAAAGTGAGTAAGTACCATGCCCGGAACGTCATCTGTCTAAAATTGTTTCCCGCCTCTTTTGTTGTTCGGAAACGCACAGATAAAACTTATAAAACATTAATTGGCAGCACTATCCACTCCTTTTCATTTATGTAAAATAAAGAAATAAATAAATAAAATTAATTCTATTTTATAAATTCTTAATTGAAGCTGACCCTTGAATTTATAATGTGGGAATCATTAAAGTGACCTTTTGTTTAGAGCAAATTTGGAATGGATGAAAATTGGAATGGATCCAATCGCAAATCCCTTTATCGTCCAAAAAAAATTAAAGAACCAACTAACATTATAAATGTCATAACATTACTGAAAATATTATTAGAGTTATATTTTATAAACAAATGCGTTAAGAATGTACTCATATTGTTAATTGTTCTAATAGATAATTAAAACAGAATTGGATGACATCAAAGATACGTTGAGAATGCCATAGACAATGACATTGTTTTTAAACGTATTGATGAGTTGACGTTTTCTTTAGGCTTTGTTTGATATTTTGGTTATAGTAACGTTTTGTATTGGTAATATTTAATTTTGAAAATGTGATAATATAGAACTCGGACTCAGTTTTGGACAAAGGAAATATTATGGTTGAAAATCGGTTACTGGAAATATGTATCAGGGGGGTGAAACTCTCTAAGAAGCATTATTCAGATCGCCGTGATTGCCATCTCCAAATAAAAGGAGTATTATCCAAAAGCTTAAAGACAAGACACCACCGATCAAGATACCACGGTATGGGAGCTACCACTCCTAGACCCCCACCGAACTAGACATTTCTCAGGTCACCTAGGTGACCTGGGCCCGCAAGCCCAAACGTCCAGCCCAAACGTCCAGGCCACAAGCCTGCGAGGAACAGCATGGGCAAGGAGGTTAGCCTCAAGACCCGTACCTCTTCACCCCTAGGGTTAGTGAGATGACCATGCTGCTGAAAAGCTTAATAGATATACAATATTTTAGAATAGAAAGGTTAATTACGCTGTCACAAACTCACTACATCTCAGATGGGATCGAGCGGGGCTACACACTATATAGGGTACTAGCTGTGCCAGCGGCTTCGCCCGCGTGGAAATCTGAGTCACAATTTTTTTCACAGTATTTAAATTATAAACATAAAAGTAGTTATTGTGAGTTAACCACAAAAGATAGAGACATGCTATCGCGGACTTTTTTGTAGTAGTTTTATATATCTACAATTTACAATCTACAAGCTCCCAGCAAGCAAGTTTTTTAACAACTGCGCGATCTCTGTCACACAATTTACATAATACCGATATAGTTCATATCGGTATTATCTAAATTTACCTTAACCATCCGGAAGTATTGCACATTCTTTTGTTGAAAACCGTACAAAGATCCGTTCAGTAGATTTTGAGAAAATCAATTACATACAGACGGACAGCTTTTTGGGACTTTGTTTTATAATAAGTATAGATTATCTATGCTTTATTTATTAAAATAAAATTGCGTCAGTTATCGTTATATGCGAGACAGCGAACGAACCCGTTTCGTACAACATTGGCAGCGCGCCTGTGCATTTGATCATTTAAATTATTTGTATAAACAAACTGGACTTATAATATTTGCATGTTAATACGGTTTTATATATATTTTATCAGATCTTCCTTTTGCTTATATACTATACTAGCTGTGCCACCGGCTTCACCCGCGTAGAAATCAGTTGTCACAAGATTTATCCAGAATTTAAATTTTGAACATAAAAGTTATACTGAGTTAACCGTAAGAGATAGGATAGGAACATGCAATCGCGAACTTTTTGTTTAGTATTTTTGTAGATCTACAATTCTCTTGTACATTACTTTAGTGTAACTCTGCTGGTTTACGCAGCGCACGGAACTAAAGCTCCCAGCAAGCAAGTTTTTAAACAACTGCTCGATCACTTCAACAAAATTTACGAGTACATAATACCGATATGTACTATTTACTTAAACCTTCCGGAAGTATTTCTCTATTTTTTGGTGGAAATCGTAAAAAAATCCGTTCAGTAGATTATGAAAAAATCGATTACATACAGACAGACAGCTTTTTGGGACTTTGTTTTATGATAAGTATAGATAAATGTAACATATTATTCTATACAAAATGTTTGTAGCGTATAATCATACGTGCGTTTATATATTAAGTTTCATAATAAACGGTTTAGTATTCTTAGTTTGTCTCCTAGACAAGAAGTAAGTTAACTCCGTCGATCAGACACTTCAAGTTAAATTTAAATTAATTTTATAACTTATCCTGCGTAAAGTGGATTTAGTTTACTACGGATTCTCTCTTACAACTCCAGACATATTTCAAAATACTTTTCTTCAACATTTGCGTAAACCGTCGTAGGTCTGTTATATTAAGTTAACCAAATGGCTCCTTTTCCTCTGAAAAATTGCGGATTATAGCAAAATATTTTTTCTTCATACATAACTGTTTTTAAAATATGATTTGAATCCACAAAGTAGAGTTAACTTTGGTCAATTCAATTTTAATTAAAAAAATCTACTGCAGATGTAAGATGTTGATTGATGATTTACCGGAACCGGAGATTTTAAATTTGAATCGGAGTCTAAGGTAGAAGCGGAACAGAAATGTCAAAAGTGTTAAGTCGATGCACTTTTTATATTCAGTCTCTTTAATGAATCAAATAAAATATCAAGATAGACATCATTTTACAGTATTACAATTTTGGAATTCTAAATCTAAAGTTTATTAGGTACAAGATTTAATCGGAACTGAAGTCGGATCAGAAAAGTCTCAATTGAAAGTTCCGATTTCCCGGAATCAGAGTCGAAACTCTGCAACATCGCCTGTAGAATAGAATACAATAGAAATATACCATATTGCAGATCGTAATCGTACGAAATAATAATAATAATGTCGAATATAAAAACATTTTTTATATATGATATAGACGTACAATGGACGACCTAATTGCTAAGTAGCAATCTCTTTCAGGCAACCCAAGTTTAAAGAACAACGGATAGAAATCTCAAAAAGAGGTGTACATAATATATATACATTTATATTAAAAAATATATATAAATAAATAAAATTAAACACATATCCATATATTAGGAGTATATAAATATCAAAGAAAATATAATAGCTGCTAAGCCATTAAATACTTTTCTTTAATTTTCTTTACACAAAAAAAAGACTGATAGAGTATGAGATAATAATATAACTTAAGACTGTTTATGGAAAACAAGCTTTTGCTCGCGGCTTCGCTCGCGTGGAATTTGCTCAGGCACATTTAGTTTCGTGACAGATCATTTTAGATTTAATTTTTTACTTAATATTAAGAAATTTATATTTATTTAGATACTCGTAAATCCAAAATTTTATATGTCTAACTTCAAAACAAAAGGATTGTTAGGTTATTATGGAAAAATAGGACACTATTATAGCGCTCCATTTAAGTCAATCATATCGTGATAACTTAAACTATTCGGCCAAATTACTTAGTGTAAAAGACAAAGTTTATCTACATGAAATATTGAAAGCGACAAATGTATTGATTTTTATAAGAATTCGATAAATATACTAAAATATGCATTTTAAAATAGTATCTAATTAAATTAACTTTATGATTCACAATTATGGTCATAGTGGCTTCCACATAAAAGGTAGATATATGCTGTCGCGGACTTTTATTTAGAAGTATTCAAGATAAACAATACTACTGTACATCATCTTTGTGTAACTTGAATGATTTAGGCAGCGATTACCAAGATAGGTCTCAGAGGCAAGTTTTTTCCGACTTTATTGACATGTATCGTTATATTACATAAAATCATTACAAATTGTAGTCTATATGTTATTCCGATGTATAACCTGTAAAAACTGTAAAGTTTTATCGAAATCCATCCATAGTTTTTTCATGACAGAGTAACAAACATCCATCCATACTCACAAACTTTCGCATTTATAATATTAGTACGATAGTACAATAGGATTAGTAGGATTATCGCTGTATTGAATTTTTAGATGTAGTATAAACCATAGTAGCGGTAACGAAAGTTCACAACTCAATCACTTTACCCAGTGGCACGGTTACCAGTCTTCAAGAATTAATTATCGCGGATTCATCAGTGCGTGTACAAAATCTCACAGATCGGATTCCTACATTATTTGAAAACTTTGCCAATATATGAGTCAAGTATACCATGATGTGGTTGAAGTTCACAAGTCAATTATTACCTTACAGGCTTCGCTGTCATTTAAAGAGATATACGGCCACAAAAAAAGTGATAGCCTAGCGGTGAGACCGTGCGATTCTTTAGAGACGACATGGGTTCAAACTCCGGGCAGGCACCAATGAGTTTTTCTATTAAAACTTATTTGTCTAATTAGTTGCAATTTATCACACGTTTTTCAATGAAGGAAAAAATTGTGAGGAGATATCATATACCTGCATATCTCTAGAGAATTCTAGGAATATGCGTAACTTACCAATCCACATTGGAGCAGCGTGGTAGGTCTTAGCTCCAATCCTTCTCTCCAAAAACGGAGAAAGGAGGCCTTAGCCCAGCAATGGGCATAGTAACAGGCCGTTACTTTGCTTTTACATCCAAAAAAATTGATATCAAAATAAATATAAATAAATATATATGGGATACTTACACACACGGTCGTCCGTCCCCAAAGTAAGTAACTTAATACTTGTGTTATGGGTGACGGACAACTGGTAGATATACTACATATGTAATTTTAAATACATACTTAGATACAAATACACACCCAGGCTCGAAGAACCAACAAATTGTTAATAGAAAATGTTGGCCCTCGGCGGGAATCGATCGACCCGCGGAGCTAAAGGCAGGGTCACTACTGCGCCAACGGTTCCGTGATGAATGTGTTTAGAAATTCGCGTTTCTTGCTGGCTGTTCTCGTTAGGAACTGCTTTCCGTACCAGCAGTAGAGTTGACGATTCAAAAGCACTTGTTTACAAGTTTACTTGAATAAAGAATATTTTGAATTTTGAATATGAAGTGTTATGGTACATTAGTAACAATTTTCATCATTATCGCTCTAGCAGATTAGCTGTTTAACGGACAGACAGAAAGCCAGAAAGAGGCATATAGACTTTCACTTATTATTATGGATTTAGTAAAATTAAATTTCTACTTTATTTGTTACTTATTGATATAACTGAATCGAAATCCACAGTGGAAGATACTCGTCAAACTTTATAACTCAATTTTGACATCCGGTTCAACCGCTCGGTTTCATAATTTGATATTCAGCGGATCGTATAACTTGGTCAACACTGTCATATTTATCAAGTCTTGTGAATTGGAATACCCGATCTCATCGCTTTAACTCTGTAAATTACGCGAACTTAAATTGTAAATGCCTCGTATGACTCTTTTTTGTAATACAAAAACTTTTTCAATGTCCGTACATTTACCACATAACAATATTCCATAAGACATAATGTTATGGAAGTAAGCAAAATAAACAAGTTTTGCTGTTTCTACGTCTGTAAACCGTCTTATCTTTCGGACAGCGTAAGCCGCTGAACTGAGTTTCCCAGCGAGAGTTGTTATGTGCGTGCTCCATTGGAGTTTTGAATCCAAGGTCACTCCCAAAAATACAGTTGTATCTTCCGTTTTTAGTGGCACATTATTTATGAAGAGCTTCCGGCTAAGTAGAATAGTCCACCCTTATTTCTTACCGAGGTGTCGTAAAAGGCTACTAAGGTAAGTCGACCCGCCGTGTGGTATCCGGCTGAGTAGAAACTCAGCCGGATACTGTCTTTTTTAGGCCATCCTCATTCCTTACCGAGACGTCGTAAAAAGTGACTAAGGTCAGTTGACCCACCGTGTGGTATCCAGTAGAGTAGAATAGACCACCCTCTTTCTTACCGAGGGGTCGTAAAGTACGACTAAGGTAAGTTGATGTCTGGCAGGCGGCCGGTCGTAAAATACGTAGCCAAATCATGTGACAACATGGTAACATGTTGTGTCGACCCCACTTAGAGGGGGATAAGGGCAGGAAGATGATGATTATTTATGAAGAGCTTATTTGCTATTTTCTCAAACAGTTTAGCGTAGGCCGCTGAACTGAGTTTCTTGACGGGTTACTTCGTTACGAAGTACTCGAATACGATCCCTCAGAAAAACACAGAGCATAGCCCTTTCCATAGCCCCCTGAGCGACTTTAAGCTTGTGGACCGTCTTAACTGATAGTGTCTACGTTTCGGCACCGTAAGTCATGGCAGGAGACCTTAATATTTCACAAATTTTCTTAGAAAACGCTTATTATAGCAAAATAGTTGTAGCATTTCTTTTGTACTACGAAACTGCCCAAAGTAACGTCTCTTCTATAAATCTATATCTAAACGAATACACAAAGCTGAAGAGTTTGTTTGGTTTTTATATTTGATTGTTTGAACGCGCTAATCTTAGGAACTACGGGACCGATTTGAAAAATTCTTTGAGTCTATGATAGTCTTATATATAACAGTCTATGATTTATAGAGGAAGGATTATATAACATCACGCTAAGATGAATAGGAGAGGAGCAGCAATCAAAAATATTGCGAAAACGGCAAAATTTAAAGCTTACCTTACGTGCGCTAAGGAAACGGTGAAAGTTATTCATAAATTACAAATTGTTCCCCTCTAAATGTTCCAAATAAAAGTCCGCGACATCATTGTGCAGCTTTTTAAGTTAAACCCGCTTTAAACATTATTAATATAAGTATAACAGTTTACTTAAATAATAATACTGCAGTCCCGCGAACGAAATTGCGTTTAAAAGCTAGTTATTTATATATTTTGGACATATTTTCAACGTATCAGTTGCACGTGTTATGATTTATAGAAGCTGCGTTCCAAATTGAACAATAACAAATATACAGTCAGACCGCAGAATTTGAATCGACTAACGTTTGTTTAATTCTGATGATATATTGCACGAGATGAATCGAATCAACATAATAACTATTCAAGTAAGCTATTGCATATACTTCTGAATCATTGACGATCAATAAAATTAATCAATCTACCACTGATTCGGAATGTTGCCCTTACCGAGAAGAAACGGCAAGAACCTCGGCGGTCAATTCAATTCAAAATATTATTTATTCAAGTAAACTTGTAAACAAGTGCTTTTGAATCGTCAACTCTACTGCTGTTTCGGAAATCTGTTCCTACCGAAAAGAGCCAGCAAGAAACTCGGCGGTTGCTCTTTTCAAAGTATATTTCTTATTAGTCACACTGTATTATATATAATTCTTTATATTTTTAGAAAAAAAATAAATTGCTTAAAATTTACTGTAAAGCCAAGAAGAATACCTATTTCGTTAAACTTCTCTCGTAGGGGATTGAAACAAAATAATATCTATTGAAATAAGATTTTGCATATATTTTTGAATCTTCGACGATCAATTAAATTAATGAAGCTACCACTGGATCGGAATGTTGCTTTTACCGAGAAGAACCAGCAAGAAACTCGGCGGTCAATCTTTTATACGTTTTCAAGTTTCATAATTTATCTGCGTACGTAATCTTGTATCAAAATCAAAGGATTTTCTAATTCACTGCATCCAATTCTATCATTTATACAAAAAAAAATTGTTAAAAATGTTATATACAAAATTCTCATGTCATAATGTTATTTACCATACTCCTCCAAAACGGCTTGACCGAATTTAACGAAATTTTATTAGGTATATATTTATATTTAGTAGGTCTGAAAATTGGTTACTATTTTTTTTTTCATTTAAACACGCAAAACAGTTCACATTACGATTATAAACTAAAGTGTATAGACATTTTTCAAATTTATAATAAAGTTGCTTACCAAAACTTGCATGTTCATATACTAAAGAGAGAAATAAAAACATGTTGTAATGAAAAACTAATTCAAAATTAATGCTAAGTGATATAATATGATCATTTTTTTGATCATATTATATCAAATATAAAAAGAAATGATGATATTTAGTATTAATAATTAAGAATAATAATGTGTAATATAAAATATAAGCCATCGGGACTAACAGCATTTTGTGAATTCCATAAAAAAATTGATAACATTCTCCATTTGGTCAAATTCTGATATATACCAACCTTCTAGGGCGTCCACGAGGATACGAAGTCCAACAAGGGGCACCACGACAAGGAGAACCACCTGGACAAGTACCACGACCATGGCGGCATCGACAAGAACCACCACGACGAAGACAACCACTACGGCTCCCATCACCACGAGGAGCATGGGAAGAAACACGCGAAGGTATGTACACATTTTACTTGCCCGATGTCGCAAGCACGAGTTCAATTCCTACTGAAGACCAAGGTTTTCTAAAGCAATTTGTTGATTCGATTAATTTATAGAATTAGGCGTTACTTTGCGGGGAGACCCATAATACAAAAATAAAAACTAAATAATTGTGCTTTAATCCGCGATAAAGTAAATAGAAAATATATATAATGCTAAAGTGTAGGCTGTGATAGCCCAGTGGTGAGACCGTGCGACTCTTTCGAGGGGAACACGAGTTCGAACCCAGGCAGGCAACAATGAGTTTTTCTATTAAAAACTCATGTGTCTAATTGATAATTGCAATTTATCACACGCTTTCCGGTGAAGGAAAACATCGTTAGAAAACCTGCATATCTCGAGAGAATTCTGGAGATATGTGTAACCTACCAATCCGCATTGGAGCAGCGTGGTAGGTCTTAGCTCCAACCCTTCTCTCCAGAAACGGAGAGAGGAGGCCTATTCCCAGCAATAGGATATTAACAGGCCGTTAGTTTACTTTTTACTTTGCTAAATGTATAGTGGACTATCCGTTTTTCATACCCGATACATGCAGCATTCGTAAAAACACATGCATAAATCTCTACCATCGTCATCACAAAAAAGCACTACACACGTTCACTATCACAAAATCAACAATCGTTTCGTCCCGTAACCGAGTCATCATCAAGAGATAGACTTCACGATAAAATCGCAATAACTGATAGTCCACTATACATTTAGCATTAGCATGTATTATGGATCTTCGTAAAGTAACGCCTAATTTTATAAATTATTTCTATAAATTATTTGTTGGTTCGAATTAAGGTTTAGATTTAAATAATTTATTCTCAAAAAAGCCAATGGTCACTTACATTAGAATATAAACTAATACATAACTTAATCGGTCACCAAAAGACCTATTCGTTCAACAGTTGTCATTGACTTTTATTCAACGTAATTTTCAAAATTATTTTGCGAGATTTAAAACATTTGATCGCGTTTCTTCTTCTTCTTCAACCGATGGACGTCCATTGCTGGACATAGGTCTCCTTAAGGGATCTCCACACCACACGATCTAGTGCCGCTTGGATCCAGCGGCTCCCCGCGACCTTTTTGGAGGTCTACTGTCCATCTCGTTGGGGGGTCTGCCAAAGCTGCGGGTCGCCATTCCAGCACTTTAGAACCCCAACGCCCATCGGTTCTACGTACTATGTGCCCCGCCCTTTGCCACTTCAGCTTCGCGACCTGATGAGCTATGTCGGTTACTCTGGTTCTTCTACGGATCTCCTCATTCCTGATTTGATCATGTAGAGATACACCTAGCATAGCTCGCTGAGTGACTCTGAGCTTTCTTATGTGGCCCATAGTCAGCGACCACGTTTCTGCTCCGTAAGTCATCACTGGCAACACGCACTGTTCGAAGACTTTGGCCTTCAGGCACTGAGGTATTTGGGACGAAAAGATCTCACGTAGTTTCCCAAACGCCATGTGTTATATCAGAACTTATAAAACAATTGTGCTCCTGGATAAGTTATATTTTTTTTACATAATTATTACGAATTTTTAGTAAAACAAGTAAACTGGGTCGACCAAGTCTACGTTTGCATATTTGAGATTTTTTGTGAAGGATAAACACGGTCGTCCGACACCAAAGTAAGTAACTTAATACTTGTGTTATGGGTGAACGACAACTGGTAAATATACTACATATATAGTTTTAAATACATACTTAAATACAGATATACACCCAGGCTCGAAGAACCAACAAATTGTTTTAAAGAAAATGTTGGCCAACGACGGGAATCGAACCCACGACCCCCGGAGTTAAATGCAGGGTCACTACCCAATGCGCCAACGGGCCAGTCGTGCAGTCAGTATGGATGGTTTTATAAATTATTTTCTTCATCAAAATACATATTTTTTATGTACAATATTAAGTATTATAATTAGTAAAGTAGTTATCACGAAGTAAAGGTGTTAAAGTAACAGCCTGTTACTATCCCACTGCTGGGCATAGGCCAGAGGAGGACTCTGTTTTTGAAGAGAAGGATTGGAGCTAAGACTCACCACGCTGCTCCAAATCAGATTGGTAGGTTACACATATCCCTAGAATTCTCTAGAGATATGCAGGTTTCCTCACGATGTTTTCCTTCGCCGAAAAGCGTTTGATAAATTGCAATTAGCAATTAGACACATAAATTTTAATAGAAAAACCCATTGGTGGCTGCCCGGGGTTTGAACTCGTGATCGTATCTAGAGAGTCGCACCATGTCATCGCTGGGCTATCACAGCTTTATATCACAAAGTGCATACACTTTATTCTCTTACAAAATCGAAATAGGAAATAAAAATAGATATAAAGAAATAAATATGAATATTAACAAGTACTTATTTAATCCAAAATATTTGGATCGATATTGATACCCGATTAATTTGAGTATAAAATAATATAAAATAAAAGTAATAAAGCAATAAACACAATTTTTTTAACACTTGTTCAAACTAGTCTTGTCTCTTGTCAAGTTGCAACTAGTCTCTCGTTTTCTATTAATAATCATATCATATTTAAAAGTTTCCGATACAATCTGGTAAGCAAGTATTGCATATTAAGTAATTTTTATCCTGAGGATTTTCCGCGATCGTCTTTGCATACAAATTCCCTTATTGTAAAAATTTAAAATTTCTAGTATATTATATACTCGTATAAATTGTGATAGCCCAGTGGTGAAACCGTGTGACTCTTTCGAGGCAGGCACCAAAGAGTTTTTCTTTAAAAATTTATGTGTCTAATTGATAATTGCAATTTATCACAGGTGAAGGAAAACATAGTGAGGTAACCTGCATGTCTCTACAAAAATTCTAGGGATATGTGTAACCTACCAATCCGCATTGGAGCAACGTGGTAGGTCTTAGCTCCAATCCTTCTCTCCAGAAAAGGAGAGAGGAGGCGTTACTTTACTTACTACTTTTACTAATATATGACACTGCGGCAGTATACATGTCTCTACAGCTTTCTTCATTTTAATCTCTTTTATACTTCTATGTTGTATGAAGATTTTTTAAATGATGTATCATTAAAAAAATCCTCTGTAAGATTTGGCAATTATATCTAAATTTGTACCACCAGTATGAAGAATCCGGTAAGCACTCGAAAGGACACAGCACAAAAGGAAGTCACGACATCCACAAAAAAGAGGAGTACGAGAAGAAAGTGGAATTCTTTGAAGAAGAAGGAGACTCAGATGATGAGGAATTCGACGGAGGACACGGCAGCCAGAAGGAACATTCATCGGTGAGTTAAATATTCGTAAAGGTAAGTGAATAAAATTGAATTCCTCGAGGAAAATTTCGACGGAACTTATGCAAGAATGATTTTATAACAGACATAGAGTCATAAAGAAGGCGGTATGTTCTTAATAAAGTAAAGTAAAAGTAGCAGCCTGTTGCAATCCTGCTGCTGGGAATAGGTCTCCTCTCTCCGTTTGTGGAGAGAAGGGTTGGAGCTCAGACCTACCACGCTGCTCCAATGCGGATTGGTAGGTTACACATATCTCCAGAATTCTCTAGAGATATGCAGGTTTCCTCACGAGGTTTTTCTTCAGCGAAAAGCGTGTGATAAATTGTAATTATCAATTAGACACATGAGTTTAATAGAAAAACTAATTGGTGCCTGCCCGGGTTTGAACTCGTGTTCCCCTCGAAAGAGTCGTACGGTCTCACCGCTGGGCTATCACAGCTTATACTTTTTTTTTATATCTCTTTACTTAAACCTTTCTGTATATTAGTCTAGTATGGATTGCGGGATTTTATTGTAGATATATATCGAGACCAACGAATGAGTTACTAACTCTGCTGACTCGCTACACAGGAATCACAAGCTTTTTGTGACTTCTCCAATGTCTATGATATACATCAAAATTTGTCTAATAATAATACGATAATACGAACGAAATCTAGATACATAAGCGTCAAATTGAAAACCATTTAATCTGAATGGTATAACATAATTTATAGAATTAGGCGTTACTTTGCGGAGATCCATAATACAAAAGTAATAATAAAATTATTTTGCTATAATCCGCGATACAGTAAATAGAAAATATATATAGTGTTTAATGTATAGTGGACAATCCGTTTTTTCTTACCCGATACATGCAGGATTCGTTAAAACACATGCACAAATACCTCAACCACCGTCACCACAATACACAAGCACTACACACGTTCACTATCACAAATTCAACAATTGTTTTGACCCGGAATGAATAACGGAAAGTCCGCTATACATTTAACACTATATATTTTCAAAATCGTAAAGATTTTTGCGATTTTTTCGTGGAGTCTATCTCCTGATGATGCTTCGGTTGCGGGGCGAAACGATTGTTGGGTTTATGATAGTGAACGTGTGTAGTGCTTGTGTATTGTGGTGGTAGTGGTGGAGGTTGGTGCATGTGTTTTTACGAATCCTGCATGTAACGGGTAAGAAAAAACGGATAGTCCATTATACATTTAGCATTATATATATTTTCTATTTACTGTACAGCCGATTATAGCAAAATAATTTTATTATTAATTTTTTTTACCATACAGTAGTATAACAACAGTTTGTAAAGCATAATGTGTTACTAACTAACTCAAATTTGTAACCAATATCTAAAAACGTAACAAAAGAAAATAAATAGAGCACTACTTTATACTGTAATAACCGAAGACTCTGCTTAAGTCGTCGCAACATTGTGAACACAACATGACGAAAATTTCGTATTCACTGGACTATAGCGAGCGACTAAAGCGATGGGGCTGAATCAATTTAAGCAAGAAAGTTATAAGAATTCAACCAAAATGTGTCATTCGAACAATCTATCTTTAAGTTATTCTACTCCTGCTCTTAACACAATCTAAATGAGGCCAACACAATATCTCTTCATCTTCCATTTCTATCATTCGTCAAATGTGCAGCCATTTTTTTTTCGGTCATAATTTTTTCAATTATCATCATTCTCCTGCCCTTATCCCACTCTAACTGGGATCGGCTTAACATGTTACAAACATGTTGTCACATGATTTGGCTACGTATTTTACGACCGGCGCCTGCCTGACGTCAACTTATCTTAGTCGTCTCTTACAACACCTCGGTAAGAAATGAGGGTGATCTATTCTATGCAGCCGGATACCACACGGCACTTACCTTAGTCGCTTCTTACGACACCTCGATAAGAAAGGAGGGTGGTCTATTCTATTCTGCCCGATACCACACGGCGAGATTATAATGGTAAAAAGTCCAGTCCTAAAGAGTAATGACAAATGTGACCGAAAGGGTTTTAAATATGAATGAGTTAAATAGCTGTTGGAGGAAAATATAAGAAATTTAAAAAAAAACAATTTAAACTTGAAGAGTCGTATGAGCAAAGAGATTTTATACTTATAGTTATACTAGCTGTGCCAGTGGCTTTGCCCGCGTGGAAATCAGCGTATCACAATAGAGTATCATTTTTCTAGAATTCAAATTTTAAACATTAAAGTAGTTATTGTGAGTTAACTATAAGAGATAGAGACATGCTATTGCGGACTTTTTTTTAGTATTTTTATAGATCTACAATTATCTAGTACATTACTTTAGAGTATCTCTGCTGGTTTACGCAGTGTCGACGACTAAAGCTCCCAGCACGCAAGTTTTTTAACAATTGCGCGATTTCTTCAACACGATTCACATAATACCGATATGTACTATTTACCTAAATCATCCGGACGTATTGAACTATCTTTTAGTGAAAACCGTACAAAGACCGGTTTAGTAGATTTTGAGAAAATCGATTACATACAGACAGACAGCTTTTAGGGACTCTGTTTTATAATAAGTATAGATTTACCAGTTGTCTGTCACCATTAACACAAGTATAAAATTATAATCCCGATATGTACTATATACCTAAACCATCCGGAAGTATTGCACTATCTTTTGGTGAAAACCGTATAAAATTCCGATCAGTAGATTTTGAGAAAATATGTATAGATTATACTTATATTTTTTATACTTAGATTAGGGATGCCAGTCTAAAATATGCCACATAACAGTAAAGAGAAATAAAGAGATAGTAAATGAGAGTAATCTATAAGTATCTCATCCTCCCTATCATTATTGATTGTGACCGTGTGTACTCTAATTATAATAATTCCGTGCTTATGATCGATATTAGCATTTTTGTAAAGCGTCTAGATTCTAAGAAACAAAAATAAATTGCACTTTAATTTCGTTTTTTAGAAATAGTTTATTGTGTGCCGTGCGGTATCCGGCTGAGTAGAATAGACTACCCTCATTTCTTACCGAGGTGTCGTATAATACGACTAAGGTAAGTTGACGTCAGGCAGGCGGCCGGTCGTAAAATACGTAGCCAAATCATGTGACATGTTTGTAACATGTTGTTCCCGTTCTCACTCAGAGTGGGGTAAGGGCAGGTGGATGATGATATATTTTCTATTTACTTTATCGCGGATTATAGCAAAACAATTTAATTATTACTTTTGTATGATGGATCTCCGCAAAGTAACGCCTAATTCTGTAAATTATTTCAGGATGATACTTGAAAATTAACCGTTGTAGGTAAATAACGTAAAAACTCAGCCAATCTGTGTTTGTTGCTTCTATAGTTTGGTCTTGAAATTGATGCTAGATTAGTTGATTAATAATCGTAACACACGAACAATCTGTGGCCAATAAAAAAATAATAGAAAGTTAATTTATTTTCCGCGCTTTGAACTGTAAAAAGTAAGAATCAAATAGATCTTCGTGTCTTTAGTCAATTTTGTGTCATCTCGCGCAACATTCAGAAGAGGTCCAAAACTGAGATTTCAAAATGTCTAGACATTGATTGTTTTGTTCACAATTTTTTGGTTTGTTAAGAAACAATACAATTTTCCAGTTGCAAATTATTTGAAGGTTAAAATTCATTTACGTTGTATCTGTTTACTTTAGCAACGTTGGTAAAAAAGGGTCCGCTATGCAACTCGGAATCGAAAAGAAAATCTTTAAAATGTTGCAAGATTGGTGGTGGCTTTTTTTCTATTATTGTAAGAAACTCACATTTTACAATTTCCAAACTTTTGTTACGTACAGTCGTTCGTAATAATTCCATTCATACTCGTATAAGACGGGTTTTGTGATGTTTGGCTGTCGTATGATTATCTATTTTTTTATAATTTCTATTAATTTAGAGCACAAAAATACACATTCTAATAGAAATATAGAGGTTAAATAAATAATTAACATGTATCCAGCAAGCCTTATCTCTTATTCTGAAAAGAAAAAAATTAATTAACAATTTTAAAAATTCATTTGCGAGACAAAATATCTTTAATATGCATTTCTATACTAATTGAGGCCAAAGTATGTCAGTTTGTCTAAATAATAGTCTGTCTGTCGGTATCTAAATACGATACGCTTCGTATCTAAATCGGATATAAAGTTTGATACAATTTCAGCTTATATCTACCGGAATACAGGATATAGTATGAATTTGATTTTGCCTCAGGAATTAACAAAAATACATACTATTAACACCGGATATTTTAACTACAAGAAGTTAATTATAAATTCGTAGTCCATAACAGCGTGCCATAAAATATTCTCTTAGTTTATCTCGAACGAAAGTTTAATTAATTTATCCATTAGTTTCCTTTTGCATACGCTCTTTGAATGTATTATTTCTATTTAATACAAAACTTAACATTTTTAATTAGATTTTCATAATAAATACAATAAAAAACAATTAAATTCGTAATTATAATAATACCTCAGTTGATTGCCTCTTCGGGTGACAAGAGGGCTAGCTCCTTTTTCGCATAAAGAATCAGCTTTGTATAGTAATAGCGTGTAAATAATTTAAGATAGATATATATATAACTTGAAGCTGTGATAGCCTAGCGGTGAGACCGTGCGACTCTCTAGAGACGACATAGGTTCAAACCCCGGGCAGGCACCAATGAGTTTTCTATTAAAAACTTATGTGTCTAATTGATAATTGCAATTTATTACACGCTTTTCGGTGAAGGAAAACATCGTGAGGAAACCTGCATATCTCTAGAGAATTCTAGGGATATGTGTAACCTACCAATCCGCATTGGAGCAGCGTGGTAGGTCTTAGCTCCAATCCTTCTCTCCAATAACGGAGAGAGGAGGCCTTAGCCCAGCAGTGGGCATAGTAACAGGCTGTTACTTTACTTTTTTTTATATAACTTGTACATTTTTGTTGTAAAAAAATTTGTTAACAATGGATATAACGTTCTAATATAATAATTTTTAATATTTATTCAACTAATAACTTCGTGGTGTAATATTTTAAATATATTAGAAAATCTTCATTATGAAGACTAAAATATTGCTAACAGAGAAATGTTTATGGACCTTATTGCTTACATTTCAATCAGACAGACTCGGTTTCAATATAAGTTATTTTATTAATTTATTCTAATTTGTGTTCCAGGGTGGACACTTCAAGAAAGGTGAACACCACTCCAGCCACGGAGGTCACTCGAAGGGAGAAAAGGGAGAGTTCTCAAAGGGCGGACACGGCCATCACCTCAAGGTTTAATAACCTTATAAATATTGTAGTTAAGAATGTGTGGACGTTTATGATGTCATTGATATTCCGTTTTCGTACAGATGACGTACCCATTAGTGATTAGTTTCTCATATGATTATGAGTGACGTTGTAGATGGATCTATCTTTAACGTTGTGGATATTCATACCAATAAATAGATGTACTATTTATTTTGTCTACTATCTAGGTTGTCATAACCACGCTTCGCTATACATCGTTTTTAAATTAAATATATGGGACATTTACACACACGGTCGTCCATCCCCAAAGTAACTTAATACTTGTGTTATGGGTGACGGACAACTGGTAAATATATACATATATAGTTTTAAATACATACTTGAATACATATATACACCCAGACTCGAAGAACCAACAAATCCTAAATAGAAAATGTTTGTTCTCGGCGGGAATCGAACCCGCGACCCGCGGAGCCGAAGACAGGGTCACTGCCAACTGCGCCAACGGGCCAGTCATCTTTTTCGGTAGTTTGAAAAATAGTTTCCCCGAAATCAAGTAGGTTCCATATTTTGTGCTAACAACAACCAACGCACAAACGCACATTCCGATATCATCTAGAAACCCACATGAGTCCAGGCTACGAACGTAAATATTCATTCTTCGACGATTCTTCTGCGCTCGCCCAAATCTTTCCGTGACGCTGTAACGGCAACTCGGGCTAACGTCTTTTTATCATATTTCGAAAAAATTAATATATATTCCGAAACTACATCTCACACCATTACGCCGTAAAATAATTAAAAAAAAAATTTTTTCATGTTAATTTTGAATTCAAAAGTAATAATAAAATTATTTTGCTATAATCCGCGATACAGTAAATAGAAAATATATATAGTGCTAAATGTATAGTGGACTATACGTTTTTTCATACCCGTTACGTGCAGGATACGTAAAAAACATACGCACAAACCTCCACCACTTCCACCACAATACACAAGCACTACACAGGTTCACTATCACAAACTCAACAATCGTTTCGCCCCGCAACCGAAGCATCATCAGGAGATAGACTGACAAAATGACAAACTGACCACGACAAAATCGCAAAGCTTTGCGATATATTTTCTATTTACTGTATCGCGGATTATAGCAAAATAATTTTATTATCACTTTTGTATTATGGATCTCCGCAAAGTAACGCCTAATTCTATAAATTATTTAATTTTGAATTATTTTTCAAGGGTCATAAATCCTCTGGCGGCCACGATTCTCACGGTCACCATGGCGACCAGCATCACGAGCACGCCGGCAAGAAGGGTGGTAAGAAATGGGTGTACCACCACGCGCAGCCAGCGAAGGCAGCTAACCTGGTTCCCATCGACAGAAGGACTGAAGGCTTCATGCACGGGCCGATGTACTATGGATAGTTTAGTAGGTTTAATTAGGTTTAAAATTTAACCCTAGTTACCGTTTTGCGCCACACTTTCGCATTTTGTCGCAACAGATCGTGATTTAATTGGGTCATCGAATTTTTTGGATTCAGCCAGCCTTATTTAATATAACAGAAGAAACAGAAAAAGTCGCTATTGTTTAGCTGTTTTTAAAAATTTTCAATAACAATAATGAAATCGTTAGTTTTTGTCGCGTTTATTCGTAATGCTCATTACGAAAAGGCACTTCTACTATGATTTTTAAAAGCTAAATGAGACTCCTTAAAATACCCTAATTGTGAAGAAACTTTTACAGCCATACTGATTATAAAACTAAGTAGATTTATAGAAGCAGGCGTTACTTTGCGGAATTCCATATTACAAGCAATATAACAGAACTAACTACTTTGCTATAATCCGCACGGGCTAAGTGAATGCATGCAAAGCCAATGTGTATGAAGCAGGCAAAATCTACGCACTTTATACATGCAGGACCAGCCACCACATGCACCCCAAGGCGCAATTCACCAGCAACAACGCACACAAAAGCAGCACACACACCCACCACCACAATCTCGATGCTTCGGTTTCGGGGCGAATCGATCGTCGAGATTGTGGTGGTGGGTGTGTGTGCTGCTTTTGTGTGCGTTGTTGCTGGTGAATTGCGCCTTGGGGTGCATGTGGTGGCTGGTCCAGCATGTATAAGGTGCGTAGATTTTGCCTGCTTCATACACATTGGCTTTGCATGCATTCACTTAACCCGTGCGGATTATAGCAAAGTAGTTAGTTCTGTTATATTGCTTGTAAAACTAATTAAAATACACTTAAAAAAATAAAAACCTAAAAGCAGCACTACTATGTTAAAAATACAAATGTTCAGCTATGAATAAATATAGAACGTTTATTTAGTGATAGAGTAATTGAACACAATATTTGGTCTCTAAGAATCTTTAAATACCTTTTATTAAATTAAATAAAAAAATTAAATACACTTATCACATTCATTGTTTATTCAATTATAACAAAAATACAACTTAATTCAATTAATTAATAACTTACAAACTATCAATTTCATCGCCAAAATCAAAACATTATTAAATTAATATTAAATTTAATTGAATTAAATTCAATATTTCATTTATATTTTATGAAATTAAATTTAATATCTATTATTTCAATTTCTTTATAATAATTAATATTATTACATAATAATATTATAATTCAGTAATTTTATTATTAAAGTTTTTAATAAGATTTTCAATCGTTTGGATGAACTGGGGTAGTTGTATTTTTGCTGTTACGCATTTTGCCTAATTTAGAATTGTTTGATACAATTTCGAGAATAAATGGTGAATATTTTCACTCACCGGTGACATAAAATATTAGATTTATAATATAGGAATAGCTTCAAGAATATTATTACCTATAATATATTTAAGTTTCCATAGAAATAAGGTACATCACGGGTCGTATTTATTATTATTTGTGCAAGATATGCACGATATACTTGTGATGAAAGTATGCTAAGATAGGATTAAGGGAATGACTATATTTTTATTATTAATATGAAGCCAAATTATATATATCGTCATTATTATTATTGTATTTTCTTTTATTTTAATAATAAAAAGTATAACATTATTCTTTGCACCTCAAAAATATCTTTACAAATAAATAAAATTTCATTACAAATTTTTGCATACTTATATCATTAGCGAATTCTGATGGTTCTACATGTGTTTCTCATTAACCTTAATTATTAAATTAATCTTCAAAAATTAATTACACATTAATTAATTGTTACGACTTTCCTAAGAATAATTTATAAAAACCTCCACCATTTCATGAAAAATTTATTTTGTTTAATTATTATTATTTAAATGATTTATAGAAGCAGGCGTTACTTTGCGGAATTCCATATTACAAGCAATACAACAGAACTAACTACTTTGCTATAATCCGCACGGGTTAAGTGAATGCATGCAAAGCCAATGTGTATGAAGCAGGCAAAATCTACGCACCACATGCACCCCAAGGCGCAATTCACCAGCAACAACGAACACAAAAGCAGCACACACACCCACCACCACAATCTCGACGGTCGTTTCGCCCCGAAACCGAAGCATCATCAGGAGGATAGGCTCCACGACAAAAATCGTACTGCAGTACGATTTTTGTCGTGGATGCATTTACTTAACCCGTGCGGATTATAGCAAAGTAGTTAGTTCTGTTGTATTGCTTATTATTATTTAATAAAATCAAATTTCATTATTTATAATAGTTATATTTATCATAATATTAATCATATATTATTTTGATTCTATCATTCAAATTTGAAATTTACTGTCATTTTTGCAGTTCTATTATAATAAATTAGATATATTAATAAAATCAGAATTGAAACAGGTTAATATAATTTTATTTATATTTATATATTACATCATTTTAATAATACACTAAATCCTTTTTAATAGTTATTATTCTCGTTCAAATTTTAATTATAGTTGCACTTAAAATATTGTCATATATTCTAATTTGTGACTAATATATTTTTATATATTTATAATAATTAATTTTATTTTGTTTATTTATTTTTTAAGCACATAATTATGATTTATGTAAATATTTTTAATTTATCAATTCAACAATAAATATAAAACACATTATGTTTGTACGTCGTCATTTTCAAACGTAAATTAAATTTATATTTTATCGTATTATAAAAAAAAATTAGTTATGTGTATATAAAATTAAGTGAACTCATGTTAAATGATATAACTTAAATTCGCCATTATGAAAATACTAATAAAATGTGTTCATATGTTTTCTTTCATTCATTGATTCATATCATATATATAGTTTTACTAAAGTATATAGATTATTTTCATTTCTATTGAAAAATCTGTCATAATTTTAAGGATTGGATTAAAGAAGCAACGTTTCCGGTTTAATAAATCTTATAGATTATCAATATAACATTACAACTGAGTGAAGCCATATTTATGATTTCAAAGAAAAGGGTTACATACAGACAGTTTATTTGATACCTAAGCTGTGATAGCCTAGCGGTGAGACCGTTCGACTCTCTAGAGACGACATAGGTTCAAACCCCGGGCAGGCACCAATGAGTTTTTCTATTAAAACTCATGTGTCTAATTGATAATTGCAATTTATCACACGCTTTTCGGTGAAGGAAAACATCGTGAGGAAACCTGCATATCTCTAGAGAATTCTAGGGATATGTGTAACCTACCAATCCGCATTGGAGCAGCGTGGTAGGTCTTGGCTCCAATCCTTCTCTCCAATAACGGAAAGAGGAGGCCTTAGCCCAGCAGTGGACATAGTAACAGGCTGTTACTTTATTTGATACCTTTGTTTCGTAGACATTGGTTGGTCTGATATCCAACACAAATGAAACGAATCATTATTGGAAAATCAAATAGATAATTTCTAAACAAATTATAGCATTATAAATTTCATTCATATTTGTAACATGTTGTGCCGACCCCACTTAGAGTGGGATAAGGGTAGGAGAATGATGTTCATTAATATAAACTATATTTTTATGTGTATTATTTTATGAATTTATTCCCTTAGCTTACTATTTTATTATTTTATATCCATTTATTGAGATTTATTTATGTATAATATTATGTATGTATAATTTATCTTAAAATAATATTTTAAAAATAATTTCGCATTTAATTGAATATTATTGTTTGTTAAAACTTTCATAATCGAAAAAAAAAACATTGCAACACGATACATTATTTTATTGAAAAAAAGGTCTTTGTTATAAAAATATAGGATATAGTTTTTTTCACTTAAACCTTACGCATTATCTATCTCTCTATTAACGTTCTATCGGAAACTGAAGAATTTTGAAGAATATTCTTCGCAAATTATTCCTTATCCATGTACTTATTATATGGTTGAAGAACGGTCTATAGAAAAATATCAAATGTTTAAGAAGAATTAACAATATTACGAAGTTCTTTCTATACAGCAATATTATTTTACGATATATTAATTTGGAATCCAGAGAATTATATTAAATTCTATTTATCCATTTCCCCGATTTCCTTTCTCCATCAATTCGATTTTACCGCCATATCGGTAGCTAAACTCCTTTTATTCATAACGACATCCGTTTTCCGGAAAGTATATAGACATAAAAATATATATTTTGAGGGTAGTTGCTTATATGTTTTCTATATAGTTATGGGTATTGATGTAAATATTATTTGTATATAAAATGTTAAATTTTAAAGACACTTTAAGGTATATTTTTATTAATGTTAAAGGGATACATAAATAGTGCTTCTTACCTTTTATAAATAATAATACTAATGAGAAAATATGTTTGTTTGTCTTCGTTTCACGCTCTAACAGCATAATGACGCTGAAGCAATTAAGAAATACGATTTTCATTTAGTCCTCTGATTATTTTATTAAGTGTGGATCAGATGTGTGGGATATATCCCTATATCCCTTTACAATGTCTGCCTATAACGAAAAGCGAGCACATAGTTAGAATAGAATACGCAATGGTTTGTGCTCAGGATGTGAACCTACTGCCAGCTCGCTATCAGCAATGATCGTTGGTCGTTTGATCGTCTATAATCGACACGATCATCGTGCAAGTGTCTACACGATCTTCCGATCGAAACTAGTCGGTCTCATCCAATAAGACGTGAGTATAGCCGGTCTCCATACATTAATTGTGATCTTCCGTACATCATACGATACATACGATCATTCGTATCAACCAGCGATTCCTTTTAATGCGTGTCCGTTAATTCTCGGGTTGTAGATGTTCGTGGGCGTTCATAGACGATAATTCATTAGTACAACACGTGTAGAGACACGTGATCGTGTAGAGTATTTTAGATCGTGCTCAAGTAGCAGCCTGTTACAATCCCACTGCTGGGAATAGGCCTCCTCTCTCCGTTTATGGAGAGAAGGGTTGGAACTAAGACCTACCACGCTGCTCCAATGCAGATTGGTAGGTTACACATATCTCCAGAATTCTTTAGAGACGTGCAGGTTTCCTCATGGTGTTTTCCTTCACCCAAAGCGTGTGATAAATTGCAGTTATCAATTAGACACATGAGTTTTAATAGAAAAACTCGTTGGTGCCTGCCCGGGTTTGAACTCGTGTTCCCCTAGAAAGAGTCGCACGGTCTCACCGCTGGGCTATCACAGCTCAATCTATCACAATGCTATCACAGATCGTGCTCATTTAATCGCTAATTATAAAGAGGAGCCCCTTTTCTTATTATTTAATAAATCATTTTTTTATAAATTAAGTAATTATTTTTTTTATTACTAAATTAATTACTTTTTTAATTATTCAATTTTTTTATCACTGAATTAATTAATTTTTTAATTACTTAATAAAAAAAAGTAAAGTAACAGCCTGTTACTATGCCCACTACTGGGCTAAGGCCTCCTCTCTCCGTTTTTTTGGAGAGAAGGATTGGAGCTAAGACCTACCACGCTGCTCCAATGCGGATTGGTAGGTTACACATATTTCCAGAATTCTCTAGAGATATGCAGGTTTCCTCACGATGTTTTCCTTCACCGAAAAGCGTGTGATAAATTGCAATTATCAATTAGACACATGAGTTTTAATAGAAAAACTCATTGGTGCCTGCCCGGATTTGAACCCGTGTTCCCCTCAAAAGAGTCGCACGGTCTCACCGCTAGGCTGTCACAGCTCATTTATTTAATTACTTAATAAATATAAAGTTATTCTCAAATTTAACAAAAATACAATTTTTGAACGAAGGCATAATGATTACAGATTTAGTATAATGAAGTGTAATAAACCTGAAGTCTAGATACAGCTTCTGGATCGCGTTACTGGAATATAAGAGAATCCGATGCTGGACCGATAAAAGAGATCTTACGGCGTTATTCGATAGCGTGATATGTTTTAAAAATTAATAAAAATAATTTTACGGAGCTTTTTCATTGCATAATCCGTAACAAGGCATAAGCATGTGGAGCATGTTGTGTTATGTTGTGTTCGCTTAGCTCATGTGTCAAATCATATTATTACTTTATTTTGTGTACCTCTGTTGGAGTCCCTAAATAAATAAATAATATACCTTGCTACAATCCGTAATAAAAGTAAATCTACTGCTAAAAGTGTTCATACTTCAACTGGTAAGACCAGAGCGACCAGGACGTTATAGAAGACCACCGCCGCAACTGCCCGATAATTTAATTTCAAAAATATATTTATTCAGCTAAGAACATTTCTAGTATGGTCATATTTTCCCACGGAAGAATCTCAAAGTCTACTGCATATAACAGGAACATCGTTTCACAGCATCCGGTCCACCGAACGGCAAAGCGTTGAATTCATGCTTGTCTGAAGATAAATTATGTTTGGAGACATTTGATTCATGGTGTTTACTGACGGATGAAATGAATGTACGTGTTGAAGGTGACACGTCAGCAGACAACATTTGTTTGTTTATTGACATTCTAACTTACAGAAATAAAAAAATGATTTATTCATTTACCCGCAACTTATATAAGACGTGATAAGATGTAACTCTTCTGCGGTTGAATTTTGCCATATTCAAAATCACATAAATGATTTGCCCCTTTAGGAAGAAAGTAAACGGTAAAGTACAGTCAGTCAGTTAAAGCAAAGCTGTGATAGTCGAACTTTGAAACCGTGTAACTATTTTTAGACGGTCCCTGATTTAAACCGCAGGCCAATGAGTTTTTTGTTAAAACTGCTTAATTTATATTTGCAATTTATCACATTCTCTTCGGTGAAAGGAAAGATAGTAAAGAAACCCAAACATCTAAAGAGAATTCCTGGGATATCTGTAACCTACCAATTCACAAGAACAACGTGAGTCTAAGCTGCCATCCTTCCTTTTCTTCAAAAGGAAGGTAGACACCTTCCTTTGGGGGTAGGCACGCCCAACAGTGGAATGGTAATAGGTAGGTAACTGAACCTTACAGTTTTCATTGTAAAAGTCGTTTGGTGACAAGGGTCAACCGATAATTATTCGTTTAAGTTATAAATACAGCGACCACCTCTCAGATCCATAAGTCTGTGGTCACTGACTATGGACCTCATAAGCTCAGAGTCGCTCAATGGGCGATGGAGCGGGCTATGCTTGAAGTATCGGAGTAGAAGAACTAGAGTCACCGATATAGCTCAGCGTGTCGCAACTCGGAGTATCTCTACGTGATCCGTAGGAGAACTAGACTCACCGATATAGCTCAGCGTGTCGCAGGTCGGAGTATCTCTACGTGATCCGTAGGAGAACTAGAGTCACCGATATAGCTCAGCGTGTCGCAACTCGGAGTATCTCTACGTGATCCGTAGGAGAACTAGAGTCACCGATATAGCTCAGCGTGTCGCAACTCGGAGTATCTCTACGTGATCCGTAGAAGAACTAGAGTCATTGATATAGCTCAGCGTGTCGCAGGGCGGAGTATGTGTTAGTTTGTTGGGCGACTCTAGTTTTTCTACGTGATCCGTAGAAAAACTAGAGTCGCCGATATAGCTCAGCGTGTCGCAAAACTGAAGTGGCGATGGGCGGGGCAAATAGTGCTGACAACCAATGGCATTGAGGTCTTAAGGTGTTGATATGGCGACCCCGCACAGGTTAAAGCACTGTCACCCCTGACCCCTTACGAGATGGACGGACGACCTTAATAAGATCTTGGGGAGCTGCGAGATTCAAGCGGCTCATGATGGTGTATTGTGGAGATTTCATGAAGAGACTAATATCCATGTGGACGTCCATCAGTTGACAAAGAAGAAGAGAAGAAATATAAAGAATTTATGGACTAATAAAAAAGAAGATATAGAGGTAGACATTATAAATGAACAAGGGTTTTGACTTTGAGAAAAACGGACTCATCATCATCCTCTAACCTATATCTCACTCTAAGTGCGGTCAGCACAACATATTACAAACATGTGGTCACATGATTTGGCTACGTATTTTACGACCGGCCGCCTGCCTGACGTCAACTTACCTTAGTCGTATCCTACGACCCCTCGGTAAGAAAGAAGATGGTCTATTCTACTCAGCAGGATACCACATGTTAGGTCAATTCACCTTAGTCGCCTTTTACGACACCTCGGTAAGAAAGAGGATGGTCTATTCTACTCAACCGGATACCACACGTTAGGTCAATTCACCTTAGTTGTCCGTCGCATGCCGCCCTAACGGGAACTTTCTGGCCGTTCTGAACGGGGTTTATCGGACGCCCTCCTTATAAGGTCCCCGAGGTAGTCGATGTATCTAGTGCTCCCGATGCATCGTCCAGCGGAAGGAGGGGCCACTTTTAGAGAGGCCCCGACCCAGAGGTGGCGCACTCTGGGGTTCAGAGTTGCTGCTGGCGGGAGTGGGGTCAAAAAAGGTACCCTGCCCCCGCCACCAGCAGCGTGGGGAGCATACAGGTCGTTTTAGTCGGTACGAGTCCGACATAACCACCTGTCCCCGTCGGGCGGTGGTACCCATAAGGGGTTTTTTCCTGTATAAAAAAAATCACCTTAGTCACCTTTTACGACGGTATCAAATGAGGGTGGTCTATTCTACTCAGTCGGACACCACGGCGGAGAAAAACAGATTGACTATTTTTTGTAATTTTTTTACGAAAGTTTTTTATTCGCTCTTTACGAAATTAAAGTTCAAGTTCACGAAATTTTAATGTGCTCTTACGGAATGCGTTAAAAGCCATTCAAAGTTTAACATTGTACGTGCGTAGGTTTGGGTCTGTGGTGTATAAAGCCGTCCAGAGACAATGGCACATAAGAAATAATGGCGCGCCGTGAAACAAGAGTTTTATTCTCGAAACCAAAGCCGTTACACTCAAGAAAATACAACGTCACCCTTCCGCATACTTTTAAAATAATTACATCTAAAGCAATAACTTTGAAAGTTCTTTGACTTGAATTTACTTAAGATAATGACAGAACGAGATGAGGTTCGCGTTATTTTATTTTTATTCAACTTGCAATGTATGTGAAGATGGAATCTTGCAAGTTAAATTTTACCCACTTCTCGGTGTCCGATTGAGCTGAAATTATATACTGGTCCAGTCCCGATGACAATGCATGTTCATGATAAGCAATACCTGATGCTGCCAGGATTGGCTCCAGACGAGGGAACTCCTCAACGGTTAACAGCAGGGACATTTAATTTCGTTAAAAGCTTTTTCAAACTTCACTTGTGTGAGAAAAATTTGCTAGCTTGTTAACTAAAATCAGTTAAAAACTAATGAGGTTTAGATTAGTATTTATTAGAAAATCAAGGCTACATAAATTAGGCGTTATTTACGGATGTTTATAGTATAAAAGTAATATTATCTTTACTTTTGCTTTATAGTGAGATAAATTTTAAAAGAAATATCCAGATCTGAGCTAGTAAATGATGAATGATTTGCGATTTTGTCGTGGATCTCCTGATGATTCGGTTTCGGGGCGAAACGATTGTTGCGTTTGTGATAGTGAACGTGTGTAGTGCTTGTGTATTGTGGTGGCGGTGGTGGAGGTGTGTGCATGTGTTTTTAGGAACCAAGAATGTATCGGGTTGATAAACGGATAGCCCCACTATACATTTAGCATTATATATATTTTCTATTTACTTTATCGCGGATTATAGCAAAATAATTTTATAATTACGATTGTACGGATATATCTTTAGGATGCCACAGTCAGTAACAAGTTCATTTGTAAAGTTAAGACCGATACGTCACGACCTTGTTCTGTAACGCAGTACAATTTCCCGGGCGGAATGAAATTCGCATCTCATAATGAGAGTTTATCTGGCATTGTATTATTTCAGCAGATACCTAAAACTCGTACTGGATGGGACAGAACGTAACTAAGAATTATTTTATACCATTATAGCAATGCCCCGCGGTTTCATCCGCTTAGAGATCGATTTCTCGTGGTAGTGGAAAGTGTACTAAGTCGGACTATAGATTTATTTATTTAAATTAAAAGTTTGGCCCTGGGACTTATTAATTTAAATGTTTTAGGCAATTTTTTATTGGAAATAGAATCATTGGTATCCTTGGAATAAGAGCCAACTCACCAGTTTCAGTTCCTGATATAATGGTCGCTATAATGAATTTTTTATGACATTATTTTGTTTACATTGACCTATTTAAATTCATTACATCTTGTAAATATTAATACGTTCTAAAATACTGTAAAACATTTTTTGCTCTAACATTAATAGTTTCCGCAGTGCACGCGATGAAAGATTTTTAAGACTATTTTTTTCACACCTTATTACATTTTTATTAAGGATCCCTATTTGTTCTGAAAATATAATATAGCCTATGTTGCTCGGTGAAGATGCAGCTTTCCAATAGTGAAAGAATTTTTGAAATCGATTCAGTTTTGGCGTGAAAACATTACAAACAAATCTCTACTCTTTATAATATTAGTATAGATCGCTTAGCCATATCTAGTGTATATCTATGCGCGTGTCATCCAGTAGCGAAGGGCATGCTTCGTCGGAAATGACAGGTTGATAGCTGCCTAGACGGATCCGGTCTGTCGTTTGGACCATCTCGCCGAGGGATGAAACGAAGTTAGTTTAGTCATTTTCACTTTAATTTACGCGTTAACTTATTATCTATTAATACAGTGTTAGTAACAACTTTGAGAGGTAGGCCCGCAGGAGAATACAGCTTGGCTGGTCGGCATATAGGTAACTTCAGCGAGTCTTTTCATCACGGATACCACAATGTCCCAAGACTTAGTCTTTAATGAGTGCGTCCTTTTCTTTCGAACTGACTGTATGCTGTTAGCCCTAATGACTTTTACAGCGTCACCGGGCGGATCGGGCGAAGATTGCGAAATGCAGGGAGTAGAGCACAGAAGCTCTACTAGCGTCGGGGAACGTCGTCCTAAGGGTGCCTCCTGTGAGGCCGGACCACGGCTTAGGGCGACACGTAGTGGAGGGCTTTTATTAGTCATTGCGACGTCGGAACGGTGGGGAGAAGCCACGACCGACCGACGTCAGAAAACTGGGACCTCGTCTTCGCCGGCGAAGGCGCTGTGTCTGTGTATTACGTGTTTTTGTGTTTGCGATCGTTATTTGGTCGTCAGGGTCATATAGGACGCCTATATTTTCGGTGGTCAGACCTAACTGGGATGTAGGTGGAAGTAACTGAAATAAGGGGGTTCGGGTGTACCTCAGATTTCTCGATGTAAGATTTCGAAAAACGTTTAAAGAGGTAAGTAATGGTAGGGAGGTAATAATTCTATGGATGTATTAATTCCTTTAAGGCAATTTTAACCCAAACATTTAGTTATTATGCCGCCATTGATAGCGCCAAATTCATATATGAAAGTCTTTTAACCCTTTGACCTCAGATTTCTCGAAGAAAAATTTCGGAAAACGTTTAAAGAGGTGAGTAATGGTAGGGAGATCTAGGTCTCTATGGAGATCAACCCGCATGAACCACGGACAACCAGTGGCTGTCCGCATGATGAGATCAGTGTCTACTTACATTGAGTATTTCGTGTTGTTAGCTTCATTCTCTAGTCTAGTCAGTCTAATGTCCACCGGCAGTATTGGGTGTAACTTGTGTAATCTCACAGTGAAGCAGACATGTGCGCGAACATGTTAATTTAGAAATTTTTTATAATCTTTATTATTGTTATTTCACTTAGTACTTAAGAGAAATTTACAATATATTTTTAGACATTTTCTATAAAATTATTAATATTTTTGTATTCCTCCACTCCATTAACGATGTGCGCGTACAACAAAATGCTATCGATCCAGTAGCGGAAGCAAAACTGAGTGCGCGAACAACGAGTGCGTACACGTCGACGCGAGTCCACTGTTTCAAGTGTACAAATGTGCATAGACGTGCAAATTGATAATGTTTGCTTTTTCACCTTTCAACCTTCCATGACCTTCCACGAGCACATACATATAGTCTGCAATAAGGCTGCGTATGTCATGGGACGACTTTATCCGATGTTATGCAAGAAAAGTAAGATGTCGCTCCGCAACAAAGTGACACTCTACAAAACTTGCATAAGACCAATAATGTTCTATGCGAGCGTTGCGTTCGCGCACGTTTCAAAAGTCAGATTGCTCAGGCTCCAAAGACTACAGAACCGATTTATGCGGACAGCCACTGGTTGTCCGTGGTTCATGCGGAACGTCGACCTCGATAGAGACCTCGATCTCCCTACCATTACTCACCTCTTTA
The DNA here is from genome assembly GCA_947086505.1 of Morpho deidamia. Taxonomy (NCBI): domain Eukaryota; kingdom Metazoa; phylum Arthropoda; class Insecta; order Lepidoptera; family Nymphalidae; genus Morpho; species Morpho deidamia. Next base: position 1,056,031 of record CAMTZC010000009.1, read on the forward strand.
AACCTTTTTCGAAATTTTTCTTCGAGAAATCTGAGGTACACCCGAACCCCCTTATTTCAGTTGCTTCCACCTACATCCCAGTTAGGTCTGACCACCGAAAATATAGGCGTCCTATATGACCCTGACGATTAAATAACGATCGCAAACACAAAAACACGTAATACACACACACAGCGTCTTCGCCGGCAGACGAGGTCCCAGTTTTCTGACGTCAGTCGGTCGTGGCTTCTCGCCACACTTCCGACGCCGCAATGACTAATCTAAGTCACACCATCAGTCCTCCACTACACGTCGCTCTAAGCCGTGGTCCGGCCTCACAGGAGGCACCCTTAGGACGACGTTCCCCGACGCTAGTAGAGCTTCTGCGCTCTACTCTCCGCATTTCGCAACCTCGGCGATGCTTCTGCGCTCGCCCGGTGACGCTGTAAAAGCCATTAGGGCTAACAGCATAGTCAGACGACAAAAAAATGTTTGCTCGAGTGACTCGACCAGCGTAAGTATTTGTGCTGCACAGAGTAAGTAAGTAAGAGTATTTGTGCTGCACAGTTCTGCACGTTGGTGGAATTCCACCTTAATACTTCCCTATTACTTTGAAGCCTCTGTATCTAGAACTTGATACCTTGTAATTATTTTTACCATTCAAATTTTTGCTCTTTATGAATCTACTTCACAATTAATTCGGGACCGGAAATTGTGGTAAATAAAACTAAAACACTTTTCATACCTTTATTAACAAATAACCCCAATAAACCGAAGGTTGTCGGGGTCAAAATTAAAATCACATTAAGTAATAACAGAAATTTTAAAAAAACACTGCAACCTTTACAGCCGCTTTCAAAGTGATCTACGCTTCTGTAGACAACGTAAAACCTGTAAGGAAAAGATAAATATATATTAATAAATATATGGGACACATATCACATATTGTATATATATATTATACTTCCCTTAGCCCAGCAGTGGGCATAGTAACTTGTGTTAATGGTGACAGACAATTGGTAAATATATACATATTGTTTTGAACAAATTAACGCGCGCGACCGGCCTGAGCAACGACCTTTATGCATCCCATTGTCGACGCGAGCGCCGATAGTTAGTAATGTTTCGCATACGATAAAGACAGGACGCGCGTAATTATGCGTTTTGGGTGTGGTTCTCAGATTTAGTGACGCGTTTAACCAGTGAAGCGTGTGAGAAGACACGACGGTCCGCGGTTTTAGTGCGCGCTGGGGTTACTGTTCCCCGATATAGGGACGATTCAATAACGTGTGACCTTACGAAGGTTGTGTGCACACCGGGTGTTATTTGTGTTATTTAACCGCGTTGGTGAAGTGTATACTCCGGGAGAAACAGACATTACGTGTCCGTGGAAGACTGCAGAGGCGAGCCAACTGTTTCGGGAATCGGCCAAGTACATACAAGCACACACACACACGTACACATATACACGCAGTGATTCATGAGGCCGGACCGCATACAGCTGACGGCCGCATAAGGTAGGTTGAGACGCCGAGACGGCGGGCCCAGGTCTCGGAGGTTGTTTCATCCGCCCGCACGTTTGTGCGGAACACATATAATAGCTGACTTGTCAAACTATGTTTTGCCATATAAATTATTTTTTGTGAATTTTTAGTGTAAATTATAACAAAATTTGTCCAAAATATTAAAAAATGTTACTAAAAATTGTTCAATGTTCAATGTTCAAAACTTAATGTTGGTGGACAACCCTTATCACTTAGGGGTATGAAACAAATAATAGTTGATTCTCAGACATAAAGTAAAAAAGTAAAGTAGCGGCCTGTTACAATCCCACTGCTGGGAATAGGCCTCCTCTCTCCGTTTCTGGAGAGAATGGTTGGAGCTAAGACCTACCACGCTGCTCCAATGTGGATTGGTGGGTTACACATATCTCCAGAATTCTCTAGAGATATGCAGGTTTCCTCACGATGTTTTCCTTCACCCAAAGCGTGTGATAAATTGCAATTATCAATTAGACACATAAGTTTTAATAGAAAAACTCATTGGTGCCGTCCCGGGTTTGAACTCGTGCTCCCCTCGAAAGAGTCGCACGGTCTCACCGCTGGGCTATCACAGCTCTCTCTCTCGGACATACTGACTACGCAAATAAAATTTCTTTTCAAAATCGATCAAGCAGTTGAGTATAAGTATAAGTATAAGTATATACTATCATAACACTAATATTTTATATAAGAAAATTTCAAATACATACTTAAATACAAATATACACGCAGGATCGAAGAACCAACAATTTTTTTATAGAAAATTTTGTCCCTCGCGGGAATTGAACCCGCGACCCGCGGAGCTGAACGCAGGATCGCTGCCAACTGTGTCAACAGGTCAGTCAAAATATATATAAAAAATCATCATCGTCCTCCTGACCTTATCCCATGTTACAAACATGTTGTTATATGATTCGGCTACGTATTTTACGAGCAGCCGCCTGCCTGACGTCAACTTACCTTAGTCGCCTTTTACGACACCTCGGTAAGAAATGAGGGTGGTCTATTCTACTCAGCCGGATACGACACGGCGGGTCAACTTACCTTAGTCGCCTCTTACGACACCTCGGTAAGAAATGAGGGTGGTCTATTCTACTCAGCCCGATACCACACGGCGGGTTAACTTACCTTAGTCGCCTGTTACGACACCTCGGTAAGAAATGAGGGTGGTCTATTCTACTTAGCCCGATACCACACGGCGGGTCAACTTACCTCAGTCCTTTTACGACACCTCGGTAAGAAATGAGCGTGGTCTATTCTACTCAACCGAATACCACACGGCGGGTCGACTTACCTCAGTCCTTTTACGACACCTCGGTAAGAAATGAGGGTGGTCTATTCTACTCAACCGGATACCACACGGCGGGTCGACTTACCTCAGTCGCCTTTTACGACACCTCGGCAAGAAATGAGGGTGGTCTATTCTATTCAGCCGGATACGACACGGCGGGTCAACTTACTTTAGTCGCCTCTTACGACACCTCGGTAAGAAATGAGGGTGGTCTATTCTACTCAGCCGGATACCACGCGGCGGGTCAACTTACTTTAGTCGCCTCTTACGACACCTCGGTAAGAAATGAGGGTGGTCTATTCTACTCAACCGGATACCACACGGGAGTATCTAATAAACGATTATTATTGTTATTTATTTAATACCGGATACTGAATAAGAATAATTGAAACTACAGAAATGACAAAAAAATGAACTTAAGGTGACTCTTCAACTACAGAAATAAATAAAATAAAGAAGTAGGCATGATTGGAATGGAAATGCAGTTCTATGATGATTGGAAATGAAAGAGGTTTTTTGGTCCGTACGAGCCGGATACTTTCTGCTAGTACTAGCTAGTAGGATTCCGTTAGGGATTTTTGACCCTTGCGGTAAAACTTACGTGTTGGCTCACGTGTTGAACCTTGGGCGAGGGTGGTGGTAACGGCAAGTGTACCACCAGCGGCCAGCGCACGGCTCATGTACCGCACAGCAGCACGCGCAGCATCCGCCCTTGTGATCCCGGCGAACGCAAGTCGCGGCGCGGTCGGCACCACTACCACCACGGGCACGGAGCCTGCGGAAACACCACGTGTGGTGCACATTGGAACCCCTTATATACGAGGGATGATTCAAAAGCTGAACCCTTATCGTTATGTTATTAAGTGAATCCTTAACTACTTTTTCTTTACGACATCCTAACATGCTAAAGTACCATGGTCACCGATCTGCGTCTTTTCGTAGTAGTTTCAAACATAATGCCACCAAATGTTGGAACAATTTGCCACCACCAATACGTAATGTTAAATCCTTAGTAACCTTTAAACTTAAAGCTCACCTTCTTAGTTTGCAGCTTCAATCTTAGTTATGCTTTTCATTACAGACCACTTTAATTCTTTCCAAAAGTCAGCCAAATATCTTAATTTTTTTATATTATTGTTATCCTTTTCACTGTTCTTAATACTTTGTGTGTGTGTCTTTATAATTTGTGTAATTATCTTATTATTTTTAATTTTTGTTGTATGTGTTGTCTGCTTTATTGTCCGTGATGTCACCTAGGCCGCAGCTGAAAATCGGTGCCGAGTGTTGTCTTTGCTAATGACATTCGGTTCATGCCGAGCTGTGTAGCCTTTTCTAAGACTGTATAAAATTTAGACTAAGTATTTGTGTTCATGTATTTGTTTTACATTATAGGTGTACGTTTATATATTTTTCTATGTTTTATACAGTGTCTGAATAAATGTTTTTCTTTTTTCTTCTTCTTTCTTTCAAAAGCAATGATAATCGGTTATTTCTCCCTTCTTCTTTCTCAACCGATTGAGGTGCACTGCTGGACATAAGTCTCTTTATGGGATCTTGTGTCGCCTTAATCCAGCGACTCCCCGCGACCTTTTTGAGGTCAGAATATCGCATAGGGGATTTACGGTGCAGGGGTTGCGGGTGGGGGTTGCGGGTGGGGGTGTGGGAGTAGTGCGGGGGTTGCGGTGTGGAAGTGGTGCGGGTTGGGGTGTGGGAAGGGTGCGGGGTTGCGGGTGGGGGTGTGGGAGGGGTGCGGGAGGGGGGGGTTTGCGGGGGCGTATTCCAACACCGTGAGACCCGACGCCCATCGGTTCTCCGCACTATGTGCCCCGCCCATCGCCACTTCAGCCTAGCGACACGCTGAGCTATATCGGTGACTGGTTCTTTTACAGATCTCCTCGTTTCTGATTTGATCACGTAGATACTCCGAGCCTAGTCGGTTATTTCTAGTGCACACAAAAAAAAGTGCCATGCTTGCTTAGGTATTTAGTAGTTCAAAACAAAAAAAACACTACATTCAATTCATAGCATTCAATAATATAATAAACTAGCTGTGCCAGCGGCTTCGGCGCGTGGAAACCTGAATAATAACTTGGACAAGGAGCAACTAATGAGAAGATTGCGGAAAGCTATCAAGGGGAAAAGGCGCGTCAAACTGCCATGGCTGCTGTTTAAGAAGCGAGCTTTGAACTGAAGGAACACCCCCCCCCCCCTAATTCGTCGGTATTAACCTCCAGTGACTTCTGTCTTTCATTCGCTGAAGAGTGATAGTGAACGTGTGTAGTGCTTGTGTATTGTGGTGGCGGTGGTTCCAATCTACATTTAGCATTTTATAAATTTCCTATTTACTTTATCGCGGTTAATTTTACTATAACTTTTGTATTAAGGATCTCCGCAAAGTAACGCCTAATTCTATAAATTATTTAGAGTTTTGAATATAAATGGGATAAACGCGGAAGACGACGGTGACGACGAGGAGTAAGGGGCGAGAGGGCAACACCGGATACGACTTTACCACCTAATTTGACAACCCCACTGGACACGACACCACCCGGAAATGACGCAGCGGTCTGGGAGTTATTATTCCCAGACCACCCCACCGAACATGACATCCCTCAGGTCACCTAGGTGACCTGGGCCAACCGGCCCGAACACTGACCAGGCCCACAGGCCTGAGAGGATCAGCCCGGGCAAAGAGGTTCGCCTCGAGGCCCGTACCCCGGCACCTTCAAAAGGTACCGAGAAGACCCCCAGAGATATAAATGGGGATGTATTTCAAATCAAAATAATGTTAATTCAAATAAACCCTCTCTCCTCTTTTGAATCATCAAGGATCACGTCATGTGGCTTCTCCTGCATGTGTAAGGTACGTGAATTTTGCCTCTTTCATACAAATTAGCTTTGCATGCATTCGCTTAACCCTCGCGGATTATAACAAAGTATTAGGAGCCTACTTAGGGCTTTGGAAATTAAAATACTTACACAAACTGTCGTACTGGACGCGGAGCCCTAACGCGGCGGAGACTTTTTCGAGCTGCTCCTCAGCACAGATGCCTTCTTTTATCGCTTTCAGGCCTCTCTTGCAGGTCTCGTCACCTGATGGTGGAAGATGTTCATCCATGATCCATGTTTATATAGGTGGTATCGACCATACCACATTAAACCCTCGGTCTCGGTATTCACTTTCACAAATTTCCGTAATCCATACTAGACCAGTCTACAGAAAGGATTAAATTAAGTTTAGGAGATATCCTACTAATATTATAAATGCGAAAGTTTCTGTGTATGGATGGATGTTTGTTACTCTTTCACGAAAAAATTATTGGACGGATTTGGATGAAACTTTACAATTATATATGTTATACATCAGAATAACATATGGGCAACAATTTGTAATGATTCTATGTATTATAACATGAAAAAAACTGGCCTCTGAGAGCTATCTCGGCGTACGCTGCTTAAACCGTTAGAGTTAAACAAAGATGATGTACCGTAGTATTGTTTGCCTTTAATAGTTATAAATAAAAGTCCGCGACAGCGTATATCTATCTTTTATGTGGAAGCCACTATGACCAAAATTGTGAATCTTAAATTTAATTAAATTAGATACTGTGGCAGACAAAATTCCTAGCGAGCGAAGCCGCGGGCAAAAACTAGTGCTTATATATATCATTACAGCAGTTTAAAAACACTGTTAAAAAGAGGCTGATACAGAAAGCCTACTATACTGTTGAAGATTACTTAGATGATAAGGATGTGTGGATATAGGTGCACCGCTACCCTGTACAAGACAGTAATAAATAAATGTAACTAGTTCTAAGATTTATATTTTAAAAAGAGCAACCGCCGAGTTTCTTGCTGGCTCTTCTCGGCAGGAACAGCTTTCCGAACCAGCAGTAAAGTTGACGATTCAAAAGCACTCGTTTACAAGTTTACTTGAATAAAGAATATTTTGAATTTGAATGCTTATACGTAAAGCACTCATGCCACTTTAAGTGGGGTCGGCACATGTTACAAACATGTCACATGATTCGGTTACTTATTTTACGACCGACCGCCTTCTTGACGGTAACTTAAGTTAGTCGTATTTTACGTCACCTCGGTAAGAAAAGAGGATGGTCTATTCTAATCAGCCGGATACCACACGGCGAATGCTACTACGTAAAGCATATTACAAAATTGAAGATTATTTGGATGATAAGAAAGCCTGGATTTGAAAATCCTTTCAGCTTCATACAAGATTTTGATTGATTGAGAGATGATGATGAATGAATGAGAATTGATTGAAATCTTTCTGTACACTGGTCTAGAATGGATTGAGGAATTTTATTATAGAAGCGAATAGCGAGACCAACAAGTTGCTTACTCTGCTGAGTCGCGACAACCATTAATAACCATTCGCCTTAACCATTAATAAGTCCGAGGGTCATTTTTAATTTACAAAAATCAAACTTTAGTCCGACGCCTTTCCATGAGATCGGTATGTTTGTATAAGTATGAAGGCAGACCGACGCAGGCCGTGCGCCGGTCTCACCGAGGTGCTGCCGCAGCCCGAGGTGGTACTGCGCCACGCGCTGCCCGAGGTCGGGCCGCCACGGGGCCGCCTCCCCCGCCGCCCCCGGCTCACCCCCCTGCACCCCCGCCGCGCCCCCCTCCACCCCCGCCGGCTCCACCACCTCCCCGTAACGCGCCAGGGCAGCCTCCGTGCGCGCGCGCTGCCTCGACTTCTCCTGGGCGCGCTGGAGCGCCTGCTCCTGGGGACCAACGGAAACTAAACGTTGTTTGAGCGACTGATCGCCGGTCACCATGTGTGTGGGTTCCCCTTTCCCACTTTTTTTGTCAGGAGAACCCGTTATGGGTCATCACCACCCGACGGGTACGAGAAATGGGTATGGATATCCCCTTGGAGTGAGACGGGCACAACATTTTACAAACATGTCGCATGATTTGGCCACGTATCTTACGACCGGCCGCCTACCTGTTATTATACGACACCTTGGTAAGAAATGAGGGTAGTCTATCAACTCAGCCGGATACCACACAAGACAACTTTTTTTTTAAGTCAGGAAAACCCATTATGTCGGACTCTCACCGACTAAAAACCTGACAGTGCTCCTCCACGCTGCTGGTGGCGGGGACAGGGTACCGTTGTAGCTTACCTCGGAGAAGTCCTTGGTGAGCCTGGCGAGGTTCTCGCGCAGGTACGTGTACAGTTGCTCGGCAGCCATCTGCCGCGCCGCCTTCTTGGTGGTGGAAGTGGCGCTGCGCTCGTGCTGGCCCAGGGTAACCACCACGGTGAAGTGCCGCAGGTGGGGCGGGCCCGTGTCCCCCACCAGCTCGTACTCCGCCTCACCCAGCCGGTACTCCTCGCAGAGCTCGCGCAGCAGCGCCACGTAGCTTCGGGTGTCGAGCACCCCGCCCGCCATACCCCGCGAGCTGCCCCCCTCCTGCCACACATGTATGCCACATATGTCTTATAGCCTATGTTGCTCACAGAAGAAGCAGCTTTACAATGGTGAATTATTGAAATCGGTCCAGTAGTTTTTGCGTGAAAACATTACAAACATACACACATACAAACAAACATACAAATCTTTCCTCTTTATAATATTAGTATAGAAGTCTGAAAGTTGCACCCATTATAGAAAAGATGAGGAGTGCATGCAACAACATGTCAAACATGTTGTCACATGATTTGGCGTCTACTTACCTTAGTCGAAGTTTACGACTCCTCGGTAAGAAAGAGGGTGATCTATTTTACTCAACCGGATACCACACGATGGGTCAACTGACCTTAGTCACTTTTTACGACACCTCGGTAAGAAATGAGGGTAGTCTATTCTACTCAGCCGGATACCACACGGCGGAAAAAGATTGTTGGAAGAATGATACTGGGGGATAATGGTCTACAACAGATGCGGGCGTGAGGTTCTTGAAGCATATCTTCGATGCATTTGTATTTTGTGATTTGTCCAAGGCATTTGATTTCGTTCATCACGAAACTGTATTGCTAAAGCTTGGCCATTATGGTGTTAAGAACAATGCGCTTCGTCTCGTTGCATCTTATCTTCACAGTCGGATTTAAGTGTGTGCGTTAATGACGCGCAGTCATCCGGGTCGGCCTTGGTTATGGGTGTGCCCCAAGGATCAATCCTTGGTCCCTTTCTGTTTTTAGTTTATGTAAATGATCTACCATATTCTATTCATAATATCTGCGATATAACTCTGTTTCCTGAAAGATCTTTGATATTTAAAGATAATGGAAATGACGAAAATATTGACGAAGTAAACAGTGGTTTGTCGCAAGTAGCTCGTTGGTTCAGGCTAAATAATTTGGTACTGAACTCAAACAAAACAAAATGCATAAAATTTGCTTTGCCTAATACTGCTAAAATAGCAAATAAGCTCTTTAATAATAATATATCACTAAAAACAGAAGAAACAACTGTATTTCTGGGAGTGACCTTGGATTCTAAACTCCAATGGAGCACGCACACAACAACTCTCGCTGGGAAACTCAGGTGCTTACACTGTCCGAAAGATAAGGCGGCTTTAAGACGTTGAAACAAACAAACAAAACTTGTTTATTTTGCTTACTTCCATAACATTATGTCTTACGGAACATTGTTATGGGGTAAATGCACGGACATTGAAAAAAATTTTGTGTTACAAAAAAGAGCCATATGTGGCATTTACAATTTAAATTCGCGCGATTCCCTGCGAGAGAAGTTCAAGGAAACAGGTATTCTTACATTGGCTTCACAGTATATTTTTAGTAATTTAATTTTTGTACATATGAATATAAATAATTATAAAAGGATTGGCGATGTATATAATAGACAAAGTAGGAACCGACATAAGCTTGCGATTCCTGCTTTGCGTCTTGCAAAAGTTCGTAATTCGTTTATGGGTTTGGGTATAAGATTCTATAATAAAATTCCACAATCTACATTAACTTTACCTTTACAGCAGTTTAAAAATACTATTAAAAAAAGGCTAATTCAGAAAGCCTATTATACTATTGAAGATTACCTAGAAGATAAGAATGCGTGGATATAGCTTCTCTTCAGCTCTGTACAAGACATTTATAACTATATGTAACTAGTGATAAGAATTATTGTTTGAAAAGAGCAACCGCCAAGTTCCTTGCTGGTTCTTCTCGGTTTGGAAAAGCTTTCCGAACCAGCAGTAGATGTTGACGATTCAAAAGCACTTGTTTACAAGTTTACTTGAATAAACAATAATTTGAATTTGAATTTTATATGCATATAAAAGGAGTGGCACCAGAGTCGACGAATGATAGAGGAGAATGGAAGAGAAAGAAATATTGTGAACACACTTAAAGTGGGATAAGGGTAAGAGAACGATGATAATGATGACGATGATGATGATAATATTATTATACCACAAGATTGGAGTAAAACATGATCTATGAGAGAAAGAACATATGTTCTCGCACCCCTCTCTCTCTTACCCCTACAGTAATATACGAAAAATAGCTGCGTCTCTGTCTATCTTCACTAACTGATATCTCCCACTCAACATCTGTTCGTCTCATCTGATCATGCACTTACTGTCTAAGTCAAGACTGCGTAAAGAAGTATTGCTTCAAATAAAGTCTACCAGTGCAGGTTTGTTGGTTGGTGATGGCGGTGACGAAGGCCGGTGCTCGGGCATCGTGTTGAAAGGCTGCGGCACCGGGTGTCCTGAAGCATGGAGGTGCTGCAGCATCAGCCGCGCAGCCTCCTGCTTGGCTTCCTTCTTGGAGCGCGCCTGCCCGATTACAACGATGCCTTCAGCCATGCACCGGTACTCGAACGTAGCCTGATGTTGGGGACCCGACTGGAATTTTGATTTAAACTGATTTACAATATCTTTAACCTACATCGATGGTTTATAGAATTAGGCGGTACTTTGCGGAGATCCATAATACAAAAGTAATAATAAAATTATTTTGCTATAATCCGCGATACAGTAAATAGAAAAAATATATAGTGCTGAATGTATAGTCGACTATCCTATTTTTTATACCCGTTACATGCAGGATTCGTAAAAACTCATGCTCTAACCTCCACCACTTCCAGCACAATACACAAGCACTACACACGTTCACTATCACAATCTCAAAAATGGCAAAGCATCACTTTGCATGATCACAAAATCGCTTTGCGATTTTGTCGTAGAGTCTATCTCCTAATGATGGGGCGGTTGCGGGGCGAAACGATTGTTGAGATTGTGATAGTGGACGTGTGTAGTGCTTGTGTATTGTGTTGGCGGTGGTGGAGGTTAGTTGAAAGGAGTGTTAAAGGAGGTTAGTTGGAGTGTTTTTGAAATGTGGTATGAAAAATAGGATAGTCTACTCTACATTTAGCTCTATATATATTTTCTATTTACTGTATCGCGGATTATAGCAAAATAATTTTATTATTACTTTTGTACACCAATCGTATTCTATCCACTGCCAATGGTACGGAATGATAGTTTATTTAAAAACATTTATAACAAATATTTTTAAAAACATTTGATGATTCAAAAGTACTAAAAACATCTACAATAAAATTTCACAGTCCATATTACACTTATATACAAAAAAGTTTTAATTAAGTGCACGAACTATGCTTATACATAAAGCATATTATATTACACAATTGAATATTATTTGAATGATGAAAAAGCTTGGATTTGAAAATCCTTTCACCTTCAAATAAGACAGCAGTTAAATAATGTAAATTCAAATGTTTAAAAGACTGACCGCCAAGTTTCTTGCTGGTTCTTCTCGGTAAGAGCAACATTCCGAACCAGTTGTAGCTTCAATAAATCTAATTGATCTAAATGAAGCTTTCTTGAACAAAGAATATTATGAAGTGTTTTAGCCCATACTTGTCAGACACTCTCCTGTGGAATCAAATTTTAAATACAAAATATTCTGTATTCAAGTAAACTTGTTAAGAAGTGCTTTTAAATCATCAAGTTAGTTTATAGATAGCTATCTTGTACAGATTAAAAAAATAGTTATATCCGCATGTTCTTATTATCTATGTTATAAAGTAAGTTAAAAGTATAGTAGGCCTCCATTAAGAGGCTTTTTAAACTGCTGTCATTATAGTGTTGTCTTTAAACTGAGTAAAAAAAAGCATAAAGTTTTATTTCTATATTGAACTTAACAAAAGCAATAATACAACTGAAAACCACACAACGATGATACATAAAATTCTAATAGTTATTTTATCAGATATCTAACTGGACACTACATATATAAAACATACTTTAAAGCAATGCCAAACCATATAAATAGTAAAGTTGTTAAATTGAATTATTTTATAGTAAAATTGTATACTGATACTACCAAATAATAAATTAAATATAAAACTTAAGGACATATGATGTTCTTTTAATATTCAGCTCTCTGCAATTCAAGTAGGTAGTTTAATAAATTATGATAATATGAAAAAGAATATATAGTATTAGGAATAGAAACTGTAAACACCATAATCATGTGGCCCATAGCAAGGAAGGGACTTGCTTTTGAGTGAAAATTGTGAATAAAAGATGGAGTATTGACATATTGATATTGCCATATTGACAGCAGTCTTGTTGTAAAATTTAACTAATATGTGTATGTGTTTTAGGAATCTTGCATGTAACAGGTATGAAAATGGATAGTTCACTCAACATTTTGCAATATATATATATATATTTTAAATTTACTTTATGGTGGATTATAGCAAAATAATTATTACTTTTGTATTTTAAAAAGAGCAATCGTCGAGTTTCTTGCGGGCTTTTCGAGACAGCAGCCCTTTTTCAAATGAAAAGTAGAGTTAACGATTAGAATCTGAATTTGTTTAAGTGTAAAACTTGATCTGTTGTTGTAGATAATAGTTTGGTTCGTTATTTAGTTCTTAGTAATGAAATAAACACACCTGTGATATGCACTCATATTCGGGAATCTTATTATTTCCGATCATCAACTCTTGAAGCACCGTCACAGCAGTTTTCATCATTGTGATGAATCTGTCGAAAATATATTTTAAACATAAATTACAAAAGCACATAAAATTCAAAACATAACCACTAATTATGAAGAGTTATACATAAATGTTAATATGGCATTGTGATAAAATTTATTGTGTCAATATTACAAACTGTTTCGGATTAAGAAATATATTTATATTAGATGTAAATAAATACAGTATAAAGAAATATATTGCAATTTGCACGGTAACGAAATCTAAATTAAAAATTTTCATAACATAAATTAAATGAAACTTATTAATATGTAATTTATAATTACCAAAATTTTCAAATTTGCACGGTGATTTTTTAATTTAATGTCTGTTTTGTATAAACATTAAACAATCATTATTTTAGTTAGTAGTCTATGATGAACATTAAACAGCATAGACTAACAAAAATTAACTAGGGATGAAAATAATCGATTTTTATATTAATCGGTTGTTTATTATAAATATATTATCGATAATGCTATCGATCGATTATAATTAAATATATCATAATCGATTATAGATGTATAAGTTAACAGGTAATCAGTTTTTTTTCTATTTCAGGTTTTTTTTTTAAATCGCTTTATTTAGAAGCGAAAAATCGATTATTTAGTAATCGATTGCCTACCCAAATTACATCCCTACTATGAATTATAATACAACTTAGCAGCATTTATGTTTTTATTCGCCGACTTGTAGGTACACCGCCGCCGACACCGACAAAAGTTCGATACTTGTACTTAAGAAGTGTTTCATAACAAGCATCGTATGAAATAAATTACTTAACTAAGTTGGCCTTTCGGTTCGTTTTTTATCATCATTCCGTCCTTATCCCACTCTTAGTGGGGTCCGCACATGTTTTTCTCTTTCTTCCATTCTCTTCTATCTTTCGTCATCTCTGGCGCTACGCCTTTTACATGTATGTCATAACACAATCCAACCATCTCTTTTTAGAACTCCCTCTAGTGACATATCCATTCACATTCATATTTAACACGCGTTTGGTCACATCGTCTTTATCCCTCATCATTACATGTCCATACCATGTTAATCTTGCACTCCTCGTCTTTTCTATAATGGGTGATCAATACATTTTTCAAATAAAATAATTGTGATTTTCCAGTTCCTTTAATATTATTTTTATGTACCTACCATATTTTGTTTTTTCCATGTCCTGGTTGAGCTACTGAGGTTACTCATTAAATGTCATTGACGTATGCGAATTAGGCTCTTAGAAAAGTACATATTCGATACTTTAAACTACCTATACTTTATACTGAATACTGTACTTGTACTTGTAGGGACCGTATATTTGATTGATTGATAATATTACTTAGGTTGACCATACATTGTCCCGATATTGTGATTGTAATTATTCTATTCTAGTTTAGATGTCTTTCGATAAGTTAATCTTGTCTGTTTTGTAAATATTTATAGCTCATTTTTATTACTATAATTAATATTAATACCAAATATCTAATTGAAGTAATGAAGTCTATAAAAATGTTTCAGTTTATATTATTTCGCTTTGTGCATATATCGTAGTTTGTTTGTTGTATTACTTAAGTACATTTATTGAACTTACAAGGTTACATGAATTGAAAAATAACATTACAAAAAAAAAATTAACGATGGAAATTCAGTAAGAAAATGGTAAGCGAAATTATCTTATACAATTATATTAAAAAGGAAAAAATAATGTTGTTAGGATTTTAAATAAAAATTAAAATACGTTTGATCAAATTTAAATAATTTTATTTTCTTATTCTTAAGTAATATAACATGCATTCACGTATCCGCTAACACGTAAAAATAAGCGTCTTTTTGCTACAAAACAACCTCGCTACCTCAGAGTAAAGATATCGCATGAAGTAATCTACGATTACTAAAGTGACTTAGCTATGAATAGAAATAATATTTAAATGGTAATCACCGGTACATATACCTTGATTACGCGTGTTATCATCGGTATATATACCCGTTATGAAGAGTGCAGCCACCATCACAGGTAAAAACAGTAATCACCGGTATATATTAATATAAATATAATTATAGGACAATTACACTCGGTCGTCCGTCCCCAAAGTAACGTAATCATTGTCTTGTGGGTGAAAAAATAACTAGTAGATATATTTTTTTTTATTATTTAAATACATTAACACACCCAGAGAACCATCTTATTGTTTTTAGAAAATGTTGAACTTTGGCAGAATCGAACCCGCGATCTTTGGAGGTGTAAGCATGATGTACCACATGTTCCAAGGAGTAGTCCTACATATACCTGTTATGATGACAAACATCGTCTTATGTCTACAAAATTTAAAACACCAAAAATAGTGTATACTATATTATTATAATTATACAGGTATATACGATAATACACGGATTTAAACAGTAATTACATGTTTGAGCAGTAACAACAATGATCAACCGTATCACTGGTATAAATGGTAATCGAAATTAAACACTGGTAATAACGGTAATCAAAGGTATACTTAGTAGTCATGATTAGATTTGAAAACGATTCTTCGAAAAATATTTTTGATTTAATAACTTAGATAAAGTTTTCTAGATTAGTTTTCAAAATCTTTCGTAAATTCTTCAAAGACATAGATTTTGTAATCGAATATATCGGAGTTCAAAGAATATGTTACGAATCGACTATACATAAATCTTTACTCTGAGTACACTACGATTCAAGTAGATAGTTAATAAATTAAAAAATGTGATATCAAAATTCTTAAAGCGTCTGCTTCTTGCTCCATTATATGAAATACGAATAATAAAGGTGGTCTCAGACCAAGATCTTGACGTGCAAGAATATTCTATTAAGTAAATCCATTTTTTTTTCCACAAATGCTATTGTTAATTATCTGTTTTCATTGTGATATTTTTTAATTCTTCTAACATTACCACAGATACCGTAATCATAACCTTTGTAATATGTACATCTACAATGTCATTGTTCAGAACGAGGGATTACATGTTACATATATAAAAAATTTTGAACAGAAATTTGTATATTCACATACATATTATAAATTACAGACTTCATTTTGACTATTTGTTAAATGTCCATGGCGAAGCCCGGTGGAATTTATAAATGAATCGAGCAATCCTAAACATTTGGATTAGCAAGTATTTTTATATATAAAGTGTGCGTTTTATTCTAGACTGCATTATAACGTATTATTGAGAAAATGTGAAAATTGATCATAATCAATATCGCCGTAACTTTGTTGAAATATAGTAGAAGCAAGAAACAGAGCAATCCTAGGAGGCCCGCTACATTAATATTATTATATCAAAAATGTCAACTAAAGTAGCGCAACTGTCGCGCAACTCAAAGGCCTCTAAACCTCGATTATGGCACAATACACATAAAAATAACCTTAACATTTAACGGTGAGAAAAAACAACATCCCAAAGAACGATCAACACTTTTTTTTACCTTATAAAAGCTTATTGTTTGTGTACAAATTACTTATTAACAATAAAGTCTACGCACTCGTGCTACAATGACCTTTAATGACCTTGTGAGGAAGGATTTTTACAGGTGCGATGTAACATTTACAACTATGGCGTGTGCGGCACAAAATACAAGTGTCTTTGTATCTATTCAAATAAGGTACAAATAGATTGTTCTAATTTGTAGTAATTGTGACGAAAAGCCTACGAACATCGATGGCTGCGCAAGTAGTACAACAACCGTATATATTATTATTATTATTATAAATAACAAAATCAAGATATCATCGATGCCCTTGGAGGCATTTAAGCCCAGATTAATTCACTTTATTCGATTTAAACGTCTCCAGAACTCAGTGTGCTCTCAGCTTTTGTGCCGCACATACGCTGTCTAAACACTATCAACTATTCTACAATGATTAATTACATAAATTTCAATGTGCATTCTTGTGCCATCGTTCGAGTTGAAAAAATATGTGGGTACTCAATAAAAATATTGCACATCTAGGCCAGATTTATACACCTTGACAACCTGTGGCTTTTTTAGTACTAAAGCCTATATACCTATTTCATATTTTCCTTATTAGATATTTTGCGTAATACGATATTGAAAACCAATCGTTAACCAAGAAAAAAATACTTATCTTTCCAATCATTTATTTAAATTTTGACAGCTAGCGTAGTGATGTTCAAATTGCATGACTTATTCGATTTCATTTACATGGAAGTGGTAATCGATTTATCATATTAATATTCCCTGTTCAACTCTTGTATTGGTTTATAGAAATATACAGGCATTTAAATGACTATATTGCAGCTATTATGATACATATTTACTTAAATTTATCGCATAATTTTGAAATGAAATAAAGCATGAAAAAAGTATTTATTATTGATCAATAACAGACTCAAAGTCACAGACCATCTTCACCAACAGCAAAAAAGTGATTAGATTTAAATCAGTGTACTCAATAAATATCGGTGAAAAATAGCACGTCACGTCACTATTTTTATAGAAACAAAGTACCCCTAATGTATTTACAGAAACTATAACAGAACTACTTTGCTATAATACGCGTGTGTTAAGGCCCAGCTTTGTGTTTGTGCCCAGAAAATTGTGTTTGATTTCCTAAAGTTGGAAACTTTAGGAAATCAAACACAATTTTCACAGACCCCCTTATTAAATAAATAGCAAAAAATCGGATTTGGTATTTATTTTAGTTATCACAGATAAAAACAGACAAATACAGAACGTATTTATAACTGTTTATTGTGAAAATTTTGAAAAAAAATTAACGTGAAGCTTGCTGTTGCTTTTTTGCAACTAAATCAGGGATATTCGGGTTATGTATTATTTTTTTTATAGATCAATAATAGTGTTATACATCATTGGATGCATCTTTTTAAATTTTTTAAAATATCGTGTGCTTAGATTACATTTTTCTAATAAAACTGGTTTGCTGGTTTTTCGTTTTGCGGCCCTTTTGGATTTCATGAGCGATAAATGTATGGTCTAGAGATGACACCGCGGACCCCCAGGGGTCCGCGGACCACAGGTTGGGAAACGCGGTGTTAAGCGAATCTATGTAATGCTAAGTGTATGAATCTGTGTACCGCATTTGTATAAATGCATATTGTCAAAATTTAAATAAATGGGTGGAAATACTATAAACTAATCATTGCTCTTAGTAGGAGTTTGCAGAATTTTTACATCAATCGTCAGAATCTTTATTGTATTGCAGTCATATGAACTCATACTGCGAAATCGTCAAAGGTATTTTCGATAGAGTATTGTCCGTGATATTTCATTTTCGTTATAACCATCTTTGGTCATTTAATGAATGTTTTATACAAAGGTCATATTTATTGTAAATAAAATAAAATATATGGGACACTTACACACACGGTCGTCCGTCCCCAAAGTAACTTAATACTTGTGTTATGTGTGATGGACAACTCGAAATATAATACATATATAATTTTAAATACAAACAAATATACACCCAAGCTCGAAGAACCAACAAATTGTTTATAGAAAATGTTGGCCCTCGGCGGGAATCGAACCCGCGGCCCATGGTGCGGATAGCTGGGTCACTACCCACTGCGCCAACGGGCCAGTTAAATCTCGCACTCAATAAATTCGGTATCAATGACATACTTTCATCTCGATAAAAAAGAGGTATAACTGGAGATTCTTAAAATAATTATATAATAGACTAAAACACACTCGTATCTTCAAATATATCGATTATAACATACATGTATCCATTTAATTAAATTTGCATTTAGTCATTACTGTCTAGTACAGGGTCAAACAGTAGCTCAACAGTATAGTAGGCTTTCTGTATCAACTTTCTTTAAAAACTTTTTGTTTTATAAAACTGCTGTAATGTTCTGTAATTTTCTTTTCATATATGTCCGATTCAGATAAAATCAAATGTCATTTAGGAACAAATCAAATGTCATTTCAAATAGGGTTCTCAAGTGAGTCGGATAGTTCATATAAATAGTGGAGGTCTATGAGATGTGATGTCATCTATAGTACGCGGCAATAAATAATGCACATCGAGGCTCAGAGAGAGAAATCGGCTAGATTCTGCTTCATAGAGCATTGTCTCTGTCGCACAGACTGAGGATCCCGTGTGTGACAGAGACAGCGCTCTACGAAACCGAATTGGCCGGTTGTTTCGTTCTAAGTTCTCGTTAAGTGTTACCATTTATATTTTATACTCTCATTTTTAGTCCTAGCATCACAACTTAAAAAACTATAATTGAGAAAGAATAAATTATACACAGATAATGGCAAGTATTTCATATCACTAAAACATTGAAACATATATTTTAACAATCAAATAATACAAAATATATAGTGAGTATTGGAATTGACCATACAGCCCCATATTGCACTTATATAAAACTAATGTCTTTATATAATATCAGTGTTAAGCGATTTCCGCTATTTCTCCTAGACGCATTATTAAAAATAAGGTAAAGTCCAGTTTTATTTAAATACAGAATACACAGCATAGTGTCAAAGACATAAAACAAAAAAAAAACTAATGAATTTGTATAATATCAGTGTGACAGAGATTTCTGCTATTGCTCATAGACGCGTCAAAGACAATAAAGTTAAGCCCAATTTGTTTTAAGTACAGAATACACAGCATAGTGTCAAAGACATAAAACAAAGATTAAAAAAAAGACAAATGTATTTGTATAATATCAGTGTGACAGAGATTTCTGCTATTGCTCATAGACGCGTCATAGCCAATAAAGTTAAGCCCAATTTGTTTTAAATACAGAATACACAGCATAGTGTCAAAGACATAAAACAAAAAATAAAAATAAAAAACAAATGTATTTGTATCATATTAGTGTGACAGAGATTTCTGCTATTGCTCATAGACGTGTCAAAGACAATAAAGTTAAGCCCAATTTGTTTTAAATACAGAATACACAGCATAGTGTCAAAGACATAAAACAAAAAATAAAAATAAAAAACAAATGTATTTGTATAATATTAGTGTGACAGAGATTTCTGCTAGTGCTCATAGACGCGTCATAGCCAATAAAGTTAAGCCCAATTTGTTTTAAGTACAGAATACACAGCATAGTGTCAAAGACATAAAACAAAGATTTAAAAAAAGACAAATGTATTTGTATAATATTAGTGTGACAGGGATTTCTGCTATTGCTCATAGACGCGTCATAGCCAATAAAGTTAAGTCCAATTGTATTCAAATACAGAATACACAGCATAGTGTCAAAGACAAAACAAAAAATTAAAAAAAAAACAAATGTATTTGTATAATATCAGTGTGACAGAGATTTCTGCTATTGCTCATAGACGCGTCATAGCCAATAAAGTTAAGCCCAATTTTATTCAAATACAGAATACACAGCATAGTGTCAAAGACATAAAACAGTTTTCGCTTTATTATTGCTGGTCTCATTTTTAAATTTAAAATGACATTTTAATAACCTTATCATGGCGTTCTTTTTTTAAAAATAATATTTGTGTAATTTGTCATAAGCGCGTCTTTAACAATAAAGTAAAACTCAATTAAAAAAAAAGAATACTTTAGTTAGTACTAATATTTTAGTGTCAAAGACAATAAACATTTTTACTTTATTAGTTATAGTCTCATAAACGCGTCTTTAACAATAAAGTAAAGAGCAATTAAAAAAAATACAATATACACAGCATAATGTCAACGAAATAATAAAGTTATTGCTTTATTTGTGCCTGTCTATTTTTAAAATTAAAAATTCAGTAAAGGATTTCCTTAGTTCTTTAAATAATATTTCTTTTAAAATAAGTCAAAATTCATAATAAAATTTAAAAAATAAGATTTGATATTAATTCTTTTTGGTTGTCAATGAATTGAAATGGAAAAAAAATACATTTACTCGCCCATAGAGACAAGACATAGACGAGATAATTATAAATAGACATAGCGATATAATTAGTAAAACAAAAATGCATTTATTTGAATTAAATTAGAAAATACTCTAATATAAAAATAAATTACTCAATTAAATAACTAAATTCGATTAAGTATTTATTTATAGATCAGTTTAGGTAAAAAATTAATACAAAGAAAACATTTTAAAATACTCATTTCAATTCATTCATACAAATAAGAAACCTAATTAAAAGCGTAATGTCATTTTTTTGTTGCGATAAAGTTATAATCGTAACATCAATAAAATGCAAAATATATCCTAAATTAAATATACATTACTTTAATAAAATAAACTATCTAATTAACACGTTAGTAATTAGAATTAATATAATATAATTTTAACGCCAAAAAAACAGATATCATTTTGAATAGATTGAAACGTGTACAAAAAAAATGTGTGCAATTTCTGTCTGTATCTTTTGTGGTTATTCCATAATAACTACATTTATATTCAAAATTTATTATAAAGAGATAATTCATTTTTATGAAGGTATAAAATTATACGTATACATATATATTTTTTGTATGTATATTTGTGGGGTACCCGGTATATAGTGGTGTTACCCTACCACTTTATATACAGGGTATTTTTACAGGTGGAGCATTCGGTATATGCAATGTTGGATCATCGGTGTTTTGAATAAAATGACTCGGCCGCCGGAGACGCGACCGGCGGAATCAAGGACGTTTATGCATTCGATTGCCGACGCGAGCGGCCGACCGGTAGTAACTTTTCAAACACGAAAAGGACAGGCCGCGTGCGCCTGTACACGGCATTCTTTTATAACGCACACGTGTAATTTTGCGTTTTGGGTGTTATTATCAGATTTAGTGACGCGTTTAACCAGTGTGTTTGATAAAACGCGACCGTCCACGGTTTTGGTGCGCGTTGGATACTATTCCCCGATATAGGGACGATTTAATAACGTGTGACGTGACGAAGGTTGTGTGCACACCGGGTGTTATTTAGCCGATATACTGAAGTGTATACTCAGGGAGAAACAGCCATTACGTGTGGAAGAGTACAAAGGCGAGCCAACAGTTTCGGGAATTGGCCAAATACATACAAGCACACACACACACACACGTGCACATATACACGCAGTAACCCGCGAGGCCGGACCACATACAGCTAACGGCCGCATAAGGTAGGTTGAAACGCCGGGACGCCGGGCTCAGGTCCCGGAGGTTGTTTCATCCGTCCGCACGTTTGCGCGGAACAATCGGTATATACTGATGAGGTATCCAGTATATGTTGTGTTAGGTAATCCGGTATATGTAGTATTGGGTCACACGGTATATTCTAATGGGGTATCCGGTATAAATAGTGGTAGGTTACCTGGTATAATTAATGATAGTGCACCCAATATGTGTAGTGGTAGATTATCCTGAATGTTTAACTGTGGGCACTCCACATAATTTTAGGTTATCCGGTATATGGTCCGGTATGTGGGATCTTATGATATATCCTGGTTAGACATTAATATATATAGCGGTAGGCTACCCGGTATAATTGAAGATGGAGCATCCGGTATATTCAGTGTTGGATCATTGGTATATACTGATGAGGTATCCGGTATATGCAGTGTTAGGTAATCCGGTATATATAGTATTGGGTCACACGGTATATTCTAATGGGGTATCCGGTATATATACTGTTAGGCTACCTTGTATAATTATCGATAGCACACCCAATATGTGTAGTGGTAGATTAACCTGATTATTTAACTGTGGGCACTTCGTATAATATTAGGTTATACGGTATATGGTCCGGTATGTGGGATCTTATGATATATCCTGGTTAGTAGACATTAATATATATAGCGGTAGGCTACCCGGTATAATTGAAGATGGAGCATCCGGTATATTCAGTGTTGGATCATTGGTATATACTGATGAGGTATCCGGTATATGCAGTGTTAGGTAATCCGGTATATGTAATATTGGGTCACACGGTATATTCTAATGGGGTATCCGGTTTATATACTGTTAGGCTACCTTGTATAATTATCGATAGCACACCCAATATGTGTAGTGGTAGATTATCCTGATTAATTAACTGTGGGCACTTCGTATAATATTAGGTTATCCGGTATATGGTCCGGTATGTGGGATCTTATGATATATCCTGGTTAGACATACAGTATATATAGTGGTAGGCTAGTCGGTATAATTATAGATGGAGCATCCGGTATATCCAGTGTTGGATCATCGGTATATACTGATGAGGTATCATGTATATGTTGTATTGGGTTACACGGTATATTCTAATGGAGTACCCGGTATATACAGTGGTAGTTTACCTGGTATAATTAATGATCGGGCATACATATGATAGATTATCCTGATCATTTAACTGTGTGCACTCCTTATGTTTAATTTTGGGCGATCTGGTATAGGGTCCGGTATGTTGGGTCCTGTGATATATTCTGGTTAGACATCCGGTATATATAATGGTAGGCTACCCCGTATAATTGAAGGTATATGTTGTGGTGGAATACCGGTATATTCTGATTAGGTATCCCGTATATATGAGAATACATGGTATAATTAATGGTAAGGTACTCAGTATATTTAGTGGTTATGGATGGTTATAGATTAACCTTAGTATTTAACTGTGAGCACTCTGTATGTGTAATTTTGGGTGATCCGGTATATGGGTACATTATGTTGAGTCTCAAGAGGTATTTTGGTAAAACATCTGGTATATCTAGAGGTAGGCTAGCCGGTATAATTACAGTTGGGGAAACTGGTGTATTTAGTGATGGTTACTTAAGTTAACCAGTATATGTAGTTGTGGTTACTTAAATAAACCAAAATATTTAGTGGTAGTTACTTAAGTTAACCAGTATATGTGGTTGTGGTTACTTAAGTTAACTAATATAAGTTGTGGTGGTTACTTAAATTAACCAAAATATTTAGTGGTAGTTACTTAAGTTAACCAGTATATGTGGTTGTGGTTACTTAAGTTAACTAATATAAGTTGTGGTGGTTACTTAAATTAACCAAAATATTTAGTGGTGGTTAATCAGTATATGCAGTGGTAGTTACTTAAGTAAACCAGTATATGTACGGTTACTTAACCAGTGATGGGAAATCCGGTATGCAGTGGTGGGTACTTAAGTGATGAGTCTTGGTGCGTGCAGCCCGCTGAGCCGCCTGGCGAGCGGTGGACGGTGTCGTGGTGCATCATCAGGCCTGGGCGCCCAGTCCTGGAGCCTGGCGCCTGCTGCCAGCCGGTGGGTCAGTCTATGGGCTATCGAGAACCCCCCACTGCCCTCCAGCTGAGTGAGCACTATTATTACT
This sequence comes from Morpho deidamia, assembly GCA_947086505.1. Classification (NCBI taxonomy): domain Eukaryota; kingdom Metazoa; phylum Arthropoda; class Insecta; order Lepidoptera; family Nymphalidae; genus Morpho; species Morpho deidamia. Next base: position 1,080,083 of record CAMTZC010000009.1, read on the forward strand.
TGCCTGTAAAAAAAAGGTGATTCTTAAAATAGGATATTTCAAATGCAAACATTTGTATATTTATGCTTGTGTACGTACGTAAGTGCATGCATGCGCGTGTTTACAGATACTTTTTATTTAGGAAAATTTCATGGTGCAGCTATGGATGAAAGTTTCGGGTGAAAATGTCGTCTCAGTTTTATCTGCTACCATTTGACGTTTCTCACCTCACTTTGGGCATTCCAAGATACAATACAATACAATATACTTTATTGCACCACATAAAAATTTAACATAGAAAGTAAAGTGCTACAATAATAAATAATAAATAATAAATATATGGGACATTTACACACACGGTCGTCCGTCCCCAAAGTAAGTAACATAATACTTGTGTTATGGGTGACGGACAACTGGTATATATAGTACATAAAAAAAAAAAAAAAGATAGAAAATGTTGGCCCTCGGCGGAAATCGAACCTGCGACCCGCAGAGCTGAAGGCAGGGTCAGTACTCACAGCGCCAACGGGCCAGTCAGGGATCAAATTAGCGATAAGGCCAAATAAGGCGGCCTTATCGCTAATTTGCGATTTCTTCCAGGCAACCTTTGGGCTAAATAGTAGCAAATACACACACACACACACACAAACACACGCATATTTGTATATATATATATATATTGTTGTAACAACACTCAACACAAACTCAACAATCGTTTCGCCCCGCAACCGAAGCATCATCAGGAGATAGACTGCACGACAAAATCGCAAAGCGAAGCATTATCCAAACAAGCATTGTTATATAGTAATTTGAAATGATAATGAACGTGTGTAGTGCTTGTGTATTGTGCGCCACCACAATACACAAGCACTATCCAGCATGTATCAGGTTGAAAAAACAGATCCACTATACATTTAACACTATATATATTTTCTATTTACTGTATCGCGGATTATAGCAAAATAATTTTATTATTACTTTTGTACTATGGATCTCCGTAACGTAACGCTTACTTCTATAAATAACACATATTTTTAGCTAATTCTGGAACGCTTGATTGCCTTATGGCGATGTCAGGGACTTAACTTAAGGAAACTTAGTTCAGCAGCCTACGCTGTTCGAAAGATAAGACAATTTACAGATGTCGAAACAGCGAAACTTGTTTATTTTGCTTACTTCCATAGCATTATATCTTATGGAATATTGCTGTGGGGTAAATGCGCGGATAGTGAAAAAATTTTCGTATTACAAAAAAGAGCCATACGTGGCATCTACAATTTAAGTCCGCGTGATTCCCTGCGAGAGAAGTTTAAGGAAACAGGTATTCTAACATTTGCTTCACAGTATATTTTAAATAACGTAATTTTTGTACATAAAAATATAAAGAATTATAAAACGATAGGTGATGTATATAATAGACAAACTAGGAACCGACATAAGCTTGCGACTCCTGCTTTGCGCCTAGCAAAAGTACGTAAATCGTTTGTGGGTTTGGGTATAAGATTCTATAATAAAATTCCGAAATCAATTTTGGTCATGCCATTACAGCAGTTTAAAAACACTGTTAAAAAGAGGCTGATACACAAAGCCTACTATACTGTTTAAGATTACTTAGATGATAAGGATGTGTGGATATAGGTGCACCTCTACCCTGTACAAGACAGTAATAAATAAATGTAACTAGTTCTAAGATTTATATTTTAAAAAGAGCAACCGCCGGGTTTCTTGCTGGCTCTTCTCTGTAGGAACAGCTTTCCGAACCAGCAGTAAAGTTGACGATTCAAAAGCACTTGTTTACAAGTTTACTTGAATAAAGAATATTTTGATTTGATTTGATTTGATTTGAACTCAGTCCAATGACATAGCTATGTCCGGTAGGTCTTTTTTTCATCCCCGTGCCTTACCTGTGAAGAGGCGGCACCGAATCGATGGTCTTCAGCTCGCCCCTGGTGGACACCACGTTGTAGCTCTCCTGGCAGTCGCACTTCACGTGGATCCACTTGTCTGTATGCCTGTTTTCCACCATCACAACCAGACCTGCCCAGCCCTGAAGAAAGAAGACGTATCTATACTTCTATACTAATATTATAAAGAGGAAAGATTTGTATGTTTGTTTGTATGTTTGTTTGTATGTTTGTTTGTTTGTTTGTACGTTTTCACGCAAAAACTACTGGACCGATTTCAAAAATTCTTTCACCATTGGAAAGCTGCTTTTTCACTGAGCAACATAGGCTATATGTCATTTTCAAAAAAAATAGGGATCCCTAATAAAATTGTAATAACTTGGTAAAAATTTAGTCGTAAACATCTATCATCGCGTGCGCTGCGGAAACTATTGATGATAGAACAAAAAAATGTTCTACAGTATTATAGAACGTATCAATATCCACAAAAAAGTCCGCGATACCATATGTCTAACTATTATAGTTATGCCAATATAACTACTTTTTTACATTGTAAAAGTTGGTAAAAGTGCCGACAATAATCAAACCATTTTATTCATATCTCTGTATTAATCCTTACCCCATTAAATGATATGAATAACTGTTTCAATACCTGTAACATACTTTTTAAATTATTAAAATCCGACATCCCAATCAAAAGATTTTACGAATTTAAGAATGTAAATCGAAATCAAATAATGCCATAACAAACCTAACCTACCGTACCTTGGTGCAGGTAGCCTGCACTTGGTGAGTTAAGTCTTATTCCAAGAATACTAATGATACCCATTTTTTATAATGAAATAATCTACAAAATAAATCTATAGTCCGATTTCGTAGACTTTCCACTACCAAGAGATCTGTATGAACGCGGGTGAAACCGCGGGGCTTTGCTAGTATATTATAAAGAGGAAAGATTTGTATGTTTGTAATGTTTTCAAGCAAAACCTACTGGACCGATTTTAAAAATACTTTCACCATGGGAAAGCTTCGGAAACTATTGATGATAGAACAAAAAAATGTTCTACATTATTATAAAATGTTTCAACATCTAAAAAAAAAAGTCTAGTGTTGTATAGTACCCGGCATTAAATAATGCACATCGATGTTTAGAACGAAACAGCCGGCCAGTTCGGTTTCGTAGAGCGCTGTCACTGTCACACACGGGTCCGTCAGTCTGTGCGACAGAGACGATGCTCTATGAAGCAGAATCTAGCCGATTTTCTCTCCCTGAATCTCGATGTGCATTATTTATTGCCGCGTACTATATTTATCGTTGATAGTCTTACAACAATAAGCAAGGCGGAAAACTACTTGGTTCACGTACCTTGGTCAAGTAATAAGCGGTCATCCCTTGTCTGCCCTCGTGCCTCTGTCCCCTGGCTAGAGTCAGGCCGATGATGGCATCAGCCAGGATGTGGGGATGGAGGGAGGGCCTCTCCACGGCCAAAGGCTTGGAGGAATGCGCGGCGAGCACGTGCCGGGGCCAGGCCGAGCTGTCGGCCAGCTCTAGGCCAGTGTGCCAGTGGTTGAAGGCCAAGCACACTACCAGGTAGAACCCTTTTTCGAGCATCTTATGGCATCCGACAAATCCACGTACCTACGAGTGAGAAAGAGTATAAATCCTTACCAATTCGGGCTTCAGAGCTGTGATAGCCCAGCGGTGAGACCGTGCGACTCTTTCGAGGGGATTAGTTCAAACCCCGGGTAGGCACCAATGAGTTTTTCGATAATTGCAATTTATTACACGCTTTTCGGTGAAGGAAAATCGTGAGGAAACCTGCATATTTCTAGAGAATTCTAGGGATATGTGTAACGTTCCAATCCGCATTGGAGCAGCGTGGTAGGTCTTAGCTCCAACCCTTCTCTCCAGAAACGGAGAGAGGAGGCCTATTCCCAGCAGTGGGATTGTAATAGGCCACTACTTTACTTTATTCCCAGCGCTGGAGACAAGGATTGAAGCTAAGACCTATCTTAGCTCCAATCCTTGTCTCCAAAAACGGAGAAACTCTCTATACCTAGCAGTGAGATAGTAACAGGTCGTTACTTTACTATTTTGACTGGCCCTTTGGCCTTCAGCTCCGCGTATCGCGGGTTTGATTCCCGCAGAGGGCCTACATTTTCTATAGAAAATTGTTGGTTCTTCGAGCCTGGGTGTGTATTTGTATTTAAGTATGTATTTAAACTTATATACGTAGTATATCTACCAGTTGTCCGTCACCCATAACACAAGTTTTAAGTTAATTACTTTGGGGACGGACGACCGTGTGTGTGTGTGTGTTTGTTTGTTTTTTTTTTTTAATTTTATATTACAGTTTGCTTTCTTCATATCCTTAAGCCTTGCCGACTTGTATGGATATTGCACATTCCTCTAAAGTATTACTTAACTTGATACACATAAATTATTACCTTATTTATACATTAAACAAACCAAATCAAAACAAAGTATTCTTATATCGAATAATATAGTGCGGATATGTTATTTCATAAGAACAGTGAGCACAACAAAAATAATGTTAAAGATAACGATCTTATTTAGTTTATTTTACTTGGATACTCAGTTCAAAAACTTTATTTCAGGTTTCCAGTTGAAATTACAATATTTATCATACTAAATATTGTATAAAATAACGTCCCAACTGCCGCAAAAGCGGTGTAGGCTATCAAAGAGACAGCTCTCTCTGAAAGCCTACACCGCTTTTTATACCTATTCCCCCCTCTAAACTACAATAGACGACGGTTTGTTACTACCCCCACTAAAAATTGTTGTAAAAGGACCTCTTCAATTTACATGAAACAGTTACGTGCTATTAACCTAAACCTTTCTGAGGAATTGCACTACCTTTTAGTAGAAACCGTACTAAAATCCATTCAGTAGATTTTGAGAAAATCGATTACTTAATTTATGCTTTTCGATTTTAGGTCGTGGAGTCTATCTCCTGATGATGCTTCGGTTGCGGGGCGAAACGATTGTTGCGTTTGTGATTGTGAACGTGTGTAGTGCTTGTGTATTGTGGTGGTAGTGGTGGAGGTTTGTGAGTGTGTTTTTACGAATCCTGCACGTATCGGGTATGAAAATACGGATAGTCCACTATACATTTAACACTATATATATTTTCTATTACTATCACTGTATTGCGGATTATAGCATAATTTTATTATTACTTTTGTAAAATCGATTACATACAGACAGACAGCTTTGGGGACTTTATTTTATAATAAGTAAAGATGCGAAAGTCTGGTACGGCTTGTCGGCCTTCGGTACTAAAAGGTTCGTTCCGCGCAAACGTGCGGACGGATGAAACAACCTCCGAGACCTGGGCCCGTCGTCTCGGCGTTTCAACCTACCTTATACGGCCGTTAGCTGTATGTGGTCCGGCCTCATGAGTCACTGCGTGTATATGTGTACGTGTGTGTGTGCTTGTATGTTATGTACTTAGCCGATTCCCGAAACCGTTGGCTCGCCTCTGCACTCTTCCACGGACACGTAATGTCTGTTTCTCCCTGAGTATACACTTCACTATATCGGATAAATAACATCCGGTGTGCACACAACCTTCGTAAGGTCACACGTTATTGAATCGTCCCTATATCGGGGAATAGTAACCCAACGCGCACTAAAACCGTGGACGGTCGCGTCTTCTCAAACGCTTCACTGGTTAAACGCGTCACTAAATACTTATATCAGTCTCAAATGTCAATAAAGTCGTGTCACTACTGAGAATAACGCCCGAAACGCAAAATTACACGTGTGCGTTATAAAAGGAATGCCGTATACAGGCGCACGCGGCCTGTCCTTATCGAAAAAGGTCGTTGATCCCGCCGGTCGCGTCGCGCGCGTCATATTATTCAAAACAGGCTAAGTCACCAAATTAAACTCACCTGTCTCTTGCTGTGTGCGACGAGTTTACCGACTTGAGCGCTGGGTCCCGATTTGGTTCTAAACACCACCACGCACAAATCCAACTGCGATCTCTGACTTTTGGCTGAGTTTCTATAAAAAAAATATTCATAAAATTAGTATAAATAAAGTAAAGTAACGGCCTGTTACTATGCCCATTGCATTGCCCATGAGAGTAAAAGAAGATTCAGCGTGCCCAGAGTGTGGAGAAGAAGAAACGAGTATCCACCTTATGGCTGAGTGCCCCATGTACTCGTTGGTAAGATGGGAGATATTAGGTAAGGACGAAATTGAAGCTGATGACCTAACAAATATGTCCTTCAGGGATATTATAAGGTTTGTAAAAGCAACAGGTAGGCTAGAGCAGGTGACACTGTCCGGACAACAGTGAGACCCTTGTCCCAACAAGGGGAAATGGGTGGAATAGTCCAGTATTGGAGCTGACCACCCGTCCTGTACCGGCAGGCGTCGCCAAAATCAGATAAGATAAGATGCCCATTGCTGGGCTAAGGCCTCCTCTCTCCGTTTCTGGAGAGAAGGGTTGGAGCTAAGACCTACCACGCTGCTCCAATGCGGATTGGTAGGTTACACATATCTCCAGAATTCTCTAGAGATTTGCAGGTTTCCTCACGATGTTTTCCTTAACCGAAAAGCGTGTGATAAATTGCAATTATCAATTAGACACATGAGTTTTAATAGAAAAACTCATTGGGGCCAGCCCGGGTCTGAACTCGTGTTGCCCTCGAAAGAGTCGCACGGTCTCACCGCTGGGCTATCACAGCTTTTTTAACTAGTATGCTTACCAATTAAACGAATAAATAAATATATGGGACACTTACACACACGATCGTGCGTCCCCAAAGTAAGTAACTTAATACTTGTGTTATGGGTGACGGACAACTGGTAGATATACTACATATATAAGTTTAAATACATACTTAAATACAAATACACACCCAGGCTCGGAGAACCAACAAATTGTTTTAGAGAAAATGTTGGCCGTCGGCGGGAATCGAACCCGCGACCTGCGGAATTGAAGGCAGGGTCACTACCCACTGCGCCAACGGGCCAGTCAATGTATGTAAATATGATTTTCTCTGCAAATGAACGTACAAGTTTTTTGAGAGAATAATTTTTTTAATTTTTAAAAAAAATTTTTTTTTTTTTTTTTATATATATGGGACATTTACACACACGGTTGTCCATCCGCAAAGTAAGTAACTTAATACTTGTGTTATGGGTGAGAGACATCTAGTAAATATATACATATATAGTTTTAAATACATACTTAAATACATATATACACCCAGACTCGAAGAACCAACAAATTCTAAATAGAAAATGTTGGTTCTCGGCGGCAATCGAACCCGCGACCCACGGAGCTGACGGCAAGGTCACTACCCACTGCGCCAACGGGCCAGTCAATAATAATAATAATAATATAACTGGACTGTAACTGTTTTAAATAAATTTAAGACAGTTACAGTCCAGTTGTTAGTAAGTACCTTATGACTAGTGTTAGTAAATAAAAATACAAATTTATAAATTACCTTCTTATCTTATAATATGCCGGACAAAATGACGAAACAGATTAGGGTTTATTTTGTCCGACAAGACTTTCAGAATACTGTTGGCACTATTCCGCGTCCTTTCCAACAATGAAGCAATTTTTCTCCGGATGATACAATAAAAATCGTTAGTAAAATGGTAAACTGGTTCGGCCAGTTGCTCTCTGGGCAGAACCAGTATGAAAGTCGGGGGTTTATGTTTGGGAGAAGTCGCTAACCTCTGGCCCTCCTGGAACAGCGTGAAGTCCACCTCGGTGGGCTGCGTGGCGGTCAGGAGTAGGCAGGTGAGGTGCCTCGTGGAGGACATGGGGGGCAGGATGCCCGCCAGCCGCACCTCGTGCCAGCCCACGCGCACCTTGCAGATGTCTATGCAGTCGAAGTATCTGGAAACACGGCATTTTGACAACGCCCTAGGTACCCTACCTTACAATGCAATGGGGACCCCATATAACGAATCTTTGTGGTAAACTTGGCTCCGCTGCTTATGCCATTAGGAAGATTAGGCAATTAGCTGATATTGAAACAGCAAGACTTGTCTATTTTTCTTATTTTCATAGCATCATGCCATACGGTATCTTGCTATGGGGTAAAGCAGCTGATATCCAAAAAATATTTGTTTTACAAAAGCGAGCTGTTCGTGCGATCTATAATATGAAACCACGTGACTCGCTTCGTGATAAATTTAAAGAAATAGGTATTCTTACTGTAGCTTCACAATACATTTATAATAATATAGTGTTTGTGAAACAAAATATACATCTTTTTAATAAAAAAAGCGATATTAGTAATAGGCAAACTAGGAACCGAAATAAATTAATAATACCAAGGCTAAGGCTTCAGAAAGTACGTAGATCGTTTGTGGGCTTCGGTATACTTTTTTTATAATAAAATTCCTCAATCAATTTTGGACTTGCCTTTACACAAGTTCAAAAAAGCAATTAAAGAGACTCTTATTAATAAAGCTTACTATAATGTTGAAGACTATGTCAATGATAAGAAAGCTTGGAACTAAATTGCGACCAGCTATGTACTAGACGATATTACAATCTAAGTTTGTTAACAATAGTTAATACAAAACTGTAATATTTATTTTTTAAAAGAGGTTCTTCTCGGTTAGAGCACCTTTCCGAACCAGTTGTAGCTTTAATTTAATTTTCATTTGACGATTCAAAAGTGCTTGTAATAGGCCAATTTGAATAAAGACTTATTTGAATTTGAATTGGATTTGAATTTACAACAATGCTTTGTAAAGAAAAAGAAAGAAAGTAACAGCCTGTTACTATGCCCACTGCTGGGCTAAGACCTCCTCTCTCCGTTTTTGGTGAGAAGGATTGGAGCTAAGACCTACCACGCTGCTGCAATGCGGATTGGTAGGTTATTTTTCCTTCACCGAAAAGCGTGTGATAAATTGCAATTATCAATTAGACATACAAGTTTTTAATAGAAAAACTCATTGGTGCCTGCCCGAGGTTTGAACCTATGTCGTCTTTAGAGTCGCACGGTGTCACCGCTGGGCTATCACAGCTTATGCTTTGTAAATTAGTCAATAAATAATAACTGGGCAACATCATCATTCTCCTGCCCTTATCCCACTCTAAGTGGGGCTGGCACAACATGTTACAAACGTGTTGTCACATGATTTGGCTACGTATTTTACGACTGGCTGACGTCAACTTGCCTTAGTATTTTACGACTACTCGGTAAGAATGAGGGTAGTCTATTCTACTCAGCCGGATACCACACGGTGGGTCAACTTATCTTAGTCGCCTTTTACAACACGGCATAAATCTTAGTTCTTATAAGGGAAAGTAATAATAAAATTATTTTGCTATAATCCGCGATACAGTATGATAGTCCACTTTACATTTAGCACTATATATATTTTCTATTTACTGTATCGCGGATTATAGCAAAATAATTTTATTATTACTTTTGTATTATGGATCTCCGCAAAGTAACGCCTAATTCTATAAATTATTCTTATAAGGGCTTAGTCTGAAAATTTAAATACTCCTTTAACGAATAAAAACAATGAGATAATAGCAACTCAAGTAGCTTAAATTTAAAAAACAGAGAGATATAGAGAGAAAAGAAGGTGGGGAGAGAGGAGAGCTTGAGTAGTTTTGTTAACCAAAAAGTCACTCACTTGAGCACATCATCGAAGCTGATCCAGAACACACCCTGGTCTCTATCAGCGCTGGTCGCTGGCAAGGACCTTCGTAGGGCCTCCGTCCACCGGGGGCAGTTGGCCGCCCAGGCCCCTCTCCAAGTATAATGGCCCCAGGGGTTGCGCAACCGGAGCAACCTTAGCGGGGGACTGTATCCCGCTACCTCAATGACGTCCAGGACCGAATACGCGTGACGCGGACGTAGGCCGAGACGTTGGTACTCCTCTTCATCCACCTGGTGGAATTATTATTGTTACGAACTTGCGAAATGAGTCCGTAATGCGTACGTCGTAGAGTTCGAATTGGAATTGACATTTTACGAAATCGAAAATCGTAATGCATTACGATTTTATGTCGTGGAGCTTATCCTCCTGATGATGCGTATCATGGTTTCGGAGCGTAACGATCGTCGAGATTGTGGTAGTGATTGTGTGTGCTGCTTGTGTGCGTTGTTGCTGGTGGAGGAGCCTTGGGGTGCGTGTGGTGGCTTGTCCTGCATGTGTAAGGTGCGTAGATTTTGCCTGCTTCATACACATTGGCTTTGCATGCATTCACTTAACCCGTGCGGATTATAGCAAAGTAGTTAGTTCTGTTATATTGCTTGCAACACTTATTTATCGATTTTTAATTTTGTGAAATTATGGATATATTTTTGAATGTAAACTATCGTGAGTGGTATTCATTGTTAATGTTGAGAGACCGGCTATACTCACGTCTTATTTTATCGGATGAGCCCGACTAGTTTCAAGCCCATACGGGGCTCTTATTCATGAGCTCTTTACGCGGCGTTATCGCGGCGGGAACTATTCGGGCTCATCTGATAAAATAACACGTGAGTATAGCTGGTCTCTCAACATTAATAATTATGGATATAATTTGACGATATCGATTAGTATATAGAAGAGCTATTTATAATTATTTGAATTCACAAATTTCATGTATTTACAAATCTCTCAATTAATATTCGGACTTCTTTGCGGGAATTAAAGCACGGTCTCCTTTGGTTTCGTTATTCATTATTGAACAAATTAAAAAAACAACATTGCGGAGGTCAAACAAAACAACAATTCTCTATCCCACTCTAAACTGCTACGATTGTTATAGGTTTATCTCTTTCACACTCGCCGAGTGCGAGGTTAGTTATTTAAAACACCGCAGTTGCCAATAGAGTTAACGGATAACTATTTTCCTTATTTGACCATTGAAAAATACATTTTATTCCTCGGAATATAGGATTGGATAACTTTATTCGTCAAGTGGTTATCTGACCTGGCGATTGAAAAATCGGCCCTAAGAGAATTTAACTTGCCTTCATGTTTCCTCCGCCACAGCTCGCTCCCATCAGAAAGCAAGCTTGCCTCGAGGAGAGGAGCTGTGCCCACACCAGGTCACGATCGAGCTGTTCCAAGGGCGCTCCACCACCAGTACCGCCACCAGCACCACCAGCTTGGAGGGACACCGACTCACAGGGTGCTCCAGTTAATGTGCACAGGCCTAGAAGAAATGCCATAACATTATCCTACCTAGAATAAAGGATAATAATTGTTAGGTTGGATAGAGAAGGAAACAAAGGACACAACATAGAAATAACAAGTATCGAGTACCAAATTTGGACAGGTATTGCAGATGTCAACTAAAGAGAATACGGATTTTCTTCCCCATATAAAAACGTCTGGCCCGTTGACGTTTCCGTTTATTCGTATTGAACTAAAGAAATTTCGGTCTCAAGTAAATCGACATTTCTGTTTTTTTTTCCTTTTTTCCGGCACTTGTTTTTTTATCAAATCATCAAATTAAAACAGATTTATAATTAAAAAGAAGTTATTCCCTATTTCTATGGCTACATATATATATATATATATATTTATTCAAATGACTGGCCCGTTGGCGCAGTGGGAAGTGGCTTTGCCTTCAGCTCCGTGGGCCGTGGGTTCGATTCCCACCGAGGGCCAACATTTTCTATAAACAATTTGGTTCTTCGAGCCTGGGTGTGTATTTATATTTAAGTATGTATGTATTTAAAATTATATATGTAGTAAGTATATTTACCAGTTGTCTGTCACCCATAACACAAATATTGTTACTTACTTTGAGGACGGACGACTGTGTGTGTAAGTGTCAAAAACAAAAAAAAAACATCTCATATGAACTGTAAAGTAGACATTAGGAATTCGGCCTAGAGACCATCTAGAGCATTCTGTGATAGATGATAATAGTTTAACAAATATTCTCTATGGCATAGATAAATGGCAGAGAGTCTATGCTATTCCTTTGTTTTTGAATATTTAAAACTATATTGCACTAAGGAAAAATTAAAGTTTTACTTAATAAAATGTCAATATCTTACCTTCAATGGCGCGTCCAGAAACTAGAGCTTCATAACATCCATGCAATTTGGCAACAGCTTTTTCAATCAAAGGCACCCATAATTGTTTCCTTTTTGCCTGAAATTATTAAATTTTAACAATAAGTAATTGGGAGAACTATATAGGTATAGGTATATTATAGTAGAGTACATTTTTGAAAATGAGCCTGAAAGTTATTAGAGATTTTTTTCGTCAAAAAGCCCCAGTGCACGAAATTTAATCAATAACAGATACTGTGATGATTTATGGATTGACTTTAGATCTGTCGTATCGTAATCGTAAGTCCAATTACCACATTAGTGAGTCCATTTATAACAATAGCAATACCTATTATCACATTAGTGAGTCCATTTATAACAATAGAAATACCTATTATCACATTAGTGAGTCCATTTATAACAATAGAAATACCTATTATCACATTAGTGAGTCCATTTATAACGATAGAAATCCTATTATCACATAAGTGAGTCCAATCATCACAATAGTAAGCCCAATTTTAACAATAGTAAATTATCACATTAGTGAGTCCTTTATTACAAATGAGTCTAATTATAACAATTATGAGTCTACTTATCACAATAGCAAGTCCAATTTTAACAATAGTAAGTCCAATTTTAACAATAGTAAGTCCAATTATCACATTAGTGAGTCCATTTATAACAAGTGAGTCTAATTATAACAATTATGAGTCTACTTATCACAATAGCAAGCCCAATTTTAACAATAGCAAGTCCAATTATCACATCAGAGAGTGTAATTATAACAATTGTGAGTCGAAATATAATCACAATTTTAGCCCAAATATAACAATCATAATTTTAACCACGGCAATTATTGTTACCTGTGAATAAACCAAGTGTCCCTTCCGATTGCAAGGCAGTAGGTCGTCCAGGGTGACCGTCAGCCAGCGGCCATCTTTACATAACCTCAGCTGGTAGGCACCACGGGCTGGTTCAGCTCTCACCACCACGCTCCTGACGAGGGCGGACCTCTCCGCCAGCACAGCCAACGCCGATAGCAACCAACAGTTGCCTAGAACACCTGAAACCGAGGTTTACAGTTTTAAAAATCAGTAAATGAGTTACATAACCAAAAAATTTCATAACTAATAGAATTAGGTGGTGATAATGATAGAATTATTTTGCTGTAATCCGCTTCTGCTAAAAAATCTATGTAATGCTAAGTGTAGTACGCAAAAAACTTTCCTTTACGTCTTATCGCGGATTCGACTCCCGAGGACCAACATTTAAAAAAATATTGGTCCTTCGACTCTGGGTGAAAATATGTGTTTAAGTATTTATTTAAAATTATATGTAGGAATTCCTGAACGAAGACGTCAGTGAATGCAAGAGGAGAGAGGTACGGGGGAAGGGGTTTGACACTTGAGAGAAGGGATTGTAATGGCGGAACGGGTTGTAACGTGCGCGTTAGCTAATTATATTGTGAACCAGTAATAAACGATACAACGAGCCAGAGTTTCTAATTTCCATCCCACATATATATTAATATATTTAGCAGTTCCCCGATAACCCACAATAAAAATATTAAGATACTTAGTTAAGGGATGGACGATCGTGTCTAATTGTTTTATATATTTATTTATAATATTATATCTTATAAATGAACTTATGAAAGCGTATGAGACATACATACATACATACTTTTTCATTTATAATATGCAAGGATATGTACTTTTCAAGAAGGTTGGGTTAGTATTAATGAAACCCCAAGCTATAATTCAACTTGCATCCCCGTGCTTACATTCATCACATAAGACGGCTCGTACCTTTCTTCAGTTGAAGACATAACATTACGGATGAAGTTAAAGGATTAATAGGTTAATCTTTCTGAAACAAAACTATCGAGTAATCAACACAATACCCTGTGAGATGTCCGAAGGTCTAGGGTCCCTGAACACCACCCAGGGCAGCCGGGGGTCGGCGTCCACGTGGATGTGCTGGGGCCTGAGCCATCTGGCTGCAGCACCAGCACCACCCGTGGCCCCACCACCAGCCTCGCCTGACCCACTGTAGTATAGAGAGCGGGGCGCCGCCGGAAACGTTTCGTCCACGTACATCTCCCCTGACTGAATAAAGAAAAAGTGAAAAAACAACCTGTTACAATCCCACTGTGAATATCCCAATCCCAATGCGAAAGTGTTATAGCCTAGCGGTGAGACTGTGCGACCTCTAGAGACGACATAGGTTCAAACCCCGGGCAGGCACCAATGAGTTTTTCTATTAAAACTTATGTGTCTAATTGATATTTGCAATTTATCACACGCATTCAATGAAGGAAAACATTGTGAGGAAACCTGCATATCTCTAGAGAATTCTAGGGATATGTGTAACCTACCAATCCGCATTGGAGCAGCGTGATAGGTCCAACTCATCTCTCCAAAAACGGAGAGAGGAGGCCTGTTCCCAGCAGTGGGCATAGTAACAGGCCGTTACTTTTTACTTTTACTTTACAATCCCACAGCTATTATATGTATATAATATATAATAATAATAATAATAAATATGTATATACTAGCTGTGCCTGCGGCTTCAGTCTGTCATAAAAGACACAAAAAAGACTTTGTTTTATAATAAGTATAGATATAGATTTACCAGTTTTCGGTGACCATTAACACAAGCAAATATTAAGTTACTTCCGCAGTGTGGTATCCGGCTGAGTAGAATAGACCACCCTCATTTCTTATAGAGATATCGTAAAAAGCGACTAAGGTAAGTTGACGTCAGGCAGCCGGCGGCTTGTAAAATACCTAGCCAAATCACATCACAGCATGGGTAAAACATGTTGTGCCGACCCCACTTAGATTGGGATAAGGGCAGGAGAATTATGATGAATATTAAGTTACTTACCTTGGGGACGGAATAACGTGTAAGTGTTCTATATATTTATTTATTTGAATACAAGAAAGCATAAGACAACATACCGCAGAACTTTGTGCGAGCACCTCCTGCCACTGAGTCCAAGCGTGACTCTCCTCTCTGAGCCGCAGTATTTCCATCGGAGTACTCTCCTGTCTCTCCCCGTCCGAACCTTCCGCTGTACGAGATAAATATTTCAATGCAAGAGTAACATGTGTCAAGAAGATACATTTTTTCAAAATCCATACTAATGTTATAATTTTGAAAATCTGTCAAGTTTCACTTTTAATCCTCTAAGTTTTTGGTTGTTGTGGGAAATAAAATACTAGGTTTGCCCGTAGTTTCGCCCGCGTGGAAATCAGACTGTCACAATTTTTTGTCCCGAAAAAAAACTGTCCCGAATTGAAACTTTGAACATACCATAGTTATTGTGAGTTACCCATAAGAGATAGAGACATGCTGTCGCGGACTTTTTTGTGGTATTTTTTAGATCTACAATTCTCTGGTACGTTACTTTCGTGTATTTATGTTGGTTTACGCAACTCATGCGAGTAAAGCTGAGAGCAGGAGAGTTTATAAAAAGAGTTAGTAAATCTGTATGTCATAGGGTTCAAATACCCTTGATACTAATTCTCTGGAACATTCGGGTTGTTTACAAAGATTTATTTACGATCTCTCCAAGGTCATGCGAACTTTCGAGTACATTGTCGTCATCGGTTCGTTCTATATATAAGCAGACGTATCGTGTCGCTCGATGCTCAGTTTGCGAATAGCGATCAAGAGCGAATTACGAAATGAAAATAATAGTGACCTCAGCTTTCTTACCGGACAACTGACTGTACAGAGACTGTAAGTACTAAGTTTGTAGTGAAAAGCTGAATAAAGTGTTTTTAACGAGTCACCAGGTATTTTCATCCAAATCCACGAATCGTTGTACGTAACAATCTATACTCATTATGAAACAAAGTCCCGAAAAGCTGTTTGTATGTAATCGATTTTCTCAAAATCTACTGAACGGATTTTTGTACGGTTTTAACCAAAAGATAGTGCAATACTTCCGAATGGTTTAGGTAAATAGTACATATCGGTATTGTGCAAAATTGATAGAATAGATAAGAAGAGATCGCGCAGTTGTTAAAAAACTTGCTTGCTGGGAGCTTTAGTCGCGTGCGCTGCGTAAACCAGCAGAGATACGATAAAGTAATGTAGAAGAGAGTTGTAGATCTATAAAAATACTACAGAAAAGTCCGCGATAACTCACAATAACTACTTTTATGTTCAAAATTTCAATTTGGATTTTTTTTTGTGACAACTGATTCCCACGCGGGCGAAACCGCTGGCACAGCTAGTGTACATATAAATGTCTCACGCGAGTCGTCGTCGTCCAGGTTGTGCTGGTCCTTCATATCTCTGGAGAATAGAACTGTAACCTACCATTCCACATCGGAGCAGCGTGGTAGGTCTTAGCTCCAACCCTTTCCTCCAGAAACGGAGAGAAGGTCTATAACCAGCAGTGAGATGTTACCAGGACATGAGATCGGTTATACACGGACAGCTTGAATCAGTCAGGATGGACTAACTCAAGCTGCAACTGCACAGTGAACTTCAGACGTATGTACGTCAATACACGAACTGTTCGTGTATTGACGTTACTTTATTCTTTTTCTAAATGTTCGTCTCAATTGAGCCGTCATCCAGGCTGGACTGGTCCTGCATATATCTGGATCGTTCTGGGGATATCGGTATTCTACTAATTCACTTTGGAGCAGCGTGGTAGGTCTTAGCTCCAACCCTTCTCTCCAGAAACTGAGAGAGGAGGTCTATACGCAGCAGTGGGATAGTAACGGGCTGTTAATTACTTTACTTTTATTACTATTATTATACACATTATTCATTTATGATGGATAAATCCTTTCATGAAATGGTTCCAACATTACGTCCACAAGATTGCGAACTAATGCGAGAAAGAGATCTCTTTCTGTCTTCTGACTCTCTAATCATCGCATGCTCTCAGCAATTACTTTACCCTTTTTTCTACATGTTAGACTCACGTGAGTCGTCGTCGTCCAGGCTGGGTTGGTCCTGCATATATCTGGATAATTCAGGGGATATCTGTAACATACCAATCCGCTTCGGAGCAGCGTGGTAGTACTCAGCTCAAATCCTTCTCTCCAGAAACGGAGAAAGGAGGCTTATATGCAAGTGAGATAGTAACAGGTCGTTACTTTACTCTTTTTCTACATGTTAGACTCACGTGAGTCGTCGTCGTCCAGGCTGGGCTGGTCCTGCATATATCTGTATAATTCTGGGGATATCTGCAACCTACCAATCCGCTTCGGAGCAGCGTGGTAGTATTCAGCTCAAATCCTTCTCTCCAGAAACGAAGAAAGGAGGCTTATATGCAAGTGAGATAGTAACAGGTCGTTACTTTACTCTTTTTCTACATGTTAGACTCACGTGAGTCGTCGTCGTCCAGGCTGGGCTGATCCTGCATATATCTGGAGAATACCGGGGATATGTGTAACCTACCAATCCGCATCGCAGCAGCGTGGTAGGTCTTAGCTCCAATCCTTCTCTCCAGAAACGGAGAGAGGAGGCCTATTCCCAGCAGTGGGATAGTAACAGGCCTTCAATTTACTCTTCAAATTTCTTCTACAAAATTCAAAATTTAAGTGTCGTTGTGAGTGTAGTATGCCGAACAATCCGTGACGCACCGATAAAAAGAACGAGACGGAGGGTAGTTAGATACTGCCCCTAACATCTCAGCTTGAAGTACCGCCTACCTGCAGTTCCGTCGTGACCACGATCCATGCAACTGGGTCGAAATATCGTTAATCATCGAAAAATCATTAATTTACTCCTTTTCTACGTGTTAGACTCACGTGAGTCGTCGTCGTCCAGGCTGGGCTGGTCGGGCGCGGCCGGCAGCAGCCTGGCCCGCGGCGACTGGCACATGTCGCAAGCGAGCGCTGAACCCGTGTTCACGAACGTGCACTCCGAGCACGGCCACTCGCACACCTCCGACCTGAGGGTCACAATTTACAAGCATATCAAATTCAAAATATTCTCTATTCAATTGGACTGTTTTAAGTACTTTTGATCTAGTAAAGTAGTAAAGTAATGGCCTGTTAATATCCCACTGCTGGGAATAGGCCTCCTCTCTCCGTTTCTGGAGAGAAGGGTTGGAGCTAAGACCTACCACGCTGCTCCAATGCGGAATGGTAGGTTACACATATCAAGAGAACTCTCTAGAGATATGCAGGTTTCCTTACGATGTTTTCCTTCACCGAAAAGCGTGTGATAAATTGCAATTACAAATTAGACACATGAGTTTTAATAGAAAAACGTCTCTAGAGAGTCGCACGGTCTCACCGCTGGGCTATCACAGTAAGTTGTGATGAGGAAACCTGCATATCTCTAGAGAATTCTGGAGATATGTGTAACCTACCAATCCGCATTGGAGAAGCGTGGTAGGTCTTAACTCCAATCCTTCTCTCCAGAAACGGAGAGAGGAGGCCTATTCCCAGCAGTGGGATTGTAACATGCACATTGTTACAAAAATTGTGTTTTTACTAATTCTGCATGTATCGGGTATGAAAAAACGGATAGTCCACTATACATTTAGCACTATATATATTTTCTATTTACTGTATCGCGGATTATAGCAAAATAATTTTATTATTACTTTGACATCGTGTGACAGTGATTCTTGACTGTATGAGGAATTTTAAAAATCCGCAATGCACGATGACAATTCAAAAACGTATTGAACAACACCATGTCACTTACTTCTGCTCAGGCGGTGGGGTCTTGTGTCTCGAGGCTGCCCGCCGTGCCGCCGGCGTGTGGCGTGACGGGCTCCTTCCGACTGGGCAATTTTCACATGATTTTGGAAATCAAAAATTGTAAGATAACAAAACTGAATTAACATTATAATGCTTAGTTTTCAGTAGAAAGTTTATTACAAATAACAAAAAAATCATTTATTATGTATGAATTAGACATCTGTATACATAATGAATGAATATGTGAATTTTGATTTTTTTACTATCCATACTAATTGGATACACGGGAATTGTTGATAGGTGGCTATATTTATGCCACCTAATACTTTCGTACAGAATTGAAAACACTTTAAATGATTGCAAGCACTATATTTTTGCAAACGCAGCGCGCAAAAAAAGGGTGTGGTGTTCAATTTGGTCGCAACGATCTTCAATTGACCTTTGTGTTAGTAATGAGGTAGGGCTAAACTCCTGCATTTCTTTATTTGTGTACACTTATATTATAAATCCAAAAGTCCATCTGTCTTTCTGTCTGTTATATTAAGCTACTGCATAGCTTCTATCGCGGGTCTTGAGTGTGGAGACCGAATCCAGAAATTCCATAACGAAAAAACCTAAAACCCCCCACTCCTACCGGCACAGCGGTGATACTTTTTAGTAACGATCTGTGCGCCCCGGGGTGCGCACGCCAGTTGACGAACACAGCAGTGATACTTTTTAGTAACGATCTGTGCGCCCCGGGGTGCGCACGCCAGTTCACGAACACAGCGGTGATACTTTTTAGTAACGATCTGTGCGCCCCGGGGTGCGCACGGCAGTTGACGAACACAACGGTGATACTTTTTAGTAGCGATACTACTTACTACTACTGTGCGCCCCGGGGTGCGCACGCCAGTTGACGGGTTAATGACCTTTTGAAATATCACGCTTGTCTCTTTAGTTCAGCAACCCGCCTTTAGGTGGTATTGGTTGTATTGGAAAACTACCGTTAAAACCGACACGTATTGAAAGATAATAAAAATATTTTGAACAATATTAACATCTCATTTATTTATTTATTTATTTATGTACCAGGGTTAGGGGTACCTCCAGTCCTAGAGGTACACGGGTATGCGAACCCGGCCTCCTGAGCTACTACTGCCTTTCCCTTACCTTCCAGGTAGTAGTATCCCTCAAATCCCAATTCTTTTAATAACTTTCTTATATCCTGTCCCATAGTGACCCATCCCAACTTCCCCCTCCCAGAATGCCGTGTATCCGGCACCGCTGTCCTACCGGGAAAAGTAGGCCTCAATAATTCCCGAGGAGGGTTGACGTCAGGCAGGCGGCCGGTCATAAAATACTTGCCAAATCCATATACAACATGGTTACTGGGATAAAAGATGATAGTAAAAATGTTAGGGCGTTCCCCAGAGGCGACGCGCAGGCGCAGCACCCGGCGCCTGTGGGAAATGGACAAGGGTTGTCGCATCAGGGACGGGTGCGACGTAAGACGCGAGTCCATAGAGATGTGCGAATGAGGATAGCTAGTTGGAATGTAGGTACGATGAATGGAAGAGGAAGAGAGTTAGCTGATATATTAGAAAGGAGACGAATAAATGTTGCGTGTTTGCAAGAGACGAAGTGGAAGGGAACGAAAGCAAGAGAAATTGGAGCGGGTTATAAATTTTATTATAGTGGAAGTGATGGCAAGAAAAATGGAGTGGGTGTAGTGTTGGATAAAGAGTTGAAAAAATGTGTGATGGATGTTAAGAGAGCAAATGATCGAATAATAGTGGTTAAAATAATGAAAGGTGACTTAATTATAAATATAATCAGTGTATATGCGCCGCAGGCTGGTTGTGATGATGTAGTGAAAGAGAAGTTTTGGAAGGATTTTGACTTGATTATGATGGCTATCCCTCAGAGTGAGGAGATTTTTGTTGGAGGTGATTTTAATGGGCATGTAGGTAGGCTGAATGGAGGTTATGAGAGAGTGCATGGGGGTTGGGGGTTTGGTACGCGTAACCTTGAGGGAGAAACACTAATGGAAGCTGCTTGTGCTTTTGATCTGGCAATAGTCAATACATTTTTTCAAAAAAATGACCAACATCTTGTAACCTACAAAAGCGGCAGTCACAGCACCCAGATTGATTACTTCCTTCTAAGGAGGAGTAATTTGTTGGAGGCTAAGGACTGTAAAGTCATTCCTGGCGAACCATTAGTGACCCAACACAGGCTACTTTTACTGGAGGTTAAACTTCCAGTAAAAGTAGAAAGATACAAGCCAAGGCCTCCACCCAAGATTAAGTGGTATATGCTTGAAAAAGAGGAATATGGAAGAGAATTTAAAAGCAGAGTTGTAGATAAAATGAATGATATGAAGGATAAAATGCACGAAAAGTCGATAGACGAATGTTGGAATGAAATAGCATTATGTTTGAAGAGTACCGCAAAAGACATGCTTGGTGAGACTAAAGGGAAAGGTAAGATAGATAAAGATGTGTGGTGGTGGAATGATGATGTAAAACAGGCTTTGAAAGAAAAGAAGGATGCATTTAGAGATTGGACTAGTGTAGGTGTTAATGATAATGAATTGAGAGAGGTTAAGAGAAAGGTGTATATTGAGAAAAAGAAGATAGGAAAGAAAGCAGTCGCTATCGCGAAAGGCAAAGTACAGAGTAAACTATACAGTACTCTGGAAACCCCTCAAGGACAAAAAGCTCTATATCGGATAGTGAACGTCAGAAAGAGGAATGAAAAGGATATTATGCATGTAAAATGTGTAAAAGATGACCAAGGAAAGATTTTAACAAATGATGAAGATATAAAAGGACGTTGGAAGGATTATTTTAAAAAATTAATGAATGAAGAGAATGATATGAACAGAAAGTTAGAAAATTTACCTATTAATTTAGGTATAGTGAGAGAAGTGAATGAAGATGAAGTTAGAATAGCAGTGCAGGGTATGAAAAGTGGGAAAGCGATTGGGCCAGATGGCATACCGGCTGAAGCGTGGAAGTGCTTGAAAGGGGATGGATGGAAGTGGCTGACTTTATTCTTTAACAAGTTGTTACACGAAGAAGCAATCCCAGAAGAGTGGTCAACCAGTACGCTGGTACCTATTTTCAAGAATAAGGGGGATGTGCAAGAATGTAACAACTATCGAGGGATAAAGCTCATGTCACATAGTATGAAAATTTGGGAAAAAGTAATAGAGCGAAGAATGAGAGAAGAGTGTACGATAACCCAGAACCAGTTCGGTTTTATGCCAGGGCGGAGCACGACGGACGCTATTTTCGCCTTACGCCAACTATGTGAAAAATATCGACATGCGCGTAAGGACCTGCACATGGTTTTTATCGACTTAGAGAAAGCGTACGATCGTGTTCCCCGTGAAGTTCTGTGGTGGATTTTGAAAGAAAAGAGCCTGCCTGGGAAGTATGTACGTATTGTATATTCCATGTATGCCAGAGCTAGTACTCATGTCCGGTCTGAAGCCGGAGTGACTGACAATTTCGATGTGTCTGTAGGCCTACACCAGGGATCGGCTTTAAGTCCCTTTTTATTCCTCTTAGTGATGGATGCACTTACTGCTGATATTCAAGAGGAAGCTCCTTGGTGTATGCTATTTGCCGACGATATCGTGATTGTCGGTGAAAATGCAGCTGAGGTTCAGAGCAGATTTGTGAAATGGCAAGAAAAATTGGAGAGTTTTGGTTTAAAGATCAACCTGACCAAAACTGAACACATGCAGTGTAATTTCAGTGGTACCTCCAATTTTTCTCCAATAACCTTAAATGGTGTTGTTTTGCCAGTCTGCTCCGACTTCCGGTACCTTGGCTCGCTTCTACAGGAAAACGGTGAAATTGATCGCGATGTGAGGAATAGAATGAATGCAGGATGGATGAAGTGGCGACAGGTCTCAGGGACAGTATGTGACCCCCGAATGCCCCTTAAACTTAAAGGGAAAATTTATAAATCGGTCATAAGACCTGTCGTAATGTATGGATCAGAAAGTTGGGCAATGAAGAAGATGGATGAAAGAAGAGTGCATGCAAATGAGATGAGAATGTTAAGGTGGATGTGTGGTGTGACAAGATTAGATAAAATAAGAAATGATTATATAAGGGGAAGTATGAAAGTTGCGCCCATTGTAGAAAAGATGAGAGGTGCAAGATTGGGATGGTATGGACATGTAATGAGGAGGGATGAAAATCATGTGACTAAACGAGTGTTGGATATGAATGTGGATGGATATGTGACTAGAGGGAGGCCTAAAAAGAGATGGTTGGAATGTGTGAAGTATGACATGCATATAAAAGGAGTAGCGCCAGAGTTGACGAATGATAGAAGAGAATGGAAGAGGAAAACATGTTGTACCGACCCCACTTAGAGTGGGATAAGGGTAGGAGAAAGAAGATTTATTTATGTACCAAAATTAAAATATATAAGAGAATACAGGTAAAGAAAACAAGTACAAAGGATTACTTATCTCTATAAGAGATCTCTGCCAGCGACCCTTGGTGGTTTGAAAGTAAGTGAAAACGTAGTATAGGTACATTAATAGTAAAAGATAAATTATTAAAAACACTATAAAACAATTATAAATTAAATTTGGATAAACTTACTTTCTTATAATCATAAAATAGAATACATATATATAATACAAGATAATACACTAATACTAATACAAAATATAATAAACCTACATAGATATAAGTTATGACAGCGAGGAAAGGTAGTGCTGCTTTAGCCTAAGTTTGAAAAGTTGCTTATTAGATATTACAGAAATTTGCATGCATACAACATAGTATATCGTTCTTCAATCGGTCAACAAACCTGCTGCCCCGTGGTTGGCCTCAGTTGAAGATCCCGGAACACCGTGCTTCGGGACCGGTGGGGTTTTGCACGCCAGACAAAGATTGGCTGACATTGGGTTCCGTAGAGTACACGAACTGCACGACCTAATGGTGAAAGATGATTTGAACCTCATTTCCCGAGATTAATCTTTGCTGAAACTACTTTGCTATAATCCGCGTTTGTCGCTGGTTCGTGTCCGGCTCGAAGGACCATGAATAAATTCCATAAGCATGAATAACTGTCAATACAATAAAATAAAAAGAGCCAGCCAGCCAGCCAGCCAGCTTTAACATTGCTAGCAATAGTGAGTCTTAAACAGTTACAGAATGTTATTAAAAAAAGTAAAGTAGCGGGGATCAGGCCTCCTCTCTCCGTTTCTGGAGAGAATGGTTGGAGCTAAGACCTACCACGCTGCTCCAATGCGGATTGGTAGGTTACACATATTGTTAGAATTGCCTAGAGATGCATGTTTCCTCATGATAATAAACGGGTGACGGACGACTGGTAGATATACTACATATATAAGTTTGAATACATACTTAAATACACACCCAGGCTCGAAGAACCGACATTTTGTTTGTAGAAAATGTTGGCCCTCAGCGGGAATCGAACCCGCGACCCGCGGAGCTGAAGGCCAGTCAATGATGTTTTCATTTACCGAAACGCGTGTGATAAATTGTTGATATCAATTAGAGACATAAGAGTTATATTAAAATTAAAGCACATCCTTTCTGTCTTTAGAGACTTTTATTAACATTATAACACGTGGTTTTGCCATTTTTGCAAATTTATATATAATAATAGAACTCTTCAATGAGATACTGATTCTCAAATTCAAAATATTCTTTATTCAAGTAAACTCGTAAACAAGTGCTTTTGAATCGTCAACATCTACTGCTGGTTCGGAAAGCTGTTCCTGCCGAGAAGAACCAGCAAGAAACTCGGCGGTTGCTCTTTTCAAAGAATAATTCTTATTACTAGTTACATATAGTTATTAATGTCTTGTACAGGGTCGAAGAGTAGCTATATCTACGCATTCTTATCGTCTAAGTAATCCTCAATAGTATAGGGTTTCTGTATTAGCCTTTTTTAAATAGTGTTTTCAAACTGCTGTAATGGTAAAGTCGATTGGGGAATTTTATTATAGAATCTTGAATACCCGAACCCAGAAACGACGTATGTATTTTTGCAAGGCGCAAAGCAGAAACCGCAAGTTTATTTCGGTTCCTACTTTGTCTATTATATACATCGCCAATCTTTTATAATCATGTATATTCTTATGTACAAAAATTAAATTGCCAAAAATATACTGTGAAGCCAATGTAAGAATACCTGATTCCTTGAACTTCTCTCGCCAATTTTGATTACCACGTTTGGCTCTTTTTTGGAATACAATTTTTTTTTCAATGTCCGCGCATTTACTCCATAACAATATTCCGTGAGACAAATTGCTATTTAAGTAAGCAATATAAACAAGTTAGCTGTTTCAACATCTGTAACTGCTCTCGCTGAACTGAGTTTCCCAGCGAGATTTGCTATGTAACACATCACAAGAAATGAAGTTCTAGGACAAGTACTAAGATAACCGTATGAAATTACTAAAAAGTACAATAATTAGTACAAGGCCTGGGAGTTTCCCTATAGTAAAATCAGAACTGCTATTGCTAAACAATATATTATATTTACTGGTCACTACGCCAACGGGCTAGTTACGGGTTTGTGTGAGTAAACAAGACATGGAATAATGTTATGGGGTAAATGCGCTGATATTGAGAAAATTTTTGTATTGCAAAAAAGAGCCATACGTGGTATTTATAATTTGAGTCCGCGTGAGTCCCTGCGAGAGAAGTTTAAGGAAACAGGTATTCTTACGTTAGCTTCACAGTATATTTTTAGCAATTTGATTTTTGTGCATAAAAATATACATAATTATAAAAAGATTGGCGATGTATATAATAGACAAAGTAGGAACCGACATAAGCTTGCGGCTCCTGCTTTGCGCCTTGTAAGAGTACGTAAGTCGTTTGTGGGTTTGGGTATAAGATTCTATAACAAAATTCCACAATCAATTTTAACTTTGCCATTACGGCAATTTAAAAATACTGTTAAAAAGAGGCTGATACAGAAAGCCTATTATAACGTGGAGGCTTACATTGATGATAAGAATGCGTGGATATAGCTGCTCTTTGACCTTGTGCAGGATAGCTATGACAAAATGTATTAAGAATCTTCTTTTTTAAAAAAGCTCCACCGAGTTTCTTGCTGGCTCTTCTCGGTAGGACGGCTTTCCGAACCAGCAATAGAGTCGACGATTCAAAAGCACTTGTTGTAAACAAGTTTATTTGAATAAAGAATATTTTGAATTTGAATTTGAAATTTGAATGAGAAGAAAAAAAGCCATACTGACCAATGTGCATTTGTCGAGGGTTTGGAGCCAGCGCAGGCCGCGCAGGCTGTTGCCCCGGGCTCGTTGACCAGGGTACAGCGTCCGCAGGTCCAAGTGGCTGGATCAGCACTTGGCGCCGGCGTACACTCTGATAATATTACAATTATTCTGTATCTTGTTTTTTAACCGGTTACGTCATGCTGGAGATAGGTTTCCTTAAGGGATCTCAACACCACATAATTTTGTGCCGCTTGGATCCAGCAGCTAACCGCGACCCTTTTGGGGTCATCAGTTCACCTCGTTAGGTAGCTGCATCAGTACTTGGCGCCAGAGTACACTCTGATAATATTATAATTATTCTGTATCTTCTTCTTTCAACCGGTTACGTCATGCTTTACATAGATCTCCTTAAGGGATCTCAACACCACATAATTTTGTGCCGCTTGGATCCAGCAGCTACCCGCGACCCTTTTGAGGTCATCAGTTCACCTCGTTGGGTAGCTGCATCAGCACTTGGCGCCAGCGTACACTCTGATAATATTACAATTATTCTGTATCTTCTTTTTCAACCGGTTACGTCAATCTTGACATAGGTCTCCTTAAAGGATCTTAACACCACATAATTTTGTGCCGCTTGGATCCAGCAGCTACCCGCGACCTTTTTGAGGTCGTCAGTTCACCTCGTTGGGTAGCTGCTTCAGCATTTAGCGCCAGCGTACACTCTGATTTTTTTTTCCAGTTTTAAGAGGTACTCTGTGTAATGTTTTCCGTACCACTGCCGAGAAACGCCCAACTTGTGGCCAAACTCGTCACAGGGCAGGGGTGACGGCTTCCGCTATTGGATACGTCTACCACCACCCCGCACGTACACTCTGATAGTAAAGTAAAGTAGTGGCCCGTTACAATCCCACAGCTGGGAGTAGGCCTCCTCTCTCCGTTTTTAGAGAGAAGGGTTGGAGCTAAGACCTACCACGCTGCTCCAATGCGGATTGGTAGGTTACAGGTCAACAGAATTTTCAAGAGATATGCACCTGCATTCCTCGCGATATTTTCCTTCACCGAAAAGCGTGTGATAAATTGCAATTATCAATTAGACACATGAGTTTTATTGAGAAAAATTCATTGGTGCCTGCCCGGGTCCGAACTCGTGTTCCCCTCGAAAGAGTGGCACGGTCTCACCGCTGGGCTATCACAGCTCACACTCTCACTTACACTCTGATAATATCACAATTATTCGGTATCTTCTTCTTTTAACCGGTTACGTCATGCTTGACATAGGTCTCCTTGAGGGATCTCCACACGATATGATCGTGTGCCCCTTGGATTCAGCGACTCCCCGTGGCCCTTTTGAGGTTGTCAGTCCACCTCGTTGGGGGTCTATCGGACGATCGGTGACAGGGAGCTCTATAATTGGTTTCTGGCGTCGCGGGGAGTTCGTTATCCATCGGCTGCACTCGTAATACGCACGATAGCAGCGACCTTTTGTAATTGCCCTTTACTTCTTCCTTTTCAACGGATGGACGTCCACTGCTGGACATAGATCTCCTTAAGGGATCTCGAAATCCCCCGATCTTGTGCCGCTTGCATCCAGCGGCTACACGTGACCCTTTTGAGGTCATCAGTCAACCTCGTTGGGAGTCTACCGACGCTGCGTTTTTCGTTGCGGGGTCGCCATTCCAGCAAATTAGGACACCAACGCCCATTGGTTCTAGATATCACGTGCCCCGCCCATTGCCATTGAGTTATGTCGGTGACTCTGGTTCTTCTATGGATAACCTCATTTCTGATTTGATCGCGTAGAGATACACCAAGCATAGCTCGTTTTATCACCTTCTGGGTGACTCTGGGCATTTTTGAGAGGCCCATAGTCAGCGACCACGTCTCAGATCCGTAGGTCGTCACTGGCAACACGCACTGTTTGAAGACATTGGTCTTCCAGCATTGAGATTATTCTGTAAGTATAGTACCCGGCATTAAATAATGCACATCGATGTTTAGAACGAAACAGCCGGCCAGTTCGGTTTCGTAGAGCGCTGTCACTGTCACTCAGTTAGTATGTGACGTTTCGCACGGGTTCGTCAGTCTGTGCGACAGATAATGCTCTATGAAGCAGAATCTAGCCGATTTCTCTCTCTAAACCTCGATTCGCATTATTTTTTGCCGCGTACTATAAGTAAAATGCTAATGTATGTAAAATGTGATGTATGATCGTGATGTATTTCTAATTACTTTTTTGAATTTGTGTAATAGAAAGTCGTTATTCCTTGATTCTCTTTTAATACCTTCTGTCCCTTTTAATCATACAGAAAGTACATCGGAAAATGGGAATAACGAAAATAAACTAAAAGTAACGTTAATATAATTTCGCTATAATTCGCGATTGAAAAAAAGTAAAAGGGGACGTATGGGCCCAATTGTTATAGGTTGAGGTATGGCTTGAAAAAAGCTGTATTTGATTTCAAATTACACAAAAATATCAGAATTGTCAATGTGGAAATTAAAATATCTTGAAAAATATGTTTGGCACAAATAAAAATAAGATATCAATTACAGTAAACGAATAGTCAAAAATAGAACAACAATGGCGTTACCGGTGGTAGCTTCATTGAAATCTAATTGATTCTAAACGATCCAAAAGTAGAAAGGTAAATTATTTTCATTGGATTTGATATATAAACTTACCAACAGCAAATAACAGTTCGTCACTGTTCAGGTCGTGGTCCAGAGACGCTATCGGCACTGTTAGCTTCTTTGGAGGTTCGTTGCGATTCACCTCCGGTTTGGGACCACTTGCTTCTGACCCTGAGTTATTCCTGTAACAGGGATTTATGAGATATCTTGGTTATTTTGTCCCATTCCTTGTTCTTTTTGATTAATGACGTCATTGCTTCCGCCGTGTCGTATCCAGCTGAGTAGAATAGACCACCCTCTTCCTTACCGACGGAATCGTAAAATACGACTAAGGTAAGTTGACGTCAGGCAGGCGGCCGATCCTAAAATACGTAGGCCAAATCATTGGCAACGTGTTTGTAACATGTTGTGCAGATCCCACTTAGAGTGGGATAAAGGCAGGCGTGATTGCTCTATTCTTAAGCCAGATTCTTTAAGGTTGAAATATCAGGTTGCATCTAGGTTTTGCATGGACATGTAGCATTCATGAGAAATTAAACAAGAATTAAGTATGTGAAACCAATAAGGGGTATTTTATTAGAATATCGGACATTTCTGGTGGTGGAAAGGGCTTTGATTCTCAGTTTTCTCTTGAGGGAGGCAGAAAAAATATAGATAGATTGTGTGAAGAATGATATTCATAAAAAAGAAGTAGAGCCAGAGTTAACGAATGACAGAAGATAATGACATATATTGAACGAACGAACGAACATGCGAAAAGAGTTCGTAATGCATATGTCATAAAGTTCAAATTGGACGTAGAGTTTAAGATAGTGTGAAAGGATTCGTAAACTATGTCATAGGGTTAAAATTCGCTTAATGCTTAATCTAAGGAACATTCGGCGTGTTTATGAAAACATGTTTACAAAAGACTTGTTTACGATCTTTCCAAGGTCTCGCGAATGTTCTCGAAATCGGTTCGTTCGATATATAAGCAGACGTATCGTGCGCCTCTACATTCAGTTTGCAAATAGCGATAAGTGAAATTGTAGTGACCTTGGCATTCTTATTAGCCAACGGACTGAATAGAGACTGCAAGTAGTAAGTTTGTAGTAAAAAGTTGAATAAAGTGTTTTTAACGAGTCACCAGGTATTTACATTACAGGTACATTTCATCCAAATCCACGAACCCCTGTACGTAACAATATGATGCCGATAACTAGAGTAGGAGAATGATGATTACATACAGGTAAATAGAGACATGCTAGCATTAATTCCAACAAGGATTCACATCTAGTCGGATCTTACCTGCTCCTAGGCTGCTCTCTTTCAGGGGGTGGAGCCAAGGTGACAGCATGGGGAGGGCGTGCACTCCGGCATACGTCACACCGTGCACCCCATGCGTTGTAAGCGAACCAGCACTCGCTACATTGCCACATACGCGCGGTTCCACTCGTTTCACGCCTTCGAAGCACAATTTTTATATACGTACCACATCACTCCAGTATACATTTAAAAAATCAGCTAGTTCGATGAAATACTTAAGCCACAAAACATTATTTTTCGTTTTGACCTCATGATGAATAATGCTAATAGTTCTCGCCAAAAAGGGACTATGACCGATTACAAATGACAGACACTCAATTCAAAATAAACCTTTTTGTTGAATTATTAGGTCCTCGCTCTAGGCCACTGCTGCTTCAGGACAACGCTAGACCACACACTGCACAACAGACGGCTACCAAATCAGAGGAGCTTCAATTAGAATGTCTTAGACATCCACCGTACTCTCCGGACCTTGCTCCAACAGATTACCATTTTTTTCGCAATTTGGATAACTACTTGCAAGGAAAAAAATTCAACTCCGATGGGGCATTCCAAACCGCCTGCAAAGATTTTATTGATTCCCGCCCGAATGGTTTTTTTAGTAAGGGGATCAATGAACTACCTATGAGATGGCAAAAGTGCATACATAGCAATGGTACTTTAATTAATTAAATATATTTCATTAAAAAAAAAACGACTTTATGTTCCTCCCATAGAAAACGCCAATTTCATATGTAAGGACCTAATATATGATTTATACTTGTAAAATAGGTCATGTGAAGGATAAAACCTTGGCCTAGAGACAGATATATTAAAAAAAGGTTTCACAATATAAAAAATCTTAACACTTACGAATTCTGAAGTGCGATACAAGGCACTTTCGACGGATCGCGAGGATTGTGGCACACTTTGCCAACAGAGGGTAGCATGTTATAAACAACTTTTGCAGGCTCTTTACCCGACGCACCGATGTGAGAGGTCCTTATGTTACCTTCACCAACCGGAGATATGCAATTCTCAGCACCCAACAACTCATCTATTCTCGCATAATCTCCATCGCCCATATCGTTCGAATACAAAACTTCATTTTGCGAATTGCTCATAACAGTTTTAGTATCCTGTACTGAGACATACGAATATCTCGTGCCATTGTTATTGACTTGCAATTGGAGATTCAAATCCTTATATTTGCCTTTATTGGGTAACGCGTAAATGACCCCTTCGGCGTTCGTGTCCCAGCTGCATTCCTTATCAATCAATTCAGCTGATTCCTCTTTTTTATCAGGATCCCTTGTCTCTTCAGGCTTCAAGGTGCCGCAGTAGCTCGCTAGCGATCTCTGGTAATCGTTCAGACTCCGTCTGCTGGATATAACCTTTCCGACCGGCCGATTCTCGCTATTCTGTTCCGAAAAGGACCGGCGATATGTCGGCCGCGTTTCTGGGGAGTTCTGCGCGCTTATTGACCTTTGGAAGGGATCTCCGGAATTGGTGGATTGCGGCCAATCAGGAACGGTGATCATGATACCGCCAGACGATGGCAACGAGGTTGCACCATCTTTCCCGCTTAACGTCTCGTGTCTGCCTAAAGTGGTAACACTGAGACCTCGCGTGTTAGAGATTCGCGATAGAGGCGATATTCTCGGTGACAGACAGGCCTCGCAATGCGTTCTAATACCAGAATTTTCGAGAGTACATTTACTGCAGGCCCACTTCTTCAAATGAAGCGCCCTACTCTGTTCCCTTTGATACTCTTTAACATAATTAAGCTCCCAATTCGATTTGCTCTCGTTACACTTTTTAGGACGTCTCGTTACCGTGTGGAGACTCCTCAGGAAGGACTCTCTTGGATTACACGAGGACGTGCCGTATCTTTCTGCGACCAGCAAACTAGTTGGTCTATTTATAGTGGCCCTAGTTTCATCGACGTTCCACCATTTCTGCTGTGAATTGATCACTGAGCCATGTGATAAAGACCGCGTGACCCCATGAGCTTGGTCGGAGACCTGCGTTGGTGACAAACGTAATGATTGCACGTCGAGATTCAGAGGGCGACCGCCGGAATAACTTGACGAAGGTTTGTAAGATGGGACCGCTAGTGTGTTGGATCTTATCATACTGTGGTCTGTAAGGAAAATCATTGAATTAGTATATTTAAAGTGATACAAAACAAATATTTAACATTACGATTATGAACTCGCCTTGATCAGACTTATCCTTGTCAGTCATCCCTGAAGATTGCTCCTCATCATCAGACAATCTGTAATTGAAGATTGAAAAATATATATAGTCTTATATTTGGTCATAATTAAACTAGGCAATAACCTAGTTTAGTAGGCAGTAAGGCCGATCGATTAGTTATTGAATTGAATTGGGAGTTGCAACTGACCTTAGGTTAAGTCGATCTTTGGCACACACAGGAGGCGAAGCCAAATTGGGAGTGTTGCAACTGATCTTAGGTTAAGTAGATCTTTGGCACACACAGGTGGCGAAAGCCAAATTGGCAGTGTTGCAACTGATCTTAGGTTAAGTGGATCTTTCGCACACACAGGAGGCGAAGCCAAATTGGGAGTGTTGCAACTGATCTTAGGTTAAGTGGATCTTCGGCACACACAGGAGGCGAAGCCAAATTGGGAGTGTTGCAACTGATCTTAGGTTAAGTGGATCTTTCGCACACACAGGAGGCGAAGCCAAATTGGGAGTGTTGCAACTGATCTTAGGTTAAGTGGATCTATGGCACACACAGGAGGCGAAGCCAAATTGGCAGTGTTGCAACTGATCTTAGGTTAAGTGGATCTTTCGCACACACAAGAGGAGAAGCCAAATTGGGAGTGTTGCAACTGATCTTACGTTAAGTGGATCTTTGGCACACACAGGAGGCGAAGCCAAATTGAGTGTTGCAACTGATCTTACGTTAAGTGGATCTTTGGCACACACAGGAGGTGAAAGCCAAATTTGGAGTGTTGCAACTGATCTTAGGATAAGTAAGTGGGTCTTTTGCACACATAGGAGACGAAAGCCACATTGGGAGTGTTGCAACTGATCTAAGGTTAAGTGGATCTTTGGCAGACACAGGAGGCGAAAGCCAAATTGGGAGTGTTGCAACTGATCTTAGGTTAAGTGGATCTTTGGCAGACACAGGAAGCGAAAGCCAAATTGGGAGTGTTGCAACTGATCTTAGGTTAAGTGGATCTTTTGCTCACACATGAGGCGTTAAGCCAAATTGAAAGTGTTATAACTGATCTTAGGTTAAGTTGGATTACTTTTTGAATATTCCAAATTGTCTTCTAAAAAACGAGGTTAATCTATAACACATTAGTTACATCTATTGGGTCTTGATAACACTGTAAACTCGTCGGACCTGTAAACAGGGGCATGTGGTGCGATTTTGTCGCAAGCCGCACAACGCCACGACGCTGAGACGTTCCGCAGACCGCAGCTGCACCGCCAAGCGCGGCTCGCCAGCGGTGCGGAACCCACGCACGACCATCCACTGGGCCAGAAAATAAAGAAAAAATAAATAAATAACAGGAAAGTCCAATAATAATATTAATGATAGAGCCTTTATTTGTTCCACAACTTATGAACAGGTTTTTTTTCTTAGATTGTTGTTAGTAATGTTACTTATTGTTCCTTAATCTAAGTTAGTATTATTTGTCGTGGACCCCTTTCTCGGGTTGCCACGTGGTGCTCTTTTTGGCAATGTTTACCTAATTTTGCCCAGCAGTTTCTTTAATGTCGTCGGATCATGTATCATGTTGGAAAGACCAATTGTTCAATATAAAATAATTTCTATTAATGTGTAATCCTAAGCCTAGAGAGATGCTCTAGGCGAGTGGTTCCCAACCTTTCTTCTGGCATACCCCAACTTACGTTGCCACGCTTTTCTATAAACTCTTATGTCCCCCTGTTGCATACATAACTTGTAATATTAAAAAATTGAATTGTTCACTAAAGTAACTTAAACGATATGTTAAATTGACTTTATACTTGACTAGCTCATTCTCCCATTTACCGTAACGTTCATTCTGAAGATTGACTGATAATTTCATTAAAATCGGTCCACCGTTTCGGAGTCTATATAAGATATACAGACAAACATTCATTTTTATACATTAAGATAACTAGCTGTCCGGCCACACGTTGCTGTGGCTCAGTCTGGTTTCGACATCCCATCGAAATAGATATGCATCAAACTTTACAAGATCATCCGCTGGGTCATTACAAAGATTGTATGAAAATTACATTTAAATCGGTCTAGTCGTTTCAGAATCTATAAAGGAAATACAGAAAAACATACATTTTTATATATTATGGTTATATACTATAATAAACAAATTTCTTTTATCGCTAAATTTGGCACAGAATCTGGTATTGCATTTAAATGGCCCGTCACAAAAGAGTTAAACTTGTGTTGAGTCCATTTTGCCCCCTCTTAACATTCAAATCATGAGCCCCATTTTGGGAAACACTGCTCTAGGCTATCATATAAAATATATATATAACACACAGTCAACTGTCCCCTTAGTAACCTTATACGTGTGATATACAAGTGGTAATTGAGTAAATTTATAATTATAGATATATCGAAAGCTTGAACCACTACTTTTTTTCAAATGGGGGACTCAGAGAGATCAAAACCAATGGAGATTACCTGTGCCAATGAGCCAATCAGAATTATTTATCTAAATATGGTATGGTATAAATCATTGAATATGTAATGCAATATAACTACTTCTTAGTAGAATTCATAGACATATGAGAGGTCACAATAAGATATTGATTAACTCAGAAGAGTTAATAACTCATTCATGTGTCTAGGTATTCACTTCTACAATAAAATATTGCAATTCATACTAGACCAATTTAATGAAAACTTTAAATTAAGTGTTTAAATTATTTATTCATTTATTTATTTATCAAAAACGAAGACATTATACATATTTTACAAAAAACTCAACAATTAAAAACATGCAACAACATATCTAAAATAAGATATACAGAAAATAAATAAAAGAAAAACTAATAAGAATAAAACAGAATATTAGGTTTTCCTATTCTGTACACTAAATTTAATGAATTTTTATTTATTAATGAAATATGCTTATATGTAAAGCATATTACAAAATTGAAAATTATTTGGATAAAAAAAATGCTTGGATTTGAAAATCCTTTCAGCTTTATACAAGACTGCAGTTCAATAAATTGCAGATATTTAAAAGCACCGTATTTCTTGCTTCTTCATAATATGACCAACATTCCGAACCAATTGTAGCTTCATTAATTATATTGCTCCTTGACAATTCAAAAGTGCTTGTAAGAGGTTATTTAAGTAAAGATTATTTTGATTTGATACACAAAACTTGTGAGCATTAAAGAGACTCATAACTTGAAAATACTAATTTTAAATGATTTATAGAAGCAGGCGTTACTTTGCGGAATTCCATATTACATGCACTATAACAAACCTACTTCGCTATAATCTGCACGGGTTAAGCGAATGTGTATGAGGCAGGCAAAATCTACGAACCTTATACATGCAGGACAAGCCACCACACATACCCCAAGGCGAAACTATCGTCGAGATTGTTGTGGTGGTGGATGTGTGTGCTGTGTTGCTGGTGGAGGAGCCTTGGGGTATGTGTGGTGGCTTGTCTTGCATGTATAAGGTTAGTAGATTTTGCCTGCTTCAGACACATTAGCTTTGCATGCATTCACTCAACCTGTGCGGATTATAGCGAAGTAGTTTTGTTACAGTGCATGCAACACTAATTTTATAAATAGTTACATATATTGTAAACTTCAGATAATAAAGATGATTATTATTATTATTACAAATGAAAAAGTCTATATGTTGGTCTGTAACACTTTCATGAAGTGATATTGATATATAAAAAATATACTAAACAGAATAAAAAGTATTCATTGTCCTTTTAGAACAGGAAAAAACACATTACAGGCAAAACCAAACTTAAATACTAGTAATAACTATTTTTCCCGCAATTGAAGGTAATTAAATTCTACTATATAGATATGTTTCATATACATCAATCTTTCTGATTATTAGGGTGTATTATTGTGATTAACACTTCCTAAGTCTACATGTCTAACATATATCTTATTGATCATATCTCAGTTTGATAATTAAACTGTATGATGGCATATTTAAAAGGTAGGGTTTGCTATTTACTTTTTCATGGCCTTTGTTGATATTAAGGATGTCAAAGAGCTTTAGATTACAGTTTGAACTGTTAAAAAATAAACCATAGTTGATTTTAAATTTCAAATCTACCTGGAGTTTAAACTTCTAGTAAAGGCCACATTATATCGCTACTAGGCTATCCCTGCTATTTAACAATTTTTTCATAAATATGTTCACAAAGTTTTAGAAACATACATTTTGGTTCACTAAAAACAGCACTACAAAAACAACACACCAATAAAAGATGAATATATCACTATAATGCACTAAAAGATTATTTAAACAAATTCTACAACTAAAGATCGACTAAACTTTAGCTAACAGGCAATAGATACGATGTAAAAAACATACCTGGAACCATTATGCGCGAAATAAAATACACATTATTTTAAGAACAATGACTAAGTCCCACAACAAAAAAGGCATTAGTAAACAATTCTGTAAATTAACTCTGATTATACGCACGCAAAGCCTGAATACGATGTAAAAATAACCTAAATATAGATTGAGAAAAATCGATAGTCTTTGACATAAGCGTAACAATGGAATTAGGTGTCAATAAAATGTATGATATATCACCTATTGAAATTGTTTGATGTCGGTATAACGATAGCCTCTGATCCAGGAGTTGTACCGCCACTTTTTTCAGTCCTAGAAGCGTATTCCGACGATGAATCTGTACAATATCGTTTTGTAATTTCACTGTCATGACCAGATACTCTCTTTAGACCACATTTCAAACATTTCACACTCTCCGTTGGGTTGATCTGACCGCACGCCTGACAATGCCATTGCAGCACCGACGCGATTGAGCCCATTTTAATTCACACATGGCTATGTAACCATAACAGTACGTCCTTTTAACGAAACAATTTTGGATTCACGAAAAATAAAAACAGCTGATCCACCATATTGTTTGTGTATAACTTTTTTTTCAAGCGTTGTGTTGCTAACTCAAGTTTACATTTTATTTTAACCAGAATCATGTAATAAAATCAGATCCA
This sequence comes from Morpho deidamia, assembly GCA_947086505.1. Taxonomy (NCBI): domain Eukaryota; kingdom Metazoa; phylum Arthropoda; class Insecta; order Lepidoptera; family Nymphalidae; genus Morpho; species Morpho deidamia. The sequence goes on from CAMTZC010000009.1 coordinate 1,117,039, forward strand.
ATTACCATGTAGGTACTTAAATTTTTTTAGAGACATATGTAGTATTTAAGTATATTTTATAAATCTTTAAAACTATAAATTATACAGATTACAGCGTCCTCTACTACAATACCGATAAAATGAACTAATGTAAACATTAGTAGTTCGTAAATTTTATCAAAGATGGCCATTTTCAAATTATATTTAAAAAAAAATTGTATTAATTTAATAAATAACAAAACATGTAAATAAAATTAAGTTGAATGAAATTATTATCGAGGTCTTTTTTCAACTTATTGCAATTGCCTTTATGAGTTCTGAGCCTTCTTAGATAACAGTAGTCCAAGTATATTTCAGACTTTAGAGGTGTTTGCATAATAATATAGACAACTTTTTTAAATAATAAATACCTATAGAAAAATAGCGATTTTTTTTACCAAAACGTACCTTCTTAAAATCGAAAATTTCGTGCGAATATATTTCCAGTGGTTTATCTAAAAAATCTATAATATCCATTTTAGCCAAGTAACTTAAAATCAATCGGCTATCCAAAATTGCGCATCGACAAACATAGCTCTTTAGCTATGTTTTTTATTTTTTTAGTTTTAGCGGGAAACATAAACATCGGTAGTCGGCGTCATGGGCAGTTGAATACAATTTGCATTTCACAATTTTTTTACTTTTTGTGCACGGTTGGATTATTGGTTTTGAGCGATTCAAATAGTTTTTTCTGACTCTATACCGATCATTTGGACGTTCATTTTGAATATGATATACTAAATAACCGATATCGAAACAATATTCTTTATTCACGATGACTGTTTCAAGTGCTTTTAAATCGTCTAATGTTATTAAAGACGTAATATCTTAAATCAGAAAGTTTACTCCTAAAAAGGCGAACCAGCAAGTCGGCGGTTATTCTTTAAAAAAAAAGAATGATACAATTATACTTTTTTACACGTTAATCGATACAATTTGGTGCATAGCTGACTGCAGATCGCATGGCATTGGATTCCTAAGGAGCAGGAATAGAGTTATAGAGATGCTAGTCTCACTTCCAGGTAGTCTCAAAAAAAAGATTGCAGGAAGTCACTGGATCTAAAACTCACAAGATAGTTTTGAATTGTCAATTCAAAAGACACTAAAGCTTCATTTTTTATTTGAGGTAACAAATACAAATTCAAAATTAATGTACTCACATACTCGATGGAAATCTGGTACATTGTTCTGCAAACTGCTCACTGCCAGTCCCTTTTAGCCATATAATATTTTGCATTTAATTAAATTAGCCTTACAAAAGTAATAATAAAATTATTTGGCTATAATCCGCGATACAGTAAATAGAAAATATATATAGTGTTAAATGTATGGTGGACTATCCAACCGAAGCATCATCAGGAGATAGACTCCACGATAAAATCGCAAAGCCGTGGAGTCTATCTCCTAATGATGCTTCGGTTGCGGGGCGAAACGATTGTTGAGTTTGTGATAGTGAATGTGTGTAGTGCTTGTGTATTGTGGTGGAAGTGGTGGAGGTTTGTGCATGTGTTGTTACGAATCCTGCACGTATCGGGTATGAAAATACGGATAGTCCACTATACATTTAACACTATATATTTTTTCTATTTACTAAATCGCGGATTATAGCAAAATAATTTTATTATTACTTTTTTAATATGGATCTCCGCAAAGTATCGCCTAATTCTATAAATTAGCCTTGTCCGGGCAATTTTTTCCGCCGAGGGTAATCGGGGTTTATTGAGGCGGTGCGGGTAGGTAGCACAAAAATGACACGCAGAAAACAAAGAGAGATCGGTCGGCCGCGCTAATGGGTGAATCGGTACTCAGTGTGAATTATTGTTAATATCGGTGTTCGGTGGACCTTTATTATAAATATTCACAAAATATTAAGATCGATCGGTGGCTGTGTAAATTACTAAAAATAACAATAAATTGGAAAATTACATAAGTGATGCGACGAATAAAAGTGACTTTGATATACTCCGGCCGGAGCGGCGTGGACGCCATTCTCTGCAGAGAAGCCTCCCAGTGAAAGGTCAGTATCCTTTGATTATTCTGGGTAGAGAAATTGCCGTTTGTCTGCCTATCCTGATTACACTCATCAACTGTGGCTATAGAAGGGCACGCAGTAGGCGCGAATAAGCCTTTTATTGCAAAACCTGGTAAAACAATGCTTCCGGGACGAGATATTCGTTATATGCAATATAAATAATTGGCGTAATATTCGCATTTAGATATCTTTGTGTTTTAAGCTATAATTAAGTCACACAAGCGGTTTTATTGTTATTATCTCTTTAATTGATTTTACTTATTTTTGTAATATTCGGGATCATAAAATTACCAAATATATAATGGATAAACACATCAAGAATGACTTTCGATTTCAAAAAATACATTTCTGATTTTGTTTTGTTCTTTTCTAAACAAAAACTGACACGATTTTCAGAATGCCAAAGAATACAATCAATCAAATATAAAATGTACCGAATAAAAGTGAATTCTACAATATCGAATTCCATTCCGCAGATCTCTATGTTTGTTCACAAAACATCTTTTGACCTGTGTAACCCATTTTTTATTGTCGGGCCCAACTTACAATCACGGTTTCCTTATTGAAACTTTACTGTTGACCTGAAAACTATTTCCTTAGCTTTGATCTGCGAAAATTGTCTGAAAGCATTGTCTGTTATAACATTACGTAATTCGATTAGGATAGCTTCACGGCATTTTAAGGTTAATGTAGGGTGTAGCTTTTAGCATTACAGAGTTTTTTTCTAATTGCGGATTATAGCAAAATAATTCATAATTGATCGTGTTATAGAGTTCCGCGAAGAAATTATCATTGATATTTTTTTTAGCAATTACTAAGTAAAAAGAAAATCTATGTGATCATTTTTATATTTTTTTACAATATATCTGATTATTCTCAGGTCATTTATTACCTACTTAATAAGTTTATTTAAATCCCATATAAGTGATTGTTTTCAGAATTCCATATCACTTCGCAACCACGGGAACAAAAAAATCACGCGTTTTTCAAGGGAAACATAGCACCACTGTGCCTGTAACCTTATGTTAACATTGTATCAATCTACAATTAACGATAAATCTGTGCAAATCTTAATGTGTATTTATTGGTTCGTAGAGAACGCTTGCTATGCTAATAGTTTCTAATAGTTTCGCTTATAATTCTCGTCTGCTGGTATGGGTAGTGATACCGGCATTTAAGTAGTAAGTAGCAAAGAAACGGGAATAAGAAATAATATTCCTACTACATATTACACCACAAACAATTATTTGCACTTCAATTTATTTCGCGGCAAAAATTATTCTTTGTTTATCGGTGGATATAAGCTAATGTCACACTTCGTGCAAATTCAGATATTTTCTTTTAATTCTTTATTTAACAGCAATACTATTGTATTTATAATAATGTACATCAATTTGTTAAGGCTGATTGTGGCTAAATCGATTTTTCTCCCTTCAAATTAATCGATTTATAAAAAATCGATTATCTCGAAACGAAAAATCGACGATATTTTACAATTTGCTTTTTTATTTTAATAATTAATTAGGATAAAAACTGATTATAGTGTACAATTACGAATAAAAATAACACATGCGCTGTTTGCGAAACACGATTAAAATGTATTGTTTGGCTACCTACATTGGTTTCATCTAACAACGCATATCTTACCTTAAAAGACAAGAAAAAAGAAACTTATATCCCCATTCTTTCCCAAGCTTTCCCAAACTTATATCCCAATTCTTGTTCCAGCCGCGCGATTGAATACACGTTCGCGTCGACTAGTCACTTATTTTAACTCGTTTAATAATACGCGTTTCAAATCACATCTAATCAAAATAATCTTAACTCATGTAAGTTCTTTACTAGCATTCAGAATCAGCAGACACAGAATCGTCAAGGATCAATTAGATTTAATGAAACTACAACTTGTTCGGAACGTTGCTTTTACAGAGAACCAGCAAGAAACTCTGCGGTTAATCTTTTAAAATGTTTAAATTTACATTATGAACCGCAGTCTTGTTCGAAGCTGAAAGGATTTTAATGATATTCAAATAATCTTCAATTGTGTAATATGCTTTACGGATATTTCTTACACTTAATTTAAACTTTTCCGCAGATAACTCTAATATGAATTGTGGAATTTTATTGTAGAAGTGATTACCGAAACCATCAAATGAGTTGCTAACTCTGCTGAGTCGCGACATGAGAATCACAAGCTCATTGTAACCTCTTGTAAATATATACATCGAATTTTGTTTGTAATATTTGTCTGTTTCAATTATTTCCAGTCTGATGTCTTATGGTATACTGCTTTGGTGTTGAGCGGCTAATATAAAAGCGATATTTGTATTACAAAAACGTGCGATACGTGCTATTTACAACTTGGGCCCACGAGACTCTTTAAAAAGAATTATTCAAAAATATTAACATAATGACCGTGGCAAGCCAATATATATATGAAAATATGTATATAAGGAAAAATAGGGATAGTTTTACGACTAATTTTGAGTGCCATCACTTGAACACACGTAATAAAAACAAAATTGAGACGAGAAAGACTAGACTCAAAAAGGTTAGTTCTTCCTTCTTAGGAAATTGCATACGTTTTTATAATAAGATTCCCGCAAAGGTACTTGAGGAAAAGGTACTGAAGGGAAATTTAAAACTTACATTAAAAAATCATTATGCAGTAAAGGTTATTATAATATTGACGATTATTTCAGAGATAAAAATGTATTACTATTGTCACTTATTATTGTAAATTATATTTGTTATTAATTTGTAAACTATTGTTTATGTAATTTTGACGTTCAAAAAGTGTAGGCTAATACCAATTTTGGAAAGAATGTTTGATTTGATTTGATTTATTTTTCCATATTAAAATAATATTACTATATATATTGAGACCCTAAAATATCGCTTCGATCGCAGTGGTGGATAGGTCTTACAATTTATGTCTGAGACAATACATATATTTAGGTTAGGTGTATTTGCGACTCGCTTAAATGCTATTAGTGTGATTTATAAGTACATAAGTCAAGTTACGCGTTATGTTAACGCACCCACCATGCGTCGAATAAATATGGGTGCCTAAAAAGCTTCCTATATGAACCTGATGATCAAATAGCGATGATAAACTTTCAAATTTTAATCAATGCTGCGATCTTCGTGATATGGCTTTGAGCTTCTCTGCTCTTCTCTATGTAATAGATTGACTTTTGGATTTTATAAATATTATTTGTGTGGATTTCAATTTTGTCTGGTCACACGTTGCTGTGGCTCAGACTTGTTTCCAATTACGCTCTGATCGCCACCAAACTTTATAGAATCATCTGCTCAATCTAAAGTAAAGTAGCTGCCTGTTACAATCCCACTGCTGGGAATAGGCCTCCTCTCTCCGTCTCTGGAGAGAAGGGTTGAAGGTAAGACCTACCACGCTGCTCCAATGCGGATTGGTAGCTTATACATATCTCCAACTTTCTCTAGAGATATGCAGGTTTCCTCACGACGTTTTCCTTCGCCGAAAAGCGTGTGATAAATTGCAATTATTAATTGATACATAAGTTTCAATATAAAAACTCATTGGTGCCTACCCGGATTTGAACTCGTGACCCCCCTCGAAAGAGTCGCATGGTGTAACCGCTGGGCTATCCTAGCACCAATCTAAAGATTATCTTATAATTTCATTAAAATCGGTCCAGCCGTTTCGGAGTTTATACAAACATTCATTTCTATATATAAAAAAATATATTTATAAATGTCGAAAAAAAAGGTTACTTATTCCTATAAAAATACATAGCCTTTACCTAGTAATTTGGAAAGGTTAAACAAAATGGCAACGTTATTCTGCAATGGCGTAAGCGTAGGAACTATAATGACCATCCGCCACATGGCATTTAGGCGCAATTTGAATTTGCCAAATACTTTAGCAACATTTATGATGTCACTATATTCATCTGCATTACATTGTAAAGGTAATGAAATAAGAATCGTTTTGAGTTCAATCTTACCCATTTTTAGTGTATTAAAAAGCACGCAAAAATAGTATATACCTATGTATATATATAATTGAAGCATCACGTAAACCTACAGAAAGGTTTAAATTAATGCTTATGCGTAAAGCATATTACAGTAATGAAGATTAGTTGGATGATAAAAATGGTTTGATATAAAAATCCCTTCATAAAGACTGCGGTTCAATAATGTAAAACTGAAAATATTTAGAAGGTTGACCGCCGAGTTTCTCGCTGATTCTTCTCGGTAAGAGCAACATTCCGAACCAGTTGCAGCTTCATTAATCAGATTGATCCTTACGACTCCCGTCCCGCCCCGTGATGCTGTAAAAGCCGTTAGGGCTAACAGCATACGGTCAATTCGAAAAAAAAATCCTTTACAATTCAAAAGTGCTTGAAAGAGCTTTTTTGAATACGGAATATTTTGATTTGATTTGATTTTAATGCGCAGATTTACCTAAATATTTATATTTTGTTAAAAGGTGTATTGACTCTGTTCCATTGGCCAATGTTTTTACTTTTTGTTATGTGGGTAATATGGCAGTACTAATGAAAAATAAAGAATTAGAAAATACTTTTGGGGCAGTGGGCCACCAGCGCTCGAAACTTGTAGTTGTGTTTTATTTTACTCGGCACGTTCCTCCTTATAATAAGATAGTAGTGACGAAATGTAATCAGTTATAATAGTTATATTTTGACAAGAACAATCGCCGATTTCCTTTCCGGCTCGAACCAGCAGGAGGTACGACACGGTAGGTAGGATTAAAAAGGAAATATTTACAAGTTTTAGTACTTGAATCGAGAATGTATTTATTTTGAATTTGATAGAATATATGTTTAGACTTTACTTCGACACTATTTCTGATTTTAGTTATCTTCTCTCTGAACTTGCATAAAACAGCAATGATTTGTCATTGCTGTTTTATGCAAATTCAGTTATATGCATTATTTTAAAAAGAGCAACCGTCGTGTTTCTTAAAACAGCGTCAGCATCAGATCAGCGTCAACCAGAGTTGACGATTCAAAAGTACTTATTTATAAGCTCATTTGAATAAATAATCATCTTCCTGCCCTTATCCCACACTAAGGGAGTCGGCTCATGATCTGGCTACGTATTTTACGACCGGCCGCCTGTCTGACGTCAACTTACATTAGTCGTATTTTACGACCGGTAAGAAAAAGGGTGGTCTATTCTACTCAGCCGTATACCACACTTTTAGCAATCATTAAGTAGAAAGAAAAATTATTTGATTATTTTTATATTTTCTTACTTTGCGTGATTATTCTGTGGACATTGACTTACTTAAGGAGTTTTTTTAAATCCCATATAAGCAATTGTTTTCAATTCCATATAACATCGCAAGCATCGGAACAGAAATGTCAATCAAACGAATACCACACGGCCTAAGAATATTATATCTTTTTTGAACTTGGTATACTTTATGTACTGTCCTTAGACACTATTTTTTGGTAAATTCACATTACGAATCGGATAAATCTACTCATATTTCTTTAAAGTCAGCGTAAGTCCATTTTATTCATCATCGTCACGTTAAAGCCATTTTATACTTCTTTAACGTCAATGTACTGAGAGCTGAACCTGTAGTGGTGTCTCAAGAGCAATTTAAGCCTGTTCAAGTGCGGGACTTACTGAGTGCGTCGATATAATCCCTGTCGGTTGGGAGAGCCCGGACGTTTGAGTGCTCGCCGATCGTCTTATACATCTTATATTATGGAGAACTTACCTAAACTTTAACGTTTACCGATATATTTATTTACTAGCTTTTACCCGCGACTTCGTTCGCGTGGCCCGTTTAGTCTTGGAATAACTACTTCTGTCACTCACCAACCGTGCAAATATATATTCATCACAAAAATCAGATTGTGGTGTTAAATTGGAATCACTATTAAATTAAATAAGAATTTATGACCGAGCTCAGTGGCGTGCAATGGGAGAGGCCTATGTACAACAGTGGACAGATACAGGTTGACATTATTTATTAATTAATGTACCAAAATTAAAATATATAAGAATATACAGGTAAAAGAAAACAAATACAAAGGATTACTTATCTCTATATGAGATATCTATGATATATATGTATGATATATATAATAGATCTATGATAGTAAGTGGAAACGTAGTATAGGTACATCAATAGTTAAAAGATACAAGAAACACTATAAAACAAATATAAATTAAATATGGATAAACTTACTTTCTTATAATCATAAAATAGAATACATATATATAATACAAGGATATGATGATGATAAAGAATTTATTAACATTAAATTCATATATATTCATTTGCTCTTCAATAAAATTTAAAAAGAACTTCTTATACTTTATCTATTTGATGTTGAGAGATCGTCAGGTCTCCTATATAAAACTTACTTTTTTAAGTTACGAACTTGATTTTGACACATTGTTAATAAAAAACCTTGAAACAATGATCTCTTCTTCTTCTTCCTAGCGTTTATCCCAGCCTTCATAGCGTTCATGCCAGGGTCCGCTTTCCTACTAAACTGCTTCCACTTTGCACGGTCAAATGCATCCCCTCTTTGTAGATCGTTGGAACGCTTGGTTGACTCCGCAATATCAAGCCAACGTTTTTTCGGTCGGCCACGTACAATGATAATGACTAGCATTTCTCAATGTTGTCTTATTCCTGTTGAATTTACAGGATTTCTATAGCATATATGTTAACCCGGTGTGGAAAGCCTTGATTGTGCCAAATTTCATCGAAATATCTTCAGCGAATTGGCCGTGAAAACGTTACAGACACACTGGCAGACTTCCACATCTTCCAAGTTAAATTTGACCCACTTGCTGGTGTCCGATTGAGCTGAAATTTTACATATTGGTTCAATCCCGATATCAATGTAGGTTTATGATAAGAGTAACTTGATGCTGTCAGGGTGGGAACTCATCACCGTTACCAGTAGGGACGTGAAATTATGTCGAAAGCGTTTTTAAAAGCTTTTTCAACTGGACTTCTTTTAATTAATTATTTTTATTAATGTCTTATAAATGTCAAGGTTGAGTTAAAATATTTATAACTAGCTTTGCCAACAACGGCTTCGCCCGTACGGAATTGAGTGATTTACGAAATTTTCCCGAATTTTCGAAATTTTGAACATAAAAGTAAATATTGTGAGTCGACCGTGAGAGATAGAGACATGTTATTTGTAGTATTTTTATAGATCTACTATTCTCTACCACAATAATTTAGCGTTATCTCTGCTGGTTTACGCAGCGCACGCGACTAACGCTATAAGCAAGCAAGTTTTTTAAACACTGGTCGATCTCTTCAACACAATTTACATAATACCGATATGTACTATTTACCTAAACCATCCGGAAGTATTGCACTATCTTGTGGTGAAAACCATAAACAAATTCGTTCCGTAGATTTTAGAAATCGATTACAGACAGACAGCTTTTTGGGACTTTGTTTTATAATAAGTATAGATAGATGTCTATTTTATCTCCTAACTTCCTAACAACAATATAACATTATAAATGCGAAAAATATCAGTGTATTTTTTTAGCTAATTTATAGGATTAGGCGTTACTTTGCGGAGATCCATAATATCAGGTGATAGACTCCACTCTATCTCCTGATGATGCTTCGGTCGCGAGGCGAAACAATTGTCGAGTTTGTGATAGTGAACGTGTGTAGTGCTTGTGTATTGTGGTGGCAGTGGTGGAGGTTTGTGCATGTGTTTTTACGAATCCTGCACGTATCGGGTATGAAAATACGGATAGTCCACTATACATTTAACACTATATATATTTTCTACTAGTTGACCCTGCAAACGTTATTTTGCCATGTAAAATACTACAGAACTGACTTTATTTTTGACGCAATGTGAATTAAATAAACTTTCATAGGTTGAATAGATGGCGCTTTTGAATATCATCCTATTCCTGTAGAATTAACAGGATTTTTTATAGCCTATATATTACCCCGGTGTATAAGGAGTAATTGTGCCAAATTTTGTCGATATTGTTTTAGTGGATTCGTCGTGAAAGAGTAACAAACATCCATCCATACTCACAAACTTTCGCATTTATAATATTAGTAAGATTAGTAAGATAGTAAGATTTACTGTATCGGGGTTTATAGCAAAATGATTTTATTATTATTTTTGTATTTTTTTTAGCGCTTTACAACAGTCTGCTACATTTTTTGCAACTTCCACATTTTTCGGGAACGAGAAAAGCTCGTTTACTTTACTTTTATATGATTAAAGTTATTGTAACGCTTAAATTGACGCATACTAAGTCAAGTACATCTAGTTTGTATAAATGGGAAAACGAAAGATACAATTGTTTGCGAAAAACTCCTACTGTATTGCCATACGCATTTATAACAAGCTGCCGGAAACCCTCAAAAATCAAAATAGGAAATCGTTTACATTTATTTAAAATTTTGTTAAACAAATGTTATTATTCAGTAGACAAATTTATCAAAGACAAGTGAGTTTACATAAATTTTCACAATAACTATTCTTTTGACACATTCGATAATTTCTTTTTTACTGAATTGATTGTGGTCTAATTTTTTTTTTTAAATAAATATTTATCTAGGTTTTTTTTTTATTTATAACAAATATGTACAAGTTATATCTATCTTACACGCTACTACTATACAAATCATGCCCACGTGGAATGGTCCCAAGAATGCTGGCAGCGTTTCCGCGTTGAATCGCTAAGCTGATTCTTAAATCTAATTAAATTAAATTAAATTGTTGAGGTCTTTTTAATTAGATCTGTATTAGAATTATTATATTAACTAATTTTGCACGCCGAAATGGCAGAAAATGTTGGAACTAGATTAATATTTAAAACCTTATTGTACCATTTTCTAGCAATAAAGAATAAGCGGTTAACGGCACAAACCTCCACCACTGCCACCACAATACACAAGCACTACACAAAATCGCAAAGTTTTTAGCGATTTTGTCGTGGAGTCTATCTCCTGATGATGCTTCGGTTGCGGGGCGAAACGATTGTTGAGTTTGTCATAGTGAACGTGTGTAGTGGTTGTGTATTGTGGTGGCAGTGGTGGAGGTTTGTGAATGTGTTTTTTACGAAACCTGCATGTAACGGGTATTTAGCATTATATATATTTTCTATTTTCTTTATCGCGGATTATAGCAAAATAATTTTATCATTACTTTTGTATTATGGATCTCCGCAAAGTAACGCTTAATTCTATTAAAGTGTTTGATATAATTAATTAACATAGGCTGGTATGCAAGCTCAAAATCATGGGAACAATTAGAGGTGAGCAGGTGTTCCGGCTATCCTGGAAGCATGCCAGCATGGTCCTGTGCCATTAACTGCACGGGAAAATTAGCCCAGGGTGAAATCTGCGAGAATTATGGCGCCCGGATCAGCTTGCAGTAATGTGAGAATCGGATAATTTGCTTCATACTTAAATTATGGCTATTGGCACTATAAAACTATCTGTTACTTAATAATGGTAAGTTAGTAAGCCAACATATTAAACCCTTAGTCAATTATTAGATATGGAGAGGCCTCTCAAAATCCATCTCCTTTCCGGCCGGAAAGGATTTTGTGAAGCATGACGTAGATATAAAAGGAGTAAGGTGCTGATGGGGATGCGCCTTTTTTGAAGCATCAGGGATGTTTTATTCTACGATGCGCAAAAGATGTGGATCCCTGGTGCGTAGATTACGAAGCAGCTTCAATAGCATCTCCCTCTCTTCCTGGCTATTTATTGCACATGGTGGTTGGGTCAGCTTGCCTTATTCTTCTCTTCCACTTCATTCGACCCTGGACCTCATCGTCGGTTACTTTGCATGCCCTCTTATCTTTTAGCACTACTTCTTTCCATCCTGTCTTGGGTCTCTGGGATCTGAGATGCAAAGACAAATTCAACTCAATTAACTAGTTTTTTATAATAGATAAGTGTAGGTTAAGTAGAAATATAATTTTAAGTTTTTTATGTTACATACAATAAACTTTGGGTCTCTGTTGCTCTTTTTTTGGATAAAAAAAAATAGGAGAGAATGGAAGATAAAAACAGGTTGCGCTGAACCTATTTAGAGTGTACCCAATATAATGATTGTAGGGGAAAATTCTAGGGATATGTGTAACCTACCAATCCGCATTGGAGCAGCGTGGTAGGTCTTAGCTCCAACCCTTCTCTCCAGAAACGGAGAGAGGAGGCCTATACCCAGCAGTGGGACAGTAACATCTCGTTACTTTTTTACTGGTTTAATCACACTAGTGTTCTTTGACAATGGGATAGCTCCGCTTTAGGAAGTTAGTATTGTTTTCAATGTTGTACATTTAAGTGAGGGCTTATTAAAAATAAGTAACCTCAAATCTTCTTTGTTGATGGTCATTATCACTAGAAAATTAAGAGTATTTCAGCGGATCTAAGACATTAAATCAGAAACGGGTCTATCCGTTAAAGAAGCAACATAACTTATTGAATATTGGAGTTAAATTACTTTGGCACCTGGTGGGAGCATATTCTATTTATACCACAAACACATAACTAGCACTCCACACATTCACTACCACAATGTCAACAGTCGTTTCGCCCCGTAACCGAAGAATTAGGACATGGACTCCACGACAAAATCGCAACTATAAGGTATGAAAATGAATAGTGCACTCTACTTTATGCATTACATAGATTTTATGTAATCGTGGATTGTAGAAAAATCTTAATTAACTTTGCATTACGGAACTCAGTTAGGTAACGCCTCATTCTATATAGAGAATCTAACTTTGATTCTAACAGGAGTAATTGGATAGCGTTATAATTGTATCATTTGCAAATTCAAATTGTTCCCCTAAAATGACCGACGGACGTATAAATTGCATGCAAACGTCGTTCGCATATGCCACTTAAGCATTATTGTCATTGACAATTTGACGTTAATGTTAATTGATGATAGTGTCGCGAAATCTGATAACTATATTACTAGATTAAAATCTATATACTTGCGAGTATTATAAAACAAAGAGCCTAAAAGCGATCTTTGATCGATGTGATTTAACAACTGCGCGATCTCTTCAACACAATTTGTTAAATACCATAATGTAGTACAAAAGTAATAAAAAATTATTTTGCTATAATCCGAGATAAAGTAAATAGAAAATATTATATAACACTAAATGTATAGTGGACTATCTGTTTTTTCCATACCCGATACATGTATGATTCGTAAAAACACATGCACAAACCTCCACCACCGCCAACACAGTACTACGTGTGTAGTGCACACACGTTCACTATCACAAACTCAACAATCGTTTCGCCCAGCAACCAAAGCATCATCAGGAGAGACTACGAAAAAATCGCAAAAACTTTGCGACTTTGATTCTTGTAAGCAAGGAGTAAATTAAAGATTTTCGTACTGAAATATAGCTTTAATTATTATAATAATGTTCATTTTATGTACATTTAGCACTTACATCTATATGAAACGAATGTCTACAGTAAAAATATTGTAAAAACCGTCCGTCGTACATGCCACCATCGAATAAAGTTATAGCTACAAATATGTACTGTTATATATATGGAGATATAGAAAATAGAATCCTATATCTTAAAAAGAATACAAAAATGTATTCTTGCGAAACCATTAATTTACCCGTTCAACGTCACCAAGTAATTAACTGTATTCATTTAACGCAACGAAGAGATCTGCGCTGAATACTAAGTGTTAAATGCCCGCAAAATATTTTTTATCTAAAGGCTCCCAACGGACTGAGTGTCGGTATGAGATAGGAAAAACATTAAGTTTGCAAACCATGATAGCGATTCTATTAACGCTATATTCATGCTAATATTATAAATGTGAAAAACTGTATGTCTCTCCGTTACATTTTCATGAAAAACAAGTGAAAGGGTAAAAAACGTAAAGTTAGTACATAATTGGAGGTATATTAACTCTCAAGTAATACTTTGGTCAGAGCAATACACATTCTATTTATAGTAACAATTATAATCCGCGATTGTTGGAGTTGTTTTATACCTAGATGGCAGCACCAGTTGATTATATCGCGCTAATGTTTATCGTTTGATTATCATAAATTCAAATTCAAAATATTCTATATTCAAGCAAACTTGTAAACAAGTGCTTTTGAATCGTTAACTCTACTGCTGGTTCGGAAAGCTGTTCCTACCGAAAAGAGCCAGAAAGAAACTCGGCGGTTGCTCTTTTAAAAAATATAAATCTTATAATTAGTTACATTAAGTCATTACTGTCATACACGGTAGAAGTGAACCTATATCCACACATTCTTATCATCAAAGTAAACCTCAAGAGTATAGTAGGCTTTCTGTATGAGCTTCGTATTAACAGTGTTTTTAAACTGCTGTAATGGCATGGCAAAAATTGATTGCGGAATTTTATTATAGAATCTTATACCCAAACCCATAAACGATTTACGTACTTTTGCTATGCGCAAAGCAGGAGTCACAAGCTTATGTCGGTTCCTACTTTGTCTATTATATACATTACCTATCCTTATAAGCATGGGCTTACCACAACAGTGGTGGGTTCGGATTAAAAGGTTGTGTAGTATTCAGATATTAATTTAGTACATCATAGTCAATTGTATTTCGGTGTAGGTTCTAGACTCGACATTGGTGTCGAGGATCTAAATAAGGTTTAGTTCTTACAGGGATAAAGCAAACGCTGTGTGGTTTCCGGCAGAATAGAATAGACCACCCTACTTTCTTACCGAGGTGTCGTAAGAGGCGACTAAGATATGGCCGTGTGGTATCCGGCAGAATATAATAGACCATCCTCCATTCTTACCGAGGTGTCGTAAGAGGCGACTAAGGTATGTGCCGTGTGGTATCCGGCTGCATAGAATAGACCACCTCATTTCTTACCGAGGTGTCGTACGACTTTGGTAAGTTCACGTCAGGCAAGCGCAACATTATGTGCACAAACATTAGATTGCTAAAAATATACTGTGGGAGAATTGAATAAACTACAAGTTATATAGGATACAATTTATTGGCCATAATTCCACGCATACACGAATTTTCGCGTGACGTTTCACGGGTTTTAGACGGCGATACGGTTATTGCTTTCATGGGTTCATAAATTTCACCCTTTTTATGTAGACGTAGTCATTATTGCTTCAATATACTGTTGATATAAAGCTGGTATGAACTGATAAAATATTCATGTTCCATGAAAGTTAGATGAAGTGTTGAAAGTTTGGTTTGAAGGTCATACACATAATATTAACTTAACAATAAATAATATATTACTAATATTTACATCTTTATAGTCCGTTATCAATAAGAATGCCGAGGTCACTAATATTTCACTTTAATTTTCGCTTGTTTATTCGCTCTTAATCGCTATTCGCAAACTGAATGTCGAGGCGCACGATACGTCGGCTTATATATCGAACGATCAAAAGTTCGAGAACATTCGCAAGACCTTGGAAAGATCGTATACAAGTCTTTTGTAAACATGTTTTGATAAACACGCCGAATGTTCCAGAGAATTAGCGTTAAGTGAATTTAAACTCTATGAGATATAGTTTACGAATCCTTTATGCATGTTCGTAAACTGCCCCGTCCAATTTGAACTTTATGACATACACATTACGAAATCTTTTCGCATGTTCGTAACACTATTAATGACGTTCTGATTTTGATAAAGGTGTATAAAAGAACTAACGTGGAGCGGCGCTATCTGTAAGAGCAATATTTTAATCATATTGATCCTTGACGATTAAAATATGCTTAAAAAAGCTGAAAAATGTAGATATCTGACGCTGTGAGTACAGTTTGAAAAACAAACCAATATATTAATGGGCACAAATTGTAACATAAAAAACATTGCTCATATCAAAGATGTCACGTTTTAAAAACCCATGCATAAAACATTTCCCGTTGAAAACCAAACAACTATTATTTACTTTTCATTGGCAAGCGAATATCGCAGTCCGGGTTAAACTAAAATACTGCAAAAGTGACGTAGCGAAGTTCGTTTCTAAAATATTTTTATGTTGGAGATAATAATACCGAATGATAGATTGTTAGTCAGCCATTTTGATTTTTTAACATTTCGATTTTAAAAAGGCGATTTGCTCTCCGGGAGTGCCGTCAAAAGTGAAAACTTGAATATCAACGTTGTGCATTTTTGATATTTTGGAAAAGTTAGGGAATAATTTTGCACAAAATAACTTTAATTTTTTTATTTGTTTTTTTTTATTTACAATAAAAACATACAAGTTATATCTATCTTAAACTACTTACACGCTACTATACAAATCATGCCCACGTGGAATGGTCCCAAGAATGCTGGCAGCGTCTCCGCATTGAAGCATCGCTAAGCTGATTCTTTGTGCGAAAAAGGAGCCAGCCCTTTGTCACCCGAAGAGGCAATCAAACGAGGTGTTGATACAGAAAAAAAATGCACTTTGACTCCATGCAAAGTATGACTGTGTATGCCAAAACCGTCTACCCCTTTTCCACGTGGACATCTGTGCTTAGGCACAGTGTGGTTCCCAATCAAACTTTAATCATCATTATAAAAGTACTATAATTTATGTGGTAAATACAATATTCAATTATTGCGCTATTGTACACAAACATGACAATTTATAAATAAACATAAACATAAATTTAACACCTATTAACACTTATTAACTATTACATTTTAATCCAATGCACGCAAACGCCCTGCGTCGCCTAAACGAAACAACAGGCATACGAAAGAAGCAACCAAATAGATAAAAATTGGCACAATTAATTCTCACACCGTGGTAACATCTATACATATTATATAACAAAACCCCAAAAAGCTGTCTGTCTGTATGTAATCGATTTTCTCAAAATCTACTGAAAAAACGATGATTTTTGTACGGTTTGCTTTTGAATGGTTAAGATAAATAGTACATATCGGTATTATGTAAATTGTGTTAAAGAGATCGCGTAGTTGTTAAAAAACTTGCTGGCAGGGAGCTTTAGTCGCGTGCGCTGCGTAAACCAGCAGAGATATGCTAAAGTAATGTACTAGAGAATTATAGATCTATAAAATACTACAAAAAAGTCCGCAATAGCATTTCTCTATCTCTTATGGTTAAATCACAATAACTACTCTTATGTTTAAAATTTGAATTCTTGAAAAAATTTGTGATACGCAGATTTCCACGCGGGCGAAGCCGCTGGCACAGCTAGTTATCATTATAAAAGTAAATACAATATTCAATTATTGCGTTATTGTTACCAAAGATGACAATTTATATTACATAGATTTAACACCTATTAACACGTCTTATGAACCATTTTAATCTAACATTTTAATCTAATTCACGCATACGCTCTGCGTCGCCTAAACGAAACAACAGAAATACGAAACAACCAACCAAATAGATAAAAATTGGCACACCTAATTCTTACACAGTGGTAAAATATGGTATAAAAATAATCCTTGTTTTTCCCTTCGAAGCAGGGACAATACCACATTCCATCATTAAGGCTGTTTAAATGCTTAAGTTAGTGCAAACGAAGTTGCGCGTACAACTAGTTATATACAAAAAAATTACGATTTCTTCCTTGTTCTTTCACCACGCCGAAATCTGTGAGTCGTCGTACTAAATAAATAATTCATGAACTCTTTGTCCGCGTCGCGTTTGACAGATGGGCTCCGTTTCAAATATATTTTCTATAAATCGCCGGTTATCGGGAGATGGGATCGCGGATTTATTTGAACTTATGAACTTTAGCAGGAGTATGCTCATGGTTAAGATCTACTTTGCGTGCCTTAATACGCAAAAAGCGCTATATCTCTTGCGTTTAAATTAAGTATTTAGGCGTATGTACTCTATGTTGGAGCTGTGATAGCCTAGCGGTGAGACCGTGCGACTCTTTCGAGGGGAACACGAGTTCAAACCCGGGCAGGCACCAATGAGTTTTTATATTAAAACTCATGTGTCTAATTGAATGCAATTTATCACACGCTTTTCGGTGAAGGAAAACATCGTGAGGAAACCTGCATATCTCTAAAGAATCCTGTGATATGTGTAACCTACCAATCCGCATTGGAACAGCGTGGTAGGTCTTAGCTCCAACCCTTCTCTCCAGAAACAGAGAGAGGAGGCCTATTCCCAGCAGTGGGATTGTAACAGGCCGCTACTTTACTTTACTTTACTCTATGTTTTCCCGTATACCGTTTCCTCACGGATTAATATCATTGCCAGCAATTATAAATTCTATCTCAGAGAAAATCCTTGGCGTACTAGCAGATTAGAACGGGGCGAAAATTATATTCAAAATTGTCGTCTTTACATTATTAGAACTTCTTAACTCGCAATATCCTGTTAACAATATTGGTTGGTGCGGCGTCGGCGAACAAGAAATAGAAGAAACATCGTCGATGATGCAAATGCAAATACTAGTTCTGCAAGCGACATCAATTGCGTAGAATTCAGTATCGCGATAAAATGTAGTCTATGTCACTTTATACTCATTTAACTATTTCAATCAACATCATAAAAAGTGATTTAATTAATAAAAATCGAAAGTAATAATAAAATTAATTTGCTATAATCCGCGATACAGTAAATAGAAAATATATATAGTGTTAAATGTATAGTGGACTATCCGTTTTTTCATACCCGTTACATGCAGGATTCGTAAAAACACATGCACAAACCTCCACCACTGCCACCATAATACACAAGCACTACACACTCAAAAATCGTTTCGCCCCGCAACCAAAGCATCATCAGGAAATAGACTCCACGACAAAATCGCAAAGCGAAGCATTATCCAAACAAGAATGGCTATATAGTACTTGATTCATCCCCACTCTTTATTTTACCTCTGAACACGTGCAACAAGCTTACGTGCTTAGAAATATAATGTATGCGACAAAATAGCCTCGCGATTTTACATTATATTCATTATATATACATTATATTCTTCCATAATGTATTTGTTGACATTTATGTGTATATTATTGTTATTTTATTTATCATATATATATTATATTTATGGTTTATATTTACAATATATTAATTATATAAATACGAGTATATATATTTATTAGTGTATAAGTTATTACCATAGGATATTAGTACCATACCTGTTTATTTATAAATTGTCTCACTTCGTAGGTAACTTAGCTGGTAGAGATAGATCTCTGTTAAAGGGATAAGTTGACCGTTGTACTGTGTTTTTTTTATTGATAATGTTTTTCCTACGTTTTTTTATGGTACATAACAAATAAATAAATATAAATAAATAAATACAAGCTATATGAGAAAAGTCTTTGTTACACAAGAAAAGCAGTGGTTAAATACTAGTGTATTTTAATGTACATTGAACTCTACGCATGCTTCACCATACTTAACCTCTCCGTCATTAAGGCCGTCTGTGCATCACTGCACGGTGTAACGCTTATGGCGTCATTTACTCCAGTCTGGAAAAGCAAAAATCTCTCTCATATTTTT
The DNA here is from genome assembly GCA_947086505.1 of Morpho deidamia. Lineage (NCBI taxonomy): Eukaryota > Metazoa > Arthropoda > Insecta > Lepidoptera > Nymphalidae > Morpho > Morpho deidamia. The sequence goes on from CAMTZC010000009.1 coordinate 1,136,561, forward strand.
TTCATATGCCACACTACTTTAATCCACCGGAAACGGAAAAGAATTCAAGCTAAAGGAAGATAGTCTTCATATAGTTATTATCTTATATGTCTTGCATATACCATATTCAAATACAAAACATTATATTTGCAAGTAAACTTGTAAACAAGTGCTTTTGAATCGTAAACTCTACTGCTGGTTCGGAAAGCTGTTCCTAACGAGAAAAGCCAGCAAAATCGGTGGTTGCTCTTTTTAAAATATAAATTTTATAACTAGTTACATTTAGTTATTACTGTCTTGTGCAGAGTAGAAGTGCAGCTATATCCACACATTCTTGTCATCTAAGTAATCCTCAACAGTATAGTAGGCTTTCTGTATCAGCCTCTTTTTAACAGTGTTTTTAAACTGCTGTAATGGCAAGGCTAAAATTAATTGCGGTATTTTTATTATGGAATCTTATATTTTATTCTGCCGGATATCACCGCAGAATAGAAAAGCCCATCCTCCTTTCTTACCGAGGTGTCGTAAGAGGCGACTAAGGTATGTGCCGTGTGCATAGAATGGACCACCCTCATTTCTTACCGACGTGTCGTAAAAGGCAACTAAGGTAAGTAGACGTCAGGCAGGTGGCCCGTCGTAAAATACGAAGCCAAATTATGTAACAACATGTTTGTGCCGACCCCACTTAGAGTGGGATAAGGGCAGGAGAATGAATGAATCTTATACCCAAACCCATAAACGATTTACGTACTTTTGCTAGGCGCAAAGCAGGAGCCGCAAGCTTATGTCGGTTCCTACTTTGTCTATTATATACATCACCTCTTCTTCTGCTTCTTCGTCAACCGATGGACGTCCACTGCTGGACATAGGTCTCTTCACGGGATCTCCACACCACACGATCTTGCGCCGCTTGGATCCAGCGGCTCCCCGCGACCTTTTTGAGGTCGTCTGTCCACCTCGTTGGGGGCCTGCCGACGCTGCGCTTTCCGGTGTGGGGTCGCCATTCTAACACCTTGAGACCCCAACGTCCATCGGTTCTCCGCACTATGTGCCCCGCCCATCGCCACTTCAGCTTCGCGACACGCTGAGCTATGTCGGTGACTCTAGTTCTTCTACGGATCTCCTCATTTCTGATTTGATCACGTAGAGAAACCCCGAGCATAGCTCGCTCCATCGCCCGTTGAGTGACTCTGAGCTTTCTTATGAGGCCCATAGTCAGCGACCATGTTTCGGATCCATAGGTTAGCACTGGCAACACGCACTGTTCGAAAACCTTGGTCTTCAGGCACTGAGGTATCTTGGACGAAAAGATCTCGCGTAGCTTCCCGAACGCTGCCCATCCGAGTTGGATTCGGCGACTAACCTCTTTCTCGAAATTGGACCTACCCAGCTGGACTGTATGTCCCAGGTATATATATTCGTCTACAATTTCGAGTGCAGAGTTCTCAACGATGACTGGGTGGAGCGGAACATGCGAGTTTGACATAATTTTCGTCTTACTCATGTTCATTTTGAGGCCCACCTGTTGAGATACTCTGCTGAGGTCGTCGAGCATTGTGTTAAGGTCCTCCAGAGACTCTGCCATAACGACTATGTCGTCGGCAAATCTAAGGTGAGTGATGTACTCGCCGTTGATGTTGATGCCGTATCCGTTCCAATCCAAAAGCTTAAAGACATCCTCCAATGCAGCGGTAAACAGCTTCGGGGAGATGACATCTCCCTGTCGCACACCTCGCCGCATTTGGATTGGTCTCGTAGTTTTGTCTTGGATACGGACAGACATTGTGGCGTTTTCATACAAACACTTCAACACTTGGACGTACCGATAGTCGATTCGGCATCTCTGGAGCGATCTTAACACAGCCCATGTTTCCACCGAATCGAAGGCCTTCTCATAGTCCACGAACGCCAAGCAAAGTGGCTGGTTATACTCCTCGGTCTTCTGTATAACCTGCCGCAGCGTGAATACGTGGTCTATGGTACTATAGCCTTTTCGGAAACCGGCTTGTTCGGGAGGCTGGAAGTCGTCGAACCTACGAGCGAGACGGTTCGTTATGACTCTCGAAAACAACTTATAAACATGATTCAGCAGCGCGATGGGTCTATAATTCTTCAATAGGGTGTTATCACCTTTCTTGAAGAAAAGAACCACCACGCTCCTGTACCATGCTTCCGGCAGAGTTCCTTCGTGAATGACGGAATTGAACAGTCGCTGAAGGACTTTAAGTACCAGTTTACCACCCGCCTTCAGGAGTTCGGTTGTGATTCCGTCGTCACCTGGAGCCTTGTTGTTCTTGAGTTGTTTGAGAGCCATACTAATCTCGTAAAGGCTGACGTCCGGGATATCTTCGGTGTAGTGTCGGGTCAACTTGGCTCGAGGATCTTTTGCCAAATTGACAACAGGCTGTTGTGTTGAGGTGTATAACTGCCCATAGAACATCTCAACCTCTCTCAAAATCTCAGGTCGAGACGAAATGATACTACCAGTATCGGTCTTCAATCGCGTCAGCTGCCTCTGCCCAATAGACAAATCTCTTGCGAACACTTTTGAGCCCCTGTTACGCTCAATGGTACCACGAATGTATTCGGTGTTGAAGTGTCGCAGGTCACATTTCTGAGCCTTAGAGATTTGTTTATTGATCAGACGGTAGCGCGTCGCGTCCACTGAAGATTGTAGCCTCATTTCGTTCCTCTCAGCCATGAGCTTGAGAGTCTGGGTTGAGAATTTATTAGTTCTCTTACGGTGTGTCTTATAGAATGTTGACCCCACCGAATGGACAGTTTCCACCAACCTGTTGTTTACATCGTCCACAGAAGCGCAGTCAGCTAGGCAATCAAAACGGTTCATCAGCTCGAGTTGGAAATTCTCAGGGTTTTGAATATGAGCTCGAGTTGGTCGGAGCGTAGACTTCACTAGTCTGGATCTTTCCAGCTGTACGCATATATTCAATGAGCCTCTGACCATGCGGTAATCGCTCCCCGTCTTTACGGTGTTGATCACAGAGACATCATTGAATATATGACGCCTGGTTGACATAATGAAGTCAATCTCGTTTCTCGTGGAACCGTCAGGACTAATCCAAGTCCATTTTCGATGCGGCCGTTTCTTGAAGAAAGAATTCATCATATAGAGGTCCTCCCTCTCCAAGAAATCGGCCAGCATCTGGCCCCTATGGTTCCGTTGCCCGTATCCAAAATGCCCTACTCTCACCTCTGTGCCGCTTCGCGTGCCCAGCTTTGCGTTGAAATCCCCCATCACAACAGTGTAGAAGGTTTTAGAGGCATGCATGGCTCTAGATATATCCTCATACATGGCCTCCACCTCTTCGTCTCGATGTGCCGATGTCGGTGCGTAAACCTGTATGACCTTCAGCGAATACCGTTTGGTAATTCTGAGTATAAGGAACGCGACCCTGCTCGACACACTCTCGACTTGAACAATGTTGTTGACAAGGGACCTGTGGACGAGAAACCCGATACCACCTTGGGACTGTTGGTCGCCCTCCCGGTAGTAAAACAGGTTGCCGGATTTTAGAATCATCGTGTCCTCCCCCTCTCTTCGGACTTCAGATAATCCTATGACATCCCATCGCAACTTGCTTACTGTTTCTTCCAGCTCGAGTATCTTTTCGTCTTCCCTCAAAGTGCGTGCGTTATATGTTGCCAGGTCAAGTCGTTGGGGTTGGCAGCGGAATCTCTTCCGGAGATTCTTGACACCCCCTGCCCCACCGTAACCCGAACCGCTGCCAGAGCTGGGAATAGTGGGGCTGCCGGGAACTAGGGGCTGTGGTTTATTGTGTGTATCCATGAAGGGTTTTGCCAGTTATCACCACGCTTGGCATGCGGGTTGGTGATCGCAGTGCTGACCATGTCGCACCGACAGTGCTGCTGCCCACTGTCGGTCTGGTAATATTTAGGTCAGCTATTTGAATGGTTATACCGCCATTTGTCGGTCGCCAGAGCCTCGTTGGTAGATCTGCAGGGTGCACCACGTGCAGGTGAGGTTGACAATTAAGGAGACTGATTGGGACGAGCCTCCCCCTTACACATCACCTATCGTTTTATAATTCTTTATATTTTTATGTACAAAAATTAAATTGCTTAAAATATACCGTGAAGCTAATATAAAAATACCTATTTCCTTAAACTTCTCTCGAAGGGAATCACGCGGACTTAGATTGTAGATGCCTTTTACTTACTAATAAACATTGTCTGAATAACAAAAATGGATGCCATTCCGTAATTTCTGAGAAGCCCGGCGGAAATCTCAAACGATGTCAGCGGTTATGAAATTAGGCCACCTGGAGTGACTGTGTAGTGATAAATTCGGGCTGGCTGTAAAGATTTTAGGGGCATAACCAGTTCAGGTCCGAGTGACCTCGTCATTACACTGCAGCGATTACCGTGAGTACCCTTTAGTTGGGCTATGACAAGGGAGGAAAAGGAAACGGGGACTATTAGATATGAAAAAATATTTTTTTGTGTTTCAAAATATATAAAAATTTGCAATTCAAAAATCTTTAAAAATGTATTTGGCACTAATAAAATCTATTATCGATTATAATAATGAATAAATACAACAAAGATCGAGTTGCATTTCTTAACGAGGTGTCGTAAAAGGCGAGTAAGGTAAGTTGACCCACCGTGTGGTATCCGGTTGAGTAGAATAGACCTCTTTCTTACCGAGGGGTCGTAAAATACGACTAAGGTAAGTTGACATCATAAGCTGTGATAGCCTAGCGGTAACACCGTGCGACTAAGCTGTGATAGCCTAGCGGTAACACCGTGCGACTCTCTAGAGACGATCATGGGTTCAAACCCGGGCAGGCACCAATGAGTTTTTCAATTAAAACTTATGTGTCTAATTGATAATAGCAATTTATCACACGCTTTTCGGTGAAGGAAAACATCGTGAGGAAACCTGCATATCTCTAGAGAATTCTAGGGATATGTGTAACCTACCAATCCGCATTGGAGCAGCGTGGTAGGTCTTAGCTCCAATCCTTCTCTCCCATAACGGAGAGAGGAGGCCTTAGCCCAGCAGTGGGCATAGTAACAGGCTGTTACTTTAAGTTGACATCCGGCAGGCGGCCGGTCGTAAAATTCGTAGCCAAATCATGTTGACGACGACATGTTTTTAACACGTTGTGCCGACGCCATTTAGATCAGGAGGATGGTGATGATGAGATCGAGTTACATTACTATTTCAATATAAATAATTGTTAAATAATCATATAAAATAATTTTCAGCAGTTTTATTGTTATATATTTATTTTATAACTAGCACCTCCAATTTGTTTTAGGCAGCGTCCTACGTAAGCTATCCGGATGCGAAGCGGCACGGGTCAGTGCGGAAAAAATAAACACTCGTGTACCTTTTTTTCGGGGAGGAAATCTTCTAAAAGATACCGGAACTCTTGGGGGTGAGATCCGGTTATGTGGGATTTCTACCCACTAAAACCCCCTCGATGGACAGCCCCCGCACTAACAGAGAGGCCCTGGGTTCTAACCACTCGGTACCTATTGAAGTGGCTCACGTGAACAAAGTGTTTAGTGACAACTCAATGGCGGAGCGTGTAGGGCGGTGACAGTATTACAGCAGTTTAATAACACTGTTAAAAAGAGGCTAATACAGAAAGCCGTCTATTACTTAAATGATAAGATTGTGTGGATATAGCTACACTTACCTACCAGTTATAAGAATTATATTTTTAAATAGCAACTGCTGAGTTTCTTTCTGGCTCTTCTCGGTAGGAACAGCATTCCGAACCAGCAGTAGAGTTGACTATTTAAAAGCACTTGTTCACAAGTTTATTTGAATAAAGATTATTTTGAATTTTAATTTGAATATAGGACAATTCGCGCGCACTTAGGATATAGCCTTCAAGGTGCTGATGGGGTTGGCTCGTTTTTGCAGCGCATCAGGGATGTTCGCGGTGGCGCGAGTCGACTGTTTTTAAGCTACGATGCACAAAAGATGTCGATCCCTGGTGCGTAGATTATGGAGCAGCTCCAACAGCATCCTGAAGCTGATTGCTAGCAGACTGGACTGCGTTTACGTGAGACATTGCTCTCGTTGACTCGATTAACTAGTTTTTAGAAATCGATAAGTGTAGGTTGAGTACTAACATAATTTTAAGTTTTTATGCTACCAACAATGACTCTGAGTCTCTATTGCTCTTTTTTGAATAAATATATAAAAATTGCTGCCGCGTCATACACTGCATTGAATTCACATCGGATTGTTTCGAAATCGCGTTCGCGTTGAGTCGCTCACGTAGAACGCTACGTAACACTTTCAGAGGTACAAAACGCAAAACGCTCGTTTCGTGGCTGATAGAGATGAGCCTCGGATTGAATCACACACGATCGTAGTCCCCAAATTACGTTAAATACTTGTGTTCTGGGTGTCAGACAACTGGTCATATATATATACAAATTATTTTTTATTATTTAATACTTAAATACACCCAGACACGAAGAACTGACAAACTTTCTACGACGTCAATGCATGTTTCTGATAAGCATTACCTGATGCTGCTGCCAGGATTGGCCACAGACGAGGGAACTCGTCAAAGGCAAGCAGTAGGGACATGTAATTTTAATAAAAGGTTTTTTAACTCGACTAGCTAATTCTAATTTTTTTCATACCATCATTGCATTGAATTCACATCGAATCGTTACGCAAACGCGTTCGCGTTGAGTCGCTCCCTTAGAACGCTACGTGACACTCTCAAAGATATAGAATGCAAAACGCTCGTTTAGTGGCCGATAGAGATGAGCCTCGGATTGAATCCTCTCGGGCATAGTGAATAAATACGTGCAAAATTATACAATTTCGCTGCCGACATCCTGAATATGACTCTCTGTTAATAGTTAATAATATAAAGTAAAGTAAAGTAGCGGCCTGTTACAATCCCACTGCTGGGAATAGGCCTCCTGTCTCCGTTTCTGGAGAGAAGGGTTGGAGCTAAGGTACCTACGCTGCTCCAATGCGGATTGGTAGGTTACACACATCTCCAGCATTCTCTAGAGATATTCAGGTTTCCTCGCGATGTTTCCTTCACCGAAAAGCGTGTGATAAATTGCAATTATCAATTAGACACATGAGTTTTAATAGAAAAACTCAGTGGTGCCTGCCCGGGTTTGAACTCGTGTTCCCCTCGTAAGAGTCGCACGGTCTCACCGCTGGGCTATCACAGCTTATGTTAATAATATATAAGTCAATAATTACAGGAACTATTATATACAAGTAAAGACATATTTTTCATATTATTCTTGGATTTTGCTTTAAAAATAAAGCGCTAAACTCCATAACAATTGTAAAAAATATATATAATGCGTATGTGCATAGTGAACGTGTGTAGTGCTTGTGTATTGTGGTAGCGATGGCTGAAGTTTGTGCATGTGTTTTTACGAATTCTGCATGTATCGGGTATGAAAACGGATAGTCCGCTCTAAATTCAGCATTATATATATTTTCTATTTACTTTATCGCGGATTATAGTAAAATATATTTTTTATTACTTTTGTGGTACTGATCTCCGCAAAATAACGGCTTATTCTATAAATTATTTTTATTTAGTATACTATTTCTTCTTTATCAAATTTATTTAATTGAACTAGTCAATGTCTCTTTTTGTAAAGATTTTTGAAGATGGGATATTAGTATTTTTAAAATTTTTATCATTGAAAATTGCGGAAAGTCAACCCGTTTCCTAGGTTTTATCGAAAATGTAGACTAAATCTTTTGACAAAATTTGGAATGCATATATCTCTGTTAAAGTCGCAAAATAGTAGGTTAAAATGTTAGTTTAAAAAAGGTAAAACAACACGTGGCCGATGCTGTTATATTCAGCCCTTTGACCCCAAAAATCTATTAACAAATATAATTTAACGAAGCCCTCGTCGATGGAAGTTCAAAATCCAACAATATCATTAATTCTAAAACAAGAAAACACACATCCATATTAACTACTTACCCCTATTTATGGACGCCACTGATTGTCTCACACGCGCAACACACTGCCGTGGTAAATTTCAAATTAGAAATTTATTTTAATTGATTTTTGAATCGTGTCTACTAAAATATTACTAATATTACCACGTAAGAAATCAAGTTAAAAACAGGTTTTAATAAAATTCTTGTCCTACTGTTAAACGTTGAGGACTCTCGTATGGAGCCAATCCTGGCAGGAACATCAGGTCATGCTTATCATAACCATGCATTGTCATTGAGATTGGACCAGTATATAAAATTTCAGCTCAATCCTTCACTGGGTAGTGGGTCAAATAGTACTTGCAAGATTCCACCTTCTGCAAATTGAATAAAAGCTTTTATTAAATCGTAGGATCTCGAGAGCACGTTAACTTTAAAAAAAATTTAATATATGGGACATTTACACACACGGTCGTTATCCCCAAAGTAAGTTAAATACTTGTGTTATGGGTGACAGACAACTGGTCATATTTAATATTTTCATATTTTCAAATAAATACATAAATACACCCAGATACGAATAACAGACAAATTTTCCCCGATATGTTTATGATAAGCATATCCTGATGCTGCCAGGATTGGCTCCAGACGAGGGAACTGCTTAACGATTAATGGTAGTGACATGAAATTTTGCTAAAAGCTTTTATTTTTATTATTTATTATAATTCAGACATTACGTCCATATTCTTATTTACACAATTACTTAGCCTAGGTTAGTACTTAAAATATATACTTACAGAATTCATTACAATGGATTTCATTCCATATCCTCCAACGAGAATCATCCCATTTAAATGGAAATCTGCTGAGGAGAGATGCATAGAAATCATCTATTCGAGTATCCATGTAAAAAAATTTGAAATATGCCTTAAAATAAAGTAGATTTTACTTGCGTAGTGCAGAAAGACTAGATTATTCTTCTTTTTTCACATAATTTTTCTTTTCAGTTCATTAACGACCTTGTCTGCGTGGATCATAGTCCTGTAATACTCAGTAGCTTCTATCGCTATCTCACCCTGCTAATATCTCCATCACAAAAATCAGATCCGGGGGGTTAAATAGCAGTTCCTATTGCATTTATTACGCTACTCGAAAGTTCATATTAAATTTGATTTCCTTCATGAAATTACTGTTATTTAGCAAAGATATGAATTTGCACTGGAAAAATACAAACAAAACCATAAAAAATTTGCGGGCCAAACCATAGCGGAATTTTTTAAATGGTTTTGAGTTTTTAATAAAAGACATTTCAACACCAAAACACTTCGATGTTTGTTTATATGGAAAACTCATTGGAAACTTACTCGAAAGAGTCTCACGGTCACATCGCTGGGCTATCACAGTTTTATTTTTGTAAATAGCGCGTATTACTTACATCTGTTATACATTCTAAGAGGTAAGGTAAATTTATGCAGTAAACAGAAATCAAAATATATAAAAACTTCTTAAAAAAAACTCTTTCGACGTAAACAAAACAACGTGATAAAGAACCTCCTTTTAATTACAGATTTATCTCGTCTGAGATGCATGGCGAATTAAAAAGCTTTGATAGGTTGATAGAAGATGGCGTTTAAAAGTCATATTCATAGATGATAGACAATAATATGAGGTCATATTATTCCTGTACAATCAACAGGATTTCTATAGCCTATATGTTACCCCGGTATATAAGGAATAATTGTCCCAAATTCCATCAGCATTGGTTCACCAAATTTGCTGTGAAAGAGTAACAAACATCCACCCATTCTCACAAACATTCGCATTTATAATAATAACTAGTTTTTTCCCGCGGCTTCGCTCGCTAGGAATTTTGTCTGCCACAGTATCTAATTAAATTAAATTTATGATTCACAATTTAGGTCATAGTGGCTTCCACATAAAAGATAGATATACGCTGTCGCGGACTTTTATTTAGAACTATTAAAGACAAACAATACTACGGTACATCATCTTTGTGTAACTCTAATGGTTTAGGCAGCGTACGTCGAGATAGCTATCAGAGGCCAGATTTTTTCCGACTTTATTGACATGTATCGTTACATTACAAATTGTAGCCTATAACAGCCAAAAAATCGGAATAACAGATTTATAACCCATATAACTGTAAAGTTTCATCCAAATCCGTCTGATAGTTTTTTCGTGAAAGAGTAACAAACATCCATCCATACTCACAAACTTTCGCATTTATAATATTAGTAGGATTAGTAGGATTAGTAGGATAATAGGATGTTTGCGTGGGATGTAATACGTGGCGTCTGTGTGTACTCCAAGAGGGAGTATTAATAAGGCGCGCTCTAAATCACGTAAGGCATAATTAAATGTTAAATCATTTTTATTCACACGGCCCGGCCTCGGGTCCCTTTAGTTTTTGATGAATGGGGCGCGACGAAAGGGGTTTCGGGCCCACAAATAAATTCCTTTGTGCGGTGTCTGAGGAAACTTTGTCGGGCACAGTCATCGTTTACAGCGTGATTTTCAGGCCGCTTGTTTTATAAGCGACTTTACGACAGTTTAAATATATGTGAAAACGGGGTGGAGTGTAAAGGGATTAATTATTTATTTATTTACTTATGTAAAAAAGTAAAGTAACGGCTTGTAAACATCCCACCTACCACGCTGCTCCATTGCGGATTGGTAGGTTACACATATTTTCCCTCACCGAAAAGCGTGTGATAAATTGCAATTATTAATTAGAAACATAAGTTTTTTAATAGAAAAATTCATTGGCCCGGGTTTGACCCCATGTTTGTCTCTATAGAGTCGCACGATCTCACTACTAGGCCATCGAACCGTAAAAATGTGCTATAGGTAAATAAATAAATAAATATATGGATCACTTACACACACGGTCATCCGTCCCCAAAGTAAGTAACTTAATACTTGTGTTATGGGCGACGGACAACTGGTAGATATATACATATATAGTTTTGAATACATAATTAAATACAAATACATTCGAAAAACCAACAAATTGTTTATAGAAAATGTTGGCCCTTGGCGTTAATCGAACCCACGACTCGCGGAGCTGAAGGCAGGGACACTACCCACTGCGTCATTTAAGTGTGTATTTAAAATTATATATGTAGTATATCTACCAGTTGTCCGTCACCCATAACACAAGTATTAAGTTACTTACTTTGGGGACGGACGACCGTGTGCGTATGTGTCCCATATATTTATATTATACTTTTCGATATATCGACTCACTCCACAGCTCGAAGACTTCAACAATCGACATACCCGCTAAATTGTAATAGACATTTTGCAGAGTCTGGTAATCTTGCGAATCAACAAGAAAACAAGCTATTAAGTTTGCCGGTTCCGTTAACATTAGCTCGCATGCTCCGAGGCACGAAGCACTGCGGTGAAAAAGTAGAGCTGTAGAAATAAATGTATCGATATCGACAATCGCCGTATTGTTTCTCTTTATTTTTGATTTCTTTGTAACTAAATCTAGATATTTAATCATTTCCATTCACATGCAATAAAATATTCAATGGCATTAATACGACTATGCTTGAACTAAGATACCTTAACTTAAGTGAGATATAGCCATAGTAATATCCCTTATAAACAACAATCAGATATCTATACTATCTATACTAATATTATAAAGAGGAAAGATTTGTGTTTGTTTTTTTGTTTGTTTGTTTGTTTGTTTGTTTGTTTGTTTGTTTGTTTGTTTGTTTGTTTGTATGTATGTATGTTTGTTACGTTTTCACGCAAAAACTACTAGACTGATTTCAAAAATTCTTTTACCACTAGAAAGCTGCTTCTTCACTGAGCAATATAGGCTATATTAAATTTTTTTTTAAAAATAGGGATCCGTATCAAAATTGTAATAAGGTGTGAAAAATTAAGTTCTAAAAATCTTTCATCGCGTGCGCTGTGGAAACTATTGATGCTGGATCAAAAAAATGTTCTACAGTATTATAGAACGTATCAATATCCACAAAAAAGTCCGCGATACCATATGTCTAACTATTATAGTTATGCCAATATAACTACTTTTTTACATTGTAAAAGTTAATAAAAGTGCTGACAATAATCAAACCATTTTATTCTAATCTCTGTATTAATCCTTATCCTATAAATGATGTTTTACTAAAAACTGTTTCAATACCTGTAAAATACTTTTTAAATTATTAAAATCCGACATCCCAATCAAAAGATATTACGAATTTAATAATGTAAATCAAAAGCAAATAATGCTATAACAAATTAATTGTAGCGAACGTTATAGCAGGGCCTGCATTTGGTGAGTTAGCTCTTATTCCAAGAATACTAATGATATCCATTTTTATAATGAAATAATCTATAAAATAAATCTATATAATAACCGACTTCGTAGACTTTCCACTACCACGAGATCGTATGGACGCGGGTGGAACCGCGGGGCATTGCTATTATTAAATAATAATACAAAATACTACTAAATCTTCCTAATTCCAATGTTTATCTTACTAGTCTGTATCTTGCTGACCAAGTCTTGACGATTGGAAATATAATCATTCCTGTAAGCTTGGTAAATATTGACTTTAATTCTACGATTATGAACTTTATGCCTTTAATTTTATCGGATATTATACCGGAGAATTCACAAATATCGGAATGAGATCCAACTAAGAAATAAGACTAAAATATTACAATTTGTCGATCACATTGTTTTATTTTTATATCTAACTCTTTTTTATGTGCATTAATCCCTCAAATTCAAATTCAAATTATAAAAATCAAAATGTTTTCGTCACCAATAATAAATGTAAGTTATTATTATAAAATAATTTATTGGATTAAATGGGGAATTTTGTAACAAAGAAAATGGTATAAAAATCTATCTATACTTATTATAAAATAAAGTCCCCAAACCTATCTGTCTGTATGTAATCGATTTTCTCAAAATCTACCCAACGGATTTTAGTACGGTCTTTACTAAAAAGTACTGCAATTCCTTCGAAATGTTTAGGTTAATAGCACATAGCCGTTTCATGTAAATTGAGTTGATGAGATCGATTTACAACAATTTTTAGTGAGGGTAGTAACAAACTGGTATCGATTGTAGGTATATAAAGCGGTGTAGGGTATCGGAGAGAAATGTGTTAGATACAGTCCTCCAAAACGCGCCGCTTTAAGCCGAGGTTCGGTCTCGCAGGAGACACCCTTAAGGCGACGCTCCCAATAAGTTACGAGTGCCTAAAAAAAAAACACTCGCTTCTTATCAATTTTACCCGGCGAAGCTTCTGCGCTCGCCCACCGGTGACGCTGTAAAAGCCATTAGGGCTAACAGCATTAGACACATTCGAAAAAAAAAAAAATCGGAGAGTCAGTCCCATGCCGAGACTCTAGCGACTATAATATTCTAAACACCGAAATTCACGCGGGCGAAGCCGCACGTATTTCTAGTATGGTATAATTATTATATAGTAAATAACATGATCTAAAAATGAAGATCAAAAATTCTTACTCCCTCCCGCTTCTTGTCGGTCAAAGGGTTAAAAGATTTTCATATATGAATTTGGCGCTATCAATGGCGGCATAAAAACTAAATATTTGGGTTGAAATTGCCTTAAAGGAATTAATACATCCATAGAATTATTACCTCCCTACCATTACTCACCTCTTTAAACGTTTTTCGAAATCTTACTCCGAGAAATCTGAGGTACACCCGAATCTAGATTATTTCAGTTGCTTCCACCTACATCCCAGTTAGGTCTGACCACCGAAAATATAGGCGTCCTATATGACCTTGACGACCAAATAATAATAATAAGCCTTGGTCCGGCCTCACAGGAAGCACCCTTAGGACGACGTTCCCAGACGCTAGTAAAACTTCTGCGCTCTAAGCTCTGCATTTCGCAACCTCGATGATGCTTCTGCGCTCGCCCGTCCCGCCTGGCGACGCTGTAAAAGCCATTAGGTCTATCAGCATACAGTCAGTTCGAAAAAAATATTTTTTTCGACGTTTAGTGCTGGGACTAGCACATCACTAAACATGATCCGATCCTCGAGATCAATTCCAGTGCACCTCTGCCCTCGAGGGAAAGCCGACCGGAAAATTTGGACAAATCAGGTCTTGTGAGATCTGAAGTTGGGAACTCGAAAGTTTACTGCAGATGAACTTTCTTAGTTAAGAAAAATCTTATTCCCCTCTACAGACTTCAATACATACTACTTATTCTTTATGTTTTTATAATAGCAAGTTTTCTAAGATTCCGGATCACCGTGCTTCGGTCGGATACATAATGCCCTGAAAGAAGTAACGTCAGAGATTCTTTCACAAATAAAGATCTAATCTTTTTAAAAAGAAAAATAGTTTTTGTGCTCTGCAATTCCGCAAAGTAACTATAACAATCTGGTAAAACAATTTTCACAAAAGTCAGCTCATTTTTTTCTACAACTTGTCGTATCCGCGTACAAACAACGACTACGTCAAATGGCGCTACCACTCTCCTCCACACCTTTCCACAACGCACCTCTCCTCTCCTCACCGCCTCTCCTCTCCTCGCCGCACCGCGCCGCCACCTGTCACCACACTTCACGTCTCCATGCTACAATTTCCGCTTTCCTGTTTTTCCTGCCGTTACATAACACCTACTTCTTTCTATACATAAGTCATTCTTTATTGCACACAGAAAAGTTCATAAATAATTTCCCACCATAACGTAACAAGACAAAAAGATATATAATAAAAACCATATAGATAATAGAAACCTATATAAAAAAGAAACTAAAATACACATTAATTTTTGAATTACGAGTATTCTTAGTAATCTTGAGTTAGATCCCACAGATTCAGGTAATTCGGAGGAGCCATCAAAGGCTCCTCTGATGTTGCATACAAATTGTACCCGCAACTTCTTTTCTCTTGTGGTATCCGGCTGAGCAGAATAGACCACCCACATTTCTTACCGAGGTGTCGTAAAAGGCGAATAAGGTTGGTTGACCCGCCGTGTGATATCCTGCTGAGTAGAATGTGCCACTCTCAATTCTCACCGAGGTTTTATAAAAGGTGACTAAGGTAAGATGACGCGCCGTGTGGTATCCGGCTGAGCAGAATAGACCACCCTTATTTCTTACAGAGGTGTCGTAAAAGGCGACTAAGGTAAGTTGACCCACCTTGTAGGATCCGGATGAGTAGAATAGACCACCCTCATTTCTCACCGGATGTTGTAAAAGGTGACTAAGTTAAGATGACGCGCCGAGTTGTATCCGGCTGAGCAGAATAGACCACCCTTATTTCTTACAGAGGTGTCGTAAAAGGCAACTAAGGTAAGTTGACCCACCTTGTAGGATCCGGATGAGTAGAATAGACCACCCTCATTTCTCACCGGATGTTGTAAAAGGTGACTAAGGTAAGATGATGCGCCGTGTGGTATCCGGCTGAGCAGAATAGACCACCCTTATTTCTTACCGAGGTGTCGTAAAAGGCGACTAAGGTAAGTTAACCCACCTTGTAATATCCGGGTGAGTAGAATAGACCACCCTCATTTCTCACCGGATGTTGTAAAAGGTGACTAAGGTAAGATGACGCGCCGTGTGGTATCCGGCTGAGCAGAATAGACCGACCTTATTTCTTTACGAGGTGTCGTAAAAGGGACTAAGGTAAGTTGACGTCAGGCAGGTCGTAAAATGCAACACGTTTATAGCATTTTGTCCGACCCCACTTAGATTGGTATATGGGCAGGAGGATAATGAACTTCGTGCGCATAAATTCAATTGTTAAACTAAATATGTAAGTTTATCTTCTAAAAAAATATATCGAGTTACGCTTGATATTTCATATATTATTAAATGTTCCAAAGATCAAAGTCTATCTGATTAAAATCACGTCCAATTCCAGCCTAAGTCTGATGCTGGTTCAGTCAGGCCCTAGGCATTCTATTTCACGCCACATCGAACAGGATTATATTCAGTTACACAAAATTACCTCAGTCTCTTTATACCTTTTGTATTTTCCACTTTTACTGGAAAATTTGATAAGTTTGATGAAAAAGTTTATCTCTTCCCACCATTTACGTTAAACAATCTATTTTTGGATACTTCTTTGTATTATAACTAAATTTTGCCGCTTTAACTTCGGAAGTTTGATGAAAAGAAGTCTATAACGTTTTGTCGTAAGTCTCTCTCCCAAAAATAAAATACTTAATAATCACCAGCGACCTAAGTCAGTGATCGCAGAACATCTACTTAATTCAGGGAGCAATCACTGGATTGAGTTTCCCAAAGTCCTGTAAGCCGGTAAGTTGACCTGCCGTGTGGTATCCGGCTGGATAGAATAGACCACCCTTATTTCTTACCGAGGTGTCGTAAAAGGCGACTATGGTTAGTTGACCTGCCGTGTGGTATCCGGCTGGATGGAATAGACCACCCTCATTTCCTACCGAGGTGTCCTAAAAGGTGACTAAGGTATGTTGTCCCGCCGTGTGGTATCCGGCTGAGTAGAATAGACCACCCTCATTTCTTACCGAGGTGTCGTAAAAGGCGACTATGGTAAGTTGACCTGCCGTGTGGTATCCGGCTGGATAGAATAGACCACCCTCATTTCCTACCGAGGTGTCCTAAAAGGTGACTAAGGTATGTTGACCCGCCGTGTGGTATCCGGCTGAGTAGAATAGACCACCCTCATTTCTTACCGAGGTGTCGTAAAAGGCGACTATGGTAAGTTGACCTGCCGTGTGGTATACGGCTGGATAGAATAGACCACCCTCATTTCCTACCGAGGTGTCCTAAAAGGTGACTAAGGTATGTTGACCCGCCGTGTGGTATCCGGCTGAGTAGAATAGACCACCCTCATTTTTTACCGAGGTGTCGTAAAAGGTGACTAAGGTATGTTGACCCGCCGTGTGGTATCCGGCTGAGTAGAATAGACCACCCTCATTTTTTACCGAGGTGTCGTAAAAGGTGACTAAGGTATGTTGACCCGCCGTGTGGTATCCGGCTGAGTAGAATAGACCACGTTCATTTCTTACAGAGGTGTCGTAAAAGGCGACTATGGTAAGTTGACCTGCCGTGTGGTATCCGACTGAGTAGAATAGACCACGTTCATTTCTTACAGAGGTGTCATAAAAGGCAACTAAGGTAAGTTGACGTCCGGTGGCCGGTCGTAAAATACCTAGTCAAATCATGTAACAACATGTTTGAACATGCCTATTTCACTTACGGTGGGGGCAGGATGATAATTATGATGAATTTAAAATAAGAATACAATAAAATTTCCAAATTATACTCAGCGGAATACCATTCTCCAACATTAAGCAGTAATATCAACTGTTTCAAATGAAAATGTGGAATAGAGAAAATATTTGTAACGTGCCAAAATTCATTCCTTTTGTAAGAGGGTCCCATTTAGAATGTCCAAAAGCTCTATTTACGACCGAGAGGACAGTGTGCTGAGTAGGTCATATATACTTGTATAGCCCGTGACTTTGTGTACTGATTATCTGTAATATATCATCTGATATATATATCAGGTAATCTCGGATTATAGTTAATTACTGTAACATATACATATTGTGAGCTGTGATAGCCTAGCGGTGAGACCGTGTGACTCTCTAGAGATGACATGGGTTCAAACCCCGGGCAGGCACCAATGAGTTTTTCTATTAAAACTTATATGTCTATTGATAATTGCAATTTATCATACGGTTTTCGGTGAAGGAAAACATCGTGAGGACACCTGCATATCATATATGACTGGCCCGTTTGCGCTGTGGGTAGTGACCCAGTTCAGCTCCGCGGGTCGGGGGCTCGATTCCCGCCGAGGGCCAACATCTTCTATAAACAAATTGTTGGTTCTTCGAGCCTGGGTGTGTATTTGTATTTAAGTATGTATTTAAACTTATATATAGTATATCTACCAGTTGTCCATCACACATAACACAAGTATTAAGTTACTTACTTTGGGGACGGACGATAGTGTATTTAAATGTCCTATATATTTATTTTTTTATTATTTAATATCTAGAGAATTCTAGGGATATGTGTAACCTACCAATCCGCATTGGAGCAGGGTGGTAGATCTTAGCTCCAACCCGTCTCTCCAAAAACCGAGAGAGGAGGCCTTAGCCCAGCAGTGGGCATAGTGACAGGCCGTTACTTTACTTTACTTACTTTAACATATTGTAAAACCACAAAAGTTCCCAAAAGCTGTTTGTATGTGATCAATTTTCTCAAAATTATACTGAACAGATTTTTGTGTGGTTTTAACTAAAAGGTAGTGCAATTCTTGATAAGGGTTTAGGTTATTAGTACTACAGTTAAATTCCCGCGGGAATAACTCGAGAAAAACTTTCTGACAAACTGAATTCCACGCGGACACAGCTAGTTAATAATATATCTCTACGTGATCAAATCAGACGGTGGAATACTTAAAATGCTTAAATTACCTAATTTATAGAATTAGGCGTTACTTTGCGGAGATCCATAATACAAAAGTAATAATAAAATTATTTTGCTATAATCCGCGATACAGTAAATAGAAAATATATATAGTGTTAAATGTATAGTGGACCCGATAGGTGCAGAAAATCGCAAAGCTTTGCGATTTTGTCGTGGAGTCTATCTCCTGATGATGCTTCGGTTGCGGGACGTAACGATTGTTAAGTTTGTGATAGTGAACGTATGTAGTGCTTGTGTATTGTATTGTGGTGGAAGTGGTGGAGGTTTTTGTATGTGTTTTTACGAATCCTGCACGTATCGGGTATAAAAATACGGTTAGTCCACTATATATTTAACACTATATATTTTTTCTATTTACTGTATCGCGGATTATAGCAAAATAAATTTATTATTACTTTTGCTTTCATTACCGCTATAGGTCATCGTGTCGCGAAGGTAAAGTGGAAAATTGGCGTGACATATGGTGCGAAGGACTCATAGACTTAAGGTTCCTAGAGCTTTGTGGTATCGACCCTACAACGTAGGGGCGACCTCAATTTGGTTTGTGAATAATAGATCAACCCAAATCGAAAATATCGATATTATAAATAAAATTTTTAAAATAATCAGAATTTTTATTTTATTATTTTAAAATTTTTATTTATATTCACTATAATAAAAAGTTATTACTGAGTTGATTAGAAAATAACATAAATGTGCTTTACAAAATTAGATTAATATGTATAATTTGACCACGTTGGTTTAAGCCAACAACTCGTATTTTATCTTAAAGAATAAGAAACAAAACAGAGGGTAAATAAAATAATCGATTTTTAAAAATCTATTTATCATGTTTAGAAAAACTTCGCTGAACATAGAAAATCCTTTGAAGAAATACTTGTCCAAGGGTGAACGTTGTAAAAGACGCCAATCAGTTGTAAAAGACGAAAATACGGACTTGCTGTCTTTAGTTTTTATATATACATAGCTTTATATTTATAACACTTCAATAAAATAAATAAGACTACAATCCGAGCCTATTTCATGATATTAGTCTGCTGACTTGCCAATCTCGTTGAATTAATAAAACTTGATAGATAATCTCTCTGTCTCAATGGTTAGACTACTCGCATTGTGCATGTGTTTTTATAATATAAATCCTTTCTAATATTATAAACTAACTTAGCTGTCGCTCGTGGTAATCGTCGTATCACAAAGCGAACTTTAAAATGAATTTTTGAACATAAATTTTTGAAGTTATTATGAGTCAACCATAATAGATAGAGACATGCTTTCCCGGACTTTTTTGTACTATTTTTGTCAATCTACAATTCTCTAGTACATTATTTTACTGTATCTCTGTTTGTTTACGTGGCACACGTGACTAAAGCTACAATAGGCTAGTTTTTTTTATAACCGTACAATCTCTTCAACACAATTTACGTAAAACCGTAATGTATTTATTAAGTTAAACCTTTCGGAAAGTATTGCACTATCTTTCAGTAAAAATCGTAAGAAAATCTGTTCAGTAGATTTTGATAAAATCGATTACATACAGACAGACACTTTCGGGGACTTTACAATAATACTTTACAATAGTACACGCGACTTCTTCAACTTGAGTGTTAGGATATTTGCAATTTGAAATATTTGTTTTATCCAGTATGGTATGGCTGATGGAAAAAGGATTTTTATTTTGTATAAAATATTTTTTATTTACGCCTAGACCCTTGAGGCGTATGATTGAGGCCTATGGTGGTATGATTTGAGGAGCGGCAGAATTTTTGAAGTCCCAAAACTTTGAGACTAAAAAGTAAAGAAGTTTAAGTGTAAGAGATAGTCACTTTTCAGGCCTTAAACTAGTCTCATACCGCGAACTATCCATCGCTCCGTGAACATGTGTAAAAGTAGAAATAAACACCTTTAAAAAAACTTTACCGGATTATCCGCTTAGTCAATTTAGAGATTATCCGGAGATTTCATTAAAATCGTTCAAGTTGTTTTAGAGTCAATAAGGAACATACATTCTTGCTCTTTCATATACAAGTAGCTAAAGATTAAGTGATGTATGCAGAGAGAATGAGTTTTCTGTTAAAACTTACGTGACTAGTTATTAATAGTTATTAAGATACCAGCTATACTCACGTCTAATTTTATCGGATTAGCCCGACTAGTTTCGAACCCGTCCACGGCACTTATTCATGAGCTCTTTACACGACGTTATCGCGGCGGGAACTGAGTATAGCCGGTATCTTAATAACTATGAATACTACTCACGATAGTTTAAATTCAAAAATTGCTTACGTGACTAATGGATAATTGCAATTTATCACACACTTACATATTTTCAGAGGAAGAAGTTTTACTAATATTAAAACTATCTTTTGCATACCATTCTGTAATATAATCAATGCTAAGTTAGTCCTGATGTCAATTAAAAATTATTCATTTGTTTATGGACCATAAAAAACGTAAGAAAAATATTATTAATTTAAAAAAACAGAGTACGAAGTTCAACTTATCTCTTTGACAGAGATCTCTACTAGCTAACCTACGAAGTGAGACAATTTATAGTTATACAGTTTTGGTACGCAGTATTAAAAACAAACAAATCAAATTATATTTACTAATAATATCCTAACTTATAAACTAATAAATATATTTATTTATTTATATAATATATTGTAAATATAAACCATAAATATATTATATATATGATAAATAAAATAACATAATAATATATACATAAATGTCAATAAATACATTATGGGAGTAAAGAAATATAATGTTTCAATTACTATTGAATATACAAATTAAAAACTATGATGACCCAGCGGTGAGACCGTGCGAGTCTTTCTAGGGCTCACGGGTTCAAATCCCGGGCAGGCACCAATTAGTTTTTCTGTTAAATCTTATGTGTCTAATTGATAATTGCAATTTATCACACGCTTAAAAGAAGTCTAGGGATATGTGTAACCTACCAGTCCGCATTGGAGCGGCGTGGTAGGTTTTAGCTCCAAATCTTCTTTTCAAAAACGGAGAACGGAGGCCTATGCCCAGTAGTAGGATTGTAACAGGCCGTTACTTTAGATGTGTGTATGGATTTGAATTTTTCAACAAAGACGTGTTTTTAATGTCACTTTAATCTATAGATAACAATCGTTAGAATTCATTTATTCATTCTGGATTTGGTATCTGATCTCACAAGATTTAACGCCGAATTGCTTCGTGGATTGGACTAATGGATTCCGTTTTATCACGTGCTAGGGTTTCGCACAATGACTGGAGTTTGGTTTTCTTTAAACCCACTAACCACATTGGTTAATTTTATCCAGTCTTGTAACACCATACATTTAAACTTTCTCATCTCATTTACATGCACTCTTCTGCCTTTTTCATTGGTCAACATTTTGACCGATACCAAAAGGTCTTATGACCGCTTTATAATATAAACATGCGAAGCAAGTTACCGAGGTGTCGTAAAAAGTGACTAAGGTAAGTCGACCCGCCGTGTGGTATCCGGTAGAGTAGAATAGACCACCCTCTTGCTTACCGAGGGGTCGCAAAGTACGACTAAGGTAAATTGACGTCAGGCAGGCGGCCGGTCGTAAAATACGGAGCTAAATCATGTGACAACATGTTAACATGTTGTGCCGACCCCATTTAGAGTGGCATAAGGGCAAGAGGATGATGATGCGAAGCAAGTTATGGTAAGAATTTTTTTCAAGCAAAAAATTGTAACTTTTATATATGATAGAAAATTATTTTCAGCTAGTGTATAAGGTCCTCTTTCGCTACTCTACATAGCAAAAATACGATGTGGCTGCATTCAACCCATCTACAAGCTCGTCTGGGAGTGTCTAGCTCGATAGCTTTTGGCTCTACATTTCCTAATAATATGAATTCCTCTAATAATATGAATAAGCGAGTTGTTAGCAAAACATGGTGTTAAAGGGCAAATTTCCGAGTCCTTAATTGCCAATCTAAACTTCATGCAGCACTGATTGTAATAGTGACTTTGGTCACATCAAATAAGTATTAAAATACCCTCCAACTACACAGTGTTTTTGTATTTGTAAATTTTACCGTAACCGTAATAGAGCATCTGACATTCTTATTGAATCAACGTTCTTAACTTAACTTGTCCTCAACAATTTTGACAGTATTTTGGACCTATAGAAGTTACCAGTCCGCGTTAGAGCAGAATAGTCGGTCCATTCTCCAATCCTTCCCCCAAAAATAGAGAGCAGGCATTTCCAAAAGTGGGATAGTGGGAAAATTGCTCCCACAGAGAATAGTCAGCAAGGAACTTTTAACTACTTTCTTCTGCCTATATTGCAACAATTTTCTCAAAATCTACTAGACGGATTTTTTTACGGTTTCTACTTAGAAATAGTGCATTTTTTTAAAGATATCGGTCATAGTATGTTCTCCGGAACGGCTAAACCGATTTCATGGGACTTTTAATGGTAGATAGAGGATGTTTTCGAGTAACATTGACTTTCACATTGATTTTCACGATGATAAATATTTGTCACTGCTTTCAGCAGGCCTACCATGAACTCTTATTGCGACTCAATTGAAGACGTAAACGACGACCGCGAACCGCTTTCTTTTCGTACCATGAAGTGTGAATTGCATTGGGGTCGTAATGTTTGAAAAGGATAACGTTATATGAACTATAGATAAGTCTCTTTTACTCATATGTTCTTAGGACGAACTCCAAACGCTTACTCGGCAACGACTTAAAGTGTGTGTCTTGAAGACTTCATGGTATGAAAAAACCAAAATGGAGTCGCAATAATAGTTCACGGTAGGTAGGAAAGAGTTCGAAGTATAAGTAGTGTAGAGTTAAATTTCACGCATTTTGGTTATTAATGTAATCCTTTATAAGGTTGGTAGGCTTTCTGTCTAAAATTGATAGACGTAACTTACTTTATTATAACAATTTGATGCATAATACGGGCAATTTTTAAAGCAAAAAGCAACACTAACAAAACGAAGAACTTAAAAGCAGATTTTTCAAATTCTGTGAAAACATACAAGCTATTTAAGACTGAAAGCAACTTTTAATTCAGGCATTTTTAAACAGAACTAAAGCCAACTTGTCCATTGTCGAAACTCTCGTTTTAATTATTGAAAAGTTTGAGATGGGATAAAAAACTTCGTTCATTGTTTTAATGCGCAAAAAGTTACTTAATAAAGACTCGTTTGGTTATACTGTGAAAGCTATCAAAGGGATTTCAAATAGAATAGAATATTCTTTATTGGACCACATAAAATTGACATTGTAGCATGTAAAGAGATCATTGTATAATTTAAAACATATAAAGGTTTCTATAGTGATTTTAGTGGTGGTTGTGTGTTTTGCTTGTGTGCATTGTTGCTGGTTGAGGCGTCTTGGGATATGTGTGGTGACTTGTCCTGCGTGTGTAAGGTATGTGAATCTTGCCTGCCTCATACACTTAGCACTTTATGCATTCGCTTAACCCACGCTGATAATAGCACAGTAGTTCTGTTATAGTTTCTATACTTCGTTCATTATTTTAACGCGTATGAAGTTAATAAAGACTCTCGATTGTTATTACTGTGTAAGCTTTCAACGGAATTTTAAATAGAATAGAATATTCTTTATTAGACCATATAAAATTGATATTGTAGGATGAAAAGAAGTGAGTATATTAACTAAGTGATACAAAGGCAATTTCGTCACTAACTAAAGTTTTCTTCCAGAGAACATTTTTTAAATATAAACTATCGTATGATGATGACATACCGGTATTCATAATTAATGTTTAGAGACCTGCTATACTCACGTCTTATTTTATTGGATGAGCCCGACTAGTTTCAAGGCCATACGAGGCTCATATTCGTGAGCTTTTTATGCGGCATTATCGCGGCGGGAATGAAGTATATGAGTATAGCCGGTCTCTAAACATTAATTTTTTAATGTTTTATCGCCCTATTTAGGACATATTAAATTATTTTACTATTATTCAGGTTGTTTCGTCTTCGCTATCCCCACCTAACACTCGCAAACGTTCGCGAACATTATCGTTCGATATATAAATTCTATTGGGTTCCAAGCAATATAACAGAATTAACTACTTTGCTATAATCCGCACGGGTTAGGTGAATGCATGCAAAGCCAATGTGTATGAAGCAGGCAAAATCTACGTACCTTACACATGCAGGACAAGCCACCACATGCACCCCAAGGCGCAATTCACCAGCAACAACGTACACAAAAGCAGCACACACACCCACCACCACAATCTCGACGATCGTTTCGCCAGTACGATTTTTGTCGTGGAGCCTATCCTCCTGATGATGCTTCGGTTTCGGGGCGAAACGATCGTCGAGATTGTGGTGGTGGGTGTGTGTGCTGCTTTTGTGTACGTTGTTGCTGGTGAATTGCGCCTTGGGGTGCATGTGGTGGCTTGTCCTGCATGTGTAAGGTACGTAGATTTTGCCTGCTTCATACACATTGGCTTTGCATGCATTCACTTAACCCGTGCGGATTATAGCAAAGTAATTAATTCTGTTATATTGCTTGTAATATGGAATTCCGCAAAGTAACGCCTGCTTCTATAAATCTATTAGGTTCGTTCGGTATATAAGCGGACGTATTGTGCGCTTCGATGTTCAGTTTAGGAATAGCTATCAAGAGCGAATAACGAAGCGAAAATAACAATGAAATAATAATGTCATCGGCTTTCTTATTGGACTACGAACTGCATAGAGACTATTTGTACTAACTTTGCAGTAAAAAGTTAAATAAAGTGTTTTACGAGTCACCAGTTATTTTTACCCAAATTCACGAAATCCTGTACGTAACAATAGTAATAGTTTATTTTTTACTTTACTTGCGCCAGTCATATTGTTTCGAAACTAATAGGCCTAATACGGAGCGGTCAGGGTTAGTTTGAATACTTTATATAAAAAGCAAGTACACTGCGCAATAGTACAAAGGCATGGATATAAAAGGCTGGCCTACTTGCAAATTAGAGCGTTCCACATTACATTGAAAGGAATAGTTAATTTGTCTATTCTTATGATGGAAGTTTGAGTTGCACGAAGTATGATAACAATACATAATAGTCCGGTGGCGCAATGGGTGTGTAGGGTTCGATTCCCGCCGAGGACCAACATTTTCTATAAACAACTTGTTGGTTTTTCGAGCTTGGGTTTATATTTGTATTTAAGTATGTATTTAAAATATATATATGTAGTATATTGACCAGTTGTCCGTCACCCTTAACACAAGTATTAAGTTACTTACTTTGGGGACGGACGAACGTGTGTGTAAGTGTCCCATATATTTATTTATTGCAACATTGGTTTCTGTCTGTATATAATTTTATGCTAACATAAAATTAAGATTCAAATTCCAAATATTCTACAACAAGTGCTTTTGAATTATAAACTCTACTGCTGGTTCGGAAAGCTGCTCCTACCGAAAGATCCAGCAACACCTTTGGCGGTTGCTGTTTTCAAATAATAAATAAATAAATATATGGGACATTTACACACACGATCGTCCGTCCCCAAAGTAAGTAACTTAATACTTGTGTTATGGGTGACGGACAACTGGTAGATATACTACATACATAAGTTAAAATACATACTTAATTACAAATCCACACCCAGGCTCGAAGAACCAACAATTTGTTTATAGAAAATGTTGGCCCTCGGCGGGAATCGAACCCGCGACCCGCGGAGCTGAAGGCAGGGTCACTACCCACAGTGCTAACGGGCAAGTCAAAATATGATTCCTATAAATTTTGTCATTGCTATCCTGCCTAAGGTCTAGGGGCCTATATCCACGCATTCTTATCATTTATATAATTCTCAAAAGCTTTCTGTATCAGCCTTTTTATAATGTTTTTTTAAACTGACAGGAGCTTCTTGGCAGCAGCATCAGGTCATGCTTATCATAAACATGCATTGTTATCGATACTGAACCAGTATATGAAATTTCATCTCAATCGGACACCGGGAAGTGGGACAAATTTAACTTGCAAGATTCCACCTTCATATACATACTTTGCAATTTAAATAAAAGCCTTTAAAATAACTTCAAATCAATGCTAATATGTCACAGAATAATTCAGAACACGGTAATTTAGGTTAAAGTAGCGGCCTGTTACAATCCCACAGCTGGGAATAGGCCTCCTCTCTCCGTTTCTGGAGAGGTTGGAGCTGAGACCTACCACGCTGCTCCAATGCGGATTGGTAGGTTACACATATCTCCAGAACTCTCTAGAGATATGCAGGTGGAACACGATGTTTTCCTTCACCGGAAAGCGTGTGATAAATTGCAATTATCAATTAGACACATGAGTTTTAATAGAAAAACTCATTGGTGCCTGCCGGAGTTTGAACTCGTGTTCCCCTCGAAAGAGTCGCACGGTCTCACTGCTGGGCTATCACAGCTATAAATTAAGTTAAACAATATTTAAATGTAACCCGTTACCAATATGAATAACCACAAAATATTCGGCTTTCATGTTTTTCTGTACAATTTTCCGGCTGTTTTCAGAATCAATTTGCGTAACGATATAATTTCCGGCCGCATTTTAACAGGAAAATTAAAGGAAATATTTTTTTACATATCGAGTATGTAGAGCGAAAGTGACTACGAAATTTACAATTTTGCTAAAATTTTTTAAATTTAAGATATCGTTTGTGGCGACATGTGGTACTATTTCTGGACAATAAGTTTTTTGTTTTAAATCGTATATGCCTAATTAGTTATCATCCATAATAAATATGAATCTCTGTCTGTTACATTTTTACAGCTGAACCAATCCGCTGAACCAATATATATTCAAATAAACTTACGCTTATATATCTATAATTATTATAAAACAAAGTCCCAAAAAGCTGTTTGTCTCTATGTAATCGATTTTCTCAAAATCTACTGAACGGATGTCTGTTTGGTTTTCATCAAAAGATAGTGCAATACTTACGGATGGTTTAGGTAAATAGTACATATCGGTATTATGAAAATTGAGTTGAAGAGATCGCGCAGTTGTTAAAAACTTGCTTGCTTGGAACTTTAGTAGCATGCGCTGCGTAAACCAGCAGAGATACGCTAAAGTAATGTAGTAGAGAATTGTAGATCTGTAAAAATACTACAAACAAGTCCGGGATATCATGTCTCTATATTTTATTGTTAACTCACAATAACTGCTTTTATGTTTAAAAATTGAATTCTAGAAAAAAATTGTGACATGCTGATATCCACGCGGGCGAAGCTGTTGGCAGAGTTAGTTTTGTATAATCGACGACTTTTCTAGCGGATATCACAACAATGCAACAATTACCAATCGATCAAATTGTACAGTACAAAATGTTTAATTTACCTCATATATCAAACAACCATGGTTAATTATCGATAAACAAAATTAATGAAACAATTTAGTGAAAATATATTGGCAACTGTTCTGAATCGCACGATTTGTAATTTGTATTTATCCAGTAACTTTTATCGGCTGCTTTGCAATAATTGTGACTGACCAAGTCGTGCATGTAGCATTACCCTTACCTTCAGTTCCGAGGGTCGCGGGTTCGATGTTATTCAACATTTTCTGAGTTCAATTTTTTGGTTCTGGCAGGTGGTCTTGTCCCTTTTCATATCTATTAGGGACATAAAAACATAATGTCTGAAACATATCAAATGCAAACCTAACCGCCACACTAATATCATCCCGTGATACGTCTGTTTTCTCGCTCACATGACGTACGTGCACGTAAATTAACGTCCAATGAATTATTAACGTGCGATCTTATTGCTGGGAGCTTCGGGTGCAATTCGGCTTGGCCCGGGGACACTGGTATTAATTACAGTGACATAATTGGCCCACCAATACGGCGGTATTATCCTGTTTAATGTCGCCCATGACAGCTGGAGCGGTTACTTTACTTTATGCTAGTGTCAATTTTAGTGCACGAATTACCTTTAATTAAGTACTGCGTTTTTTCATGTCCCTTAATAAAAAACGGATATACTTATCCTATCTTGGTTAGATTCAAAAGCTTCAATTGTACCATATTTCATTAATATCGCTCAAAGCGAAGGCGTTTTATAAAATAGTATGCTAATGCAATATTTTTTCCTGTTCCTTTTATAATACAGTAGAACCTCGATAAGTTTAAAACCTCTGTAAATTAAAGAAATAATGTGCTCTTTTCCCATCTGACTCCAAAACCTCTATAACTTAAATTACGGAACCTCTATAACTTAAATTAATAATTTCAATTTTGACCCTTAATAATTTAAAGATTTTTTGAGGCACTCTGTAATTTAAAATATCTGTCAGGAATTTCGAACGGAATGATAAAAAAAACTCTAAATTTAAGCTGAATTTAATTTTTTGATGCCATTGCATGACTAGTGTGTGTATTATTTATAACTTTAAGCCCATTCGGGTACAAATCTTCATCAACAACTTGCTCCTGTCCACTGTTTGACATAGGTCTCTCCGATAGCAATATAAATAAAACATTTTGTGCTTTCCTTGGATTTTAACTGATAGGTTCTACCGTATTACTACCATATGTTTATTGATCTGTGTCATTATATTTCTGCGATCCTTTTTCATGTATTAAGCAAACAAAATGATAACACCACCATCCGAAACACGTCAAAAGCAAGCAAAACCGCCAGAATATCGTCCGTAATACATCTATTTTCTCGCTCACAACATGACGTACGTGCACGTAAATGAACGTCCAATGAATTATTAACGTGCGGCCTTATTGCTGGGAGCTTCGGGTGCAATTCGGCCCGGCCCGGGGACACTGGTATTAATTACAGTGACATAATTGGCCCACCAATACGGCGGTATTATCCTGTTTTATGTCGCCCATGACAGCTGGAGTGATTCCGTCTACTTTATAACACTCCAAATAGTTATTATGTATTATGTGATTAATTTGGTATATTACTAGACATGTTTAAGTTAAGAGTTCAGTTGCAAAAGCACATAATACCGTATAAAATTCATTATGTTTCTTTGTTGTAACGTAGCTACGCAATGGATTTTAACACTTGACATTTAAACGGCATTTTAACATTTATGTAGACGTGAACAAAGTTACAGGTATAGTTTTTGGAAAATATAGTACCCCGCATTAAATAATGCACATCGATGTTTACAACGAAAGAGCAAGCCGGTTTTGTAGAGCGCTGTCACTGTCACACACGGGTTCGTCAGTCTGTGCGACAGAGACGATGCTCTATGAAGCAGAATTTAGCCGATTTCTCTCTCTAAACCTCGATGTGCATTATTTATTGCTAGGTTCTATAAAAACTGTGATACCTTATTCTTCATGTTACGAAAGTATTCCTTTACGATTACGATTTTATCGTGGAGTCAACCCTCCTGATGATGCTTCGGTTTCGGGGCGCAACGTTCGACGAGATTTTGGTGGTGGGTGTACTGCTTGTGCAACTACTGCGTTGTTGCTGGTGGAGGCGTCTTGTGATGCATGTGCTGGCTTGTCTTATATGTGTAAGGTACGTGAATTTTGTCTGCTTCATACACATTAGCTTTGCATGCATTCGCTTAACCCGCGCGGATTATAGTAAAGTAGTTCTGTTAAAGTTTCTGTATTCCTTTAAATATATATGTATTCGGTAATATATAACTTAAGTTGATCATCATTCTCCTGCCCTTATCCCACTCTAAGTGATGTCGGCACAACATGTTAACATGTTGACACATGATTTAGCTACGTATTTTGCGATCGGCCGCCTGCCTGACCTAACTTATCTTAGTCGCTTTTTACGATACCTCAGTAAGAACTGAGGGTGGTCTATTCTATTTTGCCGGATACCACACGGCTATACTTTGTTAATTAATACTGTCATTATTATTGTATGATGGACCTGTGAAACGCCTAATTCTAGAAATTACTTGCTTACAATGCTTCTAAATTCGCTCGGTGCTAAAAGAGCCTTTAGGGATAACATTTCGAGAAAA
The DNA here is from genome assembly GCA_947086505.1 of Morpho deidamia. Classification (NCBI taxonomy): domain Eukaryota; kingdom Metazoa; phylum Arthropoda; class Insecta; order Lepidoptera; family Nymphalidae; genus Morpho; species Morpho deidamia. The sequence continues at coordinate 1,166,906 of CAMTZC010000009.1, forward strand.
ACTGTCAAGTTTCGAGCAGACTTTTCGAAAGCGGTATTTTTATTATACAAGGCTTTTTTCAAAATATATTTAATATCTAACAAAATTACGTCGTCGGAAATTAGGACAGGTGACAGATTCCAGCGCGATTCCCTTTGAGAAATATTTAATGAAATAACTCACTTTAGCTAAGCAATATTTACGGTAATGTTTTAGTCGAAAGAAATAAATCCTTATGTAAAAGTAACGAATAGAATAAAAGGCAGACTTGAGCGGTATTTTCAAAATTAATAGTGAATTAGTGCGTATGCCGTGTGGTATCCGGCTGAGTAGAATAGACCACCCTCATTTCTTACCGAGGTGTCGTAAAAGGCGACTAAGGTAAATCGACCCACAGTGTGGTATTCGGTTGAGTAGATTAGACCACCCTCTTTCTTAACGAGAGGTTTTAATATACAACTGAAGTAAGTTGACGACAGGCAGGCGGTCGGTCTTAAAATACGTAGCCAAATCATGCGACAACATGTTTGTAACATGTTGGGCGGACCCCACTTAGGGTGATGATGAGTGCATTAGTGTTTGTCTAAAGGTTTTAAAAAGCCCACCTACCTACTACTGTCTACCTTTTTGATTTTCAGACCACCTAGTGGTTAGTCTGCCATATCCAGGATGGGATCACCATTCATAAATGAGATTTCGAAACCCATCAGTTCGTTTTAATACGCGCTACGTAAGATTTACCGTCCGACCTATCTGGTCCAACCAGATCACCAAGTCGCTCTCCATCCAGGTCCACGATGCCGTATAAGCCACAAGAGATCACAAAACCTGGAGATCAGTATCCGCGAAAAATGATGTGATGATGATGAAGTGAAAAAGTCAGGAACCTCAACATTGAGGAGAACGATGCAATGAGAGAGAGATTTACCGTGACATTAGTTCTTATAAAAAAATTTCTTCGCTATTAATGTTAAGAGACCGGCTATACTCAAGTCTTATTTTATCGGATGAGCCCGACTAGTTTCAAGCCCATACGGGGATCTTTTTCATGAGCTCTTTACGCGGCGTTATCGCAACGGGAAAATGGCGGGTGTTAAGTAAAAATAAGACGTGAGTATAGCCGGTCTCTCAACATTAATAATGAATACCACTCACGATAGTTTACTTTCCAAAATTTATTCACATCAGATTTGGTCTCACAGAGACACTCGGAGACATTCGATTACTTGCTAAATGAATCTTGAGGGCCAATCGTAATGCTAATTGTAAAAATTAAGATTTTGTCGTGGAGCCTATCCTCCTGATGATGCTTCGGTTTCGGAGCGAAACGATCGTCGAGATTGTTGTGGTGGTGGGTGTGTGTGCTGCTTGTGTGCATTGTTGCTGGTGGAGGAGCCTTGGGATGCATGTGGTGACTTTTCCTGCATGTGTAAAGTACGTGAATTTTGGCTGCTTACACTTAGCATTGCATGCATTCGCTTAACCCACTTATAGCAAATAGTTCTGTCATAGTTTCTAACTTTCAATGTTGATGATGCAAACACCTTTTACGACTCGACGAAAATATAAATGGTGTTAAAGTTCGTCGATTCGGAAGAGCTTTTAAAAGCCCATATCAATAATAAAGTTGGAATTTGTGTATACGCCTTGTCCTTTTCACAATACAAATATCGCGTCCTAAAAATCACAATGGTTTACGACTCCAAGATTGAGGTCATCGGCTCATTATCCCACTCTTTATTACACCCCTCCCTATTGAAGGGGGTTTTATGGTTCGCTCGATGAGAGCTTTCGTGGAAGTGTTTTTCGTTATGGGAGACTTAGTATGGCTCTTGATGTTATTTTTTATATAAATTTTTATAAGGAGGTTCGCCTCGAGGCCCGTCCCCCGGCACCCCTCAAAAGGTTCCGAGAAGACCCACCACCACATGTTATTTTTAAGTTGTCGATGAATGGTTTTGCGAAGTCTTTTTTGTTATGTAAGAGTTCGCGTATCGCTTGAGGTAATTTTTTTCTTAGATTTTTTTTCTGTGTGTATAAAAAAGGGTTATTTGTTTTATATATAAAAATAAATGTTTATCTCATTTAAAGAATTAGGCGTTACTTTGCGGAGATCCATAATACAAAAGTAATAGTAAAAATATTTTGCTATAATCCGCGATACAGTAAATAGATAATATATATAATGCTAAATATAGTGTGGACTATATGTTTTCATACTCGATACATGCAGGTTTCGTAAAAATACATGCACAAATCTCCACCACAATACACAAGCACTACACACGTTCACTATTACAAACTCAACAATCGTTTCGCCCCGCAACCGAAGCATCATCAGGAGAGACTCTTCGAAAAAATCGCAAAAACTTTGCAACTTTGATTTTTGTAAGCAAGGAGTAAATAAAAGATTTTTGTACTGAAATATAGCTTTAATTATGATAATAATGTTCATTTTATGTACATTTAGCACTTACATCTATATAAAACGAATGTCTACAGTAAAAATATTGTAAAAACCGTCCGTCGTACATGCCACCATCGAATAAAGTTATAGCTACAAATATGTACTGGTGTATGTCTTTTTGTCACCATAGACCTAACAACTCAAAAATCATAGATAATTTTTAAGCTATTGCATAGCTTCTATCGCGGGCCTTGAGCGTGGAGACCGAATCCAGAAATTCCGTAACGAAAAACCTAACACCCCCCACTCCGACCGGCACAGCGGTGATACTTTTTAGTAGCGATCTGTGCGCCCCGGGGCGTACACGCCAGTTGACGGGTTAATGACTTTTTGAAATATCACGCTTGTCTCTTTAGTTCAGCAACCCGCCTTTAGGTGGCATTGGTTGTATTGGAAAACTACCGTTAAAACCGACATGTATTGAAAGATAATAAAAATATTTTGAACAATATTAACATCTCATTTATTTAATAAAAGAAAAAAAATGTTTTTTTATCGGTCACCACGCTCAAAGTGTAACTTGAATTAATATCAAAGAAAAAAAAAACAAAGAAAAAAGAATCATCATATACGGTTAAGCTAAATATACGGGATATTGTTTTAAAAAAGTGGGCAAAAAACTATCCCACTTCTGAGCGTAGACTTTCTCTCTGCTTGGATTTGATTTTAAAGGCTTGCGGACGTAAGCCTCGTATAAAGGTTTTCAATAAAAAAAATGTTCCCAATTAATATAAAAAACTTAAAGGGGTGTTTTCAAAAGGAAATCATCGTATGAAATCCCTATGTATATCTGAAGAATTCGCGGGATATGTGTAATATACTATTCCGCATTGCAGAAGCTAGGTGGGTATAAGTTCCAAATTCCAAGGAGATAGAAGGTTGCCAATCAAACTGTTACTCATAAAACATTTATGAAGTTATAAAAAAGTGATAACATTATTTTGCTACTATCCGTGTTAGAGTACATACAATCACAAATTTCCACACCGATTTCTCTCTCATTACGTATATAATACGTCGTGTCAACATAAAATTGTCAAAAATCAAGGGATTGCACTTTGGGAGAGGCAGAAGTGAAAATCTGAATATTAGTTAATTTATAGAAATATGCATTACTTTGCGGAGATCCATAATACAAAAGTATTAATAAAATTATTTTGCTTATAATATTGATAGAGCGATTGTTGAGTTTGTGATAGTGGACGTGTGTAGTGCTTGTGTATTGTGGTGGCAGTGGTGGAGGTTTGTGCATGTGTTTACGAATCCTGCATGTATCGGGTATGAAAAAACGGATAGTCCACTATACATTTAGCACTATATATATTTTCTATTTACAGTATCGCGGATTATAGCAAAATAATTTTATTATTAGTCTGATTAGCGTTGCGCATTTTTGATATATTGGAATGTTTAGGGAATTATTTTGCACGAATTGCTTTAACTATCAGTTATAGAAATATTATCATTTATGTGGTAAAATATTCATTACTTGAAATATAGTACACAAATATGATAATTTATTACGCGCTAGCGTCCTGTAGACCTACCATGAACTTTTAGAAAACGATTCAATTCAAAATCACCTAAACCGAACCGCTTTCTTTTCGTACCATGAAGTGTGGATTGCATTGAGGTCGTAATGTTTGAAAAGGATAACGTTATATGAACTATAGATAACTCTGTCTCTTTTATTCAATGTTCTTAGGACGCATTCCGAACGCTCATTCGGCAACGACTTAAAGTGTGCGTCTTTAAGACGTCATGATATGTAAAAGCAAAACAATTTAGTTTACGTCTTCAATTGAGTCGCAATAAGAGTTCATGGTAGGCCTGCTGCGCTGTTTTAACGAAACAGCAGGCGCAGGCATACATAGAGTGGAATACCTCCTTTTCTACGCTGCGCCAGCGGTCTACTCTCCCTCCGTCTTACGAAATTTCGATTAAATCACGTGTTCTTACTATTTTTTACCCATCACAAAAAGTGCACAACGTGCGAAAGAAGTTTTCACTTCAAAAAGTACAATTTGGCTTCAAATTACAAAAATATATAGGTATTAACTTGATTCATATATTAAAGGATGTAATAGCAATTTGGTGATCACAGTACACAATCAAACACTTGGTTCTGAAAAAAATAATTTATAATTTTCAACTTAACAAAAGTACTTTATAGTGAAATTGAAGGTGTATTTTTTGAGATCTAACATAAAAGGAATGTATTTAGAGACCTCATTGTTATTATGAGGATATCTCATATTTCTGGAAATAAGTTCAATTCAAAATATTATTTAAATTAACTTCTAAACAATTTCTTTTGGATCGTCAACTCCACTGCTGGTTCGTTTTTAATTTAATTTAAGGTTCTGCTCAATTTTATCAAACTTTACGTTTTAAATACGTTTAAGTACTAATTATTACTTAATTAGTATCGGTCTAAATCCATTATATTTGAAATTTAAAAATCTATCTCTCTGTTAAATTTCTGTTTTTTCTTCGGAACAATAAATATTAATAAATCAATAACTAAATATATGAGACACTTACACACACGGTCGTCCGTCCCTCAAGTAAGGAACTTAATACTTGTGTTATGGGTGACGGACAACTAGTAGATATACATATATAATTTTAAATACATACTTATATACAAATATACATCCATGCACGAATATATCCATAAAGTAGCGGCCTGTTACAATCCCACTGCTGGGAATAAGCCTCCTCTCTCCGTTTCTGGAGAGAAGGCTCCAACCCTTCTCTAAGACCTACCACGCTGCTCCAATGCGGATTGGTAGGTTACACATATCTCCAGAATTCTCTACAGATATGCAGGTTTCCTCACGATGTTTTCCTTCACGGAAAAGCGTGTGATAAATTGCAATTATCAATTAGACACATGAGTTTTAATAGAAAAACTCATTGGTGCCTGCCCGGGTTTGAACTCGTGTTCCCCTCGAAAGAGTCGCACGGTCTCGCCGCTGGGCTATCACAGCTAGTATATCCATAAACTTGAATAATTTATAGAATTAGGCGTTACTTTGCGGACATCCATAATATGAAAATAATAATAAAATTATTTTGCTATATCGTGATAGCCGTGTGGTATCCGGCAATAGAATAGACGACCCTCCTTTCTTACCGAGTTGTCGTAAGAGGCGACTAAGGTAAATGCCGTGTGGTATCCGGCTGCACAGAATAGACCACCCTCATTTCTTACCGAGGTGTCGTAAAAGGCGACTAAGGTAAGTATAATACGCAGCCAAATCACATGACAATATATTTGTACCATGTTGTGCCGACCCCACTTAGAGTTGTATAAGGGCAGGAGAATGATGATGATTTGCTATATCGTGGATTAAAGCAAATTATTTTACTATGATTATTATTATTTTTAAACTTGACTTGTTCATTTCTTGTGATATCCCGTGTTAAAATCAAGAGAATGGAGTGTTTAGTAATATTCCGTAATTTATTATAGCGATATACATTTAGGATGATATTTCACTTGAACGCCTTGGCGGCATTGCCAACGGCGTATCCGGGTCGATTCTTGCCGGATGAATGTCGCCAATATTAGCGAGCGAAACGGTCACTCGGCTGAATTATAGAGACAGATTCATATGATTCCTAGTTTTCGAGGGGATTTCAAAATATGCACTTAAATAAAAATGTTTGGAAGAGAATATTTGAGATTTATATGGATCTTTTCGATATAGTAACTCAAAAATTTGGGCCGGGGAAATATTGTTAAAATTTTCAAAGCGTATGTCTCTCAAATTACGATTCTCGCATCTAAGTTAGCTCACATCTCTTACCGATAAGAGCGCCCTTGTATATCTATTATATTTTAGCATAGGTATATTTACTGTAATTTTCATTATTTCATGTGCAATAAAGAAGAAACACATTTATGTATCGATTTATATGATGCCACTGATGGGCAAAGCCTCCTCTCTACTTTTGGAAAGAAGTTTATAATAATTTTAAAGTGAAATCAAATTTATACGTGAACATTACATAATTGTTTGGTGTCAAAATGGCGGTAGAAGTAATTATGATATATTTTTCTTGTAAACCTTCAATTCATTAAGTTTGAGATAGAAGAAATTCTTGACTTACTAGAAGGCTTATTATAGAGTCACAAATATGTCTATTAAAATTTTTTTTTTTTTTTTATTAGAATCCATTAAAATTAGCGACAGCAATTTCTTAATAGGATTTATTTAGTTTTTGTGTTCAACCATAATATCACCATTGCTTTCTAGGAATAAATGTATCTCTTTTATGCATAAAGGCTTGGAGCTGTAACCAAATTTTCTGAACACAAAATGGTCATATATTTGCATTGACGGCCATAAGGAGCATTCCGATTTGTTTAGAAAATAAATATCCATATTCCTACACACGTTTTTTTTTAAATACGTAATTTATATGTATATAGTGAAAAAAAAACTAATAACTCTTTATTCTATGAAACTGAAAAATTTACTATGGAATTTAAATCATTTCAAAAAATTATTCGTACCCATTCCTATAATTATCGGAGACCTTTTGTATTTTTATAATAGTAATACAGAAAGCCTATTAAACCATCGACGGTTATATAAAAGACATATGTGGATTACGTGATTCAACATACACAAGATAGCAACGACGCAATGTACGTGAGTTGTAGATTTAAGAAAATAAAAAAATCAAAGATCAAATATCAAGACCAGCAGTATAGTTGACGATTTAAAAGAATTTTTAAACGTCGGTTAGATTAAACTCAATTTCATGGCGGTCACAAATAGTGATAGAACTATCATTCGATAAGTCAATACCAAAATAAATGTAGAATTTAACTTTGATCGAGATAAAAAATAAATTATACACGAGTTATAAAGAATGACGCTTTTTAATTCTAGGAAGAACACATCAAGTTATGAAACACCATGTTAATGTGTAGAATCCGGCTACACTCACATCTTATTTTATCGGGTTAGTCCGACTAGATTCGCGAAGTTCCCGCCACAATAACGTCGTGTAAAGAACTCATGAATAACTGAATAAGGCTCGAAACTACTGGGGCTAACCCGATAAAATAAGACGTCAGTATAACCGGTTTCTACAGAATAACTATGAAACATCATGTATATAAAAAAGTGTAATTATTTACCACTTACAATAAACGAGAGTACACCGAATGACAAAAATGTACAAAACAATGCACCTTATTCACTGAAAATAAGAACTAAAATAGCTAGAATAATCAAATAAAATGTACAAATGATTGCTTACGAACTAAAGTACATTGGAATAAAAAATAATAAATAAAGTTAAAACAATAAAAAAGCACCAGTAACGAAAACTGTTACAGAGGAGTACAATTGAACGTCGATATGCACCGTAAAACTTAATCGCTAATAGAAAAAGGGCTATAAATACGGCTATATATAATAAGACTATTGATATCATAGCCCTTCGCCATGTAGTATCCGACTGAGTACAATAGATCACACTTATTTCTTACCGAGGTGTCGCAAAAGGCGATTGAGGTAAGTTGACGTCAGGCAGGCGGTCGGTCATAAAATACCTAGCCAAATCATGTAACACCATGGTTAATACATGTTGTGCCGACCCCATTTAGAGTGGGATAAGGGCAAGAGAATAATGATGGACATCATAGCTCTAGCAAGATTTAAAATGCGTGTGCAATGTACCGAACTCGAAGAACGACTGATGCGGACGCTATATGGTGTTGAATTATTTCAAGCTACCGTCGTCGTTTATTTGGATATTGGGTCAAATTTAACTATCCTCAAATTTGTACAAATAACCAATAACTTAGGACATTATATCTGTACCAGACGTGAATAACTTGACAAGTCCAAAACTTACACTTTCACGGCAGCCATAAATAGTAGATTTATGGCTGCCGTGGAACCTTATGTGGATTGTGCGGTTCAAGCGAGGGTAGTTGGTGAAAATAATGACTGTAGTACTCGGGAACGAAGACGCCGGGGCCCTCCAGTCAGTTCGTGACCATGGCGGATGCAACTCTGCCGAAACGTCGAACCTTATAAAAGGTAACTCGATTTTTCGCGATATGACCCGTATTTTCACATATTAATAAGCCATAAATAGGTTTACGTTTAATATACATTTGAGAGTTATTTAGTTATTCACATGCTTGTATGTGCGATATAAATTAATAATCGACTTTACTGAAATTAACACCATATAAATTAGGCAATCCTATTTTGATTAAAAAATAAAAGGACGTAAGTCGACTTATCAACATATTCACGGCTGGTGAAAATTAAAATGCATAATGTTTAATTTCATAAGCATGTAGCTATGACGTAATATAAAATTTACGAAATACTTTTTATATTTGAAACTAACCGCGGTTTAAGGCGTATAATATATTAATACGCGGCTTGCAGGTTACTTTATAGTGAATGCTGCGTAATAAATAACATTGTATGTAATATATAACTGTGTCGATGCCACTTTTACGATTATCAACTTCAACTAAATTGAATACAACTCTAGGAGTCTCATCGTAAAGTTAAAACATAAAATAAATAACTTTCACGAATACTTTGAAAGAACCCAATATAACTTTGTATCGTTAGTCTTGTTACTATGGAAACAATATTAATCCATGATACCATCTTATGTACAGTCTAATTTAAGCTTAATATATCTTTAAATTTCAACTTGGTGCAAATCGACTAAAATTTATAGCGATATAACTTTAGGAACTATATTTCCTTATACAAATTGAAAATATACATTTCATTAGACCGGATCATAGAAAATAATCTCAAGATTTATGAGAAGTAGATTAAATAAGATTTAAATTAAAAATGCATCTACATTTACAGTACTTACGTTTAAAATCATTATATTGGTTCAAAATAAACAGTCTTACAACGAGCTAACAGCTAAAATTATGTTAACTTAGAAGAGAAGTTAAATATTTTAGTGATGCGGATTGAGAATGATATTACATTCATTGCAAATTCGTAATTGAAATCAAATTCGAATGAATAGAATTTGATGATAACAATTCCCATGATGCTTGCTATTATTTGAATGCACGAGTCGATTTAGAAATTGCGATTAATTTCGAACGTGCAATGTGCGTAAATTTATTTGCAGATGAAAGAGCCGATTTGAATAACGCTTTATATGAACTATTGACATAATCAACAGTCGAAAGCTAACCCTTTCAGTCTCTAATTCAAAATGATGAAACTCAATAAAATCTATTTCTATCTGAAATGTGTTTGAATAACGATGAATCAATCATGGAATTGATACGAAACAGGAATGTCGGATGCTGGAACAAATTTAGAATAATCAGTCTTGAAAATCGATGAACAGATGCGGCCGAAATTGCCAAGCGAACCGAAAGCTTATCATTGTATGCCTTAAAGATATTACCGTAAAGAATAAATACTTACAGTACGCGGTGTGTACAGTTTGTAATCTCTAATTTAATAATGGCTTTTTAATCTAACAGTAGACTTATGTCAAGGTTGCGAATGGTCCATAATACTTGTACGCTATAGTAAAAAATCTAGCACAAGTTATTTACACGAGCACCGCAAAATTAATCCGATTGCACTTCACATCGTCCACTGATATCACTTCACTGTAGTACTGCGTTGTCTACAAGCTCGTTGGCACTTTATTTGTTAAGTTCGTTAGGAAATTGCTACACTTCCGTCCCGTCCTCGCCTTCGTCTTCGAACAAGGGTTCGTTGGCATTGACTTCAGTGCTAGGTTTTTTTTTAGGTTTAGGAGGTGGTCGAGGAGGAATTTTGCCACTTCTTCCCATGGTCCCTGATTGATTTAATGATACGTTGTTTTCATTTTTCCTCGGTTCTTCTTTAGATGGAGAACCAACTTCCTCTTTGTTGTCACTTCTAGGATTCCGTCGTAGCGAACCGGTTTCTGGTTTTCCCTTTCGGCTTAATGTGCTGTTATCAGATATTGGAGATTGTAATTCTCCATTTCTGTTATCCATGATATTAACCAATTGTTTTCTAACTTCAGGACCTTGGGGAGTCGAAGTATTTTTTGCTGTCCAGCTCATCCGAGGATTTAGTGGTTCTTGCGGACCAGGCGTAGACATTTGATTAGATAACTGACTACTAATACTGTTTCTGGTTGGAGTAAATGGTGGTGGAACAGGAGACGGTGCTGGCTCTTGTTCTTCGATGGGAGCATAAAAGACTGGATGTGCATTGGGGTAGGCAGTGGGTGTTGCCGGCAAAGGTCGGTTTCGCATAGGGGAAAACTGTTCTAATCCTGCTTTATTTAATGAAAGTACAGAACTGCCATCCGCAGTAGTCCTTAGCCCCAAATTATCATATAGAGGCTCCTGTGCTTCGGCACTAGGAAGTATTTGTGTGCTAGCTGTGCTAGACCAGGATGGCACTCTTGGTCTTCTAGGTATTGTAACATATCCCTGTCTTGGTGTTACAACAGGTGGTGTTATCGGAGCTGTAAAGGGTGATTGAGATCGAGAGTATGGTAAAGTTCTGAAGAGGTTTTGATTGGTTGTCATGCCGTAAATAGGCGAATGGATGGGACTTATTGGATTCATTTGTAGCCTGCTTGTATCAGGAACTGTAGAAGCATTGCTCGCTGCGGGTGATATTTGCGCTGCTCTGGGCGGAAAAGACAGCAAATCAGGTGGATATGCTCGTCCGTCTGTACGTCCATACTCTGCATTGAGAGCGTCTTGCGATCTCTTCGTTTGTTGGTCAAATTCGAGTGATCGTTTTTCATCGTCATTTGGAGCTGAAATGAAAAATAAATAATTACTTATAATCATTAATTTTTTATAATTTAGTTTTTGCCTTATTTTATGCATTGTGTCAAATACGATAATTCTACATTTATACCTCTGAGGGACCTTTTCGTGAACATGAACTTTTAATAAAAACTTACAACTTTACTATTGTATTGTATACTGATAAGACAAAAATATTTTTGAAGTTCAACTTACCGAAAACTGAATCATTATCAAGTAATGTTTTGTTCAACTCTGACATTTCCGTTGCACCGCTCATTATAGATGGGGGTGCATCGTACCTACGCGGTGGTTTAGTTACTGGATTAACTGCTGTTATTAAACTCTTTTCCATTTCAGGTATCACTGATCCTTCAATTAATGCTTCTCCATTTGATGTATCAGCTTTCTTTTTTTCTGACCCCCGCCTTCTACAGCAGTAATAGCATAGGATGACTAAAATTATTAACAATATTGCCGCCGTACATGATACACCTATCAGAACTGGTAGCATACTGTTATCCATTCCAGGCGGTACATCAATGCCCGGCGGAGTATGGGCAATAGCTAAAGTTGTACTTCTTTCTTCAACTCCACCAGCGTTTTTAGCCACGCATAAATACTCTCCATTATCGTCACTATCAACATCAATAATCGTTAAATTTACCCATTTACTGTTTTCTGAATTAGTTTGTGTGACATAGTACTTAATTTCACCCTGATATCTTTGTATTCCATCAATGATTTGAGCATTTAAGACCCAATTTACTTCTGGCAAAGGGTTTCCATTAACTTGACAAGAAAGTGTTACATTTGCATCAGAGGAACGTAATGTAGTTTTAGTAGAAGGGTATACGATGCTCGGCCTGCAAGCAAAGTCAGAGGAATCTAACTCTTTCCATAATTTCCCGTGTACTTTCGCCGGTTCACTACAAGCGATCGGTGATGTGTAGAGATTTTTACTGATGACCCAATTTCTAAATGGCTGCAAATAACAGTCGCATCTCCAGGGATTATCGTGAACATCCAGATTGGATAAGGATGTTAGACTGTTCAGTGTATCTATTTTTAGATGCTCTAATTTATTACCATCTAACCTTAATATATTTAACTTTGGCACGTTCATAAATGTCTTAATCCCCAGTTGTACTATACGGTTATTACTCAAATCAACTTTTTGCAAGAATGGCAAATTATTAAATAACCCATCCTCTAGTTTTTCGATTTGATTATCGTTGAGCAAAATCCATCTAATTTTTGCTGTTTCCTTAAACGTATCTGCGTGCAGCGTTTTAAGGTCGTTTTTCGATAAATCCAGTTCGATCATAATCGCGAGGCCGCTCAGTCCATTTTTATGAATCGTTATCAACTTGCACTCTCTTAATATAAGTTTTTTTAGATTAATCAATCGGACGTCTTCGAAAGCGTGCCTCGTGATTTCGTAGAGTTCGTTACCAGTGAGATCTAATATTTGTATTTCTGTACTTAGAGTTTTAGGTATGTCGTGATAGTCTGAATGAGAACAGTCGGCTTGTTTGTTTCCGCTGGCCCAAACACATTTGCATTTTTCTGGACAGTTGGCGGTAAAGTCTGCTGTGACCGATGAGAGTCCCAGGCCTAAAATAAATATGTAGAAGCGAAGTGGTTGATGCGCCATTTTGGTCCTATTTGTGATCTGTAACAAAAAAATATATTTTTGGTCATTTAACATATCATTATAGCGATTTAAAATAAGAATTTTTAATTAAAGGATAACGTTAGCATCTTTTTATAGTTTAGTTATCACTCCTAATACTTATGCGTATTAAAAGTATGTGTATAGTAGCCGTTAATAATATTTTTTACTATAAAAAATATCCTGATGTAGAAAACTTATTATACTCTTGCATTATGCAAATTATTGAATGCGTGTATTTGACTGTTTTTCAAACTTGTATATGATAAATAGAACAAAATATTACTAATTCCTTGATTAAATATTGTACATTATTGTATAATTTATAGAATTAGGCGTTACTTTGCGGACATCCATAATACAAAAGTAATAATAAAATTAATTTGCTATAATCCGCGATACAGTCAATATAAAATATATATACTGCTAAATGTATAGTGGACTATCCGTTTTTTCATACCCGTTACATGCAGGATTCGTAAAACACATGCACAAACCTCCACCACTGCCACCACAATACACAAGCACTACACACGTTCACTATCACAAAATCAAAAATCGCACTTAACGTTCAGATAAATTCATTAACGATAAGATAAATATTTCAAGTTCAAGCTTGTTGCACGTGTTCAGTGGTAAAGGTGGGGTTGAACCGACTACTATATAACAATGCTTGTTCGCACAACGCTTCGCTTACATTACAATACATTTAGCACTATATATATTTTCTATTTACTGTATCGTGGATTATAGCAAAATAATTTTATTATTACTTTTGTATTGTACATTATTGTATCTAAATACGTTAAGAAGTAAAAGGCCCTACGAGCGTTTATCAATTTGTTGCAATTTTAATAATTGGTGTAATTGACTAAAAATCAAGAATCGCGATATAATTGACAATACCATATTGTTACTAACATGCGAAAAGAGCTTGTAATGCATATGTCATAAAGATCAAATTGGACGGGGACAGTTTACGAACGTGTAAAAAGAGTTCGTAACTATATGTCATAGAATTTGCCTGACGCTAATTCTTTGGAACATTCAGGTTGTCTACGAAAGGTTGTTTACGATTCCCCAAGGACTCGCGAACATTCGCGAACGTTGTCGTCATCGGTTCGTTCGATATATAAGCGGAGGTATCGTGCGCCTCGACGTCCCGTTTGCGTATAACGATCAAGAGCCAATTAAGAAGTGAAATAAAAGTGAAATAATTGTGACTTCGGCTTTGTTATGGGACAACGGACTACATAGAGACTGAGTTATAATTTTGTACTGAAAAACTTGAATAAAGTGTTTTTAACACGTGACCAGGTATCTTCATCCAAATCCAACCCCAGTACGTAACAATATGTTACTTACAACCTAAGGATCTTTCCCATAAAATACGTTAAGACACTTAAGTTAACGTGTTTTTGTATGCGTTATAACAGCAATAAAACAAGCTTAAAATAGAATGCGCTATAACGCACGGTAGTTTTAACTGCCGCGTTCACAGGCGGTGAATACAGTTTACTTTGGGAGTTGTAAAAGTTGAGTTTACAAATGTTAGGCACTAACAGATTGAGAGATGCACTCAGATAAACACGTCAAGTAACACAATCGTAAAAAATATTGGAAATGTTTGGACGAGTCGATAACTGATGGGTTTTTACTGCGCCCGGTAAAAGTTGTTTTGCAATAAATCACAATATTTTTTTGCTGTTGGAAAGCAACTGGATCTCGATCGATTCACGCTTTCCTTTCATTTATCTCTTCAGCTTCGACATGATTGACACGTACATCTGCGCAATTGTATTACAGAATGAAATGAGATTAGACTGTGTTATGATGATGCATCAGTGGGGCAGAATCGTCGTTAAGTCCTAGTGAATGTGTGCAGTGCTGATATAGAATGAAGGTTAACCAATGATTTATAGATGCAGGCGTTACTTTGCGGAACTCCATAATAGAAGCTGTAATATAAAGTAAAGTAAAAGTAGCGGCCTGTTACAATCCGACTGCTGGGAATAGGCCTCCTCTCTCCGTTTCTGAAGAGAAGGGTTGGAGCTAAGACCTACCACGCTGCTCCAATGCGGATTGGTAGGTTACACATATCTCCATAATTATCTACAGATATGCAGGTTTCCTCACGATGTTTTCCTTCACGAAAAGCGTGTGATAAATTGCAATTATCAATAAGACACATGAGTTTTAATAGAAAATTCATTAGTGCCTGCCCGGGTTTAAACTCGTGTTTCCCTCGTAAGAGTCGCACGGTCTCACCGCTGGACTATCACAGCTTATAATATAATTATTTTGCTATAATCCGGATTTGTTACGAGAATGTATGTGTATGAAGCAGACAACGTTCACATACCTTACACATGCAAGACAAGTCACCACACGTATTCCAAAAATGAAAGAAGTGGTGACTTGTCCTGTATAAGGTATGGGAATGTTGCCTGCTTCATACACTTAGCATTACATAGATTCTTTTAACAAACGCGAATTATAGCAAAATAGATAGTACGTAGTTTTAAGTACCTAGATGAATATTTGCACTCGAGAGAACACTATATAGATAATAGTAAAATTTAAATAGTGATAGTGAAAAAATTTTCATATTATAAAAAAAGAGCCATACGTGGCATCGTGGCAAAAGTACGTAAGTCGTTTGTGGGTTTGGGTATAAGATTCTATAATAAAATTCCGAAATCAATTTTGGCCATGCCATTACAGCAGTTTAAAAACACTGTTAAAAAGAGGCTAATACAGAAAGTCTACTATACTGTACGAGATTACTTAGATGATAAGGATGTGTGGATAGAGGTGCACTTCTACCCTGTACAAGACAGTAATAAATAATTGTAACTAGTTCTAAGATTTATATTTTAAAAAGAGCAACCGCCGAGTTTCTTGCTGGTTCTTCTCGGTAAGAACAGCTTTCCGAACCAGCAGTAAAGTTAACGATTCAAAAGCACTTGTTTACAAGTTTACTTGATTAAAGAAAATTTTGAATTTGAATTTGAAATATTTAATTAATAAATTCATTTTTTTTTTAAATAGATGAATAAAAATGCTACTAATATATACTCGAGACAAATATTCGTTTATAAAATATCAAGTCTGTGACTTAAATGCTGATAAGGAAGTAGATTGCGGATTGATACTGGTAAATTATAACCTAGGTTAACACCTCGAAAGCTGAAAGATCTCAGGTAAGTCAGATTAATTTCAGATTAGTCTGCGAGTAGTTGCAACTCCGACCCAGCGCTGTCTCAATCAATTATTCTTTTGTATTGTTAATAAACCTTTTTTTCGCAACCATTACAGAATGAAATTAAACTTTCTCTAAACGCAAATTTCTTTGGCTACGCCGACATTTTTGGAAGTCGTCAAGTGGCATTCGCGGGAAACAATCCAGTTTTAATTAAATCGGACAATTTCCAGGGGAAATAACGCGCAAATGTTGCATAATTTTTTACATCACGCAAAGATAATTCTGAATTCCGCAATGTTAAACGCAAAGCTCGCGTTGTTTGGATATATTATTCAATATAACGCTTGTTTTATATGCTGGTGTTACCGAATTTTTTTCATTCAAACAAGGCTATAACCAAGACATAGAAGAAGAATAATAGTTTGGCCTGTTGTCGCAGGTGGTAGTGACCCTTCAAATCGCGAGT
This sequence comes from Morpho deidamia, assembly GCA_947086505.1. Lineage (NCBI taxonomy): Eukaryota > Metazoa > Arthropoda > Insecta > Lepidoptera > Nymphalidae > Morpho > Morpho deidamia. Next base: position 1,183,489 of record CAMTZC010000009.1, read on the forward strand.
CGCACGTTCGATTCCCGCTGAAGTTTAATGTTTTCTAGATATAAAAAATAATTGGTTTTTCGAGTCTGGATGTATATATGTATTTAAGTAGGCATATATTTGATATATTTTTATGTATCTGTATATTTACCAGCTCTCTGTCACCTAAAACATAATTAAAAAGTTACTTTTGGGACGTATGACTGTGTGTCTTTGTCCCATATGTTACTTATATGATTTATAGAAGGAGCCTATCTTCCTGATGATGCTTCGGTTTCGAAGCGACACGATCATCGAGATTTTGGTGGTGGTTGTGTGTGCTGCTTGTGTGCGTTGTTGCTGGTGGAGGCGTCTTGGGGTGCGTGTGGTGGCTTGTCCTGCATGTGTAAGGTGCGTAAATTTTGCCTGCTTCATACATAATAGCTTTGCATGCATTCAAACCCGTGCGGATTATAGCAAGGTAATTCTGTTACAGTGCTTGTCCCATATGTATTTATTGTTTACTCCATAATTCTGATTATGATTCTAAGAACTGTGATAGCCCAGTGGTCAGACCGTGCGACTCTTTCGAAAGGCTCACGAGTTCAAACCCCGGGCAGGTACCAATGAGTTTTTTATTAAAACTTATGTGTCTAATTGATGATTGCAATTTATCACATGCTTTTCGGTGAAGGAAATGTGGAAGGAATATGGAATATGTGTAACCTACCGATCCGCATTGGAGCAGCGTGGTAGGCATTATCTCCAATCCTTCTTTCCAGAAACGGACAGAGAAGACCCTATGCCCAGCAGTGGAATCGTAACTGGCCGTTACATTTACTTCATAATTCAGAATTACTTATTCATATTTCAACCTAAAAAAAACAAAAGTAATAATAAAATTATTTTGCTATAATCCGCGATACATCGCGGATTATAGCAAAATAATTTTATTATTACTTTTGTATTATGGATCTCCGCAAAGTAACGCCTAATTCTATAAATTATCTAAAAAAAACATTTCTGCCACTATTTTTGCAGCCATACTTCGAGAATAACAAACACCAGATTACACTTATAATAGTGACTTCCATAAAAAAAAAATACGCCGTATGGTATCCAGCAGAATAGAATAGATCACCCTCCTTTCTTACCGAGGTATGGTAAGAGGCGACTAAGGTAAGTTGACGTCAGGCAGGCGACCGGTCGTAAAATACGTAGCCAAATCATGTGACAACATGTTTGTAAAATGTTGAGCCGACCCCACTTAGAGTGGGATAAGGGCAGGAGAATGATGATGATTCCATAAAAAAATTAAAGCTTCAAAATATTCCCACCATTCTCCCAGTGATACGCGTACCAAAGGTTTAGAACCTCAGCACGAGGCAATCTCGAACTAAGATTAGACTATCATTTTTTGATATAAAAATGATATAAAGAAGGTTAGGGAAACTGCTGGAAGGTGATATAGGCAATTCGGGCCACAACTGAGGACGAGTTCTCCCTTCACCCCACTACATCAAGTATTTTATTATAATTATCCGTAATGTGACAGAGACACTGGGACAGAGCAATTTGGACGTGAATGCGTTTCACTGCGAATCGTTTGTTACGATTGCGTAGAGTGTGGTACAAGTTATTGAATTAAGGCGATCTTCTTCAAACAATTTATATAATCAGGCGTTACTTTGCGGAGATGCATAATACAAAAGTAATATTGTGCTTATTTTGTTACAATTCGCTATTAAGTGAATAGAAAATATGTATAATGCAAAATTTGGAGTTAACTATTGTTTAAGACTCACTATTGCTAGCTAGCAATGTTGAAACTGGCTGGCAATTATCAGTTGCATAATAAAAGGAATTCATATTGAGAAGCGTTTCTATGGTGAAATAAGAATTATCATATATTGAATGTCAATAAAGAAAAACTGCGTTCGAAAAAATCTTTTCTATTTATTTGTATTGGAAGTTATTCATGCTAATGGAAATTATTCAACTACCGTTTTCATACCTGATACATGCAGGATTTCTAAAAACAAAAAACCTTAACCGTCGCCATCACAATACACAAGCCCTACACACGTTCACCATTATGAACACAACAATCGTTTCGCCCCGCAGCATCATCAGGACAAAATAAAAAAGCACCGCATCGTCAACAAACATTAGATACTAATTGGTTCAACCTCACCATTTATTTTCTCTCCGAACACGTGTAACAGGCATAAAATATAAACATTTATCTGATCTTTAATGAGGATGTTGTTATGTTTAATGATCTCCAGTTACTTTAAAATGATAAGGCGGAGACTTTATCTGAATCTAGTTAAAATTTCATCAATATTGTTTCAAGTAAATTAACCTAAAAGCGTAACAGAAAATCAGAAAAAAATACATTTAAATTTTAATATAAATACAGCGAAATAATGATAACGTTTCTTTTGATTACAGTTAATAGCTCAAAAGAGATAATAATTCAAATTCAAATTCAAAATATTCTTTATTCAAGTAAACTTGTAAACAAGTGCTTTTGAATCGTCAACATCTACCGCTGGTTCGGAAAGCTGTTCCTATCGGGAAGAGCCAGCAAGAAACTCCGAGGTTGCTCTTTTCAAATAAAATTTTTATAACTACTTACATTTGGTTATTACTATCTTGTACAGGGTACAGTAGAAGTTATATCCACGCAGTCTTATCATCTATATTATCTTTAATAGTATAGTAAGTAGGCTTACTAATGATTTCACGTTATTCCTTCGAGAACAGTGAAAGACACATTCATGGTATTTAAAAACTTAATTTGACGCAAATAATGTCACAAGTATATGTGGCTTCCAAAATATTGACGAATATAAGAGAGTGAGTTTGATAAATTCGAAGGACTTCTATTTCTTGATAAAATATTGAAATTACTAGTAGTTTCCAAAATAGATAAAAAATAGCGCGAGTCAATATAAAACAGCGACATCTATCGTCGACTTGTTCAATTGTAAACGTATTTCAAAACAAAAGCAGTCCATTTAAAACGCTTGTTCCTATAACTTAACCATAAGTACTAACTGAGAAACTGCTCTCTTTCTACGCGTGTAACGTAATGTCGTAATTCCGACTCGCAATATTGGGATTTTATGCAGGAATACCTCGCCATACCCCTTTCCGTATTTAATACTGTACGCAAATGTAACATACAATTATGTAGGAGATTACCGACAAAGAAGTCTCACACACAATACACCTGCTTAAACAAGTTCCCCACAGTTCCCGTCGCTATAATGTCGTGTAAAGAGCTCATGACTATGTGCCCCGGGTGGGCTCGAAACTATTCGGGCTATCCTGATAGAAAAAGACGTGAGTATAGCCGCTGTCTAAATATTAACTAAGTTCCTACACATTCATAACAATCACTCACATACTTGCCTACTCTAGTATTTTAGTGTTATTTTTTAAGATTGATTTATTTAATTTATAGAATTAGGCGTTACTTTGCGGAGATCCATAATACAAAAGTAATAATAAAAATATTTTGCTATAATCCGCGATACAGTAAATAGAAAATATATATAGTGCTAAATGTATAGTGGACTATACGTTTTTTCATACCCGTTACATGCAGGATTCGTAAAAAACATATGCACAAACCTCCACCACTTCCACCACAATACACAAGCACTACACAGGTTCACTATCACAAACTCAACAATCGTTTCGCCCCGCAACCGAAGCATCATCAGGAGATAGACTCCACGACAGAATCGCAAAGAATCTTTGCGATTTTCTATTTACTGTATCGCGGATTATAGCAAGATAATTTTATTATTACTTTTGTATTGATTTATTTATTAAGACTCTGGGTATTGCATTGCAATGCCATCATCGCAAAATGTGGTATCTTTTTATTTTTGAAATATAAATATTCATCTATATTCAGTGAGCCTAATAAAATCACATTGTGGCACATCGCATTTTCCAAAATCTTAATTTTATTTAATAAATAAATATATAACAGCAAAAGGGACTCCTCACAGCAAACGACGATACGTGTTTAGTATTTTAACATGATAACAGTAACACAATTAAGGCTATCATTATAAAACAGATTTTGATGCGGTTTTCTCTTATAGACAGTATAATTCATAACAAACGTTTTATTGTATAATTAGTCAAGGTTTTGTGTAAATTGGTTAAAAATATGACGATAATTATCCAAAATGGTCATAAAAAAATTAAATCCGCCAGGGATTACAACGAATATCATATATCTATTTTTCAAGGACAGCTTACTATACTCCTAATTTCTCGGAAAATGGTCAAGTTCAAGCCAGTCATTGAATACCTATTTACACGGACATACGAGTAGTACGAACTCTTAGTAACTTAAATACGTTACCATTTAATTTAAATGAATAGTGTGGGAGTTATCGTTATTTATTATTAAAAATAGAGGCTTGATTAGTTGGCTTCCCCGCGACCTTCGCCATCGCCCGCCTTCCGTTGCAAAATGAAAATAGGTCAATAATAATTCAATCAAATTAAATTAATGATATAACAAATTAATACGGTTTATTATTTAATGTATATTTTAAGCAATTTCATTTTTGTACATAATAATATCGAGAATTATAAAACAATAACTGATGTATGTTACAGACAAAGTGGGAACCGACATAAGCTTGCGTTTCCTGCTTTGCGCCTTTGCGTCGTTTGTGGGTTTGGGTATAAGATTGTATAATAAAATTAGTAAAATTCAATTTTAGCTTTGCCATTACAGCAGTATGACAACACTTTTAAAAGAGGCTGATACAGAAAGCCTACTATACTATTGAGGATTACTTAGATGATAAGAATGCGTGGATATAGCTACTCTTTGACCCGGTACAAGACAATAATGACCAAATGTAACTAATAATAACAATTATGTTTTGAAAAGAGCAACGTTTCTTGCTGACTCTTCTCACTAGGAACCGCTTTCTGAACAAGCAGTAGAGTTGACGAAATCAAAAGCTCTTGTTACAAGTTCACTTGAATGAAGAATATTTTGAATTTGAATGCTGCGAATGCGTAATTATTTGCTTTATAACTATGTTAAATAAATAAATATACGGGACACTTGCACACACGGTCGCCCATCCCCAAAGTAAGTACCTTAATACTTGTGTTATGGGTGACGTACAACTGGTAAATATACTACATGTATAATTTTAAATACATACTTAAACACAGATACACACCCAGGCTCGAAGAACCAACAAATTGTTTTTTTTAGAAAATTCCCTCGGCGGGAATCGGGTCACCACCCACTGCGCCAACGAGCCAGTCAATTATTAGTCGTATATTTATTTATTTATTTAACTTTGTTACTATAACTAAAGCAAAAATTTAAAATGAGCAACTGACAAGAGTTTTCAGGCTTTAAACAAACATGACACCTCCTCCTGGCCTATAATCTACATACAGTTAATAACGTATGTAGAGTTCATAACGACGGATAGTCGTTTGTAACGACTCGTAATGCGATTATTACGCTCTCAGATTATTGCGAAGGTTGTTTAAAAGAGATCGTAATGGAGGGAAAACGAAGCGTTTTTCTGAATTTTTTTACACAAAAGAAACTTTTGAAATTAATTTCAGTGTTCAAAATATATTAAATATTTAGGATAGAGGGCAATTACACACCAGGTGTCTGTTCTCAAAGTAATTTAATAATAAAATATTCTTTATTTAAGCAAACTTGTAAACAAGTGCTTTTGAATCGTCAATTCTACTGCTCGTTCGGAAAGCTGTTCCTACCGAGAAGAACCAGCAAGAAACTCGTCGGATAGCTCTTTTCAAAGAATAATTCTTATCACTAGTTACATATAATTATCAATGTCTTGTACAGGATCGAAGAGTAGCTATATCCACGCATTCTTATCGTCTAAGTAATCTTTAATAGTATAGTATGCTTGCTGTATTAGCCTTTTTTTTTATTAGTATTTTTAAACTGCTGTAATGGTAAAGTTAAAGTAGATTGCGCAATTTTATTATAGAATCTTATACACAAACCCATAAATTTTAGAAGTATTATTTTTACCACTAGTTACATTTAGTCATTACTGTCTTGTACACGGTGGAAGAGTACCTCTTTCCACGCATTCTTGTCGTCTAAGTAATCCTCAATAGTATAGTAGGTTACTGCAATAATTAATTTCATACTTTTGCGAGTGATAGACAACTGATACATATATAATTTTTAACATATACTTAAACACATCCCGACTCGAAGAACCAATAAATTATTTTTTGAAAATGTGGTGGGAATCGAACCCGTCACGGAGCTCAAGGCAGGGTTACTGCCACTTACGCTATCGGGCCAGGCAATGTTACGTGGAATGTAAGGTAAACATGAATTATAGATATAGAGCAGCGTTGTGGTTACCAAACGATGTCGGTTCCCAGCTGTGGGCTAGTTCCAGATGTTTGTTTATTACTTAATGCTATACTACTTAATATTTAAAATTATCTTCTAATATCTATTTTTCGATTACTAAAATTTTTATTGGTTTTATATTTCACGGAATAAATTCCAGTTTCAGCTTAGTCGAATCGGGACGTTTCAAGCAATAAAGCACAGTTATAATAGCTTTCCAACCCCTTTGGCATAGAAATTTTACTAGATATAACAAAGTTATACTTTATATCTAATTTAATATGACTTTTATATTGTTGGTATGCACACGTTTTCATGATAAATCAAAGTGAAAAAAGCCCAGATTATAAAAGCTTTTTCTCAAAAGTAACATACTCATCTTCAAAGTGAGTAACTTAATACTTGTATTATGGATGATGGAATGGAAAAATAAAGTAAAAGTAAAGTTACGGCCACAGCTGGGTATAGGCCTTCTCTCTCCGTTTCTTCGGAAAGAAAGATTGGAGCTAAGACTTATCACTGCTAATGCAGATTGGTACGTTAAATATCCCCAGAATTTTCTGGAGATACATACGCAGGTTTCCTCACAATGTTTTCCTTCACCAAATATAGTGTGATAAATTGCTAATATCGATTAGCTCATTGTTGCCTGCCTGGGATCCTCAAAGATTTTTTTTTCACATAAAAAATGTTCTTTATTCAAGTAAACTTGTAAACAAATGCCTTTGAATCGTCAACTCTACTGCTGGTTCGGAAAGCTGTTCCTACCGAGAACAGCCAGCAAGAAACTCGGTGTTTGCTCTTTCTAAAATAGTATGCTTATAACTAGCTACATTTAATCATTACTATCTTGTAGAGGGTCGAAGAGTAGCTGTATACACGCATTCTTATCATCTATGTAATCAAATGATTTATAGAAACAGGCGTTACTTTGCGGAATTCGATATTACAGGCACTATAACAGAACTACCTTGCTATAATCCGCACGGGTTAAGCGAATGCATGCAAAGCTAATGTGTATGAAGCAGGCAAAATTCACGCACCTTACACATGCAGGACCTCCACCAGCAGCAACGCACACAAGCAGAACACATAACCACCACCACAATATCGACGATCGTTTAGCTACGAAAACGAAGCATCATCAGGAGGATAGGCGCCTTGGGATGCATGTGGTGACTTGTCCTGCATGTGTAAGGTGCGTGAATTTTGCCTGCTTCGTATACATTGGCTTTGCATGCATTCGCTTGACCCGTGCGGATTATAGCAAGGTAGTTCTGTTATATTGCCTGTATCTATGTAATCCTCAACAGTATTTGCTTAGCTTTCTGTATCAGCTTCCCTTAAATACTTTTTATTTGTTGAGAATAATTGGCAAAGCTTAAATTTATTGCTGAATTTTATGTTAAAACCTTAAACACATAGCTAAATAATCGTACTACTAGGGTACGATAAAGCACTAGAGTTCTTTTGCAGCATCTAAATGTTTGTTCACGTGAACGGTCCAGATGCGATCTAACTCAAATAACATTCCGTTTAGATAAACTGCCGAGTTTACGGTTGTTCTTTGAAGTATAAACACTTCTACTAGTATGCAATATGTTTATAAGGACATTTTCTTTGTTTGTTTTACTTAACAGTAATTTTTAAGCTTTGTAGCCTCTTTGGACGTCATTTTAATGCTTTTCTTTACTAATAAAGATTTTTGAAATAACTAATCGAACTTGCGGTACTTTGCGTTGTTCTATAATAGTATTTAATTGTAGTCATTTCTTCTACTATAGTATTTTTTATAAGAGCTAAAATTCAAAAGTAATAATAAAAAATATTTTGCTATAATCCGCGATACAGTAAATAGAAAATAAATATAGTGCTAAACGAATAGTGAACTATACGTTTTTTCGTACCCGGGACATGCAGGATTCGTAAAAACCAAATCACAAATCTTTGCGATTTTGTTTTACATCAAGTCGTGTCTATCTCTTGATGATGATTTATTTGGTTGCGGGGCGAAACGATTGTTGAGTTTGTGATATTGAACGTGCGTAGTGCTAGTGTATTGTGGTGGAGTGCTATCACAATACATAAGCACAATACACAAGGTGGAGGTTTGTGCATGTGTTTGTACGAATGTACGAATCCTGCATATATTGGGTATGAAAAAACGGATAGTCCACTATACATTTAGCTAACCCTATATTTATTTTCTAATTACTGTATCGCAGATTATAGCGAAATAATTTTTATTATTACTTTTGTATTATGGATCTCCGCAAAGTAACGCCTTATTCTATAAAGTATTTCATTTTAGAGGAAAGTATACTCTACATTTTACATTACATATATTTTATTTTATTGCGGATTATAAAATATTTTCATTACTTTTGAATTTGAATTTGACAGATCACTCTGTAAAATTATTTTTCTATAATCCGCGACAAAAGCAGTCTTGCGATTTTGTCGTGAAGTCTATCTCCTGATGAAGGTTCGGTTGCGGGGCGAAACGATTGTCGAGTTTGTGATAGTGAACGTGTGTAGTGCTTGTGTATAGTGGAGGTTTGGGCGTGTGTCTTCATGAATGCTACATGTTCAGGTATGAAAACGAATAGTCAACCTTACATTTAGCATTATATATATTCCCTATTTACTTTATCCCGGATTATAGCAAAATAATGTTACTATTACTTTTGTATTGTGAATCTGTACTTGTGGCAAAGTAACGCCTAAATAAATTAGATCACTTCATTTTGCACAACATAGAATTTCTCTGAATCGCGGGTTATTTCAATATGATTAATTATTTTTGTCTTTCGTGTCGAAGAAAGTCGGAACCACCGGTATATATATTTATATTTCTTGCTGCGGGTACATCGCTTTATTGTCCCAAATTGTTTCTCCTTATTCTGTGTTTCTCCGTACTTGTTATCGGCTCTATTTGTGTTAGATTGGGTCTCGGGAGCAGCGTACGTGTGTAAATATTGCCATTTGCTCGAACAAACGAGCGCTTTCGTTTCTATTTATCACGATAACATTACGCTTTCAGCGCTTTATTTGCTATACGGTCACATTGTATTGGTTTTTCTGGAACCCAGTTAAATATGATATTTCATGGACAAAAGTAATAATAAAATTATTTTGCTATAATCCGCGATACAGTAAATAGAAAATATATATATTGCCAAATGTATAGTGAACTGTCCGTTTTTTTATACCCGTTACATGCGGGATTCGACACATGAACAAACCTCCAAGACAAAATCCAAAGGCTTTGACAATACACAAGCACGACACACGTTCTCTATCACAAGCTCAACAATCGTTTCGCCCCGCAACCGAAGCATCATCTGGAGATAGACTACACGATAAAATCGCAAAACAGATAGTCCACTATACGTTTAGCACTATATATTTTTCTATTTACTGTAACGCGGATTATAGCAAAATAATTTTATTATTACTAAAAAAGCAAACTTTTTTGAATTTCAATATAAAAACTTCGTCGTCAGTTTTTGTAGTATTGCCTTGTCTTGTCCCTTGTTTGTTGAAACTTTAGCCCCTATATAACCCATTTAGTACGAGAGTTGTATGTAAATACACGGAATTAACGTGTTCTAATTTCGTTTAGGAAACTCCAGTACACGCCATTAGTAGTGATAATAACAAGGGCGTGCTAATTACCACTGTTTCATCAGATGGTAGTTGGAAATTCAAATTAAACAATTCAACAAGTGATTATACTGCTCATAGAGAGTAATATGTTTTTCAGATCATACATCAAATCCATACAAATATAATAAACGCGAAAGTCTATCTGTCTCTAATTCTATTACGTTTTCACAGCTTATCCTTTAAACTAATAATGATGATATTTGGCGCAAATAAATCTTATACCGGGATAGCATATTATATCGCTTTACAAAAAGTGCGTATGTCGTTTGTGGGTTGGGGTATATAAGATTCTATTATAAAATTTTCCATTCAATTTTATCTATCCCGCATTTCAAAAACACTGTTAAAAAGAGGCTAATGTAAATAAAAAATATTTCAAAAAAGCAGTCAAAAGACACTCATTCACAAAGATTAATTATTACATTATTGATGAAATATGAAAGACTTTACAAATAAATGTAAATATTGAAATATCGTCTCTGATATATTCAAATTCATATTCAAAATATTTTTTATTCAAGAAAATTTGTTGAAACGTCGACTCTACTGCATGTCCGGAAAGCCGTAACTACCGAGAAGAGACAGCATAAAACTCGGCGGTTGCTCTTTTAAAATATAATTCTTATAACTAGTTACATTTAGTCATTACTGTCTTGCACAGGGTAGAAGAGCAGCTTATTGTTTTTCATAGTTTTGTATTGTTCAATGTTTCCGGTTACTGAAATAATAAGCTGTGATAGCCTAGCGGTGAGACAGTGCGATTAATTCGAGGGTCCCGGGTAAAAATCTCGGGCAGGCACCAATGAGTTTTTCTGTTAAAACTCATGTGTCTTATTGATAATTGCAATTTATCACACGCTTTTCGGTGAAGGAAAACATCGTGAGGAAATATGCATATCTCTAGAGAATATTAGGGATATGTGTAACCTGCACTGTCCGCATTAGAGCAGCGCGGTAGGTCTTAGCGCCAACCGGTCTCTCCAAAAACGGAAAGAGAAGACCTATGGCCAGCCGTGGGATAATATACCGTTACTTTGCTTTTTTTGTTAAAATTAAAACAAGATTTTTTATTCTATACGTTAGGTAAATAAGCTTCATTTCTATCGCATTTCATCAAAATCCGTCAAGTGTAAACATTTTTTTTTGTGTTAATTAACTGTGTAAGCGTAACGGATAGACTTGCGCATTTATGATATTATCATCATCCTTCTGCCCTTGTTCCACTCTAAGTGGGGTCGGCGCAAGATGTTATAAAACATGTTATTATATGATTTGGCTATGTATTTTACGACCGGCCGCCTGCCTGACGTCGACTTACCTAGTTGTATTTTACAACACCTCGGTAAGAAATGAAGGTGGTCTTATCTTCTCAGCCGGATAGAACACGGCGGGTCAAATTACCTTAGTCGTCTTTTACGACACCTCGGTAAAAAATGCGGGTGGTCTATTCTACTCAGCCGGATAACACACGGCGGGTCAACTTGCCTTAGTCGCCTTTTAGGACCCTCGGTAAGAAATGAGGGTGGTCTATTCTACTCAACCGGATACCACACGGTGGGTCAACTTACATTAGTCCCCTTTTACAACACCTCGGTTAGCAAGAGGGTGGTCTATTCTACTCAGCCAGATACCACACGGCGGCGCATTTATGATATTAGTATAAAACCATAAGGAAACACATATAACATACCATGCAATTAAATTTCACTGTAACCACAAGCAAACATGTCCGACTTGAAATACGAGAGCGAAAATATGGCACATTAATTCTAATTCTGATTCTAATTTACAATTTACATACTACGGTCATAAATGATAAATAATTGGAATTAATGTTCCAGACATAATGTGTTTACATTTTGTTTAGAATTTGCTTCTCAGGAAAAACTCTTTTACCGGCCTTTTTTACTAAATCGGAAATGAGTAGATTTGTACAAATAAATAATCGAAATAACTCAGAAACAATATGACATATTTAAGTTCATTAGTTCTAAGGCAGCGATTCCCAACCTGTGGTACTTATACTCAAAGGGTTACGCGGGATCTCATTTGGGGTAATTAGCTATTATATAAGACTAGTTGACCCGGCAAACGTTGTTTTGCCATGTAGAATACTACAGAATAGACTTGATTTTTGACGCATTAAAAACTTTGATAGATTGATAATAGATGGCGTTTTTGAATGTCATCCTATTCCTGTAGAATCAACAGGATTTTGACAGTCTATATGTTACCCCGGTGTATAAGGAATAATTGTGCCATATTTCGTCGATATTGTTTTAGCGGATTCGTCGTGAAAGAGTAACAAACATCCATCCATACTCACAAACTTTCGCATTTATAATATTATATATAAGATATAAGATATATAAGATATAAGATTACGAAAATGTTGAGCAGTTATAACAAGCAACCTATATTAACATCTTATGTCTGTATGATATATAGTCTGTATCTATACTTATTATAAAACAAAGTTCCAAAAAGCTGTCTGTCTGTATGTAATTGATTTTCCCAAAATCTACTGAACGCATTTTTGTACGGTTTTCACTAAAAGATAGTGCAAAATTTCCGGATGCTTTAGGTAAATAATATATATCGGTATTACGTAAATTGTGTTAAAGAAATCGAGCAGTTGTTAAAAAAACTTGCTTGCTGGGAGCTTTACTTGCGTGCGCTGCATGAACCAGCAGTTACGTTAAAGTAATGTACTAGAGAATTGTAGATCTATGAAAATACTACAAAAAAATCCCTGAAAACATGTTTCTATCTCTTACGGTTAATTCACAATGACTACTTTTATGTTCAAAATTCTATTTCGGATTTTTTATGTGACAACTGATTTCGACGCGGGCGAAGCCGCTGGCACAGCTTGTATATTATAAAGTTTTAAATGAATCTTATATTTAATATATTCGAATTCAGAATATTCTTCATTCAAGTTAACTTGTAAACAAGTACTTTTAAATCGTCGACTCTACTGCTGGTTCTGAAAGCTGATCCTACCGAGAAGAGCCAGCTAGAAACTAGGCGATTGTTGTTTTCATAATAATACTAACAACTAGTTACATTTAGTCATTACTATGTTGTACAGGGTCGAACAGTAGCTATATCCATTCTTATCATTTAAGTAATCCTCAACAGTATGGCTTTCTGTATCAGTCTCCCTTTAACAGTTTTTTTTTAACTGCTGTAATGTCAAAGCTAAAATTGATTGCGGAATTTTGTTAGAGAATCTTAATAGAAAGAAGTGACTTTTTAAGATTAGTTAAGTAGTTGTCAGGGATACTCTTGAATGAAAAGTTTTAAGAAGGGGTACAGGAAAGAACGAAGGTTGAGAAGAACTGTTCTAAAATCAGATAAGGCGATACTGTATATCTGTGTTGGTAGATCCCCAATAAGTATAGAGACAACCTAAAAAGGTTTTAGGGATACAGTACATCCAAGCGTCAAATTTAATGACCAACTAAATGTTAATAGGTTGCAATAGGAGTCTTGACTTTCTATTTTTGCGGAAATTTTAGACTCCCCTTTTCAATACCGTATTGAACGATCAGATTCCCATCATATCTATCTTTAAGAAGGATCTAAGGTAGGGGTAAAGCAACGCCGTCGTCTATAAAAAGCTAGTAATATAATTTTCAAAATTTTACCCAATTTTTAGCAATTGCGCGGCGATCAATCAACTGGGCGAACCGCGTTGAATCGGTGAATGCGACGTTAGAAAAAAACCGCACAAATCGGGACGCGACCTCCGGAATGACGGTATGAAATGAGAGCTAACCATTTTTGGGGATTCGTATTTAATTACCGTAATCCGTATTACAAAATAGTATAAAATTATTTTTAGCAAAATAATTTTATTATTACTTTGTAACAAAGCAACTACTAATTAGAAATTATTAAGCATACAAATGGCACCCTCATTAACGATCAGATGAATGTTTCAAGTTCAAGCTTGTTGCACGTGTTCAGAGGTAAAATCGATGGGTGGGGTTGAACCGATTACTATATAACAGAGCTTGTTTGGATAATGCTTCGCTTTGCGATTTTGTCGTGAAGCCTATCTCCTGATGATGCTTAGGTTGCGGAGCGAAACGATTGTTGAGTTTGTGATAGTGAACGTGTGTAGTGCTTGTGTATTGTGGTGGCAGTGGTGGAGGTTTGTGCATGTGTTTTTACGAATCCTGCATGTAACGGGTATAAAAAAACGGATATTCCACTATACATTTAGCACTATATATATTTTCTATTTACTCTATCGCGGATTATAGCAAAATAATTTTATTATTACTTTTGTTTTATGGATCTCCGCAAAGTAACGCCTAATTCCATAAATTATAATATTTGAACAAAGACACGTTTGAATTTTGGATTCATCTGTTCATAGTGGGTCAAATTGAGTTCAAGTAAATCGGTTACATACATACAATAATATAAAACGCGTAAAAATGCAATTCTTAATGGAATCATTAATAAAAATTCTTATAACGTCGTTGCATCCAATTAATATTTTTGCATCGGCCGTACGCGAAAAATTTAATGTAAATTCGCGATTGAATCACCTCGGTCCAATTACAAGGCGACGATGGATTAACGTGTGCGTAGTCATGGCCTGGATCTTTATTTAATATTTTAATTTACAAACAGGTCATGAAATATACTACTGATTTATAGAAGTAGGCGTTACTTTGCGGAATTCCATATTACAGGCACTATAACAAAACTACTTCGCTATAATCCGCACGGGTTAAGCGAATGCATGCAAAGCTAATGTGTATGACGCAGGCAAAATCTACGAACCTTATACATGCAGGACAAGCCACCACACGCACCCCAAGGCTCCTCCACCAGCAACATAACACACAAGCAGCACACACACCCACCACCACAACAATCTCGAGATTGTTGTGGTGCACCCATCCACCACCATGTGCATGTGGTGGCTTGTCCTGCATGTATAAGGTTCGTAGATTTTGCCTGCTTCATACACATTAGCTTGGCATGGCATTCGCTTAACCCGTGCGGATTATAGCGAAGTAGTTTTGTTATAGTGCCTGTAATATACTACTACTATTAGTATAAATAAATGGAGAAAAAACGTTATGCCCCTTTTGTATTACTAAAAAGAGTCATACGTGGCATTTACAATTTAAGTCCGCGTGATTCTGTGCGAGAGAAGTTTAAGGAAATAGGTATTCTTATATTAGCTGCACAGTATATTAGCAATTACTACTTTGCGCCTAGCAAAAGTTTACGTGCTTTTGCTAGGGGTCGACACAACATGTTACAAACATGTTGTCACATGATTTCGCTACGTATTTTACGACTGGCCGCCTGCCTGGCGTCAAGTTACCTTAGTCGCCTCTTACGACACCTCGGTAAGAAATGAGGGTGTTCTATTCTATTTTGCCGGATACCACACGGCGTCACACAAACAAACTCTTCAGCTTTATATATTAGTATAGATATAGATTTAAATTTTGTCGCAAAAACATTTAGTATTTTCTTTTTATCGCGTATAGGTCAAATTCAAATTCAAATTCATTCATTTGCCAAAAACATGGTAACAAAAGGTGTAACGAGATATTATTATAGCAACATTTAGTAGCAACATGTTTAGTCATATATCTAACATGCAATATTTATTTTCTAAAAACTCAATAATTAAAACTAAACTCATCAAATGGATTAGCACCTGTCAAGCTGTGATAGCCCAGCGGTGGGACCGCACGACTCTTTCGAGGGGAACACGAGTTCAAACCCGGGCAGGCACCAATTAGTTTTTCTATTAAAACTCATGTGTCCAATTGATAATTGCAATTAATCACACGCTTTTCGGTGAAGGAAAACATCGTGAGGAAATCTGCATATCTCAAGAGAATTCTAGAGATGTGTAACCTACCAATCCGCATTGGTGCAGCGTGGTAGATCTTAGCTCCAAACCTCTCCAGAAACGGAAAGAGGAGGCCTATTCCCAGCAGTGGGATTGTAACAGGCTACTTTACTACTATTTACTTTATCCCGCCTGTTGCCAACTTCGTGTTTAATTTGACAAAGTACTTTATTGATTTCAGCAATTACAGTCTGCAATGTCGATATTAATAATTCGTTGTTACTCATAGCATCTAGCTAATCCGTGGAATTAATTATATTACCAGCTAACAAACAACGTAGCAATGAAGATTGACGTTCGCGGAATTCCAAATCTGCGATTTAATTACTTTATGATTGAGCCATGCTTCAACTTTGAACTATTCCAGAAATATTACCAGGACACAGATCCTGGTAAATATTATTCTGGTCTATACGTGAGTCGTGATAAGGTCTCTTACCGAGGTGTCGTAAGAGGCGACTAAGGTAAATGCCGTGTGTTATCCGGCTGCATAGAATAGACTACCCTCATTTCTTACCGAGGTGTCATAAGAGGCCACTAAGGTAAATGCCGTGTGTTATCCGGCTGCATAAAATAGACCACCCTCCTTTCTTACCGAGGTGTCGTAAGAGGCGACTAAGGTAAATGCCGTGTATTATCCGGCTGCATAGAATAAACCACCCTCCTTTCTTACCGAGGTGTCGTAAGAGGCGACTAAGGTAAATGCCGTGTGTTATCCGGCTGCATAGAATAGACAACCCTCATTTCTTACCGAGGTGTCGTAAGAGGTGACTAAGGTATGTGCCATGTGGTATCCGGCTGCATAGAATAGACCACCCTCCTTTCTTACCGAGGTGTCGTAAGAGGCGACTAAGGTAAATGCCGTGTGGTGAATCCGGCTGCATAGAATAGACCACCCTCCTTTCTTACCGAGGTGTCGTTAGAGGCGACTAAGGTAAATGCCGTGTGTTATCCGGCTGCATATAATAGACCACCCTCCTTTCTTACCGAGGTGTCGTAAGAGGCGACTAAAGTAGACGTCAGGCAAGCGGGCGGTCGTAAAATACGTAGCCAAATCATGTGACATGTTTGTAACATGTTGTGCCGACCCCACTTAGAGTGACATAAGGGCAAGAGAATGATGATGAATTCTATTATTACTTTTGTATTATGGATCTCCGCAAAGTAACGCCTAATTCTATAAATTATGTTAAAGGTCAATCACCATTAACATTATGTAACAAAGATTTGCTCTTTTCTTCCGTCGGAAAGCGTAATCAATGTCAATGTAAATCCTTCATCCAACAATACATCTTAATTATGTTAGTTAATAAAGGTTACATAAACGTAGATGCAATCAAGAGATAGCAATCAGTGACGCAGCGTAAATCACTGGTCACTCGCAGCAACAAAGATTTATCTCAACAAAGGAGGGGCCAATTGGAAAGTCTGTTAATATTCCACTGTTTAACAAAAGTCTATTACGGAACTAGTGAAGGGGAAAACATAAGACTTGAAACTCTTGCGGGTTATAGGAAGTACGTATCAAATTTAGCAAAGAATAATTTTTCATTATCCGGCTGAGTAGAATAGATTACCCTCATTTCTTACCGGGGTGTTGTGAAAGGCGAAAAGGTTAGTTGACCCGCTGTGTGGTATCCGGCTGAGTAGAATAGACCACCGTCATTTCTTAACGAGGCGTTGTAAAAGGCGACTAAGCTAAATTGACCCGCCGTGTGGTATCCGGCTGAGTCGAATAGACCACCCTTATTTCTTATCAAGTGCTCGTAAAATACGACTGAGGTAAGTTGACGTCAGGCAGGCGTCCGGTCGTAAAATACGTAGCCGAATCATGTGGCGATATATTTGTAACATGCTGTGCAGACCCCACTTAGAGTGGGTTAAGGGCAGGAGGATGATGAATAATATTACATTATATACATATCACATGTCGCTTAGTATTAAAACGACAGAATTAAAAATTAGGCTTCATAGACTGGCCCGTTGGCACAATGGGTAGTCACCCTGCCTTCAACTCCGCGGGTCGCGGATTCGATTCCCGCCGAGGGCCAAAATTTTCTTTAAACATATATTTATATAAATAAATAAATATATGGGACACTTACACACACGGTCGTCCGTCCCCAAAGTAGGTAACTTAATACTTGTGTTACGGCTGACGGACAACTGGTAAATATACTACATATTTATCTTTGCCCTGTACAAGACATTAATAACTATATGTAACTAGTAATAAGAATTTTTCTTTGATAAGAGCAACTGCCGAATTTCTTGCTGGTTCTTCTCAGTAGGAACAGCTTTCCGAACCAGCAGTAAAGTTGACGATTCAAAAGCACTTGTTTACAAGTTTACTTGAATAAAGAACATTTTGAATTTGAATTTCAATAATTTTAAATACATACTTAAATAGAAATATACACCCAGGCTCGAAGAACCAACAAATTGTTTATAGAAAATGTTGGCCTCGGCGGGAATCGAACCAGCGACCCGCGGAGCTGAAGACAGGTTCACTACCCACTGCGCCAAGGGGCCAGTCCAATTGTCCCATATACTTATTTATACAGATTGAGGCGCAAGTCCTAAACCTCAAGACCCCCTAATCTTATCAGTTTGATAAAGGGAAACCCTTATAGCCCTTATTCAAAGTTAACAGAATCAATTGATGAACATAATAAGTTATAACGAACCTAATTACAAATGAAAACAAAAATTACAAGAACCAGTAAAAAATATTAAACTTACAGCAATGTTTGCGGTAAATTCATTGCTTAATGAAGCTGAATTAACAAGAATGAAAATTTCCTTGAACGAACAGAGATTTCTTTATTTTCCAAGACAAGGCAGCATTCATTACGAGTTAAGTGAAGAAAGTAAAAGGCTGTTCCGCTCAGATAGGAGGGAAAAAAATTCGATATCTTGAAACATAACCTCGTACATAAACGTAAAATTTCAGTGTTCGTATACATACGAATGGCTGTATTGAAATCTTATGGTGTGTTCTGCAGTCTTACGACAATCGCTAAATATAATTTATTAAAAAATACAAATAGGAAAGATTGATCGAAGAAAATAACAGACAAACAAACATATATCATAATAACAATAACATATTTGCAAATATGTCTGATATTTTACTTTTCGCACACCCGTCACGCTCTTTTTTATAATCCTGTAAGTAGAGCTGCTTGGAAGAGATCACTATTTAGTGATAAGACCGCCCTTAGCACATATGTAACATAAGTCAGTGTAAGTTCGCATGTATTTTTTCGCTTTTTATGTTTTATGTCTTATGTCTATAAAATTTTATCTTATCTTATCTTTCTAAAACATAAAACATAAAAGATAGCAAGCTTTTATCGTGAATTCGTTCACTTTGTTTTAAACGTTAAAAGACATCAATTAAGTAGGGTCTTCTTCATGTACTCGAAAGAAAAACAGGAGCTTTTTTAACGTATATTTTATACTATGTGCTTTAATACTTTATACCGTTCTGTATTCAATACTATACTTTAATTATACTATTATAATAAGCAAATTGACAGCGTAACGGACACACTGATAGACAGACATTTATAATATTAGTATAGACAACAGCGGTGTAGAAAAGTTTGCCGCGTGCGTAGAAAATATTAATACACAGTAGCAGACATTGCTCAAAGCAAATGATCCAAAATGTAAAGTGCACTGATCGTTTTCGTATCTTTATTAGTCAACATAATTAAACAAACAACAAATATAATTAGTAAAATTAAAACAAGTAAGTAGTAATTTACAGAATTAGGCATTACTTTGCGGAGATCCATAATACAAAAGTAATAATAAAAATTATATTGCTATAATCCGCGATACAATAAATAGAAAATATATATAGTGCAAATGTATAGTGGACTTTTTTATACTTGATCCGTGCAGGATTCGTAAAAACACATGCACAAACCTCCACCACCGCCACCACAATACACAAGCACTACACACGTTCACTATCACAAACTCAACAATCGTTTCGCCTCGCAACCGAAGCATCATCAGGAGATATACTCCACGACAAAATCGCAAAGCGATCGAAAGCGGATTATAGCAAAATAATTTTTATTATTACTTTCGAAGTAAGTAGTAGTATAAGTAGTATAATTAGAAACTGCAAAAACCATCACCACCTAATCTCGTGAATATTGAATATATAATAAAATTATTTGATCAAATCAAATCAAATCGAATCAAAATAATCTTTATTCAAGTAGGCTTTTTACAAGCACTTTTGAATCGTCAAGGATGAACAATTAGATTTAATAAGCTACACTGGTTCGGAATGTTGCTCTTACCGAGAAGAACCAGCAAGAAACTCGGCGGTTAAACTTTTAAACATTTAAATAATGAACCGAGAAAAATGTATCTTGCTGATTTTATTTTAGATCAAAAGTTTTATGTTGGGACTAACTAAAACTAACGTGTCTTACGTTTGCGCTGTTATTATATGCAGATATGAGTATTTGTAGTCAACGATATCACAGCGAAGGTTGGAAATTTCATCAACAGTGAAACTTTGACTGGGAACGCTGACGTATTGCTTAATGCAAATGGAAAACCGTTTTATGTAAAAGATAGATTTTAATAAAACGAAGTATCAATACTTTTTAACTGTACCTTCCGCTTGAATTTCAGTAGCAAGATTTTTTTTGCATATAGAAATTGATCTTGCATATGTTTGCATATGCAAAATTAAAACGAAGAGACGAGAAAGACGAATTCACTACATTTTTTAAAAATATACGTAGTATCTCTATGATATAATATTTTGAATAAAGTATATTTTTAATCGTTGCGACATTTGTAACTTACAAATTTACATAATTTATAGAATTAGGCGTTACTTTGCGGAGATCCATAATACTAAAGTGATTATAAAATTATTTTGCTATAATCCGCTTTGCGATTATGTCGTGGAGTCTATCTCCTGATGATGCTTCGGTTCCGCGGCGAAACGATTGTTGAGTTTGTGATAGTGAACGTGTTTAGTGCTTGTGTATTGTGGTGGCAGGGGTGGAGGTTTGTGCATGTTTTTGCGAATCCTGCATGTGTCAGGTATGAAAAAACGGATAGTCCACTATACATTTATTTAGCACTATATATATTTTCTATTTACTGTATCGCGGATTATGGCAAAATAATTTTATTATTACTTTACTACCAATTTACATTGTAGCAACGTGTTACGTTAAGTTGCAAAATATCTCTTAAAAATAGAAAACCTTTGCCCAGTAGTGGGATCATAACTGGTCGCTATATTTTTATTCGCTAGATACTAAGATAATCATAGGACGATCTTTGGAGCGAAGGATTGGAGATGAGGTCCACCACGCTGCGAGTTGGTAGGTTACACATATCCGTAGAATTCTCTAGAGATATGCTGTTTTCCTCACGATGTTTTCCTTCACCGAACGTGTGGTAAATTGCAATTATCAATTAGACACATAAGTTTAAACAGGAAAACTCATCGGTGCCTGCCCGGGGTTTGAATTCATGATGCCCTCGAAAAAGTCGCACAGTCTCACCGCTGGGCTATGACAGCTTTAAACAAATATTATTATTAATTTTAAAATTAATTTAAACCTAATATTAGGGGCGATATTTTCTTCTAACATATAAAAATGAATGTTTTTCTGTCTTTTATAGACTCCGAAACGACTGGACCGATTTTAATGATATTTTCAAAAAATCTTTATAATG
Source organism: Morpho deidamia (assembly GCA_947086505.1). Taxonomy (NCBI): domain Eukaryota; kingdom Metazoa; phylum Arthropoda; class Insecta; order Lepidoptera; family Nymphalidae; genus Morpho; species Morpho deidamia. The sequence goes on from CAMTZC010000009.1 coordinate 1,205,148, forward strand.
ACCCAACAGATGATCCTGTACAGTTTGGTAGCAATCAGAGCCTTCTTTAATCTGTAAGTTGTATTTCGAGGGAAATTCGAAACCAGACTTAGCCACAGCAACACGTGGCCGGACGGCTAGTTTATTTATATTTCCGGTGATAAACATCAAAAGATATATTCAATTAGATATATTACTGAATAACATAACATATTAAAATTGACATAATGTAAAGTTAATAATGCTGTGGAAAATTTAATTAACATCATAAACTGATGAAACAATCGACCAGTTTTTAATATTAAACATGCAATCATCATTAATATTTATCGTATGAATTTCAATGTAGAATAATTATCTGGAATGTTCATTGTTTTTGAAAATATTGATACAAGATAATAGTAATTCATCCATGCTACCATTCTCCTGGCTTTATCCTATTGTAAGTGGGGTCGGCACGACATGTATCAGCCATATTGTTACATGGTTGCAACGTACGTTATACATCAACTTACCTTGTCTATTCTACGCAGCTGGATACCACACGGCGGGTCAACTTACTTTATTCGCCTTTAACGGCACCTCGGTAAGAGATGAGGCTTGTCTATTCTACACAGCTGGATACCAGACGACGGGTCAACTTACTTTATTCGCCCTTAACGACACCTCGGTAAGAAATGAGAGTGGTCTATTCTACTCAGCCGAATACCACACGATGGGTCAACCTACCTTAGTCGCCTTTTACGATACCTCGGTAAGAAACGAGGTCGGTCTATTCTACTCAGCCGGATACCACACGGCGGGTCAACTTACCTTATACGCCTCTAACGACACCTCGGTAAGAAATGAGGGTGGTCTATAGACCACCAAGGTATAGACTACCCTCATTTTTTACCGAGGTATTCCCGCCGTGTGTATTACTATTGTATTCAGCCAAATACCACAATAGTCGCCTTTTAAGGCGACTAAGCTAAGTTGACCCGCCGTTGACCCGCCGACACCTCGGTATGAAATGAAGGTGGTCTATTCAACTCAGGCAGATGCCACACGACGGGTCAACTTACCTTTGTCGCCTATTACGACACCTCGATTAGAAATGGCGTCGTAAAAAGGCGACTAAGGTAAGTTGACTGGCAATGAATCTATATCTAGGGTGAAGCTATAGATCTAACCCTTCTCATAAAATAAGTAGATAGGAGGCCTATTACCAGCAGTGCGATAATAACAAGCCGTTACTATACTTTAACGTTATCTTTTTGTATCAAATTTAAAATTTATTCAATTTATTTTATTTATTTGTTAAGAAGAAAAAGAAAAAAAAATAGCATATGTACAAAGGCGGCCTTATCCCTAAAAGGAATCTCTTCAAGTCAACCGTCAGTGAGAGAAAGAAAAAAGGCAAGAAGTGAAATATGGATAATGAAAAAAGGAAGGAAAAAAAGGAAAATTACGAAACAAACATAGATTAATGTTGAAACATTATGCGATATAAATAATAGTGATCCAATCCTCTATATGATGAAAGTGGTTTCGCATATAAAATTCATTTTAAAAGCAAACGCCTCTAGCCAATTCCACCCACGCTATTCAGACGACTAATAAACTTTAGAGAGATATATGAACAACAGTGCTCCCCTAGAATTAATCAAGATAATGGGCTAATAAGGTATTCATTGCTTATCCTCCGAGCGACCATTTTAATCCGTACAATTCCGTTCGATAATGCAGTTACCGTTAACATAATTTGTGCGGATTAACTTGTATTCTAGATTTGTCTATTTGCTTATATCTATATTGTATATATATAAGCTGTGATAGCCCAGCGGTGATACCGTGCGATTCTTTCGAGGGGAACACGAGTATAAACCCGGGCAGGCACCAATGATTTTTTCTATTAAAACTCATGTGTCTAATTGATAATTGCAATTTATCACACGCTTTTCGGTGAAGGAAAACATCGTGAGGAAACCTGCATATCTCTAGAGAACTCTGGAGATATGTGTAACCTACCAATCCGCATTGGATCAGCGTGGTCGGTCTTAGCTCCAACCCTTCTCTCCAGAAACGGAGAGAGGAGGCCTATTCCCAGCACTGGGATTGTCACAGGTCGGTATTTTACTTTTATATTGTATATATAAAATCAATCATAGTCGTGGGCATCATTATTCTTAGATATTAGTGAGCGTGATATAGGGTATCGTGCATATGAAAGAACAACAACGCTTTTCTTATATTCTATAATATTCTCAACAACTGCGCCATGACACGGTTCTGTCTTCACCTCACGCGTGCGCTGTCCGCAATTTTCAATGATGGTTGCCATGACTGCGATATATATATATTTCCGCTATTAACTATTGCTAAACTGGTATTATAACATCATCCTCCTGCCCTTATCCCACTCTAAGTGGGGTCTGCACAACATGCTACAAACGTATTTTACGACCGGCCGCCTGCCTCACATCAACTTACCTCAGTCGTATTTTACGACCCCTCGGTAAGAAAGAGGGTGGTATATACTACTCAACCGGATACCACACGGTGGGTCAACTTACCTTAGTAACCTTTTACGACACACCTCGGTAAGAAATGAGTGTGGTCTATTCGGGTGCGGATACCACACGGCATACTACACTGTTATTATAACCTGACCGTGTAATTAGATAGAAGCGTTAACTCACGCCCAAGTACGGTAATTAACAACTACGTGGTCTACGTGCAATTTCCTCATGCTTAATCTACATATCTCAAGCTTGGTATAAACTGACCTAATGCAAAAAAGTTTTGTGACAAATTGCAATAAAACGTAGCGTACCGTCTACAAAACTTGTAATTGTTAAAGAGAACAATAACTTCGAACAGAAAGAAAACACTAGCTTTTTTATATATATATCTGTAAAGTGATATCATAGATGAAATTGAAATAATTACAATGTATCTAACTCAATTTAAGGCTTATTCTGAATTAAGTCACTTTGATAGAAGCGTGCGATATATGAAATCAATTTCTTGATTTTCAATTGAATGTGAAGTGCAGCACAATTCTGCTCCTAGACAACGTTAAAGCAACACCGGGATATTAACTAGTTTCTATCATCATCATCCTCCTGCCCTTATCCCACTCTAAGTGGAGTCTGCACAACATGTTGCAAACATGTTGTCACATGACTTGGCTACGTATTTTAAGACCGGCCACCTGCCTGCCGTCAGCTTACCTTAGTCGTATTTTACGACACCTCGGCAAGGAATAAGGATACTCTATTCTACTCAACCAGATACCAAACGGTGGGTCAACTCACCTTGGTCGCGTTTACACCTCGGTAAGAATGAGGGTAGTCTATTCTAATCAGCCGGATACCACACGGCATAACTAGTTTCTATCTATTTTCGATTAATTTTCATATTATTTCGGTTAATATTATAATCTGAAAGTTACATCCGCTATAGAAAAAGATAAGTACGAGATGAAGTTGATATGGTCATGTGGGATAAAAATCATGTCATCAAAATAGTTTTAAATATGAATGTGGATACATATGTATATGACTAGAGGAGAAAGATGGAATTGTGAGAAGGAAGGATTGTGAGAAGAGTGATATGCATATTGGTTGGGCTAGTTACACTATTTCCCTTGTCCCTATATCCTTCTCCTCACACTCGGTCAACCCTATACCGGAGGAAAAGAGCACGCAACACGCTGCTGTCATCTACAAGCGGCCAGTACGAATTAAACGCCGTAAGGAGTTTAAGTCATAACATTTTAAGTTCACATACGCATACGCCATACGCTAAAGCACTATTTAATAGATAACTTTACGTGAACGCCTTTTATGGTGGGATATCTGTGCATTAACCCTGGCCCGACCAGTGAAAAGTGAGTGCGAGGCGGAGAAAACCTGAAGTTCCTGTCAGCATCTCATCCAGGTAGGTTGGCCTCCCTCGTTCTTCCACATACCCGGGGTCCCTTTTATGGAACCCCTAACCCCTCCACATATAAAAGAAGTAAGATTAGAATTGAGTACTAATAGAAAAAAAAAATTAAAAGAGGTCATGTATCCAATCTAAATTGAGAAATTCCTGAGTAAGGAAACTGTATAAGCGTAAAGAAACTTTATCTTGCCGTTGCTGATTATTAATGTATTACAACACACAAGGTCCGGTCCTTAAGTTAAATGAACCCAAAATATCATTACGGTCCTCATAACGGATATTGGAGAAGTGATCATGGCCTTATAAAGGACATCTTGTGTAAAAAACTGCCCATTACGGCGATATCGGTGTCCTGCAGGTCAAAGAATGCCCATACACTTTAATATGTCTTTGGTCAGGAAAATGTGAATCGCAGTTTTCCGCTATAAACGGTCAACGATACTAAAATGAAGACATTAAGACGTTCTTCATAAAAGTCTTGGCTAGATTTCTGGAAGAAATTTAGGAATATAATCTTTCATGTTAACAAGATCTTCAAACATTATATAATATTTTTTTTTGGAATAATGTCAATGAAATGTCAACGACATTTAAATAAGTCCTTATTTAAATGTCGTCGACTTTTCATTTCAGACGTTCTTCATAAAGGTTCCGGCTCGATTGTTGTTAAAAGTTTAGGAATATCATCTTTCTTATCAACTAGAACTTTCTACATTTAAAAATGTCTCTGGTTAGAAAAATGTGAATCGCTGATTCCAGATATGATTGAAAAATCGCTGATTTTCCGCGCTAAAATGTCTACGGCAAAAAGAACTTTTAGACATTCTTCATAAAGGTCTTGGTTCGGTTGCTAGTTAAGTTACAGATCTTTTTAATTCTTATCAATTAGAACGCCCTACATATTAATACATCTTTGGTCAGGAAACATGTGAATTGCAGTTTTCCGCAATAAACGGTCCAAGACATCATAATAAGTACTTTAAGACTTTCTTCACGATTGTCTTGGATCGATTGCCGGCTCAATCCATTAAAACGGCCTATATTTTTACGTCTTCGGTCAGCAAATATGTTAAAAGTCGTAGTTTTCCGCGTTAAACGGTCTACGATACTAAAATAAGTTCGAATTCAAATTCAAAATATTTTTTATTCAAGTAAACTTGTAAACAAGTGCTTTTGAATCATCAAAATCTACCGCTGGTTCGGAAAGCTGTTTCTACCGAGAAGAGCCAGCAAGAAACATGGTTACTCTCTTCACAATATAATTCTTATTACTAGTTACATATAGTCATTACTGTCTTGTATAGGGTCGAAGAGTAATTATATACATGCATTCTTATCATCGAAATAATCCTCAATAGTATAGTAGGCTTTTTGTATAGTATAGTAGCCTCCTTTTAACAGCGCAAAGATAAAATAGATTGCGGGATTTTATTATAGAATCAAGGACATTTAAACATCCTTCATAAGGGTCTTGGTTCGATAGCCAGATGAAGATCAAGAAATTCCTACTTCTTAAAAGGTTTTTGTTTAAGAAAAGAGCCAACTAAAAAACAACCCCTTTGTATCAACAACATAGCCATGCGTAGAGTTTCGTATTAACTGAGGTTAACTTTTTATATTCGATTAGTTTCAATAGCCTGAGCCAGACTAGATCAAATGGGATAAAATAGACTACAATAATTGTAAATCCTAAGGGAAACGCGGAGATTGGAAACAAATTGCGCTGAGACCTAGGGATTTAGCTAGTATACAGTTATAGTGTAAAAGTTTCATCGGTGTAGTCTGATATGTGAGATCTACGGAACCTGAAACACTAGTTGAGAGATTTCTTGCTCAATGAGGACTTTAATCACTCTGCGTGATAACGGTTGGTTTGTTTTGGTTGGTACCTGCGATTACGTGCCAACGTAAAAGTTTTATTACCCTTCAAAATGCAATATGTTTTATCCCTGTCCCCGAAAGAAATACGGGATTTTTCATTTATTTTTTTGCTTTTTTTAACCCCTATATATTTGATTGTGCCAAAATTCATCAATATTGATCTAGCGTATTTGCGTGTAAACGTAAGACACAGATAGATGTACTTTTGCAATTATAATATTAGTATAGATTATTTATATTTATATATAAAATGCTTAAATCTTTCTGTTCCGCATTGATGGTTAATCCCCTAAAGCAAATATGTCGAATTTTAGTAGAATTTAGGTTCTTTTACCGGGCCAAAATATTGGATACCTAACAAAATTCCCGATTTTTATTTCTACTTCTTGTTTGTAATAAATTATACATAAGTAAAAAAAATATAATTTTACTGTAAAATTAGTTATCTGCTAATCGCGGATTATAGCAAAATAATATTATCATTACTTTTGTATTATGGGCCTCCGCAGAGTAGCACCAAAAGTATCAACTTTCATCATTAAGTTTCATCATCACAAGCGAAATTGAGACACGGAACCATTTTTTCAACCTTGGAGTATGTTGTTATTCTAATGTAATTTCATATGTAGATGACATTCAAATATGGATTATCGTTAATATGATGATGCGTAGTTATATAAGATTTTTGGTCTCATGTAAAGCTCAGAAAATCGAGTACATTTAGTATATTATTTATATTTTTTATATATAAAATTCCGCAATCTATATTAGACTCATCTACAGAAAAGTTTAAATTAATTGTGCGAATTGATTCTTATACGTAAGACATATTACACAATTGAAGATTATTTGAATGATAAAAATGCTTGGATTTGGAAATTCTTTCAGCTTCAAACAAGACTGCAGTTAAATAATGTAAATTTAAATGTTTAAAAGATTGACCGCCGAGTTTCTTGCTGGTTCTTCTCGGTAAGAGCAACATTTCGAATCAGTAGCTTCATTAAATCTAATTGATCCTTGACGATTCAAAAGTGCTTGTAAAAAGCGTACTTGAATAAAGATTATTTTGATTTGAATTGATATTAAACCTATAAGCTGTATATTTATACGAGGTGAAAAGAATACTCATAAAAATATAGGGTCACACTATCGATAACAAAGATAAATCGAATTGGCAACACTTTCGAACGAAAAAAGCTTATGTTTATGAACACTAAATCCTGCAGTTTCGCCATGCTTTCTCCAAAGAGCGACGTGCCCGAGGTATTTTTGCCCCTCTCATTCGTTTTCGGTATGTAAGTTGTACGTGTTCATACAGTCTGGTCATTCAAGTGTTGGGTAGATTTAATGAATCATTTGCTTATTATAGCGACAGTTCTTCACAGTATGCTCGTACACGTGCCACCACAATACACAAGCACTACACACGTTCACTATCACAAACTCTACAGGAGTTTCGCAAAAACGCATCGCTTTGCGATTTTGTCGTGGAGTCTATCTCCTGATAATACTTCGGTTGCGGGGCGAAACGATTGTGTAATGTGGTGGCAGTGGAGATTTGTGCATGTTTTTACGAATCCTGCATGTGTCGGGTATGAAAAAACGGATAGTCCACTATACATGATTTATAGAAGCAGGCGTTACTTTGCGGAATTCCATATTACAAGCAATATAACAGAACTAACTACTTTGCTATAATCCGCACGGGTTAAGTGAATGCATGCAAAGCCAATGTGTATGAAGCAGGCAAAATCTACGCACCTTATACATGCAGGACCAGTCACCACATGCACCCCAAGGCGCAATTCACCACGACAAAAATCGTATGATTTTTGTCGTGGAGCCTATCCTCCTGATGATGCTTCGGTTTCGGGGCGAAACGATCGTCGAGATTGTGGTGGTGGGTGTGTGTGCTGCTTTTGTGTGCGTTGTTGCTGGTGAATTGCGCCTTGGGGTGCATGTGGTGGCTGGTCCTGCATGTATAAGGTGCGTAGATTTTGCCTGCTTCATACACATTGGCTTTGCATGCATTCACTTAACCCGTGCGGATTATAGCAAAGTAGTTAGTTCTGTTGTATTGCTTGTAGTCCACTATACACTTAGCACTATATATATTTTCTATTTACTGTATCGCGGATTATAGCAAAATAATTTTATTTTTACTTTTGTATTATGGATCTCTCAAAGTAACGCCTAATTCTATAAATTCTGTCCAACTGCTTCGAATATATAGAAACTTGCATAGTAGATTAAATACAAAAGATTCTCTGATTTATAATTTAGCTCGGCAATTTGAATGGCTTGACCGTAAAAGCATACCGTACCGGTAAAGCGGTCCAAAACGAACAAGATAGCTCGTGCAAAATTAACTCTGATTCATCCGCGCAGAGCTGTACGGCCGCAGTGATGGTTTAGATTTTATTGAAAGATGTACAAAATGACATATGGGCATTTCAAGTATTCTTGGAGCAGATTTAAATGTATTTAAATTTATAGAATTATGCGTTACTTTGATCCATAATCATCATCATTATCATCATCCTGCCCTTATCCCACTATAAGTTGGGTCAGCACAACATGTTATGAACATGTCACATGATTTAGCTATGTATTTTACGACCGGCCGCCTGTCTGACGTCAACTTACCCTAGTTGCCTTTTACGACACCTCGGTAAGAAATGATGGTAATCTATTCTACTCAGCCGGATACCACACGGCGGCTTTTACTTTGATCTATAATAAAAAAAGTAATATCTATAATATATACGTGCTATAATCCACAATAATGCAAATAGAAAAAATATATAGTGCTAAATGTAGAGTGGACTATCTGTTTTCATACCTGATATGAATCAGGCAGGATTCGAAAAACGCATGCACTACAAACCTCCACCACGGCGATATACAAGCACTGCACACATATTCTGCCACAATCTCAAAAATCGTTTCTCCCCGCACCTAAAGCATCATCAAGAGATAGACTCCACGACAAAATCTACATAGCATAGCATTATATATATTTTCTATTTACTTTATCGCAGATTAAAGCAAAATATTTTTTATTATTACATACTCTTGGAATATGTCTAAGTAGAGCTAGAATATGCCTTTAATATCTCTATTCTAAATGGGAATATATTTATTTGGGTTGGGGTGGGGTTGGCATAACGTGTTTGTAACATGTTGTGCTTACCCCACTTAGAGTGGGATAAGGGCAGGAGGATGATGAACTTTTCACATTTCGCTGACTATAATTATAGCTCAGTGAGTGATAGAGCGAACTATGATTGGCAATATCTCAAGAAGATTCTTTTTTTTAAATAAATATATGGGACACTTACGCGGTCGTCGGTCCCCAAAGTAAGTAACTTAATAATTGTGCTATTCCAGAGAACTGGTAAATACGTATGTATACGTATGTATTTACCAGTTCTCTGGAATGAACTATATATATGTATATATATATGTATATAGTTTTAAATACATACTTAAACACAAGTATATACCCAGACTCGAAGAACCAATACATTTTTTTATAGAAAATGTTGGCCCTCGGCGGGTCTAGAACCTGTGGTCGACGAACCAGTCAAAATACTGTGTTTAATTCATAGAATGCTACGTACTTAGCTGTGTAGAAACTGCTACTGCATCACTCGTGTGGTATCTGAAACAATACAATAAATGCTTTATACTAGACTAGCAATGCCCAACGGTTTCACCGTACATATAGATCTCGTGGTAGTGGAAAGTTAACTAAGTCTGACTGTATTATTATTGTCAATCAAAAGTTTGGTCCTGGGACTTATTAATAGTTAAGGCTAAGGAAATTTTAACCGGAAATTCAATTCTATTATAGGTATATCCGTGGGTATCATTGGTATCCTTGGGATAAGAGCTAACTCACCAGTTGCAGGCCTTGTTATAGTCGCTACAATGCATTTGGAATGGTATTATTTCTTAAGATTAAAATTTTAAAATTCGTTACATCTTTTGATACATATCCGATGTTAATAATTTAAAATGTAATAAAATATCATTTAATGGGATAAGGATTAAAACGGAGATATGAATAATATGGTTTTACGTGGACTGTAGTCCTGAAATAAACACTAGCTTCTTTTGCATTCCTTCAAATAACTCCATCACAAAAATCAGATCGATCTATTTAAGATGCACTGTCTATTGCAATTATTCCGCTACTCGAAACGTTAACGTTTGGTTTCCTTCATGGTATTACTGCTAATTAGCAAATTATTTGCACTGAAAAACATTTTAACAAAACCATAAAAAAATTGTAAAATATTTCTTAGAGAGCAGCAGCATCTTTCGGTATATCTGTTAATGTGAGACTCCATTGGCTCTCCTGATTCAATAAAATACATGACCATATATCAATGTTTTAAAAATTCGAAACTTTAGTTTAATAACTTTTTAGTACAATCATTACTTTTTACACAAAATAATTCTTTTGAACCAATATCGATAAAATTTTACACGATTAATGCATGAAGATAACATATAGCTACAGAAATCCTGTTAAATTAATAGGAATAAGATGGCATTTAAAAACGTTATATTAAGTTTTTTTTAATCTCAATTCCTCTGCTATGGAACCTCTTTTAAATTACAGATTTGTCTAAAAAGGACTCGATTCCAGGCCGTTAATATATTAAAAAACTTTGACACATTGTCAATAAGAAAACTTATTATGTTAGTTATAGATGGCGTACTTTAACGTCATCCGATTCCTGTTGAATTATCAGGATTTCTACAGCTTTTATGTTACCCCGGTGTAAAAGGAATAATTGTGCCAAATTTCATCGATATTGGTTCCGCGGATTGGCCGTGAAAAAGTAACAGACAGACAGACAATTTTCGCATTAATAATACTAGTTATAATAAGGATATATTGTAATATTTATTAGTCTGTGTAGAATCCATTTTTATTTTAAATATTGTTATTGTAAAACATCACCTATAGTACCCAGTAATAAATAATGCACATCGAGGCTTAGAGAGAGAAAATCGGCTGGATTCTGCTTCACAGAGCATTGTCTCTGTCGCACAGACTGATGAACCCGTGTGAAACGTCACATACTGAGTGACAGTGACAGCGCTCTACGAAACCGAACTGGCCGGCTGTTTCGTTCTAAACATCGATGTGCATTATTTAATGCCGGGTACTATACCTACATTTACCTAACAACTTTACCTATCCATAGGTTGTATAGAAGAAATCGCTAAAAAACGATAAGACCGCCTTTTGTACTGTATAAGATATTTTTTAGTGATTGTATTGTGTATACCATTATTTTGTGATTTACAATAAAGTATATAAATAAATATATGAGTATATATGTAAATTACATAAAATAGCACATAGAAACTTTAGTATTATTGAAATCCTTTCAGCCTCATACAAGACAGCGGTTTAATAATGTATAATTGAAAATATTTAAAAGATTGACCGCCGAGTTTCTTGCTGGTTCTTCTCGGTAAGAGCATCATCCGAACCAGTTGTAGCTTCATTAAATCATATTGATGCTTGACGATTCCAAAGTGCTTGAAATGGTTTATTCGAATAAAGATTATTTTGAATAGATTTCATCTGATTTGATCATTGGATAGTTCGAAGAAAGCCATAAAGTAAACAAATTCCTAATAAAACTAAAACGATCGCAGTAAGCGGCAAAAAGTAGGGTCAGGCGTTTCAGCAGATCAGTTACATTTAACCCATGTCTTGAACGTACATACCGAGACATGATGTTATTTCTGTCTGTCTGTACATTACGACGGGTTCACTGAAATAAACCATCCGCACTGACGGTAAAGTAAACTATACATATAAACAAAGGCGATGCGTAAAAACGTATTATTAAACGTACGGATCACATCGCGATAAAATCGAGTTACCTATATATTAGATTCCGACATTTTGACAGAATCTCTTTCGTCACCCTTATTTGTTAAAGTTTGACATGTACAAACAATAAATAAGCTCTATCAAGTATTTTTGAATCGTCGAGGATCATTCAAGATACAACTTACAACTAGTTCGGAAATAGCAAGGAACTGGGCGGTCAACCTCCTAAATATTTTAAATTAACATAATCACAGCGCAACTTTTCTCTCGATGTGCATTATTTATTGCCGGGTACTATACGTACTATACTATACTATTCGTAAAAACACATGCACAAACCTCCACCATTTCCACCACAATACACAAGCACTACGCACATTCACTATCACAAACTCAACAATCGTTTCGCCCCGTAACCGAAGCATCATTGGGAGATAGACTCCACGACAAAATCGCAATTGCATGTGTTTTTACGAATTCTGCATGTATCGGGTATGAAAATACGGACAGTCCACTATACATTTAGCGCTAGATATGTTTTCTATTTACTGTATCGCGGATTATAGCAAAATAATTGTATTATTACCTTTGTATTATGGATCTCCGCAAAGTAACGCCTAAATCTATAAATTACCTAAAAGGGATCTTTTCTAGTCAACCTTTGAGGAACAGAAAGAAAAAGACAAGAAGTAAAATATAGAAAGAAAGAAAAAGAAAAATTACGAAAAACGACGAGAATATACCTTGATGAATCGAGATAACACAAAAAATAAAAAATATGCAATACAGATAATAGTAAAATTAACTATTTAATTATAAACTAGCTGTGCCAGCGGCTTCGCCCGCGTGGAAATTAACGTGTCCCAATTTTTTTCTAGAATTCAGAAAGAAATTTTAAACATAAAAGTAGTTATTGTGAGTTAACCATAAGAGATAAAGACATGCTAACACTGACTTTTTTGTAGTATTTTTATAGATCTACAATTCTCTAGTACATTACTTTAGCCTATCTCTGCTGGTTTACGCAGCGCACGCGACCATAACTCCCAGCAAGCAAGGTTTTTAACAACTGCGGGATCTCTTCAACACAATTTACATAATACCGATATGTACTATTTACCTAAACCATCCGGAAGTATTGCACAATCTTTTGGTGAAACCCGTACAAAGATTCGTTCAGTAGATTTTGAGAAAATCGATTACATACAGACAGCTTTTTGCGACTATGTTTTATGATAAGTATAGATTAAATAGATGAATAAAGATTCTTACTTGCGATAAGTTATTAACTTTCAAACTTAAGAAACGATCTTTATTCGGCAACGTCACTAGATCGATACTCCTGCCCTTAGCCCACTCTAAGTGGGGTCATGTTATAAACATGTCGTTACATGATTTGGATAGGTATTTAGCGACCGGCCGCCTGCCTGACGTCAACTTACTCTAGTCGCCTTTTACGACACCTCGGTAGGAATAAGGGTGGTCTATTCTACTCAACCGGATACCATAAGGCCGGTCAACTTACCTTAGTCGCCTTTTACTCGGCAAGAAATGAGGATATTCTATATATATAGCGGGCTAATATATGGAATGAGTTCAATTCGTATTATCTACGGGAACAAGAAAAAAAAATAGTGTTAAAATCAGTTCAAGATGACGTGAACAGCAGTGGGAATATTTTGTTTTCTATTACCACCTGTGCCTGTACCAATATATTTCACCTGTAACCTAAACAAAATTGGTTATTTGAAATCTGATTTCCGTATTTCCGTATTTATTATACGGATAGTGAAATATCCTTTCCCATAAGCTAGCGGGTTTCCTATTTACACCCTGATGTAGCACGGAGAGGGTGTGAGAAAAATGTTCGAGATTATTCCTCGCGAAGTCGATTTCCTGCGGTGTAAGATATCACCCATAGATTTAAGCGATATTGAAAATTGTCCCTGTTAAAAACGTATATCGCGCGTTTAGTAATAAAGTGACCTAATTCAAAAAAGGCTTTATTGAGTAAGATACATTATATTCTTTATAATGCCATATATGACAAAAGTAATAATAAAATTCGTTTGCTATAATCCGCGATAAAGTAAATAAAAAAAATATATAGTGCTAAATGTGTAGTGGACTATCCGTTTTTTCATACTCGATACATGCAGTATTCATAAAAACACATTGTGTATATTAAAACCTTTTTAAAATAACTCTTTCGATGTAAGTCAAACAACGTGATATATATAACCTCCACAACCGCCACCACAATACACAAGCACTACACACGTTCACTATCACAAACTCAACAATCGTTTCGCCCCGCAACCGAAGCATCATCAAGAGACAGACAAACATAAATTTTATAAATTTGGCTCTTATCCCAAACTCTATTCATTGCGGAAGCGTATAGAACTTCGGGATCAAGCGTTGCGAAAAGCTAGTATATTATTAATCCGAAAGTCTGTCTATTACGCGTTCACGCTTTAGCCACTGTACCAATAATGATAAAATTTTGTATAATTATAATAATAATAATAAAATAGTTTATTAGACACCTTAATTTAGCATTTTTTTACAGATTCACACTACCTCCTGTACTAGGCAAACCCTATTTTACAGAAGGTAGTTCCTTCCATTAGTACAATCAATTTCCGTTAGTGTCTGTTTGAGTGAAGTTGTTTGAGAGTACACGTGTGTATGTATGTGTTAGTGTGTGTGTAATGTGTGCGCGTGCATAAAAGTTTATGTGCTGAGTGAAGTTATATGCTTTGAGTAGACGTGTGTATGTGATTAAGTTATGTGCGTGCATGAAAGAATGCGCACGTCTATGTGTTAATTGCAGCTTAATTTCCAGAATAGTATATGAGACCGCCGATTTTTTTTACTGGTTCTTCTCGTTAAGAGCAACGTTTCGAACTAGTCGTGATTTCATAAAATCTTATTGGTCCTTGACGATTCAAAAGTGCTTGCAAAGCTTACTTAAATAAATATAATTTTAATTTGATTTTATTTGTTAAGAATTTCTATTAAAGTGTTCATCATCATCCTCCTGCCCTTATCCCACTCTAAGTGGGGTCGGCACAACATGCTACAAGCATGCTGTCATATGATTTGGCTGCGTATTTTACGACCGGCCGCCTGCTTGACGTCAACTTACCTTAGTCGCCTTTTACGACACCTCGGTAAGAAATGAGGGTGGTCTATTCTGTGCAGCCGGATACCACACGGCATTTACCTCAGTCGCCTCTTACGACACCTCGGTAATAAAGGAGGGTGGTCTATTCTATTCTGCGGGATACCAAACGGCTATTCTATTAAAGTGTTACAGTGTTTAATAATCATTAGAGATCGAAAACTCTTAGTGAGAAAGTGTTTACTTGTTTATGTGATTTATCTTTTTAATTGCTTAATTACATAATAGGATAAGATTTAGATCTAAAATATAAGAAATAAAATAAAGACCCCTACAATATAAATGTATTTTCATTACATACGGGTCATGTTACACTGGACTAAGAATATACCTTCATAATTCTATTTTGAAAGGAATCAACTTGTTACTGCGAAATTTCATTTCCTTCAGCTCTTTACAAATAAAAGCCCTTTTATTTATGAAACAGGTAAAATGCTTTCACGAAATACAATTTAGTCATTAAAAGGATTTTGTTGTGCTGTATTTTCTATTTTTATATGAATAAACTATAACCTGACAGGCTAATCTCGGCCAGGCCCAATGTTATTCTGTTAAAACTTGTCTAATTGATAATCGCAATTTATCACTTTTCGCTGAAGAATAACATCATGAAGAATTCTGCAAAGAACAGTAAAGATACGTGTAACCTAACAATCCGCATTCCAGCAGCGTGGTGGGTATTAGCTCCAACCTTGAAAGTGAGAAAAGGCTTATGTTTGGCAGTGATAAGAGACCCTTAATTTTTGTACTACTACTTGCGCGTTTCTGTGACTGTTTTCGATATTCTCTTTCGCAATAATTTGCCAAGCCGCGGGTGGACCTTCAGTAGTTTATAAAAATAATGAATTGTTTTGTTTATATAATTATAATATAAAATGGTATTGGTGATTTTATCCTGGAGACTACTCCTGATGATGCTTCGATTAGAGGGCGTTTTGGTCGTTGTGAATGCGTGCAGTGCTATTGTAGTGCGGTGGTGGTGGTGAAGGTGCTTCGTGGTACACGTGTTCACCTTAGCATGCATGGATAAGATAAGAAAACATTACAAAAGAAACAAATAATTAAATATGAAGTTTGTAACGGCGGCCTTTACGTATAGAGTCTCTTCAGAAAACCCATAGGTTTTTACACCAATTCGGATTATAGCCAAATAATTCTATAATTACTTATGTTTCGAATCCACATTATAATCTAACGTTAAAAAAGTAATAATAAAATTATTTTGCTATAATGCGCGATAAAGTAAATATGCTAAATATATAGTGGACTATTCGTTTTTTATACCTTTACATGCAGGATTCGTAAAAACACATGCACAATGGCTTTGCGATTTTTTCGTGGAGGCTATCTCCTGATGATGTTTCGGTTGGGGCGCAAAACGATTGTTGAGTTTGTGATAGTGAACGTGTGTAGTGCTTGTGTATTGTGGTTGCGGTGGTGGAGGTTTGTGCAAATGTATTTTTTTAATTTTATTGCGGATTATAGGAAAAAAAAATGTTATTACTTTTATAACATTTTAACTCTACAAATTATGTAAACAAGCTGGTATATATGGTATATAGCACAGTGTTAAAATCCAATTCGAATTCCATATAACGCGAAAATCCAAAGATAAAAATCCAATACATTTCCAGGGCACAGTACATTATGCCGTTTGATCCTCGCGTTGAATCCTCCAAAGCTGGATTCGCGAGATACGGCCATGTTTTGCATGTTGCACTGGAAATGGAAAAATTTATTACCTCCTTGATATTACCGCCTTTGACATGTTGTCTTATTCGTAAATGTGATTTACTTGAAATCAAATATTGCCGACGACCGTAATTTGTGACAAAGTTAAGGTCGTTTGATTGGGAATCGATATTAAATAAATAAATAAATAAATAAATAAATATATGGGACACTTACACACACGGTCGTCCATCCCCAAAGTAAGTAACTTAATATTTGTGTTATGGGTGACGGACAACTGGTAGATATACTACATATATAATTTTAAATACATTCTTAAATACAGATACACACCCAGGCTCGAAGAACCAACAAATGGTTTATAGAAAATGTTGGCCCCCGGCGGGAATCACACCCGCGACCCGCGGAGCTGAAGGCAGGATCACTACCCACTGCGCCAACGGGCCAGTCATATTATTTTAGAAGTTATGATAGAATTATGCCGTGTGGTATCCGGCTAAGTAGAATAGACCATCCTCATTGAGAGTTGGATAAGGGCAGGAGGGACAAACGACTGTGTGTGTAAGTGACCCATATATTTATTTTAATAAATCTCCTTGAGATATTGCCAAGCGTAGTTCGCTTTATCACTCACTGATCTATCATTTATAGTCAGCAAAAGGCGAAAAGTTCATCATCCTCCTGCACTTATCCCACTCTAAGTGGGGTCGGCACATGTCACAAACATGGTGTCACATGATTTGTATACATATTTTACGATCGGCCGCCTGCCTGTCGTCAACTTACCTTAGTCGCCTTTTACGACACCTCGGTAAGGGTAAGAAATGAGGGTGGTCGATTCTACTCAGCCGGATACCACACGCGGGTCGACTTACCTTAGTCGCCTTTTACAACACTTCGGCAAGAAATGAGTGTGGTCTATTCTACTCAGCCGGATACCACACGGTGGGTCGACTTACCTTAGTCACCTTTTACAACACTTCGGCAAGAAATGAGTGTGGTCTATTCTACTCAGCCGGATACCACACGGTGGGTCGACTTACCTTAGTCACCTTTTACAACACTTCGGCAAGAAATGAGTGTGGTCTATTCTACTCAGCCGGATACCACACGCGGGTCGACTTACCTTAGTCGCCTTTTACAACACTTCGGCAAGAAATGAGTGTGGTCTATTCTACTCAGCCGGATACCACACGCGGGTCGACTTACCTTAGTCGCCTTTTACAACACTTCGGCAAGAAATGAGTGTGGTCTATTCTACTCAGCCGGATACCACACGGTGGGTCGACTTACCTTAGTCACCTTTTACAACACTTCGGCAAGAAATGAGTGTGGTCTATTCTACTCAGCCGGATACCACACGGTGGGTCGACTTACCTTAGTCACCTTTTACAACACTTCGGTAAGAAATGCGGGTGGTCTATTCTACTCAGCCGGATACCACGCGGCGGAAAAGCGAAAAGTTGCACAACGTAAAAAATTAAATAGTTTCAAAAAATTCAACGCAATTTAACACGAAAAAACATCGTTAATGCAAATGTTTCAAGCGATTAATTAAAATATATCAAGCGTGAACGTTGCAAAAACATTACAATACGATAAAATTTCGATGCCAATGCGAACTGCAAATATTTCATGAGAACGATTGCCCGACCCGTATATATTGCTCGCTAGTAACGTAGAATCCCCGTTTATTAGCAGATTCGATTTAATGGTAACATTTGAAAAATGTATATGGTTACAAAAGTAATAATGAAATTATTTTGCTATTATCCGCGATACAGTAAATAGAAAATATATATAGTGCTAAATGTATAGTGGACTATCCGTTTTTTCAAACCCGTTACATGCACAAATCTCCACCACTGCCACCATAATACACAAGCATAATTTAATTAAGTCGTCTTATTTTGTGAGTTACATTCTAGGTTAATAGCTTAATTGAAATATCGAAGATAAGAAGGACAAAACATGTATAATTGATTTATTGAATTAGGCTTTACTTTGCGGAGATTTGCGATTTTGTCGTGGAGTCTATCTCCTGATGATGCTTCGTTAATTCATTTAAGCGTAAGTACAATTTTTGTCTGCGTAATCAAATCAGAAACAAGGGGATCTCAGTAGTTATGTCCACGCAGACGAAATCGCGACAGTTAGTAATATGTATAAATCAATATGGGTTGCATTACGGCCGGCTGTCCGGAAACACCTGTGTCTGACGCACCCGTAACACGTTTATCTCAGTGCAAATCAAAATAATCTTCATTCAAATAAACCATTTTAGGCACTTTGGAATCGTCAACCATCAATAGGAATAATGAAGCTACAACTGGTTCGGAATGTTGCTCTTACCGAGAAGAACCAGCAAGAAACTTGGCGGTCAATCTTTTAAACATCATCATCTTCCTGCCTTTATCCCACTCTAAGTGGGGTCGGCGCAATATGTTACAAACATGTTGTCACATGATTTCGCTACGTATTTTACGACCGGCTGCCTGCCTGACATCTTACCTTAATGGCCTTTTACGACACCTCGGCAAGAAATGAGGGTGGTCTATTCTACTCAGCCGGATACCACACGGCGATTCGATAGTGGAAAAACTTTTGTATAACAAAAACGAGTCATACGTGGCATTTACAATTTAAGCGATTCCCTGCGAGAGAAGTTCAAGGAAATAGGTATTCCTACATTTGCTTCACAGTATATTTGAAGCAATTTAATTTTTGTACATAAACATATTAAGAATTATAAAACGATAGGTATATAATAGACAAAGTAGGAACCGACATAAGATTGCAGCTCCTGTTTTACGCCTAGTAAAAGTACGTAAATAGTTTATGAGTTTGGGTATAAGATTCTATAATAAAATTCCACAATCTACTTTAACTTTACCATTACAGCAGTTTAAAAATACTATTAAAAAAAGGCTAATTCAGAAAGCCTATTATACTATTGAAGATGACCTAGACGATAAGAATGCGTGGACATAGCTTCTCTTCACCCTGTACAAGACATTAATAATTATTGTTTGAAAAGAGCAAACGCCGAATTTCTTGCTGGTTCTTCTCGGTAGGAACAGCTTTCCGAACCAGCAGTAGATGTTGACGATTCAAAAGCACTTGTTTACAAGTTTACTGGAATAAAGAATATTTTGAATTTGAATTTGTTAAGTATGATAAAAAAATTGCCAATTTCCGCCTAATTTATATACTTAAACGTAATTGTTTTGAAGGAAGAGTTAAATCGCGGCCTGTACCTGTAACTACTGAGTTACAAAGGTTTTAATGTATAAAAAATATATTCCGATGCATCTATAAGTTGAATGTAAAGATATGTTTTATTCAAACGAGATCTCGCTTTTTGGATAGTCGAAACGTTTCCCATTCGCCTGGAATGCTAATACCGTCATTTGTGTACTGCGCGAGACTAGTATACTTGAACATATGTTATATGTTTATTTAATTTTTTTTTATTTATTGGACCCACTAAGGACATTTTAAAATAATTTATAGAAGCAGGCGTTACTTTGCGGCACTACATATTACAGAAACTATAACAGAACTGTAGTAAAAAAAAAAAGTAAAATAGCAGCATGTTACAATCCAATTGCTGGGAATAGGCCTCCTCTCTCCATTTCTGTAGAGAAGGGTTGGAGCTAAGACCTACCACGCTGCTCCAATGCGGATTGGTAGGTTACACATATCCCCAGAATTCTCTAGAGATATGCAGGTTTCCTCACGATGTTTTCCTGCACCGAAAAGCGTGTGATAAATTGCAATTATCAATTAGACACATGAGTTTTAATAGAAAAACTCATCGGTGCCTGCCCGGGTTTGAACTCTGTTTGAAACTGTAACCTACCAATCCGTATTGGAGCAGCGTGGTAGGTCTTAGCTCCAACCCTTCTCTCAAGAAACGGAGAGAGGAGGCCTACTCCCAGCAGTGGGATTATAACAGGAATTATAGTACCCGGCATTAAATAATGCACATCGATGTTTAGAACGAAACAGCCGGCCAGTTCGGTTTCGTAGAGCGCTGTCACTGTCACACACGGGTTTGTCAGTCTGTGAGACAGAGACGATGCTCTATGAAGCAGAATCTAGCCGATTCTCTCTCACTAAGCCTCGATGTGCATTATTTATTGCCGCATACTATGATTTGCTATAATCCGCGTGGGTTAAGCAAATGCATGCAATCTTAAGTGTACGAAACAGGCAAAATTCACATACCTTACACCAATCCCATCCCAAGACGCCTCCACCAGCAATCCACACAAGCAATACACAACCACCACAACAGTCTCGACGATCGTTTCGCCCCGAAACCGAAGCATCTTCAGGAGGATAGGCTCCACGACAAAATCGTAATGCTATCGTTATCGTTATCGTAATGTGAACTTTGCCTGCTTTATATACTTGGCATTGCGTGCATTCGCTTAACCCACGCGGATTATAGCAAAGTAGTTCTATTATAGTTTCTGCCATTTTACAATACACCATTTCCAAAATTATTAATAATATATTATATTATCTAAAAAAATTTTTTAATTATAATAAATATGTACAAGTTATATCTATCTTAAATTACTTACACGCTAGTACTATACAAATCATGCCCACGTGGAATGATCCCAAGAATGCTGGCAGCGTTTCCGCGTTGAATCTCTTAGCTGATTCTTTGTGCGGAAAAGGAGCCAGCCCTCTTGTCACCCGAAGAGGCGATCAACCGAGGTGTTAAAACGGGTAAAAAATTTTTTGCACTTAGGCCTCACTTAGGTCTCAACTGCAAACGACACAAATATATAACTCTCAACGAGAGTCCACCAGCGCCAGTCTTGACACCGATATTTTTAGCAATTTGATTTTTGTGCATAAAAATATACATAATTATAAAAAGATTGGCGATGTATATAATAGACAAAGTAGGAACCGACATAAGCTTGCGGCTCCTGCTTTGCGCCTTGTAAGAGTACGTAAGTCGTTTGTGGGTTTGGGTATAAGATTCTATAACAAAATTCCACAATCAATTTTAACTTTGCCATTACAGCAATTTAAAAATACTGTTAAAAAGAGGCTGATACAGAAAGCCTATTATACCGTGGAGGCTTACATTGATGATAAGAATGCGTGGATATAGCTGCTCTTTGACCTTGTGCAGGATAGCTATGACAAAATGTAATTAGTATTAAGAATCTTCTTTTTTAAAAGAGCTCCACCGAGTTTCTTGCTGGCTCTTCTCGGTAGGACGGCTTTCCGAACCAGCAATAGAGTCAACGATTCAAAAGCACTTGTTTACAAGTTTATTTGAATAAAAAATATTTTGAATTTTGAATTTGAATTTGAATATGGGACGAGGCTAACGTATCAAAAATACAATCCTAATCTGTGTAAACATCTTTAAAAGTACAATATTTTTATGAATGACACAATTACCACTATCGTTGCCTACTACTTAATTCGTTTATATTGTAATAAATGTTTATAAAGTAAGTTAACTATAAATATTAAACAGATAAATTAATTTTAATGAGATATTAAAAATAATAAAATTACATTACATTATACATTTCAGCTTTTTAAAATGTATAAATAAATTTATATACTCCGATACGGCTGGACCGATTTTAATCAAATTTTCGTAGTGATTGTGTGCTGTGTGTGTGAACACTTTTGTACTATTGAATTGCGCAAAGAAACGTCTAATAATTTAACATATATGAAACATATTCAAGAATCGAACCCATGTCCTATGTCAAACCGAGCTATGTACGACGCATCTCTTGACGCCATCGTTCTCTAATAAAATGTAACAAACAATAAATCTGACTATCGTGAGAAAGATACTAAATTAAAATCAATCTGTACCCATTTGTTTAAATTCATTCGATTTTGAATCATAAAACAATATAAATAAGATCTAAAATAACACGATAGCAATACCAGTTATTGCTTAACTGTGTTTCCTCAGTTGTTATATTTGATGAGTGTAAAATAAATTGGTTTCCGAGCAAAAAAGTGTATGAATGAGTGTGACGTCATAGGAAACATGATTCGTCTTAATGACTATCCGTTTCAGGGTTAATTACAAGGAGCAAGAGAATACTGGATGCGGCGTTAAATTTATCTCAAACTAGTAAGTTTTTTAAATATACTTTCGCTGATGCGAAAGTATATTTAAAGGTTATGATTAACCTCTTTGAATCTTCTAACCTAACCTAACCTAGAAAAGCTATCAAGAAACTCGCTTTATCGTTTCACCCCGCAACCGAAGCATCATCAGATTGACTCCACGACAAAATCGCTAAATGATAGTGAACGTGTGTAGTGCTTGTGTATTGTGGTGGAAGTGGTGGAGGTTTGTGCGTGTGTTTTTCACGAATGCTGCATTTTTCAGGTGTCAACATGAATAGTCCACTCTACATTTAGCATTATATATATTTCCTATTTACTTTATACGGATTATAGCAAAATAATTTTACTATTACTTTTGCAACAGTAAAGTAGTAAAGTAAAGTAGCAGCCTGTTACAATCCCACTGCTGGGCATAGGCCTCCTCTCTCCGTTTCTGGAGAGAAGGGTTGGAGCTAAGACCTACCACGCTGCTCCAATGCGGATTGGTAGGTTACACATATCTCCAGAATTCTCTAGAAATATGCAGGTTTCCTCACGATGTTTTCCTTCACCGAAAAGCGTGTGATTAATTGCAATTATCAATTAGACACGTGAGTTTTAATAGAAAAACTCATTGGTGCCTACCCGGGTTTGAACTCGTGTTTCCCTCGAAAGAGTCGCACGGTCTCACCGCTGGGCTATCACAGCTCGTTTGCAATAGTACTTGTGTTAAATTAACAGCACGCACTGTTCAAAGACTTTGGTCTTCAGGCACTGAGGTATTTTGGACGAAAATATTCACCGTAACTTCTCGAATGCTGTCCGAGTTGGATTCGATGTTTGACGTATTGCTCAAAGATTCCGAAGTCGCTAGTACAAGCAATATAATTTTTTTATTGTTATTTATGTCAAAAAATACGATAACAGATCTCGTGAAGTGAAATAGTCGACGCATGTCAAATTAATATAACTTTATACACTGAAATGCTGAGAAAAGGTTTACTTTCACTCACTTTCAAACTTCAAATATGTTGTTTCTTGAAAACTAGTTATGTGTAGTAATACAATAAAATATTATAAATATTAATATGTTTTTCATTTATATAATATTGAAACCTGATTAAGTGAAAATGTAAACGACACGCATGAAACTACCCATTTTCAGGCCGTTTTAAGAACATTATTCATAAATACGTTTATGTGGTAGTAAGCCTCTTTAATAATTCAAAATAATATTAGGTCCTTACATATGAAATTGGCGTTTTCTATGGGAAGAACATAAAGTCGTTTTTTTTTAATGAAATAAATTTAATTAATCAAAGTATGTACCATTGCTATGTATGCACTTTTGCCATCTCATAGATAGTTCATTGATCCCCTTACTAAAAAAACCATTCGGGCGGGAATCAATAAAATCTTTGAAGGCGGTTTGGACTGCCCCATCGGAGTTGAATTTTTTTCCTTGCAAGTAGTTATCCAAATTGCGAAAAAAATGGTAATCTGTTGGAGCAAGGTCCGGAGAGTACGGTGGATGTCTAAGACATTCTAATTGAAGCTCCTCTGATTTGGTAGCCGTCTGTTGTGCAGTGTGTGGTCTAGCGTTGTCCTGAAGCAGCAGTGGCCTAGAGCGATTGACCAGCCTCGGTTGTTTAGCAGCTAGCTTTTCCATCATGGTTTGCAGTTGCTGACAATATATATCTGCCGTAATCGTCTGGCCAGATTTAAGAAAGCTGTAGTGAACGACACCGGTACTAGTCCACCAGACACTTACAAGCAACTTTTTTTTAGTCAATTTTCGCTTAGGGCAGGATTTGGCTGGTTCGCCAGGGTCCAGCCATTGCGATGAGCGCTTCCGATTATCGTAGAGGATCCACTTTTCATCACAGGTAATGATTCGATTTAAAATTCCTTCATTATTGTGCCGGTTGAGTAACGTAACGCAGCAGTCGACGCGCGTTTGTCGGTTTGCTGCACTCAATTCATGAGGTACCCACCTTTCAAGCTTTTTCACCTTCCCAATTTGCTTCAAGTGGATTAGAATAGTTTTATCACTAACACCGGAGCCTGCAGCTAACTCGGACGTGGTTTGCGATGGATCCGCTTCCACAATAGCCTTCAATTCTTCATTATCAACTTTGGTCTCCGGCCGTCCACGAGGCTCGTTCTGCAGGTCGAAATTTCCAGAACGAAAACGTTGGAACCAAAAACGCACTGTGTTTTCTTTTGCGACACCGTCACCATACACATCATTAATCCTTCGAGCCGTTTCTGCAGCACTGGTGCCACGGTGGAACTCATACTCGTAAATAACGCGATATTTCATGTTTTCCATTTTGTAAACAGAGTGACACAAAGAAAAAAACCAAAGGAAGAAAAAACAAATGAATTAGGGGGTTTGAAACACAAATGCATGAGTAAATAGCTGTATGAATTTGAATTTGAAATTCCTAACCATAAAGGTAATATTTGAGATCAAAGTGGCCAGTACGAGAAAACGCCAATTTCATATGTAAGGACCTAATATATTTATTTTATTTATTCAGTATTTTTTTTCTTTTTTCTTTGTTTTTTTTTCTTTGATATTAATTCAAGTTACACTTTGAGCGTGATGACCGATAAAAAATCATTTTTTTTGCTTTTATTAAATAAATGAGATGTTAATATTGTTCAAATTTTTTTTATTATCTTCCAATACATGTCGGTTTTAAGGGTAGTTTTCTAATACAACCAAAGCCACCTAAAGGCGGGTTGCTAAACTAAACAGACAAGCGTGATATTTCAAAAAGTCATTAACCCGTCAACTGGCGTGTGCACCCCGGGGCGCACAGATCGCTACTAAAAGATATCACCGCTGTGCCGGTCGGAGTGGGGGGTGTTAGGTTTTTTCGTTACGGAATTTCTGGATTCGGTCTCCATGCTCAAGGCCCGCTATAGAAGCTATGAAATAGCTTAATAAATAACAATGTACAATTTAAATAATATAAAAGCTATACGAAGGTATAATAAGGTAAAAATTTAGTTCTTCCATACACAAATTATATCGTTTCTAGCATCGCTAGGTCTGTGTATATTATTTCTGTACCACAGTTCATTGGCTTAGCATTAGCTAGTGCATAACAGTGTATATTACAGCCGTATATAGAAGGCTTAATATAGACATCAGTCAATCTCCTCACTGGTAATATTGTTCTTCGTAACTTAATTAAGTCGTCTGTCTTATTTTGAAGTTACATTCTAGGTTAATAGCTTAATTGAAATTTCGAAGATAAGAAGGACAAAAGATGTATAATTGATTTATAGAATTAGGCGTTACATTGCGGAAATTTGCGATGTTGTCGTGGTGTGTATCTCCTGATGATGCTTAGGTTGCGGGGCGTAATGCTTGTGTATAGTGGTAGAGGTTTGTGCATGTGTTTCTACGAATCCTGTGTGTACCGGGTATGAAAAAACGGATAGTCCACTATATATTTAGCACCATATATATGATAATTATATGGATAAACACTTATGGATAATTGAAGTTTATATATTACTACAGTATTGTAGAACATATCAATATTCACAAAAAAGTCCGTGATACCATATGTCTAACTATTATAGTTAGACCAATATAACTAATTTATAGAATTAGGCGTTACTTTGCGGAGATCCATAATACAAAAGTAATAATAAACTTATTTTGCTATAATCCGCGATACAGTAAATAGAAAATATATATAGTGTTTAATGTATAGTAGACGATAAGTATTTTCATACCCTATACGTGCACGATTCGTAAAAACACATGCACAAACCTCCACCACTTCCACCACAATACACAAGCACTACACAGGTTCACTATCACAAACTCAAGATCGTTTCGCCCCGCAACCGAAGCATCATCAGGAGATAGACTCCACGACAAAATCGCAAATCGCTTTGCGATCGGTATCAGGTATGAAAATACTGATAGTCCACTATACATTAAACACTATATATATTTTCTATTTACTGTATCGCGGATTATAGCAAAATAATTTTATTATTACTTTTACCAATATAACTACTTTTTTACATTGTAAAAGTTACAACGCGAACAAAGTTGCGCTCAAAAGCTACTCTCTTATATACTCTTTCATGTGTTCTTATTGAAATTGATAGTTAATTTTAATTGATAACCATAACGATTGTTGCGTAACTACCGATGCCCAATTATGATGAACCGATTCAAGAGATTTCAATGTTCACGCTCCAATTGTCTCCTCCGCTATAGTTGATTGTTGTTTGTATGTTTGTGCGTTCAACCGAATGTTGGCTATATGTGGCGAATATCAACGCTGATGATAATAAAATACTGGTTGTATACGCCCGTAGCAATCGTCGCAGGTTGAACAGGAACTGTGCAATTGCTAATATAGAGGTGCAGGAGTTTAGACATACGTATTTATTAACATAAAAGGTCAAATGAAGATCGTTGCGACCAAGTTCAACACCACACCTGATCTTGTGCGCTGCGATTGCTAAAATAAAGTACTTGTAATCCTTAAAAGAGTTTTTAATTGTGTGGTGGCATATAAATAGCCACCTATCAACAATTCCCGTGTTTCCTACATATTACCAGTATATATATACATGTTATAAAATAAATGATAATATACATGTTGACACATGATTCAGCTGCGTATTTTACGATCGGCCGCCTGTCTGACGTCAACTTACCTTAGTCGTAATTTACGACCCTTTGGTAAGAAATGAGCGTGGTCCATTCTCACCCGGATACCACACGGTGGAGTATTTACTATGTTTTGGTGAAAACCGTACAAAAATCCGTTCAGTAGATTTTGAGAAAATCGATTACATACAGACAGACAGCTTTTTGGGACCTTGTTTTATAATAAGTATAGATGACAAAACAACGTTAGTTCGGGCAGCTAGTATTAGTATAGATTTTTATTATGCTGGTAAAAGTAGTCATCACAAAACTGGTTATATACCCGCTTATCTGATCGATATGTACATAAAATATCAAACCCATAACTAGGGATGACAACCGGAAACACGAATTTAGGACAAACGCGATCGACAATTAGCCGGTGCGGATGTGTAAACTGGATCGCAATCAACTAAATTCGTTGACAAGATCAATCATTAGCTATGATGGGAATTTATGTGGAACGTTTGTTATGACAATGTACTAATCCGGTTTAAATACCATCGCTTGTGTTAATCAATGGTAACTTTTAATTTACAAAAATAAAACTTCAGTCCGACTTAGTAGCTTTTCCTCATATATAATTTTAAATACATACTTAAATACAAATATACACCCAGGCTCGAAGAACCAACAAATTGTATATAGAAAATGTTGGCCATCGGCGGGAACCGAACACACGCCCCGCGGCGATGAAGGCAGAATCAATACCCACTGCGCCAACGGACCAGTCAAATTATTTCTATGGAAATTCTAGTGTACATTATAAAAAAAATTACCTACCCTAAAATCCTTATCATTACCCTTTTATTAAGGTATGAATACGGATTTAAATATTCTATAGATTCTTTTTTATAGTATTAAATATTATAATTAAATGTTCCTCTTTTTTTCTTTTTTTTCTTTTTTATTTTTTTATATTTCTTTTTTATTTTTCGTATTCCGCCGTGTGGTATCCGGCTGAGTGGAATAGACCACCCTTATTTTTTTACCGAGGTATCGTAAAAGGCGACTGAGGTAAATTGACCCACCGTGTGGTATCTGGTTGTGTAGAATAGACCACCCTCTTTCTTACCAAGGAGTCGTAAAATACGACTAAGGTAAGTTGACGTCAGGCAGGCGGCCGGTCATAAAATACGTATCCAAATCATGTGACAACATTTTTTAACATATTGTACCGACCCCACTTAAAGTGTGATAAGCGCAGATGATAATGATTTATTTTATTCTTCGTATTTTATCACTTATCATTACTTTTATATGAAGTAAAGACAAAAGGTGGCTATAAAACATCAATATTAAACGGAAGCTGCGTCACCGAGGATGTCCACCGCCGGATGAGGCACGGAAGCGTCAAATTGCACCACAAATACGTGGACACCCAATCAGCCGTGTTTACTGCAGCCCGGCTTGTTACTGTAACCTGCTTAGATATTCTATTTGCAACAACGGCATTATACACTAGCAAAGTGTGTCAAAACGAAACTTACAAAGTGCGGTCTGAGCGTTAAAAGCATTGAATCTATAAAAATTATAAAACAAAGTCTTTGGGGACTTTATTCTTCTGTTTCGGGGCATGAAGCATGTTATATACACACAGCGTCTTCGCCGGCGAAGACAAGGTCCCAGTTTTCTGACGTCACATCAGTTTGCCACCCTTACGACGTCGGAATGACTAATCAAAGTCATACCATCAGCCCTCCACTACGCGTCGCCCTAAGACGTGGTCCGGCCTCGAAGAAAACACCCTTAGTACGACGGTTCCTGACGCTAGTAGAGCTTCTGCGCTCTACTCTCTGCATTTCGCAACCTCGACGATGCTTCTGCGCTCGCCCATCCCGCCCGGTGACGCTGTAAAAGCCGTTAGGGCCAACAGCATACAGTCAGTTCGAAAAAAAATTCTCTATTAGTTTACGGTGCGCACACGACTAAAGCTTTGAGCAGACTAGTTTATTTTACAATTGCCTCTTCAATACTATTTACAAAAAACAACGCACCATTAATCTAAACCTTCTGGAATAATTGTACTACCTTTTAGTAAAAACCATACAGAAATCATTTATACTTTATAGAATCAGTTACTTTGCGGAGATCCACAATAAAAAAGTAATGATAAAATACCGGCTATACACACGTCTAATTTTATCGGGTTAGCCCGACTAGTTTCGCGCCCATCCGGGACACTTATTAATGAGCTCTTTACACGACGGTATCGCGGTTCATATAAAGACCGTTTTGAACCCGACACTGTAAGCCCTAGTATAAACATAAAGTGAAGACAAATCGAGTTAAGAGAAATTCGCTCGCCAAATGTAACCGTTATAAGTTAGGTATTTACAAACTTTCCCTCTTACAGGCTGTGTTGATGGAATTGTTTTGACTTTTACATCGGTTACGAGTCAGATTTAGTTGCGGTGTTGTTGAAATCTTTAATCTAATCTTTGGTGTTTTAATCTTGCGTCAATCTACGATTAATTGTAGGTGAAAGTCAGCATACACTTTTTTAATGCTTAGAATAATAGAACACCCTCATTTCTTACAGAGGTATCGTAAAAGGCATCATCATTCTCCTGCCCTCATCCCACTCTAAGTGGGGTCACATGATTTGGCTGCGTATTTTACGACCGTCCGCCTTCCTGAGGTCAACTTACCTTAGTCACCTTTTACGACACCTTGGTAAGAAATGAGGGTGGTCTATTCTATGTAGCCAGATACCACACGGCACATACCTTAGTCGCCTCTTACGACACCTCGGTAAGAAAGGAGGGTAGTCTATTCTATTCTGCCGGATACCACACGGCTAGGTATCGTAAAAGGCATCTAAGGTAAATTGACCCACCGTGCTGTATCCGGCTGAGTAGAACAAACCACCAAAGTGTCGTAAGAGGCGACTAAGGTAAGTTGAACCACCGTGTGGTATCGGATTCAGTAGAATAGATCACCCTCATTTTCTCCCGAGATCTCGAAAAAGGCGACTGAGGTAAGTTGACCGGTCGTAAAATAATTAGCCAAGGCATCTAACAACATGTTTCAAACATATCGTGCCAACCCCACTTAGAGTGGGATAAGGGCAGGAGAATGATGATGATGACTAATATCATAAATTCGACTAAATATTATACAACACACTTAAATATAGAAAAAAAAAGCCTGTTTTGCCTTCGAGAACAAAAAATATACATAGTTTCAAAAGTCGGCCTGCCTTCAGCTCAGGGATTCGTAGGTTCGTTTCCCGCCGAGAAACATTTTCTACAACATAAATTGTCGGTACTTTCAGTCTGGATGAATTTAAGTATTTATTTAAAATTATATGTATATATATTTACCAGTTGTCGTCTGTCTCACCAGTATTGGTAGACACTCGATATACAATTTCAAATACATAACTTAATGCATAAATACAACCATACTCGGAAAACCAACAAGTTGTTTTACAGAAAATGTTGGCCCTCGGAATCGAACTCACAACTCGCGGAGCTGAAGGCAGAGTCACTTCTTTTTTGATTTTCAAAACACAGGTTTATCCTAGCTTGAAAGTCAGGGTCACTATTTGTAAGTGCAACTTTATACAAGCCAAAAAAAAGAAATCTTCGCGCGGAATTCAGTGATTTACGAAACTTTTAACGAATTTTTGAAATTTTGAGCATAAAAGTAGTCATTGTGAGTTAATCGTGAGATATAGAGACATGCTATCGCAGACTTTTTTGTAGTATTTTTGTAGACCTACAATTCGTTACTACATTACTTTAGCGTATCTCTGCTGGTTTACGTAGCGCACGCGACTAAAGCACCCAGCGGGCAAGTTTTTTAACAAATGCGCGATCTATTAAACACAATTTACATAATACCGATATGTACTCTTTACCTGAACCATCCGGAAGTATTTCACTATCTTTTGGTGAAAACCTTCCAAAAATCCGTTCAGTAGATTTTGAGAAAATCGATTACATACAGACACAGCTTTTGTATTTGACAGATTGATGTATGTATTAAGACTTTATGTTATATAAACTTATACTTCTACTACTATTATTACTTCACACTGCGCCTCCGGGCCCGTTAAATATTATTAGTATAGATTTTTTTTTACCTTTCTTTAACAACTAACACGAAACAGTTTTCAAGTGGCTCTAAAAAGCCCGGACACCTTAATCCGATTTTATTTCAGCGTAAGATTAATAGGTAATTTTTCATCTCGGCCGAGCACCGAAGCCTTTTAGTGCCTGTTTAAAAGCTTTCTTTCTTCCGTGCAGTATTAATTATGCTGAAGAAGCAATTTTCTTTGTGTTTAGAGTGGGGTCTGGAATATTAATTATTCCACCTGCACGTGGTAGCTTTTGTCCTTTTGTTTTGGCAATTACCTGCCCGTTTTACGTCTTAATAACTACTGCGAGTAATTAATATGTAAATATAAATAATTTATAGAATTAGGCGTAAGTACTTTGTAGTACTTAGTTTTTGTGACGTAATTATTTAAGGGAGAAATTATTTTAAATTGAATATTTTATATTGTCAACAATGCCGTGTGGTATCCGGTTGAGTAGAATAGACCACCCTCTTTCTTACTTAGGGGTCGTAAAATACGACTAAGGTAAGTTAACGTCGGACAGTTCGTAAAAAACGTAGCCAAATCGTGTAACAACATGTTTCTAAAATGTTGTGTCGATCCCACTTAGAGTGGGATAAGGGCAGCAGGATGATGACTTTATTTTGTGTACAATAAAAATTTAAACCATTAGCTAAATATCTTATCATCTTGAACACGATTTCTATTGATTTGCGCCTTTCAAAAATAAACAAGTGATTTGTGGGTTTGGGTATAAGATTCTATAATAAAATCCCGCAATCGATTTTATCTTTGGCACTACTGCAGTTTAAAAGCACTGTTAAAGGGAAGCTGATACAAAAAGCCTAATATACTATTGAGGATTATATAGATGATAAAAATGCGTGGATATAGCTACTCCTCTACCCTGAACAAGATAGTAATAACCAAATGACACTAGTGATAAGAATTTTATTTGAAAAGAGCAACAACCGAGTTTCTTGATGGCTCTTCTCGGTAGGAACAGCTTTCCGAACCAGCAGTAGAGTTGACGATTCAAAAGCACTTATTTACAAGTTTACTTGAATAAATAATATTTTGAATTTTGTATTTTGAACTTTACCCAGGTCTTGTAAAAGCGACTAAGTAAGTTTACCTACCGTGTGCTATCCGGTTGAGTAGAATAGACCACCCTCTTTCTTACTTAGGGGTCGTAAAATACGACTAAGGTAAGTGGGCGTCAGACAGGTCGTAAAATACATAGCCAAATCGTGTGACAACATGTTTGTAACATGTTGTGCCGACCCCATTTAGAGTAGGATAAGGGCAGAAGGATGATGACATTATTTTGTAAACAATAAATATATTTAAACAATAGCAAAATATCTAGTTATCCTAAACACGATTTCTATACATAATGGAGAAAAGAAAGCGGAAAAACTATGTATCAGAATTATTATAAGCGAGCCCTTGTTAGCTCAGTTTGGTGACACGGGTTGTGTGTGCTGCTAACTGATAGGAACACATTTCTAACTAAAGTATCAACTTTTATGATTTATTATTCAGTTTCGCAAACTGACTATCCTCTAACCGTAATGTTATATGCTTTACTTTAGTGTAGTTAAAAATATATGTCAATTTTCAATAAACTTTTATGGGAGGGTTATAACTTAAATAATCATCATCATCCTCCTGCCCTTATCCCGTTCTAAGTGAGGTCAGCACAACATGTTACAAACATGTCGTCATATGATTTGTGCCGCCTGCCTG
This sequence comes from Morpho deidamia, assembly GCA_947086505.1. NCBI lineage: Eukaryota > Metazoa > Arthropoda > Insecta > Lepidoptera > Nymphalidae > Morpho > Morpho deidamia. The sequence goes on from CAMTZC010000009.1 coordinate 1,238,296, forward strand.
ACCTCAACTTACCTTAGTCGAGTTTTACGACCCCTCGGTAAGAAGGAGGGTGCTCTATTCTACTCAACCGGATATCACACGGTGGGTCAACTTATCTTAGTCGCCTTATACCTCCGTAAGAAATGAGAGTGGTCTATTCTACTCAACCGGAAACTACACGGCGGACGCCTATATATTAATACTAAATCAATCAAATCAAAATAATCTTTATTCAAATATGTCCACCAGCAAGAAACTCGGCGGTCAATCTTTTAAACATTTTAAATTACACATTATTAAACTGCTGTTTTGTATGAAGTTGAAAGGATTTTCAAATCATGGCATTTGTATCATCCAAATAATTTTCAGTTTTGTAAAATGCTTTATACATATATAAACATATTTCACCGCTGTCTCGTATGAAGCTGAAAGGATTTTCAAATCAAGGCATTTGTATCATCCAAAAAATCTTCAATTTTGTAATATGCTTTACGTATAACTAAATTTCTTACACTTAGTTTATATCTATCTGTAGACTGGTCTAGTTTGGTATATATATAATAAAATGTAATGATTTAGAATAAAAGTTAATATTAGCTAGAAAAGTACGGTTTTACAAGTAGTATTAGAAACACAAACGGCAATACCGCATTTGTATGAACGATACGTTATATCCGAGCAACTGGAATAAGAAACGGCACTTTGCTAAATTGCAAAAGATGAAATGTAGCTGACGGTATTGAATAGAAAAATTGTAATACATGTATCAGCTTTTATTCTGTTAGTATAATATATTGCACGAACGATATCAAGAGCGGTCATTATTATTTAGTTGTGCTCCATCAAATATTGTTATGTAATATACAATACTTATCAAGTATTCTTTTTTAACTGTTGAATTCTGTTTCGAGGGGTTTTCGACACCGGAGTGAGCCACAGAAACGCGTGGCCTAACAGCTTATCTTAATATAAAAATTCATTTTAAAGAATATCCTATTTAGATTTATATAATAATGAATAAATAAGTAGACCTGTGATAGCCCAGCGGTGAGACCGCGCGACTCTTTCGAGGGGAACACGAGTTCAAACCCGGGCAGGCACCAATGAGTTTTTCTATTAAAACTCATGTGTCTAATTGATAATTGCAATTAATCACACGCTTTACGGTGAAGGAAAACATCGTGAGGAAATGCATATTTCTAGAGAATTCTGGAGATATGTACACGTATATGTATAACCTACCAATCCGCATTGGAGCAGCGTGGTAGGTCTTAGCTCCAACCCTTTTCTCCATAAATGGAGAGAGGAGGCCTATTCCCAGCAGTGGGATTGTAACAGGCCGCTACTTTATTTTTACTTTTTGAATAAATATAATATAATAATACTAATATGATAAATTTTAAGAGAATCTTTAGAATGAACATTACGGTGAATGGGATAATGAGCTAGTTAGGTATAAATTCAATTTAAAATATCATTTATGTTACTTTAGTGAACAATTCCATTATCAAACATTAAAAGTTATGAATGTTACACAGGGGGGGGGGGTATAAGAATTTATGGAAAGGCTAAGGTGGGACATGCCACAAGAAAGGTTGGGAACCACTGCTCTAGAGAATTCTGGGGATCTACTAATCCGCATTGGACGTGGTAGATCTAAGTTTCAATACTTCTCTCCAAAAACGGATAGAGCCTATGACTAGCAGTGGGATAGTAATAGTGTAATAGGCCTTTACTTTACTATATTGACTGCCCCGGTAACGCAATTGTTAATGATCCTGCCTTCGGCTCTCCTTCTCACAAGTTCGATTCTTACCGAGGGCCAACTATTTCTAAAAAATTATTCGTTGGTTCTCCGACTCTGAATGTATTTATGTATTTATTTGAAATTATGTGTTTATTTATCTACCAGTCATCCGGTTCCCATAATGTACGTATTAAGTTACTTATTTGGGGACGGACGATCGTGTGTGTAATTGTTCCATATACTTACTTATTTACTGTTAAGAAAATGAGTAGCAGTGATAGCCCACCGGTGATACCGTGCGACTTTTTCGAGAAGATCACGAGTTCTTACCTCGGGTAGGCACCAACGATTTTTTCTATTTTGTGTCTAATTGATGATTGCAATTTATAATACGCTTTTCGGTGTAGGAAAACATCGTGAGGAAACCTGCATATGTCTCGAAAATACTGGTGATATGTGTAACCTACCAATCCGCATTGGAGCAGCGTGGTAGGTTTAGCCCCAAACCTTCTCTTCAAAAAAACAGAGATAGGTCTATGCCCAGCTGTGGGATTGTAACAATTCGTTACGTCCATACTTAAGCAAATGAAATAAAATTAATCACAATTACAGTTTATATACTTTTCCTGTTTGGTTTCCGCTTCATCCTAGGCGGTAGGCGAGTATGACGTCACGTCCGTTACATTTTGGAGATATGGAACCATCAATGTAGCCAATCATACATAACAAATATACTTAGAAATGAGACAAGTCAATGGACGTCTATTTGACGATAGAACGACGTCTAAAATTCACTAGAGATAATAGAAATAGTTTTTTAAAAATCCGTTACACCCATGTCATAGACATAGGTTTTTGTACAGACAAAATAAAACGTTGCGCTGTTAAAGTAACATGTTTTTTGTCTCTGACATGCCTGTCACTTATAACTTGCCAACTTGTTAGTCTTTGTAATGAATTTGCCAAAATGTAATTTGCTTTCTCGTCAGGTTTTTTGCTGTAAATAGGATCGTTGTTTATTTTCCACTAATAAACGTTGACTGTTGGACATATATCTATTTATTTATCACAAGCTGTGCGCGCGACTTCTTTTACGACAAAATTTTCAAGTACTTTACGCTGTTATTACTTACGTTACGTTATTTACGTTATTACGTAGTTACGTTATTATTTATGTTTTACGCTGTTTCTGAAGAAAAGTATGCCTTTTACAAATCTTGCATATATTATGCATGCAAATAGTACTTTATGCTAAGTGTTATAAATTCGCTCTTATGGTGGATTACAGTAGAAAAATATTAATATTATTTTATGTATTAGGATTCTTCGTAAATTACGCCAAATTAAATAAACAAATAAAATAAATATATGGGACGCTTACACACAGGATTGCCAAACCCCAAAGTAAGTAACTTAATACTTGTGTTATGGGTGACGGACAACTGGTAGATATACTACATATATAATTTTAAATACATACTTAAAAACAAATATACACCCAGGCTCGAAGAACCGAACCGCAGGGAATCGAACTCGCGACCCGCGGAACTTAAGGCAAGGTCACTGTGCCAAAGGACTAGTCGTTCTAATTCTTTACGTATTTGAAAAAAAATTTTGTTTATCGTCTAAGATGGGGCACGCTTGCCGTGAAGATGTCTATTGCTACAATGACTTTATAGTCCATTAAACATCATCACTATCATCCTCCTGCCCTTTCCAAGTGGGGTCGGCATAGCATGTTACAAACATGTTGTCACATGATTTGGCTACGTATTTTACGACCGGCCGCCTGCCTGACGTCAACTTACCTTAGTCGCCTTTTATGACACCTCGGTAAGAAATGAGGGTGGTCTATTTTAATCAGCCGGATACCACATGACGGTCGACTTAACTCAGTCGCCTTTTACGATACCTCGGTAAGATAGAGGTGGTCTATTCTACTCAGCCGGATACCACACGACGGGTCAACTTACCTTAGTCGTCTTTTACGATACCTCGGTAAGATAAAGGGTGGTCTATTCTACTCAGCCGGATACCAAACGGCGTTTGATAGTCTATTAAACATAAGATAAAAGATATAATAAGTAGTGGGAAAGATAAATTCTAAGAGAGAATTCCAGAATAGGATTGCGCAAATGAAACTCGATTGAGAAAGAGAAAACGCTTGGACCGACTGTTAGATCAAATCCTATGGTCCTTCCTAAAGGTCCTAAAGGTGTCTTCGTGGGATTTTATCACGTATGTACGTATATTACATCGTGTACCATCAACCTTCTAAATGTTCAAAGTTGAATCGTTAAGTAGAAAATCCTTTGAACTGGATGGTTTGAAATGTATTAGCTTTTTTTCAATTTCATCTTGAGCATCTCAGTTTAAAGTTATATTAAACATATTTTACCGTCGCCGTTAGCTTGAATTATGTACGTCTGTATCTAGACACAGATCTCTCAAATGTAAAACTTAAACGCTTTACTCGGGCGCATGAATCGTGACTTTATAAATTTATCATTAGTTTGGAACTGAAAAGGGAAGTAGGTTGTTGTTTTTACTTCACTATATATCTTGCGACTTTGGACGAGATTAGTGTTAAAAGCTATTTATATTTTATATTTAAGTTAGAATGGACATAGCAAGTTATCCCTAAAAGCCGAATTCTCCTCTTCCCTCCAGAAACGGAGAGAGGAGGCTTATTCCCAGCAGTAGGATTGTACAGGCCACCACTTTACTTTTTTGGATATTAAATGGATTAGTAAAACTCTGTTTTCCAAAAATTTCAACAAAACAACGGCATATACAACTTATTATTAATAATGCTACTACGATATGAATAATCATGGGACCTCAATAAATTATGCACTTAAAGCTTTGTCACAAATGATTCTATCTATTGGTGTAAATGACATGAATATCTATACAGCAGTTTTTGAATTTACTAAGTGTTCACTTCAATATAATTAGCACGAAATATGAAAATATGTATCAATTTTATTTCTCAGTTCATTTTTTAACCCAATAAGAATGTTGTAAAACAAAATGATGTTCTATAGAAATACTTTACAGTAACAAAACTGCAGACGTTCGCTGGTACTAAGATAAAACAGAAATGGCGTTAGAGTGATCTCTGTAAGACGATATGCAAATAGCTTGGACTAGATTCTCGAAGGCACTAAGTTACTTTGTGCTTACTGAGAGCTCGGAAGTTGCTTGCCGCGGAGAATTTATTACAGAGCTTTAGGGATTTGAAAATTTTGTTGGGGTCAAACTTTTAAGTGAATCTAAATTGTAAATTACTGCAATCGTTCTTTATGTAGAACTTTCAAGTTCGTAAAAAAAAAGCAACGGCCCGTTACATGCCCATGGTTGGGCATAGGCCTCCACTCTCCGTTTTTGAAGAGAAGGGTTGGCGCTAAGACCTACCACGCTGCTCCAATGCGGGTTGGTAGGTTACACATATCTCCAGAATTCTCTAGAGATATGCAGGTTTCCTCACGATGTTTTCCTTCAGCGAAAAGCGTGTGATACATTGTAATTATCAATTAGACACATGTTTTAATAAAAATTAAAACTCAAAGTTATGATTGAATCAGACCGTTCTCATACCTCATACATGCGGGATTCGCAACCGATCGTATCACAAAATACCGCCACCACACTAAACAAGCACTACATACATTCACTACGACAATCTCTACGATAGGCGCCACGACTAAATTACAAAATCACATACACATTTTTTAATTCACGCTCCTTGCTTTCTAAACGTACCATTAAATAGATTTTCTTAAGAAACGCGGATTATAACAAGAAAATTCTATAATAGCTCTTGTACTATAGAATTTTTCAATTGTGCCTACTCTAATCTATATACTTATAAAACAAACTCCCGATAAGATGTCTGTCTGTATGTAAACGATTTTCTCAAAATCTACTAGACGGATTTTTGAACGGTTTTCACTAAAAGATAGTGCAATACTTCCGGATGGTTTAGGTAAATAAAACATATCGTATAAATTGTGTTAAAAAGATCGCGCAGTTGTTAAAAAACTTGCTTGTCGGGAGCTTTATTCGGCTGCGCTGCGTAAACCAGCAGAGATATGCTAAAGTAATGTACTAAAGAATTATAGATCTTTGAAACTACTACAAAAAAGTCAGTGATAGCATGTCTCTATCTCTTATGGTTAACACACAGTAACTACTTTTATGTTTAAAATTTTAATTCTAGAAAAAAATTGTGACTCCCTGATTTCCACGCGGGCGAAGCCGCTGGCACAACTAGCATACTATAAATTATTAAAAAAAAAACTCATTGGTGTGTGCTGGGGCTTGAACCCGTAAACCTATGGATGGACTCGCGCGGTCTCACCGCTCGGATATCACAGCTTTTTATACAGCAAAATACCACTCAATTCTATTTTTTTTAATGGGACACTTAAACACACACGGTCGTCCGTCCCCAAAGTAAGTAACTTAATACTTATGTTATGGGTGTCGGACAACTGGTAGATATACTTCATATATAGTTTTAAATACATACTTAAATATATACCCAGGCTCGAAGAACCAACAAATTGATTATAGAAAATATTGGACATCGAAACCACGACTCGCGGAGTTGAACGCAGGGTTACTACCCACTGCGCCAACGGGCCAGTTAAAGTATTAATCATTTGTTATATATGTAAAGGTATTTATTGACTTATTGTTTACACAATTCTTGCTTCGCAGAGGTTCTAAAGTTACCGCTTCGCGGAACAAGTTTTGTAATTGCTTAGTATTGAAAGACGATCAAAAACAAATGCTTGCGTAAAGTTTCAAAGTATTGTTTACTCATGTTTCTTTACTTTTATACAGACGGGTTTACATGAATTCTTTTTGTGGATTAAATTTTTCAAGAAACTTCTTTTGGCGTGGAAAGGAAAAATGGAGAGTAAATTTTTACATTACACTGCAACATCCTCCTGCCTTAACCCACTCTAAGTGGGGTCTTCACAATATGATACGAACATATTGTCCGATGATTAGGCTACTACCGGCCGCCTGCTTGACGTCAACTTACCTTAGTCGCCTTTTACCACACCTCGGTAAGAAATGAGGGTGGTCTATTTTACTCATCTATTCTATGCAGCCGGATACCACACGGTATATTTTTACACATTTACATCACAGTAACATATTAAATTGATCGTTAGTAAATATCTAAAGTGTTGCAAATTAGAGAATATTTTTTATTACATTTTGTGTACTTATCTATGTACAATACATGCACATAAGAGTTTTTTATCTGTAAACAATTATTAATTAATCTATGCAATTGTTAATGTCAAAACGCATCTATGTCAGCTCTCTTTTCTGTTCCCACTGGGCGAGCAAACACGTCATTGACGAATAAAGGTTTTAATAAAACCAATTATAACAAAATTTACACGAGATGTAGCATTTTATTTAATAAATCATAATTTATAAAATAAATCCGTCCGCTACAATCTATCTATACTTATAAAATAAAGTCCCCAAAACTGTCTGTAATCGACTTTCTCAAAATCTACTGAACGGATTTTTATTGTTTTTACTAAAAGGTAGTGCAATTCCTCCAAAAGGTTTAGGTTAATAGTACATAACGGTTTCATGTAAATTGAGTAACAAACCGTTGTCGATTGTAGTTTAGGGGAGAAAATAGGTATAAAGAGCGGTGTAGGGTATCAGAGAGACAGTCTCATGCCGAGACTCGAGCCACTATAACATGCTAAACACCGAACTTCGCCAAACGCGGGCGAAGCCGCACACATTGGTAGTTACTCTATAAAAATATCCCGAACAAAGCCATGGTGATAAAGTAGTTGAATATAATCCTATTATTATTCCAAGGGGGCCTTGACCGCTGTTTACACGGGGCGTCACGTTTCAGGATCAAGCGGTAGCACTTAACTTAGAATAACTTTCTACGTAAATAGATAATGAAACCTTTAGTTACAATAGCCGTGAAAGTGGTAAGAATAATTGTTATTCAAATTCAAAATAAATAAAAAAAAAAAACTTTTTTTAAATATATGGGACACTTACAAACACGGTCGTCCGTCCCCAAAGTAAGTAACTTAATACTTGTGTTATGGGTGACGGACAACTGCTAGATACACTACATATATATGTTTAAATACATACTTAAATTCAAATACACACCCAGGCTCGAAGAACCAACAATTTTTTTATAGAAAATGTTGGCCCTAGGCGGGAATCGAACCCGCGACCCGCAGAGCTGAAAGCAGGGTCACTACCCACAGCGCCAACGGACCAGTCAAAATATTGTTTATTTAACTATTTTTTAATCGTGTAATGTTGATTTTAGTTAGAACCGACTGTTGTGGGGACGGGTGAATGCAGAAACAATAAGGTTGGGAAATGCAGAAAGCAGATCGCAGAAAGTCAATTTGCTTATGAGGAACGTTGTCTTAAGGGTGCGTCCTTTGAGGTCGGACCTCGGCTTAGGGAGATATGTAGTGGAGGACTAGTGGTGTGACTGCTATCACGCTGGTGTATCAAGCTATACTAGCGTCGGGGAAGAACAGTGCGTAAAAGACTTTTCTGAGGAGAGTAGTAGCAACGGGCGATATAGAATCTTGCACTAAGTATAAGAATATCATTATGACATTGTGTTAGAAATGAAACTAATTTGTTTATGAAACTTAACTCTCAAAACGTAATACAATGCAAGGCTTATATGTTTTTTAAATTGATACTCGTTAGCGCTACACAATTTAGTACATCGCCATCCAGTGCCAAGAGCCAAAACTTTAAAAATGTAACTTCATTTCAATTCATTAAATTGTTTTAGGTTTTAGTTTTACACACATTGTTTTATAAAAAAATGAAGGCGCTATTTTGCGGAGGTCCATAATACATGAGTAATGAAAATATTATTTTACTATAATTTGTTTTAAAGAAAATATTTGTAATACTAAATGTACTATACGTTCTCGTACCTGATACACGCAGGATTCGTAACAACCGTAGCTTGGCAATGGTATAATTTTTTTATTTTCTACATATTTCCGCCCAGAGCAGACCCAGACGTAGGCCTATATCCAATCCAAATCCAATGTCAGACCAAATCCGCACCACGCTCAGTACAACAGTCTCCGAGGCCATCCACGTGGACCGTCCATCCAAGCAGGAAAACTTGTAAGACCAACGATAAGAACAAGATGTGAATCAAAGGGTCACGTCCCCCCATTATGGGGGAAAAGATGCAAGGAGGAGACATATTGTTACGAACATGCGAAAAGAGTTCGTTCGAGTTCGTTCGATCGAGTTAAAGTCGATCTGTACCCATTTGTTAAAATTCATTCGATTTGCAGTCATAAAACGTAAATAAGATCTAATTAAGGCATCATCAAGAGATAGATTCCACAAAACAAATCGCTTTGCGATTGCGTGATGTTAGTTAGTGCCTGATTTTTTGCTAAGTCTTCGTGTATCAGGTATTTTATCTCTACTGTTACCATTACATATACGCCGTGTGGTATCTGGCTGTATAGAATAGTCCACCCTCATTACTTACCGAGGTGTCTAACAGGCGACTAAGGTAAGTCAACCCGCCGTATGGTATCCGGTTGAGTAGAATAGACCACCCTCTTTCTTACTTAGGACATGTTGTGCCGACCCCACTTAGAGTGGGATAAGGGCAGGAGAATGATGATAATCCCATACTTTTACTTACATAATTGGGCCAGTACTTTATTTTTAGTAAAATTGCAAGCTGGTGATAATGGTCGTTGGGGGGGACAAAATTACCATACCCCCTCACGCCACATCATGGTAATATGATGGTGCCTATCACCATTATACTAATAACATCTATTTACATCGAATATCAATCATGGCGAGGCTTTTATGTAGCCATAGTAAGGCATAGTAACATAGTGATTTATAGGTGAATTAATACCATGTTGAAAGGCGATGAAGACCCTATAGTTCAAAGCGGTTCAAGGGCTCCTTTTGTATACCGAACTAATAACTTCAGATTATGGATTAAAAGGTAATAAATGAAGTATTCCTAAGTACGATTACTATTAGTATTCTTTATTCTAAACGAGCAGTATCAGCAAGTCGATTGAAGTCAACTTTAGTGTTCTGTACCTAATTTTCTAAACCTTTTTTGGCTTTCCCGCTAAGTTGTGCTGAAAAAATTATATAATGTTAGAAATGGCAATATGTCATGTGGTATCCGGCTAAGTAGAATAGATCACCCTCATTTCTTACCGAGGTGTCGCAAAAGGTAACTAAGGTAAGTAGACCCGTCGTGTGGTATCCGGCTGAGTAGAATATACCACCTTCATTTCTTACCGGGGTGCCGCAAAAGGCGACTAAGGTAAGTCGACCCGCCGTTAGGTATCCGGCTGAGTAGAATAGACCATCCTCATTTCTCAAATTCAAATTCAAAATATTCTTTATTCAAGTAAACTTGTAAACAAGTGCTTTTGAATCGTCAACTTTACTGCTGGTTCGGAAAGCCGTCCTACCGAGAAGAGCCAGCAAGAAACTCGGTGGAGCTCTTTTAAAAAAGAAGATTCTTAATACTAATTACATTTTGTCATAGCTATCCTGCACAAGGTCAAAGAGCAGCTATATCCACGCATTCTTATCATCAATGTAAGCCTCCACGGTATAATAGGCTTTCTGTATCAGCCTCTTTTTAACAGTATTTTTAAATTGCTGTAATGGCAAAGTTAAAATTGATTGTGGAATTTTATTATAGAATCTTATACCCAAACCCACAAACGACTTACGTACTCTTACAAGCCGCAAGCTTATGTCGGTTCCTACTTTGTCTATTATATACATCGCCAATCTTTTTATAATTATGTATATTTTTATGCACAAAAATCAAATTGCTAAAAATATACTGTGAAGCTAACGTAAGAATACCTGTTTCCTTAAACTTCTCTCGCAGGGACTCACGCGAATTCAAATTATAAATGCCACGTATGGCTCTTTTTTGCAATACAAAAATTTTCTCAATATCAGCACATTTACCCCATAACATTATTCCATAAGACATAATGCTATGGAAGTAAGCAAAATAAACTAGTTTTGCTGTTTCGACGTCTGTAAACTGTCTTATCTTTCGAATAGCATAGGCTGCTGAACTGAGTTTCTTACCGAGGTGTCGTAAAAGGCGACTAAGATACGTTGATCCACAGTGTGGTATCCGGTTGAGTAGAATAGACCACCCTCATTTCTTACCGAGGAGTCGTAAAAGGCGACTAAGATAAGTTGACCCACATGTCAACATAACATGTTTGTAACATGTTTTGCCGACCCCACTCAGAGTGGGATAAGGGCTGGAGGATAATCACGTGACCAATAGCATGGTCGGGGCTTATTTTTTAAGTGAGAATTGTATATAAAAGATGGAGCTCGCCATGCTGAATTCAATCTTTCTGTGGGATTTAACTAATACAGTTATTAAACTGTTACGCTGCTGGAAGTGTCACCGCTTGGAGTCCCATTTTAACGAGACTTGTACGGTTATTAAACACCCACGTGTTTCACTTCAATACTAAGCGTGCGATATGTGGAACACCAAATCCTTTAAAATGTGTATCTGATTTTCAAAAAACCAAATTAATATCTAGATATTATAATAACCACAAACGATCAAATATAGAACAATATCCTTGGCGTCAAAGTATACTTTCAAGTTGTCAAGACCCTCGCCTCTTAAGTGAGCCACTTGAGTACTTTTTGTGCCTTTCAATCTATTATCGCTATTCCGAGGCGCAGACATAAGACATATATTATTGCTATCAAGTTTAAAGTAAAACAAGTCAAAAGTAATGATAAAATTATCTTGCTATATTCCGCGATAAAGTAAACAGAAAATATATATAATGCGAAATGTATAGTGGACTATACGTTTTTTCATACCCGATGCATGCAGGATTCGTAAAAACACACGCACAAACTTTCACCGCCACCACAATACACAAGCAATACACACATTCACTATCACAAACTTAACAATCGTTTCGCCCCGTAACCGAAGCATCATCAGGAGATAGACTCGACGACAAAATCGCAAAGCCTTTGCGATTACACATATACATTTAGCATTATATATATTTTCTATTTACTTTATCGCGAGTTATAGCAAAATAATTTATATTATTACTTTTGTATCATGGATCTCCGCAAAGTAACGCTTAATTCTATAAATTCAAATTCAAATTCAATACATTATTTATTCATATAAACTTGTAAAAAAGTGTTTTTGAATCGTCAACATCTACTGCTGGTTTGGAAAGCTGTTCCTACCGAGAAGAACCAGCAAGAAACTCAGCGGTTGCTCTTTTCAAAGAATGACTCTTATCACTAGTTACATATAGTTATTAATGTTTTGTACAGGGTTGAAGAGAAGCTATATCCACGCATTCTTATCGTCTAAGTAATCTTCAATAGTATAATCAGAAAGCCTACTATTAGATAAGCTTACGATTAGAGGATTACTTAGACGATAAGAATGCGTGGATATAGCTACTCTTCGACCCAGTACAAGACATTAATAACTATATGTAACTAGTAATAAGAATTATTGTTTGAAAAGAACAACCGCCTAGTTTCTTGCTGGCCCTTCTCGGCAGGAACAGCTTTCGGAACCACAAGTTGACGATTCAAATGCACTTGTTTACAAGTTTACTTGAGTAATGATTATTTTTAATTGATGTATAGAAGCAGGCGTTACTTTGCGGAATTACATATTAAAGAAACTATAACATAACTACTTTGCTATAATCCGCGTGGGTTAAGCGAATGCATGCATCGCTAATGTGTATGAAGCAGGCAAAATTCATGCACCTTACACATGCAGGACAAGTCACCACATGCATCCCAAGATGCCCCCATCAGCAACAATACACACAACCACCACCAAAATCTCTATGATCGTTTCGCCCCGAAATCAAAGCATCATCAAGAGGATAGGCTCCACGACAAAATCGTAATGCATTTTTTTTATAAATTGTTATCGGAACTGGACCAGTAAGCAAAATTTCAGCTTAATCGGACATCGAAAGTGGGTCAAATTAAACTTGCAAGATTCCACCTTCACATACATACTTAAAAAAAACAGAAAATTCCACAGTCACTTCTATCTTTGCGCGTACATCCATTTAATTTATATTAAAAGAAAGCATACAGAAAGCCTATCAGAGCCTTATAAAGCCTGTCTAGATTTTTCAAGCAGACACAAGACAATTTTGTCTTCATGATTTTGGATACAAACAAAGAACTAGCGTTTTAATTTTTCTTGTCTTAAAATATCTACTTTACTATTTTTCAACGCAAACACAAAACAATTTCTCTTCATATTTTTGTAAAATATAAAGACGTTGCGATGTTTAAAGATATATTATTTGCTTTTTCAAACTCAACAAAATATTCTTTATTCGAGTAGACTGTTTACAGTACTTTTGAATCGTCAAATGTTTCCAAGAAGCTACCACTGATTCGGAAGTTTGCTCCTACCGAGAAGAACCAGCTTTCAGCTTTCTTTCTGTACCTATTATGTATTTTACATAAAAGTTCCTAAAATCGAATAAAAAGTTATGCGGTTCCCATAATAGAAATTGCAAACATAATAAATAAATTAATTAATTAATATAAGGGACACTTACACACACGGTAGTCCAAATTCAAAATATTCTTTATTCAAGTAAACTTGTACCCAAGTGCTTTCAAATCGTCAACTCTACTTCTGATTCGGAAAGCTGTTCCTACCGAGAAGAGCCAGGAAGAAACTCAGAGGTTGCTCTTTTAAAAATAATACTTATTGATGTTCCTAATGAATTCGAAAGTAAACAATATCTAGTAACAAAAACCTTACGGTTAAACTGGAATGTGTGGTTTTGTACACATACGCACTTGCAAAAACATACATGCAAACGCAACATATACACATTTGTTCTTTATTTTAATGTCTACTATTAGGATATGGATGAGCGTAACCTTCTGACAAGAGTGTACTTGGCTTACTCACTAAGAGGTTCCAACCTTTACATAGTAATGAAGATTCTGTTAATGAATAAATGAACTGCCAAGGTGACATGATATATTAATCGTATTAGCTAGATTATTAACACAAGATTTACCAGACCAGTCATTTAGACTGGTCGTACAATTTTTAATTCAAAATTCCTACTATATTACACATTTTTTTTTCAGAAATGATGTTATCATTTTTGTAGCTATAATTAGAGAGTACGTTTTATAAACTTAATTAATATTGTTCAACTTTATTTTTGTCATTTTTAAGAGTAAATATAGACTAGAAAGCACAAGAAGCCTGCTTTTTATGCACCAGTTATTTTGACTGGTTTGGTAGAAATAGGTATATTCAAATCGCTGGTATATTTAGTGGTGACAACGTCTTTTTTGTCTTTCGCTTGTTTTAAAAAGAATGCACGGTTTGCTGGTAATGCAATCAATGAATCCTAGAACGTCGGCGGTTGTTCGAACTGTGTAACGTCACATCAGGCACACACCTGCCAACATAATTTGTATAATTTATAGAATTAGGCGATACTTTGCTCCATAATACAAAAGTAATAATAAAATTATTTTGCTATAATCCGCGATACAGTAAATAGAAAATATATATAGTGCTAAGTATAGTGGTGGAAGTGGTGGAGGTTTGTGCATGTGTTCGAATCCTGCATGTATCGGGTATGAAAATACGGATAGTCCACTATACATTTAGCACTTTATATATTTTCTATTTACTGTATCGTGGATCATAGCAAAATAATTCTATTATTACTTTGAACATAATTTGTATTGTTTTCCTAAAACCAAAACAGTATCGTTATCGAATTTCTACAGACCTTTAATACGTAAAACGGTAAAAGCTTTGTGGTGCTAGTAAAATTGTTTTCTACCTCTCAATTGATCTCATTTTCACGGTGTAAGCGACCGACAGGTGTCAGATTGAAGAGAATTGTTTTTCAAGTTCGTAACAACAAATCAAAAACTATTCGGTTTTTCATCACGGCATTTGTACAAAAATACTAGCTGAGCCGGCAAACGTTGTTTTGCCATATAAATTATTTTTAAGGAATTTCTAGTTTACATTATAAAAGAAATTACAAATTGTCTACAATATAAAAACAAAATGTTAGGGGTGGACAACCCTTATCACTTAGGGGTATGAAAAATAGATAGTAGCCGATTCTCAGACCTACTGAATGTGCATATAACATTTCATAAAAATCGGTCTAGCCGTTTAAGAGGAGTATGGTGCAGTACTGTAACATATTGATATAAGAATTTCATATCTATGCATATTTTTGTACATAAAAATATAAAGAACTATAAAACGATAGGTGATGTATATAATAGACAAAGTAAGAACCGACATAAACTTGCGACTCTTGCTTTGCGCCTAGCAAAAGTACGTAAATCGTTTGTGGGTATGGGTATAAGATTCTATAATAAAATTCCGAAATCACTTTTAACTATGCCATTACAGCAGTTTAAAAACACTGTTAAAAAGAGGCTGATACAGAAAGCCTACTATACTGTTGAAGATTACTTAGATGATAAGGATGTGTGGATATAGGTGCACTTCTACTCTATACAAGACTAAATGTAACTAGTTTTAAGAGTTATATTTTAAAAAGAGCAACCGCCAAGTTTCTTGCTGGCTCTTCTCGGTAGGAACAGATTTCCGAACCAGCAGTAAAGTTGACGATTCACAAGCACTTGTTTACAAGTTTACTTGAATAAATAATATTTTGAATTTGAATTTGAATTTATAAAACAAAGATCCCAAAAGCTGTCTGTTTGTATGTGACCGATTTTCTCAAAATCTATTAAATGGATTTTGGTACCGTTTTCACTAAAAGGTAGTGCGATTCTTCCGGAAGGTTTAAGTAAAAGCTGTCCGTTTGTATGTGATCGATTTTCTCAATATTTACAGAACGAATTTTTGAACGGTTTTACTAAAAGATAGTGAAATTCTTGTGTAAGTTTTAGATTACTAGTACATTATGTTAGAATGCTAAATGTATAGTGGACTATCCGTTTTTTCATACCCTTTTGCGATTTTGTCGTGGTGTCTATCTCCTGATGATGCTTCGGTTGCGGGGCGAAACGATTGTTGAGTTTGTGATAGTGAACGTGTGTAGTGCTTGTGTATTGTGGTGGCAGTGGTGGAGGTTTGTGCATGTTTTTACGAATCCTGCATGTATGAAACGGGTATGAAAAAACGGATAGTCCACTATACATTTAGCACTATATATATTTTCTATTTACTGTATAGCGGATTATAGCAAAATAATATTATTATTACTTTTGTATTATGGATTTCCGCAAAGTAACGCCTAATTCTATAAATTATTGAATAAAAGCTTTTAAAAATAATATGGAATCAGTAATTGACACTTCGGTGAGCTGAACGATTCGCTTATGATATTTGCGTACCAGTCTATCACTTATACCCCCACTAAGTCGGGCATATTTCATCGCGGCATTCAAAGCTAGACGTAAAGATTAATTATGAGAGAAATGATCAACTCGGCGGTTTTCATAATGACGCTGCGTATTATTTATTTCCGCTGAGACCACTTAATTTTGGCCGATGAGCGTCCCCTTTTTTTGGATTGTCTTTTGCTTTTATTCCCACTGGCTTAGCGTGGCCGGCAAGTTATGAGCGTTCGCTGTATTTAAATTGGCACTGTATTTAACTGGTATATTCAAATTCAAAATATTCTTTATAAACTTGTAAACAAGTGCTTTTGAATCGCCAACTCTACTGCTGGTTTGGAAAGCTGTTCCTACCGAGAAGAGAAGCAACAAACTCGACGGTTGCTCTTTTTAAAATATCATTCTTATAACTAGTTACATGTAGTGTAGAATTAGAAGAAGATTTAGTTCATTACTGTCTTGTAGAGGGTAGAGTAGCTATATCCACACATTCTTATCATCTAAGTAATCCTCAGCAGTATAGGCTTTCTGTATCAGCCTCTTTTTGACAGTGTTTTTAAACTGCTGTAATGACAAGGCTAAAATTAATTTCGGAATTTTATTATAGAATCTTATACACAAACCGACAAATGAGATACGTACTTTTGCTAGGCGCAAAGCAGGAGTCGCAAGCTTATATTGGTATAACATCGATCGGATCAATCGGGTCATCATCAGGTCGGTCAGGTATAACATTTATAAACGTTTTGTATTATATATACAAACTTTCAAAAATTGTTCTGATATCCAAAATTAATTTTAGGATCGACTACCATTTTAAGTTTCGCAATGCCTAAGCATATCATAACATTGTAAACACATTCATTTACTGATTAGTTAAGTAGCAATTATTAGATAGGTTTAAATATATAGATACTATAAGCCAACCATTTAACTCAGTCCTCGCCTTCGGAAAAACGGGTAGCTACGGGCGGCGAGCGCTCGTAGCATGATATAGAGATGACCGCCCGCACCGACCTCAGTCCCCGTTCTCGTCCTACCTCCGCGCCCTTGTACCCCGCAGCGGAGGACTGAGTTAAACGGTTAGCAGCCTAAAGGTTTGTATATAATTTCTTACCTCAATATTGTGTAGGAACTTCAATAATGCAGACGTTGACGTTCATCTGAAAACAAAATTAATAAATACATATTGTGCAAATAGTGCTTCAAACTATAACAAAATACAATTTAACGTGGGAAATCATAAGTTTTATCAAAATACTGGCTCCGCCCGCGTGGAGATCAGTGTCACGATTTTTTTCCCGAATTGAAATTTTTTACATAAAAGTAGCTATTGTAAGTGAACCTTAAGAGATAGAGATATGCTATCGCGGACTTTTTTATAGTATTCTTGTAGATCTATGATTCTTTAATACATAACTTTAGTATATCTCTGCTTGTTTGCGCACCGCAAGCCATTAAAGCTTCGAACTTGCGCATTTTTTAAAACTGCCCGACCTCGTGGACACAATTTACGTCAAACCGTAATGTACTATTAATCTAAACCTCCCGAAAGAATTGAACTACCTTTTAGTAAAAAGCGTATCACATACTCGGCTTTTAGGGAACTTTATTTTATAATAAGGTCAGAAGCTGAAGTCCACAAAGACTGCGACAAGCTTTGGATTTAGTCAGCATAAGACCATATCCAGATGACCTCAGTACTTTTTTAGAGATCCATTGACTAAGAAGAGAGAGACAGATAGATACATAAAGGAAAACAAAGAAAGAGAAGGTGATATGTCTACTACCTTGTGATTTCCAGCCGGAGATCACAAGGTAGAGTGGAATAGGCCACCCGAGTTTCTTATCGAGGTATCGTAAAAGGCGACCAAGGTACGTCGACGTCAGGCAGGCGGCCGGTCGTAAAATAAACAGTCAAAACGAGCTAAGTCCCATTTAGAGTGGGATAAGAGCAGGAGAATGATGATGATGCTGATGATGAAGCAGATACATATGTCTAATCCTCTGTAGCTGAACAAATTCAGCGTGTGAACGAAAACGTGTTTAGCTATAAGTAGTATGGCGTCGTATCACGCTATTGACGAGCAAATAATTAATTCAGCGGCATGCGTGACCCCGCGTAATTATGGGACCGAGCCCCTTCTATTATGGGGAACTGGCGTGTCGGAGACCAACAAAGCATCGGTCCACTTCGATACTGTTCAATGGCAGTATGTGCAAATGACCTTCCCATCCGCGCCTTAATCTGATTAGTCATGTCGTAGGAGATTCTTACATCAAGCTTCAAATAAAATCAAATCAAAATAATATCTATTCAAGTAAGCTTTTTACAAGCGCTTTTGAATCGACAAGGATCAATTAGATTTAATGAAGCTATAACTGGTTCGGAATGTTGCTCTTACCGAGTAGAACCAGCAAGAAATACGACGTTCAATCTTTTAAACATTTAAATTAACATTATTTAACTGCAGTCTTGTTTGAAGCTGAAAGGATTTTAAAAGCCAAGCACTTTTATCGTTCAAATAATCTTCAATTGTGTAAAATGCTTTGTATAACCATAGTTTGTACACTTAATTTAAACTTTTCTGTAGATAAGTCTAATATAGATTGCGGAATTTTAGTGTAGAAGCGAGTACCGAGACCAACGAATGAGTTGCTAACTCTGCTGAGTCGCGACGCAGGGATTACAAGCATTTTGCGACCTCTGGTAATTAAATTTAAAAACTATATTAAATTTCTTGGCTTTTACATGCTTAACTAATCATGATACGATTAAACTACCACTGGTTCGGAATGGTGCTCTTACCGAGAACCAGCAAGAAACTTCGCGGTCCCTTTGACAAAAATATAATTAAACAACATATGATTACTAGAGCTACCCCCTACTTCGTTCGCGACAAAATAAGCGTCCAAATATTCGCAATAATTCTATTTTGATAATTAATAGTATTAGGTGTTACGTACGGAACTCCGTAGTACAAAATTTAAGATTATTATTTCACGACAGAATCGCGAAGCCTATCTCCTGATAATGCTTGGATTACAAGGCGAAACGATCGCTGAGATTATCGTAGTGAACGTGTGTAGTGCTTGTATAGTGTGTTGTTAGTCGCGGTGTTTTGCGATACGTGCGGTAAATAATCTTGCATGTAAAGAACGGTTTAGCATCACACACCAATCAATTGCAGTCCTACCAGGCGAGTCAAGTAAATAATTTCATGACAACCACAAGTTAATTTTAATATATGTAACATTTGCCGAGTTATGATTTAAACTGTTAGTAGGGAATTAAACGCAATTTAACAGAAAATGCGTAATTACTTTATTCCACACTAGCTTTTACCCGCGACTTCGTCCGCGTGGACCGTAGTTCTGTAATACTCAATAGCTTCTATCGGTATCCAACCTTGCAAATATCTCCATCACAAAAATCAAATCGATCCGGGGGGTTAAATAGCAGTTCCTATGACAATTGTTACGTTACTCGAATACTACTACTATCTACTACTCCATTTTAAATTTAATTTCCTTCATGCCATTACTGTTATATAACAAAGATATTAATTTGCACTGGAAAGATTCAATCAAAACCATAAGAAATTTGTAAAACCTCTCTTAGTGGACAGCAGCGTCTTTCAGTTTATCAGTCAATGTGAGACTCCATTGGGCCTACTGTACCAGTATTAAAGTATACGATCTTTCACCTTAAAATTGACATATCTTTTTTATTTGCTGACCGATTGGAATAAAACATACCCTATATGTTAAGTGAGACTTCCGACTATATATTAGTGAAAACCGCGTCCGAATCGGATCAGCGGTTTCTGAGATTAGCGGGAACAAACGCACAGACATACAGACAAACCGACAAACAGACAAACAGATAAACCGACAAAAATTTTAAAAACTATTGTTTCATGTTTAGGAGCGTATTTTGAGACGACTACACTATTTTTTTTCTTTTAATATTAAATGTACAGATTTGACATCTCAACGATTTTATTATATGTATTGATGATTATTACATTACATTTAAAATATGCCACTAAATTATTATCCCGAAGGGTGTTTGCAGACAGACGAAATTTAATGCTAGTAACTGTTACCTTTAAGCCGATTTATCATATTGATTACGTTACCGATAAGTACCTTAGAGACCGGGGACAATAGACTTACAGTTATATACAACTTAACTATAGAATTAGATATTTTATAGAATTAGGCATTACTTTGCGGAGATCCATAATACAAAAGTAATAATAAAATTATTTTGCTATAATCCGCGATACAGTAAATAGAAAAAATATATAGTGCTAAATGTATAGTGGCCTATCCGTTTTTTCATACCCGTTACATGCAGGATTCGTAAAAACACAAACGCACAAACCTCCTGCATGTAACGGGTATGAAAAAACGGATAGTCCACTATACATTTAGCACTATATATATTTTCTATTTACTGTATCGCGGATTATAGCAAAATAATTTTATTATTACTTTTGTACAAAATCATTATCTATTAGCATTTATAAGTTGGCCCGCTGTGTGGTATACAGATGAGTAGATTAAATTCAAATTCAAAATATTCTTTATTCAATTAAACTTGTAAAAGAGTGCTTTTTATTCGTCAATTCTTCTGCTGGTATACGAAAAGCTGTTCCTACCAAGGAGAGCCAGCAAGAAACTCGGCGGTTGCTCATTTGAAAACACAATTCTTATTACTAGTTACACTTAGCTATTACTATTTTGTAAAGGGTCGAAGAGTACTCAAAAATTGAAAATTCATACTGAACCACAGTAACACGTAGCCCAGGTCTGCTAGTTTCCTAACATTGTGATTTATAGAAACCGAAGCATCATCAGGAGGATAGGCTCCACGGTTTCGGTGCGAAACGATCGTCGAGATTGTGGTGGTGGTTGTGTGTGCTGCTTGTGTGCATTGTTGCTGGTGGAGGCGCCTTGGGGTGCGTGTGGTGACTTGTCCTGCATGTGTAAGGTGCGTGAATTTTGCCTGCTTCGTACGCATTAGCGATGCATGCATTCGCTTAACCCACGCGGGTTATAGCAAGGTAGTTCTGTTATAGTGCCTGTTCTAATATTGTTTTCTACCGTAGAGTTCGAAGTGGTCATTTAAATAGACAAAAATAATTAAGCGAAGTTACTCCACAATTTAATTATAAACTCTGATAAATATTTATTCAGTATACTGCGAACGTGGGTTGAATTTGGACAAAGTTTGCCAGTTTAAGATAAATGACGCTGAGCTGTTGATCTATTTCCGACGACTCGCACTTTTCAGTCAAGATTAAATTAAGTCAATCGCACAGTTGTCAATTTCCGGAAATACACGTTTCAACATTGAGAAACATTAGAAAAGATAAAATTGTCTATCTTGGGAATAAAATAAAAAATTACGCCCTATTGTAATCTCACTGCTGGGGATAGATTTTTTTCTCTTTGAAGAACGATTATGGAGCTTATACCCACCAAGCAGCTCAATTGCAGATTGGTAGGTCACACATATCCCCAGAATACAAAAGCCTTAATACTTTAAAGCAACTACAAATAATAAGACATAACGTTACGAGTTCCAGTTTACTTGTGTTCGAGGACAAATTAAATGGTGGGGGTTAAACTAATAACGAAATATATATAACTCTGCTTGCTTGGATGGTATGTCACTTTGCAATTTTGTCAAGGTGTTTTCTCCTGATGATGCTTCGGTTACGGGACGAAACGATTGTTGATATTGTGCCAGTCAGTGCTTGCATGCAGTTATGAGAACTGATAGTACACTCTACATTTAGCAGTACATATCGCGAAATATAGCTAAATAATATTTTCAGTACTTTTCCCTAGAATTCTTTAGAGATATACAGGTTTCCTTGACCGAAAAGCTTGTGAGAAATTGCAAATATGAAATAGAAATTTAACAGAAGAACTCATTATTCGTTTGAACTCGTTTACCCTTCGAGACAATCACACTAACACCGCTGGGCTATCGCAGTTAAATAAGTAAAAAATCATCGAAAACTTACAGAATTTACGAAATCCCTACCTACCCTATTCCGAGCGAACATATTTTATCGAACCGCAAAAAAAAACTAACAGATCGTGATATTCATTACAAGAGACGTGAACATCCTAAACTAATGCTTATGGTATAAGCTAAAGAGCACAAAATCGCTTGTCCAGAATACGATGATCCTTTGCTACTGTAGATTTATTAATGGGATCATGTTCGCCCGACATATAAGAACGTCGTGTATTTCATCTTTATCCATCTATAGGCGTTAGGTACGAGTGTGAAAGGGAAGGAAAATAGATTATGCGGCCACATTAGTTTCGAATTACGACCGATATAAAGTTTATAGTATGTCATGACATTAATAATGATATCGTGTAAAGAATACGGCCTAAGGTTGTACGATACTTTCTTCAGGTGTTTAAGGTATTATTACATTATATATAGTATTATATTACTTAACAGATTCAATTTATGCTAACAGCAATCCCATTTTAATAATGAGCATGCTCTTTACTAGAGCGACTAATCAACTACAGCTGAAAGGAATCATAAGCAAAATTTCTAAGTAACAAAATAAATAATTATCCGTAATTCATATTATGAATGAATCATAAACTGAATTACAAGCAATATAACAGAACTAACTACTTTGCTATAATCCGCACGGGTTAAGTGAATGAATGCAAAGCCAATGTGTATGAAGCAGGCAAAATCTACGCACCTTATACATGCAGGACCAGCCACCACATGCACCCCAAGGCGCAATTCACCAGCAACAACGAACACAAAAGCAGCACACACACCCACCACCACAAGCTCGACGATCGTTTCGCCCCGAAACCGAAGCATCATCAGGAGGATAGGCTTCACGACAAAAATCGCACTAAGTTCAGTGCGATTTTCACGACAAAAATCGCACTAAGTTCAGTGCGATTTTCACGACAAAAATCGCACTAAGTTCAGTGCGATTTTCACGACAAAAATCGCACTAAGTTCAGTGCGATTTTCACGACAAAAATCGCACTAAGTTCAGTGCGATTTTTGTCGTGAAGCCTATCCTCCTGATGATGCTTCGGTTTCGGGGCGAAATGATCGTCGAGCTTGTGGTGGTGGGTGTGTGTGCTGCTTTTGTGTTCGTTGTTGCTGGTGAATTGCGCCTTGGGGTGCATGTGGTGGCTGGTCCTGCATGTATAAGGTGCGTAGATTTTGCCTGCTTCATACACATTGGCTTTGCATGCATTCACTTAACCCGTGCGGATTATAGCAAAGTAGTTGGTTCTGTTATATTGCTTGTAATATGGAATTCCGCAAAGTAACGCCTGCTTCTATAAATCATATAAAGTGAATTGTAACATGAATGAATGAATGAATTATAAAGAGAAGTTTAAAATATGTATTCTTACATCGGGGTCTATAGTATATTTTTAACAATTTAATTTTAGTGTATAAAAATATACATATTTAGGAAAAATTGGCGTATATAGGCAAAGTAGCAACCGATATAAGCTTGCGGTTCCTGCTTTCGTAGAGCGCTGTCACTGTCACACACGGGTTCGTCAGTCTGTGAGACAGAGACAATGCTCTATGAAGCAGAATCTAGCCGATTTCTCTCTCTGAGCCTCGATGTGCATTATTTATTGCCGCGTACTATAAGTCGTTTGTGAGTTAAGGTATAAGATTCTATAATAAAATTCCGCAATCAGTTTTAGCTTTGCCTTTACAGCAGTTTTAGATCCATGAACAAGAGGCTGATACAGAAACTCTACTATAGTTTATAGAATTAGGCGTTACTTTGCGGAGATCCAAATTACAAAAGTGAAAATAAAAATTATTTTTGCTATAATCCGCGATACAGTAAATAGAAAATATATATAGTGCTAAATGTATAGTGGACTATACGTTTTTTCATACCCGTTACATGCAGGATTCGTAAAAAACATATGCACAAACCTCCACCACTTCCACCACAATACACAAGCACTACACATATATACTGTATATATGCTATATGTATATATATACACACATCCAGACGAACATTTTTTTTTCCAATTTATAATATATTATAAGATAATTTATACTAATAAATAAGAATGCGTGAATATAGCTCTCCGATCCTGTACAAGATAGTAATGACTAAATGTAACTAGTTATAAGAATTATATTTTGAAATGTGCTTCTCAGTAGGAACAGTTTTACGAACCAGTAGAGTTAACGATTCAAAATAATTTCTTTACAAGTTTACTTGAATAAAAAATATTTGAAATTGGATTTGTAAATCAATATTAGACTCTATTCATCTTTATTCCATTTAATCAAAAAATATAATCGCAAAAGACAACGGCTTTATACCGATATCCGATTGACAAATACGGATTACAGAAATCCGGCACAATTTGTAATCGCGACACAAATCCTTGACAAAAACCGCATTCATAAAGTGCTCTGCCGATAAAACCATGGTAATCCTGAAATCTCGGTTAAGAAAACATTTGTTATACACGGTCTGTAACAAAGATATCTTAAGATAAAAGATCTTAAGTTTTTATTGACGGCATTATATCTGTATTATTTAACTAGCGTAATCTTTTAAGTATGTCATTCTAAATTGAAGACATACCTGGACGTTTAAGCCTGTATTTGGAATAATTGGAGGGATTTTCTAAAACTGAATTTGATGCAAACGATCTCGTTACCACAAGTTGTTTACAAAGTAATGATATAATTAATTTGTATGATTAATAGAAGCAGACGCTACTTTGCAGAATTCCATATTACAGAAACTATAACAGAAATACTTTGCTATAATGCGTGTGTGTTAAGAGAATGTATGCAATGTTAAGTGTATGAACCCGCTAACGCGGGTTATAGCAAAGTATTTCTGTTATAGTTTCCAGAATTAGTTGGCTTTAATACGCAATTTCTGAAAATCCGTGTTATATTTAATGTATGTGGCAAAATACGTTCCCTGACCTTTTATATGTAGTATTTGTAACCGAACGTACCACTAACAATACTACACGATAGCATTGCCCACATTCACTAAGATAATCTCAACTATCGTTTCTTTCTCATTATTGAAACATCATCAGAAGATCCAATCGCAAAGCCTTTACGATTTTTTTGTAGTCGTGATAGTGGGTTAGGGTACGGGCAGTTACTATTCGTGCACGTGTAAGGTATGAGAACAGATTGTGTATCCTATATTTAGTGTTATATAATATGTAAAAAAACCACGTATACGTATGATCTTTGATTAAATAGGAACAAGTAAATCATTTGAAGTCGAAACAAAGTCCTCGTAAACAATTTAGGGCAAGTTCCAAAAAAAGTTCACCCCACGTTGATCGGACGGTCGTTTCGGTTTCACATTTCGAGGATTTAAAAACAATTTTGATTGTTCGTTCCGGAATACTTAGTCTAAATCCGATATTGCAGCGATATTTGATTGATATTTGAGCTCGTTTAGCACCATAGTAGACAAAAATAACGATAATATTATTTAGCTCTAATTCGCGATGAGTTAAAATTTTGTTATAAAGCTGTGATAGCCCGGTGAGACCGTGTGACTCTCTAGAGACGATCATGGATTCAAACCCCGGGCAGGCACCAATGAGTTTTTCTATTAAAAACTTATGTGTCTTATTGATAATTGCAATTTATCGTATGCTTTTTGGTGAAGGAAAACATCGTGAGGAAACCTGCATATCTTAAAGAAGACTAGGAACATGTGTAACCTACCAATCCGCATTGGAGCAGCGTGGTAGGTCTTAGCTCCAACCCTTCTCTCCAGAAACGGAGAGAGGAGGCCTATGCCCAGCAGTGGGATACTAAGCCGTTACTCTTTCCTCTATCGGTTTCATATCTTATACATGCAGTGTAATATATGTGGGTAGCGATATGTGATTCTTGCCTAGTATTTATAGAGTACACACAATATATAATACACACATGCATATACGAGTACATCCGCCGTGTGGTATTCGGCTGAGTAGAATAGACCACCCTCATTTCTTACCGAGATGTCGTAAAAGGCGACTAAGGTAAGTTGACATCAGGCAGGCGGCCGGTCGTAAAATACGTAGCCGAATCATGTGGCATGTTTGTAACATGTACCGACCATACTTAGAGTTGGATAAGGGCAGGAGGATGATGATAAATATACTAGTACATAAACTCACCTCACACTATCTCGAAGCGCACACGTCAGTAACACCAGAGTCCGTGGGTGAGACTGAAGAGTAGAGAGGTTAGTGCCTGTTTGAGCCAGTGATAGAGCTCTTAAAGTGCTCGTGCTCTTCCATGCAATTTAAATAAAACCGCAATGTACTATTACCTAAACCTTGTGGAAGAATTGCAGTGAAAACTGTACAAAAATCCATTCTGCAGATTTTGAGAACATCGATCACATACAGAAAGACAGCGTTTTTGGACTTTGTTTTATAATAAGTATGGGTATAAAGCTAGTAACTTTTACTTCCTTTCGCCTTAACTAAGGTGACTGTTTTTTGTCATGTATGATAGCAGGATAGGCTCTTATTGTTCCAAATTTCATCAATATTGCTGTAGTGTAACCCTGACGGCATAACAAATAGACATATAGAATTTTGCATTAATAGCATGAGTGTAGGCTGAAAATCATTTCGAACACTGTACTGTTTATGAGATTCGTCTTTTAGATTTGATGAGTTTTACGAAAACAATGTAAATCATTCGCGAGAATCGACGCGAAATTCTCGCAAACCATTTCAGGACAAAGTCCCAAAAAAGGTTCATTCCACACGGATCGAGCGATCGTTTCCAGTTAGAATTTTTGATATTTAAATTGGACTAGACTCTCGTGTTGACAGCGCGTAATTCGAAATTTATATATTCGTAATTTATAGAATTCAATTCAATAGAGTTCGGGAAGCACATTTCTCATCGTAAGTCGATTTTTTTACCGTGAACTCGGCTCAAGTTTATATCAATAAGTAATTGTGATTTAAATAAACGTACTTAGAAAGATTTATATTAACTTTCCGAACTTTTATTTTACTTGATCGGTAAATCTTTAATTTTGTTGCTGCGATAGTAAGTAACTACAGCCAAATCTCCAAATTAGAAGCTCTGAACTAAAAAACATAAATATAGGTGGATAATATTTCGTTTAAAACAGTTCTATGAGTGACGTCACGGAAGTGATTGCGACTGCCGCACTGTTCACGTTCTTAGCTCAACATAAATTAATATCATACGTTTTACAGTACATAGTGTTATTAAAATAATAGATACTGGTGAAATGAACTAGTTACAGTGTTATATCAGTTGGATCTCGGGTGATCTAAACCAATTTCTAGTGAATTAATAAACATTAACAATTGTTTGGTGCAAAACATACCCGCAAAAAGTAAATATTAATGACCATACATGTCATAACATCTCTTTTTAAAACATAAATAGTCGAGTGCACCATCTGTTGGTGAGAAGATACCACTCTACTGTCAACAAATTTATGTGCAGAGTTCACTTGTTAACGATAAATACTGGATTGCGCCATCTAACGGTGAGAAGATAAAATTGCTCTGTCCATAAATTAGTGTGCTTAACAACAAATATTCAAGCGCACCATCTATCGGTGAATGGTATAACTGCACTATTGGCAACTAGATGTCATGGCGCTCACTTGGTAACAACTAATATTTGACTGCGCCATCTATCTATCGGTGATCGGTGGAATTCGGTCCGTTGTTATCAATTTAACGATTTCAATTCATTATACAATAATTGTTGACACGCATTATAAATATGGCAAAGTGTAGAGCTTGTGGCAAATTTTTGTCGTCCACAAATGCAATTTCGTGCGTACAATGCTGCGCATTATATCATGGCGCATGTGTCTCCATCCCGGAGGGTGCGAACCTCAAACCGAATTGGACCTGTCCTGAATGCAAAAGTAAAGTACCAAAAGGCAACAATTCAGCTACTCCCGTAAAGGGACTGCCAAGTAGTTATCACCAAACCTCAATTACGACAAAAGACAGTACTGCCAATGCCGATCTAATGACAATAACTAACCCAGGCGAGTCCGATTCGGCGTTGGTAACCGAAAGCACAGCTCTCGCTGGCAATATGTTTGCGGATAATATTAACAGCAATACTGCCGTTCGTAGTAATACCGAATTACTCAATATCGATTTGGGGGTTGAGATTCGACTTTTTCGGGATGAGCTTAGCAAAGTCAGACAAGAGTTTAGAGAGTTCTGTCAGGAAATTGTAGGTATGCGGAGCATGTTATCCAACTGTAGTAACCGCATTGATCAGTTGGAAAATAAAATGATTGCGATGGAATCTAAATCGGATATTAATATCGATCCAAAAATCAGCGAATTTGAGAAAACTATAGAGCAACTGAAATTAGAGCTCAATGACAGAGATCAAGAACTTTTGCAGGCCGATATTGAAATCACAAATCTTCCGGAAAATAAAGGTGAAAACCCACTACATGCTACCACTGTTTTAGCAGCAAAACTAGGCGTTTCCCTTAAACAGGAAGATGTCGTATTTGCTGAGAGGGTTGGCAAAGAAATTGAACATGGTAACGGTGAAACAGGTAAGAAGTATCGAAGGCTAGTAGTACGCCTTACACGTCGTCACTTACGCGATGAGCTTCTTCATAATGCACGCGTACGACGTAATGCTACTTCTACTGATTTAAATAAAGATGCACCTCCAACGCGTTTCTACTTAAATGAAAGACTCACTCAGACAAATAAGCGATTATTTTATTTGGTACGAGAAAATGCAAGACGTCTTCAATGGAAGTATACGTGGACAAGACGCGGTAGAATTTATACACGACAAAAAGACGGTGCGCAGGCCTACTGCTTAAGATCTGAGCAAGACATAATTCGTGTTTTTGGTAATGCTATTGTTAGTTAGGCAAACCGGACGTCATATAGCACAGTGTCAAAAATTATCTCATTATATGTTACTTGATATATATATTTTAAATTTAATAGTTGCTATTATACGACGAAGTGTATGCGAGCATTTAGATTTAGTTGTAATGAACATAAGCTTAATTGTAAGAAGTAAACTCTTGGTGTGCTCATATATCAAATATCATTGTATTGGTAAGATAAGAGATTTAATTTATTTGTTTTCTATATTTGTTAAAGGTTTTATTTTTCATATGTGTTATAACTATATAAACGAGTTTGTCTTAATTAGCATTTATAAGGTTACAGCAAAGCAATTATTTGCATATAATCATACAGCTTATAGTTTTAAGCGTTGTTATACATCAAAGTGTTTTGTCTATGACGGCTTCTGTGAAAATAATCAAAAAGTAAAAACTAAACGTCTTACCATAAATCCAAACTTATCATTTGAAATATTTTATAAACCTTACAAATGAATAATACAAAATTCTTAAAAGTTGGACTATATAACGCAGGGTCATTGGGAACAAAACACGAGGAAATTATTGCTGCTATAGATATTCTTTCTGTAGATATACTTGCAATAAATGAAACTTGGTTACGACATAATGAAAACGAACGAGCGCCTAAGATACCCGGTTATAAACTTAAGCACATACCACGACCTGTACATGTATGCGGAGGTCGAGGTGGAGGAGTAGGCTTTTATATTAAGCAAAGTTTAAACGCGCGAATATATAAGCACCCACAGTCGCAGTCACTTTACGTCGAACAAATGTGGATAGGTCTTACAATTAATAAACAACGATTCGTCATTGGAACTGCATACCGGCCTCCCTGGTATAATGTTAGTGATTTTATTGATGCAATAACCCAGTCAGTCACTTCATTCTCAAACGCCGATTACATACTATTGATGGGCGATTTTAACATTGATTTATTAAAATGCAATGATAATAAAGCAAAGATGCTCTGTGAATTTTTACACTATACAGATCTTACTCAAATAGTTACCGAGCCGACACACTTTACGGAACATAGTGAAACACTAATAGATGTTTTGTGTACTGATGCACCTGTAAGAAACGTTACCAATCATCATATACCTGAACTAGGTAAGCATGCAGTAGTAGTAGCTGAAATAAATGTGAAGAAGGTTAAAGTTACACCGCGATGGATGGCTGTCAGATCTCTGAAAAATATTAGCATAGCAAAACTTGATATGGATTTAAACAACTTGAATAATGATTCGATATACTGCAGTATTGACGTAAATGATAGTGTCGCAAAATTCAACAATATGATAATTAGTTTATTCGACATGCATGCTCCCTTACATCAAGTACGTTTAAAAGAGCAACATCCCTGGATAACTAATACTATTAAGGATATGATTAAAATAAGAAATGATAGTCTCATGAGATCAAGGAAAACTGGTTTTGAGTCGCACAAAGAGTTTTATAAATCAATGAAATATGTAGTAGCTAATGCCCTAGAATCGGAAAAGAAAGCTTATCATGAAACCTATATAAATGCTTTCATTAAAAATCCTAGCATTTTATGGAAGAACCTAAAAAAGTCAGGTTTATTAACAGACAAAAGGGAACTAAATGAAATTCCAGTTACACTTAGAAATCCTTTTTTAATAAATAAGCACTTTCTTGATGTGCCTGGTATAAATAAAGTCTCTTTATCTCATCTTACATACTACGAATACCATAGATATGGTGGTGAAATATTTACGTTACAGACAGTTAATGACACAATAATTGCAAAAATTATTCAAAATCTTAAATCTAATGCAATGGGTGTTGATGGCATCTCACTGCAGATGCTTTTACTAGTTTTGCCTCAATGTTTACCGCTTATTACTTATATTGTAAATAAGTCGATATCAACATCTACATTCCCGGATTTATGGAAAATAGCCAAAGTTAAACCGTTGCCGAAATCTAATAATCCGGTTTCATTTAAAGATCTTCGCCCAATTAGCATCCTGCCTTGCATGTCTAAAATTTTAGAAAAAGTAGTTTCTATACAAATGACTGAATTCATCGAAACAAATAAAATACTTCCCATGCTGCAGTCAGGTTTTAGAAAAGCACATAGCACTACAACCGCACTCTCTAACGTGGTAGATGATGTTTTGACAGCACAAGATAGGGGAAAGTGCACTATTCTTGTACTGCTTGATTTCTCTAGAGCTTTTGATGCCATCAACATAACCCTCTTACTATCTAAATTGTCGTATTACGGTTTTGACATCACAACAGTACAATGGTTCAACAGCTATCTCTCAGAAAGAAAACAGTTTGTCGAACTAAGAGATGCAAGCTCGATCAACACATCCACAATGAACTCTGTTAATAGGGGAGTCCCACAGGGCTCAATACTAGGGCCGTTGCTCTTTGCTCTGTATTCGTCAGATATGGTAAACTGTATTCAATTTTGCCAATATCACTTATACGCTGATGATGTGCAGCTCTATTTTTCTTTTCAACCACGAGACTATATTGAGGCTATTTCTAAAGTTAATAACGATTTGGAGCGGATTAATTCATGGGCAAAGGAAAATTGCCTAGTTCTAAATCCTGACAAATCAAAGTTTATGATCTTGGGTTCTAAAAATTGCATCAGCAACATGAACGCTTTTAATTTCAACATAAAAATTGGAAATAATAACATACAGAGAGTGAATGAGGCTAGAAACTTGGGTGTTACTTTTGATTCCTCAATGAATTTTGAAACACACGTGTTAACAGCAGTTCGTAGTTGTTTCTACAGACTCAAGTTATTGTACCGAATAAGACCGTATATTAGTATAAGTATCAGGAAGAGGTTGTGTGAGGCATTAATATTATCTAAACTTAATTATGGAGATATCGTATACGGACCTCTTTTATTAAGCAGAACTAAAAAACTAATTCAACGCGTGCAAAATGCGTGCACTAGATTTTGTTACAAAATTCCACCACGCAGCCACATTTCGCCTTATATTAACGATGCTAACATGTTAAACATGGAGTCGCGTCGGAAGCTTCATTTAGCCACGTTACTGTTTGGTGTAATAAAAAACGGAGTTCCATATTATTTACGTGAGAAATTAATTTGGATGGGAGACCGATTGACAGGTAGAACACGTCACTCCTTCGTTCGGTTATCCATACCGAGACATAAGACTGCCGCTTTTCGTGGGAGTTTTAAATTCTCGGCCACTAAGTGTTGGAACGATATACCACCACCTTTACGGGATATAAAATCAATCGGATTATTTAAAATAAAACTAAAAAGCTATTTGCTAACAAAACAAAAATTATAGATCTCATTTACACAAGATGCTTTTACCAAATTTCATATATCTCCAACACTTTAATTTTCGGTACATTGATACATTCGTTGGGAGTGGACTGATCTTTAGTTTAAATATGTTTTGTATATACATACATATATATAAATATTTTTCTTAATTCTTTTATTTTCTGATTTTATTTTTCACAGATGCGAAAAGTAAAAGTATATAAGTTTATTAAAGATGCTCGGTAAAATGTTATATATTATAATAGATATAAGAATATGTTGAATAGTTTTAGTTGCTAAATATTAAGTCGTAAACACGTCCATTACGTCACAATAGGTTCACCCTGAAAACCAGCTTTGCAGCTTCGCTGCAATATTCGTGCTGAGGGCGGACCTATATTTGACCATTATTTTATTTCTTTTTTTTGTATTCCTGTTTATTTGTATTTTTTTGGTCAAATAAAAATTATTTTCTTTCTTTCTTTCTTTCTTTCTTTCTTTCTTTCTAAAACTAAATTAGAAATATTGCAAATCCTTGAGGTAGATAAATACCTTTCAAGTACATATATAAACAAATGTGTAATCACTTAAGATATTCGTAACCTAGCAATTTACGATAAGAAGAAACTATTTCAAAGAAAATACGAAAATTGCCCAAGCATATCGCCCCATCCAAAGAATAAGGTTACATGTTCCTTCGCAGGAAGGCTTAGAGTTGTTCAGCGGACGATGAAGCGGACTATCTCTATGTGATCAAATCAGAAATGAGAAGATCCGTAGAGGAACCAAAGTCACCTATAGCTCAGCGTGTCACGAAGCTGAAGTGGCGATGGGCTGGCACATAGTGCTGAGAACCGGTGAGCGCTGGGGTCTGAAGATGTTGGAATGGCGACCTCGCACCAGAAAATGCAGTTGGTAGATCCCCTACGAGACTCGCTGTCTTCTGACGACCTCAAAGGAAGGTCGTGGAGAGCCACTGGATCCAAGCGGTACAAGATCGTGTGTTGTGGAGATCCCATGAAGAGACCTATGTCCAGCAATGGACGTCCATCGGTTGAGAAAGAAGAAGAAGTTCCATATAAAAACATAGTAGGGTCAGCACAACATGTTACAAACATGTTGTCAAAATGATTTGGCTACGTATTTTACAACCGGCTGCCTGCCTGACGTCAACTTACTTTAGTTGCCTTTTATGACACCTCGGTAAGAAAGTAGGGTGATCTATTCTACTAAGCCGGATTCCACATGGCGGGCATATAATAATTGACACAGTGCTGTTTAAAAGTCAACAGTTAAAAGTAGGCTTAAAATAAATATAAATTAAAACAGGATCAGTGTAGACTAAGCCTCTTGGTTACGCAAGCCACGGCCAACAGAAAAGTTTAAATAATTATACTGTGATACCAAAAACTTTGCAGAAACCACAGGGCCGAAAGTAGCATTGCTTTATAATTCTACTCACATTTTGAGACATTACATTATTTTAAATAACATTCAGCTGTTCTTTTTGCTAGTACGTTAGTAACCTTCCAAAATATAGAAATCTCAACATCACTAACGAAATTAACTAAGATTTAGGATCGTTTTTTTCTAATTTATAGAATTGGGCGTTATTTTGCGGAAATCCATCCAAAAAATTGCTATAATTCGCGATGAAGTTAATAGAAAATATATATAACGCTAAATATAAATAAATAATAAATAAATAAATATATGGGACATTTACACACACGGCCGTCCGTCCCCAAAGTAAGTAACTTAATACTTGTGCTATGGAAGGCGGACAACTGGTAGATATACTACATATATAAGTTTAAATACATACTTAAATACAAATACACACCCAGGCTCGAAGAACCAACAATTTGTTTATAGAAAATGTCGGCTCTCGGCGGGAATCGAACCCGCGACCCGCGGCGCTACTCACTACTCACAGCGTCAACGGGACAAATATAAAGTGGACTATCCGTTTTCAAACCGGGGTTTGAAAATATATGCGGGGTTCGCATATACAATCCTTGACCACCGCCACCACAGTATAGTACCGGGTATTAAATAATGCACATCGATGTTTAGAACGAAACAACCGGCCAGTTCGGTTTCGTAGAGCGCTGTCACTGTCACGCAGTATGTGACGTTTCACACGGGTTCGTCAGTATTTGCGACAGAGACGGCTAGGTCTCTAAAGCAGAACTAGCCGATTTTCTCTCTCTAAGCCTCGATGTGCATTATTTATGGCCGGCTACACACAAGCACTACACACATTTTCACAAAATCAACAATCGTTTCGCCCTGCAACCAACGCATCATCAGGAGATAGATCATTTGTTTCGCTTAAAAGCCCAAAAAATGCTTTTTTCTTGTAACAGTCAATGAACACTGCGCCTTAAATAGAATAATTCGCCTTATTCGTAACAAAAAATTGGCTCTGATACATTTGCACCACTGCCAGCAAACCAATAATTCCTCGTACACTCGTTACATAATTTTTGTTTCAATATCTTCAACTATAAAGTTTATTAAATTTTTAAGTAATTTATTTTTCTATATATAAAAATGTTAATAATTATTAACCAATAGGTGATGTATAATATAATAGACAAAGTAGGAACCGACATAAGCTTGCGGCTCCTGCTTTGCGCCTACCAAAAGTAAGTAAGTCGTTTGTGGGCTTGGGTATATTATTCTGTAATAAAATTCTGCAATGAAATTAACTTTCCCATTCCTCCTCCTGGCATCGTTATCCTCGTTGCTGAGGGTCGTGATTCCTAGTGCCGAGTGATCATCTTTTGGACAATTGCTCTTCATTTGTCCCTTGCTTTCGCCGAATGAAGAGCAACGTGCAGATTTGCGCGCAAGGCAGTTCGGATCTGATCAGTCCACTGAATTGGGCTGCGTCCTCGAGGACAGAAGACCTTCTGCCGTCAATATTGCCGGTAATCATGAGTTGCTCGAGGTTGTCACCTTCTTTTCGAGCGATGTGACCAAAAAACTCAAGCACTCTTTGTAGGCAGATAGATGAGAGTCGGGTCCCTACATTTAGCTCGTGCAAAATAGACGCATTACAGCAACTTTGCCATTACAGCAGTATAAAAACACTGTTAAAAAGAGGCTGATACCGAAAGCCTACTATACAAAATGCAACAGCTTGAAACCAACATCACAAGACGTTAAAAAGACTCGCGATCGCATTTCCCATTGAGCTGAGTGTTGTTTCACGGACAACAAACGGAACAAATAACTATAAGTTAGGTTAATGCTTTCAAGTGCTTCGTACCATTACAAACGGATAGCACTGTAATTTTCAAGCATTTATCTAAACTACATTAGTTAAGCTTCTCTTAATCTTTATTTTCAATCGATGTCCCTTTATCAAGGACTATATCTATGCCTTAAGGATTCAGTATTTGAAAATACTTTTTTATTATACATGAATACAAATATCTATTTATCTATTCTCGGGAACGCCTATCGGTTCATGACGGTCAGCACCTATTCCACCCATTTCCCCATTTTGGGAAAAGGGAATCTGTTGTCCCGACAGTGTCACTTGCTCTCACCTACCCGTTGCTTTCACAAACCTGATAATATCCCTGAAGGGGATATATCTTACGCCGTTACCTCAAGTTTCATCCTTACCGAGTATCTCCCATAATACCAGCTAGTACAAAGGGTACTTAGCCATAAGATGAAGTGATACAGATATAGTGTTGTAAGTCTGTAACAGGAGCGTTTAATTCTCCTAAAACGGCTTGCTTTAGTGTTTGACTTGCAGTAGATCAAATTAAAGGACTTTCTTTATCCACTCCAACGCTTTCACTAGAAGTAAATGCATACAAGCGACAATTTTAACCCTTAAATTCCAATAAAACTGATGTAAACTACTTTAGCAATATACATACTACTTGCTACAGAATCTGCTCCAAAGAATTCTTGTTTAACAGAAAATACCAATATTAAGTTCGTTTGAGATTTAAGCTCCAGCAAAAGTAATGAACTACTCTTGCATTTCTTTTAATGGAATCTCTTTTACATTGAACTTCGTCGTAACTTTCTAGCGTCCATTTTAGAAACCAATATTACTTTGGCTTAAGTGCAACACAGTACTGAAACACCCAGTGAATTGTGTTGCTTTAGGATCTTTCTGGAATCGAGGAAAAGATTCGAGCTAAATCAAGCACGCTTTGATGAATATTTTCCCAAATTCACTTCGCGGTATTGTTGACAGTAATATTAAATATCTTTTTGATTGTTAACAACTTTTGTAGCGCTGTGATTAATTTACTGATGACTTTTATAACGTAGTGTTGAAAATATTGAAAACTTTTAGTAATACAGTAATGAAATTACACTTTAATGACCCACTGATCAGAATATGGCTGACATATGTACATTAGTGATAGATTATTGATGATATCTTTATAATACTGAGATCAGTGACCACTTTTGTGTGACAGTGATGAGGCCAGTGACCACTTTTAGGACGTAGTTTATGATTTGGTGGAGTGATGAAATTACGAGTGGCCTTCAATATCAAAGCTAGTGATACACTGGATTTACACTTTTCTTATGAAATCGAGTGATATAATATCATTAACCACTTTAGTGGCGTAGTGACGAAGCTACAGACCATAACCCTTCTGGAAGAAACTATTTTCCGTTACAGCAAACTTGTTAGAAAGCACATGTACAATATTCACATATACCACGCTAAGAAATGTCTTACCGAGGTGTCTTAAAAGGTGACTAAGACAAGTTTATGTCAGGCAGGCGGCCGGTCGTAAAATACGTAGACGAAACATGTGCGAACATGTTAAAATATGTTGTGGCGACCACACTTAGACTGGAATAAGGACAGGAGAATGAGGATTGTAGTATAGCAAAAGCAAAACTTATTCAATCCTTACAGTCAACATCATTCAACATTCATTACGTTTACCAAAACACAAAACCCGCAATCATTTGATAAACCTTATTCTTACGTCAAACTTTTGTCTGCGTGCTCTAGATCTGAGAAAACAGGCCATTGCCGAGAATTATATTTTTGCGATCACAGAGTTTTTGAATACTTGAATGGCTGTGCTTGAAAGAGCCAGAAAGCTAAGTAATATCGTAGAGACCATTACAGGAATTGATATTACGTCGACCTAAGTGCAACATAAAGTCGTAGGGGCTTGCTAATATGTTATGGCTCGCTTTGTGAAGAAAAAGGTCATGAAACGAAGCGACCGTGTTTTGGATAACTGCCAGAATATTGCGGTTCTCTCGCATGCTTCTCTTTATTATCAAATTTGCGTAGCGAGGCACATTTGGAGAAATATATAAAAGATAGCTTACGACTGTATGATATATTTTGGGTTGAGAAATGATTTGGCCTTATTCCTGTTTCCAATGGCACCGGTTAATGGATTGAATTTAGTTATTATTTTGTTAGCTCCATTGTTAATGTGGGTACAAAATAAAAAAACTTATATCGTATGACTTTTGGAAAGAGCTTAAATAGTGCCGTAAAGTGTACAAGAAGGCAGTTCGGTTTTGAACCGGAATTCAATACGATTTTTAGGTGCTGATCATCTGATGATATCCCTAAGAGACCAAACAATACCTATTTCATTCTGAACATCTAGGAGATGTCATTTGTTTATTATATTTGCTTTTTTACAATTCATAATTTCGGTATAAAAAAATTGTGAGGAGAATATCGTCGGATGATTCCTGGGACATATAACCTGTCAATCCGTTGTAGCCTGGTGATTTTCAGATCTAATATGTCGATATACTTTTACCCATAAGTAGGATAGTAACAAGTTCTTAAATGACAAAATGTTTAAGTCTTTCAATTACCGGAAAATAAATACAAAAAGGAATTTAAAACAGTAACGACCCGTTAATATGTCCCACGGATTTGTAAGGGTTTTATTTGGAGCCCTTTTGAATTGAGGAAAGGATTTACAGAGCTTAACCGAAACGCCGCGGATATGGTCAAACTTAATATAGCTTTTCTTACAACGTTTTCCTTCATCCACGGACAGCGTGGCAGCTTAATATATATAGGTTTATTTCAAATACATCTATTTACTCTTATTCATAAAGAATCTTCAGTACATCGTTTGAGATATCTACCTGATCTACACAGAGGAAATATTGGTAGTTAAAAAAAGGAAGTAAAGAAAAGAAATAATTAATTGCGCAAGTTAATGACAACGAAAAAATTCAAGATTAAGACTTAACTTAAACTTAAATTTTGGATTCGTGCATTTCGTGTACATTTCCTTTCTTTTCCTAAAACTGCAAGTAATGAAGGGGCTAAAGCTCGTTACATCTGTTCGAAGGCAAAATATATGGTTGTGGTTGTACCAATAACTATGTAACTATGATTGTGTGATGCGTCGCTTTGCGATTTTGTCATCGAATCTTTCTCCTGACGATGAAACGAAACGATGAAA
Organism: Morpho deidamia; assembly: GCA_947086505.1. Classification (NCBI taxonomy): domain Eukaryota; kingdom Metazoa; phylum Arthropoda; class Insecta; order Lepidoptera; family Nymphalidae; genus Morpho; species Morpho deidamia. The sequence continues at coordinate 1,277,194 of CAMTZC010000009.1, forward strand.
TGACGGGGCGAAACGAATGTTGAGTTTGTGATAGTAACGGTGTCAGACGTTCGTCGATGTGTTTTTACGAATCCTGTATATATCACGTATCGAAACAGGTAGTGCACTCTTGGCTTCCAGCATTATATATATTTTCTATTTACTTTATCGCGGATTACAGTAAGATAAATCTATCATTACTTTAGTAATGAAACAAAAGTCTGAGTAGGATAAACAATCCTCATTTCTTACCGAGATGTCGTAAAAGGCGAATAAGGTAATTCGACCCGCCGTATGGTATCCGGCTGAGTAGAATAAACCACCCTCATTTCTTACCGAGGTGTTGTAGAAGGCGACTAAGGTAAGTTGACGTCAAACAGGCGGCGGTCGTAAAATACGTAGACAAATCATGTGACAACATGTTTGTAACATGTTGTGCCGACCTCACTTATAATGGTGATGAATTTTATCATTAATTTAGTAATAGAGGAAACAAAAGTCTTATAGACACGGTGTTCCAGTCATTTATTTGCTTAGTCCAGCAGGCCTACCATGAACTCTTATTGCGACGACCGCGAACTGCTAATTTTTCGTACCATAAAGTGTGGATTGCATTGGTGTCGTAATGTTTGAAAAGGATAAAGTTATATGAAATATAGATAACTCTGTCCCTTTTACTCACATGTTCTTAGGACGAATTCCGAACGCTCATTCGGCAACGACTTAACGACTTGTTCTTTAAGACGTCATGGTATGAAAAAGCAAAACAATTTCGTTTACGTCATCAATCGAGTCGCAATAAAAGTTCATCGTAGGCCTGCAGGTGGCAGGTAGACAAAGTTTAACCCTCATATGTTACTGGAACCTCATTGGAGCAAACATCTCACGTGCAGCCAATAAAACTACGTTACGGTCGTTTGTGGCAATAATAACTTTGATATGTGCGCTCTACTACAAGTACGAGCACTCGAATAAGCGTGGCTGTTAAAATTTTAGCACAGTCATATAGGGCAACATTGTGATATCGCGTCGATACAATTCTACTGTACTTTAGAAGTTATTATATAATTACTTTGAAATAGTCCGCGTTTGTTAAGGCAATCTATATAGTGCTAGGTGTAGGAAGCAAAACCGTTCTCATACCTTATATACTCATAGGCCAATTTACAGGTAATAGCAACGGCCTGTTACTGTCCCATTGCTGGGCATAGGCCTCCTCCCTCCTTACGTCGCGTGCCGCCCTAATGGGGACATTCTGGGCACTCCGAACGGGGTTTATCGGACGTTCGTTGGAGTTAGGTCCCCGAGGCGGTCGATGTATCTGGTGCTCCCGATGCATCGTCCAGCGGAGGGAAGGGCCATTTTTAGTGAGGCCCCGACCCAGAGGTGGCGCACGATTGAGTTCAGAGTTGCTGCTGGCAGGGGTGGGGTCAAATAAGGTACCCTGCCCCCGCCACCAGAAGCGTGGGGAGCATACAGGTCATTTTAGTCGGTGCGAGTCCGACATAACCACCGCCTATCCCCGTCGTGCGGTGGTACCCATAAAAGGTTTTTTTCCTGTATAAAAAAAGGCCTCCTCCCTCCGTTTTTGGAGAGAAGGGCTGAAGCTTAAACCTACCACGCTGCTCCAAAGCGGATTGGCAAGTTACACATATCTCCATAATTCTGTTGAGATATGCAGGTTTCCTCACGATATTTACCTTCACCGAAAAGCGTGTGATAAATTGCATTTATCAATTATATACATAATTTTTAATAGAAAAACTCATTGGTGCTGGCACCACCCGGGGTTGGAACCCATGATCGCCTCTAGAAAGCTTAAAGCCAATCAAAATAGAGAACATTTAGTATTTCAATAGTAACGTAAAATGAACAGCAATAAGCCACTGAAATATGTAACGATTTCAAAGTAGGTACTTGGACAGTGATGGAATATTATATACCGTTATATTACAACTTTAGTGAGAGTAACGACCCGTGATGATCGAAAAGGGAACGCGTTAACTACACCAAAGTACCGCCGTGCACCGTCCAGCGCGATAACCGTATTTGATTACTTAACTGATTACATTAGATACAGACTACGCTTTGGTAATATTTACAAATCATTATGCCCATGTTATATTATCGCAATTCAATTTCAAAATATACTTTATTCAAGTAAACTTGTAAACAATTGCTTTTGAACCGTCTAGTGTAAAGTCCGCAATGAAATAAATGACTATATATATTATGAACGAGAGCTGTTTTTTGTAAGAGCTCTGTAGTTTGTCTCGAGAGCTGTAATTTGAATATTATATCAAATTACGCTAATCTAGATCTATGATATTATTTTTTAAATTAATATCTCTATGGATCGGTCATTTACCCTGACCTTTTTTACTTTAAAAAGAAATATTTTACACTCAAATCGATGAGATCAAATTTATTAAGCTCTTTCCAGATTGCGAATATTAAATTGTTTTTTAACGACGAAGACAGGTATATGTTACTTGGTCCGCTACGCGAATTCACTCGCGGTTCCATAGTAAGAATTCTAAAAAAAATAAGTAACAAATAACCACTTATATACTTGAATCGAGTTTTAGGTAAACTTTAAAAGCAGTTCAAAATTGTCAATTACGCTTTCACGGCTAATCCTCTTAAATAATATTGATGAGATTTGGTACAGTCGATGAATCTTAGCAGTATATACCGAGCCGAAACACTGAATAAAAATTCCTATTTTCTTTCGGGAAAAGGAAAATAGGCAATATATAACTGAGGGTATTTAAAAGTATAGTAAAGTAAACTAGCCTGTTAATAACCCACTGCTGGAAATAGGCCTCCTCTTTCCGTTTCTGGAGAGAAGGGTTGGAGCTAAGACCTACCACGCTGCTCCAATGCGGATTGGTAGGTTACACATATCTCCAGGATTTTCTAGAGATATGTAGATTTCCTCACGATGTTTTCCTTCACCGAAAAGCGTGTGATTAATTGCAATTATCAATTAGACACATGAGTTTTAATAGAAAAACTCATTGGTGCCTGCCCAGGTTTGAACTCGTGTTCCCCTCGAAAGAGTCGCACGGTCTCACCGCTGGGCTATCACAGCTTTCATTTAAAAGTATAGTTGTTGCGAAATATAACGTTTCTAAAATTTTGTATTCCTTAACATTATCATCTCATATACATACGTATTATTGTAAGACATAAATAATGTAAATTTTATTTTGCCATATTCCGTGATTAGAGCTAACCAATCACGGATTATAGTAAAATAATATTATTGTTACTTTTGTATTGCGGACCCCCGCAAGATAACACCTAATATTATAAATTACCTATTACATGTAAATAAATATTTTATATTTTGTACTCTCGTTAGAAATTTATGAAGCATCATATTTCTAGACCCATTTAAGATGTGTGGTAATAATTAATTCAACAAATTCGGGGAACTATCTTCTACTTGTTGACTAATAATACTGACGCAACGTAAAAATAAGTGCTATATTTTGCAATATTCGCAAGAAATTGTTCCCACATTAACAAATCGAATTCGATCTTTCGTTATTTATACAATCTTGTTGAATATCTCAACTTTTTCAAGTTTAGAACTCATTAAGCATAACAATGGCACCCTCATTAACGAGCAGATAAATGTTTCTAGTTCAAGCTTGTTGCACGTGTTCCGAGGTAAAATAAAGGGTGGGGATGAACCAAGTACTATTTAACAATGCTTGTCTGGATAACGCTTCGCTTTGCGATTTTGTCGTGGAGTCTATCTCCTGATGATGCTTTGGTTGCGAGGCGAAACGATGGTTTATATTGTGATAGTGAATGTGTGTAGTGCTTGTGCATTGTGGTGGCTGTGGTGGAGGTTTGTGCATGTGTTTTTACGAATCCTGCATGTGTCGGGTGTGAAAAAACGGATAGTCCACTATACATTTAACACTTTATATATTTTATATTTACTGTATCGCGGATTATAGCGAAATAATTTTATTATATATATTATTTTATGTTTTGAAAAGAGCAACCGCCGAGTTATCTTCTAACTACTCTCGCTAGAAGCGAACCCTTAGTATTAAAGCGACCTAATTAAAAGAAGATTTAATCACAAAAACAAACTCCCTCATATTGTAAAACTAACTTACCATTTCCCTTATATTGTTTTCCTTATTTTATTTTCGTCATCATCATCATTCCGCTCTTATCTCACTCTAAGTGGGGTCGGCACAACATTTTTTAACCATGTTGTGATGTGATTCGGCTACGTATTTAACGACAGGCCGCCTGCCTGACGTCAACTTACCTAAGTCGCCTTTTACGACAACTCGGTAAGAAATGAGTGTGGTGAGGATTTTGTTTGTTCACCTGCATTTGATTTATTATATTACTTGGGAGCGGGTGAGGACTGCATGATACAGGATTTCATAAACTTAATTTGGCGTTCTCAAAATCTAAAAAAATTGTATCTTAAAATCTTTGCGCAATAAAAATTGTATCTTACAATCTTTGCGCAATAAAAATTGTATCTTACAATCTTTGCGCAATAAAAATTGTATCTTACAATCTTTGCGCAATAAAAATTGTATCTTACAATCTTTATCAATAAAAATTGTATCTTACAATCTTTGCGCAATAAAAATTGTATCTTACAATCTTTGCGCAATAAAAATTGTATCTTACAATCTTTGCGCAATAAAAATTGTATCTTACAGGCTTTGCGCGATAATTTTTTTATACGTTTTGTGGCAAATTAAAATAAAGCGTAACGTAGCGCTTACAAAACGGTCACGTTAAAGAGTCAGTTAGCGCAGTAGTTGGTACACTAGCTTCTTTAATAACGTGATGTCATAGATAGGCACTGACATAAGGATTGTAATCTATCTAACCCAGTTAAGCCTAATTTCGAATTGGGTCACTTTACTATAAATCGTGCGATGTTCTCTCAAGTTTGGATCTATTAATTTTTTTTCACAAATCTTCACAAAAGTAATAATAAAAAATAATTTGCTATAATCCGCGATACAGTAAATAGAAAATATATATAGTGCTAAATGTATAGTTGACTATCCGTTATTTTATACGCGATACATGCACGATTCGTAAAAACACATGCGCCACCACTGCCACCACAATACACAAGCAGTACATAAGTTCACTATTACAAACTCAACAATCGTTTCGCCCCGCAACCGAAGCATCATCAGAAGATACGACTCCAAAACAAAAGCGATTTTTGTCGTGGACTTTGACACTTTCTATTTGCTGTATCGCGGATTATAGCAAAATAATTTTTACTATTACTTTTGTATTATGGATCACCGAAAAGTAACGCCTAATTCTATAAATTATTTACAAATCTTCACATTTAAATTGTGACCTTAAACATATACATACACACCCAAATATACACACAAGTACATGCCAACAATTAAATGAGTTAAAGATAACTTAGACACGTGTTACGATGACCAGTTTAATTTGATACTCGGCTCCCTTTCCGATGTAAGATACCGCATGGTAAACTTACCGGTTCTTTTAATGGTTCATTGAATTTTTAGCCTTGAGATAGATTGTTCTTATTTTTAACTCAGTTGTTTTTATGTCTATGCTATTAAGTTTTTTCGTTGCGATTTATTTAGATTTTTTATTAAAGCATTAATAGACGATCGAATATGCTTCGACTGCAGCATGAACACGGTTAACTCTCGGGTTATATTCGATGTGCAGAGCGCAGTGCGTCTTACATTTATATTATTAAAAACGGTTCGATTCATAGTACATCGAACTTGATGCGCATCGAACAAATCCGTTCTCGTGAACGACGCACCAAACCCGGTATAGTACCCGGCAATAAATAATGCACATCGAGGCTTAGAGAGAGAAATCGGCTAGATTCTGCTTCATAGAGCATCGTCTCTGTCGCACAGACTGACGAACCCGTGTGTGACAGTGACAGCGCTCTACGAAACCGAACTGGCCGGTTGTTTCGTTGTAAACATCGATGTGCGTTATTTAGTGCCGGGTACTATACAGTCGCTATTTAAAACATTGCCTATCAAACTAATAATGTAAATGGTTTCACAGGCTTCTAGTACTATTTATAACAATAGTTATGACGATATCTCTAGATAGAAGTTCAAGATATCATTAAAAAGATATAATTGAAAGTAATTTTTATAGTCATATGTGACTCATTAAAATAATAATAAATAAATATATGGGACACTTCACACACAGTCGTCCGTCCCCATGCTAAGTGACTTAATACTTGTGTTGTGGGCGGCAGACTACTGGTAGTGGATGCTGACAGGAACTTCAGGTTTTCTCTGCGTGTCCTCGCACTCACTTTTCACTGATTGGACCCGCTAGGGTTAATGCACAGATATCCCACCATAAAAGGTGTTCACTTAAAGTTATCTATTAAATAGTGCTTTAGCGTATAGAGTATGCGTATGCGAAATTAAAATGTTATAATAAGGGCGCGTGCGATGATGCTCCTTATGGCGTTTAATTCATACTGGCCGCTTGTAGATGACAGCAGCCTATTGTGTGCTCTTTTCCTTTGGTAAAGGGTTGGCCGAGGGTTAGGGAGAAGGATAGAGGGACAAGGGAAATAGTGTAACTAGCCCAACCAAATTTCTTTTAGTATAATTGTGCTGTAATAATTGTGTCCATTTTTTACTTTTTTAAATGTTTTATGGCGATGTTGTGATAATAATAATGCCTTTATGAGAATAGAAGGCATATTGCGAAATGTGTTCACACTGCTAGCCAACTTGACGGTCTGTGATTCGATACATTACTTTAACGGCCAGAATGGATAGCGAATCGGTTTAGTTGCAACATGTTCGATCGTCTAAATATACTTTTAGAGTTTGACAGTGGGTACTGCGTTCGTAATTTTTTTAATAGTATTCTAGAAATTGGCGGAACACTGTAATACAAATTATTGTAGATTACTTTTGTGGGACCTAATAATTATTTTAAGTTTCAAAACGTAACAATTCCTTATATTGTACGACTGCGACTCGTTAACGTTAAATCAGTATTTCAAAGTAGAATCAAATTTAACTTAGTTAAACATTTTGGAATCTAAATAATACTAACTTTCGTCGGGAAAGTAAACTAACTATACAGCATGTTACTATTCGTTACCAACCTTAAAGTTATTTTAAATTTTTATGAGGTTTTCGCGGCTAAATATATAATATATTATTTTTAAATGATTTTACCACACTCACACAGTAACTAGAGCCTTGTCCGTTTTGTTTATTACATTAAATTACATTATTCATATTATAATAGATGAACCGGCGAGATTCGTGCCGCCATATTATTTCTTTTTTCATACAAACCTTCTCTTAGTAATAACGAACACATAAATTTATCTAATGTGGTGCAGTCGTTTAAAAGTTATGAGCGTACAAACATTTCAGTGATTCATTTTTATTATATAGATGAGACGATGATAAACGTTAGTTTTTCTTATATTTAAATAACGGCGGGTAACAGTTAAGTATTATGCTGTAACCACAAAGCAATCACTGTGTTATATGATTTATCGTGCAAAAGCAACACTAACTTATATAGACTATATATCAAATATGATTTACCAAATGACTAGCAAAGTGCTCCACTTTAGTTAAATGTCGAACCTTAAGTCTAAACCTTGTAGTCAACTTCGCAGCTAAGTCGATTAATTATTCATTGCTCAAACACTAATACCTAAAGACTAGTTCACACACATATTTGGATTAAAATCCTTGAGTTTTTTTAATTATCATAATTTGAGAAGACAATGTACGTAAATTTTTCAGATTTCGTTGTGGAGCCTGTATCCTGAGCTTCGGTTATAGGGCTATAAGAGCGTTGAGGATATTTGGTGAATGTGTGTAGTGTTATTCTATTCTGCCGGATAGCACACGGCGTTGAAATATAAATGCCTTAATAAATATAAAACTCTGGTTAAATATGGATATCACGTCGAACAATGTCCTTTAGCTATTGTGTACACGTCAGGTACCTTAGGGAATAGCCTATTGTGATATTCTATTGTACTAATTAGCTAATATTAATATAGATACATCTCAAGAGATTTGGAGTCCGTCGATGATACTCTTATCGTTGAATGCACTTCATAATCAGCGATTACAAACGATAGGTATATCTTTTTTTTGGAATAAATTTAAATAATTTACGCGTCCCTATGACATGCCGTGGTAACCTATAATTCAGAGTAAATTTAATTAAATATCTTGTACAGTATTTTATAGTATTAACTAGCTGGGCCAGCGGCTTTGTCCGCGTGGAAATCAGCGTGTCACAATTTTTTTCTACTATTCAAATTTCAAACATAAAAGTAGTTATTGTGAATTAACATCCAACCATAAGAGATAGAGACGTGCTATCGCGGACTTTTTTATAGTATTTTTATAGATCTACAAGTCTCTAGTACATTACTTTAGTGTATCTCTGTTGGTTTACGCAGCGCACGCGACTCAAGCTCTCAGCAGGCGGGTTTTGTTTTACAACTGAGCGATCTCTTCAACACAATTTACATAATACCGATATGTATTATTACCTAAACCGTTCGGAAGTAGTGCACTATCTTTTGGTAAAGACCGTACAAAAATCCGTTTCGTAGATTTTGAGAAAATCGATTACATACAGACAGACAGCTTTTTGAGACTTATTGGTTTTATAATAAGTATAGATAATGTAAGTTTTGTTGGTTATCCTAATAAATCATCATCCATCATCCTCCTACCCTTATCCCACTCTAAGTGGGGTCGGCACAATATGTTACAAACATGTTGTCACATGATTTGATTACGTATTTTACGACCGCCGTCTGCCTGACATCAACTTACCTTAGTCGTATTTTATGACCCCTCGGTAAGAAAGAGGGTGGTCTATTCTACTCAAGCTGATATCACACGGCGGGTCAACTTACCTTAGTCGCCTTTTACGACATCTCGGTAAGAAAGAGGGTGGTCTATTCTACTCAAGCTGATACCACACGGCGGGTCAACTTACCTTAGTCGCCTTTTACGACATCTCGGTAAGAAATAAGGTTGGTCTATTCTACTCAGCCGGATACCATACGGCGGCATCGTGTAGCGGGCATACTCGGCTGTACTCGCCTACCATTGCCTACAGTCAGTCTCCTACAACTCGAAAATACAGGTTGCCGGGTTGTTCGTGATTAGGCGTGATTAGGCGTTACTTTGCGGAGATCCATAATACAAAAGTAATAATAAAATATTTTTTTCTATAATCCGCGATAAAATTATCGTATAGTATACAATTATCGTATAGTATAGTAGTATAGTATCGCGGATATACGGCGTTTAAGTACGCGTGATGTTTAAGGAAATAGGTATTCTTACATTTGCTTCACAGTATATTTTAAATAATGTAATTTTTGTACATAAAAATATAAAAAAAAGTAAAAGTAAAGTAACAGCCTGTTACTATGCCCACTGCTGGGCTAAGGCCTCCTCTCTCCGTTTTTGGAGAGAAGGATTGGAGCTAAGACCTACCACGCTGCTCCAATGCGGATTGGTAGGTTACACATATCCCTAGAACTCTCTAGAGATATGCAGGTTTCCTCACGATCGGGGTGACCGTCTCTACATAGGAGGCCGGTGCGCGGCTGAGCCGGTCTAATTCAGCCGCACTCTCAGATGACTGCAGTTGATCATATACTACAGTATTCAATGTAACGCAATCAAACTCAAGACATAAAAATATAAAGAATTATAATTAATAATAAAATTCCGAAATCAATTTTGGCCATGCCATTACTGCTGTAGTTTAAAACCACTGTTAAAAAAAGGCTGATACAGAAAGCCCACTATACTGAAGATTACTTAGATGATAAGGATGTGTGGATATAGGTGCACTTCTACCCTGTACAAGACAGTAATAAATAAATGTAACTAGTTCTAAGATTTATATTTTAAAAAGAGCAACCGAACCAGCAGTAAAGTTGACGATTTAAAAGCACTTGTTTACAAGTTTACTTGAATAAAGAATATTTTGAATTTGAATTTGAATATAGAAATCCTGTTAATTCCACAGGAATAGGATGACATTGAAAGACGCCATCTATTATAAACCTATCAAAGTTCACGATCTATAAATTAAAGAGCTATATCAATACATACTTTACATAAGTCATATGGTTTACTAAAATAATTAAACTACGCTCTCCAGGAAACAATAAATATCTCTCAGTCTTCCCGCATCGATTGATTATTGTGATAAATAATAAATAAATAAATATATATAACACTTTCACACACGGTCGTCCATCCCCAAAGTAACTTAATATTTGTGTTATGGGTGACAGACAACTGTTAGATATACTGCATACATAATTTTAAATACATACTTAAACACAAATATACACCCCAGGCTCGAAGACCCAAAAAAAAGTTTATAGAATATGTAGCCCTCGGCGGGAAACGAACCCGCGACCCGCGGAGCTGAGAGCAGAGTCACTATCCACTGCGCCAACGGGTCAGTCAAATGTGAAGGAGACATTTGCGAGGTTGGAGAGTGACAGACTCTACTGTTTTTTCCAAGACTACAGTCCACGCGAACGAAGTTGCGGATAAAACCTAGTGTATTTATAATTTTAATGAAAACATGCACCCTATAAAGCGAGGCGAGTCAGAACACTCCGTGACCGATAACGTCTTATCGCGAACAAATAATTCAAACATGGACTTTGAATGTAAACAAATCAGGTCTTATCGAATCTCAGTATACCTTGTTGCCATACACGTTCCAGGGTTTATGAATTGTTTTAATTGATTTGTACATGCAATACTTGCGTGTCACTTAATACATTCATACACAATATTCAGTATAAAGGCCTGTTACTAACCCACTGCTGGGTATAAGCCAACGCGGATTGGTAGGTAACACATATTCACAGAATTCTCTAGAGATATACAGGTTTCCAAAGATATTTTCCTTAACCAAATAGGGTGTGATAAATTGCAATTATCGATTAGACACTTAAGTTTTTAACAGAACTCATTGGTTGCCTACCCGGGGTTGGAACTCGTGAATCCCCGCATTGTCCGCTGGGCTGTCACAAAATGAATATTTTCTTATTTAGTTCATAACAGTTTCTTTGGCAGGCAATTTTTGCACATATCCCATTCTAAATTGATATCTCTATTTAGAACTTGTCCTTATAAAAACTAGGAGTGGAGGAGGAAAGACCATACTAGACATGTCTACAGAAAGGTTTACATCAAGTGTAAGAAATATGCTTATACAAGATTGAACATAATTTAGATGATGAAAATGCCTGGATTCGAAATGAAAATCCTTTCAGATTCATACTAGATTGCGGTTTAATAATATCCATTGACACCATAACAAAACTACCTCGCTATAATCCGCACGGGTTAAGCTAATGTGTATGAAGTGTCTTCATATACATTAGCTTTGCATGCATTCGCTTAACCCGTGCGGATTATACCGAGGTAGTTTTGTTATAGTGAATGTAATATGGAATTCCGCAAAGTAAAGCCTGCTTCTATAAATCGATAGCCATTGACAAATAGATTGACTTTTACTGATATATAATGCTTTATAGCAATAAAATAAAAAAATCTGAATACAAGCCTGCACTAAGTACGGAGTACTCAGTGCTTGTCTGTGGTTAAAGGAAGTTCTTTCGGTGAAAACTGCAATGTTATTGATGTCAAATAATGATATCATGATTTGGATATTTTTAAATTCATTAAGTACTGACTGACCCGGCAGACGTTGTTTTGTCATAAAAATGATTACTGGGATATTAGTAGTGCATATTTTAAAGAAATATAAAAAATGGTACAAAAGATTTTAAAAAATTTTAGAGATTGACAACTTATCACTTAGGGGTACGAAAAATAGACAGTAGCCGATTCTCAGACCTACTGAATATGCATATAAAATTGCATAAAAATCGGTCAAGCCGTTTCGGAGGAGCATGGTAACAATGTGACACGAGAATTTATATATAAGACAATACCTATTACCATTAACATTATTTTATTATTAATTTACATATTCAATAACAATTTAGAAATAACGGTTATCCCTTTAACAGAACAATATAGACGTCCAGACAGACATTGTCTGCTATACATATGTATAAATTGAAAATATCCTGACTGTGCAAGCTATCCAGCGGATAAAATGTCGCATTAAATATTAATGCCCATTTTTGTATCTTAGACACAGATGGATTGAGACGTGTGAACTTTTTATCTTGATATTATCTGACCGGGCAAACGTTGTTTTGCCATATAAATTATTTCTAGGAAAATTCTAGTGTATATGAGAAAAAAAAATTAACCAAAATAAATACAACTGTTAGGGATGAACAGCCCTATTCACTTAGGGGTATGAAAAATAGATAGTAAAAAAAAATTATTATAAAAAAAATTATATATATACAAAGACAAAGTAGGAACCGACATAAGCTTGCGGCTTCTGCTTTTCGCCTTGCAAAAGTATGTACAGTACCCGGCAATAAATAATGCACATCGAGGCTGAGAGGGAGAAAATCGGCTAGATTCTGCTTCATAGATCATTGTCTCTGTCGCACAGACTGACGAACCCGTGTGAAACGTCCATACTAAGTGAGTGAAAGTGACAGCGCTCTATGAAACCGAACTGACCGGCTGCTTCGTTCTAAACATCGGTGTGCATTATTTAATGCCGGGTACTATAAGCAGTTTGTGGGTTTCAAATTCAAATTCAAAATATTCTTTATTCTAGTAAACTTGTAAACAAGTGCTTTTGAATCGTAAACTTTACTGCTGGTTCGGAAAGCTGTTCCTGCCGAGAAGAGCCAGCAAGAAACTCGGCGGTTGCCCTTTTTGAAATATAAATCTTAGAACTAGTTACATTTATTTATTACTGTCTTGTACAGAGTAGAAGTGCACCTATATCCACACATCCTTATCATCTAAGTAATCTTCAACAGTATAGTAGGCTTTCTGTATCAGCCTCTTTTTAACAGTGGTTTTAAACTGCTGTAATGGCATGGCCAAAATTGATTTCGGAATTTTATTATAGAATCTTATACCCAAACCCACAAACGATTTACGTACTTTTGCTAGGCGCAAAGCAGGAACCGCAAGCTTATGTCGGTTCCTATTTTGTCTATTATATACATCACCTATCGTTTTATAATTCTTTATATTTTTATGTACAAAAATTACATTGTTTAAAATATACTGTGAAGCAAATGTTAGAATACCTATTTCCTTAAACTTCTCTCGCAGGAATTTCCTTAAACTTCTCTCGCAGGGGTTTGGGTATAAGATTCTATAAAAAAAATCTGCAATCAATTTTAGCTTTGCCATTACAGCAGTTTGAAAACACTGTTAAAAAGAGGCTGGTACAGAAGGCCTACTATACTGTTAAGCATTATATAAATGATTCGAATGCGTGTGTTGTACAGGGTCGGAGGGTAGCTTAATAGCCCTCCGACCCTGTACAACTCAGCAATGACTAAATGTATCTAGTAATAAGAATTATGATTTGTTTCGAGTTTCTTACTAACTCTTCTCGGTAGAAACGGCTTTCCGAGCCAGCAGTAGAGTTGACGATTCAAAACTTCACTTGTTTACAAGTTTACTTGAATAAAGAATAGTTTGAATTATGAATGAGTGGTTTTTTTAAGTTTACTGCGAATAGACAGACAGGCGCGGTGGGATATAATATGGAATCAAATAAGGATGAAAACCCATAGTGTGCATTGATGCACAAAAGTATGTTATTCCAGGTCAATCACGAGGAAAAAACCATTTATCTTGTCATTCTAGTCCTTTATGGGTGTCCATCAAGTACCCGTGACAACGGACCAGAGGAAATACCAAATTGACTATTTGTAACGTCTATTTTGTACACCATATTTTTGTAAAATTCGTCATCATTAAATATATACTATTATATAGAACAAAAAAAAAATCAACGGGTTCTATTCCGGGAGTGCCGGCAAAAGTGAAACCTTGAATATTACCGTTGTGGATTTTTAAATATTTTGGGATGGTTAGGAATGGCCGTGTGGTATCCAGCTGAGTAGAATAGACCACCCTCATTTCTGACCGAGGTGTTGTAAAAGGCGACTAAGGTAAGTCGACCCGCCGTGTGGTATCCGGTTGAGTTGAATAGACCACCCACTTTCTTACCGAGGGGTCGTAAAATACGACTAAGGTAAGTTGCGGTCAGGCAGGCGGCGGGTCATAAATTGCGTAACCGAATCATGTTAAAAACATGTTGTGCCCACCCCACTTAGAGTGGGATAAGGGCAGGAGGATGATGATGAGTCATATAAGAAATCCACAGGTGGGACCATGTGCCTATCTCTAGGGAGTATTAGGTTTAATACCTGGGCAACCAATGAGTGTTTTTTTATGTTTCCCAGTTGATAAATATAAATATAATTATATGGGTTGTTTACACACACGTTCGTCCATCCCCAAAGTAAGTAATTTAATACTTGTGTTATGGGCGTGACACAACTGGTAGATACACTACATACATATATAGTTTTAAATTCATACTTAAATACTCCCAGACTCGAAGAACCAACAAATTCTAAATAGAAAATGTTAGTTCTCGGCGGGAATCGAACCCGCGACCCACGGAGCCGTAGACAGGGTCACTGCCAACTGCGCCAACGGGCCATTTGATATATACAATTCATCACAAGCTTCTCGGTTAAGGAAAACATCGTCAGGAAGCCTGCATAGCTTTGGAGAATTTATGTGATATGTTGTATCCTACCAATCCGCATTGAAGCAGCGTTAAAGGAGGAGTCCAGCAGTGGGATTGTATCTGGCCCTTACTTTACGCATAGTGTTCAATAATGTTTCTTATATTTTAATATAATAGTTCGTAAAACGAAACTAGATGGCGCTGATCCGCTTCGTCTCGCGCTATTGAGTTGCCATCGAAATGCATAAGACAAATAATAAAGTGTCGAGTTGAGTCACACATATAAGTACGGTGGTAGTAAAGGGCTGGCTACATACGGTGGTTTTCTTTATACCCCTATAGTATCCCCCTAGTTCAATAGTTCAAACGTCAAACATAGAAAGCTGTTATAAATAATACAGTTACCCGCAACATTACAGGACTCCCACGTGAAGTTATCCCCTGAGTCAGCAGAGTAAAACAAGAAACGTTAACATAATTAGCTGTTTTGAACAACTTTTCAAATTCAAGTACTTCGTTCCCGGTAAACTTTTGCAAGTTTCTTTCCATAAACTCATCGTTTGCGAATCTCTATATTCCCACAGGCGTTTATACCAGTTTATAACAAATTGTATCGATTTACATAGGAAACGATAAAATTATATTTTACTAGCTGTGCCAGCGGCTATGCACGCGTGGAAATCAGCGTGTCACAATTTTTTTCTAGAATTCGAATTTTAAACATAAAAGTAGTTATTGTGAGATAACCATAAGAGATACGAGACACGCTATCGCAGACTTTTTAGTAGTATTTTTATAGATCTACAATTCTCTAGTAATATACGATTATACGATACTGCAGTACGATTTTTGTCGTGGAGCCTATTCTCCTGATGATGCTTCGGTTTCGGGGCGAAACGATCGTCGAGATTGTGGTGGTGGGTGTGTGTGCTGCTTTTGTGTGCGTTGTTGCTGGTGAATTGCGCCTTGGGGTGCATGTGGTGGCTGGTCCTGCATGTATAAGGTGCGTAGATTTTGCCTGCTTCATACACATTGGCTTTGCAAGCATTCACTTAACCCGTGCGGATTATAGCAAAGTAGTTAGTTCTGTTATATTGGTTGTAATATGGAATTCCGCAAAGTAACGCCAGCTTCTATAAATCAATTCTCTAGTACATTACTTTAATGTAACTTTGCTGGTTTACGCAGCTCACGCGAAAGTATTATTTCGTTTTCTTACTTGCATACAGGATTGGTTCAGGTGGTATTCGGCTAAGTAGAACAGACCACCCTCATTTCTTACCGAGGTGTCGTAGAAGGCGACTAAGGTAAGTTGACCCATCGCGTGGTATCCGGTTGAGTAGAGTAGACCACCCACTTCCTTACCGAGGCGTCTTAAAATACGACTAAGGTAAGTTGCGTCAGGCCGGCGGCCGGTCGTAAAATACGTAGCCAAATCATATGACAACATGTTTGTAACGTTATGTGCCGACCCCACTTAGAGTGGGATAAGGAGGATTTAAACTTAGTTTTGTATTACAATAGAATATATATTTGAAAGATGTAAATGTTAAAGCTGTTGGTGAACCTAATAAATTAAAAAAAAAAGAATAGCAGATCGCGAAAATTTGAATTCTGTATTGTCTAAAGTGGCCCAGATGTTAAGCCATATTTTTTACGTCCCAACATTTTTTTTGATGATTATTATTGTTAATGTTTATTAACAAAAAAAAGGTTAGACATCTGTACATCTAATTTTTTGTAATGATGTCGTGTTACAAAGCTATCATCAGAGCGACCGACCGCTATTTGTTTACTGCCGATATGCAAGGGCGCCCTTTTATGGAATTCTTGGGCGCAATCTTGCGAGCGCCGCTAACACCGTTATAATATTTTACTGCAACATTCCGTTTTATTAAGGACCTATCTTTTCAGACCGCAAACGTTAAACCGAACGTAACGCTTAGCTAAATCTTTCGATATCAGATTTTATAGGGCTATATATTTGATTATTAAATATTCATATCGAGTTTTATGTTGGGATCGTATATTGAGGAATCGGTTGAATGACTTACACCCGTATTCATAACATTACTATGAGAATGCACAGTGCTCAGGGACGCATAGGGTCATTCAAACCAATTCATAGACATTACTTGAGTGAAGTGTTCTACTATGCGTTTGTCAAAATCGACGTACAGCTAACACCCGTATTCAAGAAGCATACTCAGCTAAGTAAGCACAAATTACTATGCGAAGGAGGCTAGTTCACTGTGCGTTCCTCGTGTCAAGCCTTCCATTTCATAAACAATACTTAGGCCACACTCAACTAAAAGAACGCTATGCGTCCAACTGCGCGCTCTGATTGGGCCATTTGATGGGGCGTAGTTCAGACTAGTTTTGACAAATGTCAATGTTATTAACAATTTGTTGTGTTGTTAATAACTAACAAACATAACCTTATTTTGGTATTCCCGTAATTTGCAGTTGATCGTGTTAATAATTTTTTTATGATATTTTGTGTATTGTGCGGTGTAAATAAAATATAGTTTAGTATAATGACTTCGCCTTTGTATTTAAATGCAAGCACTGCAACTCCTAAGAGGTAGAACTATTTTTCTTTAATTTATTATGTATGATAATTTTGTTGTATAGTTTTACTTATATTATTTACTAGACAAAGTTAAATGATTATAAGAATAAAAAATAATAAATAGATAACTAATAAATAATTTTGTCATTAACCAAAGCGGCGCGGACACTATGCGTTCGCTAAAGTAGCTCCTTATCTATTTTAGCTGTGCGTCGATTTTGACAAACGCATAGTATAACATTTCACTCAAGTAATGTCTATGAATTGGTTTGAATGACCCTATGCGTCCCTGAGCACTGTGCGTTCTCATAGTAATGTTTATGAATACGGGTGTAAAATAGATAAGGAGCGCATAGTGTTCGCGCTGCTTTGGTTAAAGGCAAAATTATTTATTAGTTATCTATTTATTATATTTTATTCTTATAATCATTTAACTTTGTCTAATAAATAATATAAGTAAAACTATACAACAAAATTATCATACATAATAAATTAAAGAAAAATAGATCTACCTCTTAGGAGTTGCAGTGCTTGCATTTAAATACAAAGGCGAAGTCGTTATACTAAACTTTATTTTATTTACACCGCACAATACACAAAATATCATAAAAAAATTATTAACACGATCAACTGCAAATTCGGGAATACCAAAATAAGGTTATGTTTGTTTGTTATTAACAACACAACAAATTGTTAATAACATTGACATTTGTCAAAACTAGTCTGAACTACGCCCCATCAAATGGCCCAATCAGAGCGCGCAGTTGGACGCATAGCGTTCTTTTAGTTGAGTGTGGCCTAAGTATTGTTTATGAAATGGAAGGCTTGACAGTGAACTAGCCTCCTTCGCATAGTAATTTGTGCTTACTTAGCTGAGTATGCTTCTTGAATACGGGTGTTAACTCAGTGGTTGTGTAAGTAGAATCTGCTTTTATGTGTTTACAATTTATGATAAACTAGTTGTGCTTGCGGATTCTCCCGCATGGAAATCAGTGTATTTAATTGAAATTTTGAACATTAAAGTATATATATGTATATTATTGTGAGTTAACCATAAACGATAGAGACATGCTGTCGCGGAATTTTTTGTAGTATTTTTATAGATGTACAATTCTCTAGTAAAATACTTTTGTGAATCTGCTCGTTTACGCGGCGCACGCGACTAAAGCCTCCAACAGACGAGTATTTTTACAACCGTACGACCTCTTCAACACAATTTATATAAAACGGTAATGTACTATTAACCTAAATGTCCCGGAAGAATTGCACTTCTTCACATCTGTTGTCGAAAACCGTACATACAGACATAGTTTTTGGGGACTTTGTTTTATAATAAGTATAAATGCAAACTTTAAGTTCATTGCCAGTTCTTTATTCTACTCCAAATCATTTGACTGTATTACTTCCCAATTTCTCAATAATTGTCCTAAATATTAAGAGATGATTGGTCCAATACTGCTGTGTTTTATACTTTATGTTTATTACTCACTTATAAAGTTCGGGTATATATAAATCGGCGTTATATCGTAAATCTATTGAACAAACTTTTAATAGAAAGCCACAATAGTACCTAAATAAATATAACTTATATCTGAACACCGTACAATCTACATTAATATTATAGAACCGAAAGTCTGCCTATCGGTTTCTTATAGCTTTCATGGTTAATCCACTGAAGTAATAATAATAAAATTTTGTAAAACTATAGCTAAAATTAGACTTTGAATAAAAAAAAATTCGTTTTTTTATGGCAATGGCAAAAAGCACACATTTGAGGTTTTAAAATTACGTTGACGCGAACGTAGTTGCGGGTAAGATTAGTTATATTTTTAAAAATAAATTTTAAAACAGGAACTTCAATATAATATACCCTTAATTATTTGTGTAAACATTTCATGACAAAGAAATCGCGAGACACTCACCCTCATTCAAGCACAATCGTTGTTTACTGGGCGCTTTAAATCCTTTCACCGAATGAGTTGCTTTGTTATTCATCCACAACGGTATTGTTACCGTAAATACTTTCCAACAAGTGAAATTAAGAACCTTCTCTTTTACTTTCAACATCATTTCTGCAGATTTGTTAAAATTCTGTTATAGGTACTCCCATGGTAAAAGCTTTTACTGGACTACTGCTAAGTTTAAGCTTTTTAAGCGACGATTTAGTATTGGAGCATTTTGGAGTCGTTTGAAAACTAAGGCAAAGTGGGCAAAACTAGTTATTCAAAACGGGAGTAGAGTAGGTTTCTATATTGATATACCATTTAGTGCTTGGATCCATGTCTCCTTGCGACTCTTCAAAGATTTTCAGCCTCTATGCAAGTGATCTATCAACGCTGCGTACAACACCTTAGGACACTGCTGCATATACTTTCACTATTGTTTTCTATTCTATGTATACTTAATCATACCCTGAGTTTCTATTATACTTAATCACCTGTTATTTTGGTGTATTATGGTCAAGGCGATTAGAGCATAGTCAACGTTTCAAAACTCAAGGAGCTGTTTATATATTCTAGTTCATTTTCGAACAATTAAATTTTTATTTTATAAACAAAGTTCCCTTCGCATTTCAACTTAAGCACTGCAAATACATTCACACTGCATTAAACACTTTAGTTCATAAACAATTTTAGTTACAAAACTATAAATTTCACACGCAGTCAGTTAACAAATTGAGCACCATCAATAACGATACCAGATTAAATTACCTAAAACGATCCCAGCACATTAATACACAGCTAAAGAGATCTAAAATAATGCAACTCGACGTTAACGAACTGTAACTTCTCAGTTAGTGACAAACGCTCGGCGCGGTGTGATATACGGCCAATGACAGCTGACGTATAATGCATCGTCTGTCACGTGCAGGTATAGAAGTTTGTTCATGCTTTTAAGGCACTTACCGTTTCAGTCATAAGAGTCATAATGCTGTGTCGTTGATAAAGTTTTATATGGGGTTAGTACGGGGGTTTTAGCTGAGGTATCGCAAACATTTGGCACAATTAACAAAGGTATGCTAAACTTTGGCTACATCATAATAGCCAATTCCTATCCCTTTAATAACTAGACGCAAGTCCCATCTGAAGAAAAAGTGTAAAAAAATTACCTTAAGTGTTTATTGCATTGCGTTAAGAGGTGACCCTTATTTGGAAATGGTTTTGAACTAATAAATATATAACATAACAAAATAAAGGTAAACAGTTGAATGATATGATAAATAGCTCAATTGCTTATTATCATTTTTTTTATATGGGACAATTAAACACAAGGTTGTCCATCCCTAAAGTAAGTAACTTAATGCTTGTGTTATAGGTGACAAACAACTGGTAAATAAATACCATTTATATAATTTGAAAAGAGCTATGATAGCCCAGCGGTGAGACCGTGCGACTCTTTCGAGGGGAACACAAGTTCAAACCCGGGCAGGCACCAATGAGTTTTTCTATTAAAACTAATGTGTCTAATTGATAATTGCAATTTATCACACGCTTTTCGGTGAAGGAAAACATCGTGAGGAAACCTGCAGATCACTAGAGAATTCTGGAGATATGTGTAATTTACCAATCCGCATTGGAGCAGCGTGGTAGGTGTTAGCTCCAACCCTTCTCTCCAGAAACGGAGAGAGTTACGATCCCACTGCTGGCCGATTCCCAGCAGTGTTAACAGGGATTGCATAAAAATGTAAATAGTGCTGTTTATTGATCTCTGCTTGACGTCCCTTTGCTCCCGCGTGCAACTTGCCCTTACATAATTAATTTAAGTTTAAGTAGGTTAGGTCATTTGCATATATTAATGTTTGTGTTACAAATATACAACTAAGAGTTTACCATAAGTAACCAAGGATGTGCGACATGTTGTAAATAGATATGAATTAGATAAGTTTAGTTAATTTAGGTTATGCAAAAGTTGTACATAGGCGGACGATTGGGTCTAGGAGGGAGGAAATTTCAGAGGATATATAAAAAACTAATAGCTAAGGCGGTGGACGTATCCAATAGCGGAAGCCGTCGCCCCGACCTGTAGCGAGTTTGGCCACGGCGTTGGGCGTTTCTCGCCAGTGGATTAAAATAATAACCAGAGATCCACTTAAAATAGGAAAAAAAATAAATCCCAGCAGTGGGATCGTAACAGGCGTCTACTTTACTTTACTTTATATAATTTACATCGAAGAACAAACGACTGGAAATCGAACCTGCGACTGGAATCAAAGTCAACGCCACTTGTGCCAACAGGCCAGTCAAAAATAAAATATACCTGTTAAATCTCCCTAGCGGTGAAACAATAACTTGTACTTTCCAATTCTCTGAATTTAAGAAACTTTAAAAATTCTCCAGAAGTCAAGCAATATCTATTATCTTATGGTTATTTCTTTCGCTAACATTTGAATATTCTTTAGAGTTATTGGGTACGAAGATACAAAAGGTTCAGGATCTCTGCTAGGGGATCGCTCGCTATAAAAGAGAGGATTAGGGGAAATTACGTTGCCACGGTGTGCCCTCGAAGCTGTTGCATAAAAATAATATTCCGGAGCGATTTCGGACGCCATAGATATTTCCGTGCATTACTCGCCCGAGCAATTTATTGAATTTCATAGGGGATGCATAATGTTCCGTATATTTTATTTGTATACTAGTGGCGCCTGCGAATTCGTTCGCGCCATCTTAATCGTTTACGTACCTTGAATAATGCAATGTTTTTTCCTATTTCCTAAAGAATAATGAGATTTTTTCATCTTATATATTAACTTAGTATATGAGCTACAGTTGTCATTAATTTTGTTAAGCTTAATAGTCTGACAGGCCGAAAGAAAGGCAGACTCGTATTTATAATGCATGTGCATATCTCAAGATCTGATATAAAAGTTAATCTATAAAATTTTATGTAGATAGGTTTTATGCTAGGTAGCGCAGGCGCTTGTGTGTGTGTGTGTGAATGAGTGCGTCTGTTACATCTACTCAGCGTTTGCCGCTTTCCCAGACTCCACTCGACACCTGAGGTGTAGTGTTCCACGCCTGGGAAAGACACTTCGTGCAACCTCGCCTTTCCCTATTTAACTCGCGTGGGATCGGACGTCATTAGTATTTAGGATTTTAGCTTAGTACATAATATATAAAAAAATTAGAATTAATTAACTATAAATAAATAAATTTAATAGGACAAAGTCAGTTTGTGTGCCCAATAGTCGCCCCCCCATAATTCGTGTCTGAGTTTTTATATCAATGCTCCTGTATCATCATAATTTAAGCGGAGAAGAAAAAAAAAGTTTACAAGATATATATTAAATATTTTATTCATGCGATTGTATATATTTTTAGATAGTCCTAAGAATTGCCAGGATGCAAACTTTTTTACTCATCAACAATCTGCTCCTGTCCACGGTTGGACTTAGGTCTCTCCAATGGCACTTCGTTCCCAGCTGATGCCAGACACTGCGGATATCGACACTCCACCTACCGGGAGGACATCCTACACTACGTTTGTGCAGGCGCTGTCTCCACTCCATAACACGTCTACCCCAGCATTTGTTGGTTCTGCGACAAATATGACCTGCCCACTGTCACTTAAGCTTACTCATCCTATAGTTTTGGTCCTAAAATGATATCTTCCATATCATTTTCAGAATGACTATCTATTGCGAAAGTTACTCAGTCTCAATTTTCGTATCTAGTACTTGCATTATTAAATTGCACGTAATACAAATCGTCACCACCAACTAGCTAGTTTCTCCGATGTGAATTAGAAAGTCACACATTTCTCAAGAATTCCCCAGAGACATGCAAATTTCTCCATAATATTTGCCCTTAACGAAAAGCGCTGAAAGAATTGTAAATATCAATTAAGCACAATCTGTTTAAAACCCATTCGTTAAACACCTAGACTTCGTGATAAAAATCTGACAGTTTCACAGATTAACTATTTTATTATGTTAGTTCGGAACTTAATTCTTAAAAATTAATTCTTCTTACTTTTTAGAATCTCGGTTTTTCCTAAAGAACTACAAATGCGTTATTTGGAATTTCCCAAATTCCCATTCGACCATATCCGGAATACAAACCACCTCTGGCATGTGAAGCGAGATATATCGTAAAGCTGCAGAGGTCGTCTAATTGCGTTTAATTGGCCTCATTACGCCAATTGATTTTGGCACGATTATATGTCGCGCGTAATTGGATGATACATTGTTAGAGATACAATATACTTGGCCCATACACCGTTATGTTTATTGGTTAAATGAGGCAGTTAATTATCCTAAATACAAAAAGTTTAATGACAAAAATCAGCCTAAATATAACTAATTCATATTCTGACTCATAATATGAACGATGACTCATAATATGCCGTGTGGTATCCGGCTGAGTAGAATAGACCATCCTCATTTCTTACCGAGGTGTCGTAAAAGACGACTAAGGTAAGTTGACCCACCGTGTGGTATCAGGTGGAGTGGAATAGACCATCCTCATTTCTTACCGAGGTGTCGTAAAAGGCGACTAAGGTAAGTTGACCAACCTTGTGGTATCCGGTTGAGTAGAATGGACCACCCTCTTTCTTACCGAGGGGACGTAAAATACGACTAAGATAAGTTATCGTCAGGTAGGAAGCGGTCATAAAAATAAATTCAAATTCAAAATTCAAAATAAGTCTTTATTCAAATTGGCCTATTACAAGCACTTTTGAATCGTCAAATTAAAATTAAATTGAAGCTACAACTGGTTCGGAAAGGTGCTCTAACCGAGAAGAACCAGCAAGAAACTCGGCGGTCACTCTTTAAAAAAAATAAATATTACAGTTTTGTATTAACTATTGTTAACAAACTTAGATTATAATATCGTCTAGTACATAGCTGGTCGCAATTTAGTTCCAAGCTTTCTTATCATTGACATAGTCTTCAACATTATAGTAAGCTTTATTAATGAGAGTCTCTTTAATTGCTTTTTTGAACTTGTGTAAAGGCGAGTCCAAAATTGATTGAGGAATTTTATTATAAAAAAGTATACCGAAGCCCACAAACGATCTACGTACTTTCTGAAGCCTTAGCCTTGGTATTATTAATTTATTTCGGTTCCTAGTTTGCCTATTACTAATATCGCTTTTTTTATTAAAAAGATGTATATTTTGTTTCACAAACACTATATTATTATAAATGTATTGTGAAGCTACAGTTAGAATACGTAGCCAAATCATGTGACAACATGTTTTCAACGTTGTACCGACCTCACTTTGAGTGGGATAAGGGCAGGAGGATGATGAATCTAACTCATAACATATTATACGTCTTCAGTATATTAATTTTGCGCCATTTTACTACGTAGACTTAAAGGCGCTTTAAGGGTTTTTTCGCTATAGAATCGATATTCTAGCAATACGTATGAAGCAAATTAGTTCATAATTTTTCACACGTTCTCATGACCCATATAATAATTTACGGTTTGATAAGATAACTAATAATGGCGACCAGACTGTAGATAAATCTAACCAGATATGAATTATAAACGCTAGATCTATTGAGAATTTTTTATTCGAAAATCATACAAAAGAAAAAGTACACTACAAGTACAAAAGTACACTTGCATATAGTAAAGCATCGTCTAAAAAATTTGAGATAATCAATAAACTGATCTCTGCATGTTACATACAGAGATGGGCAGTTCTTAATAAAAATGAATAGATAATGAAAAATATGAGATATATTATATAAGAATTAGGAAATATCGATATAAATTGAATTATTTCAACGTTCATGATTAATTATAAATTATAGGCAGCCCGAATACATCATCATATAGAAGAAAACAAACTTTGGTAAGCCAACGCCGATAAGAAAAATAAAACCGATAAATCATTATCCAACAGTAAGACAGTCGAATTTATCTTGTCGAATTCAGATAAAACAAATAATTATATCAAAGAAATAAAAATAAATAACGACGTGTCAGTGAATTCACAAATAAAATGTAACAGACGCAATAAAACGATACTGAGTTAAGAAACAAAATTATCTTGCAATGAAACAGCGATCTCGGGATCTCGTTAATTAGAAAAAGGAGACGTTGTCCCAACTGTTCGATAAATTACAACAACTTTCTCCGCGGGTTCAAATTAAGTTGCAAGAGCTGGGTCGAGATTAAAATAATTCAAGTCCAATCGGGAAAACTTCCGCTCTGGCAGCAACTTCGCTTATTGCACCTTTGTATTTTTAATTATAATATAAGCGATAAAAATTGCGGACCGCTATATCTTTTTTTAATAAAATGAAAAATTATCTTAAAACATTATTTACCTCAGAAAGGAAGGAAATGACCCGCCATGTGGTAGCCAGCTGAGTAGAATAGACTACCCTCTTTTATTACCGAGATGTCTTAAAAGGCGACTAAGGTAAGTTGAAATCATGCAGGCGACCGGTTGTAAAATACCTAGTCAAATCATGTAACATGTAACAAACCAAACAACATTTTGTGTCGAGCTCACTAACAGTGAGATATGATAGGGAATTTGATAAGGGCAGGAGGCAGGAGAATGATGATTATTTACCTCACAAGCTACACCTTCGACTTTGTTTGCGTCATTTGATGCGTACATTTAAGTGGTAGTATAAAATCAATTATTTATAGATTTAAGTACATTTTCCCTCAATTATTGATGGTTTTTTTGTTCCCGAAGTAAAATCAGAATTTTTTATATTAATCCTATATATCAGTACAGGTTATAAGCTTAAATTATATCATCACTTCTTCTTCTTCTTGCAAGTTGTTGTCCGCACTTAGTCACTGTAAGGCGACCATTGTACGTGAGGGTGAAGGGGCTAGTTATTCCAACCAGCCAAGCTCCTTCCAGAAGCCAAGAACCCTGCCAGGGTTCCTCAAGGCTTCTTGTAACGTTCTCAATGAGCCAAGGATGTTAGCCCAATGTTTGGCCACCTCCGTGCAATACAACATGACGTAAGATGGCATTTCTGGTGCTCTCATGCATCCTCTACATATTTGGCTATCAGTCACACCTATATATACCGTCACTTAGAAATCTAGTATTCTGTGATACTTCTCCTTTTTCCTATCAAGATAGTTCGTCAGTACCAACAGAAATGTCTACGGGAATAGACGTATACATAATTTGTTATATTCCTGATTATAAAAAACATTACGTACACAGTTAATAATATTAACTTGCTTATGTCACGTATCGTTCTTAGTAGAATATAAATTATGTCGTTGATAATACGATTTAATTATTCCTTTAAAAATCAAAAGAATCTATTAAAGAGTTTATGGAATAAAACACTTTTAATGAAAAAAAAATTATTAACAATTAATAAGCGAATAGTATTTATTACAAGGGACTATATTAGGCCCTATTCTTTTTAGGTGTATTATTACTCAAATAAATTTTTAAATATTTCTGGACCCAATTAGTATATTAAATTTAAATTCAAAAGTTCTTGATTGAGCATAATCTACAAGCAGCCAACAATTGTAATCATGAATATCATGGAATTCTCCTTCAACTTTGCGTTAGCGCCCGATAAAATCTCACAGCTTGACCTACAAGTTCAAATTAAGTTTGCGACTGCAGGATTAAAATAATGCGAGACCAATCAGGCGAAGTTTCACCAACTTCTCTCATTAGCCCGTATCGGGTGCATAGTTAACGGTAACACCAGCTGAATATCGAGTACTCTTAACTATATGCGAAAGTAGTTAACTAAAATACGGCTAGATATAACTGAATATTGCTTATACAATGAGAGGATTAAACTAAATAGTGATAGCCCAGCGGTGAGAGTTCTTCTATGCGACTCTTTCGAAAGGTCACGGGTTCAAATCTCGAGTAGGAACCGATGACTCTTTCTGTTAAAATTTATGCCTAATTGAAAATTGCAATTTATCAGATGGTTTTCAGTGAAAGTAAACAGCATAAGGTAATGCAGGTTATCTATAAATAATCATGGGGATATGTATAACCTACCAATTCGCATTGACGAAACGTGGTAGGCCTTAACTCTCAACCTCTTCTCTTTAATCATCATCATTCTCCTGCCCTTATCTCACTCTAAGTGGGGTCGGCACAACATTTTTTCACACGATTTTGCTACGTATTTTACGACCGCCCGCCTGCCTGACGTCAACTTACCTTAGTCGCCTCTTACGACACCTCGGTAAGAAATGAGGGTGGTCTATTCTATGCAGCCGGATATCACACGGCACATACCTTAGTCGCCTCTTACGACACCTCGGTAAGAAAGGAGGGTGGTCTATTCTATTCTGCCAGATACCACACGGCGTAAACTCTTCTCTCCATAATTTATAGAATTAGGCGTTACTTTGCGAAGATCCATAATACAAAAGTAATACTAAAATTATTTTGCTATAATCCGCGATACATTTGTATCGCGTTGCGTTGTTTTGTTTCTCTCCAAAAACCGAGAGGAGACCTATGCCCCATGGCGGAAATAATAAAAGGCCGTTAAATTACATAATGATGTTCCGAAACGAGTATTTTGTAAAATTACGAACGTGTCATCTCAATGGTTCATTTTTGAGAGGAATATAAATGGTTAAGGTACTTATATTTTACTCGTAAGAACTAAATAAACAAGGTACGTTGAAACAAAATTGAAAATCTGCAATTGTAAATAGACGACTGTATATTTAACCGAATCACTCAACCCAATAACTTCCGCTTGTAACAAGTTAATCGAATTACCTACGCGACATAGTTGCAGTTAATTGAAGAATGCAATTTTAAACTTCCTCCTCTAATAATTAAACTGTCTATCTCACTAGAAAGTAAATTTTAGTTGTCTACCAATTAATTACATTTGTTAACAGTAAATTACCGGAAAGTTTTATGTAATATTATTAACGTAACGGCTTCCTTGAGAGAGATATATGTTAATTTTATTCAAATCTTAAATCTAATGATTTATATGATTTATAGAAGCAGGCGTTACTTTGCGGAATTCCATATTACAAGCAATATAACAGAAACAACTACTTTGCTATAATCCGCACGGGTTAAGTGAATACATGCAAAACCAATGTGTATGAAGCAGGCAAAATCTACGCACCTTATACATGTAGGACCAGCCACCACATGCACCCCAAGGCGCAATTCACCAGCAACAACGAACACAAAAGCAGCACACACACCCACCACCACAATCTCGACGATCGTTTCGCCCCGAAACCGAAGCATCATCAGGAGGATAGGCTTCACGACAAAAATCGTACTGCGCCGCGCTACCTATACAAGCAGTCTTAAATAGTTCAACTCCCACCAATACCCTCCCCTCCGAACACATGCAGCAAAACGGAATTAGATACATTTACTTGCTCGTTAATTAAGTGACCATTGTTATTTTTTATTATCTCAAGATGCTCTAACGTATTGAGACGGAGTCCCTTATCACAAGTGTGGAGAATATGAAATGAATGGTCATTAGGCACTTTATGACCGCTTTCTAGCAAATGTTTTGCAAAATTAGAATTTTGTGGTTTATTATTCCTAAACGCAGCCATATGTTCCCGGAATCGAACCGCAAAACTTCGGCCAGTCTGACCCACATATGTACCGTTGCACTCAGGACAATCTATTATTATGTTGTGTAAAAATAAAGATACATTAGATAAGGGTAAAAAATCTGGGGTTTATAAAATAGATTGTCCTGAGTGCAACGGTACATATGTGGGTCAGACTGGCCGAAGTTTTGCGGTTCGATTCCGGGAACATATGGCTGCGTTTAGGAATAATAAACCACAAAATTCTAATTTTGCAAAACATTTGCTAGAAAGCGGTCATATAGTGCCTAATGACCATTCATTTCATATTCTCCACACTTGTGATAAGGGACTCCGCCTCAATACGTTAGAGCATCTTGAGATAATAAAAAATAACAATGGTCACTTAATTAACGAGCAAGTAAATGTATCTAATTCCGTTTTGCTGCATGTGTTCGGAGGGGAGGGTATTGGTGGGAGTTGAACTATTTAAGACTGCTTGTATAGGTAGCGCGGCGCAGTACGATTTTTGTCGTGAAGCCTATCCTCCTGATGATGCTTCGGTTTCGGGGCGAAACGATCGTCGAGATTGTGGTGGTGGGTGTGTGTGCTGCTTTTGTGTTCGTTGTTGCTGGTGAATTGCGCCTTGGGGTGCATGTGGTGGCTGGTCCTACATGTATAAGGTGCGTAGATTTTGCCTGCTTCATACACATTGGTTTTGCATGTATTCACTTAACCCGTGCGGATTATAGCAAAGTAGTTGTTTCTGTTATATTGCTTCTTAAATCTAAGGTCACTCCAAAAACAGCCGTCTGTTCTGCTTTCAATGTTCCTTTATTTATTAAAACTTTTAAGACATTTTTGTAGCGCTAAGCAAATATTGATTCTTTAATTTATTTTTTTATTTGGAGATCAAGTGGTTGTTACATATAACACAATATATAAAAAAAATATATACTTATGAAGGTGCCACAACATGCACCAAAAAATTTACTAAACAATATAATCTTAAAAGTTACTAAAACAATTTAAACATAAGAAGTTAATAGGTAAAAAGAAACAATAATATTTCCGGTAAACGAAACAAAGAAAGGAAAGAAGAAAAAACAATTAAAATTAAGTTAAATCCTAAGACGATATTGATCTCATTTCATTAATCAATTAACAATTTTACTGTCTGGTTTTTGAATTTTTGTAAAGTGTCATTTAAAATATCCACTTCTCCGCAGATGGAATTAAAATTTAGGCAATCTAGACAAGGGTGAATATCAAATCTAGAATAATTTTTAGTAATTGTACATCATAAATAAAGGTTTTTGTATCGAGTATAAATTAAAGTCCTCGGGTTTGAACCTATGTCGTCTCTCTAGAGATGACATAGGTTCAAACCCCGGGCAGGCACTAATGAGTTTTTCTAATAAAACTTATGTCTAATTGATAATTGCAATTCATCACACGCTTTTCGGTGAAGGAAAACATCGTGAGGAAACCTGCATATCTCTAGAGAATTCTAGGGATATGTGTAACCTACCAATCCGCAATGGAGCAGCGTGGTAGGTCTTAGCCCCAATCCTTCTCTCCGAAAACGGAGAGAGGAGGCCTTAGCCCAGCAGTGGGCATAGTAACAGGCTGTTACTTTTGTAAATTAAAGTTATTTTATCAATGTTATTAATTTTTATGAAATAAGGGGGTAATAAATGTAGTAACGGTACCCAAAGAGGATCATATACCTCACCTATTTATCTGTGGTGTTTAACCTGCGACCTTCGGAACCCAACACCATGGTATCATTATTTCACTGTGAATTATGTCCGTCACGCGATCGACGCGAATCGACGATAGCAGCTGGCCTTGCTTTTGATTGCCTGTTAAAATTCCATTTGCCACTGTCGAGCAATCAAATCCAATCTGGAGTGACCACTCGACGTTGCAAATTAGCTTTTATATCTATAACAGCATGGGCGATACTTTTGTCTAGTACTCTTCGGAGCTTTTAGTGTTGAACATTAAAAAATCAATCCGATATTCCGTGTACATACGAATACCATTTTCCGATACGAATAATTTACGTAGTTTAATCGGGCTAAATTGTATAGTAGCAGATTGTTTTGTCATTAAAGTATTAACATAAACAAATATGTCTGAATAGGAAATAAATAGACGAAAGAAATGGGGCAAGCAATAAATCACATCGTCATCATTCTCCTGCTATGAGTGGGGTCGGCACAACATGTTACATGATTTGGCTACGTATTTTACGACCGGCCGCCTGCCTAACGTCAACTTACCTTAGTCGCCTTTTACGAAACCTCGGTAAGAAATGAGGGTGGTCTATTCTATGCAGCTGGATACCACACGGCATACACCTTAGTCGCCTCTTACGACACCTCGGTAAGAAAGGAGGGTGTGCTATTCTATTCTGCCGGATACCACACGGCGACTAGCAATAAATCAAATAAAGTAATATTAAGTGAATGACTAAAACAGTTGATTTTAATCAGTTATGTTCGGAACGGTGACTCAATACGAATATTAGATTGTCGGTTAGATCGTGGTTGGTGTTCAAATTTTAATCCTATTTTAAAAACCTTCGTTACCTTATTTTATTACATGAAATATTTATTTTACACATAAAAGAAATAAACAAGCAATTTAATTAAGTACACATAATTACAACATACTTTAATATTAACACAAATCTTTATTTAAATCTATGCTGGGGCCTTTTTAAGTAGAAATAGCTGTGCCAGAGGACTCTTTCTTAATTTATTCTTCTTTTTTAATTCATATAAAGCTTAATTAATTAATTTATTAACCTTAATATGATAAAACAAAACAAAAATGATTATCATCATCCTCCTATGCTTATCTAACACTAAGTGGGCTTGGCGCAACATTTTGCAAACATGTTGTCACATGATTTGGCTACGTATTTTACGACCGGCCGCCTGCCTGACGTCAGCTTACCTTAGTGTAATTTACGACCCCTCTGTAAGAAAGAGGGTGATCTATTCTACTCAACCGGATCCCACACGGTAGGTCAAACTCAAACTCAAACTCAAAATGTTCTTTATTCAAGTAGACTGTTTACAGTACTTTTGAATCGTCAAATGTTTTCAACAAGCTTCCACTGATTCGGAAGTTTGCTCCTACATTGAAGAACCAGCAAGAAACTCGGCGGCCATTTTTTTTTAAACCCAACTTCAACTTACGTCAACTTACCTCAGTCGCGCTTTACGAAACCTCGGTACGAAAGAGAAGTCTGTTCTACTCAGCCGGATACCACACGGCATAAAAGAAAATAATAATAATAACAAAAAATAACAAAAAGAACAAAATAATAATAATAACAAAAAAGAAATAAACAAATAAAAGACAACAGATATATAAAGATAGAATAAAAGAAAACCGACGGAGAGAGTCTCAAATCTCTGCAGCGATATCCAAGAATGTTAACAGGGTCACTTTTTACTATGGAGAAACTCGTTGACCAAATTGGTAGCTTGTTTTCGATTACCTGGTATATATAATTTGTTTGCGAATTTCCTTTAAAAGACAAGACATTCTCAAGTAATTTACACAAGTAAACGATTCTAAAGGAAGGCAGATAAGGGAAATTATGCTGGGGGAAAATAACCATGTCGCTGCTAGACCGGAAGTAGCATTCTGCAGACGGAACGGAAGCGACGGAGGGTGTCGCCGAGATATATGGGGCTGACAAGGCAGAATGTGAATTGTACTGCTAATGACTACGATACATACAATGGTGTAAATTATGTGTTTATTTATTTATTTATTAGTTTATCAGGTAATCCTACAGCGTGACAAATTTCTTATTCTATACATATAACAACTTAAACTAAGGCCATATGAGGATACACAATTAGTTTTTTTTCTTTACAAATTATTGTTCGTATGGTAAAGAATATTAACATAAGCCAAAAAGATAAAGAATGAGATCGAATGAATTTCTTAGTAAATAAGTGTGTATATGTGTTTGTCTGTGTGCGTGTGAGTGTGTGTGTGCTTGTGTAGGGTGTGTTTTAAATTAATTTTTACTATGCCTTATTGATTTCTTTCAGTGCATGTTTGAAAGACTCTTTTGAATTTCTAAATAAATCAAAATCAAGGTACTTGCTATTGTAAGTACACATAATACGGCACAATACAGCGTTTTGTGCGTATTTCACGTGGACCAACGGTGTGCTAAACAGTGGAGTGTGGCGAGTGCGCCGATTTGGGACACGAAGTGATAGCTCAGCCAACAATTCGCTACAATCAATATCGCCTGACATTATAGCGTGTAATAGCATCATCTCATAATGAGTACGCCGAACTTCTAAACTCTCGATTTTATAATATCTACAGGCCTGGTCATAAGATGTAAATAGTTTTGAAATCTTTGTAGCTTAAGAATTTGATAAATTTCTTTTGTATCTGTTCAATTTCGTCTTTGTAAACAGTATATTGGGGTGACCAGATAACACATCCAAAACACTTCGCACGTAAGTACATACACGTTTTATATATCCCAATTGCTTATAGGCCTTATCAGTAATAATCTGTATGTGCTCATCCATTAACAATTTAGCGTCCAGTTGTATACCTAGATCACGTACTGTATCAACTTTTCTAACAGGTTTATTAGTGATCTTATATGCAAATTCGATTTTTTTTAAAGAATAAGAGTATAAAAGTGAAAAAGAGAATAAAAGTCTTAAAGAATTTGGCTCGTTAAAAGTCAAAATGTACTGATTTAATAATTTTGCTATGACCAGCTTGAAAAATTTAAAAAAGGCGTACTATGGAACGAAAAACTTTTACTTTAAAGACCGTATTATGGAATTCTAAAATTATCATAATTTTTATGATTTATAGATATTTATATACAAGCAGCGGGCCTACCATGAACTTTTATTGCGACTCAATTGAAGATGTAAACGAAATTGTTTTACTTTTTCATACCATGACGTGTTAAAGACGCACACTTTAAGTCGTTGCCGAATGAGCGTTCGGAATTCGTCCTAAGAACATGTGAATAAAATAGAAAGAGTTATCTATAGTTCATATAACGTTATCCTTTTCAAACATTACGACCCCAATGCAAATCACACTTCATGGTACGAAAAGAAAGCGGTTCGAGGTCGCCATTTACGTCTTCAATTGAGTCGCAATAGGAGTTCATGGTAGGCCTGCAGGTGTTACTTTGCGGAATTTCATATTACAGGAACTAAAACAGAATTACTTTGCTATAATATGCGTAACACTAACTAATGCTGTTAGCCCTAATGGCTTTTACAGCGTCACCGGGAGAATGGGCGGGCGCAGAAGCACAAACCTCCACCACTTTCACCACATTACACAAGCACTACACACGTTCACTATCACAAACTCAACAATCGTTTCGCCCCGCAACCGAAGCATCATCAGGAGATAGACTCCAAGACAAAATCGCTTTGCAATTGTGTGGAGTGGTGGAGGTTTGTGCATGTGTTTTTACGAATCCTGCACGTCTAGGGTATGAAAATACGGATAGTCCACTATACATTTAACACTATATATATTTTCTATTTACTGTACCGCGGATTATAGCAAAATAATTTTATTATTACTTTTGTATTATGGATCTCCGCAAAGTAACGCCTAATTCTATAAATTATTCAATATTGTTGTATTTAAACGCTTCATAACGTCCGCATACAAATTACGGGAGTGTTCGCAGTTTATGGAAATGACAGGTAGAGGTATTTCCTACTCCTGGCGCCGGGTCAAAAGCTCTCGACTGAAACCGGATCTCAATTTAAATTTTATCCTCGGATACCCAGTGATAATAGATATTTATTGTTTTGAAATAAACCGGATAGGCTGAATTCTGTGCACGGCAATACAAAAAAATTTCAAGACTTATTATATAGCATTGAATTGAGATATATCCTCTATGATAATAAGCTGTGATAGTCCAGCGGTGAGACCATGCGACTCTCTAGAGACGATCACGAGTTTTAACCCCGGGCAGGCAACAATAAGTTTTTCTTTTAAAACTTATGTGTCTAAATGCTAATTGCAATATATCACAGGTTTTTCAGTAAAGGCAAATATCGTGAGGAAACCTGCATATCTCTAGAGAATTCTGCAGATATGTGTAACCTAACAATCCGCATTGGAGCAGCGTGGTAGGTCTTAGCTCCAATCTAAAAAAAAAGAGAGGAGGCTTTGGCGCAGCAGACCTTTGAAAGAGTCGTACAGCCTCACCACTGGGCTATGACAGCTCTTAATACAAATAATCGTAATCGCAAATTATTCAAATAATTACATAGATTTTCTCAAATCGCGGATTATTTAAAAAAACCTAACTATTTTTGTAGGGTTGTTGTTAAACACGATTGCAACCTTGACACAACCCTCGTTCCCCGACTTAAGTAGAGCTTCTGCGCTCTACTCCCTGCATTTCGCAACTTCGGCGATGCTTCTGCGCTCGCCCGTCCCGCCCGGTGACGCTGTAAAAGCCATTAGGGCTAACAGCATACAGTCAGTTCGAAAAAAAAAAAAAAGACAACCCTATTATCAGGCAAAAACCCGTCCGTACTAATAGAAATATAATACACTCCCAAATGTCGGAACCTGAGTAACAATCAAACAAACCCTTGTAAAGTACACGACAGCTGCTGAAGACAAATGGCCACAGGATCCCGTGAGGGGTGGCGCGACCCCGGATAGCCACATGTCCGAATGAACCCTTATTAACTGACCTGCGTTAAAATTTAAGGAAATTGGATGACTTCTTTGGTGAAATGACGTAGGTCTTCAGTTACATGTCTCTCTAGCGGTACAATTGGCGTCAATTTCAACGTTTAACTATTCTCTATGTACGCCGCTTTGTATACGACTGAATAGAATAGACCACTCGCATTTCTTACCGAGGTGTCGTAAAAGGTGACTTACGTAAGTCGACCCACCGTGTGGTATCCAGTTGAGTAGAATGGACCACCCTCATTTCTTACCAAGGTGTAGTAATAGGTGACTAAGGTAAGTTGACCCACCGTGTGGTATCCAGTTGAGTAGAATGGACCACCCTCATTTCTTACCGAGGTGTAGTAAAAGGTGACTAAGGTAAGTTGACCCACCGTGTGGTATCCAGTTGAGTAGAATGGACCACCCTCATTTCTTACCGAGGTGTAGTGAAAGGCGACTAAGGTAAGTTGACCAAACGTGTGGTATCCACATGAGTAGATAGACCATCCTCATTTCTCGCCGAGGCGTCGTAAAAGGCGACTTAGGTAAGTCGACCCACCGTGTGGTACCCGGCTGAGTAGAATAGACCACCCTCAGTTCTTACCGAGGTGTCGTAGAAGGCGATTAAGGTAAGATGACCCACCGTGTGGTATCCGTTTGAGTAGAATAGACCACCCTCTTTCGTATACGTCTAAATACGTCTAAGGTAAGTTGACGTCAGGCAGGCGACCGGTCGTAAAATACGTAGCCAAATCATGTGACAACATGTTAACATGTTGTGCCGACCCCACTGATTGGGATAAGAGCAGGAGGATGATGATGAACTTTACAGGAGAGCAATTTCAAACATTTAAACGTTGATAAATTAAAAACATTGATAATTTTAGTGTGGAAAAACAATTCAATCGTTGCGGTAATTAATGTGCTTTCTGAAAATAAGCTAAACAGATATAATAAAAAAAACGTTTATTATATCTGTTTAGCTTATGTTTAGCTGTCATTTCGTTCTTATAAAGAGGCGATATATTAGCATAATTTATAGAATTAGGCGTAGACTTTGCGGAGATCCATAATACAAAAGTAATAATAAAATATTTTTTTCTATAATCCGCGATAAAATTATCGTATAGTATAGTAGTATAGTATCGCGGATATACGGAGTTTATGTACGCGTGATTCCCTGCGAGAGAAGTTTAAGGAAATAGGTATATAGGTATATAGGTCTTACATTTGCTTCACAGTATATTTTATACAATGTAATTTTTGTACATAAAAATATAACGAATTATAAAACGATAGGTGATGTATATAATAGACAAAGTAGGAACCGACATAAGCTTGCGACTCCTGCTTTGCGCCTAGCAAAAGTACGTAAATCGTTTGTCGGTATGGGTATAAGATTACAAATAAAATTCCGAAATCAATTTTGGCCATGCCATTACAGTAGTTTAAAACCACTGTTAAAAAGAGGCTGATACAGAAAGCCTACTATACTGTTGAAGATTACTTAGATGATAATCCTTATCATCTAAGTAATCTACTAAGTAAGTATCGACTATACAATGTCTGACATCACATCCCAGCAATGGAGACTTGGACGATCGTCACATTTATCACTCGATGATTAAATTAACTCTAATAAATATGATTGACACGAAATCATAAATTTTAAGACATTAAACCGATTAAGACTGTCTAAATTGTCTGAAACACATTCAATTAAATTGAATGATGACCAATTAGAGCGACAGTCTTGAGGATAAAATTTATTTGATTTTATCAGAAGTTTTATTTTTTAAATCGTCACTACACTTTGACCGTCTATGTATAAGAAATAAGTGGAAACTAATTTTGGTTTGTGAATTAGTAATTTAGATACCGATATATAAATGTATAATAACAGAACTACTTTGCTATAATGCGCGTGGGTTAAGCGAATGCATGCAATGCTAAGTGTATGAAGAAGGCAAAATTCTGGCAAATATTGTTTGTTTCTCAAATAGAGTAAAACTCAAATAATCTGCTCTACATTGCCTCACATACTTGGATGTCCTTGACTATTCATATCACTACCGACTGGCCCGTTGGCGCAGTGGGTAGTGATCCTGCCTTCAGCTCCGCGGGTCGCGGGTTTGATTCCCGCCGAGGGCCAACATTTTCTATAAACAATTTGTTGGTTCTTCGAGCCTGGGTGTATATCTGTATTTAAGTATGTATTTAAAATTATATATGTAGTATATCTACCAGTTGTCCGTCACCCATAACACAAGTATTAAGTTACTTACTTTGGGGCGGACGACCGTGTGTGTAAGTGTCCCATATATTTATTTATTTATTATTTATTTATTTTATCCTATGTTAACTATTCAGATTAAAATTCAAAATAATATTTATTCAACTGAGCGTGTAACTAAGTGCTATTGAATCGTCAACTCTACTGCTGGTTCGAAAAAATATTCCTACCGATAAGAGCCAGCAAGAAACTCGGCGATTGCTCTTTTCAAAATAATCCTTATAACTAGTTACAATTAGTTATTACTATGTGATAGCCCAGTGGTGAGACCGTGCGACTCTCTAGAGACGAACATGGGTTCAAACCTGGGCAGGCGCCAAATAGTTTCTATTAAAACTTATGTGTCTACTTGATATTTGCAATTTATCACACGCTTATCGGTGAAGGAAATATCGTGAGGAAACCTGCATATCTCTCGAGAATTCTAAGGTATATGTGTAACCTACCAAGCATTGGAGCAGCGCGGTAGGTCTTAGCTCCAATCCTTCTCTCCAGAAACGGAGAGAGGAGGCC
Source organism: Morpho deidamia (assembly GCA_947086505.1). Lineage (NCBI taxonomy): Eukaryota > Metazoa > Arthropoda > Insecta > Lepidoptera > Nymphalidae > Morpho > Morpho deidamia. Next base: position 1,315,508 of record CAMTZC010000009.1, read on the forward strand.
TATTCCCAGCAGTGGGATATTAACAGGTCGTTACTTTACTTTACCAATACTATCTTGTACAGGGTCGAAGAGTAGCTATATCCACGCATTCTTATCATCTATACAATCCTCAACAGTATAACTTTATTTAACTGATGTAATGGCAAAGCTAAAATTGATTGATAATTAAATGCATACATAATTATGAATTTAAATGACGCAGACTATAAATTTATCCGACACGTATTTATTAATAACAATAAGTCTATGGAATGACACAAAGTCTGATAAAATATTCAACATTTCATCCCGCATTTCCAAAAACGATTGGGAACACTAACTAAACCATTTTACAAGATTTAAACAATTAAAAACTGTATTTTAAATATGGTAGAGTCGATATTCGTTCACGTAGCTCCTTCAGTTTATTTTTCACCGTTGACCGATTTTTCTCGAAAACAATTCGATTATTTTGTAGCGCTTCCCTCAAACAGTACGTTCAAGGTAATGGGAGAAGTGCACTCGAGGATAAACGAGGGGGTTTCATCGCGTTAACGAGATACGAAAGAGTGTTATGGTTTTATAGTTATATGGAGAAAAAACTGAATGTTACGAATACCATTGTAATTGTTCCACAACAAACTTGTAAAGTTTAATACGACTATCCTGATAATTTACATAAAGAACGCTAAGGTTCTAATATTTTAAGCAATTTAATTTTCCTACATAAAAATATAAACAATTATAAAACAATCGGTAATGTATATAATAGACAAAGTAGGAACCGACATAAACTTGCGGCTCCTGCTTTGCGCCTAGCAAAAGTACGCAAGTCGTTTGTGGGTTTGGGTATAAGATTCTATAACAAAATCCTGCAATCAATTTACTGCCATTATAGCAGCTTAAAAACACTATTATAAAGAGGCTAATACAGAATACTATACTGTTGAAGATTATTTAGATGATAAGAATGCGTGGCTATAGCTATTCTCAGACCCTGTACAAGGCATTAATAACTACATGTAACTAGTAATAAGAAGTATGTTTTGAAAAGAGCAACCGCCGAGTTTCTTGCTGGCTCTTCTCGGTAGGAACAGATTTCCGAACCAGCTGTAGATGTTGACGATTCAAAAGCACTTTTTAAAAGCTTATTTGATTTGATTTGATTTGATTAGACTAACGTGTACTGGAGGGTTGGTTATAAGACTTATTAGGACATCATAACATATGAGGAGATAAGTAACATACCTTCCTTTTAACAATACCCTTGATGGAAGGAACTACTTATCGCAGCTTTCACGAAGTATGAATTATTGAAATGTAAAAAAAAAGTAAAGTTACGGCCTGTTACTATGGCCACTGCTGGTCTAAGGCCTCCTCTCTCCTTTTTTGGAGAGGATTGGAGCCAAGACCTACCACGCTGCTCCAATGCGGATTGGTAGGTTACACATATCCCTAGAATTCTCTAGAGATATGCAGGTTTCCTCACGATGTTTTCCTTTACCGACAAGAATGTGATAAATTGCTTTATCTAGCTATAATACTTTTCTTTTTTACTTTTTTTTATTAAAGTTAAAGTAAACTATCTGGCGTTTTGGTATAAGCGCAAACTTCCACACACGAAGGTATAAAAGTCTTTGCTAAGTACACGTTCCACGCTCGTTACCCGGTTTTGCACATAATTTCACCTTTAACTTGGAAAGTTTTAAACGACCTTTTTAAGTTTCGCACTTACAAAACGAGATCACGACTACACTTGGATGTAACCTACGATAACATTAAAGAAACAAGTACTGAGTTCGTAGACATTCAAGAGATCACGGTTAAAGTTTGGCAGTTTTATTCCGGCGTGTTTGTCAACAACAGTCATAAGCTAGAATAGACAATCATGTATAGTAATAAAAAGCCCACTTCTGGGCTAAGGCCTCCTCTCTCCGTTTTTGCAGAGAAGGATTGGAGCTAAGACCTACCACGCTGCTCCAATGCGGATTGGTAGGTTACACATATCTCCAGAGTTCTCTAGAGATATGCAGGTTTCCTCACGATGTTTTCCTTCACCGAAAAGCGTGTGATAAATTGCAATTATCAATTAGACATAAGTTTTTATAGAAAAACTCATTGGTGCCTGCCCGGGGTTTGAACCCATGTCGTCTCTAGAGAGTCTCACCGCTAGGCTATCACAGCTTACAGACATGACATGATGTCTGTCATGTATAGTACCCGGCATTAAATAATGCACATGGATGTTTAGAACGAACCAGCCGCCCAGTTCGGTTTCGTAGAGCGCTGTCTCTGTCACTCAGTTAGTATGTGACGTTTCGCACGGGTTCGTCAGTCTGTGCGACAGAGACAATACTCTATGAAGCAGAATCTAGCCGATTTCTCTAAGCCTCGATGTGCATTATTTATTGCCGCGTACTATACGTTAAGTAGGGTCCACAAGATAGCGAATTCGGCGACTCGCTAATCATACATAGTAATTCTATCATTACTTTGTAAACAACTTGTGCTATCGAGATCGTTTGCGTCAAATTTAGTTTTAGAAAATCCCTCCAACTGTATTTTATGTTTTTCCGTTCACTTAGAGGGGGATAAGGGCAGGAGAATGATGAGAATTAATGGTTGTATGGATTCTTACAATTTTCACCCAAAAAGCCTGTCATCCAAATACAGGCTTAAACGTACAGGTATGTCTTTAATTTAGAAAGCCATACTTAAAAGATTACTCTCGATAAATAGTCAAGTTCTGGTATAGCTTCTGTATGTGAAAAATTATTAGGAAAAGTGATTCGGTTCCACAATCAAATGCAAAATATTCGAAATTTAGAACGTCTAAGATTGAACACTTCTTAACATCCAATATAAAGTGCGTTCAAGAAATCAGATCCTTTTCAGTGGAATTAATGAACCTATTGAGCTGGTTCGAAAGGAAACGCGTATCAAAGAGTTTCATAAGAGCTTAGTGCACAAACAATGGCATTGTATTCTAAGTGACCGGGTTATGTTGTGAACAGGAGCGTCCGTGACGGCGCGGAGTACAATCGGTGTCATAATACATGAGGTATAATAAAATCGACACTATTGGAACTGGAAAAGAATATATTTATATTGTTATATTTATATTATTGTATTATAGTTATATTTATTATATTTATATTGTTATATACTAGCTTTTACCCGCAACTTATGTCGCGTGGACAGTAGTCTTAGAATAATCAGTAGCTTCCGTCACTCTCTAACCCTGCAAATATTCCCATCACAAAAATGAGATCGATCCGGGAATTAAATTAATTAACTTATTAAAAAATATATTTTATTTCAAATTCAATTCAAAATATTATTTATTCAAGTAAACTTGTAAACAAGAGCTTTTGAATCGTCAACATCTACTGCTGGTCTAGAAATCTGTTCCTACCGAGAATAGCTAGCCAGAAACTCGGCGGTTACTCTTTTCAAAGAATCATTCTTATTAGTAGTTACATATAGTTATTAATGTCTTGTACTGGGTCGAAGAGTAGCTATATCCACGCATTCCTATCGTCTAAGTAATTGTTAATAGTATAGTAGGAAAAGTAATATTATTTTTCTATAATCTGCGATGAAGTAAATAGAAAAAATATATAATGCTGGATGTATAGTGGACTATCCGTTTTTTCATACCCGATACATGCAGGATTCGTAAAAACACAAATCTGCCACAACAATACACAAGCACTAGACACGTTCACTATCACAAACTCAACAATCGTATCGCACCGCGACCGAAGCATCATCAGGAGATAGCATGAACGAAAAAATCGCAAAGCGAAGCGTTATCCAAACAATAAAATATATAAGGCTTTCTGTATTAGCCTTTTAGTAGAAACATAGACAATATTTAACTAAACTATTTTCCAAAAAAAAATCGTTTAATAATTTTTTTTAATAAATGAATTATAGAAGCAGGCGTTACTTTGCGGAATTCCATATTACAGAAACTATAACAGAACTGATTTGCTATAATCCGCATGGGTTAAACGAATGCTTTATATACATTAGCTTTGCATGCATTCGCTTAACCCGTGCGGATTATAGCGAGGTAGTTCTGTCATAGTTTCTGAAAAACTTAAAATAAATTAAAAGTAACTAAATAATAAAAAGCTTAATTTTTTAAAATACTTTTTAAAAACTAACTTTTTTTATGTGAGAGTCAGATCAATCAGGGAAAAATCAATTTTTTTCTACTCAATCAAATTTATCCTTACCGTGTGTAGCCTTTAATTTTTGTTTATATATTCGGCAGTCAAGTGCGTCAGCTGCAAATAAAAGTCTTTCGATGTCATTTGATTAACGACCTCAATACCGAATGGCAGCCTATAAAATTAAGACAGACATCTTTTGTTGCTGCCATCTTGTAACATTGACAGAAGGTCTTTTACAGGGTACAATGCCGCTTAGTACGTTAGTATTCCAGTAGGATGCACTTTGCACCCAAGGAATTGGTAGGCGATGTCGATCTAACGAACAATTTGTATGGGGACTTCCTATGTAATTACAAAAGCACTACTATAGCGCGAAGCAAAGTACTAGTGGCGCCATCTGTTATTCGAGTGAGAACAATACGTAAACCGTGTTACTAGTTATTTTTATTAAATAATTAATTTAAAATTATTCAAATGTTATTGAAAGGTATATATAAGTGCAAATATTTGTTTCAAGCATATCATATCGTTTTCTCGCGCAGTTTTTATATAATATTTATAAATGTATATGGTAATATACAATTTATATAGAAATCTAAAAATATTTCATGTAATATAATTATGTATAATTGTATAGAGTTGTATATGATTATATACAATCAATTAGAATTTGGTAATTTTTGTTCTGCAGCTTATATAGAATTATATACAATACAATATAATAGTATAAAACTGCAAATAATTTTATATAATTTTATCCAATTATACACAACTTCTACCCACTTGTATAGAACCTATTTATATTTTTATACTATTATATACAATCATATATAATCATTTTCATCGGGGACTTATGGATAAATAACAATTTAGTTACAAAATATCAGGCTAGTAATCAGTTGTAAGTCATGTAAAACTTTATAACCTTCCATTTTACTTCAAATCCAGTCTGTTAGAAACCACCAATTAGTTTTATTAGAATGTAAGTTTTTCTGAGGCACTTGATCTAACCACTTCAAAGAATTCGTTCCTCTTAGATACCAAGATCTCAGATGAGATCTATAAAAATGAAACGAAACAGTTCGTTAACTTTCAAATCCCTTCTCAAACTCGATAGAGAAAATCAAGAATACTGATTTAAAGAATTAGGCGTTACTTTGCTGAGGTCCATAATACTCCATAAAATATAAAATAAAATATCCATAAAAGTAATTACGCCGTGTGGTATCCGGCAGAATAGAATAGACCACCCTCATTTCTTACCGAGGTGTCGTAAAAGGCGACTAAGGTAAGTTGACGTCAGGCAGGCGGCCGGTCATAAAATACGTAGCCAAATCATGCGACATGTTTGTAACCTATTGTGCCGACCCCACTTAGACCCCACGTTACGCACGGCGTCAGTCTGTGCGACAGAGACAATGCTCTTTGAAGTATAATCTAGTGATTTCTCTCTCTAAGCCTCGATGTGCATTATTGATTGCCGCGTACTATACGTTAAGTAGGGTCCACACGATAGCGAATTCGATCGCCGGCGACTCGCTGGCGACTGGAAAATTGGCGTGTGAACGTGAACGTATGAACGTGACGTGAAGTAGAATCTAGCCGATTTTCTCTCTCTAAGAATTATTATAGGCATTATTAATTAAACTGCTTACTAATTAAAAATGGGAACTATACTTATAAAGCCAAAGCAAAATATTAGAACTTACCTGCTCATAAGCAAAGACAACAGTGGAATGCATGATCATTTACTATTGTATTTTTTACCTGTAACAATTAAAAAAAAACATGACACTAATAAAAAAGGCTAAATACAAGCTATTTTTTTTCATATATAGAAGATGTCCTGGAAACAACAGTTTCATATATTCAGTATATATAAAGTAACATAAAACTAGAATAGAATAGAAATATACTTTATTGTACACCATAATCATCCTCCTGCCTTTATCCCACTCTAAGTGGGGTGCCAACAACACGTTACAAACATGTCACATGATTTGGCTACGTATTTTACGACCGGCCGCCTGCCTGACGTCAACTAACCTTAATCATATTTTACGACACCTCTGTAAGAAAAAGGATGGTCTATTCTACTCAACCGTATACCACACGGTGGCCGAACTTACCTTAGTCGTATTTTACGACACCTCGGTAAGAAATGACTATCTATTCTACTCGGCCTTATATTACCGGCAATAAATAATGCACATCGAGGCTTAGAGAGAGAGAGAAAATCAGCTAGATTCTGCTTAATATAGCATTATCTCTGTCGCACAGACTGATGAACCCGTGTGAAACGTCACATACTAACTGAGTGACAGTGACAGCGCTCTACGAAACCGAACTGGCCGGCTGTTTCATTCTAAACATCGATGTGCATTATTTAATGCCGGGTACTATACCTTACTTACTATATCTTGAGCTGTGATAGCCCAGCGGTGAGACGGTGTGACTGTTTCGAGATGGTCACGGGTTCGAACCCCGGGCAGGGACCAATGGGTTTTTCTATTAAAAACTTATGTGTCTAATTGATAATTGCAATTTATCACACGCTGTTCAGTGAAGGAAAACATCGTGGGGAAACCTGCATATCTCTAGAGATTTCTGGAGATATGTGTAACCTACCAATCCGCATTGACGCAGCGTGGTAGGTCTTAACTCCAACCCTTCTCTCTACAAACGGAGAGAGGAGGCTCTATGCCCAGTAGTGGGATAGTAACGCGCCGTTACTTTACTTTTTTACTTTTACTATACCTTAATCGCCTTTTACGACATCTCGGTACGAATTTAGGGTGATCTATTCTACCCAGCTGGAAACCACACGGCATACGTTGTAAAAAAAAAAGTCTCGCCTGATTAAAATACAAATGCTGCCCACGGCTGTACCGAAGAGCGGGCTATCAGACACCGATCTGATATTCGTTATGGTGATGTTAGCTCATCACATTCAGGAAGCAACTACGAGCGAGCCGCATCGGACCGCATTCGAAATGGTAACAATGTTCGCTAAGTACATGCGGCCGTCGCATAAGGACCGCGTTATTGCCAATGTGGCGCCATTATGTTATTTGTGCCAATGTTTTGAGGTTACGGCGCAAACATGGAATTTAAATTCAAATTCAAATTCAAATTCAAAATATTCTTTATTCAAGTAAACTTGTAAACAAGTGCTTTTGAATCGTCAACTTTACTGCTGGTTCGGAAAGCCGTCTCACCGAGAAGAGCCAGCAAGAAACTCGGTGGAGCTCTTTTAAAAAAGAAGATTCTTAATACTAATTACATTTTGTCATAGCTATCCTGCACAAGGTCAAAGAGCAGCTATATCCACGCATTCTTATCATCAATGTAAGCCTCCACGGTATAATAGGCTCTCTGTATCAGCCTCTTTTTAACAGTATTTTTAAATTGCTGTAATGGCAAAGTTAAAATTGATTGTGGAATTTTGTTATAGAATCTTATACCCAAACCCACAAACGACTTACGTACTCTTACAAGGCGCAAAGCAGGAGCCGCAAGCTTATGTCGGTTCCTACTTTGTCTATTATATACATCGCCAATCTTTTTATAATTATGTATATTTTTATGCACAAAAATCAAATTGCTAAAAATATACTGTGAAGCTAACGTAAGAATACCTGTTTCCTTAAACTTCTCTCGCAGGGACTCACGCGAATTCAAATTATAAATACCACGTATGGCTCTTTTTTGCAATACAAAAATTTTCTCAATATCAGCGCATTTACCCCATAACATTATTCCATAAGACATAATACTATGGAAGTAAGCAAAATAAACTAGTTTTGCTGTTTCGACGTCTGTAAACTGTCTTATCTTTCGAATAGCATAGGCTGCTGAACTGAGTTTCCCTGCGAGAGCTGTTATGTGTGTGCTCCATTGGAGTTTTGTATCCAACGCCATTCCCAAAAATACAGTTCTATTTTCTGTTTTTAGTGGTACATTGTCTATTAAGAGCTCATTTGCTGTTTTAGCTGCAATTTAAAGAAGTAGCGATCGCCTGTTGGTCACAAAATAATTTGCAGCCTTACTTCTAAACGTTAATTAAATTTAAGTAATTGGTTACTGGTTAGTTAAGAAACTTTTACTTATAAACGATGATTAACTTTAAACACTGTTTAAACCGCTGCTTATGTAGTTGTCAAAATAATGGCGTCGGTGTAACAGCTGATTTTGGTATCTTATATGGAAGAATTTTTGAAAACGATTTACGTTCATTTCGTCATGATTTAGACAAGATAAATAATTTTCGACGAAGGCGCACAAAACTGTATAAAATTAAAATAAACTCATTGGAAAAAATGGACGTCAAGTTCGGACGCAAATACAGATTTTGCAAAGAAAATATGAAAATATTATTGATCTTTTAAAAGTCGCTGTGTAATTTTCAACAAATTAATATTTTCATTATTTTTTACAATATCCATGTTAAAAGTTTAAAAAGAAGTTATTTTAAAGGAAACATAAAACCAGTTTTGTCGGTTTTGAGCATCAACATAAACCAATATTAAAATTAACCGTAACAATCGTACGTTGATTAACTAATTGCATCTAAAGTAACGTTTATAAGTAAAGAAAGTTAAACATCTGTTTAACCAATTAAGTATTTGTTAGTTAAGTAATTGTTTACTCAGTGAATAACGATTTTTTTTAAGTAAGACTGCAAATATGTGCATCATAATCACGCATGACCTGTGATAGCCCAGCGGTGATACTGTGCGACTCTTTCGAGGTGTTCACGTGTTCAAACCCCGGGCAGGCACCAATGAGTTTTTCTATTAGAACTTATGTGTCTAATTGATAATTGCAATTTATCACACGCTGTTCAGTGATAGAAAACATCGTGAGGAAACCTGCATATCTCTAGAGATTTCTGGAGATATATGTAACCTACCAATCCGCATTGGAGCAGCGTGGTAGGTCTTAGCTCCAACCCTTCTCTCCAGAAACGGAGTGAGGAGACCTATTCCCAGCTGTGGGATTGTAATAGTATACTTAAATCACGCATACAGTTATTACAGTAGAGTAAGGAAAGCCATAAATGTGCCATATTACAATAAAGAAAAAGTAAATAAGGATATATCTGTCTCTCTTTTTATATGTGTGATTAGACAAAGATGAAGTATGTGAGTTTTTATCTTCCCTCCCATTATTTATTGCGTTATTCTCACTTACAGACATGTATATGCCTCCCATACCATAATATTACTATGCCTCCCATACTCTAATATTAATAACTCTATGTAATTATGTACATAAACAATACAAAAGTTATAAAAAATATATTAGATAGATTATTAAATAGAAAATATATATAATGCTAAATGTATAGTGGACTATCCGTATTTTCATACCCTACACATGCAGGATTCTTAAAAACACACGCGCAAACCTCCACCAACCCAACAATAGTTTCGACAAAATTGCTTTGCGATTTTTTCGTGGAGTCTATCTCCTGATGATGCTTCGGTTGCGGGCCGAAACGATTGTTGAGTTTGTGATAGTGAACGTGTGTAGTGCTCATGTATTGTGGTGGCGGTGATGCAGGTTTGTGCGGGTTCAGAAATGCCGAAATCTATCTGTTTGTTACACTTGAACGGCTAATCTACTGAAACAATTTATATGAAATTTGGTAAAATTTTGGCTTACATACCCCAACTAATAATAATATTGTTCCTTTGGGTACATGAACGCAAACAGTAATTAAGGGTATTTTAACATTTACGTTGAATCGAACTTAGTCGCGGCACGATCATGTGTATTTTTAGTCTTGTGAATAATATTAATTAATTTATAACATTTGTACTTATATTTGTCCGTAAAGTTATCAAAAAACAGAAAGCATTCAGAACTTATTTTATTACTAACGTAGTAATTTATATAATTAGGCGTTACTTTGCGAAGATCCATAATACAAAAGTAATAATAAAATTATTTTGCTATAATCCGCGATACAGTAAATAGAAAATATACATAGTGATAAATGTAGAGTGGACTATCAGTATTTTCGTACCCGATACGTGTAGGATTCGTAAAAACACATGCAAAAACCTCCACCACTGCCACCACAATACACAAGCACTGCACACGTTCACTATCACAAACTCAACAATCGTTTCGCCCCGCAACCGAAGCATCATCAGGATAGACTCCACGACAAAATCGCAAAGCAAAATCGCAATACTAACGTAGTATTTACGAAATAATGTTACTAAAGACATTATAGAATTTGTATCTGAAAATTAAAATTAAATAAACAAGTTCTGCGTGATCAAATCAAAATAATCTGCATTCAATTAAGAGTCTCCAAGCTTTTAAAAGCTGCCATTGGCTTGGAATGTTGCTCTTACAGATAAGGTCAAGTGAAAATCTCGGCGGTCAAGCTTCTAAAAGTTGTTTAATTTACATAATTAAGCAGACTTGTATGAAGCTGGAAGGATTTTCAAATTCAAATTTTGTCATTTATATACTAGTAATCCTGGACCGTGTGGAAAGCTTAACGTGTTAGTATATTTATAATATGTAAAGCTGTATAGACAAGTCCAATATGGATTAAATAATTTTTTTACAGAATAAAAAAACTGATAACATTTAATTATAGGGGTATATAGTTAAAAAACCTATGCCTTGCTTTTCAACCTGTTGCAAATATTGATAGAAATGATGTTTATATTTCAAAAAATAAATTGGCTTCATAGTATATTTTTAGCAATTTAATTTTTGTACAAAAGAATATACATAATTATAAAAACATTAGCGATGTATATAATAGACAAAGCAGCAACCGACATAAGCTTGCGGTTACTGCTTTGCGCCAAACAAAAAAAGGAAAGTCGTTTGTGGGTATAAGATTCTATAATAAAATTCCGCAAACAATGACAATTTTAGCCATGCCATTACAGCAGTTTAAAAACACTGTTAAAATTGAGGCTGATACAGAATGCCTACTATACTGTTGAGGATTACTTAGACGATAAGAATGCGTGGATATAGCGACTCTTCGACCCTGTACAAGACCGTAATGACTATATGTAACTAGTGATAAGAATTTATACTTTGAAAAGAGCAACCGTCGAGTTTCTTCTCGGTAGGAACAGCTTTCCGAACCAGCAGTAGAGTTGACGATACAAAAGCACTTGTTTACAAGTTTACTTTAATAAATAATATTTGGAATTTGAATTTGAATATACAAAAAGCCTTACTAACTTTCGGGAATTACAAAAAATTTAAAATGATTTAATTACTTTTTTTATACTCTAATGTCCCATAAGATTGCTATTCGAAATGCAATTGGTTAAAATACAAAAGTAATGAAAACATTATTTTGCTGCAATCAGAAATAAAAGTAAATATATGTATTGCTAAATGTAAAGTGTACTATACGTTTTCATACCTGATACATGCAGAATTCGTAAAAACTCATGCTCTACCCGTCACCGATAACACAATACACAAGCACTGCACACATTCACTACCACAGTCTCCACAACGAGAATGGTCAATGACGGAATCGCTAAGGCTTTGTCGCGATTTTGTCACGGAGTCTATCTCCTGACGATACATCGGTTACTGGTTGAAACAATTGTTGAGATTGTGTCAGTGTATGAATTTTACGAATTCTGCATGTACCAGGTATGAGAACAGATAGTACACTCTACATTTAGCATAACATATATAATTTCTTTTATCGCGGATTATAGCAATATAATATTTTCATTACTTTTGTATTATGGATCTCCGTAAAGTAACACTTAAATCTATAAATTCTTCTAGAAAGGAGGAATTTCTTACATAAGAAGTAAAAACAACCTAATTAAAATTTATTTGACAAAAGTAACAATTTTTTGTATCGCTAATTTAACGTTAAAGTTAGTCACATATGATTATCTGTTAAGTGTTCAAACATATGTATTAAACAATGTTTGCTGGCAACACAAATTGATTTAACAATGAGCTAAAAATTCCATATTTGCTATTGGCCTTACGAAGGAAACAAGTTTATAACACTGTTTGAATACATGTACTCCAGGTGTTAACAACATTTATCACTCGACCAAAATCATGGTGGAATAATAATAATAATAATGATTTATAGAAGCAGGCGTTACTTTGCGGAATTCCATATTACAAGCAATATAACAGAACTAACTACTTTGCTATAATCCGCACGGGTTAAGTGAATGCATACAAAGCCAATGTGTATGAAGCAGGCAAAATCTACGCACCTTATACATGCAGGACAAGCCACCACATGCACCCCAAGGCGCAATTCACATCCAGCATCATCAAGCATCATCAGGAGGATAGGCTCCACGACAATGGAGCCTATCCTCCTGATGATGCTTCGGTTTCGGGGCGAAACGATCGTCGAGATTGTGGTGGTGGGTGTGTGTGCTGCTTTTGTGTGCGTTGTTGCTGGTGAATTGCGCCTTGGGGTGCATGTGGTGGCTGGTCCTGCATGTATAAGGTGCGTAGATTTTGCCTGCTTCATACACATTGGCTTTGCATGCATTCACTTAACCCGTGCGGATTATAGCAAAGTAGTTAGTTCTGTTATATTGCTTGTAATAATAATAATATTTATTAATACAAGATACAATTAACTTATAATGTTAGTTACTTATACTACTTGTTATACTATACTTATTACTTATTACTATACGCGATGTGAATCCTACAGCAGCGGTTCACATACGGGCAGTTTAGCCTCCAGCTATCATCTTCAGGATGCTGTTGCTGCTCGCCCTCAGTCTGCGATTCGGGGAAGTGCATCTTTTACGTATAGTTGTGTAAGAACAATCTACACTTTCTTCTACGAACATCTCTGAAGCACTGCAGAAACGTGGCAGCCCCCGCAACATCCTGAATGCATTATTATAATATATTGAATTCGAAGGGACATGTTACAAACATGTTGTCACTTGATTTGGCTCTGTATTTTACGACTGGCCGCCTGCCTGACGTCAACTTACCTTAGTCGTATTTTATGCCCCTCGGTAAGAAAGAGGGTAGTCTATTCTACGCGGCCGGATACCACATGGTGGGTCAACTTACCTTAGTCGCCTTTTACGACACCTCGGTAAGAAATAAGGGTGGTCTATTCTTCTCAGCTGGATACCACACGGCGGGTCGACTTGCCTTAGTCGCCTTTCACGACACCTCGGTGAGAAATGAGGGTGGTCTATTCTACTCAGCCGGATATCACACGGCATAGTATGCTTTAAAAAGCGTAATTTTATAAATATTAAAGAATATGAAATAGTCAAACGATTTTCGTTTTTTAATTAAAATTGTAAGGTGGAGTTCATAAGTGGTTACAATTGATACTAAAAACAGGCCAGGAGGCCATGTTGAAGTAGGTTTCGTTTCGAACGTAGACTCAAATGATTATTCGATGCTCAGTATCTAGTATACTTTTCTTTTTGTCATCTGTTTTATTGTAATCAAATCTAAATAATCTTTGTTCAAGTAAGTCTATGCAAGCACTTTGAATTCGTCAACAATCAATTAGATTTTATGAAGCTACCGTTGGTTCGTTATGTTAATGAAAAAAAACTCGGCGGCCAATCTTTTAAACATTTTCAATTTACATAATGACTTTAACTTAAATAATATGTTGGTTGAGTAGTTACACCACATCGCCCCGTAATCTTAATATTATGAGATAGCGTCCACGACAAAATTGAATTGTAGTGCATTTGTAAGCTATAGCAAAATAATTCATGATTATTTTACCTTTATTTTTTTCAAATAATAATTATTCATAACATAATATGTACTTTTAATTTTTGGGGTACTAAATTAAATTTTTAAATGATCGTTAACACATCTTAACTGAATCAAACTTTTTTTTAATTGCTTTCTTTCTTTTTACATATGTATGTACAAAATGTATGTACAAAAAGAAAGTACGTGTTAAGAAAAAAAGGACTTATCAATAATTTATAGAATTAGGCGTTACTTTGCGGAGATCCATAATACAAAAGTAATAATAAAATTATTTTTCTATAATCCGCCATACTTAGGACTTATCACTTAAATAGATCCCTTCCAGTCAACCTTTGAATAACAGAAGGAAAAAGACAAGAAGTGAGTACTGGTAATATAAAAAGAAAGAAAGAGAAAATTAACGAAAAACTATGTACCTAGAAGAAAATTTGATATAACACAAAATATAGAAAAAAAAAATTATTTTTTTTAAACATTGTAGCCAACCTTTGTACGTAACAAAGGTTTGCGAGCCCTGGCGTGGACGAACATGTCGATAGCCGCTTTCCGTTTCCAAACAAACAGGGTATTATACATACAAAGCACGTAACGCTTAAAAGTGTCTCCAGAATTTCTAGTTGGGAAATTGAAAACACACTGTCTAAATTATTGACGTAGGTCTGAATCTTTTACGTTATATTAAAATGTTATAAGTTTTACTATAATGCCAATAGACTTGTCCGTAGCGCAGTTGATATTGACAATGACTTCAACTCCTAGGGATTCGATTCCCGTCGAGGGAACAGCATTTTCTATAAACAATTTGTTGGTCCTTCGAGCCTGGGTGAGGATATGTGTTCGATAAATTTCATTTAACTATTCCTTTTTTTATATCAGAAAAATTCCTTATGGGTTACATCGTTCTGTTACGAACATGGTAAAAGAGTTCGTAATGCATAAGTCATAGAGTTCAAATTGGAAGGGGACAGTTTCCGAATATGCAAAAAGAGTTCGTAAACTATATGTCATAGAGTTCAAATCCTGTAAAAAATTCACGTTGTTTATAAATCGTGTTCGGTATCTCCGCTAGGATTCGCGAACGTTCGCGAACGTTATCTTCATTGGTTCGTTCGATAAATAAGCAGACGTATCGTGCGCCTCGACGTTCAGTTTGCGAATAGCGATCAAGAGCGGATAAAGAAGCGAAAATAAAATTGAAATAATAGTGAGCTCGGCTTTGTTATCGGACACCGGACTGCATAAAGACTGTAAGTACCAAGGTTGTTAAGTGAAAAGATGAAAAAAATGTTTTTAACGAGTCACCATGTATTTTCATCCAAATCCTCGAACCCCTGTACGTAATAGTCCGACGGGGACGGGCGGCTGGTATTTGGGATCATTGCTTGGTATTTAATGAAACAGTAAGAGAAGTCCCCATCTCACACTCTCAAATTTTCGTCTGCCATAAGCATTGAGCTGTGATAGCCCAGCAGTGTGACCGTGCGACTCTTTCGAGGGGAACACGAGTTCAAACCAGGGCAGACACCAATAAGTTTTTCTATTAAAACTCATGTGTCTAATTGATAATTGCAATTTATCACACGCTTTTCGGTGAAGGAAAACATCGTGAGGAAACCTGCATATCTCTAGAGAACTCTGGAGATATGTGTAACCTACCAATCCGCATTGGAGCAGCGTGGTAGGTCTTAGCTCCAACCCTTCTCTCCAGAAACGGAGAGAAGAGGCCTATACCCAGCAGTGGGATTGTAACAGGCCGCTACTTTTTACTTTAAGCATTGATATGTCACCAAAATACCGTTAAACCCAAATTCAATACTCTTCCCGACTAAAGCAGAAACCCCAGTATATTTATGGAAATCAAATTACAAACTTGAAGGGCTGAGACACCCCAATATAACTGTTTAGGGCGATGACGTAGAGCATTTATCCTACTTAATTATGTAGGACGCTGCGAGGGTTCCAAATATATAGCAGACGTCTTGTAAGGAAGCTACACTGTTTTGCCGTATTATAGTCCTTATGGGGAAGACGTTAATAGTTGACTTCGAGTATATATAAAAAAATTTATATCTTTATTATAGCGGGGAAACTGGCGGGCCGATTTTAATGAAATTTTCAAAATTTTTTTTCGAACGAACTGTATGCTGTTAGCCCTAACGGCTTTTACAGCGTCATCGGGCGGCAGAAGCATCGCCGAGGTTGCGAAATGCAGAGGGTAGAGCGCAGAAGCTCTACTAGCGTCGGGGATGGTCTTCCTAAGGGTGCCTCCTGTGAGGCCAGATCACAGCTTAGGGCACGCGTAATGGAGGGTTGTGCGACGTTGGAAGGTTGGAGAGAAGCCACGACCGACCGACGTCAGAAAACTGTGACCTTGTCTTCGCTGGCAATTTTTAAATGATCTTTAGATTGTCCCAGCGGATAATCCTGTAAAGTTAGGTGGCATTTTTTATAACTGTAATTCTTTATAATATATAGAATTAGGCGTTACTTTGCGGAGATCCATACTACAAAAGTAATAATCACATTATTTTGCTATATTGCTTTTATCGCGGATTATAGCAAAATAATTTTATTATTACTTCTGTAATTCTTATATCTTAAAGCCTTGCTAAGCGGAAAAAACACATCAAATTAAAAAGTGAAAAAAATGTAAAATATTAGCAATCATTGTGAAAAAAGTCATGAGCCGCTTTATGCCATCTTATTAGTACAAAAAGGCATGGAAAAACCGTTTAGTAGTTTTTGAATTTATCGCTAACAGACAGACAGAGGCTTTGTTATTCATCACGTTAGGCAAAAGACGTTACAAATATGCAACAAAACTATTCCATGATAGCTATTAATCAAAGAATTTTAGATGAAAAGGTTGCTCACCACTGACTTAGGTCAGTGCAATACTATACATACCTAATTCCTCTTTAAGTGCGTAAAAAGTTATACATTAATTCATAAGTTGTTGATGATACTCTGCACGTCTGGTCGTAGCTTAATAAATTACGTGAAACAAGTTTTATAAGATTAAAATGAAAAAAACTATAAATGTTCTAAATCTTACAACCAGATAAATTCTAATTTTCGGCGAAAAACAAAAGCTTTGGCTCATTAAATTTACTTTGCGTAGAAAAGGATAAAAACGCCGCAAAGTACCTGAAATATTATGAATAGTCCAAAAACATTTTCAGTAATTACCCGCATTTTTGTGTACTTATCCTTAATCCGTGGAAATTTAGAATAAGAAAATGTTTTATAATCTTTCCCGCTGTTTGTGAAGCTTTATAATTTATCTCCCCACGTTTCAGACAATCGTCGTTGAGCTTTTTTACGGAACATTATAGAAGTGTTCGTGACCACGCAATTTTATAATAAATAAATATTGATAAGTTGCTAAGAGGAAAACTCATATCTCTAATCTATGCCCTTGTCTATATTTATATTTTTAGGTTTTTCTTTCCTTTAATCATAATTAATTCTCTTATTGATTAACCGATGGACTATCTGATTATGATATATTGACTGGTTCGTTGGCGCAATGGGTAGTGCCCCTGCTTTCAGCTCCGCAGATCGCGGGTTCTTCGCGCCTGGGTGTATATTTGTATTCAAGTATGTATTTAAAATTATATATGTAATATATCTACCAGTTTTCCATCACCCATAACACAAGTATTATAGTAGTTTATGATATTGTTGCATAATAAGGGTTATGTACAGTATCATACACTACTTTATCTACTCTCATACTATAATACGTAAAACGTACGTTTCCATTCCATGAACTCGTGGTAACATTTAATATAGTTGCTCCTAGATTTCGTCGGCAACAGGTTCACGGTCATGTTTGACGCAGCTTTCAGAATATCTGGTGGTGTACAATTACCACTATCCCCGCTCTCAGACATGTTTATACACAAAAACTTATTTTTTTACAAACAAAACTAAACTTCGTTTAAATATTGAAAAGATTTTTTAAATGTCATATATTGGCGCCAAGGCGCAAACATCGATTGCGCATGCGTGTTGCGTCGCCGCGGACCCATTCATTGAAACCTTTTTTTTTTAAGGTAGACATTCAACCTCCTTGGTCCAGCTGGAAGTTGTATAGGTGTATCGTTATGATTAAAAAGTTACATTATGATACAGGTGTCCATACAAGACCTGTATCGTAATGAAACTTTTTAATTTTTTATTTTTGTTCTGTACGTAATATTTGTCATAAGAATTTTGTTTACAGTTTTATAATCTTTGTATTATAGTATCAGAGTAGATAAAATTACTTACTTTGGGGATGGACGACCGTGAGTTTAAGTGTCTTATATATATCTTCTTCTTCTTCTTCTTCGTTAACCGATGGACGTCCACTGCTGGACATAGGTCTCTTCACGGGATCTCCACACCATACGATCTTGCGCCGCTTGGATCCAGCGGCTCCCCGCGACCTTTTTGAGGTCGTCTGTCCACCTCGTTGGGGGTCTGCCGACGCTGCGCTTTCCGGTGTGGGGTCGCCATTCTAACACCTTGAGACCCCAACGTCCATCGGTTCTCCGCACTATGTGCCCCGCCCATCGCCACTTCAGCTTCGCGACACGCTGAGCTATGTCGGTGACTCTAGTTCTTCTACGGATCTCCTCATTTCTGATTTGATCACGTAGAGAAACCCTGAGCATAGCTCGCTCCATCGCCCGCTGAGTGACTCTGAGCTTTCTTATGAGGCCCATAGTCAGCGACCATGTTTCGGATCCATAGGTTAGCACTGGCAACACGCACTGTTCGAAAACCTTGGTCTTCAGGCACTAAGGTATCTTGGACGAAAAGATCTCGCTTAGCTTCCCACTGCCCATCCGACTTGGATTCGGCGACTAACCTCTTTCTCAAAATTGGACCTACCTAGCTGGACTGTATGTCCCAGGTATATATATTCGTCTACAATTTCGGGTGCAGAGTTCTCAACGATGACTGGGTGGAGCGGAACATACGAGTTGACATAATTTTCGTCTTACTCATGTTCATTTTGAGGCCCACCTGTTGAGATACTCTGCTGAGGTCGTCGAGCATTGTGTTAAGGTCCTCCAGAGACTCTGCCATAACGACTATGTCGTCGGCAAATCTAAGGTGAGTGATGTACTCGCCGTTGATGTTGATGCCGTATCCGTTCCAATCCAAAAGCTTAAAGACATCCTCCAATGCAGCGGTAAACAGCTTCGGAGAGATGACATCTCCCTGTCGCACACCTCGCCGCATTTGGATTGGTCTCGTAGTTTTGTCTTGGATACGGATAGACATTGTGGCATTTTCATACAAACACTTCAGCACTTGGACGTACCGATAGTCGATTCGGCATCCCTGGAGCGATCTTAACACAGCCTATGTTTCCACCGAATCAAAGGCCTTCTCATAGTCCACAAACGCCAAGCAAAGTGGCTGGTTATACTCCTCAGTCTTCTGTATAACCTGCCGCATACCTGGTCTGTGGTACTATAGCCTTTTCGGAAACTGGCTTGTTCGGGAGGCTGGAAGTCGTCAAACCTACGAGCGAGACGATTCGTTATGACTCTCGAAAACAACTTATAAACATGATTCAGCAGCGCGATGGGTCTATAATTCTTCAATAGGGTGTTATCACCTTTCTTGAAGGAAAGAACCACCACGCTCCTGTACCATGCTTCCGGCATAGTACCTTCGTGAATGACGGAATTGAACAGTCGCTGAAGGACTTTAAGTACCGGTTTACAACCCGCCTTCAGGAGTTCGGATGTGGTTCCGTCGTCACCTGGAGCCTTGTTGTTCTTGAGTTGTTTGAGAGCAATACTTATCTCGTAAAGGCTGACGTCCGGGATATCTTCGGTATAGTGTCAGGTCAACTTGGCTCGTGGATCTTTTGCCACATTGACAACAGGCTGTTGTGTTGAGGTGTATAACTGCCCATAGAACATCTCAACCTCTCTCAAAATCTCAGGTCGAGACGAAATGATCCTACCAGTATCAGTCTTCAATCGCGTCAGCTGCCTCTGCCCAATAGACAAATCTCTTGCGAACACTTTTGAGCCCCTGTTACGCTCAATGGTACCACGAATGTATTCGGTGTTGAAGTGTCGCAGGTCACATTTCTGAGCCTTAGAGATCTGTTTATTGATCAGATGGTAGCGCGTCGCGTCCACTGAAGATTGTAGCCTCATTTCGTTCCTCTCAGCCATGAGCTTGAGAGTCTGGGTCGAGAATTTATTAGTTCTCTTACGGTGTGTCTTATAGAATGTTGACCCCACCGTATGGACAGTTTCCACCAACCTGTTGTTTACATCGTCCACAGAAACGCAGTCAGCTAGGCAATCAAAACGGTTCATCAGCTCGAGTTGGAAATTCTCAGGGTTTTGAATATGAGCTCGAGTTGGTCGGAGCATAGACTTCACTAGTCTGGATCTTTTCAGCTGTACGCATATATTCAATGAGCCTCTGACCATGCGGTGATCGCTCTCCGTCTTTACGGTGTTGATCACAGAGACATCATTGAATATATGACGCCTGGTTGACATAATGAAGTCAATCTCGTTTCTCGTGGAACCGTCAGGACTAATCCAAGTCCATTTTCGATGCGGCTGTTTCTTGAAGAAAGAATTCATCATATAGAGGTCCTCCCTCTCCAAGAAATCCACCTCTTCGTCTCGATGTGCCGATGTCGGTGCGTAAACCTGTATGACCTTCAGCGAATACCGTTTGGTAATTCTGAGTATAAGGAACGCGACCCTGCTCGACACACCCTCGACTTGAACAATGTTGTTGACAAGGGACCTGTGGACGAGAAACCCGATACCACCTTGGGACTGTTGGTCGCCCTCCCGGTAGTAAAACAGGTTGCCGGATTTTAGAATCATCGTGTCCTCCCCCTCTCTTCGGACTTCCGATAATCCTATGACATCCCATCGCAACTTGCTTACTGTTTCTTCAAGCTCGATTATCTTTTCGTCTTCCCTCAAAGTGCGTGCGTTATATGTTGCCAGGTTAAGTCGTCGGGGTTGGCAGCGGAATCTCTTCCGGAGATTCTTGACACCCCCTGCCCCACCGTAACCCGAACCGCTGCCAGAGCTGGGAATAGTGGGGCTGCCGGGAACTAGGGGCTGTGGTTTATTGTGTGTATCCATGAAGGGCATTGCCAGTAATCACCACGCTTGGCATGCGGGTTGGTGATCGCAGTGCTGACCATGTCGCACCGACAGTGCTGCTGCCCATCACCTGCTGGGTCATCACCCGACAGGAACGAGCGGTGCGTATGTCGGACTCGCACTGACTAAAACGTGGCAGTGCTATATAGTAGTCGGTTCAACCCCACCATTTATTTTACCTCTGAACACATGTTACAAGGTTAAACTTGAAACATTTATCTGATCATTAATGAGGGTATTACGCTTTATGATTTCATCATCATAATCATAAACCATAACAATGGATATATAACCATGCTTATTTGGATAATGCTTCGCTTTGCGATTTTGTCGTGGAGTGATGATGCTTCGGTTGCGTGGTGAAACGATTGTTGAGTTTGTGATAGTGAACGTGTGTAGTCCTTGTGTATTGTAGTGGTGGTGGTGGTGGTGGTGCATGTTTTTACGAATCCTGCATGTGTCGGGTATGAAAAAACTGATAGTCTACTATACATCTAGCACTATATATATTTTCTAATTACTTAATCGCGGATTATAGCAAAATAATTTTATTATTACTTTTGTATTACGAATCTCCGCAAAATAACGCCTAATTCTATAAATTATTGCACTTTTGTGTTAAGTAATTAATAATTTAAGAAAATAGTAAATAACATTTTGTGTTTTTAAATTTAAACTGATGTTCAAAATGATTCAAAATGTATGAGGTAATTTAGATAGTTAAATTATCTGTGCATGTGAAGTCATTATAATAGTTACGGGTTAACTCTTTAGGTCGAGGGTTAATTAATCTAAGCCACCTGTTACCAGACCAACTAGGTCACCCGTAATTAGTTACTGAAGTTACTCAACAGGGCAATGTGAATTAAATACCGGTTAATCTATCCTTTATACTTATTTTAAAACAAAGTGCCAAAAACCTGTCTGTCTGTATGTAATCGATTTTCTCAAAATCTACTGAACGGATTTTTATACGGTTTTCACAAAAAGATTGTGCAATACTTCCGGATGGTTAAGGTAAATAGTACATATCGGTATTATGTAAGTTGTGTTGAAGAGATCACGCAGTTGTTAAAAAGCTTGCTTGCTGGGAGCTTTAGTCGCGTGCGCCGCGTAAACCAGTAGAGATACGCTAAAGTTATGTACTAGAGATTTGTAGATTTTTAGCATATCTCTATCTCTTATGCTTAACTAACTCACAATAACTACTTTTATGTTTAAAATCAGAATTCTATAAAATTTCTACGCGGGCGAAGCCGCTGCCACAGCTAGTATAAGTTGCAATAGTTCAAAATTATATACATATATATGATAATAATATAATATAAACTGAAAATTGATTGTATATTTGATTTGGTATCTGCAACTTATCACACGCTTTTCGATGAAAGCGTTTTCTTTCATAAGGAGTATTTCATAGTGAGGAATCATGCAAATCTCTAAAGTATTTTGAGGATATGTGTAACATACCAATCCGTATTGAAGCAACGTGGTGTTTCTTAGCTTCTATGCCCAACAGTGGGAGAGTAACAGTAAAGTAACACTTCATCATTCTCCTGCCTTTATCCCACCTTAAGTGGGGTCGGCACAACATGTTAGGAACATGTTATCACATGTTCCTAACATGTTGTACTACGTATTTTACGATCTGCCGCCTGTCTGACGTCAACTTATCTTAGTCGTCTTTTACGTCACCTTGGTAAGCAATGAGGTTGTCTATTCTACTCAACCGGATACCACACGGCTGGTCAACTTACCTTTGTCGTCTTTCACGTCACCTCAGTAAGAAATGTTGGTGGTCTATTCTGCTCAGCCGGATACCACACGGCGGGTCGACTTACCTAAGTCGTCTATTACTGTCGTAAAAGGTACAGTTGTCCCTCGCTAACAGATGAGGGTGGTCTATTCTACTCAGCCGGATACCACACAGCTCAACAGTAAAGTAACACATATGTATCTGAAATTTTGTTACAAATTTTCGTCAATTTATCCCGTGATTATATTTAGCGCTTGACAAAAACACTTACTGTATAGCACGAGCATTACTTTAGACTGTTATTACAAGGTGTTGAACGTTTCACGTGCTATAAAGATAACCGCCGTGTTCGATGTCTAGCAGCCATTTTCCCCTTACGAGGGTAGAAATGAAATTCCTCAGACGCCGAGCTGCAACTTGCAGTGAACTAATACGACATTTGATGTGATTGCCGCCCCAGAAGACTTGCGAGTTCAATAAATATAAACTTGGTAATTTTAAAGCGTAATCTATATCTATACTGATATATAAAGCTGAAGAGTTTGTTTGAACGCGCTAATCTCAGGAACTACTGGTCCAATTAGAAAAATCATTTGAATGTAAGATAGTCCATTTATCGAGGAAGGCTATAGACTATATAACATCACGCTAAGATGAATAAGAGAGGACCAGCAACAAAAAATATTGCGATAACGGCAAAATGAAAAGCTTTCCTTGCGTGCTAAGTAATCGGTGAAAGTTATTAAAAAATGTATTACTCTAAAAGTTCTAAATAA
Source organism: Morpho deidamia (assembly GCA_947086505.1). Lineage (NCBI taxonomy): Eukaryota > Metazoa > Arthropoda > Insecta > Lepidoptera > Nymphalidae > Morpho > Morpho deidamia. The sequence continues at coordinate 1,339,098 of CAMTZC010000009.1, forward strand.
AAGTCCGCGACAGCATATGACTAGCTTTTAAGGGTAACCCGCTTTAACCATAATTAATATAAGTATTGCGGTCTACTCAATAATAACTGCAGTCCACGCGAACAAAGTTGCGTTTAAAAGCTAGTATGTAATATATGTTATTATGTGTGTGTGCGCGCACGCGTTTCTGTGTGTGTGTGATTTTTAGGTTTTTTTTTTAATAAATATATGGGACATTTATACACACGGTCGTCTGTCCCCAAAGTAAGTAACTTAATACTTGTGTTATGGGTGACGGACAGCTGGTAGATATACCTACTACATATATAAAAATAATAATAATAAACCTTATTTAAGACAGTAACAGTCCAGTTGTTACTAAGTACCTTATGACTAAGTGTTAGTAAATAAAAATACAAATTTAAAAATTTGCTTATTTTATAATATGCCGGACAAAATGACGAAACAGATTAGAACAGAACAGATAAGATTAAATACATACTTAAAAACAAATACACACCCAGGCTCGAAGAACCAACAATTTGTTTATAGAAGATGTTGGCCCTCGGCGGGAATCGAACCCGCGACCCGCGGAGCTGAAGGCAGGGTCACCCACAACGCCAACGGGCTAGTCAAGTATGAAAATATTATATTTAAATGCTGCACTATTTCGACTGGAATAGAGCAGCAATGACTCAAATAACTAATTATTTGAATAGATAAAAGTGTATATTAAATCCTAACATAATCTTAAGTTTTTATGTAACTAACAATAAACGTCTGTATCTTTGTTGCTATTTTTTGAATAAATAAATATAAAAAAAATTAGTAATAAATAATAAATAAATAAATATATGGGACATTTACACACACGGTCGCCCGTCCCCAAAGTAAGTAACTTAATTCTTACTACAATAATAATACTACAATTTAATTTCAATATTTTGGAACAATTAGAAATCATTAAGCATAACAATGGCACCCTCATTAACGAGCAGATAAATGTCTCTAGTTCAAGCTTGTTGCACGTGTTCCGAGGTAAAATAAAGGGTGGGGTTGAACCAAGTACTATTTAACAATGCTTGTTTGGGTAACGCTTCGCTTTGCGATTTTGTCGTGGAGTCTATCTCCTGATGATACTTCGGTTGCAGGGCGAAACGATTGTTGAGTTTGTGATAGTGAACCTGTGTAGTGCTTGTGTATTGTGGTGGAAGTGGTGGAGGTTTGTGCATGTGTTTTTACGAATCCTGCACGTATCGGGTATGAAAATACTGATAGTCCACTATACATTAAACACTATATATATTTTCTATTTACTGTATCGCGGATTATAGCAAAATAATTTTACTATTACTTTTGTATTATGGATCTCCGCAAAGTAACGCCTAATTCTATAAATTAACCAACAATTTGTTTAAAGAAACTGTTGGGCCTCGGCGGGAATCAAACCTGCGACCTGCGGAGCTGAGGGCAGGGTCACTACCCACAGCGCCAACGGGCTAGTCAAGTAATAACTAGAAAAAAAGTCCGCAAAAGTCGTCATATACCATGGAAACCCCATAATTGTAGCCGTAGCAATAAAAACAAATAGTTTTCATATATTCACAAGCACTTGCGAGTGGATAGAACCATTGGAACCGATGTGGCGTGAAAGAGAAACGACTGCTTTTGTATCGCACAAATTGTTTTTCCCTTTCCGTCTTCTCGTGCGATACGGAAGTGAAAATACTAAATACTTAGGTTCAATTTATATTTAACTTAGTCCACCCAAAAACGCTGTGATAGTTACACCGTGCGTTCTCTAGAGCCGATCATGGGTTCAAACCCCGGACAGGCACCAATGAGCTTTTCTATTAAAACTTATGTGTCTAATTGATAATTGCAATTTATCACATGCTTTTCGGTCAAGGAAAATATCGTGAGGAAACCTGCATATCTCTATTACAAAAAATTAAATTTAACAGCGTTATATGTTGAAAACTTATTCGACCTTAAAATGTAATTAAGAAAAATATGTCACTAACATTTATCGACAAATTATAGAACTTTAAAAATTAGAGCCTTTAACCATAAATAAATACATAACCATAAAACAAAATAAATAATAAAAACTCCTTTATCCTTTAAGTTGAACCCAAATAAGAATACTTAGAAAATTTTACCGATTTCAGTTTTTAAAGATTATCAAATCGTGACACAGGATTTATGTAAACAAGGATGTTAGCTTGGTATACAAGCTTCAATTCTACCAAATTTCACTAATATTGTTTCGTTAAATCGTTAAAAAGAGAAAGTCATACAGTATTTATTTACTACTCAAGTTTTTGCCCATGATTTTCTAACGCGAATGCTAAATCCAAAAAATAGCCCAAGAACATAATAGTAGGCTTGCAAATGTTTGAAATGTAAGTTCAAAACGTGGACGTATTGACGGTAAAATTAAAAGTATTTCTATACATCGATTCGTCAAAGCTCTCCGCGATCTCATTTGATAGAAAGTTTCTGATACAGCCGTAGATTCAACGCACTTGCCTGAATAGGATCTATGAACTAATTTCTTAAAAACACTTCGTTTTATAAATCAATTTTCATGGATTGCATGGAAACATTTCTTGTCTCTGCCGAAACGTCGAACCTTCAGTTTTTGCCGCGATGTGACTCGTTTTATTAGTATGAATCCCGAAAGTTTAAAATCTACGATTTCTTGTCTTTATTTTAAAAGAAAAATGGTGAAGAAATGGATTGAAAAAGTTTATAGAATTAGGCGTTACTTTGCGGAGATCCATAATACAAAAGTAATAATAAAATTATTTTGCTATAATCCGCGATACAGTAAATAGAAAATATATATAGTGTTTAATGTATAGTGGATTATCAGTATTTTCATACCCGATACGTGCAGGATTCGTAAAAGCACATGCACAAACCTCCACCACTTCCACCAAAATACACAAGCACTACACAGTTTCACTATCACAAACTCAACAATCGTTTCGCCCCGCAACCGAGGCATCATCAGGAGATAGACTCCACGACAAAATCGCAAAGCGAAGCGTTATGCAAACAAGCATTGTTATATAGTAATCGGTTCATCCCCACCTTTACCTCTGAACACGTGCAACAAGCTTGAACTTGAAACATTTATCTGCTCGTTAATGAGGGTGCCATTGTTATGCTTAATGATTTCTAATTGTTCCAAAATATTCAATTTTAAGCTTTTTTCGCAGGTGTGCAGTATTTCGAAACAATGGTCATTAGGAACTTTATGACCGCTTTCTAACAAATGTTTCGCGAAATGTGAATTTTGTGGCTTATTATTCCTGAAAGCGACCATATGTTCTTTAAAACGGGTTTCAAAATTACGACCAGTCTGACCCACATATGTATCATTGCATTCAGGACATTCAATTTTGTTCCATACATAATTCTGTTAACTCTATTATTTCTGAAATCTCTCCAGGATGTAAACATTTTTTCTCAAGTAATGTGGTTAAAATGTTTATTGTTTCTTTGTATGGAACATTCGTGAACAAACTGTCAACATCGAGTGATATCAATTTACATTTATTTGGTAATTTAATGTTCTTAATTTTGTCAACCAGCTGGAGACTGTTTTTAAGGGCATTTATTGGCCGAAAGGATGTTTTCAATGGCAAAATTGAATTTAAATATTTAGCTAATTTATATGCTGGAGCGCCTATGTACGAGACAACTGGACGTATGGGGATATTGTTTTTGTGGATTTTTGGTAAACCATACAACATCGGAGCGCGAGGATTCATCTCAATGACCCTCAGTTTAGATGAGTATACTGCCCACCAACTCATTATGTATGGAACAAAATTACTTTCGATTCAATGACCATTACTTTCATCAAAAGGATGGTTTAGCCATGGGCTCCCCTTTAAGTCCGCTTATGGCTGAAATTTTCATGGACCACTTCGAAAATCAACATATTGTCCTTAATAAAAACATACTTTACTATTATAGGTATGTGGATGACATAATTATATGCTGGACGGGTACAGATAGACAACTTGATATTTTTATTAATAATATAAACTCCAAACATCCCAAAATTAGTTTCAAATTAGAATCAGAGCAGAATAACTCACTAAACTTTCTTGACCTAACTATTACACGGTCTAACAACGAACATACGTTTGAAATCTTTCGCAAACCAACCTACACGGATACGATCATACCTGCTTCTTCCTTTCACCCCTGGCAACACAAACTTGCTGCCTTTCATAGTCATATACACAGACTCTTATCAGTCCCTCTTTCGGAAAAGAATTTTAACAATGAGCTGCAAATAATCAACCAGACGGCGCATTCCAATGGCTACGATGAGCAATTAGTACAAAATATATTAAAAAATAAACAGAAGTTGCAATTGACAAAACACTTCTATGCGGTGCCACATTACAAAGATAATAAATACAAAGCCAGTTTGACCTATTTTGGAACATTGTCAGAACGAATTTCAACTATATTTAAAACAAAGTCAAATATAAAATTAGGTTTTAAAAGTAATAACTGCTTAAAAAAGATATTATGCAATAATAAAGACAAATTAGAAAGCCCGAAAAAGAGTGGTATTTACAAAATAAAATGTCCTGAATGCAATGATACATATGTGGGTCAGACTGGTCGTAATTTTGAAACCCGTTTTAAAGAACATATGGTCGCTTTCAGGAATAATAAGCCACAAAATTCACATTTCGCGAAACATTTGTTAGAAAGCGGTCATAAAGTTCCTAATGACCATTGTTTCGAAATACTGCACACCTGCGAAAAAAGCTTAAAATTGAATATTTTGGAACAATTAGAAATCATTAAGCATAACAATGGCACCCTCATTAACGAGCAGATAAATGTTTCAAGTTCAAGCTTGTTGCACGTGTTCAGAGGTAAAGGTGGGGATGAACCGATTACTATATAACAATGCTTGTTTGCATAACGCTTCGCTTTGCGATTTTGTCGTGGAGTCTATCTCCTGATGATGCCTCGGTTGCGGGGCGAAACGATTGTTGAGTTTGTGATAGTGAAACTGTGTAGTGCTTGTGTATTTTGGTGGAAGTGGTGGAGGATTGTGCATGTGCTTTTACGAATCCTGCACGTATCGGGTATGAAAATACTGATAATCCACTATACATTAAACACTATATATATTTTCTATTTACTGTATCGCGGATTATAGCAAAATAATTTTATTATTACTTTTGGATTGAAAAAGGCTTTGGATTGTTCATTTTGCTAATTTAGTTTTCATGTATGACAGGTTTAAATTTCAGTAACGTGAAGGCAGGATACCGACTATTAAAATTATAAGAAATCTGATAACAACCAAACATGCGATAGCAAAAATGGTTTTGCTCCGAGCATAGGCTTGGAACGTATCCCATACTCAGAAATCAAAAGAGCCTGTTAAGTCAAATGTCATCTCCAAGTTGAAGAGATGAATAGAGAAAATACTTCAAAGAAACGATAAACATCTCTATATCAAGAAGTTTATGGCAACCACGTTAATAGTTGACCGCTGTTTTGGCAGACGAATTCAGAGGACCTCAAAAAGGGCCATTCAGGCAACATATCACCAGAAGGCGTACAAATCCTTTAAGTCTATGTCCAGAAGTAGAAGAAGGGAGCGAAAGTCACAGTCGAAGAAAAACATTGTGAAAAAGAAGACCTGATTATTACTATTATTCATGAAAACATTTTTTCTTCTACCGCAAAAAAAGGAAATATTTAAGTGCCCCATTTTGATTCGAAAAACGCCTTCTCTAAGCTTTTAATTATAACTAGCTGTGCTGGTGGAAATCAGTGCATTTAATTGAAAATTTTAACGTAAAAGCAGTTATTATGAGTTAACTATAAAAGATAGAGACATGCTGTCGACTGACTTTTTTGTAGTATTTTTGTAGATCTGCAATTCTCTAGTTCATTACTTTAGTGTAAAGCTCCCAACAGGCGAGTTATTCTACAACTGCACGACCTCTTCAACAAAATTTATATAAACCGTCATGTACTGTTAACCTAAACCTTCCGGAAGAATCGCACTACCTTTTAGTAAAAACCGTACAAAAATCGGTTCAGTAGTTTTGGAGAAAATCGATTACATACAGACAGACAGCTTTTGGAGCCTTTGTTTTAAAACAATTATAGATATAGCATTAAGAATATTATCAGCATACAGTGTACTATCTGTACGATCTACTATCAAATTTTATTACAAAATTAACTCAACTTTCCCAGTATTCATGTTGACAAAATTGTCTACGCTTGTAGACATTTATGTGGCCTTTTGTTCCGCACAAAAAACTAGATAAAGCGGAAAAGTTTGCCATTGTTCCTGTAACCCTGAGATGAGATAACTTTATTTGCGTTCCCGTTCGTTAAACTAATTTTGGACTGAAGCAAACAATAGTTTTCGAGGGGCCTGAAACAAATAGCAAAAAATATAACATCGCCAACCGAAACTTGAAATTTGAAAAAATTCACATGTAAAATGTACCTATTGAAGATAGTTATTTTAACTCACATTTGATTCTATATTGCGGAAGCGGAAATAGTTAAATATCTAGTTGTTTCTTAGGTTAACGGGATTCGCTACTCACTAACATCTTAGTGGGTATTATTGCCTTAAAATAGCAGATCTTCCTGTAATGAAGCTAGTTTATTTCTAAACATTGACTTGTACGATTATTAGATGCTAAGCCGCTTTGAAAACACGAGTTTTGTCTTGGTTAGACAAGTAGGTACGATCTAATTGTTTTAAGTTTGGTTAGGTAAACCTTTCCACATTGTATTCTGTGTTACTAAATTCTGCCATCATATTCCTGATGAGAGCAGCTAAGATTTTTGCCAGTTCATCTCAGTGCATGACAGCTCAATACGGGTGGTGGAAAATTTGTATTTAACTGACGCGAGTGAAGACTTGCTCGAGCTGTTCTATTTGATAGCGTTTTTCTAGCCGTGGGATGATAACTAGGTCCTTTATTTGTCGTTAGTAGTTGCAAAACCCTTATCCCCTTATAATATTTAAAATTGGCACTTCTAGAATAATTTTCCTTTTAGCGCTAGTATAAGAGTAAAATATATTCACTCTCTTGTTTATCCAGCGAAATATAAATTCTGATTTATACGAAAAGCCGGAAAGAAAAGCGCACGCAAAATCTGGTTTATTAAGGGTTTAATGTATTTTTATGAGGCAGCGTTTCTTATTCAGCCCCATGGCCTTTGTATACATTTAGGATACATTTTTAATGTTCGACCTTCATTATACAATCGGTACTGAGTTTCGATAGAGCTTGTGTTGTTTTTTATGAACATTGTTTGGATCTACCATCTATACGATTGTTTGCCAACGTGAAACCTATACTCCACAAGTGGGTGGAGGGGGAGATACTCGCAAAATCTTAGCTCTAAGTAACTTAAACAAACTGGCTAGGGCGCTTACAAGGCCCTTTGAACCAAATAGACACATGTTAAAGCTGAAGTCAGACACTGGATCGTGCAGACTCTGCCTAGGGGCATGTTCACACCCGTGCATATCCTATGCGTCTGCCCTGGTCTGATTCACAATCGAAACTCTCTCGTAAGGTCGCATTATTTACACCCAAAGGAGGTGAAAGATCTCGCTGCCAACAAGATCCTGGAATTCTTGAAGGATACCTGCATTGAAAGTAAACTGTAAGCACTAGCGATCGCAATAAATCAGAAATTGTCAAAGTGATACTGGGCATTACATAGCCACTATTCCCAGAAGAGTGATGGGGGGAAGATTAAAAAATAAACACTACACGAGTTTAACCCTTTTGCTTTGAGCCATTTAAATGCAATGCTAGGCATTTCAGTGCAATATTTGTCAGAAAAGCAAATTATGAAATGATTATTTATCCAACAATTATTTCCTTTAATTAATTTTCTAAATTCTATCGTTTCAGTTCCTTAAGTGAATAATTTTGTAATATTGGAAGTTATGTATATTACATATAACATAGGGGGTATATACGTATGCGCAGGGTATATGCGTAAGCTTGTATAGTACGCGGCAATAAATAATGCACATCGAGGTTTAGAGAGAGAAATCGGCTGGATTCTGCTTCATAGAGCATTCTCTCTGTCGGACAGAGTGACAAACCCGTGTAAAACATCACATATTGTGTGACAGAGACAGCGCTCTACGAAACCGAACTGGCCGGCTGTGTCGTTCTAAACATCGATGTGCATTATTTAATGCCGGGTACTATACATACGTATTATTACGTAGGGGGGCATAATAATTTTAAAAAGGCGTAATTCACAAAAAAGGTTGAGAGACATTGATCTACATATACTAATATTATAAATGCAAGAATCAGCCTGTCTATCTGTCAGGCTGTTACGCTTTACCGGCTTATTAGATGGTAAAGATGTTTTATCGGGTAATAATTTCATAGTTGGGTTCTACAAACATTATGTGGCCGTGATATAATCACGAGTGGTCTCCTGAAGATGACCGCAAATATGTTCAGCTTCCGTGTCGAGCTGGAGTGAAATGTACACAGCTTCATGTACCATCTAATTATGCTGATAATAAGGTCAAACAGGTTACACATAATGATGGAACTTTGTCTGTAACGCCTGTATACACGACAAAGATGTCGTTCAATGGCAGATACAGAAGGATAATATAAATGATAAGAATGCGTGGATAGGTATAACTACTTCGACGTTATGCAACCGAGCAGTGACAAAATGTAACTAGTTATAAGAATTATATTTTGAGAACTAAAATTGATGTAAATTATATCGCGTGTACAGATTATTTCTCATATTCAAACATAACATATTATTTATTGAAATAAATTTGTAAACAGGTGCTTTTGAATCGTCAACTCTACTGCTGGTTCGGAAAATTGCACTTACCAAGAAGAGCCAACAAGAAACTCAGTGGTTGGTCTTTTCAACCAATAATACTAATAACTAAATATAAGTATATCGTGTGGTATCCGGCTGAGTAGAATAGACCACCCTCATTTCTTATCGAGGTGTCGTAAAAGGCGACTAAGTTAAGTTGACTCACCGTGTGGTATCCGGTTGAATAGAATAGACCACCCTCTTTCTTATCGAGGTTTCGTTAAATACGACTAAAGTTGACGTCAGGCAGGCGGCCGGTCGTAAAATTATGTTATATTATGTATATATTACGTAGCCAAATTATGTGACAACATGTTGTGTTGACCCCATTTAGAGTGGGATAAGGGCAGAAGGATGATGATGATGATCATGAAAGAAAGATTGAATGTACGAAACATCGTATTAGAAGACTCATAGTAAAAGTAGCGGCCTGTCACTATCCCACTGCTGGGCATAGGCCTCCTCTCTGGGCATAGGAAGGATATAGGAAGGAATACTTATAAGTAGTTATACTTTGTCATCGGCATCTTGTGCAATAAACCCTCAATACCTTAAAAACATCTGTAAATTAAAAAAATTCCTCTCCCTTCCCCATAGACTCCAAAACCTCTGTAACTCAAAATACACAACCAGCCTCCTTAATAATCATTTTAATTTGTTGTAATGGCAAAGCTCAAATTGGTGGTGAAATCTTAAATTATATTAATAATAACTGGCTGCGCCAGCGGCTTCGCCCGCATGGCTATCATGGTATCACAATTTTTTTCTAAAAGCCAAATTTTAAAAATAAAAGTAGTTATTATAGTTAGTTTACCATGATACATGCTATCGCAGACTTTTTTATAGATCTACAATTCTCTAGTACATTACTTTAGCGTAACTCTACTGGTTTACGCAGCGCACGCGACTAAAGCTCTCAGCAAGCAAGCTTTTTAACAACTGCTCGATCTCTTTAACACGATTTAAATAATACCGATATGTACTATTTACGTAAACCAATCAGAAGTATTGCGCTATCATTTGGTGAAAACCGTACAAAGATCCGTTCACTAGATTTTGAGAAAATCGATTACATACAGACAGACAGCTTTTGGGACTTTGTTTTATAATAAGTATAGATTGGAACAAGATGTAAACAAATAAATACAGCCATTATTAATATTTACAATTCATTAAGATAAAATACAAAGCGTGGCGAGTAAATCTGCATATCTCGCGCGGAATTTAAACACCTTTAAGCAAATATACGGATGTTTACAAGCTTGAGGGTGAATTTTCAAATTGGCAAATATGTACCTATGAAACTGTTCCTGATAATGTTTTTGGTAAATAGTCATATAAATTACAGAATAAGGCGTTACTTTGCGGAGATCCATAATACAAAAGTAATATTAAAATTATTTTGCTATAATCCACTTTCGAAAAGAGAATATGTAATGCTAAGTGTAGGATGCAGATAACTTTCAAATACCTTATACATGTAGAACTAGTTTCTTCACGTATCACATCGGCTTTACGATTTTGTCGTGAAGCTTATTCTCTTGATGATGCTTCGGTTTCGAGGTGAAACTATCTTAGAGATTGTCGTAGTGAGTGTGTGTAGTGCTTGTGTATAAGGTCTGTATACATTGTCGGCATCCTACACTTGGAATTACATAGATTCTCTTAACAAACGCGGATTATAGCAAAATAATTCTATTATAATTTCTGTACTATTGAATTCCGCAAAGTAACGCCTGCTTCTAAATTATATCAATAACTTATTTAAGTTATTAGTGTATAATGTAACTATATTTGTATTTTCCATCAACATTTAGTCTTTAACAAAAATCGAGCTTTGTATACAATTTTTTTTAATCTCGCAGAAAGCTCTAACCTCAAGGTTAAGACGGCAACAGGTGTACGCTGTGGATGTGAAAAGCATCTCGAATTATCTCATTTGAATATGAAACGTGCCGATTAGATAAACTTACGTGACAACCGTTCCAGTTCCAAATATATGTTTAACATTTAGGTATTTTTGCATAGAGTTATTATTTATTTATTCATTTGCTTCTTAAATATATTACATATTTGCCCGGTTAGAGCGTTGCAAATATTGTGGACAAATCTTACATTATATATATATATATATTCTTGAATTATATAGAAATAAAGTGTTTTAGTTGTTTTATAACTTTTTATTTCTTAGAGCGTACACGTATCCATTAATGTCACAGAGTAAAAGGAAAGTGTTACAGACATTATTACAGAATTATTATAAATATCAAATCCGAATCAGGCAAGCAGCGAAAGTATGTTAAGTAGGGTTAGTTAGTTAGTTTGCAGGTTAGTTAACTCAAGAATTTAAATCTTAAAAGTATAATCCTTCGCACTTCATAATTTAAATTAATATCTAAGACGAATGCCCTTGTGCTAAAATATGAAAAAAGAGGGAAGTCGAAAACAGACAAAGCAACGCTTGACCCCGGCCAAGCCAGAAATATGTCGGAATCAGAAAAAGTCAAATGACAGATTTGTTTTTGTTTAAAAGCAAAACTAATTAACATGCATTCATATCAGAGTACTTTGTTATATATATAAGGATTCTATTTTATAAAATAGGTACTTGAGAATTGAATGGAGTTTACTTTATGTCATCGTCTTTCAGAAAATATTGTAATCCAGACAGAAAGGTCATTTAAAACTTTAAGCTTTCATTAAATACATTCTCTTAGACAGTCGAAAGCTCGCCGCATTGTGCCCTACCATTCTTTTACCGTCCGGCCTACACAATGGAGCTTCAAATCAAATCAAAAAGCTTTCAAGCTCGGAATATCACTACTTACGTTATAAATTCTAACGTATGTTTGTTTAGCTTTTGCTCTCTGCCAAAAGCACTAGGCCAATATATGCCAAATTTAGCACTATTCCAGGTTATACATATATTAGGATTATGGCATATACAAATTTTTGTTTTTCTTTCGGCAACAGGTTAATATACATAGTAATTTACTCAGAGAATTTTTGCGTATTAATATATTTGCAAATAGCTACGGCCAAATTTATTTCAATGAAACTCATTTCAACAACAACTTCTATACTTATTATAAAACAAAGTCCCAAAAAAATGTCTGCCTGTAAGTAATCGATTTTCTCAAAATGTACCTACTGAACGGATTGTTCTACGGTTTTCACCAAAAGATATTAAGTTTCTTACAACTAAATCACACGTATAGTACCCGGCATTAAATAATGCACATCGATGTTTAGAACGAACAGCCGGCCAGTTCGGTTTCGTAGAGCGCTGTCACTGTCACTCAGTTAGTATGTGGCGTTTCGCACGGGTTCATCAGTCTGTGCGACAAAGACAATGCTCTATGAAATAGGATCTAGCGGATTTCTCTCTCTAAGCCTCGAAGTGCATTATTTATTTTATGCGTCTCCTTTCATATAACTGCCTATCGCTGAACATTGATTGATTAGAATAAAACAAAAGCTCCAAAATAGGGTATCCGTGATATTTCAAACAAATCAGAAAAATTCTAATTGGAGTGATGTTGAGTTGGTACAAAAACACGCCGATTGAAACTACTCCCCCACGATCCATCAATAAAGGCGCGGTCCCCTGCAGGAATTTTACCGGACAAAGCACCATAAAATCCCCTTGATTCAAATCTATGGGGGCCTCCTATTCAGTCAGTACATCGGGCGGGCGAGATTAGTAATGTCGTAAGTGACGCATCCAACTGTCATGATAATATGTCCTTAATGGTGGCGTATAAGAACATAGAGTAAGAGCATATGAAGGTTAAAAAATTGGTTAAACTTGATATACTTGCGACTTAAAACAATAATAAATAAATATACGGGACACTTATACACACGGTTTTCCATCCCGAAAGTAAGTAAGTAAATACTTGTGTTATGGGTGACGGACAATTGGTAGATATACTACATATATAATTTTAAATACATACTTAATTACAAATATACACCCAGGCTCGCAGAATCAACAATTTTTTTATAAAAAATGTTGGCCCTTGGCGGGAATCGAAGCGACCCACGAAGCTGAAGGCCACTACCCACAAAGCTAACGGGTCAGTTATTGAGAAACACAGACAGTGAAAACTTCAGCGTTTAAATATCCTTAATTATGCACATGTACTTAAAATAACAATTCATGATAACAAAACAAAATAATAATTCAAATCAAAACCTCAAATGTAGATAACATACTTGGCTGAGCAAATATTGTGCTATACATCCGTGAATCTTGTATTGGAACAAAAATGTTTATAAAAAAGTATGCGTAATATTACGGACGAATTCTACAAAATTTATGAAGAATAAAGTCTAAATACTTAATTATTTTTCAAATAAACTTGTGAACACGTACTTTTGAACCGTCTAGTCAACTGCTGGTTCGGAAAATTTACGCCTATCGAGAAGATCTCGCAAGAGTCTCTGTGGTAGATCTTTACACAAAATATAACTAGTTACATTTCATCATTGCTATCTTATGCAAGGTCAATGTACAAAAAGACATACATTGGTGGAGCCTCTACGCCGATGTATAATCAAATCAAAGAAAATCAATATATTTTTTATTCAAATAAGCTTTTTAAAAGCACTTTGGAATCGTCAAGGATTAATTAGATCTAATGAAGCTATATCTGGTTCGGAATGTTGCTTTTACCGAAACGAACCAGCAAGAAACCCGGGGGTCAATGTTTTAAGCATTTTAAAATTACGTTATTTAACTGCAGTCTTGTTATAAGCTGAAAGGATTTTCAATTCCAAGAATTATTATATAGAAGTAGGCTTGTGAAGTGTTCGTATTTTGCGCTTTCAACGCTACTTCTGCGCTCACTTGTTACACAAAGTGATGCTAAATGTCGACGAAATTTACATGCACTATAACAGAACTACCTTGCTATAATCCGCACGGGTTAAGCGAATGCATGCAAAGCCAATGTGTATGAAGCAGGCAACATTTACGCACCTTACACATGCAGGACAAGTCGCCACATGCACCCCAAGGGGCCTCCACCAGCAGCAACGTACACAAGCAGAACACACAACCACCACCACAATCTCGACGATCGCTTCGTCCCGAAACCGAAGCATCATCAGGAGGATAGGCTCCACGACAAAATCGCAATTTGCCTGCTTCATACACATTGGCTTTGCATGCATTCGCTTAACCCTTGCGGATTATAGCAAGGTAGTTCTGTTATAGTGCATGTAATATGGAATTCCGCAAAGTAACGCCTGCTTCTATAAATCATAGAAATCTATTAAATATTGTCATCCCAAAAAATATATATGAAAACCTGTTTTATAAATGATGTTTAAAAATTTATCTTTAGTATGGTTGCTTTCAAATATATTATCTTCTACGAATATTACCGCAAAATTCTAATGCATAATTAAAATGGCTTTTAGGAGGTACACTTATACCTGTTATATATAAATTATTCCCAAAATGCAACGTCTCACTCAAAGTTTCCATTACCCTGAGCAAAATTAACTGTTTCTTCTTAATGAATACCCGAAATATCTATAACTGCATAAAGTTTCGGCCTGTTGTGGAACTTAACAAGTCTTTTAATTAAAAAAATCTTCTTCTTGTTAAAATGTAAAAAGTTCAAAAAGCAAGTATAAAAATATGTATCTAAGTACATATATAATCTATTCTTTTAAGTTTTCTCAAATCATTTATTCAAGTAAGCTCTTTCGAGGACTTTTGAATCGTCAAGGATCAATATGATTAATGAAGCTACAACTGGTTCGGAATGTTGCTCTTACCGAGAAGAACCAGCAAGAAACTCGGCGGTCAATCTTTTAAATATTTTCAATTCTAATTAAATTCGGATTCAGTTGGTTGTAATATGTACCCAAAGGGTTCGGTCAAATACACTTTCCACTTTCATTTTATTGTGTGCTGGTGTTATTAAATCGTTTATTATATTGTTTAGTTCGGTAACATTATTTCCAAACACTTTACATAGATAGCTTCATGAAAAGGAACCAAAACTTCTAAAATTCCAGTAAACTTCTTATATGGTACGGAAATGGTGGTGCCAAGTTGTCTAACACTTAATTTCAATTCCAAACAGCCGCCTGTTTTATTCAGGCACTATTTCATATAACTAGTTATGAAAAAAACGTAAGTATTTATGAACCTAATGGATATTCCTTTTGAGTACCGACCGATTAAAAAAAGTAAAAGTAAAGTAACAGCCTGTTACTATGCCCACTGCTGGGCTAAGGCCTACTTTCTCCGTTTTTGGAGAGAAAGATTGGAGCTAAGACCTACCACGCTACATATCCCTAGAATTCTCTAGAGATATCTAGGTTTCGGGAAAAGCGTGTGATAAATTGCAATTATCAATTAGACACACAAGTTTTTAATAGAAAAACTCATTGGTGCCTGCCCGGGGTTGAAACCTATTTCGCCTCTAGAGAGTCGCGCGGTCTCACCGCTAGGCTATCACAGCTTATCACATCGACCGATTGGAGAGAGGAAAATCTCAATTCCATAAAAATTATGGATGTTCGTAAGTAAACGTGGAATATAAAATATTAATATCAACCAATCTCTGTTCACGGCTTATGAAAGTGGAATTCTAGAATGCTCCGAGGGGACCGCACTCCCTGCATCTTTGTTTAGGACTTGACTTATTGTGAGGGCCGCTGTAAGAGGGAACTTGCGTAGGGTGGGTTTAAATTTATCGGCGCTGCGTACGTATTTATGAAGCACTTAAATAGTTAGGATCTGTAGGAGGTGAAAACGCAATGAGATCAGAATAATGATTACGATGTTTTATTACTGTGGGATGTACTTTTATATGAAACAACCCGTAACGTAATCCGTAATCTTTCGCGTTAACTTAAATGTTCTAATACTCTAATTCACGTACTGAATTTATAAAAGAAAAATGGGATTTTTTAATATTATTTTATTAGCTCGAAATATAACAATTGCATTAAATTTCAATATTAATAGTCGTAAAAGGGCAGACTGGCAGAAAGTCTTACATCTTTATAAATTTAGTAAGCACTTAGCACGAACGCATGTTTATCGTACACGTATATATGTTATAATTAATTTTTAATTTCCAAATAAGTCAATTATAAACCTTTACTACGATAAAAGTGTGACTTCAGTACATGCTTAAAGCACTAATAGTATGTCACTACACGTCCACTCCGGGGTCTGGTGCTACTGACATGGTTCGCTTAAGACAGTGTATGGATATTGAAGTATATGATATGTTTGTGTAATATATGAATATACAAAGTAATAATTACATCTCAACACACGTATGCTACAAAAAGAAAAACAAACAAATATTGATGATATAAAATATGGATTTTGTTGCGTATGAATTAAATCGGAAGACGTAAGACTGATAAAGCGTGTTAATGAAAAATGTATAACACAATAAATATACTTAGATCTCTTTTGATGAAGAGGGCTGTATATAAAGTACTTTCATAAAAAGGGGGGGCATAGACTAGTGATATAATAAGTGATGATGAGGGAGAAGGGCGTCTGACTCCCTTTATTATATCTTCAACATTATTTTTATGAGTTGTTAATAAAATTCTACAGTTATAGATTTTCAGTTACATTTTTCTTTAATAACGACACGAAGGTTATTAAGATTTTTATCTCATTATATTGTTTAGTGCGAGCCATAATCCGTAAGCGTCAGTTATCCTCATTTAAAAGTCAGGGAATTACATTTTTGTACTGTTGTTCGATATACTTACAATATATATTGTAAGTATATCGAACATATTGACCGCCTATGGAAAATTTAGTAGTAATCAAATCAAATCAAACCAAAATAATCTTTATTCAAATAAACCATTTCAGGCACTTTTGAATCGTCAAGCATCAATATGATTAATGAAGCTACAACTGGTTCGGAATGTTGCTCTTACCGAGAAGAACCAGCAAGAAACTCGGCGGTCAATCTTTTAAATATTTTCAATTATACATTATTAAACCGTGGTCTTGTATGAAGCTGAAAGGATTTTCAAATCCAGGCTTTCTTATCATCCAAATAATCTTCAATTTTGTAATATGCTTTACGTATAAGCATATTTTTTACACTTAATTGGAATTTTTCTGTACACTGGTCTAGAATAGATTGTGGAATTTTATTATAGAAGCGAATAGCGAGACCAACAAATGAGTTGCTAACTCTGCTGAGTCGCGACGCAGGTATCACAAGCTGTTTGTGATCTCTGGCATATCTATGATATACATCAAATTTTTTGTTTTATACGTACTTATATTTTTCCGTACAAATAAAATATTACTATATATATATATATTGTGATGCTACAGTCAGTATGCCTATTTCTTGGAACTTTTCGCGAAGGGACTCACGTTGCTTCATATTATAGATAGCCCGTATGGCTCTTTTTTGGGCAACAAAAATCTTTTCTATAACGGCCGCTTTACCCCACAGCATTATTATTAATTGCAATTTAACCCCCCGGATTGATCTGATTTTTGTGATGGAGATATTGGCTACTGTTTATTCCAAGTTTCTAGGGTCTACGTGAACGAAGACGTGGGTAAAAGATAGTAACTACATAAATATAAAAAATACATGGGATACTTTCACACACGGTCGTTTGTCCGTAAAGTAAGTAACTTAATACTTGTGTTATGGATCACAACTGGTAATTATAAACATATATTATTTTAAATACATACTTAAATACAAGATATACAGCTAAGCTCGAAGATCCAACAATTTTTTGTTTAACATATCGGCCCTTGACGGGTATCGAATCCACGACCCTCAGAGTTGAATGCAGGGTTAACGGGCCAGTCTATCTCTAAAATATAGATACATGCCACAGCGGACTCTTTCGTAGACTTAAAAAGGGAAATAATCCTATCATATCTAAAACCGTTTAGGCAGCTTTTTCGATGGAAGCGCAAACGGCTTAGCTTTTTCCATATGTCCGAGTATTATATATTTTATGAAATTAATAAATTATACGTTAAAACAATCCTTGTGAATCGCTATATCTATTTGTATTGATTGCGTGAAAATTCGTTCAGTAATTTTTGAGTTTATCGCCAACAAACAGACGCGATGAGGGTCTTTGTTTTATAATATGTAGAAGTGATAATTTAATAAGTAATTCAAGCTCTTTTCCCATAGATCGTGACCGGCAAAACGTGGACTCGTGGTGTTTTGTTTTAATTGTTATTATCTTTAATACCTGTGTCGTGACGATTATTTTCACTTTTCTCTATTGTCTGTGTGTTGAATGGTTATAATTCCTGTATACAATTTACTGTTGTGACGTTTATTTATATAATTTGTAAGTAAATGTATATACGCCGTGCGGTATCCGGCGGAATAGAATAGATCACCCTCCTTTCTTACTGAGGAGTCGTAAGAGGCGACTAAGATTTGTGCCGTGTGGTATCCGGCAGAATAGAATAGACCACCTTCCTTTCTTACTGAGTTGTCGTAAGAGGCGACTAAGGTAAGTGCCGTGTGGTATCCGGCTGCATAGAATAGACCACCCTCATTTCTTACCGAGGTGTCGTAAGAGGCGACTAGGGTAAGTTGACGTGAAGCAGGCGGCCGGTCGTAAAATACGTAGCCAAATCATTTGACAACCTGTTTGTTACATGTTGTGCCGACCCCACTTAGAGTGGGATAAGGGCAGGAGAATGAAAAAGAATGAATGTAAGTAAATGTATATTGTTGTGAACGCAGCCACAACAATACCTTTTTATATCTGTGTGCCCCATTTTGGCACACATTTTGAAACTGACATCAGCTTTTTGTTACGGACAATATACGCTGTGAGACGGACGATTTAAACCACCTGTCTATCATTTACAAGTGCCTATGAACAAATAATGTATTACGCAATAATTTATTGCAGCGTTCATACTTATATTCTAAATGATAAAGTATGTCTGTGTGTTTGTTACGCTGTCAAAGCTTAAAATGCTTGCTAATATACTATACAACAAAAAACTCTCTTTTCCATTATTTTATTATTTCAGATGATTCGAACGAAATAATCACAGAGTTTTTGGTACAAAATTTCTGGATATAAAGCACGGTTAGTATGAAAGTGACCTAATTAAAAAAAGTTGTTTTATGGCAAATTGCAATAAAACGTTGTGTAGCAACGTAAAACTCGTGAATGTTTGAAGATCTTGGAAAAACTTGGAAAGAAAGAAATAACTTGGAAGACGAGGAAAAGAGGAAAGACTTGGAAAGAAAGAAATAACTTGGAAGACGAGGAAAAAAAACTTTTTAATAGTTCGTTACGTGATGTCATAAATTCTTAAAAATAATAATTAGTTTTATAGTAACAGCCTGTTACTATGCCCACTGCTGGGCTAAGGCCTCCTCTCTTCATTTTTTTTTGGAGAGAAGGATTGGAGCTTAGACCTACCACGCTGCTCCAATGCGGATTGGTAGGTTACACATATCCCTAGAATTCTCTAGAGATATGCAGGTTTCCTCACGATGTTTTCCTTCACCGAATAGCGTGTGATAAATTGCAATTATCAATTAGACACATAAGTTTTTAATAGAAAAACCCATTGGTGCCTGCCCGGGGTTTGACCTATGTTGTCTCTAGAGAGTCGCACGGTCTCACCGCTAGGCTATCACCGGTTTTTAATAATAATAATAATAATAA
The DNA here is from genome assembly GCA_947086505.1 of Morpho deidamia. Taxonomy (NCBI): domain Eukaryota; kingdom Metazoa; phylum Arthropoda; class Insecta; order Lepidoptera; family Nymphalidae; genus Morpho; species Morpho deidamia. The sequence continues at coordinate 1,358,667 of CAMTZC010000009.1, forward strand.
TTAGTATTAAAGTGACCTAATTCAAAAAAGTTGTTTTGTAGCAAATGTTGAAGCAACCCATAACTTGGAAGAGCACGAAAACACTAGATTTTATAATATAATTATGCAATATAATATAAATTCATTCAATGATAGTTACCTTTATATAGAAGCGCGATGTCACTACCACAATTCCAACAATCATTTCGCTCTAGTCATCATCTCGCTGCAACTTCATGAGTGACAATCATGATGCCGTGAAATGAATAGTATGCTCAAGCGTTGGGGGCCATCAGGCCAGGCATCATATTATAAGATCGCAAAAGGACCTTTGATTTTTTTTTTAACATCGTTATGTAAAACAGATCATAACACAAGTAGAAATAAAAACCTCTCCCAATGGTTCTTTAAACTCGTTTCACCGTCTCAAAGCGGCTTGGGGCCCTTTGACAGAACCCCATTGTCCCGACTCGAACAATATAATTTGTTTGTGATTTCACGTACGTAACGACTTTACACCGATATTTTATGACTAGCGACGTTTTTACTGATTCTGGTGGATATAAAAACAACTTTGTACAATGAGTATTGTTATTGAAAAAATCGATCTGTATTATTTCTTTTTATAAATTCATCATCATTCTCCTGCCCTTATCCCACTCTAAGTGAGGTCGGCACAACATGTTACAAACATGTTGTAATATGATTTGGCTACGTATTTTACGACTGGCGGCGGTAAGAAATGAAGGTGGTCTATTCTATGCAGCCGGATACCACACGGCATTTACCTTAGTCGCCTCTTACGACATCTCGGTATGAATTGAGGGTGGTCTATTCTATGCTGTCGGATACCACACGGCTAATTTCTTTTTATAAATTATAAATATGTGGGCCACTTACACACACGATCGTCCGACCACAAAGTATTAAGTTACTTATAATACTTGTGTTATGGGTGACGGACAACTGGTAGATACACTACTTATATAATTTTAAATACATACTTAAATACAAATACACCCAGACTCGAAGAACCAACAAATTGTTAATAGAAAATGTTGGCCCTCGGCTGGAATCGACCCCGCAACCCGGAGCTGAAGGCAGGGCCAACGGGCCAGTCTCTTCGCATTTATACTAATACTAGTAGGTCTGCGGTTTCGCTTGCGTGGAATTTTGTCTGCCACATTAAGTTAAGAGATAAGCGATACTGCGATATATTATCTTTGTGTAACTCTAGCGATTTAGGCAGCGTACGCTAAGATAACGTCTCAGAGCCTAGATTTTTTTCGAGTTTATTAACATGTATTGTTATATTACATAAAATCATAACAATATAGCCTATATTATGTTATTCCGATGTATAACGTATATTGCTGTAAAGTTTCATACAAATCCGTCCAATAGTTTTTTCGTTAAAAAGTATTAAGCATACATCCATACTCACAAACTTTTGCATTAATAATATCAGATTAAGTTTTTTTTATAGTTTACTAGCTGTGCCAGCGGCTTCGCCCGCGTGAAAATCAGCGTGTCACAAGTTTTTTCTAGAATTCAAATTTTAAAAATAAAAGTAGCTATTGTGAGTTAACCGTAAGAGATAGAAACATGCTATCGAGGACTTTTTTGTAGTAGTTTTATAGATCTACAATTCTCTAGTACATTACTTTAGCGTATGTCTGCTGATTTATGCAACGCATGCGACTAAAGTTCCCAGCAAGCAAGTTTTTTAACAACTTCGCGATCACTTCAACACAATTTACATAATACCGACATGTACTATTTACCTAAACCATCCGGAAGTATTGCACAATCTTTTGGTGAAAACCGTACAAAGATCCGTTCAGTAGATTTTGAGGAAATCGATTACATACAGACAAGACAGCTTTTTGAGAATTTGTTTTATAATTAATATAGATAGATACTCGTACTAATACTAGCTGTTACTGCGAGTTCGTACGCGTGGAAATCAGTGTGTCACAAAAGTAGTTGTTGTGGGTTAACCATAAGAGACAGAGACATGCTGTCGCAGACTTTTTTTTATTATTTTCGTAGATCTACAAAACTCTAGTACTTTATTACTACATTACTTTAGTCGATCTTTGCTGGTTTACGCGGCGCATGCGAATAAAGATTTCAGCAGGCGAGGTTTTTTACAAACGTGAAATCTCTTCAACACAGTTTAAATGAAACGGTATTGTACTATTAACCTAAACCTTCCGGTAGAAATGCACTACCTTTTAGTAAAAACCGTACAAAAATCCGTTCAATAGATTTTGAGAAAATCTATCACATACAGCTTTTAGGGACATTGGACGGTAAAAAATTATTTATAATACTTATAACAACATACTTTCCTTTTTCACCCTTTTTTGAAGTCGTGTATCAACCTAATCGAATTGGAATCTTGCAGTATTGAGGCCTCTGTAAATACCATCATAATAAGGTATCAAACCATGAAAACGTTGGTGTCTACTTACAATAGCATTCATGTTTCGTTCACGTGTTCACCCAACGAACGAAACATAAAAACCCCATGCAGGTCAAGGCATGCTTTAATGTTTTTCACGATAACTTTGCGTCACGAACTGTTGAGAAAATCATTTTACTTTGTCTACAGAGAATAATAAGTTATTTATATCATTGTAATTTAGAAAGTTATCATCATTAACACAACATTGGGACATTTACAGTGGAGTTAACTCCATCATTTTAACTACGACGTCCATTTATATATTTGTATATATTTATATACAAGGTGGTACTGATATACGCTATTAAAATTTAAGTTACCTACACATCTCACATAAAAAAATCTGTTAATTTAGCGAAGTACTCTTGCCACAGGAACTATTAATATAGATCGACTACCCTACTACAACACACCAGACGAAAAATAACCCCATTATCTCAATTATATTTATTTTCTTCGAAAATACTTTTTTTTTTAATGAAGAATTATGCCAAAGGTATCTATCTACTACGCATAAATGATCAGTGAATTAATTGAATGTTGTACCGTTTGTATCACCCTGTATAAGTTGCTATGGTCTATTAAAAGGTTGTGATCTAAAGAACAAACAGTCGGTATTAAAAAGTTCATTACAAAATCGTGCCTCAAGCTTCGTAGATAAGTAAAATACCACTCCTAGACACTTCAAATGAAACCGCGCACTCGATCTACGTGGTTGATACCAGATACAAACTGAGATGAGTTCGACACCGTTAGTTAGCTAATACCGACTGACAGCCTGATTGCGTAACTAGCTTGCAATTACAATCGATTACATAAATTTCAATGAGGGACAGATGAACTAATATTCAGCATTTAGAAATCGATTGTAAATGTTTAAACACGTTAAATAGTCTAGACTACTTACTATCCCACTGACGAATCCGTTTTTCCGTTTAGAGAGAATGATTGGGACTTAGATTCATATACTGCAAATCGGATGAGCAGGTTTTTCTTTTTTCCAAGGGTTTTCGAGATTACAGGATTTTGTGGCGCTTGCATTCAGAGGCTCCCTTCCTTTTAGGTCCTCTAGCGGGGAATTATCTTGCTAACTTTAGTTATTTTACGGACCTATTCATTTCAGATTTGATCATTTGGGTATTCCCAGAGCTTTTTGATAAGATCTACGGTCAGTGATACATATGTATCACGTAATATATATTACGTATGAATTCTTGGAGACACGCATGATATTTTTCTACGCGTAGAAAATTTTATAATATTAATAAAACAATTAAGTTTTTTGTAGACAACTACGGATCCGACTTGAATTCGCAGGCCTGATGTAAGGGTCATGCACCTTTACTGTTCGGCCACCTCTAATCCAGACGTCGATGCTAGCGACGATGAAAGTTTAAAGTGCTCTCTGTTCGTAATATCGTAAAGCGTCAACTACATTTAATGAATAATATCGGAGCTACTTATCCTTTAAGATATTAAAATTTTTAATTAATTTTAGATATCAGAATTGCCTTTGAAGTTTAATGTTTGAATAATTTTCAATCGACACTTGGTAGCAAATAACATAAATATTAAAATTAATAAACTAAATGAATTTTTTCTTAAACAGAACGCTTGTAAAATGTAAAAATATTATGAAAATAATTTAACTGTACACATTGCTGTTGCGTCGAGTAAGCATGTTATAATGAATGTAGTCACTAAATACTTTGTCAATATATCGGAACTGCGATTACTCGACTGCGGTCGCCTTGGTATGCGACTTTCTTTGCAAGTGCTTTACGCAATGAGATCTCTTTAAGCAGACCTTTCGGTTGCTAGCATCGTGATAAATTTTATTGTTCCAAGTACTTTTATTACAATGTGAGTTACCATTGCTTTGACGACACAAGTTTTGGGGAGTGTTATGGAGAAAATACGTATGAGAATGTGAGATATTTGATTATCTTTCTTCAGGAAGGGATTGTGGCAACTTCAAGGTGATTTCGGTGAAATTGAAGCTGTGACGGCCAAGCTGTTAAAACATCAAACAGAGCGATAAGCAAAAATTGTGCATATTCATAGAGCATTCTTAGAATGCGTATAACATCCAAATGTACATTATATTGGAGTCGTAGGTGTTAAGTTGTAAAACTTCTGTCTAAAGGGGAACTAAGTCCTTTAAGCAGTGGCTGGTATAGTAGCTACTAGACTTTTCCGATGTCCGTCGTTCGTGGCTTCTCGCCACCCTTCCGACGTCGCAATGTTTAATCAAAGCATACCATCAGCCCTCCATTACGCGTCGCCCTAAGCCGTGGTCCGGCCTCACAGGTGACAATCTTAGGACGACATTCCCTGACGCTACTAGAGCTACTGCGGTCTGCTCTCTGCATTTCGCAACATTGACGATGCTTTTGCTCTCGCCCGCCCCGCCCGGTGACGCTATAAAAGCCGTTAGAGCAAACAGCATACAGTCAGTTGAAGAAAAAAGTAGCAGACTGAATCAATCAAAGCAGATCTACCTAAAGTAAGTCTGCCCGCCCTCATTAAGCACGAGCATATTGGGCGCTTTTGTGGGGGATGCTACTAATATCACAAATGTGAAAGTTTGTTTGTATGTTTGTCACTCTTTTACGGCTGGGGAAATATTGATGAAATTTAGCACATACAACTAGCTCATACAATGTAATATCTATACTTATTATTTTAAAAAGTCCAATTTTCTCAAAATCAATTCCAAGGATTTTCGTGCGGTTTTTACTAAAAGTACTAAAGAATACTAGGAAGTATTAGTAAGGAATCAATGTACCAGAGAATTGTAGATCTACAAAAATTTTCACCATAGCACGTCTGTATCTCTTTTGGTTAACTCACAATATCTACTAATATGTTCAAAAATTTTATAACGCGGGTGGAGCAGTTGACAAGAGTATTATAGAATACTAGCAAAGCCCCGCGGTTTCACCCGCGTCCATACAGATCTCGTGGTAGTGGAAAGTCTACGAAATCGGACTATAGATTTATTTTGTAGATTATTTAATTATATAAAATGGGTATCATTAGTATTCTTCGAATAAGACTTAACTCACCAAGTGCAGGCCCTGCTATAACGGTAGGTTAGGTTTGTTATGGCATTATTTGATTTCGATTTACATTCTTAAATTCGTAAAATCTTTTGATTGGGATGTCGGATTTTAATAATTTAAAAAGTATTTTACAGGTATTGAAACAGTTATTCATAATATTTTATTATTTAATGGGATAAGGATTAATACAGAGATATGAATAAAATGGTTTGATTATTGTCGGCACTTTTACCAACTTTTACAATGTAAAAAAGTAGTTATATTGGCATAACTATAATAGTTAGACATATGGTATCGCGGACTTTTTTGTGGATATCGATACGTTCTATAATACTGTAGAACATTTTTTTGTTCTATCATCAATAGTTTCCGCAGCGCACGCGATGATAGATGTTTACGACTAAATTTTTACCAAGTTATTACAATTTTATTAGGGATCCCTATTTTTTTGATAATGACATATAGCCTATTTTGATAATGATATATAGTCCAGTAGTTTTTGCGTGAAAATGTAACAAACATACATACAAACAAACATACAAATCTTTCCTCTTTATAATATTAGTATAGAAAAAAACCTTTTGGAAACCGTGCTATATTTATTGCATTATTGAGGGTACTTAAACGCTTAAGTTGCAGCGGACAAAGTCGCGGTCATACTATCATTAGATATAGCATAAGTATGAAACGGAAGCAATTTAGTTAATATCAGTGCATTACAAAGCGTTAGATACCGGGGTTTACGGGTTTACGCAGCCATCCAGAATCTTGCAGCAAATAACTTAAGATCTAGCTCTCTAATTAATTTAGCTGTACCTATTTGCATTCCGGTTGTAGGAAACCCTATCTCTGAAACCTTGTTTGCAATTACACTCGACATAGTTTGCGACAATTTGCATGAATAAGCATCGTTAAACCCGCAATGGCGATTACCTGACGTTACATAAGTTATTTCAAAGTAACAATAGTTAGACTAATATTATTAATACTGCTATTTCAGTATGTTTTTTACGCTTTCTAAGCTTATACGCTAGAGCGATTTTGATGCAATTTGGTACAATTGGAACTTTTATACCACGCTAATTTAATAAATAAATAGTTATAAAAACTTTGCTAGCAAACAATATATTAGACAATCTGTACGTATATATAACATGTTTAACGGAAAATAGATACAAAAGTAATAATAAAATTATTTTGCTATAATCCGCGATACAGTAAATAGAAAATATATATAGTGTTAAATGTATAGTGGACTATCCGTATTTTCATACCCGATACGTGCAGGATTCGTAAAAACACATGCACAAACCTCCACCACTTCCACCACAATACAAGAGCACTACACACGTTCACTATCACAAACTCGTTTTGCGATTGTCCGGTTTGCGATTTTTTCGTAGAGTCTATCTTCTGATGATGGCTTCGGTTGCGGGGCGAAACGATTGTTGAGTTTATGATAGTGAACGTGTGTAGTGCTTGTGTATTGTGGCGGAAGTGGTGGAGGTTTGTGCATGTGTTTTTACGAATCCTGCACGTATCGGGTATGAAAATACGGGTAGTCCACTATACATTTTAACACTATATATATTTTCTATTTACTGTATCGCGGATTATAGCAAAATAATTTTATTATTACTTTTGAAGGCTCCAACCTTACTTCGACGTTTGTAACTCTGTTGTTGAAATTAAATGTTTTTTATTTTTTATATTTATTTAAACAGAAAGCTCGCTTGTATGACACATCGGACTAAATCGAAGGGAATAATGTGTTATAATAAGAGGTAGAATAAAAATGAATGAAAAATACAAGTATAATTGTAACAAGAGTGGGGTTCTTGATATCGTTGTCGTATATATGACGAACATACCGTGCTTTTTTTAAGGCGACGTTCGCGCCGTAAAAGCCGCTCAGGCTAAGGCTATTTGGTTGAATTTTTGTTGAGAGTTCTGCAGGTTCTACAGTTCAATGATTAACCAAGTTTTGTTGAAGGTTTCGTTATTATTGGTTTCATTTAAAAAGAGTTCTGAGATTCAGTAGTGTAAAATCGAGTTTAAATTTTTTTAGACGTAGAAGACTGAAAATGTTTAATGTTCAAGTTGTTCCTTTTGAGCCTCTTTCAGATATTTATTACGCTGTTCAAAATTGTCTTTTTAATTCAGTTTTTCTACACATTTTTGAGTATTTTTGTTAGAATTCTTACTTAATTAACGGAAACAGATTCTTTGAGAGAACCTCAAAATACAATCCGGCTCGCCAATTAACTTAGCTGTACGAATTTGCATTACCATTAGAGAGCATTTATTATACAAACTCAAATGAACCGGCGCCGTTCACGATACCCCGGGGAGTTAGTATTAAGAGGAAATTGTAAAACTACAAACATTATTAGGACAAGTTGTTTTCTAAAAAATGAAAATAAATTAACGCCTTAGTAAAAAAAATGTGATAGTTTAGATTTATATTCAACTAGTGGTACTTGCGACTTCAACTCAAAGCAAGTGCCTTCAATAATGAAAAAAATTTCTCCGTTTCCAAAAACAAATGATTTTTTATCCCGGTGTTAAGCTTTGAGAGAATTAACCCTATCACATCAATAATTCTTACCGAAGTGTCGTAAAAGGCGACTAATGTAAGTTAGCACGCTGTGTGGTATCCAGCTGAGTAGAATAGACCACCCTCATTTCTTACCGAGGCGTCGCAAAAGGCGATTAATGCAAGTTAGCCCGTCGTGTGGTAACCGGCTGAGTAGAATAAACCACCGTCATTTTTTACCGAGGCGTCAAATAAGGCGACTAAGGTAATTTGACGTCAGGCAGGCTGGCGGTCGTAAAATAAAGCCAATTCATTTTACAACATTGTTAATACATGTTGTGCCGACCCCACTTAGAGTGGGATAAGGACAGTAGAATGAAGGGTCCAAGAATTAGCCGTAAAAGTGTAACAGGAAGACATTTGGCCCGTTGCAGCACAGTGAAAAGTCAACCTGCCTTATGCTCCGTCGGTCGCGGGATCGGTTCCTGCCGCGGGACAACATTTTCTACAAACAATTAGTTGGTTCTTCGAGCATGGGTATATATTTGTATTTAAATATGTATTTAAAATTATATATGTAGTATATCTACCAGTTGTCCGTCACCAATAACACAAGTATTAAGATACTTACTGTTCCGCGCAAACGTGCGGACGGATGAAACAGCCTCCAGGACCTGGGCCCGACGCCCCGGCGTTTCAACCTACCTTATGCGGCCGTTATCTGTATGTGGTCCGGCCTCATGAGTCACTGCGTGTATATGTGTACGTGTGTGTGTGTGCTTGTATGTACTTGGCCGATTCCTGAAACCGTTGGCTCGCCTCTGCACTATTCTACGGACACGTAATGTCTGTTTCTCCCTGAGTATACACTTTACTATATCGGCTGAATAACACCCGGTGTGCGCACAACCTTCGTAAGGTCACACGTTATTGAATCGTCCCTATATCGGGGAATAGTACCCAACGCGCACCAAAACCGTGGACGGTCGCGTCTTATCAAACACTTCACTGGCTAAACGCGTCACTAAATCTGAGAATAACACCCGAAACGCAAAATTACACGTGTGCGTTATAAAGGAATGCCGTGTACAGGCGCACGCGGCTTCTTCCTCTCGTGTTTGAAAGGTAACTAGCGGTCGGCCGCTCTGTCAGCAATCGAATGCATAAAACGTCCTTGATTTCGTCGGTCGCGTCTCCGGCGGGCGAGTCATTTTATTCAAAACACTTACTTTGGGGACGGCCGACCGTGTTTGTAAGTGTCCCATATATTTATTTATTATTTAATACTAAACGTGCGATATATTCTTAAAATTAAAACATATTGGTTGTTAAATTTGATAGATTTTCAGAATATATATTCTAAATTAGATTAGATTTTTAGAATATATATTCTAAAAATTAATTACAATATTAGCATAATATGTTATTTGTTATTTTAATTATTTATTTATTATTTAGCATTTATAATATTAGAATTATAATTATATTTTATTGAATTTAATTATATTTTGCGTACATGCAGATTTAAGATACCATCCTCAGATTAAACATGTAACATATTATTGGAACTGTATTGTTAAATGCTTAGTACCTATTATATCAATGATAATTACCAAGGTATCATGCTTAGACATGATTAGTCATGACGTAGGAAAGATTGTATTTAGTAAGTGGGTATTGGGCTCAAATACGTTGGTAATTTGATATTTGGGTTCAGTTTGTTACAGGAAGTGAGAGGAATATGTTAACGGAAGTGCAAGTTTCTTTTTAAATTATATCAACAGGTTTGTAGAGTTGAGTTTTATAAACGTATAAAACTAAATTTTTCTACATTGACCAGGTCTCCGTACTTTAAAATGATTTATAGAAGCAGGCGTTACTTTGCGGAATTCCATATTACAAGCAATATAACAGAACTAACTACTTTGCTATAATACGCACGGATTTGCTATATCTCCGTACTTTAATATTTGAACCGTTAATAGAACCGCCGGGCGCAGTTAGTATTTTTATATTCCGTTTCATATTTGTTCTCGTATATCGAACAAAATAATAGAAAGCTCAGTGAAAGACATCATGATGGAGTGAGTGAAAATAGTACAAATTACACCTCGATATTGAAACACCCTCTACCAATCTATCATTTGTCTACAGCCGGTAGATCGAGCATTGTTACCTATTTCTCGGATGACGGTAAATTGATATCTGTGTAATTTGCGAAAATCAATCTATACTAATAAATATAATACTAATAAATTATAAAGAAGAAAGATTTGTATGTTTGTTTGTTTGTTTGTTTGTATGTTTGTATGTATGTTTGTTACGTTTTCAATAATAATAGGGATCCCTAATAAAATTGTAATAAGTTGGGAAAAATTTAGTCGTAAACATCTTTCATCGCGTGCGCTGCGGAAACTATTGATGATAGAACAAAAAAATGTTCTACAGTATTATAGAACGTATCAATATCCATAAAAAAGTCCGCGATACCATATGTCTAACTATTATAGTTATGCCAATATAACTACTTTTTACATTGTAAAAGTTGGTAAAAGTGCCGACAATAATCAAACCATTTTATTCATATCTCTGTATTAATGCTTATCCCATTAAATGATATTTTATTAATAACTGTTTCAATACACTATTTAAATTATTAAAATCCGCCATCCCAATCAAAAGATATTACGATTTTAAGAATGTATATCGAAAGCAAATAATGCCATAACAAATTTATTGTAGCGACCGTTATAGCAGGGCCTGCATTTGGTGAGTTAGCTCTTATTCCAAGAATACTAATGATAACCATTTTTTTTATAATAAATTAATCTACAAAATAAATCTATAGTCCGAATTCGTAGACTTTCCACTACCACGAGATCTGTATGGACGCGGGTGAAACTGCGGGGCTTTGCTAGTAGTAAATAAATACATAAAACAAATAAATATATGGGACACTTACACACACGGTCGTGCGTCCCCAAAGTAAGTGACTTAATACTTGTGTTATGGGTGACGGACGACTGGTAGATATTACTACATATATAATTTCAAATACATACTTAAATACAAATATAGACCCAGACACGAAGAACCAACAAATTTTGATAGAAAATGGCTCTCGGCGAATCGAATCGAAACCGCGACCCGCGGAGCTGAAAACCGGGAAGAGTCACTACCCACTGCGCCAACAGGTTTTTTCTATACAACAATTATGGTAGAATTATTGTATTTTGCTATAATCCGCGTTTGTACGCGAGTCTAAACATTAATTCTATCATAACTTTTGTACTATGGAAATCTGCTGAGTAACGCCTACTTGTATAAATTATTTTTGATATAATTCGCTTTTGTTAAGAAAATTGTAAGTTATGCTAAAAGTAGGAAGCACAATTCGTTCTCATACCTTATACAAACGGGATTAGTAACCGCGCATACTCCCAACCAAAATATCGAGTGAACAGATCTGAATTATTTATTTATTTATTTATTTATTACAAATTGCACATAAATATAGTAAGTTATAACAAATTCATAGACCAAAATTAGTTTCCACTTATAACTATTACATTTTATAAGACAGTGAAGAAGTGTGAGCACAAAATTTCTACTACGTTGTACAATACAACAAATTTTACAACAAATTTTAGGGTTTACTGGACTCATTTAAGCAGTCCAGTAATTGATTTTTATAATTATCAACCGAGCCCAAAAACAAATCTAAATTATTAAATATCTTATTAAAATTATTGCAAGCTCGAAACAAAAAGGTACTACTAGTACATTTAGTTCTAGCGAAAGGCACGCTAAAAGTATACACATTACGAGCACTTAACCTAGGACATCTAAACTGTACATTACTTAATAAATAAGGAGAATCGATAAGGTTTCTGATAATTTTGAAAGGGTTCAATTAGTTTTGAACCCTTGACCTCCTGATATGAGCCAAAGGTTTTTTGACGTTCGAGCTATCATAACTTCTAATGATATGGATAATACCAAAACGGTTTATAATTTTGATCATATTTTAAGTTTATTATTAGAATTATTATTATTAGAATACAATTTATTTTGGTTTACTCTCACATTTGTTGAATCTAGTAATATTGACAAATTTCTAACGTCTTCTACTAGTAACTTGTATCCGTCTATCACCATCAATGAATATTGCGTGATGAATTGCAAATATACTCTAATAAAATCTCAGTGCTGGAATCATTGTTGGGCATAAGACTTCTGCCTCCATTTTTTCGTTCCATATCGTTGTCCCAATGTGGTAAGTTAAACATATCCCTAGAATTCTCTAGAGATGTGCAGGTTTCTTCGCGATGTTTTCCTTCACCGAAAAGTATGTGATAAATTGTAATTATCAAAAAAACTCAATATAGCCCGTGACCCTGTCAAAAGTGGGCACGATCTAACCTCTGGGCCATCAGTTTTCTTTTTACATGAATCAACGCTGTCACGGGTAACACATAGTATATATCCCTATAAATATAACAGTGTAATATTCCCGTTGATATTCCACCCGAATCGTCTGCTAAGCCTCGCGGGATAACGAAACAAATATGTTTCTGCAGATAAGTTATTGCTCGCACATTAGCTGCTTTATACAAAAAGGCGTTAGAAAGAAAGAAACAGTAACGGGTCACGGGTTCAAATTCCAGGCAGGGACCAATGAGTTTTTTCTACTAAAACCTGTGTCTAATTGATAATTGCAATTTATCACACGCTTTACTCGATCTCTATAGAATTCTGGTGATGTGTAACCTACCAGTCCGCATTAGATTAGCGTCGTAGGTCTTAGCTCCAACCCATTTCTCCGAAAACGGAAAGAGGGAGCCTATATCCAGTAGTGAGAAAGTAACACGCCGTTACTTTATTTTTACTTTAACATAAAGCATAGGATATTTTGAAAGTAAAGTTGATGTGAATGAAGCCGCGGGTATTTGTAAATTTAATTGATCTATAGTCTCAGAATAGGTACCACATTGTGCCTTTAGTACAGATGTCCATGTGGAAAAAAGGTAGACAGTTTCGGCATACACGGGCTTTCATGCCATAGGAGCTCCGGTAGGCTTTTCCACCATGGTTCTGTAAATGATACCATCAAAAGAGCTCCACCATCAACATTCCTGCTCTTCCGGGATAAGTCGGGATGATCACAAGAGACCAGACAGTTTGACGAACTGGGAACTCTTGGGTTTTTTTGGGAACGGTGACGGGCCCTAATGTGGAACGCAACATGCGTTGATACGTTATCCTCGGCCCATATCAGGGAAACGGCGTCAAGACTGGAGCTGCGGTGGAAATGGCCGAATCCGGCGAGCGCCGAAAGTATGCATCTCTCATTGAGAGTTATATATTTGTGCCGTTTGCAGTCGTGACCCTAGAATCATGGAGTCAAAGTGCAAAAAAAATTTTACCCGTTTTAACACCTCGGTTGATCGCCTCTTCGGGTGACAAGAGGGCTGGCTCCTTTTCCGCACAAAGAACCAGCTTAGCGATTCAACGCGGAAACGCGGCCAGCATTTTTGGGACCATTCCACGTGGGCATGATTTGTATAGTAGCGTGTAAGTAATTTAAGATAGACATAACTTGTGCATAATTTTTTTTCTTTATATTTTACTAGCTGTACCAGCGGCTTCGCCCGCTTGGAAATCAGCGTGTCATGATGTTTTTCTAGAATTCAAATTTTAAACATAAAAGTAGATATTGTGAGTTAACCATGAGAGATAGGGACATGCTATCGAAAAGTCTGCACTTTTGAGTAGTATTTTTATAGATCTACAATTCCCTAGTACATTACTTTTGCGTATCTCTGCTGGTTTACGCAGCGCACGTGACTAAATCTTCCAGCAAGCAGGTTTTTTAACAACAGCGCGATCTCTTAAACAAAATTAACATAATACTGATATGTACTAGTTACCTAAATCATCCGGAATCATCACTATCTTTTGGTGAAAACCGTACAAAAATCCATTCCGTAGATTTTGAGAACATCGATTACATACAGACAGCTTTTTGGGACTTTGTTTTATAATAAGTATAGATTAGATTACATATACTTTCTCTAATCGCAGATTAAAGCATAATAATTAATTCTTTTATGTTTATTTAGTTCCTGAATTACTTAGTCATTGTTCAGCAGGCAAAATAAAACGCACAAATAAACAGTGCATAAGAAATTCAACAACTGCTTTTGTAAGTGCGCGCACGAAAGAGCTTGCCAACTCAGTTTTATCTTGCTTTGTGTTAGCCATTTCATCCTTGGAACCGTGCTCAGTTGATCCTTTGTGAATGTCCCCCTGTCTTAACAACTCGTTGGAACCTTTGACTCGGTTAATCTTTTCAAGGAGCACAACTGACAAGTAATACTAAACTAGTATAATAAGAGGAAAGTAAAAAGTTTTTCATATTTTATAGAATTAGACGTTACTTTGCGGAAATCCATAATACAAAAGTAATAATAGTAAATAGAAAATATATATAGTGCTAAATGTACAGTGGACTATTCGGTTTTTCATACCTGATACATGCAGGATTCGTAAAAACACACACAAACCTCCACCACTGCCATCACAATACACGAGCACTACACACGTTCACTATCACAAACTCAACAGTCGTTTCGCCCCGTAACCGATGCATCATCAGGAGATAGAATCCACTATAGAATCGCAAAGTAAAAAAGTTAAGTTTTAAAAAAATAATAATTAGTAATTTGCTTGATGATAAAATCGTTCTGCTGAATTTTATTATCTCTAATAAACAATTTATAGAATTAGGCGTTACTTTGCGGAGATCCATAATACAAAAGTAATAATAAAAATATTTTGCTATAATCCGCGATACAGTAAATAGAAAATATATAGTGGTAAATGTATAGTGGACTATGCGTTTTTTCATACCCGAGTCTATCTCCTGATGATGCTTCGGTTGCCGGGCGCAACGCTTGTTGAGTTTGTGATAGTGAACGTGTGTAGTGCTTATGTATTGTGGTAGCAGTGGTGGAGGTTTGTGCATGTGTTTTACGAATCCTGCATGTATCGAATGTGGAAAAGCAGATAGTCCAACATACATTTAGCATGATATATATTTTTCATAAACTTTATCGCGGATTTTAGTAAAATAATTTTGTTATTACTTTTTTATCTCTAATAACATTATAAATGGGAATGGACATCTGAGTAGCAGGTTTGATTTGACCCATTTCCCGGTGTCCAATTGAGCTAAAATTTTACATACTGGTTCAGTCCCGATAACGATGCATGTGTATGATAAGCATGACCTGATGCTACCAGGATTGACTCCAGACAAGGGAACTCCTGAACGCTCAACAGTAGGGACATAAAATTTTGTTTAAAGTTTTTTTAAAGAATTTTTAACTTGACTTGTTTTATAAACAAAATTGTATAATTAAAGCTTATATACCGATCT
This sequence comes from Morpho deidamia, assembly GCA_947086505.1. NCBI lineage: Eukaryota > Metazoa > Arthropoda > Insecta > Lepidoptera > Nymphalidae > Morpho > Morpho deidamia. The sequence continues at coordinate 1,374,158 of CAMTZC010000009.1, forward strand.
AATGGAGATGTGATAGCCTAGCGGTGAGACCGTGCGACTCTTTTGAGGGGAACACGAGTTCAAAACCGGGCAGACACCAATGAGTTTTTCTATTAAAACTCATGTGTCTAATTGGTAATTGCAATTTATCACACGCTTTTCGGTGAAGGAAAATATCGTGAGGAAACCTGCATATCTCTAGAGAATCCTGAAGATATGTGTAACCTACCAATCCGCATTGGAGCAGCGTGATAGGTCTTAGTTCCAACCCTTCTCCCCAAAAACGGAGAGAGGCCTATTCCCAGCAGTGGGATTGTAACAGGCCGCTACTTTACTACTTTACCGATCTAATATATGGGATACAGAATCCTTAATCCCTTGGGTAGTGGGAAAAAAACAATATAGTACCTAATTGAGGTTATTTTAATACTGAATTTGATGCATTATGTACAAAAGTATTCATATCCATCTCAACAGCTATATTTATTGCCTCATCAGGTAACGCGAGTGTAGTGTATGTGAATATGAATAGAAGTTTTGATGGAAGGTAGATTTATAATAAAGGAGGTTCTGTCGTCTCATGCCTGCACACCGCGCGTTATAGTAGTGGGGCGAGGGAAGAGAATTGCTCACTTTCACTACGACCACGGGTGAGGACGGACGCGCGTGCGGTGTGTGAAGCAGAGAGCCGATATAACGCTGTCGGGTGGAAGTACGAACAGTACATTGGCGACGAGTCTGTGAGTACTGTTGTAAATTTATTTCAATTGTGATACTATGAAAAAACTGTCACGTTTAGTAGTAGCTAAACGCGAAAAAAAAAGAAGATGACGGTAACAGTAAAATGGAAATATTATACTTGGAAATTAAATAATAAGTAACTTACATAACGGTGTAGAAAAATTTGAAATATTTTATATATATTCAGAGCAGGTTGAACGTGTTGTATTTATGTTAATGTCGTAGGGGTCAATTTTGTTATTGTTATTTGAACGCGGTAACGACAATCGCTGGGACATTTTTTATTGTAGTGTTTGTGTGCGGAGTGTTGTATAAGATATGCTCATAAAAATAATAAAATTGTTAAATTAGTTTCATAAACTATAAATAAGTGCATATACTTTTTATAATATTACTAGCTGACTAGGCAAGCGTTGTTTTGCCGTGTGAGTTGTTTCTGGGAGATTTCTAGTGTACATTATATATATACTAAGAGTGAGATTTGATTACTGAGAGTGCAAATTAAGTTTCATGAAAATCGGTTTTTATATATACGAAAATGTCACTTTAATTATATTCAGTGATATATCAGTCGTGTATAAAGTAATATGCACGTATATACATATATAAATACATAATTAATGTGTCGATACGATAATTATATATGATTAATAAATAATTGTAGAAATAGTGGATGATAGATTAATAGAAAATCTTGAGATGAATGATGCTTATCTCTAGATGAATTGTTTGATAAATTCGGGGAAGTTGGTCAGGAACGGATGATGCCGTTACTTGATGTAAAGTTAAATGATTGAAAAGTTGTTCAAGAACGGATGATGCCGTTACTTGATGTAAAGTTTGATGATTGAGTAGTTTGATAAATTCGGGGAAGTTGGTCAGGAACGGATGATGCCGTTACTTGATGTAAAGTTAAATGATTGAAAAAGTTGTTCAAGAACGGGTGATGCCGTTACTTGATATTAAGTTTGATGATTGAACAAGTTGTTCAATAACGGATGATGCCGTTACTTGATGTAAAGTTTGATGATTGAGGAAGTAAGTCAAGAACGGGTGATGCCGCTACTTGATATTAAGTTTGATGACTGAAGAAGTTGTTCAAGAACGGATAATACCGTTACTTGATGTAAAGTTTGGTGATTGAGGAAGTAAGTCAAGAATGGGTGATGCCGTTACTTGATATTAAGTTTGATGACTGAAGAAGTTGTTCAAGAACGGATGATGCCGTTACTTGACGTAAGGTCGTAATGCTCTTAATTTATGTGAAGTTTGATGATTAAATAAGCTGTTTAATAACGGATAATAAACGGATAATTATTAATAATGTTAATTTATGTGACGGTAGATTTAGATTTAGGTAGATTAATGTAAAGAAGTTGTTCAAGGACGGTTCACGAACGTTTCTTGATGGGAAGTTGGATGGAAGTTTGATGATGTAGGAAGCATGTCAAGGACGAATGACGACCGTCTCTTGATGGAAGTTGAATGGTGATTGAGGAAGCATGTCGAGAAAAATAACGATCGTTTCTTGAAATAACATAGTTTGCTGTCCCTGGTAAATTTGGCAAATCTTACAGTGGAAAAAGGCGGATGCGAAGGAAATTTTAATTTGTTATGTACGACATTGAATATGGAAAAGGAGTGGGGATATTTACTTAGAAGCTGCCACCACGCCTGCTCAAAAGAGAGTGCATATTTTGCATTGGGGTAGGTCGGAATAACAAGTATTTTACAATATTCCCGATACGCACTAAACTAACAATTCCGAAGCTGAAACTCTCATCTTCATGATTAGAATGATGTGTTGATGACTAAGAAATAAGATGAATACTTAATGAACCAGTATATTTGAATTAAATAGTAAAATATTTGAAAGACACGCATTTCGACAAGAGAAACAGGAAGAAAAGCAGAAATTTCAGAAATTCATTGTTCGGTCATGACAATAAGTTGTTAAATATTTAACTTCTAGACCAAATTGCTGAAAATGTAGCTCAGACAGTAGAAAAAATTATAAATTAAAATCAAATGAGATACCGACGATTGAAGACCTCATTAATGGCCGAAGCTTATTCATTGGAGGTTATAAACAAATGACTTTGTTTTTAGAGATAAAATAACCAGGATATGAGCCTATGCTCAGAAGAAGAAGAGACAACCGGAAATGTAAATCAGAAAATAATAAAAAGACATTTCAATTGTGGTAGTTGCAAAAAACTTAACATTTGATGAGAAATAACCATGATAAAATCTATGCGAAATGAAGAAAATCAGACACTTTAAACTGCAGTATAATCGCCTATAGAAAAGGATAGATGACACGGTGCAAGCACAGAAGACTCATTCCAATTCCCTTATAGGAAAAGATGAATACTATAATCAATTAAGTCCTTCAGAAAGATAACAGTGTAAAAGTAGATGGCCTTTTAGACTGGATCTCACTTACAGTGCCTATGTTAAAAGACAACTGTGGTATCCGATTTTGTGTTAATATGAGATGAGCAAATTCAACAATTCGAAACGAAAATCACTCTGCCTACGATAGAAGAATTAGACTAAGATTAGAAAGGTTGCTAAAATTCGAGATCCGTAACGACCTTTAAATCCACCACAGGACTTTATCAATAAAAACGAATGTTGTCTGGTAGAATCCTCTGAATTTGAGAAATTGAAGACGTGATCAATTTATTGAAGACATTCTTATGTTCAGAAAAGACCAAATAGAACATGACGCTAAACTGAAAAAGGTCATTGAAGTTTTACAGGTAATTAAGGTTGTGTTGAGAAAAGGAAAATGTATCTGAAGGTTCCTAGACCACAAACTTGCAAAACAGAAAATAAAATCATTAGAAAATATCTGAATACTGAATATCTATTCAAAAGCTGAAAGCCTCGATAAGCATCACAGATTTATTAACCTTCCTGGGATTAATAAATTAAGAGGGTAAATGAATTCCTGACTTAGCCATGAAAACAGATCCCTTCAAAGAAGTGATCTGTCAGAAAATTGGAATAGAAAATTGGACTTAGAAATCAAAGTTTTTAGCGGTAGAGCGATAGTAGATTTTACAATACAATTCCGCAATCTATATTAGACTTATCTACAGAAAAGTTTAAATTAATTGTATATGTTTACACGTAAGGCATATTACACAATTGAAGATTATTTGAATGATAAAAATCCTTTCAGCTTCAAACAAGACTGAAAATAATTAAAGTAAATTTAAATGTTTAAAAGATTGACTGCCGTGTTTCGTGCCGGTTTTTCTCGGTAAGAGCAACATTTCGAACAAGTGTAGCTTAATAAATCTAATTGATCCTTGACGATTCAAAAGTGCTTGTAAAAAAGCCTACTTGAATAAAGATTATTTAGACTTAATTTTATAAATTACAAATGAACTTGCTATTATGAAGGAAACTTTTTAAGAGAGACTAAAATAGTTATATCTAAGGGATTGTGAGACAGAGAATTATTGACAGCACATGAGGGCCATCCCGGTATTGTGGCCATGAATGAAAAGTTTGGCGGCTCGAGGATGTTACCCATAAAACTGATGACATGGGTATTCGTGATAACAGGGAACTAAAAGAAAAAGGAAACAGTACGCAAACGGGAGAAAAAAGCGAATAATAGAAATTTAGGATCAAGAGATAAGTGTTTATTTGGGATACAAATAAGGAAAATAAACTAGGTGCAATCTTTGAAGACATCGAATAGACAGCTAAACTACGATTGGGAGGTGACATAGAGATTGAAAGTGACGAAACTGGACAATAGTTGAGACGAAATATTTTACACGAAAAAAGGAAGAGGAAGAATGGAAGGTAATAAATGGCCAAGAGATGCAGGCAACGACAACAAGGAACAATAAGGAGGAATGAAGGACGAATGGAATGCAGGAGTGCCGGAAGATGTATGAGGCAACCGAAGTGTGGGAAAAAGGAGAATACAGATGAGTGAGGCATTTAGTGATATCTAATATTAAAATAGATGTGAAAGAAGCAATTAGAAAATGAGGTCCAGATAAATATAATACTTAGCTAAAAGAAGTATAAGTGAAAGGAATATATTTAGTTAGTGAGAAGCGAAGGAAGAATGGAGTTAGGAAAATGAGTGAACTACATAGTTGTAAGATTCGTGATTTTTAGACTTCAGAAACGAAGATGTGTTATGGTGATTGATCAATGATGTAATAAAATGTTTTAAATGATAACCACTGATCTACTGAAAATAAACTTATTTTAATTAAAATAAAGGAGAGATGTAGTGTATGTGAATATGAATAGAAGTTTTGATGGAAGGTAGATTTATAATAAAGGAGGTTCTGTCGTCTCATGCCTGCACACCGCGCGTTATAGTAGTGGGGCGAGGGAAGAGAATTGCTCACTTTCACTACGACCACGGGTGAGGACGGACGCGCGTGCGGTGTGTGAAGCAGAGAGCCGATATAACGCTGTCGGGTGGAAGTACGAACAGTACAGCGAGGGTTGACTTGTGTTTTGTGCAAACACCATTTTAATTATTCAACGAGGAAACACTTACTGCACACTTGGGATATTTCGCGTGGATGCGGCTTCTACAGATTACATAAGTTGGATTCATAAAAAATGTAAATAAATTTAACTACGAGTAGATAAAACTATAAATTAAAACGTGTTTGTTGTTTCTTGATTAAGATCAACTTACTTTTTACTTTCAACTTACAATTTACTTTTTAAATAGTGTTTAAACAAGTCCAAAAAAAGTTGCAGAATTTTATCATAAAAAACGTATATTTTAGGTATTAAACGTATACTCACAAACATTTAAGAAGTTTTTGAGAGTGTCATCTATTGTGGTGCTGGTTTGTTTATTAATCATATCACTGTTTAATAGTAGTGATAATAAATGTTTAAATTAAGAAATACGCTTACACGTGAAACTTATTACAAAATTGAATATTATTTGGGTGATCAAAATCAAATCGAAATCCTTTCAGCTTTATAAAGGACTTTGCGGTTTGATAATGTAAAATTAAAAATATTTAAAAGATTGACCGCCGAGTATCTTGCGGTTTCTTCTTCCCAGTAAGAGCAACATTCCGAACTACTTGTAACTTCGTTCATCATATAGATGATTGACGATTCAAAAGTGCTTGAAAGAGCTTAATTGTACAAAGATTATTTTGGTTTGACTTGATTTGAACAGTAACTAAAAATAAAAAACTAGAAATCACTTCATCTCATATCTGTTAAATTGAAAACAGACAGGACCTAAGGCATAGATCCAGCGTGTAATGCAAATAAGCTTTGAGATCTTCGAATAAGAAAACGAACAGAATTTAACGCAAGTAGGTACACTACATAATCCCAACATTACCTTACTGAAATAGTGCATTGGTTCAAAACGGAAATTGAAATTGTGAAACAAGCTGTTACATTTCCATTGAATTTAGTATTCAGCTAGTCGCTCGGTATGAACGATGAATGACATGATTTACAGAATCCAGCGTGTGAATCATCAATAAGCGTCGAGCTGCTAGAAATGTATGTTGGCAACTTATTTTGACACCAGTGACATTCTGCCAAGGGTTCTGACTTTGAAACAACGACTATGAACCAAAGAAATAATGAAAATGTAATTGTATTATGGATCTCCGCAAAGTAACGTCTAATTCTATAAAATATTTACTATGAATTCATATTAAAGTCAAAAACCAAAAATGCAAGTCTGTTATGGTAAATTAGAAAAGCAATTTAGAAATTTTATACAATCGCAGCTGATATACAGGATATATTTAGCTTTACGATTACTGCAGTTTAAAAAACTAGTAACGATAGGCTAATGCAGAAAGCCTACTGTGATGTAAAGGATTAGGATACTGTTAAGGATTACCGTGTTAAGAATGCGTGGATATAGCTACTATCTGACCTTGTACAAGACAACTATGACTAAATGTACTTAGTTATAAGAATTATAATTTGAAAAAAGCAGCTGCCAGCAAGCAGGCTCTTCTCGGTTGGAAAAGCTTTCCGAACTAGCAGTAGAATTGACGTTTCAAAACCACTTGTTTAAAAGTTAGTTGAAGAAAGAATATTTTTAATACTATTTACCATTAAATTATCATTTATTTAAGCTGTGGTAGCCCAGCGGTGAGACCATGCGACTCTTTCGACGGCGTCACGTGTCCTAACCCCTGGCAAGCACTTATAAGTTTTTCTATTGAAATTTATGTGTCTAATTGATAATTGCAATTTATCATACGCTTTTCGCTGAAAGAAACACTTGAGAAAACCTGTTTATCTCTGGAAAAATCCGGAGATATATTAAGCTGCCAAACCTCATTGGGGCTATGTGGTGCTCCTTAGCTCCAACCTTTGTCTCAGTAAAAAACAGAGGGAGGAGGCGTATGCCCAGGAGTCGGATACTAACAGACCGTTACTTTATCAAGTGTTGAGGTCGTAGAAAGTCACTGAACCTAAATAGATAATGTGGCGTAGAAATTCCTTTAGAAAATTTTGGCTTTTAAGTGATAAGTTAATTCAATAGACAGTAAAGAGTGAATACATTTATTAAGAAATACAAAGTCTTAAAAGATAAATAAGATATCAATTGATTTCAAATACGAAGAAACACTGGGTTCCTCAAAGCATCATAAAAAATTCAAATTCCCAAACAAATAAAATCAACAGTATATTCATCAACCTAAAGAAACGACCGAACGAAAGACTATAAGCCAAGACATAGAATTTGGTTAATAGCTTTGTTTTATGATGCAGTAATACTAAAAGGAGATTTCTCCGGAGATTTTAGTGCTCTATATCGTTTAATATTACGTTATTCTATTTGTTTATATTTATTTCATTACACTTTACCATTTATTAATTGAGGAACTATAATAGATTATATAGTTACACATTAAAATCATCAAACTTCTTAAGATGATCCTTATTTCGAATCATTACAATGAATTCCACAGAATCTTAAAGACCTTTAATTGTTGATTGAAAAGGCAAAGTTCTTTGTATACTTATAAAGGATCATTTGTTTTAAGCTACTTCTATCTGATAACATTACTAAAATTCAAATCAAATACCAAAATGATATAGTTTAATAACAATAACTTCTATATAAAACAAATTCTACAAATAAGCAATATAGTTTTTATATAGCCAGTATGATTACGATTAAGTAAAACAAAAAAAAATTAAAGCTTTAATTTTTTTTATTGCTTTATAAAGTATATTTTGGGGTTGTGACTCTAAACAATTACCGGTTAACTAACAAATCGTCAAATTATTTTGTAATAGTAGAAAATCCAATTATCGTTATCAGCAATATATTCAGTCTCCATGTTCACCGTTCACTTCCACAACCAGAATATCCCAGAGCTTCCCTAACCAACCGTCATTCCTTTACCATGTCTTCTTCCGTTAACCGCTATCATTCCACTCCACTTCCATCAGTGTTCAAAAATCGTTAACCTTACACAAAATGTATGTCACTTTATAAATGAACAATACAGACTAAAACTTTCTACAAAGACATCTGTATCCTACAATTGATTAGTGTCATAAAGTTTGTGCACGTAAGACATACTCGATTCAATTTAATCTTGCTTTGTCTTAATTCTATCCTCTTGGATATTAAAACTCGTTATCCGGTCTATTGTTTTACGTTATTTTTATACCCGATAAAGGATATTTTAGCCGTCTTGTCTTATACATAATCAATACAAAAATAAATCATTAAGGCACGAAAAATTTGTAACAATAGTAACATGTATTAGGTCTGCTCTTCACTATTGGTGGTGATCTTTAATGGTGTGATCACTCAGTAATATTGATGAACAAAGTAATAAATGAGGTTATTCTAATTCTAAATCCTGTCATCTCAAGTTCTCACCTTTAGCTAATGTAAAATCAGCAAACCTAAATTAAGAGCCGCTTATAGCAGTTGAGCGCTATAACTGTCAGCTAAAGCCATACTGTCCCATTGATACTTACGTACAGCCAAATACGGATTTAACGTCGACCGTGCCGCAATATCGCTCACTTACCGCCAAGTGAAGGGCTGCTTCAATATAAGTAGACAACTATTTCTAGGTGTCTTCTGATACAGTAAATGGGTATTCGTGACTCTGGTTTGATTTTTATTTCATTACCTTTCTCCTTCCCAATTGTAGCGCTCTTGACAGAACCGTCGTGGTCAAATAGTGATTTTGGTAGCAGCTGTTGTTATGTGTTGCATAATTTCACGCCATTTTTTCTGGTTTGGCCATTCGGGTACCCTCTTGCTCCGGATCGCTCACAGCAGATTTGATTTGGTCGGTCCATCGTACAGGCGACCTGCCACGTAGACATGCGCCCTCCACATTTCCCTGGACAACTAGACGTTCTATGGGCTATCCGGCCCGTCTTGAAATTCATTACCTATACACTAAGTTAATTGTTCAATCCAAAAACCAATAAGAGTGACTTACCATCTGTAATGTTTAACCAGCGCCCATAAAGAGTTCGCGGAAAGTATTTTATGAATAGTTAAAATCCATTTTTCCCGCGCGGCTTAAATACTTCCAGCCCATTATTCTCTGGCGGTAACTTGAGCCGTTAAATTTTTAATAGGCGTCCGAACACTGGAACTATTAATGCGAGCTCTTTCAGCGGTTTTTATTAGTTCCGCGTTTAATAATATTTCATGCTCCAGTTTTTATTCGATGAAAGATTGGCCTCTTGCACCTTCTATTAATTGGCATTACTTTACACTTTTTTGACCAAAAAAAGTGAGAAAAACACACACACACACACCATAGTCACAAACACGCACGCACGCGCGCACTCATACACATACGCATAAAACAAACACACGCCCTCACAGACTCACGCACACGCACACATTTTTCTATCCATATATTTTAACTTTGTAATTATAATATTCATCTGATTAGTTTCTTAAGGCTGTGGAGATGACAGTTTATACTATTGCAATGTGATTCAAATAAATATTGCATTGGTTTATGTCAATAAATCAATTTCAATATTCGTTATCGATATAATTATGATCATATTACCTAATAAAGATGTGTTAATGTGTTAAGTTTACACAGCTGATTGAGTCTTTAAGCTGGACCCATACGTCTTTCGTGAATAGACATTTATTGTTTCCGTCGGCATTTATCTCTCATTAGTTCAGATGCGTGAACTCTTCTCTTTTTACGGATTCTTATAAATTTCGTTTGTCAAGACCTAATTGAATCATATTTTTAATATTATGAGATACTAGCTATGCGTGCTAGCTTCGCCCGCGTAGATATCAGTGTTATATTGGCTCGAGTCTCGGCAGGAGTACTATACAAATTATGCCCATGTGGAATGGCCCCAAGAATGCTGGCAGCGTTTCCGCGTTGAATTGCCAAGCTGATCCTTTGTGCGAAAATGGAGCCAGCCGTCTTGTCACCTGAAGAGGCGATCAACTGAAATGTTAAAACGGATAAAAAACTTTTTGCACTTTGACTCCATGGCCCTAGGGTCTCAACTGCAAACGGCACAAATAACTCTCGATGAGAGATACATACTATCGCCGCTTGCCGGATTCGGTTATTTCCGCCGTAGCCCCAGGTCTTGACGCCGTTTAATTGATATGGGACGAGGCTAACGTATCAACGCATGTTGCGTCCCACATTTTTACTGATAACTACTACTAATAGTTACTAGGTAAAAAAAAGTAGCGGGTTGTTACAATCCCACTGCTGGGAATAGGCCTCCTCTCTCCGTTTCTGGAGAGAAGGGTTGGAGCTAAGACCAACCACGCTGCTCCAATGCGGATTGGTAGGATACACATATCTCCAGAATCCTCTAGAGATATGCAGGTTTCCTCACGATGTTTTCCTTTACCGAAAAGCGTGTGAGAAATTGCAATTATCAATAAGATACATGAGTTTTAATAGAAAAACTTATTGGTGGCTGCCCGACTCGTGTTCCCCTCGAAAGAGTCGCACAGTCTCACCGCTGCACACCATCACAGCTAATAGTTATCACGGTTACTAGGTAGCTTTTACTAATCATTCTCCAACATAATAAAAACAAACAAATCATAATTGCATGTTTGTATCCTTACCATTTCCTAGCTAACGTTTTTTAATACCGCTGATTCCACAAAAAGTTTCCGATGCTTTTATGGATTAAAAAACCGCTGGCCGACAAACAAACAACAATGAAAAGTTAAAACTGAAAGGCTTAATACAAGCTGCAAATTGCTTCCCGCTCGTTCGAGAAATGTCCAACTCAATCCTAATGGCAAATATTCCGAACAGGCTTATGCCGCAATTACCTTTGCGATCTGTTTTCCACAACTCGGTCGAGTGGGTACCGTAATATCAGCTGTTTAGCTTTGCCGTTACAGCAGTTTCAAATTACAGGAATGATAACCTATGCTTTTACAAAATTTCATGTTAACCGTCAAAGAGTTCCCTCGTCTGGAGCCAATCCTGGCAGTTAGGGCTTAAATCCACATCGATGCTTTAATATGGAATAGCAGGTTAATCATATTACAGGGAATTGCCAAAAAAATGGAGGTTACCGTACCTGATTTATTATATAAGTTTCAATAGAAAGACTACCATCCCGAGATTAGAAACTACTATCCACATAGCCATTCAGCTTAGATAGGAAATGTACAATAAATTTTGCGCTTTGCGATTTTGTCGTGGAGTCTATCTCCTGATGATGCTTCGGTTGCGGGGCGAAATGATTGTTGAGTTTGTGATAGTGAACGTGTGTAGTGCTTGTGTATTGTGGTGGAAGTGGTGGAGGTTTGTGCATATGTTTTACGAACCCTGCACGTATCGGGTATGAAAATACGAATAGTCCACTATACATTTAACACTATATATATTTTCTATTTATTGTATCGCGGATTATAGCAAAATAATTTTATTATTACTTTTGTATAATGGATCTCGCAAAGTAACGCCTAATTCTATAAATAATGTAAAAAGCAAATGTATTTTTAGAAGCAACCTTGGATTCAAAACTCCAATGGAGCACACACATAACTCTCACTTGGAAACTCAGTTCAGCGGCTTACGCTGTCCGAAAGATATGGCGGTTTACAGACGTTGAAACAGCAAAACTTGTTTATTTTGCTTACTCTCATAACATAATGTCTTACGGAATATTGTTATGGCGTAAATGCGCCGATATTGAAAAAAATTTTGTATTACAAAAATAAGCTAAAGATGTAAAAATACGAAACCTTTTATAAGAATCGCTTAATTACCCGACAGAATTGTAACCGCTAATTTCTACGACATAAATCATCATAATACCTTCGCCTGTCCTCAATTTGCTGCACAACTAAGGTTAGGGGCTTTTGTATTTCATCCCTAAAACATTAAGGATTATGGAGTGTCAATAAACGGATTCCCATTGTTCCTGAATCGCTTGAAATCAGATAACGGAAGCCTTTGTTAGATATAATATTTGACAGAGTATCAAAATGAGGGAATTAAGGCGACACCCAAAGATGATAATATAAGAAAACCGCGCTTCATTAATTATTTTGGCTGCTGTATCTATACTTATTATAAAACTAAGTCCCAAAAAGCTGTCGGTCTGTAATCGAATTACTTAAAATCTACTGAACGGATTTTCGAACAGTTTTCACGAAAAGATAGTGCAATACGTCCGGATGGTTTATGTATATATTGCTTATCGGTATTATGTAAATTGTGTTAAAGAGATCGCGCAGTTGTCAAAAAACTTGCTTGCTGAGAGCTTTAGTCACGTGCGCTGCGTAAACCAGCAGAGATACGCCAAAGTAATGTAGTAGAGAATTACAGATCTATAAAACTACTACAAAAAGGTCAGCGATAGCATGTCTCTATCTCTTATGGTTAACTCACAATAAATATTTTTGTGTATAAAATTTGAATTCTAGAAAAAAATTGTGACACGCTGATTTCCACGCCGGCAAAGCCGCTGGCACAGCTAGTTGTTTATATACGATTAATTTGTTATAAAAAAAATGGTGACCATATTAACAGACCCGTCGCGTAGTATCCAGCTGAGTAGAGTAGACCATACCGAGGTATTTCATACCGAGATGTCGTAAGGGGCGAGTAAGGTAAGTTAACGTCAGGAAGGCGGCCGGTCGTAAAATAACTAGCCAAATCATCTAAAAACATGCTTAAAACATGTTGTGCCGAACACACTTTGAGTGGAATAAAGGCAGGGGAATAATGGTGACCATATTAACAGACGGTTAAATATAACTGAATAAAAGGCCAGACCGTTCGAAATCTTCTGCAACCTTACAACCTCCCAGGATCTTCCTCAACACGCTATAAGCTTCGCATTTCACATCCACATTTGTCTGTCGGTCTGTGCTCGCTTGTCTCTCGAACTAAATCAGTCATTCATTAGAGTTAAACCTTATTTTCAAACTTATCTCATGCATGTTCCTTTCTTTCATCCTTTTCTTTTATTGCCCAACGACATTATAAAAAAAACTTTTTTAAAACGCATTCCATATACCTCCGAAATGAGGTCAACACAGATGAAGTAGCAGACTCCGCTAATTTTCAAAACAGTACGTAACACGTAGCCGGCTAATGATAATTTGTAATTGAGAACAAAATAGTCACGTGAAGCTAACCTTTCTGCAGACAGTCATTAAGCTTTTAGCGTAGGGTTGGCAAATACTTTAATATATCATTTTATTTATTTACTTTATTTATTCATTATTATTGCACTAAAAACAATGATTGATACATATAAAATAAAACCATGACAAACGTCTAAAAGCGCATAAGGCTATAGCGATCCCTTGCATGATAACCTAAAGTGTGAAGAGCAAGCTTTGAAAACGTGTATACTGCATAATAAACTAACTAGGTATAGTTAAGTACACACGAATATTACACAAATATTAAGAATTATGTTTGTAACATGTTATGCCGACCCCACTTAGAGCAGGATAAGGGCAGGAGGATGATGATATGTGTCTGTAACTTTTCCCAAGTGATAATTCAGTGTGTTGAAAAAGACAATCTATATCAAATGTCGATGCTTGCATACACATTTACTTAGATATGCATTAATACTGAAGAATAGAAACATTCTAGAAAATAACGTAATATTCTATTTGAAATTTGGAACATTAAGTTATAGTACCCGGCAATAAATAATGCACATCGAGGCTTAGAGTGAGAAAATCGGCTAGATTCTGCTTCATAGAGCATTCTCTGTCGCACAGACTGACGAACCCGTGCGAAATGTCACATACTAACTGTGTGACAGAGACAGCGCTCTACGAAACCGAAGTGGCCGGCTGTTTCGTTCTAAACATCGATGTGCATTATTTAATGCCGGGTACTATACTTTAGTGTGCCTCTGCTGGTTTTTTTACAACTGAGCGATTTCTTTAACACAATTTACATTACTGTAATATACTATTAACTTAAACATTTCGGAAGGATTGCATTACTTTTAAATAAAAAATGTACAATAATCCGTTCAGTAGATTTTGACAAAATCGATCACATACAAACAGACAGCTTATGGAACTATGTTTTATAATAAGTATAGATTCTATAAATAGAAGAAATCCCGTGAACTGACATCTAGCAGTTGACATATTGTGGTCATCATCATTCTCCTGCCCTTATCCGACTCTAAGTGGGGTCGGCTCAACATGTTACAAACATGTTGTCATACGATTTGGCTACGTAAATTACGACCGGCCGCCTGCCTGACGTCAACTTACCTTAGTCTCCTTTTACGACACTTCGGTAAGAAATGAGGGTGGTCTATTCTATGCAGCCGGATATCACACGGCACATACCTTAGTCGCCTCTTACGACACCTCGGTAAGAAAGGAGGGTGGTCTATTCTATGCCGGATACCACACGGCATAGTTGACATCATTTGGTTACAAGTTAAAATCTGGCTTAAAGTAAATTAATATTATTGGTGCCATCCCTGACTTAGCTTCGAACACGGGGTACATTAAATTAACAGACCTCTTACATCTTATATCAAAAGGTATATATGCCTTCCCCAAAAACTTCATCTTTGGGTATACTAGCACTTGTCAACAATCTCGCTTGATTATAAGACAAGCAGGCATTTTATTGATTTATTTATTTAACGGATAACGAACAATAGCCAAATTTTAAACATTTACTTAAAATTACATATTCTGAATTCATTTATAAATGTTCTATTAATTAAAGGTTATCTCGTCATTCGTTATAATAATTAAAGCTACAGTAAAATGTAATTTAATAATGTAATAATATATACAATGTCAATGTCTTAATTTCATGTCTTAATGTCAAGTCATATAGTAATAATTAACACAATCATTATTATTTTTAATTAATTATATTATAAATAACAAAAATATTATCTAATTTAGATTTAATTAGTTTTGCGATTATTATTTTTTATAACTTTAAAGCTATTGCATAGCTTCTATCGCGGGCCTTGAGCGTGGAGACCGAATCCAGAAATTCCGTAACAACAAAACCTTTTTTTTTACGGGGGGGAAATCTTAAAGATACCGGAACTCTCGAGGTTGAGCTCTGGTTATGTGGGATTTCTACCCACTAAAACCCCCTCGATGAACGCCTCCGCACTAACAGAGAGGCCCCGGGATCTCTGGCGAACTGCACCGGTGCCTCTCAAGTGCCGTGCACATCGTGCTCCTCAAAATATAGTGGAGCTTGTGTCTGTAACAAGCTCCATTATCCCTCGGGGTCAAAAGGTACAGCCACAGCCTCCACTGTGACCGATCGCGACCCCAGAGGTCCCATCAGTCGGGACTTGTTAATTATTATTAGGGCGGCCTACACGGCCCCTTCGTCTCCGCCTGTGAGAAGGATCAGCCTTTTCGCGATCGCGCTCAAAACCTAACACCTCCCACTCCGACCGGCACAGCGGTGATACTTTTTAGTAGCGATCTGGGTGTGATCTGTTAATGACTTTTTGAAATATAACGCTTGCCTCTTTAGTTTAGCAACCTGCCTTTGGGTGGCATTGGTTGTATTGGAAAACTACCGTTAAAACCGACATGTATTGAAAGATAATAAAAATATTTTGAACAATATTAATATCTCATTTATTTAATAAAAGAAAAAAAATTGTTTTTTTATCGGTCATCACGCTCAAAGTGTAACTTAGTTAATATCAAAGAAAAAAAACAAAGAAAAAAGAAAAAAAATACTGCATAAATAAAATAAATATATAATTGTAATTGCATAAGTTGATAATAAATGCTATGCAATGGCTTTACCGCGGCAGTCTCCGAGTGCCACACGTATTTTTTTTTAAATAATTGAGAAGAAAAAACTTTAGATTGGACCGTCATATTGTAGGTACCATATAGTTGTATAATAGGTACCTTGTTGCAATTCTTGCAAGTTATTTCCTCTATGTCTGCGTCCTCTCTCGCCTACGGCTCTAGTGTTACTGACGTGGTGCGCTTATCACAGTGTAAGGTTTCTTTTGTACACTATTATTACTGAATCTTTTAGTATTGAATTCCTTAAAGTTCAACGGCGGCCATAACTTCTCGGAGGGGAAAGTGAGTGGGTATGTAGGAAATATCGATAGCCCAAAAGTGACCCTACATCCATCAGCACATGACAGCCCTATTCCAGCTCCATTCAACAAAACAGGAACGTTCAATTAGCATCAATTAAAAACATCTGCCTGCGTTGCATAAGTACGCCACTGAGTCAATACCGACCCGCCTGTTTCATTGAACCCAACTATGTTTTTAATTGCTAAGAATTTTCGCATTCATACTGTCATACTTTTTCAATAAAAAAACCCACAGGGAATTATTTTGCACCACATTTTATTGCGGATTTGCGAAATACATATTTCTCTAGGTATGTGTATTGTTACATGCGAAAAGAGTTCGTAATGCATATGTCATAAAGTTCAAATTGGACGGGGGCAGTTTACGAACATGCAAAAAGGGTTCCTAAATGTTATGTCATAGAGTGCAAATTTGCTTAACGCTAATTCTGTGGAACATTCGAAGTGTATCAAAAGATGTTTATCGGTAAACATGTTTACGATTTTCTCAAGGCTATCGAATGTTCTCGAAATCGGTTTGTTCGATATATAAGCAGACGTATCATGCGCCTCGACATTCAGTTTGCGAATAGCTTTCAACAGCGAATAAACAAGTGAAAATAAAAGCGAATTATTAGTGACCTCGGCATTCTTATTGGACAAAGAACTGTATAGAGTCTGTAAGTATAAAGTTTGTAGTAAAAAGTTGAATAAAGTGTTTTTAACGAGTCACCGGGTATTTTCATCCAAATCCACGAACCCCTGTACGTAAGAGTATTTACAAACAATATAAATGGTAAGACCATGTGACTCGTGCCATATTACGCAGGTCTAGATCCTTAGTTTTTATAAAGACTTGTATAACGGATATTTATTGATCGAAAACACGCGCGTGTATCACTGATAAAAACTATCCCATGATACCTCATTTTTCTGACGTCATAGCTTTTAACCGCTTTCCGAAGACGTCGTGACTAGTTCTAATCATACAGCCAGCCCTCAACTACATGTCGCCCTAAGGCCGTGATCCAACCTAAAAAAAAGCATCCTCAGGACAACGTTTCCAACGCTTATAGAGTTTCTACGCACTACTCTCCGCATTTTACTCCCTTAACGATGCTTCGCACAAGGCTTAGAAACCATTAACTAACCGCATATTGTCAATTCGAAAAAAAGATTTTAACCGATTTGTACATTGTAAAATGTAATATGTACGACTTGTAAAAGTGAATAAATCAAGCTTTTGTAAAAACTTATGATGTCCCTACTGTTAACCGTTAAGGAGTTCCCTCGCCTGGAGCCAACTTTGGCAGCAGCATCAGTTTATGCTTATCATAAATATGGAATGTTATCAGGGCTGGACCAGTATGTAAAATTTTGGCTCAATCGAACACCGGGAAGTGGGTCAAATTTAACTTGCAAGATTCCACCTTCACATACAAACATACAAAGCAATTTAATTAATGTTTAGAGACCGGCTAGACTCACGTCTTATTTTATCGGTTGAGCCCGACTAGTTTCAAACCCATACGGGGCTCTTATTCATGACCTCTTTACACGGAGTTATCGCGGCGGGAGCTGCTGAGACGTGAGTATAGCCGGCCTCACAGGAGACACTCTTAGGACGACGGTCCCCGACGCTAGTAAAGATTCTGCGCTCTACTCTCTGCATTTCGCAACCTCGGCGATGGTTCTGCGTCCGCCCGTCCCGCTCGGTGATGCTGTAAAAGCCGTTAGGGCTAACAGCATACAGTCAGTTCGGAAAAAAATACCACTCATGATAGACATTCAAAAAAGGCAAGCTAAATAAAAAAAACGGCACGTCGCTGAATACCTTTTACTTGTCTCGTTGTCCACTAAATTAGGAAAAGAATCCAAACACCCGTATCCCTTAAACGGTGACAAGTAAGCACGGCGCCAGGTGCGGGACAGCGAGACATCTGTCCCGACTCACGGAGATAATATAATCTGGTCTACTTACGCAGATGTCACAATAGAAAAAAAACTAACGTAACGCCCACAGTGCGTATACCCACAACCTTATTGTTTAGATTATATTATCTCCGTGATACCTACTGCGTTGCCTTTGTGATTGGAATTTAACCCAATCATACATACATAATAAAATTTTGGTTTACCTTAAAAAGGTCAACGGGGACGGGGGCTAAACAAAAAATGATACAGACTTTCTATAATTTATTCAGTGCCTCCATTAAGGCCTAAGAAGATTCAAGTAGAAAATATTTTCCAACATCATTCTCCCTTATCCCACTCTAAGAGGGGTCGGCACAACATGTTACAAACATGTTGTCATATGATTTGCCTACGTATTTTACGACCGGCTGCCTGCCTGACGTCAACTTACCTTAGTCGCCTTTTACGACACCTCGGTAAGAAATGAGGGTGGTCTATTCTATGCAGCCGGATACCACACGGCACATACCTTAGTCGCCTCTTACGACACCTCGGTAAGAAAGGAGGGTGGTCTATTCTATGCAGCCGGATACCACACGGCTTTAGAAAATATTTACATATAGCACATAATATTTTTAATATAGTAATGCGTTTATGGTAGCAGAGTTGGTAAAATGGTAGAAACATTGGTACATGGTAAAACTAAAAAAAACCTTGAAAATACTCGCTTCTTTAAATATTAAAAGAAATAAATATATGGCACAATTACACACACGGTTGTCCTTCCTCAAAATAAGTAATTTAATATTTGTGTTAAGGGTGACAGACAACTCAATATATACATATACAACTTTAAATACAAATATACACCCAGACGCATATAACCAACAAGACGTTTATAGAAAATGTTGGCCCTTGGCGGGAATCGAACTCGCAACTCGCGGAAGTTGAATTCAGGTTCACTGCGCTGACGGAACAGTTAGAATTTATCACATGGTTTTCCTTTATTGCATTTTCCTTCAAGAAACCTTCATATCTCCAGAGAATTCTGGGGAAATGTGTAACCTACCAATTCGTATTTGAGCAGCGTGGTAGGTCTTAGTTCCAACCCTTCGCTCCAAAAACGGAGAAGAGGCATATGTCCAGCAGTAGAATAGCAACATCTATACTTATTATAAAACAAAGTCCCAAAAAACTGTCTGTCTGTATGTAATCGATTTTCTCAAAATCTACTGAACGGATTTTTTTACGGTTTTCACCAAAAGATAGTGAAATACCTCCGGATGGTTTAGGTATATAGTATATATCGGTATTATGAAAGTTGTGTTGAAAAGATCGAGCAGTTGTTAAAAAACTTCCTTGCTGGGAGCTTAAGTCGCGTGCGCTGCGTAAACCAGCAGAGATACGCAAAAGTAATGTACTAGAGAATTGTAGATCTATAAAAATACTACAAAAAAGTTCGTGATAGCATGTCTCTATTTCTTATGGTTAACTCACAATAGCTACTTTTATGTTTAAAATTTGAAATTAAAAAAAAATTGTGACATGCTAATCTCAAAATATATCTAAAAAAAAACAGTTCCAGATACTCTAGCAAATCCGTTATATTAAGGAAGTTTGAGGAAACTTATATTAATGAGCATATTAAACAGTTTTCAGGTGAACTGAAAATATAACGGCGACCATTGTTAAATGTTATTAAGCTTGAACTTACGGAAAGTTCAGAGCGCGGTCGCCCTAATAGTTCCATTCTTCGCTTATTAAAAAGTTTACGGCATCCATTACAGTACAATGGTCCGGGAATGTTCAAGCAGTAAAAATGGTTTTTAATTATTCATAAAATACTTACCTACATCCTGGAACGTGTTCCGAAGTTAGATTAGTTCTGACCTATCCACTTTGAAATGTAGTCTAGTTGAATTTGTAAGTGTACTGAATTTATTTTGGAATTGCCTATTGTTAGCCCTAACGGCTTAGATCGACTCACCGGAGAGACGGAGAGAGTGCAGGAAGCTTAACCAGAGAAAATTGGTACAAACGCGGCCTATTCCCACTCGTAACTTCCTGGGAGTATTGCCTTAAGGGTCTCCCCCTATCCGACGACGCTACACGATTTAGTGCCACTTGAATCAGCGGCTCCCTGGAACTTTTTTAGAGTCTGTCTTTCCACACAGTGGGGGTTCTGTCTACACTAGGTACAGTGTCGCCTCTCTAGCCCCTTGACATCACAACATGCATCAGTTGATCGAACTATGTGCCTCACCCATTGCCACTTCAGCTTCACAACCTGTTATATCCGTCACATTGGTTCTTCTACGGATCTCCTCATTTCTGATTTAATCCATCAAAGATACTCCAAGCATAGCTCTTTCCATCTTTGAGCCTTCTTATGGGCCTTAAAATGATACTAACAGTTATTTTTTCTTTAAGTAATCAAATAAAAATTGACAACCGATCCGGTCAGTTTTATTTCCGTGATCCATCATTAATAAAATTTTCTTGTCTCCTGTAAGAACGAACCTAGTCTTAAGCGGGGGATTTTAGGAGGCCTGAATTATAATTTGACTTTGAGAAGTCTGAATTAGGACGGCCGCGGCTGAACCTCGGCTGCTCGATACAAGCAAACGGGGGAACTCGTCATCGCCGGGGAAGATGCTGTGACGTCGTGGTCGTTTAGAACACTCTTGACGTGAAGCCTCTTAAAGATGCCTCGGTTTCGGAAAGAAAAGATTGTAGAGATTTTGGTGGTGTTGAGAGTTGTGTGTATTGCTTGTGTGCATTACTCGCTATTTAAGTTCATCGATCACCAACAATTCACTTATGCAGTCTTATATTTTGTACCCTCATTACGAATCGAACTTGCTATTGATAAACAAAATACACTGTCATGATAAATTAACACTATAGCTACAGCGGCTGTATGTAAAGTTAAAAGAACAACTTATACCTAACCAGTTTTTTTTTATTAATCTTGCTTAGTTAACAATGCTAATTGAATTCTCTCCAGCTGCCGAGTACATTAAGGGTAAACTCCCACAGGAAACTTAAAATATTACTTTAATGAAAATAAAAAGGGATTATTTTTAATTAGAAACGAAAGTGAGCTTGTGGATTTTCAAAGAAATTTCAAGAAGTCGTCGAGTGTATCGACGGGCCCACATCTGGCAAGTACCTAGGTACACGTACACATTCATATAAGCAAAAATAGACTTGGTGTCGCAGTCAGTAAGTCTATACTAATAGTATAAAGAGGAAATATTTGTATGTTTGTGTGTACCTATGTTTGTAATGTTTTCACGCAAAAACTACTGGTACGGTCTCTTGTCGGTCAAAGGATTAAAATCAACTATTCACGTTAATGCATTGTTTTGGTTATATCTTTATCTGGAAAACATGTGTTCACTCATCATCTCTATTCATTTAAAAGTTCATCTTATCTTATCAAATCAATTCAATTCAAGAAAGCTTTTTGCAAGCCCTTTTGGATCGCCAAGGATCAGTTAGATTTAATGAAGCTACAACGTGAAAGCTTAGCAGTGAGACCGTGCGACTCTTTCGAGGGGGTCACGGGTTCGGAACCCCGGAAAGGCACCATTTTTTCTGTTTAAACTTATGTGTCTGATTGATAACCGCAAAGTAATGACTACTTCTTATAAATTACGTATATGTATATTATACGTAATTTCATATTTATTTATTTTACTTATATGTAAAGATAAACAAATCGATGCAATTTTTGGGTATGGAAATAGTAGTAGAATTAAAGAGGCTGGTGAATGACAGCTGTGACTTGAATAATTAATGTTGTTCATTGATAAAAGCTATTTACATTCTGGTTTGCGTATTACTAATAACTTGAAAAATAAGTCAAAAATAATTCTCAAAGTTATACTTACCTCAAGGCTACACCAAAGTAATAAAACCTCACCAGCTGTGTCGACGTACATACTGTAACTCTAGTCGCTATTACATATTCATTAGACGAAAACATCACCGATCGCGAGCAAGCGAGATATTCGTTAATAAATCGTACTTGGATTAACATATCGCTTGTGGGCTACAATAGTGGCACAACTCAGAAAACACGTGTTTTGGAAGAATACGTGTCAATCTTAAAATACACTCATTTTAGCAGGAATGCGGAGGACTCATAAGTCAATATTACGACGTTCGTTTAAGCAAAGTAAAGCATTTATCATGCATTTTCCAAACTAAAGCATTAATTATGCATTTTCCTTAGCAGTTTAAAAACACTATTTAAAATAGGCTAATACAGAAAGCCTACTATACTATTGAGGATTACTTAGAGGATGAGAATGCGTCGATATAGAAACTCTTCGACCATGTACAAGATATCAATAACTATATGTAACTAGTAATAAGAATAATTCTTTGAAAAGAGCAAACGTCGAGTTTCTTGCTAGTTCATCTCGGTAGGAATAGCTTTCCGAACCATCAGTAGATGTTGACGATTCAAAAGCACTTGTTTACAAGTTTACTTGAATAAAGAATATTTTGAATTTGAATGATAACTTTATACCCATTTATCTCAAAACATGAATTTTGTGAGTCCTGCTAATATTGCATTTCATGAGCGATATATTAACCCCTCAAACGTCTAGTGAGCTCCATGTGCACAAATTCAATTTTGAAAAATCTAAATGTTTTCGTAATAAATGTAAGTTATTTTTACTAAGATTCATTGTACTCAAATTGGAATTGGAATTGGAATTTTATGACAAAGAAAATGGTATACAAATAAGTATAACTATTATAGTATAGCAAATAACATGATCTAAAAATGAAGGTCAAAACTTCATCAATCAATGTAGCTTCTTGTCGGTCAAAGGATTAAAATCAACTATTCACGTTATTGCAGTGTTTTGGTTATATCTTTATCTGGAAATCATGGGTTAACACATCATCTCTATTCATTTCAAAGTTCATCTTATCTTATATTATCAAATCAATTCGAGGAAGCTTTTTGCAAGCACTTTTGGATCGCCAAGGATCAATTAGATTGAATGAAGCTACAACATGCGTCTACGTTATAGCTTAGCGGTGAGACCGTGCGACTCTTTCAAGGGGGTCACGGGTTCGAACAAAGGAAAAGCAATCATTTCTTCTGTTTAAACTTATGTGTCTGATAATTGCAATTTATCACATGCATTCCGGTGAAAGAAAAGATCGTGAGTAAACCTGCATATCTCTAGAGAATTCTGGGGATATGTGTAACCCATTGGAGAAGAGTGATAGGTCTTATCTCCATTCCTTTTCTCCAAATAAACGCTCAAACAACAAAATCCAAACAAACGCTAAAAATACGGAGGCCTATTCCCAGCAGTGGGATAGCAACAGGCCATTAATTTACAACTGGTTCGGAATGTTTTAATGTACCTTCATCAAGGTTCATCCCCAGGTCCGTCCCAGGTTTGACTGTAAGTGCAATATATAATTTCAAAATTGTTCTTTTTAATCTGGTCCCGCGGGAAGCTGCTTATAAGTTATCTTATATTACACTAGCTGTGCCAGCGGCTTCGCCCGCGTGAAACCAGCGTGTAACCATTTTTTTCTAGAATTCTAATTTTAAACAAAGTAATTATTGTGAGTTAACCATAAGAGATAGAGACATGCTATCGCGGACTTTTTTGTAGTATTTTTATAGATCTACAATTCTCTAGTACATTACTTTAGTGTATCTCTGCTGGTTTACGGGACGCACGCGACTAAAGCTCCCAGCAAGCAATTTCGCGATCTCTTCAACACAATTTACACAATACCAATATGTACTATTTACCTAAACAATCCGGAACTATTGCACAATACAGCTTTTTGGGACTTTTTATATAATAAGTATAGATAATCATGTAGAGGTCACAAAAACCTCTTTTCTCGCATGTTGCGAAGAATTATAATATCTTTGGCAGATATGCCGTTTTCTTCTACCCATGTTATGCAGGTATTGAAACAAATCAATGCTTCATCTCGTTTAACTCTTTCAGTTCTGGTAGTAGTTGGTGGTACCAAGGTGCGTATTGGACGTGCAAGGTATTGGACGTGTCGATTTATCGAAGTGCCGGATAAGTTAGATGTATTAAGTTACTGGACAGTTCAGAAGTCAAATAATAGTATTCAAAAGCCAATGTAATGTGATATTTTTACCCATTTAATACATACGTTTTTTGGTGTTCAAGACATGTCTGAATTACCTGCAAACAAAAAATATATAGATTAAAAATAGCAAGCTGTAATATTTAGCATGTAGTTATATCGACAAATGTCTTCCACCAATGGTCATACATTGTTAAAAGGAGAACAAGAAAAAGCAAATAAATTCATCACAATACGGATTATAAATCACCTAACTGTCCGTCCACGCGTTGCTATGGTTCAGTCTCCTCAGGTTTCGAATTTCCCTCGAAACAGAACTCAACAGTTTTAAAACATGCTCCGATCGCCACTCAACTTTACGGAATCATCCGCCGTCCTGATGGCCGGACCACGGTTGAAAGCGACGTTTAGTGGAGGACTACAGAACCGATTCATGCGGACAGCCACTGGTTGTCCGTGGTTCTACCGGAACGTTGACCTCCATAGAGACCTCGATCTCCCTACCATTACTCACTTCTTTAAACGTTTTTCGAAATCTTGCTTCGAGAAATCTGAGGTACACCCGAACCTATTATTTCAGTTGCTTCTACCTACATCCCAGTTAGGTCCGACCATCGAAAATATAGGCGTCCAAAAAGCGTCCTGTATGACCCCGACGATCAAATAACGATCGCTAACGCAGAAACACGTAATACACACACACAGCGTCTTTGCCGGCGAAGACGAGGTCCCAGTTTTCTGATGACGGTCGGTCGTGGCTTCTCGCCACCCTTCCGACGCCGCAATGACTAATTTAAGTCATATCATCAACCCTCCGCTACACGTCGCTCTAAGCCGTGATCCGGCCTCACAGGAGGCACCCTTAGGACGACGTTCCCCGACTTAAGTAGAACTTCTGTGCTCTACTCTCTGCATTTCGCAACCTCGACGACGCTTCTGCGCTCGCCCGTCCCGCCCGGTGACGCTGTAAAAGCCATTAGGGCTAACAGCATACAGTCAGTTCGAAAAAAGAAATGGAGGGCTGGTGATATGACTGTGACTAGTCAACACGCTATGAAGCTCTACTAGCAATGGGGAACGTATTTCTAAGGGTGCCTTCTTTGAGACAGGATCACGGCTTAGGGCAACGTGTTGTGGAGATTTTGTGGGATGACTGTGAGTAATCATTATGCCTTCTAAAGTGCGTTTAGCAACGATCGACTGACGGCAGAACACTGGGACCTCGTTTTCGCTGGCGAAGACGCTGTGTGTGTGGATAATGTGTGTCTCTGAGTATGTACGATAGTTTTGCGATTTGGTCAACGTTATACGGGAAATCAATCTTCAGTGACTACCTGCGTACCAACCACCCAATAGATGTATTATTTTAAAAAATCTGAATTATTTATAGAATTATAACTTTTATCTACTCTGATACTATAATACAAAGATTATAAAACTGAAAACAAAATTCTTATGACATAATTACGTACAAAACAAAAACTAAAAAATTAAAAAGTTTCATTACGATACAGGTCTTGTATGGACACCTGTATCATAATGTAACTTTTTAATCATAACGATACACCTATACAACTTCCAGCTGGACCAAGGAGGTTGAACCTCTACCTTAAAAAAAAAGGTTTCAATTAATGAGTCCGCGGCTACGCAACACGCATGCGCAATCGATGTTTGCGCCTTGGCGCCAATATATGATATTTAAATAATCTTTTCAATATTTAAACGAAGTTTAGTTTTGTTTTTTAAAAAAAATAGTTTTTGTGTAAAAACATGTCTGAGAGCGGGGATAGTGGTAATTGTACCACCAGATATTCTGAAAGCTGCGTCAAACATGACCGTGAGCATGTTGCCGACGAAATCTAGGAGCAACTATATTAAATGTTACCACGAGTTCATGGAATGGAAATGGAATGGTAGGTTTACGTATTATAGTATGAGAGTAGATAAAGTAGTGTATGATACTGTACATAACTTGGTCTTATAACACTCGTGTGACACTATAAAAAAACTCGCCTGCGGCTCGTTTTTTAAACCACACTCGTGTTATAAGAACCCTTAATATGCAACAGTATCATAAACTACTATTTTTTGCAGAGATCCATAATGCAAAAGGTATAGTTAAATTATTATGCTATTATCAGCGATAAAGTAGATAGAGGATAAATGTATTGGTCCCGCAACCCAAGCATCATCTGAAGATGATGAAATGCCACGATAAAATCGCAAAGCGACGCATCGCCCAAACAATCATAGTTATATACTAATTTTTTTAACCCCCATCATTTATTAAATCACCACATATTAAGAACATGTCTAGCCAGAGATAGAAATAAATTAAACCAATCGAAGTAGACAACAGGCACGAACTTGCCAGCGTCAGTTTTAGAACAAAATAGATACGAAATAGTAGTTTATAGCCAACGGGCTATCAGACTTCGCACAATGCTTGACTAGAGTACACTTCGGAGCAAAACCCACCTTAAATCACCTGTGTAAAACCCAAAACCACACCAACCAATCACACAACCAGTTCCAATGGATTTGAGACTTTAAATATATCCGAAATAAGGTATATTTTCGTTCGTGTATCAGAATAACTTGAGCTGTTTTAGACGGATGCCATCGAAAACCGGTGCGACCGCTGTCTGGCCTGTAGATGCAGTCGTTCTGCATAGCAAAAAATAACCACTAAACGGTATTAACTTATCGCCGGTATACGGTTCCGACTTTTGTATTGCGAATCTCGTAATAATAAAAAACAAGTTGCCACTTCAATGTTAATTCACAGCTTATTTTAGAAATTAAATTTTTGTGCATATAAAAATTAAATACAATAAACAGTTATAAAAAGATCGGCGATGTAACAGAACTAACTACTTTGCTATAATCCGCATGGGTTAAGTGAATGCATGCAAAGCCAATGTGTATGAAGCAGGCAAAATCTACGCACCTTATACATGCAGGACCAGCCACCACATGCACCCCAAGGCGCAATTCACCAGCAACAACGCACACAAAAGCAGCACACACACCCACCACCACAATCTCGAACTGATTGCAGTACGATTTTTGTCGTGGAGCCTATCCTCCTGATGATGCTTCGGTTTCGGGGCGAAACGATCGTCGAGATTGTGGTGGTGGGTGTGTGTGCTGATTTTGTGTGCGTTGTTGCTGGTGAATTGCGCCTTGGGGTGCATGTGGTGGCTGGTCCTGCATGTATAAGGTGCGTAGATTTTGCCTGCTTCATACACATTGGCTTTGCATGCATTCACTTAACCCGTGCGGATTATAGCAAAGTAGTTAGTTCTGTTATATTGCTTGTAATATGGAATTCCGCAAAGTAACGCCTGCTTCTATAAATCATTCTATAAATCGGCGATGTATATAATAGACAAAGTAGGAACCGACATAAGCTTGCGGCTCCTGCTTTGCGCCTTGCAAAAGTACGTAAATCGTTTGTGGGTTTGGGTATAAGATTCTATAATGAAATTCGGTAATCATTTTATCTTTGCCATTACAGGCTAATATAGAAAACCTACTATACTGTTAAGGATTACTTAGAAGATAAGGATGCGTGGTTATAGCTACTTTTCAACTAAAAACTACTACTAAATGTAATTAGTAATAAGAATTGTAATTTTAAAAGAGCAACCGCCGAGTTTCTTGCTGGTTCTTCTCGGTAGGAACAGCTTTCTGAACCAGCGGTAGATGTTGACGATTCAAAAGCACTGGTTTACAAGTTTACTTCAATAAATAATATTTTGAATTTGAATTAATTATTTATTATAAAAATATTGCCTAATTTATATAAGTAGAAGACGTTACTTTGCGGAATTCCATAGTACGATGCTTGTATATTGTGGTGGCAGTGGTGGAGGTTTGTGCATGTGTTTTTACGAATCCTGCATGTATCGGGTATGAAAAAACGGATAGTCCACTATACATTTAGCACTATATATATTTTCTATTTACTGTATCGCGGACTATAGCAAAATAATTTTATTATTACTTTGTATAAAGACTTCCTTCGAATCATTTTAAATATTAAAATTAGTGTCAATTATTCAATTAGGTCACTTTAACTAACAGAGCTATTTTAACCCTTAAGTTAACCCGAGCATAGTAGCGAGTATCACTTGCATTTATATAATTATTGTATATACACCCATACCATCATTCACTGTCAAAGGAGCTCTACGTCTTAAATATTTATGGGATCTCGACAAAAACCAGCATACACGGACCTCTTCGTTAGACTTCCAGCATTTTAATTAACAAGTACTTAAGTACAAACGGACACCCGTACCGAGGGTGACAATTATTTCTAAGTCACGTACAACCTTTAATTGGAATTAAATTAATGGAAATGTTCGTCAATTCATCTGCAAAACTCGAGAAGTTGTTTGGTATTGAAACAGAAGAGAAAACAAACAGAAAAAACTGTTTCTTTATAAATTAGTAAATGGGATCATTGATTGCCCACAGTTGCTATCTCGTATACAGATTATAGCACCATCATGGTAAACGTAATTCTGGTGGCCAACATCTGGGTTATAAAGACGTATTGAAACGTCATCTGAACGACTGTAACATTCCATCAGAAAATTGGGAATAGCTCGCGTGTAACAGAGAGCAGTGGCGCAAGCATGTCAGAGGTCTTGACAGCTCAAGACCTTTGAAAGAAGTTGTCTACAAAATCTGGACGCAAAACGCCGTCTTAAAAAGAATCACCTATATTATATAAATTACCACATATAAAGAAAGCAATTTATTTCCGTGGACTATACCATAATTTCTTAATGTACTGAGAAAACGCTGATAAAATTAATTATCTCACATAGACCTTCCCTTTCACGCTTATGTAGTAATGGTTTCACATAAGGTACCGTAGACGATAGTAAATCAAAGGGCCCCATAGAGATACCAGCAATAAATTTTCCTAACCGCAATCACACAGAAAGACTAACTTCCGTCCAAGTTTCATATCACATTTCTCCTACATCGTTGTTTGAAACAATAATTATAATGACTTAAAAGCTTTGTATGATATAACGAATTGGCAAAGTTTGCAAGACACATCTATAGACTTTCGATTACTTCACTTAAATTAAAAATAAGGTATGATACAACTGAATGAAGAAAATTAAATTTCCATTAACTACATCTTCATCTGGGCCCATAAATCGAACATTTTCTTGACTGCGACAAATGGTTGTATGGTAATGCTATCAAAATCAATAGGGCCTTTTGTCCACTTCATTATTAAAGACATTGAATGAAAAAAATGAAATATAAGATTTATATTTTTAAATATAGAAACCGCTGAGTTTCTTGCTGGCTCTTCTCGGTAGGAACAGCTTTCCGAACCAGCCGTAGAGTTGATGATTCAAAAGCCTTGTTTACAAGTTTACTTGAATAAAGAATATTTTGAATTTGACTTTGAATATGAATGGAAAAAGAAATTGAGGGAAACATCAATCGACAGTTCTATTGAGAAAAGCTTCTAATATGCAAGAACTAAATGCCGGAATAATATGCCGCCACCACTTCGTAGCCTTAAATAATACTAAGCTTTTCTTACAATATATATGTACGACAAAGTAAGAAAGAAATAAATAAATTTCACTATTCAAGTGCAAGTTTGCTTTATAATATTACTAGCTGTGCCAGCGGCTTCGCCCGCGCGGAAATCTGCATGTCACTAATTATTTCTAGAATTCAAATTTTAAACATAACAGTAGTTATTGTGAGTTAACCATGGGAGATTGAGACATGCTATTCCGGACTTTTTTGTAGTTTTTTTATAGATCTACAATTCTCTAGTACATTTTTTTAGTGTAACTCTGCTGGTTTACGCAGCGCACGCGACTAAAGCTCACAGTAAGCATCTTTTTTCACAGCTGCGCGAACTCTTCAACACAATTTACATAATACCGATATGTACTACTTACCTAAACCACCCGGAACTATGGCACAATGTTTTGGTGAAAACCGTACAAAGATCCGTTCAGTAGATTTTGATAAAATCGATTACATACAGACAGACAGCTTTGTGGGACTTTGTCTTATAATAAGTATAGATTGCACTGGGCTTAATAAATAATTCAATAATATTTTTCTGATTTCAAATGTTTTCCTTATTTCAAAGAAACCTCTGCGATATTTATAATTTCGATATGTTTTGATAAGCTTACCTTGAGTGGTGTGTACTGTCTTTGTGAATTTCTGATGCAGTAATGTAGAGTACAGGTACTGAGATACTTGAGGTTATTTGAACACTGATATTGACACGAACGTATTGCAAGTACAGCTCGCAAAAATAAACCTTTGCCCGGCGCGTCGTTAACAAAGTTTCATTACTGATCTCGGTCTTTGTATTTGATAAGCTTCAGCCGTAAAATTTGCGTATCTAAAAACGGAGTTAACGTTGCCAGATTTTTGACACTGCCTTTTGTCATTTTAAATCGTGAATAACACAAGTCCTGTGACATGCTGTTACACAATAATAGAAGATACGGCCGAAACAAAATGTATGTAACGAGTGTAAAAGGAGTTATTTCTGTTGGCAACGATACAAAAGTAACGCGGAGCCAATTTCTTGATACGTTTTTATCTGCGGCGAAACCAAAAAAATATATAGCATTTATAAATAAATAGAGAGACAACATTTAAGAATTATTGCTCGATAGTACATTAAACATATTCTGGAATAATCTTTGTACAACTATCACTACTTTACTCTCGACTTAAGTTAGTAGCGGCCTGTTACAATCCCACTGCTGGGAATAGGCTTTCTCTCTCCGTTTCTGGAGAGAAGGGTTGGGGCTAAGACCTACCACGCTGCTCCAATGCGGATTGGTAGGTTACACATATCTCCAGAATTCTCTAGAGATATGCAGGTTTCCTTACAATGTTTTCCTTCACCGAAAAGCGTGTGATAAATTGCAATTATCAATTAGACACGTGAGTTTTAATAGAAAAACTCATTGGTGCATGCCAGGGTTTGAACTCGTGTTCCCCTCGAAAGTGTCGCACGGTCTCACCGCTGTGCTATCACAGCTCTCGACTAAGTTAGTTGTATAAATTTATAGTTAATTGTAATTAGGTTATCATATCAAATACATGCCGTATTTGCAAATACTAAAGTCCCTTATAAAATAAGGATATTAAAAAATTTATAGAATTAGGCGTTACTTTGCGGAGATCCATAATACAAAAGTAATAATAAAATTATTTTGCTATAATCCGCGATACAGTAAATAGAAAATATATATAGTGTTTAATGTATAGTGGATTATCAGTATTTTCATACCCGATACGTGCAGGATTCGTAAAAGCACATGCACAAACCTCCACCACTTCCACCAAAATACACAAGCACTACACAGTTTCACTATCACAAACTCAACAATCGTTTCGCCCCGCAACCGAGGCATCATCAGGAGATAGACTCCACGACAAAATCGCAAAGCGATTTTTTCGATTTTGCGATTTTCTTTGCGATTTTGTCGTGGAGTCTATCTCCTGATGATGCCTCGGTTGCGGGGCGAAACGATTGTTGAGTTTGTGATAGTGAAACTGTGTAGTGCTTGTGTATTTTGGTGGAAGTGGTGGAGGTTTGTGCATGTGCTTTTACGAATCCTGCACGTATCGGGTATGAAAATACTGATAATCCACTATACATTAAACACTATATATATTTTCTATTTACTGTATCGCGGATTATAGCAAAATAATTTTATTATTACTTTTGATATTAAAAAACTCGACGCCAATATCAGGATAACTCTCGAGCATGATTTCGTGATTGTGTTGGTAGATTTTGCGAAACTAGTTTAGCGCAATATCGATATTTATCGTATTATTAACTCATGCATGAAGCAAAAGTTATAATAAAATTATTTTGCTATATATCCTTGATACATCCAATCTTTGCCAAGTAACACCCAATTCTATAAACCTATGCTGAATATGTAAATATATATTCAGCATTCTCACATTTGTTTTTAAATATGAGAATTTAAAGAATCCCATTTTGATATGTCCTTTCAAAGTTGATCTCTTGGACTATATTTTTTCTAGTTTAGTCTTAATATTTATTATACGTTGCAGTATATTACGCTTTACTCATTGGGTCCAAGCCGTTGTTTGTAATGATATTGGTCTAACAACTAACTCTGTGTCTGTGCAAATAATAGCTCGATGACGATATTAACCGCCTTTTATATATATATTTGTAGGATCCAAAGTAGGATTTTAAAAGAAGAAAATAAATTAATTAGTCAACACATTTATTGATTTAAAACAAAAAGTTTTTTAAAAAGGTAATTACAAAAAGCAGGATGACTCACGTGAACAGATCGACTAACAGAGCTTCCGCAGGCGAAAACCGATCGTGAAAGAGAGAAAGTCTAATTTATGGAATTAGGCGTCACTTAGCGGAGATCCATAATACAAAAGTAATAATAAAATTATTTAGCTATAATCCGCGATACAGTAAATAGAGAATATATATAGTGGACTATCCGTATTTTCATACCCGATACGTGCAAGATTCGTAAAAACACATGCACAAACTTTCTTACCGAGGGGTCGTAAAATACGACCAAGTTGATGTCAGGCAGGCGGCCGGTCGTAAAATACGTAGCCGAATCATGAGACAACATGTTTATAACATGTTGTCCACTTAGAGTGGGATAAGGGCAGGAGATAATGTAAAAATTTTTGCCTATCCATTAATTACTTTGAAATTTTGCACACACAAATATGTGTAAGCCCATTTATATGTATTAAAACTTTAAATCGCCGAGGATTTACATAGCGCTAGTAGAGCCTCGTGGTTTTACCAAGTAGACCTTTTATATCTATTCCTCAATCTAAACTACAAGCCATTTCAAATCGATTCTTTATTGTGTACCCTCATTAAAATTGTTGTAACATAAATTAAGAAAAAAACACAAAATAACGAAAGGAAAGTCGCGAAACAATGGCAAAACACGTCTAACAAATATCTCGGGGGCCGTAAGTCGAATTCTTTAGTATTCTGTCCTCGTCCCCAAAGGACAAAAACAGTAAACTATGAATATATATTAACATAATAATGTTTAGACTTTCTTCTTTTGGTATTTTTTGGGTCTCGTGATTTAACATTCGATAATAAAAGTCATTTTGTTTAATCATATACGCGACCTCGTTCGTTATTTTGTTCCTGAAGAAAAACGGGACTTTCATATGCTTCATGTTTGTAGTGTTCCAGAAACAATAACAGAACTATTTTGCTATAATCCGCGCGGGTTAAGCGAATGCATGCAAATATTCTAATTTAGATTATCTTCTCTAGTACTTTTGTTATTCGTATAATGGAATATCTTGTTAAATAAGGTTTAATTGTATAAAAGTATTTATTGAGATTCAGAATTAGTGCTGGCATATAAGAAAAATAAGATATTGTCAGATGGTGTAAATTCGATATATTTTAAAAGAGAATGGCAAATTGTAAAGAGGAACAAGTTGTTGAGGAATAAAAACGAATTAACAAGGAATGGGTATTATTTTACCACAAAGCTAATGTGTATGAAGTAGGCAATATTCACGTACCTTACACATGCAGGACAAGTCACCACATGCATCGCAAGACGCCTTCACCAGCAACAATGCACACAAGCAATACACACAACCACCGCCAAAATCTCGTCGATCGTTTCGCCCCGAAACCGAAGCATCATCAGGTCAGGACTCATTCTATAAATAATTTGTGGTGTTCATTTTATTGTATTAATATAGACTAATGTTGTATAAATATAGCACAGGTTCAAACACGCACTGACAAGTAACAACATGTCACTACACGTCCACTCTCACCAAAGGTTTTCGTGTTACTGACGTGTGTGCATTTGGGACAGTGTAATGTTTCCTTTGTACATTAGTGTTAGTTAGTGTGAGTATATTCATGTATGTGTCTTGTATATAAATATACAAGGTGAGACACACACATCTCAATCTAGTTACACTACAATGTTAACTCGGTATATAAGCTACAATTGTACCAAATTTTATCTGTATTCCTCCTGCTCTATAGCCGTGAAGGCGAAACAAACAGACAGATCGCGTTTATAATAGTAACTAACCTTGCCAACGGATTCGCCCGCGTGGAAATCAGTGTGTCATTTTTCCCCAAATTGAAATTTTGAAGACAAAAGTTGTTATTTTTAGTTAACCATAAGAGCTAGAGACATGCTATCCCTGACTTTTTTGTAATATTTTTGTGGATGTACAGTTCTTTGATACATAACTTTAGTGTCTCTGCTGGTTTACACGGCGCGGACGAGTGAAGCTGTCAGCAAGCAAGTTCTTTTACCATTGCACGATATCTTCAACACAATTTACATAACGGTAATGTAATATTAATCTTCCGGAAGAATTGCGGTATCGTCAAACAAAGAACAAAATCCGTTCGGTACATTTTGATCTCATCTTTTGGGGACTATTTTTTAAGTGAAGCATAGATATAGATAAACAATAGTCGAAGCTAATAAATCAGGTACAACGCTTTGCAGAATGCCATGCCACAAAAGAAATGATTTATTTCGGCTTTTATAAATTATTTACTTGCACTTATTTAACTCATATGATTAGTTTTTAACTAAGCACTATATTTAAATACTCAGTATCCAGCTAGAATATGCACCTATAATCCCAAAGTCATAAAGTTTCAACATAGTACATACGTATTACGTCGAATTGATTCTCTATTCTACCCAAAAACCCTAATAATGGAAATTTAACAGACCACATTCGTGGGTCGCACAAATGCTTGCCCAATTACTTGTCAATTCCGCGTTACACAATACCTGTTCCCTCTGAAAGGCACTTTGACCTAGTTAGCGATTTGAGTTTGCTTTCAAAGTCAATAATAAAATGTAGAAAGCTATAAACAATGTCCTTGCTAATAATATAAATGCGAAAGTCTGTTTGTTACGCTATTACGGCAAATCCACTGGTCAAATTGGTTCATTTCAAAATTATGTTTATCTACCATGAATAAGAAAACAACACACAGTTCAAAATGAAGTTGTACTGTTCGTACTTTCACCCAACAGCATTATATCGGCTCTCTGCTCCACACACCGCACGCGCGTCCGTCCTCACCCGTGGTCGTAGTGAAAGTGAGTAATTCTCTTCCCTCGCCCCACTACTATAGCGCGCGGTGTGCAGGCATGAGACGACAGAACATCTTTTAATATAAATCTACCTTCCATCAAAACTTCTATTCTTATTCACATACACTACAAAAGTAAACTTTAAAATCGCGGATGCATCAGATAATAAATAAAAGAATGGTAACTAACAAAATTTGTAAACCCTTTAATTGTGAACCCTTTAACCAATTAATTGTTCTTTTTTGTTTTTGTTGTTTGTTGTTTCAACACACTTCACATAAGACCGTAATATCCTATTTACCTAAAACATCCGGTAAAATTGCACTACTTTTTAGTAAATCCGTATACATCCGCTCAATAGATTTTAAGCAAATCGATCACATACATACAGCCAGACAGCTTATGGGGACTTTGTTCTATAATAAATACTAGCTGTACCAACAACGGCTTCGCCCGCGTGGAATTCAGTGATTTACGAAACTTTTCTCGAATTTTCTAAATTTTGAACATAAAAGTAGTTATTGTGAGTTAACCGTGGGAGATAGAGATATGATATCGCGGACTTTTTTGTAGTATTTTTATAGATCTACAATTCTCTACTACATCACTTTATCGTATTTCTGCTGGTTTACGCAGCGCACGCGACTAGCGCTCCAAGCAAGTTTTTTAACAACTGCGCGATCCCTTCAACACAATTTACACAATACCGATATGTACTATTTACCTAAACCATCCATTATATTGCACTATCTTTTGGTGGAAACCGTACAAAAATCAGTTCAGTAGATTTTGAGAAAATCGAATACATATAGACAGACAGCTTTTTAGGACTTTGTTTTATAATAAGTATAGATAGTGTACATAGTGCCTGTTCTTGTTGACAATTTCGGTCGACTTGCGCCAATCCTTCGGCTGAACCCCAAAGTGCTTGTTGCGGTTTCAATCTCTGCACACAATAGATTTATTGCTTATTCGAACACGGGTATAGCTTTGACCTTCGTTCACTTTCAATTACAGTACCCAAATAAGGAAGAATAAAGATTTGAAAAACTTATTGCTTTGTAACATACTTGTATTTTAAACAACTACCTAAGTTAGTTACTCACTTTTCAAAATCTTTTATTTTACTTGCCGCGTATATATCTGATGGTGGAATCTGGCAAGTTAAAGGAAAAGAAAGGTGCCAGAATTGGGCCTAATTGTTACAGAAACCCACCACATACATCATATAAATTCTTAGTTTTTTTCTGTATACATATACACTATAAATATTATAAACTTTCAATGGGAATATGTTAGAAAACTTGTTTAATAGGTAATAATATTTACAACGGTATGGATATGGTTAATGCCTTAAACGGAACGTATCATTGTCAACTAGTTACTTTTTTAATTGCCTAAACAGCGCTGGATTCCAGCGTTTTTCGTACAAATAGACCAAAAAATATAAAGATTCTTTAATTACGTTTTTGTAAACATAATAATTTAATATATTTATTTAAACAAATATATTAGTTTCATTTAATTAACAATAATAACTTTTCAGATATTAAAAATGGCTTACGATCTTTATCTCTATGGGATTAAATAAAAAAATTACAATACATGTCAATTATTTAGGACATGTTGCCATAGACTAATAGCTAAAATATACGTTGCGCTTATGAACGTATTTTCTGGAAAGGTTTGTTTTCCTGACGACAAAAAAATGAATGGTCTTTTACTTCAATGATGATAGCTTATTGTTATATTTTTATCACAAATCCTATCGTTTTTATTATGATCTTATGGTATTAAGCATGTATTTGTAGTTGTCCATAACCTCAGCCTATAACTCTTATTTTATACTTCCCCCATAAAAATTAAATAAAATAATAATTGATCCTAAGATACAAAAGTAATAATAAAATTATTTTGCTATAATCCGCGATACAGTAAATAGAAAATATATATAGTGCTAAATGTATAGTGGACTATACTTTTTTTTTTCATACCCGTTGAAGGTACATACCTCATGAATTGAGTGAAGCAAACCGACAAACGCGCGTCGACTGTTGCGTTACGTTACTCAACCGGCACAATAATGAAGGAATTTTAAATCGAATCATTACCTGTGATGAAAAGTGGATCATCTACGATAATCGGAAGCGCTCATCGCAATGGCTGAACCCTGGCGAACCAGCCAAATCCTGCCCTAAGCGAAAATTGACTAAAAAAAAGTTGCTTGTAAGTGTTTGGTGGACTAGTGCCAGTGTCGTTCACTACAGCTTTCTTAAATCTGGCCAGACGATTACGGCAGATATCTATTGTCAGCAACTGCAAACCATGATGGAAAAGCTAGCTGCTAAACAACCGAGGCTGGTCAATCGCTCTAGGCCACTGCTGCTTCGGGACAACGCTAGACCACACACTGCACAACAGACGGCTACCAAATCAGAGGAGCTTCAATTAGAATGTCTTAGACATCCACCGTAGTCTCCGGACCTTGCTCCAACAGATTACCATTTTTTTCGCAATTTGGATAACTACTTGCAAGGAAAAAAATTCAACTCCGATGTGGCAGTCCAAACCGCCTTCAAAGATTTTATTGATTCCCGCCCGAATGGTTTTTTTAGTAAGGGGATCAATGAACTACCTATGAGATGGCAAAAGTGCATACATAGCAATGGTACATACTTTGATTAATTAAATATAGTTCATTAAAAAAAAACGACTTTATGTTCCTCCCATAGAAAACGCCAAGTTTATATGTAAGGACCTAATATATAGTGTTAAATGTATAGTGGACTATCCGTATTTTCATACCCGATACGTGCAGGATTCGTAAAAACACATGCACAAACCTCCATCACTTCCACCACAATACACAAGCACTACACACGTTCACTATCACAAACTCAACAATCGTTTCGCCCCGCAACTGAAGCATCATCAGGAGATAGACTCCACGACAAAATTGCAAATACCTGGCAAAGAGACTTTGCTTTAAACATATTTTCTTAAGAAACGCAGAATATAGCAAATAATTGTTTGATTACTCCACAAGCTTGCTTATCATTGTTAATCTGTATTTTCGTCTATTCTATCAACCATTTTTCGAATCGCCTACAGCTTGGAGGCAATTATTTTACTAACCACAAAAAATGAACCAACGTTTTTATTCGATACCAATTTTGTACTCGCTTTACAAGGACGATCGACGAAACGAAATCTTTTGTATATTCGAGTTCACTTTTCACAAAAGAAATCTCAGCTTTACCTTGGCGCTTGTTTATTGTAGTACTATGAGAATATCATCTGGTAGCAAAAACATGTTTTTGTTTTCTTTTTTTTTCCAACTGACTGTATGCTGTTAGCCCTAATGGCTTTTACAGCGTCACCGGGCGGGACGGGCGAGCGCAGAAGCATCGCCGAGGTTGCAAAATGCAGAGAGTAAAGCGCAGAAGCTCTACTTAAGTCGGGGAACGTCGTCCTAAGGGTGCCTCCTGTGAGGGTTGTTTTCATTTAAAAAACAAAGAACCCAAAAGCTGTCCGTCTGTATGTGATCGATTTTCTCAAAATCTACTGAATGGATTTTTATACAGTTTTCACCAAAAGATAGTGCAATACTTCCGGATGGTTTAGGTAAATCGTACATATCGGTATTGTGAAAATTGTGTTGAAAAGATCGCGCCGTGGTTAAAAATTTGCTTGCTGGGTGCTTAAGTCGCGTGCGCTGCGTAAACCAGCAAAGATACGCTAAAGTAATGTACTAGAGAATTGAAGATCTATTAAAATACTACGATAAAATCCGCGATAGCATGTCTGTATCGATAATGAGTAACTCACAATACCTACTTTTGTGTTCAAAATTTCGAAAACTCGGGAAAAGTTACGTAAATCACTGAATTCCACGCGGGCGAAGCTGTTGTTGGCACAGCTAGTATATTATATAATAAATAATGTTAGGAGTATACGTGTCTTATCTTACATGTTATTATATGTTATATATAAGTACTCTAAAGTAAACAGACAGTAAATTTACATAAAGTTACCATAAATTCCGTGAAAGTTTCGCCATGTCCGTTATTGGTGTAGCGTCCCGAGCTAGTTTTATTAATACCCTCATTACAACGCTTGTGCCCCTTCTGTTAGTTCAAAGTTTACAATACTAGCTGAGCCTCTCAATTGAGATTGTGGTAAGGAATGTGTGCAGTGCTTGTGTAATATATCAATGGTGGATATTTTTGATGCATATGTTAAATAGAAACGTGCATGTGTTATGTGTAAAATCAGCTAGTAAATTTTACATTTGGCCATTTCATTTATTTTCTATTAGCTTTTATCGCGGGTAATAGTAAAGTAATATTTTTAATACTTTTACCTAAAGCTTTAAGTTAACCAAATAGATCTCCTTTCTTTTTATCTTCTTTTTTATTAATCAGAAGTAATCTTAATAGTGCGATTAAATATTGTTGAGTACATGCAAAGAGAGTTCGTAATCGATATATCATAGAGTTCAAATTCGCTTGACGCTTATTCTCTGGAACATTCACTTTGTTTACGAATTGTGATCGCTATCTCCGTTAGGACTCGCGAACGTTCGCGAACATTATCGTCATCTGTTTGTTCGATATATAAGCAGACGTATCGTGCGTCTGGACGTTCGGTTTGCGAATAGCGATCAAAAGCGAATTAAGAAGCGAAATTAACAGTGAAATAATAGTGACCTCGGCTTTGTTATTGGACAACGGACTGTATAGAGACTGTAAGTACTAATTTTGTAGTGAAAAGCTGAATAAAGTGTTTTTAACGAGTCACCAGGTATTTTAATCCAAGTCCACGAACCCCTGTATGTAACAATATATATTCGCGATAAAAATTAAAATTATACATTATTCAAGTAAACTAGTAAACGAGTGCTTTTGAATCGTCAACTCTACTGCTAGTTCGGAAAGCTGTTCGGTACCGAGAAGAACACGAAACTCGGCGTTTGCTTTTTTCAAAATAATTCTTATAAGTAGTTATATTTATCTATAGCCATCTTGAATATTAGAAATTTTTATCGCATCAAAAAATTATGTAACTTTAATACCTGCGTGTGTTATTTGAAATATAACGCCGGTGAATGTAATGACCGAGCTTTGATATTAATTGTCACGAAATAGAAATCCGACCTATCACGGAATGGGAAACTTTTGTTTTAGAACATTAAAGCACGTGAATGTCTTTTATCGCGGATTATAGCAAAATAATTTTATTATTACTTTTGTACGTGAATGTCGTTAGAGACGTATCTTTTTTATTATTATTTTTTAATTATAATATTTTTTCCTCACTAAACACGCTTAATATTAAAGTGACCTAATTCTAAAAAGATGTTTGTGGAAAAAAGGCAATAAAACGTAGCGTAGCGCCTACAAAAATCTTGAATGTTAAAGAAACCCATAACTTGGACAGGCAAGAAAGACACTAGCTTTCTTAATAGTTGGTAGCGTGATTTCATAGATAGCATTGAAATAAGAATTCAAATTCAAATTCAAAATATTCTTTATTCAAGCAAACTTTTTAAACAAGTGCTTTTTCGTAGCTAGTGCTGGTTCGTAAATCTGTTCCTATCGAGAAGAGCCAGCAAGAAACTCAGTACTTGTTCTTTTCAATATATATCTTATAAGTAGTTACATTTGGGCATTACTATCTTGTATTATATTATATTGTATCTAGCTCAATTACAACTTAATTTTGATTTAGGTCAGTTTTATACTAGGAGAGCGATGTAAGATAACATACGTTGCCAGTATGCCGTGTGGTATCCGGCTGAGTAGAATAGACCACCCTCATTTCTTACCGAGTTGTCGTAAAAGTCGACAAACGTAAGTTGGCCCGGCGTGTGGTATCCGACTGAGTAGAATAGACCACACTCATTTCTTACCGAGGATGATGATGATGATACGTTACCAGTATTTTACCAGTGACCAATATTTTATTCTGAAATATGCGCAGCCGTTATATATGGACGTTCGATTTAATAAGAAACAAATATAGCACCAATAAAAATTATTTTCTTTCTTTAAATATAGATTGTTACAAAAATAATACATCTATACTTATTATAAAACAAAGTACCAAAAAGCTGTCTGTCTGTATGTAATCGATTTTCTCAAAATCTACTGAACAGATCGTGTATACAGATTGTGTTCAATACGGTTTTCACCAAATATTGTGCAATACTTCCGAATGATTTAGGTAAATAGTACATATCGGTATTATGTAAATTGTGTTGAAAAGATCGCACAGTTATTAAAAAACTTGCTTGCTGGGTGCTTTCGTCGTCGACACTGCGTAAACCAGCAGAGATACGCTAAAGTAACGTACTAGAGAATTGTAGATCTATAAAAATACTACAAAAAAGTCCGTAATAGCATGTCTCTATCTCTCGCCGTTAACTCAGAATAATTCTTTTTATGTTAATAATTACAAAAATTAGGGAAAATTTTCGTAAATCAGAGAATTCCACACGGGTGAAGCCGTTGTTGGCACAGAGCAAGTAATAAATAATATAATACCTCCCAACCAATGATCATAATTGATACCAGTCGACCTTCAATGTCAGATTACAAAATAATAACCGGTCGAGTAAACGAAACCAGGTTAATCGATACGAATCAAATGCGCATCTATTTATTATGTCATCTGTGACAAAACTCCTAACTAATTTATAGAATTAGGTGTTACTTTGCGAAGATCCATAATACAAAAGTAATAATAAAATTATTTTGCTATAATCGCGTATTATATTGTATATTATTATGTATCGCGGATTATAGCAAAATAATTTTATTAAAACTCCTAACTGATGAGTAAAACCAGTGTTGCTAACATCAAAAAACCAAAAGACAGCAGCTCACAAAAAAAATAAAACAGGTAGAGTTCAGTAGATAAAGTAATAAAGGCTGATCTCATATAATATAAACAAAGATCTACTTTTATTATTAAAAAGGAACAGCCGCCAGTTTGGTTTTGTAGAGCACCGTCTCTGTCACTCAGTTAGTATGTGACGTTTCACACGGGTTCGTCAGTCTGAGCGACAGAGACAATGGTCTATGAAGCAGAATCTAGCCGATTTTCTCTCTAAGCCTTGATGTGCATTATTTATTGCCGGGTATTATACTTAAAATATACACTTAGGCTCGACCAACCAACAATTTGTTTATGGAAAATATTAGGGACATTACGTCGTCGGTACGAATCTGTTAATAAATTATTGCCACTATAACTAAAATATATGAGGAAAGAATCAAGGACTATTTTTAGCACCTTAATGATGAGTAGACAATTAAGCAATCTAACGGAACCATGCTAATTGCTCAAGATATATACCGCGTCCGTTAACAGCGTAATCTTTGACAAATAGGTTCTTATGATAATAACTATAATGTCACCGGGTCACCAGTCCAGTGGCGTTAATGAGCAAGTTATTTTATGAAAACCAACATTAATAATATGTACGCAATAATAAATCTTATCTTGATGACTTTTGCTCGCTTCGCCTTATTTATTTTAGGATAGCTTCCACTTCTAGGCCATGAAGTCGAACCCTATATATTCTTGTGTACTCTTTTATATTTTACGATATGTCGAAAATAAAACGCAGCTTGGTTCTTGAACAATGGTTTAGCCTAGTACGGACGGGCGTAAAAAATACGTCGCGTTAAAATTCCGCAATAGGCGTTTTAAGAAGTTTCGTATGGTATATTCAGCTTAACGCCCTACGCCCTAACGACTAAACACTGCACGATAAAAATACGCCGCGCTTCACACACAAACGTTCACTATTGCCACTACAATACACGAGCACTACACACCTTCACTATCACAAACTCAACAATCGATAAGGCTTTGCGTTTTTGTCGTGGAGTCTATCTCCTGATGATACTTCGGTTGCGGGGCGAAACGATTGTTGAGTTTGTAATAGTGAACGTGTGTAGTGCTTGTGTATTGTAGTGGCAGTGGTGGACGTTTGTCCATGTGTTTTTACGAATCCTTCATGTATCGGGCATGATAAAACGGATAGTCCACTATACATTTAGCACTATATATATATTCTATTTACTGTGTCGCGGATTATAGCAAAAATTATTTTTATTATTACTTTACTTTTTTGTACGGTTTTTACTGAAAGGTAAATTCTTCCGGAAGGTTTAGGTTAATAGTATATTACGGTTAAATGTAAATTTTGTTCAAGTGATCGCGCGGTTGTAAAAAAAATTTGCGTGCTGGGGGGTTTTTAAATAAATAAATATATGGGACACGTACACACACACGCCTGACCAAACCAAAGTAACTGAATACTTGTGTTATGAGTGACAGACAACTGGTAAATATATACATATATAATTTTAAATACATACACACCCAGGTTCGAAGAACCAACAAATTGTTTATAGAAAATGTCGGCCCTCAGCGGGAATTAAACCCGCGACCCGCGTCTGAAAGCAACTGAAGGTCACTACCAACTGCGCCAACGGGCTAGTCGATATTAATGATGTTAGGTACTCACGTCACACCAGAATATAGACATAAGCCTTTTTACAGCATGAGGGTTAGATTTATGCAAATCCAATTGTGACAGTTTGCTAACTTGTTAAAACCGGCTGCTTCGACGGATTTCCATATTTCTAACGACCGTAGATATTCCAAGAGGAGGTTGCCTAAGCTGTCTCTCTCTCAGATGACTGGACTACAGACTACAGTATTCAATGTAACACAATCAAACTCAAGACAAGCAAACACGCTACTAAAAAAAGCTATCTTAAGGAAAAAGGAAGACTAAAAGAATAAAAGCTGGCAAAAACGGATGTGGCTTTGAGTATTAGTATTACTACACATAATTAAAACAGTAATGAGTAAATGCAACTAGTAATAAGAATTATATTTTGAAAAGAGCAACCGCCGAGTTTCTCGCTGTAGGAACAGCTTTCCGAACCAACTATAGAGTTGACGATTCAAAGGAACTTGTTGACAAGTTTAATTGGATAAAGAATATTTTGAGTTTGAATATTCTCGT
Organism: Morpho deidamia; assembly: GCA_947086505.1. NCBI lineage: Eukaryota > Metazoa > Arthropoda > Insecta > Lepidoptera > Nymphalidae > Morpho > Morpho deidamia. The sequence continues at coordinate 1,418,672 of CAMTZC010000009.1, forward strand.
ATCGAGACTTCAATAACTATAAGATGTGAGTTGTGTTGAAGAAATGGAGAGTGGTGTAGATGTTAATCTTGCTAAAGCAAAATATGCCGCCGTTAAAATATTGGGAGATAAAAAGTGTTACGAAGTAAGTACCTATTTTGTAATATGAAAGTCGAACGCCATTACAATTTTATGCGGTCGTCACGCCGCGTGAATAGATTTTATACGTCGATATCGATAAACAACTGATAAGTCACGATAGGGCCCCTCCCAACCGCATTACGTTCATCATTTTGATAAATTGCCTCTAGTTATGATCGGTATTAGAACCCAGTAAAGGTGAGAATTGCTTGCCCTCGCGTTACTCCAGACACCTTTTGATAAGATATTTGTACACTATCGATATGAAATGCAAGGGGAGCGCTTATCTGGTGCTTTATTGCAAAATCCTTGGCAGGGCATACATCACGAAGTTATAAATACAAAAACATTGCAGATATAAAAGAAACGATAAAATTCCGCAATCGATTTTACCTTTAGAAAAACCTAAAGGGAGGCTGATACAGAAAGCCTACTCTACTGTTAGACTTTGTTAAAGATAATGACTATCTGTAACTAGTAATAAGAATTATATTTGGAAAAGAGCAACAGGCCAGTTTCTTGCTGACTTCTCGATAGGTTTATGAACCACCAGCAGAGTTGAGGATTCAAAGGCAGTTATTTACAAGTTTACTTGAATATAGTGTTAGCTATTCCAAAATATTTGTCTATAGCTAAACTAAAAATCATAGACTAGAATATAAAATAAAGCGGACGGGCGGCCATGCTGGCGCTAGCGGTAAAAAGGAAAAGACGTGAAACGGAGAAATGGTAAATTGTAATAAAATATTGTTTATAAAATTGAATAAAATAGAATAGTACAAAGCTGCAGTATTTTATTATCACTACATATAATCAAAAGAGAAGGCGATCCTGTTAATATCCGAAGTGGAAAGAACGCTGAAGAAAATGGTATGTAAAACTAATGTTCCATTTTAATTACTTCACCGCCCACATTATCATTATTATTTTGCGATAACTATGTTTATGCTAACTGTTATGATATCATACGCACCGAATAACATTAACTTCCGTTAAAAGAAAATGGATGCGTGTATGCTGTCTTAGCAATACGGCTGACAGTTATTCTATGAATCAATATATTACTTTTTCGTTTTATGTATGTGTTGCTTTATCCATTAAAAATAAACAAAACAATTGTTTGAATATACTATAGTATACTATAAATAGCATCTTTAATGTAATTATGTGGTGCACAACAAAGAGTGTTCTATAATTTTGTTGCCAATGTACATTGAAGGGTATTTGTTGTTACTTTTATGTGAAATAGTAGTATGCATAGCATTACCTATATGATAATTATACCCAATTGGTATGCAATATTTTGGATTCCTTTGACATACTTGTAATTTTGAAACTGAAGGTTTTAGATCTAAAACCAAATCTAAATTAAAAGCAAGTAAAATATTAATCATCAATCACTTCATTAATGAAACTGAATATATCTATAGATTTTGAATTTTCAGAAGTTATCATTACTATGTATGAATGTGTTAGTAAATAAAGTAATATTCTCAGGTAAATGAGTTTAATGGTTGCTCTCTGAGATACTTCAGGAAAAAAAACCTACTCAGTAATATATTTCAAAGAAACAAAAACATGCAATAGTCCATAAAGTCTTTACCAAACTATTACCACAATTGACTAGTCATTCAGTGTTTTTAACCTGTCACTCATACATCCCTCTTACTTGCTACTACATCCACAAGCTTTCAACCACACAGGAATTATTGTTTGTAGCTATAGCTGTTCAATACCTATATTAATAATACCTATATTAGACTGGCACTAATCCATATCGATTCTAATATGGCAAAATCTGTATGCCTCTAATACTTGGTACTTAAAATGAAACAAAGTAAAGTGACGTGTATTTCCCTTCATTGTGCAATTGTGGCAATTGCAGGTGGTAATATTTTGGATTTTGTTATAAATGTTTTTACAAAAATGATATTTGATATTGAAGTATCAAGTGCTGATACAAAAAGGCCATACCAATTGCTCACATATTTGGTGGCTTATTTTATAGAAACCTGTTTAAGTTAGAAAGTTATATCAGGCTTTGTGCCTAATGTTTCAGAAGTTTTAATGTTTTACTAATTGCTAGAACTACATCTAGACCTAATCTTAATTCACTAAATAGGGAAGATGACCATTGTTTTGATTAGATTGTTATACAGTGGTACCTGCAATTGTGATTGCTGTAGATGGTATATTTTGGTAGTCTACTGTTTGCTATATGAGAAAAGGAGTGGATATAATAATGACTGGTTTAAGATCATCAGGCATTTGATTAGAATATTTAAAAAATGGAGAATGGTTAGAGATGAACCTTGGATGATGGAGGATGTATCTTGCACACAAAGTATATGAAAGTGCTAATGTGATTTGTAAAAGTAGATGAAAGTGTGACTGTATGGTGTGAGAAGAAGATAATAAAATATAATTAATGAGTTAATAAGAGAAGGTTGAAAGTTTAAAAGATGAAATGGGTAAGGTTACGAAATATAATGAGGAAGATGTATATCACAAAACAAGTTATCGATATTAGTATGGGTGATTATGTATAAATATAAGCTGACTTATAAGAAATGTTTTACAAGTAAATGAATTCACTTATGTATTAGGCTTTATATCAAATAAATATTATTATTATATGTCAAAGTATATCTGAATAACATAATTAATTAGTAAATAAGGGATAAGTTTGAAAGTTAAAAAGATGAGAAGGGCAATGTTAAGAAATTATAGTGAGCAAAGATAATGGATGGATATCAATGTGACCACATAAAGGCTGAAAAGGAGATTGATAGACTGTTAAAATTTTGGAATAGATAAAAAAAAATGGTATGCCAGCATTGATGGATTTTAGGAGACAATGCAGAAGGAAAGTATGTTGAATTGACATTACTTGGATTGACGTACAGGTAATTTGTAAAGCTATATGTTAGTGTAGCAAATGGTCTTGATTGGATTACAAAAATCAATCCTCTTAATAGTTGTGTATAAGTGATGATAGTTATTACTCTAATAAACAAAGATCTATTAGAAAAAAAGGGATTAAATTATTAAAAAGTGTAATGTTTACATACATATTTATCTGTTATATTATCGCTGATATAAAATTGCTGAATACAATAGAACTTGATTTTAGATATGACAAATCTCACTGTCTCACTGTTATTTACTGTAAGAGTTATTGGTGATCTAGGCACATTTGAATAATCTTTTAAACATTGACATTTTTAAAGTGAATCTCTAACAGATGTTATCAGTTACAGATATGAATCAAATGCTAATACTTTATTGTGATGATGGTACTAAATCAGGTAATGTTATTCAACATCTCAAATGTTGCCGTGAGAGATTTGGTAAATACAATTATTTATGTTGAAGATATTAGGTTATAATAATATTGAGTACAAGATATTATAAATGAAGGTATTAAAATGTTCTTTATTTGCTTGACATAAACATAATATTAAATGAATATTATATTCTGCAAGGGGCATATGCATTTATTGATAGGATGAAAATATTTACTATTTTACATTATCCTTAACAAATTGGTTAAATAACCTTTCCCACAAAGATAAAATATGGTACCATGCTCCATGCACACCACAATGTATAATTAGTCAATCTTAATTTATATTATATGTTCTAAAGCTGATACTAAGCAGTCTACCCAAGATAGTGGATAACAATTAAAAACACAAAAATATGATAAAATAATGTCAACTTTAAGACAATGGACACACTTTCATACATACTAGTTAACCATTATCAAAAATACTTTGAGTTTAACTTGATAATATGCAAATTACAGAACTACATACATACATTACATACATTACTATTTAAAAAAAGTAAAAGGGTACTTATATACTTTAAACATTACACTACATTACTTTATATTGTATTATATTGTAACATGAGCTATAGGAGCAGATGCACTACACTACATCTCATTGCCTTATCTAAGTAATGAAAATATAATTAACATATACATCATGAGAATTCATTCTTATTTTTGACATTATGAGGGCTCCTCATATCTCATAAGCACTATTTGTGATATTGTATTGTTGATAGAGAGTAAATTTAAATTACTAAAAAAAAAAAGAACAGTGCATGGAATTCATATTGCTTAAAGCTAATAAAGTAATTTCACTGAAAATTACTAATGGAAATTTAAAACAGTAAATTTAACTATTATTATTTTCGAGATTTCTTAGGTCTACTGTTTTATTATTATGCAACTATTTAAAACGTCTTACATCGTGAATTTAAAAAAAAAAAGTTATTTTGGAATTATTTACAAAGGAAAGAGCTGTAAATAAAATTCATAAGATAAAACCATGTGAATTGCATGGTGTGAAATTGAAAGAAACATGTATTTTTACTGAATAATCGTGGTACATTTATGGTAATTAACGGTATGTCCGGTAGAATAAATAGTAAACCAAGAAATAAGCTATTGATTGCTATGCTTTGCATCAAGAAAGTTCGAACATATGTTTTGGAATTATAGGTAAAAGCATCTTTCGGAACTTGTGGCAGTTCATATTATAATTTCATCATGTATCATTAAAATTTAAAAATTGCTAATAAAAGCCTGTTTGCATAAATGATAGTTTCGATTTGGATAATTGTTGGATGATTTATAGCGGTATTATGAATATACGAGAGAGTAATTTGATAGAGTAAATATTCCAAAGGTTTACAAAATAATGTATTAACATAATTATTTATTTATTTACTTGAATCCCAAATAGCATTAAATATTAAATATTCCATCAATTTTCAAATAAATTATGTACTACGAATTATAGGATATCACATCATTCTTAGTTACTGTGTTAGAATTATAGGTAATTATAATTATTACAATTTACAAAAAAAAAAATTAGAATAATGAATAATAAAAAAAAAAAAATTACAGTAGGCCTCAAATATTTAATAATATTAAGACTAGGTATATTATATATAAATAACAATAAAATAAAAAATTAAATAATATACAAAAATTCGAGACATCAAATATGGACAGATAGTAAAGGTCTTTAAGACTCGTGAAATTAGAAATAGAATTATTCTAGGAAGTTCAGTTTCTTTTATAAGTTTGTGATAGAAGGTTTGTTTTAGCTGATTAGATTTGATTTAGCTGAGCCATATTTAGATGATTTACACATTTCAAGAAGGTTTTCAAGAACAAGGAATCCTTATTTTACTTTTCGTCTTGGCGTAAAGTTCTTTATCTGTTGGAAATTGACTATTTATGGTACAAAATTGAATACCTTTGACTTTGTCTAGGAGTTAATAAGATAAAATGCTATCTCTAGTTTTCCATATCATTAAAGGTCTGTCAAAGATGTAAACTTATAAGGTTTTATTAGTTTTATTTTCTATTTCACTAAACTTGCTAGGCCCTTAACAAAATTTACTAAGACTGATGGACTCACTGGGCACTGGGGCTCCGAACAAGTAATTGCTCATTGGGATGTTAAGTACAAAAGTAATAGTAAAATTATTTTGCTATAACCCGCGATAAAGTAAATAAGAGATATATGTAATGTTAAATGTAGAGTGGATTATACCTTTTCATACCTGGAACATGCAGCATTCGTTAAAAACACATGCACAAACCTCTACCACCCCCATCTCAATACACAAACACTACACACGTTCACTATCACAAACTCAAGTGATGTTAAGTCTTTATTGATAAGTCGATCTGTAGTGCATAAAACGCACATCTCACAATCAAATTTACCGTGATGCTAGTAAACTAATTAATCTTCAAACAACAATCCAAAAATAGCTAAGATCAAACTAAAAGGTAAAACTTGAATTATAAGTTAAATTTAAAAGCAGGAATTTTGACGAAAAACTATTTATGTAAATACAGAAATTTGAGATGGTCATAGATTAGTAAATATATTGAATTTGACGAAAGCGGGAATTTTATAACTATTTTTATGGTTTAATAGAACATTTACTGCTTCTTAATATCTTTATATTTGTAATTACAGTCTGTACATAATTAAGTATGCAATACTGATGTCTTTCAACATGCAATAATGGAACTAAACGAACATTGGATTTGGTGAACGGACTGGTCCTGGTGGATGTTCAAAATGCTGTCTCAAGGTCAGCAAAGTTAGATGGCATTACTAAAAAGATAACAAGCCATATCCTGATGATTGCAAATTATTACACAAAGTGGATATTCAACAGGCCGTGTCCCGAGGGTGGCAAACGGTAGTTGGCATTACTAGAATGATAAAAGACCGTGTCCCGAGGGTGGCAAACGGTAGTTGGCATTACTAGAATGATAAAAGACCGTGTCCCGAGGGTGGCAAACGGTAGTTGGCATTACTAGAATGATAAAAGACCGTGTCCCGAGGGTGGCAAACGGTAGTTGGCGTTACTAAAACGATAACAGGTCGCGTCCCGATGATGGTGGCAAACGTTAGTTACTTACAATGGACAATCAACAGAGCATGTTCCGAGGACTTCATGGGCTATTTAATGTAATTACAAAGAGAAATCAGCAATCGATATTCAGATATAGTTGTTGTATTTTATATAAAATACTTAAGACCGACCTTCATAGTAGAACATGTAAATATCTAATATACAGCTGTCATATATGGATTTATGTTTTGGTTAAAACTGATGTATTATTAAATGATATCTTTCAATAGTTTGTAGATGCACGAAAAGAAGAGTTTTGTTCGTATCTTGTATATTACGCATAATGTTTTTTTTATTGCTAGAGGTATTTCGTTTTTTGTAACTGCGGTTTAAATATCATTGACTAACTTTTATATTTTTTTTTTCCTAATGTTTTATATTTTTGTTATTCGTTTGTTTGTATTCATAACGTTACATAGAAGATTCATGGTAAAGATTCATGTAGATTCATGTTTTATTTAGCCTTGTATTGTTAATAAGTATACTTTGATGTTGGGGTATGAGGTCATTACCCTCGTTAGGAAGGCCGAGTCTTCAGAAATAGGGACATTTCTGTAACAGGACGGCCGCCTGTTAGCTATTCCAAAATATTTGTCTATAGCTAAACTAAAAATCATAGACTAGAATATAAAATAAAGCGGACGGGCGGCCATGCTGGCGCTAGCGGTAAAAAGGAAAAGACGTGAAACGGAGAAATGGTAAATTGTAATAAAATATTGTTTATAAAATTGAATAAAATAGAATAGTACAAAGCTGCAGTATTTTATTATCACTACATATAATCAAAAGAGAAGGCGATCCTGTTAATAATAGTATATTTCGAATTCGAATGTTGTGTTAAATATAAAATACAACATGTACCCGCAACTTCGTTGACTTAAGCGATAAAATACGTACAGCTATGTCGATGAATAAGTGAGTCAGACTGTCTTAAAAGAAAAAGGTCGTGCACCGAGCCATTAATCTTTTCTAATAGTATAAATGCAAGTCTATCTGTCTGTGTGTTAGTTACGCTTCCGCGGCTTACCCACTGGAACAATATTGATGAAATTTGAATATAGAAAGGAAATAAGGTCATTTCAATTTTGAGTTATAATGAAAGTGGAAATAGGACTTTTCTTTTATCAGCGTGATTCACAACTTCCTTTGAATCGGATCATTGGGTCACTTGAACGTTGCCTACAATTTTATGACGCTGTTCGGCTGTTCATTAATTCTACTGACTTTGTGCTTTATTCCTTAATCAAGAGCTTTCTAGAAAGATCTACTTCTCCATTGATTGAATTGAATCTACTTGCTTCTGTCTTTTGCTCCTTCGCAAAGAGCGGCATGGAAAGATCTACCTTTCGATTGGATCAATTGATTCTACTGACTTTTGTGTCTTACTCCATAGTCTCGCGCGTTTTCGTAAGATCTATCTCGCGAGTAGACCAACTGAGTGTACTGACTTTTCTGAGTCCTCCTCCTGTGTTAAACACGTCCTGGAAAATGTAACTCCTTCATAATGACGGTCCAAAAGATATAAAGCACATACGTTTCTTATTGCTTACAATTCCAAAACGATGTTTTCAAAAATTGTTTGGAAGAATTACTGAGATGTGTATTGTAGTGTTTGTGAATCTATTATAATGCTTATCTATGAAATAGGTGTTGGGTTTGTATCTATTATTTGTTTATGGTAGAGTGGAAAGATAGAATATTGTCTCTGATATACACAGAAGTGGGAAGGAAAGGTTCGTAATAGTGAGAGTCGAAAACGTTACGCTCTTGGTCACTGGACGTGGAACAGGAGACACCTAGAATAAGCAAGTAGTGAGTGCAGAGAAGTACTACATGTATCCTGCCAATCTGTAACATCCAATCGCTCCTCAAAATTAGATAGGAGGGTTTCGCAGTGTCATAGTACTGCTACTACTTTTATAAATATCATTTAGTCATTCGTGTATTTTTCTGATAAATGACTACAAATTTTACTTTTCATACATTTCTCAGAAAATTGCTTTATATTCCTGATCTAACTTTTTATATTAACAGGCTAATAAACGGTCTTACAAAGAGCTATAAAATGAGGTTCGACATTATTTAATACTTCTACATAGTTTTATTATAATCAAGTGGAAATTAAATTTTTCTTCGCGCTTCCTTTGATAGCTTTCTTTGAGCCAGATGGAGAAAACGTAATCTATAGTTGGAAGATCGAATGATATTCGATCCGTCCTCTAAGATATATAAAACAACTACCTGCGCCCTCTGATTTCACTCACTATTGAAAGAATATGTAAAGAAGGCAGGTACCTTGCAAAAGACTAAAATCAAGGGTTTGGTAATATTTGTATTAGCGATAGTCAGCACTGACTATCGATGGAATGAGCAATACTCGGAGTATCTCTACGTGATCGAATCAGAAATAAGGAGATCCGTAGAAGAACCATAGTCATCGCATAGCTCAGAGTGTCGTGAAGCAGAAGTGGCGATGTGCGTGGCCCATAATGCGGAGAACTGATGGAGGCTGGGGTCATAAGGTGTCGAAATGGGGACCCTGCAAACGCTGTGCTCGTAGATACCCTAAGAGGTCAAACAGACCTTTAAAAGATCGCGAGAAACTGCTGGATGTAATCGTCACTCAATCGTGTAACGCATGATGTCAATTGAACATAAAAGATTAAATGAAATTTCAACTCAACCTCGAACCGAGGATAACGGGAACCGTTTAGACATCTTTATCATCGTCATCCTCATGTCCTTATCTCTTTCTGAATGGGGTTGGCTCAACATGCTTTAAACATTTGTTAAATGATTATGATTGGCTAGTTCTTTTACGACCGGCCGCTGCCTGACATCAACTTACCTTAGTCGTATTTTACGACTCTTCGGTAAGAAAGAGGGTGGTCTATTCTACTCAACCGGATACCACATGGCGGGTCAAGTTACCTTAGTGCAAGTACTATAACAGAACTGCCTTGCTATACTCCGCACGGGTTAAGCGAATGCATGCCAAGCTAATTGTAAGAAGCGGGCAAAATTTAAGCACCTTATACATGCAGGACAAGCCACCACAAGCACCCCAAGGCGCCTCCACCAGCAACAATGCACACAAACAGCACACACAACCACCACCAATCTCGACGATTGTTTCGCTCCGAAATCAAGGCATCATCAGGAGGATAGGCTCCACGACAATGCTTTTGCTTGTAATATGGAATTCCGCAAAGTAACGCCTGCTTCTATAAATCCTTAGTGCCTTTTACAACACCTCGGTAAGAAATGAGGATGGTCTATTCTACTCAGCGGGAAACCACACGGCATGGGAACCATTTAGACATCATCATCTTTAAATATATTCGCTTTATTTAAATCCGCTACAAAATCAAACTTTTTCAAGTTTGATTTTGTAGCGCTAAAATGGCTAGCTGAGCTCGGAAAGCCATTATAAGTTTATAAAGCTCGCACGCCCGCATTATGCACCTCCTGTAACAGCAATTTTGTTTGCACAGGTTAAATGAAATTCTTGAAACTTATATTTACCCTTTTTAGAGTTGCGTTCAGAATTACCGATATGATTTATAGAAGCAGCGTTACTTTGCGGAATTCCATATTACAGAAACTATAACAGAAGTACTTTGCTAAAATCTGCGTGTGTTAATCAACTGTGTTATGCGTGTAATGCGCATTACGATTTTGTCGTGAAGCCTATCCTCCTGAAGATGCTTCGGTTTCGGAGACGATCGTAGAGATTTTTGTTGTAGTGGTGTTTGCTTTGCTTGTATGCAAAAGTAATGGTAAAATTATTTTGCTATAATCCGCGATAAAGTAAATAGGAAATATATATAATGCTAAATGTATAGTGGACTATACGTTTTCATAGCTGGAACATGCAGCATTCGTTAAAACACATGCACAAATTCCACCACCGCCACCACAATACACAAGCACTACATACGTTCACTATCACAAACTCAACAATCGTTTCGCCCCGCAACCGAAGCATCATCAGGAGATAGACTCCACGACAAAATCGCAAAGCATCGCTTTCTTTCGCGAATCCTGCATGTATCGGGTATGAAAAAACGGATAGTCCACTTTACATTTAGCACTAAATATAATCTCTATGCGGATTGTAGCAAAAAATTTTTTATTATTACTTTTGTATTATGGATCTCCGCAAAGTAACGCCTTATTCTATAAATTAAAGAAGATGTGTAACAGCCTTTAGAGCTAGTTATATAAGAAAGACCAATTATGTTTATTCGATACACGTGTTCTCTAACTCATGTATGTGTATTACAAATATTCCCATATCCAAACTCCTGCATTCGCGGCACGCCGACTCGAGTAATCTCAAATATTTGTAGTCTCCTTTTCCGACTCCGTAGTTTTTAATATTCCTACACAATATTTCTTTCCACGAGGTTTTATTTGCGTGTTGCTTCGGATCAAAATTCGTAATTCCTTTCTTCATTTCTACATTATATATTTCATCTACAATTGTGGTGTTATTTGGTGAAGTTTGAATAATCCGATGTTGATGAATAAATTTGAAATGATTTGAAACCATGATTTGAAACAGCAAGTCGTGGGTTCGGACCTCATCAGGCATCAAACTAGGCATTAGTCATCAATATTTTTTTGTGGAGGTAATCATCTAAAGGCAGCCAGCGAGGTTTTGAGGAGTTTCTGGGATATATGTCATCCATTAGCAGCGCAGTGGATGGAAAAGAGACAAGGGTTCTGGCCAGAAGTGGGATAGTACCTTTTCCAAAACCATAAACTCTAATTCAGACTCAAAATATTATTTATTCAAGTATGCTTTTAAAATAGGCAGTTTTTACTCATCTAATTTTATTAATAAAGCTTCTTCCGATTTGAAACGTTGCTACTAACGAAGACAAGCATCAAAAAACTTAGTGAGTTTTTTGAAACAATATTAAAACTGTAAATTTACATATAAATATGTGTTTATTTCTCGAGTCATCAGCCGATGGACGTTCACTGCTGGACATAGGCCTTTTCATGGGATCGCCACACCACACGATCTTGCGCCGCCTGGATCCAGTGGCTCCCTGCGACCTTTTTGAGGTCGTCTGTCCACCTCGTAGGGGGTCTACCGACGCTGCGCTTTCCGGTGCGGGGTCGCCATTCCAGCACCTTAAGACCCCAGCGCCCATCGGTACTCCGCACTATGTGGCCCGCCCATCGCCACTTCGCGACACGCTGAGCTATGTCGGTGACTCTAGGTTTATTTCTCAACTGGGTCCAATTCAAATGCATCATCGAGCAGAAACTATAACAGAACTACTTTGCTATAATCCGCGTGTGTTAAGCGAATGTATGTATTGCTAAGAGCATGGAGGTGACAAAATTCACGTACCTCTCACATGCAGGACATGTCACCTGGGTCACCAGAGGCCTGCACCAGGCACAATGCACACAAGGAATACACAAAACCATCACCACAATCTCTACGATCGTTTCGTCCCGAAACCGAAGCATCATCAGGAGGATAGGCTCCACGACAAAATCGTAATGCCTGTAGCGCTAAGTCAGCGGATTTCATATATCCGAAATAGGTTCAACGTATAACCAGTCGCTTATTAATAAGACTGTAAGACTGTAAGACGTATCCCAATAAAGTTATCTTCACCTGCCTTCTTTAATTTCGCTCCACATCAAAAGAAGTAACAACAACCAAATAGTACCTACGCCACACTTGCCTTACAAAGTAATAGATAAGCATTGCATTCGCTTTACCCACACGGATTATAGCAAAGTAGTTCTGTTATAGTTTCTGTAATATGGAATTCTGCAAAGTAACGCCTGCTCCTATAAAACATGATCGAACAACACTCGCATTGCAAAGTTCCACTAAGCCAATAGTGAATAACGATCGTTCCGTCTCTTTAAAGAATCATTATTAGACTCTACTTCTCAATCTCAAAACGGAGTTTATGATTTACTATATAATATTAAGCTGTGATAGCCCAATGGTGAGACCGTGCGACTCTCTAGAGACGAACATAGGTTCAAACCCGGGCAGGCACCAATGAGTTTTTCTATTAAAACTCATGTGTCTAATTCATAATTGCAATTTATCACACGCTTTTCGGTGAAGGAAAACATCGTGAGGAAACCTGCATTTCTCTAGAGAATTCTGGAGATATGTGTAACCTGCCAATCCGCATTGGAGCAGCGTGGTAGGTCTTAGCTCCAACCCTTCTCTCCAGAAACGGAGAGAGGAGGCCTATTCCCAGCAGTGGGATATTAACAGGCCGCTACTTTTATATAATATACAAAAATAATAAATTGAAAATTAATGTTAATATATATAAGATTCCATAAATCCAATTAATATGAAATCCACTAAAATAGGACATATTTAATCGTTATTATTTTGGCACCGTATATTCACTAGCCTCAAGGGGATTGATTAAATACAGCTTCGGGCTTGACAAATACGATAATCTGGTAACTAAATTATAACGAATTCATTCGACTTAAACCAATAGCCCTGAAACATATTATTGTAGGATTCCAGCTCATTTAATTATAAGGTCTTTGTAAAAAAAAACATTCCTTAACAAACATTGTAGTGACATATCCCGACAAGTTGTGTCAGAAGGTTTCGCTGTTCCATATCTTAAATAAACATAACAGTAAAGAATACATACGGTGTTTGTGTTTATACTTTAGCGTATGTGTGTTCGTGTGTATTTGTAAAGTTATAAATGTGGGCATAATTAATTTTTAATACAAAATATAAATTAATGTTATACTTTTTTGTAAGATTATGTTTAAATAATTAATTTTTAATGTAAATGTATTATTACCGATTCAAATTCAAATTCAAATTCAAAATATTCTTTATTCAAGTAAACTTGTAAACAAGTGCTTTTGAATCGTCAACTTTACTGCTGGTTCGGAAAGCCGTCCTACCGGGAAGAGCCAGCAAGAAACTCGGTGGAGCTCTTTTAAAAAAGAAGATTATTAATACTAATTACATTTTGTCATAGCTATCCTGCACGAGGTCAAAGAGCAGCTATATCCACGCATTCTTATCATCAATGTAAGCCTCCACGGTATAATAGGCTTTCTGTATCAGCCTCTTTTTAACAGTATTTTTAAATTGCTGTAATGGCAAAGTTAAAATTGATTGTGGAATTTTGTTATAGAATCTTATACCCGAACCCACAAACGACTTACGTACTCTTACAAGGCGCAAAGCAGGAGCCGCAAGCTTATGTCGGTTCCTACTTTGTCTATTATATACATCGCCAATCTTTTTATAATTATGTATATTTTTATGCACAAAAAACAAATTGCTAAAAATATACTGTGAAGCTAACGTAAGAATACCTGTTTCCTTAAACTTCTCTCGCAGGGACTCACGAGAATTCAAATTATAAATGCCACGTATGGCTCTTTTTTGCAATACAAACATTTTCTCGATTCTATCACTTTATCCGAGGGCCGACATTTTCTATAAACAATTTGTTGTTTCTTCGAGCCTGTGTGTATAATTGTATTTAAGTATGTACATGTAAAATATTTATGTAGTATATTTATCATTTGTCTGTCACCCATAACAAGTATTAAGTTACTTTGGAGATGAACGACCGTGTGTGTAAGGATCCCATATATTTATTTGTTTATTGCTCTTAGATCTACTGACCAAGAGGCTGAAACAATTGGCTCAAAAAGCACAGGGTCCAACCAGAACAAGGTCGTGTAAATCCCTTGAAGAGAACTATATCTCAAAGTGAATATCCAATACATAAGGAATAAAAATTGAAATTATATGAGGGCCCTACATTATGACCAATTAATACACATGCCTAATAGACACCGTTGCGAGTGGAAGTGTCTGGGACTCTATATTTGGCGTTCTAAAATTTAACTTATATTATTTAAAATATCACTTTTATCAGAGTAATAAATACAAAGGGAATAGATTTAAATTGAACCTTAGTTAAATTACAACTAGTCGGAATTTAAACGCCGGATCGAGCTCAAGCTTGTACTAAATGTCTATAGATTAGAGACCCGTTAGGTCGTGACTAGAAAGTGTAATGCAAATCAGTTGCATCTTTGTCATATTTATCGCCTATAAAACTGGGAAAAATGCCGGCTGACATGGAATTTACCGGGTAAGGTTGAAATTTAAATTTGAATATAGGAAAATAGAAAAAATATATAGTGCTAAATGTATAGTGGAAGATATACATGCACAAATCTCCAACACTGCCACAATACACAAGCACTACACACGTTAACTATCACAAACTCAACAATCGAAAAATCGAAAGCGATTTTGTCGTGGAGTCTATCTCCTGACGATGCTTCGGTTGCGAGGCGAAACGATTGTTGAGTTTGTGATAGTGAACGTGTGTAGTGCCTGTGTATTGTGGTGGCAGTGGTGGAGGTTTCATGTGTTTTTACGAATCCTGCATGTAACGGGTATGAAAAAAACGGATAGTCCACTATACATTTAGCACTAATTATATTTTTTCTATTTACTGTATCGCGGATTACAGGTTTAAAATTTTAGGATTAAAGGTTTATTCAAAAGTAATAATAAATTTATTATTACTTTTGAATAAAATTTAATTAAAATTTAATTTTTTTACACGTCAAAAGAATGTGTAACACCTCAAGCTGTCAGCGACGATTCCTTCTTAAGTTCTGAACTCCAAAAACTGTTTATCTATCTATACTTATTATAAAACGAAGTCCCAAAAAGCTGTCTGTCTGTATGTAATCGATTTTCTCAATATCTACTGAACGAATCTTTGTACGGTTTTCGCCAAAAGATAGTGCAATACTCCCGGATGGTTTATGTAAATAGTACATATCGGTATTATGTACATTGTGTTGAAGAGATCGCGCAGTTGTTAACAAACTTGTTTGCTAGTTAGTTATAATAAAGCCACTCAAATTTAAAATTTAATCAGTGTATTACGCGGTTTTATAAACAATGGAGTCAGCGCAAATCCGGCCACGACCAACAAACTTCCTGTTGGGCCATTTCGCCGAACAATGGAAATTTATTTCGAACTACCCACCGACGCTCCGCGTGCCTGTATTTTGCATCAAAGCACAATTTTGCCTTTGAACATATTCTAATAAACCGTCAGTGAAAAATAACATCCCTCGGCATGTTAGCTGAAACGGGGACCAGAGTATTTTTGTAACTGAAAAACTGAAAACTATTTTGAGTATGATTTTCAGAGGGAACTGATAAGCTTTTTAAGTTTGTTTTTAACCTGAATATGTCTTTACATTTACTTTTATATAAAAACATAGCATTATACATCTTCTTCTTTCTCCTACCCTTATCCCACTCTAAGTGGGGGGTAAATCTGGTGTAACATATTTTTCTCTTCCATTCTCTTCTATCATTCGTCAACTCTGGCGCTACTCTTTTTATATGCATGTCATACTTCACACATTCCAACCAGCTCTTTTTAGGCCTTCCTCTAGTCACATAGCCATCCACATTCATACTCAACACTCGTTTAGTCACATGATTTTCATCCCTCCTCATTACATGTCCATACCATCCCAATCTTGCACCTCTCATCTTTTCTATAATGGGCGTAACTTTCAGACTTCCCCTTATATATTAATTTCTTATTTTATCAAGTCTTGTCACACCACACATCCACCTTAACATCCTCATCTCATTTGCATGCACTCTTCTTTCATCCGTCTTTTCCATTGCCCAACATTCTGATCCATACATTACGACAGGTCTTATGACCGATGTATAAATTTTTCCCTTTAGTTTAGGGGGCATTCGGGGGTCACATATTATGCCTGAGACCTGTCGCTACTTATGTCGCAAAACATAGAATTATACATATTTTTCAAATAAAATTTTAAATGAAAAGCGATTCAAAAACGGTATCGTTCATCAGGTATTAGAACGGATACTAAACTCTACATTTGACATTGCATTTGTTTTTTTTATCGCCGATTATAGCAAAATAATATTTTAATTACTTTAGTTTTTCATACACTTTGTGTTATAACTGCGTGTGAAAACGTACAGTTCCCAAACATATGTAATATTTAATTTACAATAAAACCCATGTCAAATTATTCACTCAAACCTTTTTCTTGAATTACTCTGTTTATTGGTCAAAACTACATAAAAATCTATTCTGTAGTTATTGAGTTTATCGAGAACAAAAATACTGGCAAACACGGCGAAGTTTTTAAATTTTTGTAAATGTATATAATTCTATCATGGAAAAACATCAAAACTGTATGCACATTATCAGTAAAGTGCTCCCGTAAAGTATTGCGTCTCAAATGTTAAATTTCATCCCGAGAGTGCATTCCCAGACGTCCCCTAAACGCAGCCCGTTCCTGTCTCAATACTCTGGAGCAAGAGAGCAGAAACATTAAGTTGGCAACGAATTACCTGCCAGTGACTTTCCTACTTTAGAGGGTACAAAGGGAATAAAAATACTTCAGGCTACTAGTACGTATATCAATCTAGCTTTAACTCTACATCTTTAGCGATTAACTACCCATGTTGGCGCGTTGGCTCAGTGGGTGGTGACCCTAGCTTCAGCTCCGCGGGTCGCAGGTTCGATTCCCAACATTTTCTATAAACAATTTGCTGGTTCTTCGAGCCTGGGTGTATATTTGTATTTAAGTATGTATTTAAAATTATATATGTAGTATTTATACCAGTTGTCCGTCACCCCTAACACAAGTATTAGGTTACTTTGGGGATTGACGACCGTGTGTGTATGTGTCCCATATATTTACATTTATTTGATTTATGTGCTATGCAATTTAATAAGCATAATGCGTTACTTTGCGAAGGTTTATAATACAAAATAATGATGATATTGTTTTACTGCAATATTATTAAAAAAAACCTAAAAGGTGTCTATTTGTATGTGATCGATTTTATCAAAATCTACTGAACGGTTTCGTGTACGGTTTTTACTAAGGTCAAGGCGAGTCAACTTACCTTAGTCTCCTCTTACGACACCTCTGTTAGAAATAATAGTGATCTATTCTACTCACGGCGGATCATCTCAGATTAATCGCCTTTTACAACACCTCGGTAAGAAATGAGGGTGGATGGTATTCTTCACGGCCGGTTATCCGGCAAACTTTAGCAATTATAATATTAGAATTAATTACCTTAATCGAGTGAAGTACACCATACCCGAAGCCTTGAACAAAATATCAGCGATTCAACAAATTTGTCTTAATAGCGTAACTGTATATTTAGGATAATTACAAGGTACAGTCAGTTAT
Source organism: Morpho deidamia (assembly GCA_947086505.1). NCBI lineage: Eukaryota > Metazoa > Arthropoda > Insecta > Lepidoptera > Nymphalidae > Morpho > Morpho deidamia. The sequence continues at coordinate 1,436,525 of CAMTZC010000009.1, forward strand.
AAGTCTATATAATATAGGGTTGCCATCCGTCCGGATGTATCGGGAACGTTACCGTTATGGAACACTGCAAACAAAATTAACAAACCAAAATTATTTTTATTTTAATAAGCTTTTTCAAGCGGTTTTAAATCGTCAAGGATCAACGATCAATGAAGCTACAACTTGTTCAAAATGTTGCTCTAACCGAGAAGAACCAGCAAGAAATTCGGTCAATATTTTAAACATTTTCAATTTAAAATAATAAACCGCAGTCTTGTATGAAGCTGAAAGGATTTTAAAGTCGTTTTTATCAAATAATCTTCAATTCTTTAATATGCTTCACGTTTAAATATAATTCTTACACTAAATTTAATTTACGCCGTGTGGTATCCAGAATAGAATAGACCACCTTCCTTTCTTACCGAGGTGTCGTAAGAGGCGACTAAGGAATGTGCCGTGTGATATCCGGCTGCATAGAATAGACCACCCTCATTTCTTACCGAGGTGTCGTAAAAGGCGAATAAGGTAATTTGACATCAGGCAGGCGGCTCGTCGAAAAATACGTAGCCAAATCATGTGACAACATGTTTCTAACATGTTGTGCCGACCCCACTTAGACTGGGATAAAGGCAGGAGAATGATGACTAAATTTAAACCTTTCTGTACACAAGTCGCATAAAAACTAATATGTCACCGAAAGTGCGATTTCAATACATACATAATATGGTTTTGTATTCGATAAAAAAAAGAAAAATAGAATCTAAGGAATTCTCTTAAAAATTCCACTGCAAATCTATCGTTTTCGTAGACGGTCATATGACCTTTGACCACAGACTGGTATGTTAAAGCACCTGCGACCTACATTACTTTGCGGGCAGTGTAGTATATGACCACACACACACACCACACTGACCAATACGCCACTGTTCTACTTTGTCCGCGACAACGTACCATATATTTGTAAGGCTACAAAGAATGCATGACATTCATTAAAAAAATGTCAATGAATAAACATTTCATAAATAATTACAATGATAGGTTTGTGTGTTATCCGGCTGAGTAGACCACCCTCATTTCTAACCGACGATTATGACGATATTGCTATTATAATAGTTGCAGGACACTTAAATAATAAACCTTCACAGAACATGTCTTGCTTTCGAATAGACCACCCTGATTTCCTTACCGAGGTGTCATAAAAGGCGACTAAGGTAAGTCAACCCGCTGTGTGGTATCCGGCCGAGTAGTGTAGACCACCCTCTTTCTTACCGAGGGGTCGTAAAATACGACTAAGGTAAGTCGACCCACCGTGTGGTATCCGGCTGAGTAGAATAGAACACCCTCTTACTGACAAAGGGGTCGTAAAAGGCGACTAAGGTAAGTCGACCCGCCGAGGTATCCGGCTGAGTAGAATAGACAACCCTCTTTCTTACCGAGGGGTCGTAAAATAAGACTAAGGTAAGTTGACGTAAGACAGGCGGCCGGTCGTAAAATACATAGCTAAATCATGAGACAACATGTTAATAACATGTGGCTGCTTGCTGGTTGGTCATAAAGATTAATAGTAATAAGTTCTACTGAATATTATTCTTAAATTGAAAAACCCCATATACAGCAGTAAGCATAACAATATCCTCCTTTTTTGATCTAAGGGATTGATTTACTGCCGATCATACAGAGCTGTCAAGACCCTATATTATATGGTTACCCTACTGTAATAGGTTCTTATAATTAAACCGAAATACCTTGTACATAATAAAGTTAATAGAGTATTTGGGTTGCCATAATGTTGCTGTTGATTTTATTACTACTAACTGCGCCCTGTTTCACCTGGGACACATTGGTACCTCATAGTCGAAAATAGATCCTCTTTTCTGTGATCATGGATTTCCCATTTAAGTTCGGATTAGACACGCACGAGAGTAAAAAAACACGGTAACTTTTTAATGCGTCGAAATGAAACAAATGGGTATCCAGGTATCTGTTCACATGACAGCGCATTTAAAACGCTAAACCGTTAAACCGAATACACCATACGAAACTTCTTATTACGCCTATGCGGAGTTTTAACAAGACATATTTTTCGACGCCCGTGGGTACGAGGTGTTATAATATTAGTAGGACTGCCGGATATACAATGGACATGAAAAGAGCTATATGCTCGGGGTGTATGCGTGTGAGCAAGTCATAGATGATGATTTCCCATACGATTAAAAAAAATTAACCGTCTCATCATCATCCTCCTCTCCTTATCCCACTCTAAGTGGGTTCGAAACAACATGTTACAAGCATGTTGTCACATGATTTTGCTACGTATTTTACGACCGGCCGCCTGCCTGACGTCAACTTACTTGAGTCGTATTTTACGAGCCCTTGGTAATAAAAAGGGTGGTCTATTCTACTCAACCGGATACCACACAGTGGGTCAACTTACCTTAGTCGCCTTTTACGACACCTCGGTACGAGACGATGACAGTCTATACTACTCAGCCGGATACCACACGGCGGTAATTAAGAAATTAAACGAATATTTCTACGAATGCTTATATTACAGAATTGAAAATAATATGAGAGATAAAAATGCTTGGATTTAAAAATTCTTCCAGCTTTATATAGGACTGTGGTTTAATAATGTAAATTGAAAATGTTTAAAAGATCGGCTCGTTTCTTGATCCAACAACATTTAGAACCAGTGATAGCTTCATTACATCTAACTGATCCTTGACGATTCTAAAGTGCTTGCAAAATTGAATAAAGTTTATTTTGAATAAAAACTTACCCACGTAAAAAAATTAAATATACTAGATTTATTTATAACAAAAATGTACAAGTTATATCTATCTTAAATTACTTACACGCTAGTCCTATACAAATCATGCCCACGTGGAATGATCCCAAGAATGCTGGCAGCGTTTCCGCGTTGAATCGCTACGCTGGTTCTTTGTGCGAAAAAGGAGCCAGCCCTCTTGTCACCCGAAGAGGCGATCCACCGAGGTGTTAAAACGGATAAAAAAAATTTTCACTTTGGCTCCATGGCCCTAGGGTCTTAACGGCAAACGGCACAAATATATAACTCTTAACGAGAGATGCATACTTTCGCCGCTTGCCGGATTCGGCCATTTCCGCCGCAGCTCCAGGTTTTGACACCGTTTCAAATTTAAATTGCATGTTTCAACAAAAGGAATAATGTATTACTGCACATGCGAAGTCGAAATAGGTAGGCTATTATTACCAAAAAAGTTCAGCATAACATTATCATGTCTTATGTTGGAAAAACCTTTATTCTATTTTAGGTAGTCAACTTGCCCTTTCTTATCAGCAGACACTCAAGTACCTCTTCAAGAACGACGTGCTCAACAACCGATCGCGTGGTGTCAACTTTCTACCTCCTTATAGGCACTCCAATCATCACACTCGCATACTTGACTTAATTTTGAAAGAAAACACCCCTATTAAAATAAGAGGGTAGGGTAAGGTGACAAGCAATCGAAATAACAGTAGATTTATACTAGGGTAAGAGTTTGAATGAAGATTTATCGCGTATCGTGCCGTGCCCAGTTATTTCCCATAGGAAACATCTCGGGTACCATGCAGGATCCTTCATACTAATTCCAACGTCTGCTTAAAAAATTTAGCAACAAAATGAATGATGATGAATGTTTAAACAGGTTCATTAATCCGGCATCAAAAAGCTGTGATAGCCTAGCGGTAACGCCGTGCGACTCTCTAGAGACGATCATGGATTCAAACCCCGGGCAGACACCACTGAGTTTTTCTATTAAAACTTATGTGTCTAATTGATAATTGCAATTTATCACATGCTTTTCGGTGAAGGAAAACATCGTGAGGAAACCTGCATATCTCTAGAGAATTCTGGGGATATGTGTAACCTACCAATCCGCATAGGAGCAGCGTGGTAGGTCTTAGCTCCAATCCTACTCTCCAAAAACGGAGAGAGGAGGCCTTAGCTGAGCAATGGGTATAGTAACAGGCCGTTACTTTTTTTTTACTTTAATCCGGCATCATTTTGTAAAAATGAGTGCAAAGTTTATTATTCAAAAATTATTGGACGAATTTTTAAAAATTCTTATGAATGTTTATCAACATTATTATAGAAAAAGTGATTAACAAATTATTTTGCTGTAAATCGCGTAAAGTAAATAGACAATATATAAAATAACCTACCAATCCGCATTGAAGCAGCGTGGTAGGTCTTGGCTCCAATCCTTCTCTCCAGAAACGGAGAGAGAAGACCTATGCCCAGCAATGGGTATAGTAACAACAGGCCTACCATGAACTCTTATTGCGACTCAATTGAAGACGTAAACGTAATTGTTTTGCTTTTTCATACCATGACGTCTTGCAGATGCACACTTTAAGTCGTCGAATGAGCGTTCGGAATTCGTCCTAAGAACATGTGAGTAAAAGAGGCAGGGTTATCTATAGTTCATATAACGTTATCCTTTTCAAACATTACGACCCGAATGCAATTCACACTTCATGGTACGAAAAGAAAGTGTATAGTGGCAGTGTAACAGGCCGTTACTTTAAAAACTCAAGTCAAATTTAAAAACCCTTTTAAAAAGCTTTTAACGAACATTTCATGTCTTCTTGTTAACCTTTGAGCAGTTCCCTCGTCTGGAGCCAATACTGGCAGCAGCATCAGGTCATGCTTATCATAAACATGCATTGTCATCGGGACTGGACCAGTATATAAAATTTCAGCTCAATAGGGCACCGGGAAAAGGGTCAAATTTAACTTGCAAGATACCTTCGCATACATACATTGTAAAAGTAATATAAAAATTATTTTACTATAATCCGCGATACAGTAAATAGAAAATATATATAATGTTATGACAAAATCGCAAAGCCGTTGTGGAGTCTATCTCTTGACGATGCTTCGGTTGCGGGGCGAAAAGATTGTTGAGATTGTGATAGTGAACGTGTGTAGTGCTTGTGTATTGTGGTGGCAGTAGTGGAGGTTTGTGCATGGGTTTTTACGAATCCTGCATGTATCGGGTATGAAAAAACGGATAGTCCACTATACATTTAGCACTATCTATATTTTCTATTTACTGTATAGCGGATTACAGCAAACAATTTTATTATTACTTTTGTATTATGGATCTCCGCAAAGTAACGCCTAATTCTATAAATTACAAACATTGTAAGTTGAATAAAAGCCTTTAAAAATAGGAATATTTCTTTGATTCTACAGCAAAATAATAATGGAAAGAAGAAATTATAGGATCACTTTTCAGGTCAATTTTGTTACTGTAGACTGTTAAGTGGACAAATTAGAATGACTCAAAGCGAGACGAGCACTTCTAGTATTACGTTACTAATAAAATTATGTCCAGCAGTCCTACCATGAACTCTTATTGTGACTCAATTGAAGACGTAAACGACGACCGCGAACTTTATTTTCGTACCATGAAGTGTGGATTGCACTGGGGTCGTAATGTTTGAAAAGGATAACATTATATGAAATATAGATAACTCTGTCTCTTTTACTCATATGTTCTTAGTACGAATTCCAAACGCTCATTCGGCAACGACTGAAAGACGTCATGGTATGAAAAAGCAAAACAATTTTTTTTACGTCTTCAATTGAGTCGCAATAAGAGTTCATGGTAGGCCTGCTGGACACAAATGACGCTGTCGCTGTCTACTATAACAGAATAGTCACATTTATTAGCAACAATATACTCGATTCGATTCAAAATATTCTTTATTCAAGTAAACTTTTTAATAAGTGCTTTTGAATCGTCTACTCTACTGCGGGTTAGGAAAGCTGTTCCTACCGAGAAGAGCCAGCAAGAAACTCGACGGTTGCTCTTTTCAAAGAATAATTCTTATCACTAGTTACGTATAGTTATTAATGTTTTGTACAGAGTTGAAGAGTAGCTATATCCATGTATTCTTATCGTCTAAGTATTAAATACTAAAACACATCGTAGCTGATGACTGCAATACAATACATCGACGAATACATTTGTAATAAAATACACCAAAGTGGATGTCTATACTAAATTAACCGAAGTGGATTTTTGTAGTACAGTACACCAAGACGCATATCAGTGATAAATTTACAACAATGCAGATGTAATTTATAGAATACATCGTAAAGGATGTCTGTAATGCATTACATAGACCAATACATCGTTGAAATTACACCGAAGCGGACGTTTATTATACAACATAAATTATAATAAAAAGAAAAGGCGCTCTTGATGTACATATTTATTTATTTTTATTTATTTAAGTTAAAAAATTAAAAAAAAATTACGAGATCACTTTTTATAATATTAATGTTTTGTAATATAATACTTATATTTTATTATAATATGTATGGTACCTTGTAAGCATGCTAGGTTCACATCAAGAAGTCATCAATTATTTTCAGCGAAAAATTATGTTGACTATTTGATATTTTTAATTGTATGACAGTTTTGTGAACTAAATAAATTAAAAAAAAAAAACATCCGCATGTATTTCTGTAATACAATACACCGAAACGCATATCTGTAATACATTACAACGTAGCGGGTGTCTGTAATACAGTGTTTCAACCGAACCTCCTACGCGTATATACGCTTAACGAAGAAATGGCCCTTATTGTTGGCACCAACGCATTTATCATTTGAGATGAATCCCGCTGACAGAGTTATTCAAACCAGACGAGCTTGATGGAAATGCGTTATAGATTAAATTCCCGCCTTGATTATTGTCCTATTGAATTCAGGTCCTTTGTTTATCTATGTTTAGGAGTAAATAGGTGATACATAAGGACTTTATGGTACACTAGTTCGTTTTGTCTATGCAATAATTATCTATACTTAATATTACACAGAGGAAAGATTTGCATGTTTGTTTGTATTTGTGTATGTATGTTTGAAATGGTTTCACGGAAAACCTTCTGGACTGAGCAACATAGGATATATTACATTTAAAAAACATAGGGATCCCAAATAAAATTGTAATATAGTGTGAAAAATTTGGTCGTTAATATCTTTCGTCGCGTGCGCTGCGGAAACTATTGATGAGAGAACAAAAAAATGTTCTACATTATTATAAAACGTATCAATATGTACAAAAAAGTCCGCGATACCATATGTCTAACTATTATAGTTTTGCAAAACCAACTTTTACACATTGTAAAAGTTGGTAAAAGTGCCGACAGTAATCAAACCATTTTATTCTTATTTCCGTATTAATCCTTATCCCACTAAATGATATTTTATTTAAAATTGTTTCAGTACCTGTAAAATTCTTTTTAAATTATTAAAATTCGAAATCCCAATCAAAAGATATTACGAATTTGAGAATGTAAATCTAAAGAAAATAGTGCCATAACAAATTCATTGTAGCGACAGTTACAGCAGGAGCTGCATTTGGTGAGTTATGAATGATACCCATTTTTTTACAGTTAAATAATCTACAAATAAATGTATAGTGCGACTTCGTAGACTTTCCACTACCACGAGATCTCTATGTACGCGGGTGAAACGGCGGGGCTTTGCTAGTCATTTATAATTTCGTTGAGCAAAAGTAATAATAAAGTTTGTTGCTATAATCCGCTATACAGTAAATAGAAAATATATCTAGTGCTAAATGTATAGTGGACTATCCGTTTTTTCTTACATGCTTACGTTACATGCAGGATTAGTAAAAACACAGGCACAAACCTCCACAACTACATCAACAATCGCAAATTTGTTTTTGTCGTCGATTTTGTCGTGGAGTCTATCTCCTGATGATGCTTCGGTTGTGGGGCGAAACGATTGCTGAGTTTGTGATAGTGAACGTGTGTAGTGCTTGTGTATTGTGGTGGCAGTGGTGGACGTTTGTGCATGTGTTTTTATGAATCCTGTATGTAACGGGTATGAAAAAACGGATAGTCCATTATACATTTAGCGCTAGATATATTTTCTATTTACTGTAACGCAGATTATAGCAAAATAATTTTATTATTACTTTTGTATTATGGATCTCCGCAAAGTAACGCCTAATTCTATAAATTAATTTAATTGAGATTATCTGCGATTAACTTTAAGTTCATGCTGTTCTCGCAACATAATCTATGTAGATGAAACTTTGGACATTACATAGACTCTCTTAACAAACGCGGATTATGCCAATATAATTCTATTGTAACTTCTAAAATCACAAACGATTTGGGTCGAATTGTGACTTTTGAAAACATCCGCAACTCGTGTTAACGTACGCAGCCGTCTACAAGCTTTGGCAAACATTTATTCAATTAGGCCGCGACCTCTGCGCTGAGCTTACTTACAAATCTGCCAAAACGTTTAGCTGAATAGCGGGAAAAAGAGTGGTATGCTTGTAAAAATGTCTGACTCACTGTGTGCTATCCAATTAGATCGGAAACGAGGGCGTTTACTGATTCACCGAATTATAGAAGACATAATTGTATGTAACTTCATAGTACAATAGAAAGATACATTTGTAAATTGGCTTGCTATTTGTCGGTCTTTTAGTTGCTCTTCATGTTGCCATAGGATATTCGAATTTAATTCAAAATATTATTTATTCTAGTAAACTTGTAAACAAGTCCTTTTGAATCGTCAAAATCTATCGCTGGTTCTTACCGAGAAAAGTCAAAAATATATCTATATAATCCTCAATAGTATAGTACGCTTTTTGTATCAGCGGCTTTAAACTGCTGTAGTGGCAAAGATAAAATCGATTGCGGGATTTTGTTATAGAATCTTATACCAAAACCGAAAAATGACTTATTTACTTTTGCAAGGCGCAAAGCAGGAACCGCAAGCGTATGTCGGTTTATTATATACATCGCCAATCCTTTTATAATAATGTTTATTCTTATGCACAAACATTAGATTGCTGATTAGATATTGGCCTATATTCGCCTATAACCGTAGAAAAGCCTATATTATATCTTGAGGAACTCCTCTTTTTATATGCATATATCATATGCAATGGAGCATATCAAATCGAGAGCAACCATCTAAAAGATGATCGTTCGGCATTATGGATAACGAGCCTCAGTAATGAGGACTACGATGCGAGGAGTAGGAGGATATCATATGCATTATGCACTTTAAATAAATGCCTCTGACTTATACAGCCCAGGGATCCCGGGATCGATTTCCGCCGTAAGCTAACATTTTCTAAAAAAAAAATAATTTAAAAAATATTTTATATATGAATACTAGCTGTGCTAGCGGCTTCACCCGCGTGGAAATCAGTGTCACAAAATTTTAAAATTAAAGTATGTAGTTATTGCGAGTTAACCATAAGAGATAGAGACATGTTATCGCGGACTTTATCGTGGTATTTTTATAGATGTACAATTATCTAGTACATTACTTTGGTGTATCTCTGCTGGTTTACGCGGCGTACGCGACTAAATATATTACTTTACAAACCATACAATATAAAAACTTTTTTCAGTAGATTTTGAGAAAACTGATCACATGCAGATAGACTAGAGCTTTGTTTAATAATTAGTACAGATATTTACCCGTTGTCTGTCACTCATAATACAAATATTAAGTTACTTTCGTTGAGGACGGAACAGCGTCTGTGTAACTGTATAATATATTTATATTATGTTAAGATTTTACCTGTATGTAATAAGCCCGCATTGCGTTATGTGTAATTTTGCACGGTTTTTTGTACGCCGCTGGGTATTAGCATATTTACCTGTAATGAAAATTTTAAAAATATTAGTCTTAAAACCGATACCAATATTTACAGTTAAATTAAAATTGTTAACTTACTTATTACTTACAACTTAAGTAGGAATTCTTAAATTACGACAACTTTAGTGTAATAATAACCCGCACTTTCGAATCGTCAACGATAAATCCGTATCAGGCGGGAATAACTTAACAAGTTCAAAACGTCTCCTTTTCTTTTTATCAACATATTCACGCCTGGTATGGAAATATGATCAAAGAAGTTTTCTTTGATTTGGAATGTTTCTCTTTAAGAGAAGAAAGAACCAGTAAGAAATTCTGCGGTCAATCTTTTAAACATTTTCAATTTGCGTTATTAAACCGCAGCCTTGTATGAAGAAATCAACTACCGAGACAAAGGCCTTCGATGCCGACGACCTCATAAAATAGAATGCCAACGAATAATTCGCAAACTCACATGGGCGTAGCGAAGTACGGGCAAGGGGTAGTAGCTGCCCCCCTTTACAGTGGAAAACTATCAACTCGCAACATATTGACACTATAAAAGGCTTGCATAAGACCTATTATGTTCCTTACCTTCATTACAAATGTGAGCTCCTTATATTTTAAATACCATGATTACGAAAAAAAATAGTCTAGATTTTCTGATACAATTTTGACCCGCCCCCTTGTATATAATTCTGGCTACGCCCTTGCAAACTCTTCTGAACCGCTACACAGGAATCACAAGATTTTTACCTCCCGTATATTTCAATCAACACAATAGCCTATTCCTAGAGCATTCAATAAATGTAGTTGAATGGACGCTACCCAATTCGTTGTCCAATATTGGTTTCATATTCTTAGTGTAAGATAAATTGAGCTGGCCGCAATTCCATTTTACTATTAGATTACTGCGAACTGAGCCAACTAATCCTTTGATAGATTGCTTGTGAATAGTTTTACGCCTATGAATAATGCTTGAGTTCTAGGATCCTCTGAAAAGTGTCTATATCGGTAAGGGAGATGCAAATCTGTGGTTTCGACACTTCAAGAGATCTCCGAAACTTTATCTCACTTTGAACTTTATGTATTGTGTTAATTAAACATTAAATACAAATGGTACTCGCAACTTCGTTCGAATCAACTAAAATATTAGTATCGTCAATCACGAATGATCTATACATATTTATTTATTTTTATTTATTTATACATACATAAATATGTTAAAGACATTTTAAAATTAACTAAGACATTGCATTGCTAGACATGCAAGGATGGTATTGCGATAGTATAAAACTGTGTTGCATATGCCATCCTCCATTATAAATAATACATAATCCTCAATATTATAAACAAAGTCCAAAAAAGTCTGTTTGTATGTGATCGATTTTGTCAAAATCTACTCAACGGATTTGTGTACGATTTTTACTAGAAGGTAGTGCAATTCTGCAGGAAAGATTAGGTTAATAGTACATCACGTTTTTACGTAAATTGTGTTGAAAAGGTCGCGCAAAAAACCCCACCTGCAAGGAGCTTTAGTCGCGTGCGTTGCGTAAGCCAATAGAGATAAATGTACTAAATAATTGTGGATCTACAAAAAAGTCCACGACAACATGTCTCTATCTCTTATGGTTAATTCACAATAACTACTTTTATGTTCAAAATTTCAATCGAATTCACTGATTTCCACGCGGGTCAAGGGGCAGGCACAGCTAGTTTATTATAAAATTAAAATATTATTTAGAAATCTCAAGTAATCCAAAAAATATATTATTCATTTATCATCTATATCAATACATATAATAAAACAAAATCCCCAAAAGTTGTCTGTATGTTTGTCATCAATTTACTCAAAATCTACTAAGCGTATATTCGTATGGTTTTTACTAAAAGATAGCGCAATTCTTGAGGAATGTTTAGGTCAATTGTTATATTGACCTACGGTTTTATATTAATTGAAAGAAATATAACGCGGGATAACTTTGTGACACAGAATTCCATGCGGGCGAAGCTGTGAGATTAGCTAGCTTAGCGGCTAAGCTATTAAATACTATACGTAACAAACATACATACATTCGCCTGCCCTTATCCCACTCTAAGTGGGGTCGGCACAACATGTTACAAACAGGTTGTCACATGATTTGGCTACGTATTTTACGACCGGCCGCCTGCCTGACGTCAACTTACCTTAGTCGCCTCTTACGACACCTCGGTAAGAAAGGAGGATGGGTCTATTCTATTCTGCCGGATACCACACGGCGTACTGTATGTAACAAACAATTTGCATATAATGTTTTAAAATTCCAAGTGCTTCATTCGAGCTAAAAATTGCTGTCACAGAAACTGCATAATACAGGAGTGAGAGCTTTTTAAACTTATAATGGCTTCGCCATTTTAGCGCTGGACGAGTTTTGAGTTAGATTTTGTCACTGATTCAATTTAAAAATTTCACTATCTTTGACCAATCTAGTGCGCTATATTCAAAAGACAGGTATTAAAAAATGGCCTATCCCACCGCTGGATGTCGGCCTCTTTCTCCTTTTTGGAGGAGGTTTGGAGCTTAGATCCACTACAGTAAACCAATGCTGATTAGTTTGTTATATAGATTTCTCGATGATATTTACTTGCACCGAAAAGCGTGTGATAAATTGCAAATATCAATTAGGCGTAATATAACATATTCAAAATCAAAATATTATTTATTTAAGTAAACTTGTAAACAAGTGCTTTTGAATCGTCAATATCTACTGCTGGTTCGGAAAGCTGTTCCTACCGAAAAGAGCCAGATGCTCGACGGTGGCTCTTTTAAAAACAGTAGCTATATCCACGCATTCTTATCATCTATGTAACACTCAATAGTATAGTAGGCTTTCTGTATTAACCCTTTAACAGTTTTTTTTAACTGATGTAATAGGCTTAATAGGTTTTAAACTAAAACTTATGTAGAAAAACTCATTGGTGCCTCCTTGCGGTTTGAACCCATAAAACGTGATAATCATGGTCTCACCGTTGTGCTATCACAGCGTTCTATTAACTTTTAAAATCGTAATGCCCTGGAGATGATCCTTCTGATGATGCTTCGCTTACGGGGCGAAACGATCGTAGAGATTGTTGTAGTGAGTGCGTGTGGTGCTTGTGGTGTGTTTTAGTTGCCGCGTCTTGTGATACGTGTTGTGACTGGTCCTGCATGTATAAGATACGTGAATACCATCTGCTTCCTACACTTAGCATTACATAGATTCTCATTATTCATTCTTCTTATAGCAAAATAATTCTATCGTAACTTCTGTACTATGGAATTTCGCAAAGTAACTCCTGCTCCTACAAATCATATATAGCAATAATTGATGCTAATAAAATCTATGTAATACCAGATTTAGAGTTTATTATGAGCTTATAATTCGGTGACAGTGGGAAACGATCATTGAGATTGTCGTAGTGAATGTGTGCAGTGCCAGTGTAGTGTTGCGGTGGTAGTGATTGTTCTGTCATAACTTTTGCAAAATCATATGATTAGTTTCGAATTTTACAAATCCGCACAGAAACGATTAATTCTAACAGGAAACTTCTAAATAACTAAATAAATAATCTTCGAAAATACAAAGTTTATTGTCCTAAAAGAAACGCCGTATGGTATCCGGCAGAATAGAATAGACCACCCTCCTTTCTTACCGAGGTGTCGTAAGAGGCGACTAAGGTATGTGCCGTGTGGTATCCGGCTGCATAGAATGGACCACCCTCCTTTCTTACTGAGGTGTCGTAAGAGGCGACTAAGGTATGTGCCGTGTGGTATCCGGCTGCATAGAATAGACTACCCTCCTTTCTTACCGAGGTGTCGTAAGAGGCGACTAAGGTATTTACCTTGTGGTATCCGGCAGAATAAAAAAGACCACCCTCCTTTCTTACCGAGGTGTCGTAAGAGGCGACTAAGGTAAGTTAACGTCAGGCAGGCGGCCGGCTGTAAAATACGTAGCCAAATCATGTGACAACATGTTTGTACCATGTTGTGCCGACCCCACTTAGAGTGGGATAAGGGCAGGAGAATGATGAATGATGATGATTGTCCTAAAAGGTGTCCTGGACTTTTGGACTGGACTGGAGATTCTTACACTTATCCGAAACTTTAGAAGCTTGAACGCAATCATTTTTAAAGATTCTCACAAAATTCGCGATGTTTACCGTTACAGTTTAAATAGCACGAGCCAAGTTTGCAAATGCTTTCAAGTTATAATCGGCTCCATAAACCGTTGTTACCACATTTATGGGGCAGTTATATTCAACTCTGCAAAGCACAAGTGGTTTTTAGTTGAAATAAAAGCTTTGCATCTGAGAAACTAGACTAATGGGCGAGTGTGTAAGTTTTAGGAATAATTTGGGTCATCATTAAATATACGGCAATATAATATATATATATGGGACAAAAATGTTAAAACGGTATGAAAAAACGGATAGTCTACTTTAGCATTATATATATTGTCTATTCACTTCATCGCGGTTTATAGAAAAAAAAAATTATTACTTTTGTAAACGAAAAGCGTATAATAAATTTCAAATATTAATTAGTCATAAGTGTTAATAGCAAAAACAATTTGTGCCCGGGATTCGAACCCGTGACCCCTGACAAGAGTGACACGACCACCGTTTGGCTATCACAGCTTGAACAGCTAAGAAATTAATTAACCGCAATACCACAACATTTGTATGAGCTTAACCCAGGGTCTAACCACTGACTATAAATTAACTATACAATAGACTCGGTCTACAAATCCCCTATAAATCTATAGACGGCAAATATGCATTGGCGACTGCACCCCCATGATAACAAATCGATCGGTTTAGATTCAATGGTAGTTATATTGGTTGTAATTAAATGTATGATGTGCCTAAACCGTAACCGCAAAACTTTTAAAGAATTCATTCATCATAATTTCATGATATTACTAGCTGACCGGCAAACGTTGTTTTGCCAAATAAATTACTTTTAGGGCACTATAACAGAACTACCTTGCTATAATCCGCACGGGTTAAGCAAATGCATGCAAAGCTAATGTGTATGAAGCAGGCAAAATTTACGCCACTCAAACAAGCAGTCTTAAATAGTTCAACCCCCATCACTCCCCTCCCCTCCTAACACATGTTGTTAAACCGTGTGGATTATAGCAAGGTAGTTATAGTGCCTGTAATATAGAATTCCGCAAAGTAACGCCTGCTTCTATAAATCATTTAAATTATTTTTAGGGCATTTCTAGTGTAGGTTTTAATAAAAAAAATGTCTATAAATGTTAGCAGAGGACAACCCTTATCTATATATATATAAAAATGAATTGATATTCATTAGTCTCGCTAAAATTCGAGAGTGGTTGGACCGATTTGGCTAATTTTGGTCTTCAATTATTAGTTCAGGGTAAATTTAAAAGGTTAGTAAATGTGATAAAAGTGCTAGGAATTTAATAAAAACAACAATTTTGTTTTTCCTTAGAAACAGCGATGGTCCATTATCACTAATTTTCGATGATCATCGATAGACACTAGAACATTGATTTTGCATTATTTAAAACATAATCACATCAATACTTACTAATATTATAAATGCGTAAGTCTGTCTGTCCGTTTGTCCGATGAAATTTGTGCGCAATTCATCCTTATACACCAGGGTACCAAAAATTCTTTAAATATCCTGTCTTTTCAACAATAAAAGATTGAGAAACCTCATCTATCATCAATATATCAAGTTTCGAGTAGCGGGATCATCGAAATAAGAATTGCAATTTAATCTCCCTGATCGATATGATTTTTGTGATGAAAATATTTGCATGGTAGACAGTGAGAGAAGTAAATGTTTATTTCAGGACTAAGGTTCACGCAGACATGAAAATATAAAATTTCATAAAAATCGGTTAAGCCGTTTCGGAGGAGCATTATAATAAGGAACGATGATAAACCAACTTGCGGTGTGGTATCCGGTTGAGTAGAATAGACCACACTAATTTCTTACCGAGGTGTCGACTAAGGTAAGTTGACGTCAGGCAGGCGGCCGGTCGTAAAATACGTAGCCAAATCATGTGACAAAATTTTTTAACATATTGTGCCGACCCCACTTAGAGTGGGCAGGAGGATGATGATAAACCACCAACGTCGTTGAATCTTACAAACGAATTGACTGTCAGTCTGATATATATCAATGTCTATTTGTCACCGCTTACGTACTCACCGCAGGGGAGAGATCCGCCCGTTTGAATGAGACAAGTTTCCTCCAAGATTAAATACCTATAGACAAGTTGTACACGATTGACAAGGCTGATAGCAACTAGCTATTTGTTATATACATTACTGTTCATCATATATGTGAGACTCTAGGAGCTATATCAGAATTATTTTGCTATAATCCGCGTTTATTTAGAGAATGTATACAGTAAGTGTAACGAAAACGACAAAATCGTAATGCATACGATTTTGTCGTGGAGCCTATGATGCTTCGGTTTCGGGGCGAAACCTGTGGAGACTGTCGTAGTGATTGTGTGTATTGCTTTTGTGAATTGTTGCTGGTGGCGGCATTTTGAGATACGTGTGGTGAATTTTCCTGCATGTGTAAGGTACGTGAATGTTGCCTGCGTCATACACTTAGCATTACATCGATTCGCGAGAATTTATGAGCTATAACAGAATTATTTTGCTATAATCCGCGTTTGTTAAGAGAATGTATGTAATGCTAAGTGTAACGAGCACGACAAAATCGTAATGCGTACGATTTTGTCGTGGAGCATATCCTCCTTATGATGCTTCGGTTTCGGGGCGAAACCTGTGGAGATTGTAGTAGTGATTGTGTGTATTGCTTTCGTGAATTGTTTCTGGTGGCGGCATTTTGTGATACGTGTGGTGACTTTTCCTGCATGTGTAAGGTATGCGAATGTTGCCTGCGTCTTACACTTAGCATTGCATCGATTCGCTAAATAAACGCAGATTATAGCAAAATAATTCTGTTATAGTTTCCGTACTATGGAGTTCCGCTAAGTAACGCCCGCTTCTATAAATCATGTCAGTCAGTCTGTCTTTATATTTGTTTGTGTGTTTGCATTCGTGGCTAATCTGTTAGAGCAATATTCGTAAAATTTAGCACAATTAAAGCTAAAAGTAATAATAAAATTATTTTGCTATAATCCGCGATACAGTCAATAATAAAAAAAAAAAAGTGTTAAATGTATAGTGCACTATCCGTATTTTCATACCCGTTACATGCAGGATTCTTAAGACACATGCACAAACCTCCACCACTGCCACCACAATACACAAGCACTACACACGTTCACTATCACAAACTCAACAATCGTTTCGCCCCGCAACCGAAGCATCATCAGGAGATTAGACTCTATAGATAGAGTATTTATTTAGGAGAATTTATTTGAATAGCCTTCCATAATACAGAGTATTATGGATCTCCGCAAAGTAACGCCTAATTCTTTAAATTACAATTAAAACTTATATACCAGGGTAATAAAAAATGAAAAAAATTACTTCTTTTGAGAACAGGGAAAAACAAATTGTAATATTGAGGGTACTTAATCTCTTAAGATGGCGCGAAAGAAGTTGTGTACGATTAGTACACAGATAAATGCAAAGGGCAAACGTCCTGACGAAGATTTCAATCTTTGCCATCCAAAATCCAAAGCAAACGCGGATTATAGCAAAATAATACTATCGTTAATTTTGTTTTAATATTATACATACCTACTATAATTTTAATTCTTAATTAAGGTCAGCACTGTCCCTGTGTTAGTAGCAACTTTTCTATTCCGTAACATAAGTTTGCTCCCGTGAGACATAAACTGGGCTTGTGAAGTAACGAGATGATAAATGAGACCTTCAACGTTTTGATCATCAATTAGTAACATCTGAGATGATTACGTAATCTTTTTGATCTCGAATTCTGGTTACAGAACAATTTATTTCTTAAAAGAACTTACACTGTTCAGAATAACTGCATGACAGATTGCGCGGTATTTTTTTTAGAAGATTTAAAAAGTAACGGTCTGTTAGTCTACCATTTCACTGCTGGGCATAGACCTCCTATCTGCATTTTTGGAGAGATTTCAGCTGGAGCAGCGTGGTAGGTACCACGCTGCTCAAATGCGGATTGGTAGGTTTCACGTAGGTACTTCCAGAATTCTCTAGAGATATACAGGTTTCCTCATGATGTTTTCCTCCACCGAAACGCGTGCTTATGGCACGCGTTTCAATTATCAATCGCATTATACAAAAGTAATAACAAAATTATTTTGCTATACAGTAAATAGAAAATATATATAGTGCTAAGTCTATAGTGGACTGTCCGTTTTTTCATACCCGATACATCAGTAGATAGACTCCACGACAAAATCGCAAAGCGTGTCGTGGAGTCTAAAGCGTGTTCTATCTCCTGATAATGCTTCGGTTGCGGGGCGAAACGGTTGTTGAGTTTGTGATAGTGAACGTGTGTAGTGCTTGTGCATTGTGGTGGCAGTGGTGGTTTGCGCATGTGTTTTTACGAATCCTGCATTTGGTCTATTCTACTCAGCCGGATACCGCACGGCGGTTCAACTTACCTTAGTCGTATTTTACGACACCTCTAAACTCAGTCGGATACCACACGGCATATTAGATATTGTCCATATCATTGAATAGTAAAAAAGTCATGAACGAATAAATATTACTTGCTAATCAAATAGTCTTTCCTATTACATACATTTTCATACATCGAGCATTATAGTAAAATAACATTACCAGCTAAAGGGGATGTGAGTTAGAAATAAATTAGTCTGTCAGATAGATAAATCAATGTCCGTTTGTTAAGTCCGACTCAGCCGCAGGGGAATGATTTTCTTGTTGGGTAAAACCTGTTTTGTTACCCCAACAAGCGAATAATACATTGAAATGATATTCCAATGTCATCTGAACTTGATCGTAATGTAAGCAATTGATTCCATGTCGGTAACATGGGATGTGAGTATAAGATTGTTGTTCCATACTTATAATGGTAGTTTATTTATTTATTTTTGCAAAGCCATCAACGCCAAATACATCATTTACATTATATAAAACGTACTTAATATTAAACGATTTTTAGTTAAATGTATTGTCAATTACAGATCGTTACGACGTGAGCATTACAATTGAAAACATAAAAGCAAAATGGTATTAAAAACAGAAAATAAAATAAAGAGAAAAATTAAATTATACAAGGTTATGAAATTCCGCCGTGTGGTATCTGGCCGAGTAGAATAAATGACCCTCATTTCTTACCGAGGTGTCGTAGAAGGCGACTAAGGTAAGTTGCCCCACCGTGTGGTATCCGATTAGAATAGTACCGAGTAGAATAGACCACCCTCTATCTTACCGAGGGGTCGTAAAATACGACTAAAGTAAGTTGACGTCAGGCAGGCGGCCGGTAGTAAAATACGTAGCCAAATCATGTGACAACATGTTTGTAACATGTGCCGACCCTACTTAGAGTGGGATAAGGGCAGGAGGATGATGGTAAAGCCTATGAAATTCAATACAAGTACAAAGGTAGTTATTACATTCTATTTAATTTATTTCTATAGAATAATCTCTATAATCCGCAAATCTGTCCGTATGTACGAATTTGGTAGCATCACTACATAGTATAAAACAATGTCGCTTTCTGTGTCTGTCCCTATGTCCCTATTTCCCTATGTATGCTTTAATCTTTAAACCTACGCAACAGATTTTGATGCGGTTTTTTTTAATAGATAGAGTGATTCAAGAGGAAGGTTTATATGTACAATAAAAGTCAATATGGAGTAGAGAAATACTGTAATTTTTGAGGTTTCTAACGTGATGTCGTAAATAATTACATTTTTCTCCGCTTACATTGCAAACGCAGGCTGAACACTACAAGATTTATCAAAATAATGTATTAAAAATTTGTACACCTTAAAAAAGTCTACAGAAAACTCCGCGAGGGTATATGTCTATCTCTTATGGATAACCCACAATAGCATTTTTTTGTCATTTACTTTTTACGAAAAATAACGCCCTCTTTTCGAAGCAATTTTAAGCAATACAGCATCAATCCTTATCCAATTAAGTACCTTAAATACATTGTTGACTTAATATAGATCAATATGGCCGTTTACACCATGTAATTTAAATGAATATTTTCGAATAGATATTACAGATTTAATATGCGGCGCGTGCCTATAAATAGCGCATCGGAGGCCGCGCTTCGCCCTATAGCACTTATAATTTAGCAGCGATTGGATTAATTGTAGAAATAAAATACATTAAGAAAAATGAAAAAAGGAACTAGGTAAAATGTATTATATGAATTAAGATATTCCAAAGATAGCAGGAAATCTTCATGGTATAGGGAAAGGGGAATTGTTTTACTCCAAATTTAACGCGTGCGGGCCGCGGGCAGTAATGAATAAATCAAAACTACTGGATCTATTTTAATCATTTTTTTCACTGAGTGACAGCCTATACTTATATACTTTATACCCGTGCGAAGCAGGGGCGGGCCGCTAGTAAGGTATAAAATTCCTATATTTTCATCGTTCAGCACACATTATTAAGCTTGTAAAATCGAATTATATAAAATTAAATTTTTTATTTACTAATATGACAAATGCGAAAGTTTGTGTGCCTGTCTGTCTGTTACGCCTTTGCTGCTAAACTGTTGGTTTAATATTAATGATATCTGGTACATCGAAACATAGATATAGGGCACGCTTTTTTTTAATATTTTCACGAAAAGGCCAATGTAACGATCATAAGAGAACTGTATGAGTTAATAATCCATTGATGTATGTATTATATATGTGTGTTTTAATATAAATATACAAGGTAAATATCACACATCTCAACCTACATACAACAATCTACACTTATTATAAACCAAAGTCCCAAAAAGCTGTCTGTTTGTATGTAATCGATTTTCTAAGAATCTACTGAACGGATTTTTGTACGGTTTTCACCAAAAGATAGTGCAATACTTCCGGATGGTTTAGGTAAATTTTAATATCGATATTAAGTAAATTGTGTTGAAGAGATCGCGCAGTTGTTTAAAAACTTGCTTGCTGGGAGCTATAGTCGCGTGCGCTGCGTAAATCAGATACGCTAAAGTAATGTACTAGAGAATTATAGATCTATAAAATACTAAAAAAAAGTCTGCGATAACATGTCACTATCTCTCCCGGTTAATTCACAATAACTACTTTTATGTTGAAAATTTGGATAATTCGGGAAAAGTTTCGTAAATCACTGGAACATTAAATCACAACGTGCGAAGCCGTTGTTGGCATAGCTAGTTATGTACAAACCTTTGTTATATAATGGGAGAGAGCATGTTACCACTATACCTGAGTAACGAGCATGTATTTGTAACGCGGATTACGGCGAGCACGCTGAATTGCCTACATTTAAACAAATAGCATCTTTTTCGCGATAAACACGTTAGATGTTTCTGTTATAAGCCTTTTGAACATTCCCTCTTAAAGTAATATCAAGCATCTTACTTCTTTTAACTTACACTTCTTTTAATTTAGTAATCATTACAACATACGAAAAGAGATTTTATGACATATGCATTAGCATATGTCATAAAATTCGAATTGGACTGGGACAGTCTACGATCGTGTAAAAAGGGTTCGTAAACTATATGTCATAATTCAAAAAATGCAAAACTCAAAATATTCTTTATTCAAGTAAACTTGTAAACAAATGCTTCTGAATCGTCAACTTTACTGCTGGTTCGGAAAGCAGTTCCTACCGAAAAGAACCAGCAAGAAACTCGGCGGTTGCTCTTTTTAAAATATAAATCTTAGATCTTGTTACATTTATTTATTACTGTCTTGTACAGGGTAGAAGTGCACCTATATCCATACATCCTTATCACCTAAGTAATCTTCAACAGTATAGTAGGCTTTCTGTATCAGCCTCTTTTTAACAGTGGTTTTAGACTGCTGTAATGGCATGGCCAAAATTGATTTCGAAATTTTATTATAGAATCCTATACCCATACCCATAGAGTTCAAATTCGCTTGACGCTAATTCTCTGGAACATTCAGATTGTTTACGAAAGATTTGTTTACGATCTCTCCAAGGACTCGCGAACGTTCGCGAACATCGGTACATTTGATATATAAGCAGACGTATTGTGCGCATCGACGTTCAGTTTGCAAATAGCGATCAAGAGCGAATTACGAAGCGAAAATAAATGAAATAATAGTGACCTCGGCTTTGTTATTGGACAACGGACTGCATAGAGACTATAAGTATTAAGTTTGTTGCGAAAAGTTTTTTTAACGAGTCGCCGAGTATTTTCATCCAAATCGACAAACCCCTGTACGTAACAATATGATAGTCCGGCATGTAAGTTAAAACTTGGTCAAATGTCATCAATATTATAAGCCCTGAAAATGCACCGACCGGACAGATTCTTTTATAAAATTACTAGCTGACCCGGCGAATTTCGTACCGCCTGACAGTCAATGAATAGTACCTTTTAACTGAGGTAATTTATGCTTATATAGACCTTGATGAACGTAATACAATGACACAAAAATAAATTTCTGAACGCTCGCGTAAGTGTTAATCATTTTTCATTATTTCTGTACGCAAGCATAAATATTTGAGAAACTTCTATGTATCCACTTAATGCACTTTTGAATCTGTTTAATTCATTGCAAAAAAAAATACAGACAATAATAGTTTATGCACCCTTTTTTTAAAGTTTACACAAAATACATTTCTGAACGCATGCATAAATGTCAATCATTACTTACAGTATTCGACAGAATGACAACAAATGTTTGACAGGTACGAAACGAATGAACATTGATTTATTTTCATAATTATGTATTCGTCAATTTTTCATTGTTTTTAAGATGTATTCTGGTAGTCGGGGCGGAGACAAATCTAACGAATCAAAAACCATGATATTGGTCCAACAGATCTCGACTTATAAGGGTTGTAACAAACCCGACTTTGTTTTATATATATAGATAGATTATGTTCACTTATAGTGAAAGTGTAACAAAACTAAAAAAACATTGTATTATATACAGAATTGTAACATTTATGTGGTAAATAATTTCGTTTAAGCCCGTTTTATGCGGCATCAAGACCACTTTCACCTCATTTTTATTATTCGGTAAATTTTATTGTGCTCTCGCGTTGTTATGGTGGTTGACTTAAATACCGCTTTCGAGGGCAACAGAATGTCTAATTTAACATTGTAGTGTATATGGGTTGACATATGTGTATCTTACCTAGTATATTTATATATAAGACACAAACATGAATATCCTCACATTAACACTTATGTACAAAGAAACAATACACTGTCTCAAGCGCACACACGTTTAGTACACGAGAGCCCTTTAGTGAGAATGGACGTGTAGTGACATGTTGTTACTTGTAGTTCGTGTTTGAGCCTGTGCTATATTCATACAATATTAGTATATTAATACATCAAAGTGAACACTACATACATGATTTCATATCACTTGTTTTGGACGCCTCAAGAGCTATTAGTAGAGAACGTGGGGCATGAGCAGGTGAGGGAGTCACAATAAAGAATGAGAGGAAAATGTAACTCGTATACATTTTTCCTCTCATTGTCTTATCTCACATAAAAAGAGAGATAGATAGATACGTCAGCCTCGTCCCATATCAGGGAAACGGCGTCAAGACTTGGAACTGCGACGGAAATGGCCTAATCCGATAAGCGGCGAAAGTATGGATCCCTCATCGAGAGTTATATATTTGTGTCGTTTGCAGTTGAGCCCCTAGGGTCATAGGGTCAAAGTGCAAAAAAAAATTATTCGTTTAAAACACTTCGATTAATAGCCTCTTCAAGTGACAAGAGGGCTGGCTCCTTTTTTTTTGAAAATGTAATATAGCCTTTGTTGCTCATTGAAGAAGCAGCTTTCCAATGGTGAAAGAATTTTTGAAATCGGTCCAGTAGTTTTTGCGTGAAAACGTTACAAACATACACACAAACATACAAATCTTTCCTCTTTATAACATAAGTGTAGATATAGATGGCACATTTTAGGCCTAATTCCCAACTCTAGTATAAAAACTCTACGGACAAAACAATAAAAAGCAATGACCGAATGACATATCGAGCTTAATGACGATATACGGTTTGTCATTCACAATCAACCGCTAAATAATGAATCATACATTGAATCAATAGGGTTAACAAAAATGACGCGACACGTATTCAATGTAGCTTCAACCGTTGGCGTCAACTTTAATGTTAGAATACCCTCCATTAAGTGCTGTATTTTATTTCCTTTTGCCGTAGGCAAAACGGTTCTTGTTTGCCTTTTGTTAGCCTATATATAGGACTCAATAGTACCAAATTTCGTCAGTATTAGTATAGCGGTATTTAACTGTGACAGTTAAACAAGCGTCAGAGTAAATAAGGACAGACATAAGAATAATAGTTTTAAAAATGTAACAAGACTAGTCTTGTTACATAATCTAGATTAGAAAGAGTAGTTATAAGTAGGGATGTTACGGAGCTCCGACTTCGGTTCCGAAAGGTCGGAACCTCCGATTGAATTCACCTCCGACTCAGACTCCGGCTCCGATAAATTTTAGTCGGAGGTATAACGAAGGTGAAATTGTCATGCGAATTCGGAGAGAACGCGCAGCTACAAGTTGTAACTCGTTGCCCGTGGGTATCTCCCTTCGCACACGCAACTCTCGTTAATTTTTTCAGAATCAATGGTTAGACGCGCTTAAGTATTAAATTATTGAAATCGTGGTGGTCATATTGTCTAAGTACAGTTTACGGGTCAATTTTTAATTTAATAACGGAGGCGAAAGTACAAACCTCCGACTTCGGCTCCGATAATTCAAACATGAAATCTCCGGTTCCGACTCCGGTTCCGGTAAACCCACCTCCGTAACATCACTAGTTATAAGTTATAAGATTTAAGTCAGCCACAATGGTGCGTGGCAGGTCAATGCTGGAAGCGCGCGATTTGAACCTGATCATAACATAGACCTGAGAAAACAGAAGTATAAATATCTAAGTAGTACTAATAAAACCTAAGAGTGGCTTAACTAGTTATAAGAAAAAAAAAACAACAACATGCGTCAGACAAATAAAATCAGAGGTTACTTTATGGAATTCAAATTTAAAAAATATTATTTATTCAAGTAAACTTGTAACTAAACTTGAAACTAAGCTGTGATAGCCTAGCCGTGAGACCGTGCGACTTTCTAGAGACGACATGGGTTCAAACCCCGGCAGGCACCAATGAGTTTTTCTATTAAAACTTATGTGTCTAATTGATAATTGCAATTTATCACACGCTTCTGGGTGAAGGAAAACATTGTGAGGAAACCTGCATATCACTAGAGAATTCTAGGGATATGTATAACCTACCAATCCGCATTGGAGCAGCGTGGTAGGTCTTAGCTCCAATCCTTCTCTCCAAAAACAGCGAGAGGAGGCCTTAGCCCAGGAGTGGGCATAGTAACAGGCGGTTACTTTAAACTTGTAAACAAGTGCTTTTGAATCGTCAAAGATGAAAGGATTTTTAAATCAAAGTATTTTTATTATTATTTAATATTGTTAATTAAATTCATCAATATTGATTTTTTAATATAGATCGAACCCGTTACTCCGTGTAACGATTTTTCGTGCTACCTCCGAAATACACTCGCGCCGTATCACTTTCAAATACGCCAACATTAATCTTATTCCTTATTTGGTCCGCATAATTTATCTTACACCGTCCGCGTTTCCTATCTATTTTCCTCCCAATAATATCTGTGATGAAATTGGTCGTAGTGTATGGGATTTTATAGGATTTCTTTTGGAGAGTTAGCGCTTGACCCCATATCTCATGACATTATGAATGATATGTAACTATTCGATCTAAATTTGTCAACCCGAAAATAGAAATTTCTTTTACTTTCCGGATATCCGTGGTACGAAATGTGAAAAAATAAATCTATATTTTTTAAATTTCAAATTTAAAATATTCCTTATTCAAGTAAACTTGTAAACAATTGCTTTCCAATCGTCAAATCTACCGCTGGTTCGGAAAGCTGTTCCTACCGAGAAGAGCCATAAAGAAACTCGGTGGTTGCTCTTTTCAAATAAAATTCTTATAACTACTTACATTTGGTTATTAGTATCTCGTACAGGGTAGAGGAGTAGCTATATCCACGCGTTTTTATCATCTATATAATCCTCAATAGTATAGTAGGCTTTTTGTATCAGCCTCCCTTCAACGGCGCTTTTAAACTGCTGTAGTGGCAAAGATAAAATCGATTGCGGGATTTTATTATAGAATCTTATACCCACCAATGACTTATTTACTTTTGCAAGGCGCAAAGCACCGCAAGCTTACGTCAATTCCTACTTTGTGTATTATATACATCGCCAATCCTTTTATAATTATATATATTCTTAAGCACAAACATTAGATTACTGAAAATATACTGTGATGCCAAAGTAAGAAGACCTATTTCCTCAAACTTCTCGCGCAGAAATTTCTTCTCAAACTCTCTCTATTATAAAACAAGGTCCCCAAAAGCTGTCTGTGTGTGATCGATTTTTTCAAAATCTACTTAACTGATTTCCATACCATTTTTACTCAAAGATATTACAAGTCTTCCGGAAGGTTTAAGTTTATAGTACATAACTGTTTTATGTAATTTACGTTGAAGTTATCACGCAGTCTCAAATAACTCGCCTGCTGTGAGATTTAGTCACGTGCGCCGCCTAATCCAACAGAGATAAACTAAAGGAATGTACTAGATATTTATAGATCTACAAAAATACTACAAAAAAGTCCGCGACAGCATGTCTCTACCTCTTATGGTTAACTCACAATAACTACTTTTATGTTTCAAACTTAAATACATTGATTTCCATTCCGAAGCCGCTAGTTCAAGTAGTGATAATATAATTTCAGCGTGTTTTTGATATAAAAAAGTAAAGTAGCGGCCTGTTACAATCCCACTGCTGGGAATTGGCCTCCTCTCTTCGTTTCTGGAAAGAAGGGTTGGAGCTAAGGTACCTACCACGCTGCTCAAATGCGGATTGGTAGGTTACACATATCGCCAGAATTCTCTAGAGATATGCAGGTTTCCTCACGATGTTTTCCTTCACCGCAAAGCGTGTGATAAATTGCAATTATCAATTAGACACATGTGTTTTAATAGAAAAACTCATTGGTGCCTGCCCGGGTTTGAACTCGCGTTCCCCTCGAAAGAGTCGCACGGTCTCACCGCTGGGCTATCACAGCTATCTTTTTTTTTATATCCGAGTATCTCGGGTCGCGGGTTCGATACCCTCCGTAGTCAAACATTTATTAAAAATTATTTGTAGGCTTTTCGAATCTAGGTTAGTATAATATTTAATTAAACTTTCAAGTGGTTTATTATCCTCATAACACATCATCATATCATATCATCATAACGCAAGTACTTTGGGGGCGGCCGACCGTATTTGTCTCATATATCTATTTATTTAAAAAAAAACTACACTAGAACAGCACTGTTTCACAAACACAATCTCAATTTTTTCGGCCCATGTCATGCATTGCATTGTTGCAGTGATGCATTATTAGCAGATAGAATGCACGACAAAACAATTTATAGAATTAGGCGTTACTTTGCAGAGATCCATAAGATAAAAGTAATAATAAAATTATTTTGCTACAATCCGCGATAATTTTTTTTATCATTATCGCGGATTACAGCAAAATAATTTTATTATTACTTTTGCACGACAAAACCTCTTTGCTTAGCTTTGCATTTTGTCGTTCGTATGAGGCATGAAAACATATTTTTTAAACAGCGGATTATAGGAATTAGTAGAGTTTTCAACATACCTAAATAACTAGAAACTATCGGCGACATGTTTCTTACGGATTATCTTACAACTCTATTGTTCCTTAGATAACCTACTTGTTTTGCAGGTTTATAAGAGCATTCTTTCCTTTATTTGCATATTTACGCTTACAAAAGAAGTTATCAAAGCAATATCCGTCTTAAAGAGGTTTGTAATCTATCTTATTTGTCTTTGGTTTGCCTGCCTTTGTTTACGATCCAGATGTTAAAATACAAGTTCGTGAATGATTTATAGAAGCAGGCGTTACTTTGCGGAATTCCATATTACAAGCAATACAACAGAACTAACTACTTTGCTATAATCCGCACGGGTTAAGTGAATGCATGCAAAGCCAATGTGTATGAAGCAGGCAAAATCTACGCACCTTATACATGCAGGACCAGTCACCACATGCACCCCAAGGCGCAATTCACCAGCAACAACGCACACAAAAGCAGCACACACACCCACCACCACAATCTCGACGATCGTTTCGCCCCGAAACCGAAGCATCATCAGGAGGATAGGCTTCACGACAAAAATCGTACTGCAATCAGTTCGAGATTGTGGTGGTGGGTGTGTGTGCTGCTTTTGTGTGCGTTGTTGCTGGTGAATTGCGCCTTGGGGTGCATGTGGTGACTGGTCCTGCATGTATAAGGTGCGTAGATTTTGCCTGCTTCATACACATTGGCTTTGCATGCATTCACTTAACCCGTGCGGATTATAGCAAAGTAGTTAGTTCTGTTGTATTGCTTGTACAAGTTCGTGGAAACGTAAGTTTGTACGTGCCTTCGTAAAACAAAAGATTATGAATAAAATATCAATAGTATTCTTAGTTTATTACCCGTTCACTAATAATGAACTAAGAATTCCGTTTATTGTATTAATTATTGTTATTAAAAAAATTAATAATAAAATTATTTTGCTATAATCCGCAATAAAGTGAACAGAAAATACATGTAGTGCTAAGTGTATAGTAGACTATCCGTTTTTTCATACACGATACATGCAGGATTCGTAAAAACACATGCACAAACCTCCACCACTGCCACCACATTACACGTAAGTAGTGCACACACGTTCACTATCACAAATTCAACAATCTTTTCGCCCCGCATCATCATCAGTGGATAGACTCCACGAGAAAAATAATCCGCAAAGTAACGCCCAATTCTATAAATTATTAATTGTTTTATTATTTACACTTATTTTAAACGCCTGGTAGTATCCGGCTGAGAAGAATAGATCACCCTCATTTCTTACCAAAGTGTCGTAAAAGGCGACTGAGGTAAGTTGACGTCAGGTTGGCGGCCGGTCCTAAAATACCCAGCCAAATCATTTTACAACGTGCTTAAAACATGTTGTGCCGACCCCACTTAGAGTGGGATAAGGGCAGGAGGATGATGATGATATAAAAATTCAAGTGTTGGCATTGAAATAAGGATTACTATGTGGGACTCAATTGGGAGTAATTTTGAATTTGGACATTATAATGGACTGGAAGTATTGAACAGCAGGCCCATTGGTGCAGGGGTAGTGAGCATCCCTTCAGATCCGCGGGTGGCGGGTTCGATTCCCGCCGAGGATTTTCTATGAACTTCGAGTCTGGGTGTACATTTGTATTTAAGTATGTATTTAAAACTATATATGTAGTATATCTACCAGTTGTCCGTCACCCATAACACAAGTATTAAGTTACTTACTTTGGAGTCGGATGACCGTGTGTGTAAGTGTCCCATATATTTATTTATTATTTAATACTACACGTGCGATATATTCTAAAATCAAAACATATCGATTTTTAGATTTAGATAGAATATATATTCTAAAAATTAGTTATAACATGTTATTTGTTATTTTAAGTAACAGTTTAGTAAGGCACCCCTATGTCGCAGTATGAAAAAATAACTCCTCTAGAGTGTATATTGTATATTCGGCAACTGACTGAACAATTTTGCCGAATATAAATCTTTATATATAAAATCCCGTATCGAACGTTCGTTTCCTCTATACTCCAAAACTTCTAAACTAATATCAATGCTGCTACATAAAGCTTACTATACAATTGAAGATTATTTAAGTGATAGTAGCATATCTTAACCGCAGTCAGCTACGGACGAAGCTGCAACGATTAATTTGTAACCATCAATCAAATTGTAAAAAATATATATATTTAAAAAAATAATGGCCGCCGAGTTTCTTGCTGGTTCTTCTCGGTAGGAGCACACTTCCGAATCAGTGGTAGCTTGTTGAAAACATTTGACGATTCAAAAGTACTGTAAACAGTCTACTTGAATTAAGAATATTTTGAGTTTGAGTTTGAATGACATTTTCTTGGCATTTATATTTCGATCCAATGATTTATTTCTAAATTACTATATCGTGTTAATAACACAACAAAACCGCATTTAATAGCCACGATCGTATTATCTTATAATTAATTATATGAATAGTTAAGAGACACGAATGTTATCATGGAAGAAATTGTTTTCAATAAAGGTTATCTTTTTCTCTACTCTACGCTTGAATGATACTGGGTCTGAGTTTGGGTTAGCAGAATATGTTTTCATCTCTCCTTCCAATTCGTCAACTACTTTTAACCTTTATAAGCATAACATACTTCATACTATCATATCTTTTTTTCAGCCTCCCTTTTCAGTCTTGTAATTTTTTACACCTGTAGGTAAGTAAGTGATATGTAAATTAAAACAAGTGAAGGTGGGCACTGGCCAAAATACAGTTTAAACTAGCTGGGGAGCCAGGGACACAATAATTTGTACAGTAATAGTACACAATAATAGTCAACTTTATTATTAATAAACATTTTAACGGTCTAATGCGACCCTATTTATAAGTGGACACAACATGCTAAAAAAATACAGTACATTTGGAACATGATTTTCACCCTCATTACATCAAAGTTAAGTTTTTTCGTCCAATAAAAATTGGCAACCTCTGGAGGCGTGGCACTTATGGCCAAAAATTATGGTATCGACCAACTTATTGTGCAAATCCAAAACAACCTAGGAATAAGAAAGTTCCAGTTGATATATGGTGAGTTACGACTATCGCAAGTTAAAGATTATTACCACCTTTTAATATACCGTTGTTAAACAGGTATATACCCCATACCACCGCTTAACTATAAACTACGTCAAATACCATTAAATTTAAGTCCTCATGCGCCAAAACAGTTATGGACATAAAAATATATTGCTAGACACGCATTACCTAGCTCAAAAACATGTTTATTACCTTATTTTACGGATTCGACTCATAATTACTACATAACATAACTAGTAGCGCGTAAAATCAATGTTATGACTATCACATACCTTTTTTAACGGCAAAGTTAGCGAATCGAAATCAAAAAGCCACCATAAAATACATTCCATACAAGGTACACACAACTTTGGACCAATACATGTATATCTACGACACAAACAGCATTTTCTTGTTCACAAGATGAATCACCTAAGAATGCACTGTGATACACTTTAAGACATTCACGGAAACTTACATGACACACACTGAAACACTTATATGATACCATTAAGGTTTCTAGTCGGTTTAACTACACTTTGATAGCAATTTCGAAAAGACAAAAGTTTTAAGTTCACGGGAAAACGGCACGATAATCCCACTCCACATCTAGCGTACGACTACTTCGCCGCTGTCAAAAGTATAAACCGGCCAAATCGGCAGACCCACGCGCTGAGTTATTTCACGTTCGCATCTAGTGCTCTTTAATTTTACCGGATTGGCGCGAGAGAAACTATAAACAAAACTCGAAAAAACTTTTGTTTTGAGTTGTTTAAACGTTCCCTTTTCAGTTAAAGCACTCCACTGAATATAAGGGCATGTAAATAATGAACCGCACGTGTTTATAAAGTGTCAATATAGTGTTAATTCACATTTTGTTTATGGTTAACGCACGATCGCGGCACAAAACTACAGTGAATATAGCTACACATTACTAGAGTATCGAATATGCAGCTAACTTCATGTGTAAAAGAAAGTCGCTTACCTGGAGTTTTTGTATTACTTTTTTTGTATTACAAGTTACAACTAACTGTATAGTTTATTGGTCTTTTGTATAACAAAGAACTTAACACGGCAGCGGATAATAACATGGTGTTCCTATTTTTTGTACTTATAAGTTTTATTTTAAGTAATTTCGGTAATGGCTTATCTTTTTATGGTGTTTCGGCTATGGGGCGAGTGAGCCCGGGCGACACGATCTTGCAATTTTTATAGAAAATATGTGCAGTTTTAAATGATTTATAGAAGCAGGCGTTACTTTGCGGAATTCCATATTACAAGCAATATAACAGAACTAACTAGCCACCACATGCACCCCAAGGCGCCTCCACCAGCAACAACGCACACAAGCAGCACACACACCCACCACCACAATCTCGACGATAGTTTCGCCCCGAAACCGAAGCATCATCAGGAGGATAGGCTTCACAAAAATCGTACTGCGAAACGATCGTCGAGATTGTGGTGGTGGGTGTGTGTGCTGCTTTTGTGTGCGTTGTTGCTGGTGAATTGCGCCTTGGGGTGCATGTGGTGGCTGGTCCTGCATGTATAAGGTGCGTAGATTTTGCCTGCTTCATACACATTGGCTTTGCATGCATTCACTTAACCCGTGCGGATTATAGCAAAGTAGTTAGTTCTGTTATATTGCTTGTAATGTGCAGTTTTGTATGTGGTGGTGTATGGTCAACGCTTATCTTATCCCAAATGAATGATGTATGAAATAGGATTACATGATTTTGAATCGTGATTATAGCACAATTTTACCATTACTTTTGTATTTTAAAATTACGAAGTTAAGCTGCAATCTGTGAATTTGTAAATTATGGCCCCTTGTTCTGCAGTTGATCTCTATCCGTGTTATAAAAAGAAGGAAAAATTAACAATGATATAGGTACATTAAATTAAAATAGTTCTTACTCAATCTTGTAAAGTCTTTTGTCTTTTGGCGCCGCAATTAATTATATTTGTATTTGTGTTAATTAATTGTTTATCCCATTACCATTATCGGTCATTATGCCGAGAGTCTACAGACAGACCCGTTGTCTGTACAATGTAGGACAAGTAGATTGCTGTACAATTTATACAATATTTATAGAGTTAGGCGTTACTTTGCGGAGATCCATAATACAAAAGTAATAATAAAATTATTTTGCTATAATCCGCGATACAGTAAATAGAAAATATATATAGTGTTTAATGTATAGTGGACTATCAGTATTTTCATACCCGATACGTGCAGGATTCGTAAAAACACATGCAAAAACCTCCACCACTTCCACCACAATACACAAGCACTACACAGTTTCACTATCACAAATCTCCTGATGATGCTTCGGTTGCGGGGCGAAACGATTGTTGAGTTTGTGATAGTGAAACTGTGTAGTGCTTGTGTATTGTGGTGGAAGTGGTGGACGTTTGTGCATGTGCTTTTACGAATCCTGCACGTATCGGGTATGAAAATACTGATAGTCCACTATACATTAAACACTATATATATTTTCTATTTACTGTATCGCGGATTATAGCAAAATAATTTTATTATTACTTTTGTTATACAATATTGTTCATAATAATGTTCATTATTTAGTGACACGCGATTCTTAACTTGTCACGCGTAACGGTTTGATTACGTCATAAAGACGGGTTTTTAATTTTTTTAACTACATTTTGGTCTTAGTTGCCCGCCACCGTCCGATTTAGGATTGGGCATCATGGTTCCTCTTCATAATAGATGATTACAAAAGATTACCATATGAAAAAAAGACTTTTCGCCCCAATTTCGACGACTTGATGTAAATCTCATGCTATCAGTTCTACGCTATACGTCTATCTAAACATTGGTTGACTCTTTATGCTAATCGGTGCTAGTTACATGAGCGTCTGCGAGGTCTTCTCTTGATTTCCTAACGGAATTTTGCATTCTCTTCGATGCTTCTACATTCGTCAGTAACGCCCGGTGACGTAAAAGCAGTTATAGTGAATCTATACATATTATAAAAGCCATTGGGGGCTAGTCAGTCTGTAAGTGATTTTCACAAAATCTAGTGTACGGATTATTATGCGGTTTTTACTAAAATATAATGCATAGAGGAAGGTTTAGGTGAATAACATTCTCCGGAATGCGTAAAGCGATTTTGATGAGACTTGCACTGGGTTTAACAGGAGCAATATATAGGCTTTTTATCCTTGAATTCCTGCGGGGTTAGGGTTTACGTTTATGCAGGTGAAGCTGCGAAAACAGCTAGTACGAACAGTTTCAATATGAAATTTGATTGCTAATTAATGCGATTTTGCAAGCATTGTCAAATTATTACGAAGAAAGCATTCTAAGTTTTGTAAGCCGACCGCTGATATATGACCCTTGTAGAAAAAACCAATTTCTCAATTTAATTTATTTATTTTGTTTGTTCTATCATTACTACTGGCCGGAGGTACCGGTGACTACGTTTTACTGCACGGGTCGCGAGTTCGATTCCTGCCGAGGACTAAAATTTTCTAAAAACAATTTATTGGTTTCTCGAGTGCATGTATTTATGTATAAAAATTATTATGAGTATATATTTAACAGTTGTCTGTCACCCATAAAACAAGTATTAGGTTACTTTCTTTGGTGACGGACGAACGTGTGTGTGTCCCATATATTTATTATTAGGTATTAACAATATCAAATGTGATATAAGCAATTTATCATACGCTTTTCGGCGAAGGAAGCAATCGTGAGGAAAAATGTATATCTCTGGATTATTTCTGGGATATGTGTAATCTACCAATCTGCAATGGAGTAGTGGGTATTTTCCTAGAAAGGCCACCTATATTCAGTTATGAGGTAGTAACAGTTACTATTTTTAAGGAATTGCCAGCATACATTATAAAAAAAATGGTCCAAAAATTAAGGGGAAGACTGGGTATGAGTAGATAGTACCCGTTCTCAGACCAACTGAATATGCATGTAGAATTTCATAAAAATCGGTCAAGCCGTTTCGGAGGAGTATGATATCAAACATTGTGACACCAGAATTTTAAATATATGATTATTTTTCTTACTTACTGCCTGCGCGAATCTTTTTTAGGCCATCCTCTTGGCATTATTACTGAACGGAAACGGAAGCGCCCACGATTGATTCACATTCTGAATTATATTCTAACGCCTTATTAAGAGGTTTTATATAACTTGTACATATTTGGTATAAATAAAACACAAGTAAAAAAAAAACTTGCCGTTTATTTACATATGAAATCTTGCAAGATAAATTTGATCCACTTCCCTGTGTCCGATTGAGCTGAAATTTTACATACTGGTCCAGTGACAGTGCATGTTTTTCATCAGCATGACCTGATGCTGCTGCCAGGATTGGCTCCAGGCGAGAGAACTCCTCAACGGTTACAGTAGGAACAATAAATTTTGTTGAAAGCTATTTTAATATCAAATTCAATTTCAAAATATTCTTTATTCAAGTGAACTTGTAAACAAGTGCTTTTGAATCGTCAACTTTACTGCTGGTTCGGAAAGCTGTTCCTACCGAGAATAACCAGCAAGAAACTCGGCGGTTGCACTTTTCAAAGAATAATTCCTATTACTAGTTACATATAGTTATTGATGTCTTGTACAGGGTCGAATAGTAGCTACATCGACGCATTCTTATCGTCTATACTTAGACCCTCAATAGTATAATTGGCTTTCTGTATTAGCCTTGTTTTAATAATGTTTTTAAACTGCTGTAATGTTAAAGTTAAAATAGATTGCGGAATTTTATTAAAGAATCTTATACCTAAACCCTTTTAACTTAATTTTTAACGCTTCTGTCACTCCGACTGGCTGGATAAGATGCGCTAAGGCGCATCTTATCCAGCCAGTCAGTTCCCAGTCTTAC
The DNA here is from genome assembly GCA_947086505.1 of Morpho deidamia. Lineage (NCBI taxonomy): Eukaryota > Metazoa > Arthropoda > Insecta > Lepidoptera > Nymphalidae > Morpho > Morpho deidamia. The sequence goes on from CAMTZC010000009.1 coordinate 1,471,951, forward strand.
CAAGTTGTAATTTTGTCTTTGCTATTATAGCAGTTTAAAAGAGGCTGATACAGAAAGTCTACTATTGAGGATTATATAGATGATAAGAATGCGTGGATAGAGCTACTCCTTTACCCTGTAAAAGATAGTAAGTAAGTGTAACTAGTTAAATATTATGTTTGAAAAGAGCAACCGCCGTGTTTCTTGCAGGCTCTTCTCAGTAGGAACAGCTTTCCGAACCAGCAGCAGAGTTGACGAATCAAAGGCACTTATTTACGATTTTACTTGAACAAAGAATATTTGACATGGGTTCCTTGAGCAGCTTGCCTATCGTGTGCGAATTCGATGCATTTCGATTTTTGGTATGAAAATATTAGGTCCTTACATATGAAATTGGATAATTTATAGAATTAGGCGTTACTTTGCGGAGATCCATAATACAAATGTAATAATAAAATTATTTTGCTATAATCCGCGATACAGTAAATAGAAAATATATATAGTGTTTAATGTATAGTGGATTATCAGTATTTTCATACCCGATACGTGCAGGATTCGTAAAAGCACATGCACAAACCTCCACCACTTCCACCAAAATACACAAGCACTACACAGTTTCACTATCACAAACTCAACAATCGTTTCGCCCCGCAACCGAGGCATCATCAGGAGATAGACTCCACGACAAAATCGCAAAGCGAAGCGTTATGCAAACAAGCATTGTTATATAGTAATCGGTTCATCCCCACCTTTACCTCTGAACACGTGCAACAAGCTTGAACTTGAAACATTTATCTGCTCGTTAATGAGGGTGCCATTGTTATGCTTAATGATTTCTAATTGTTCCAAAATATTCAATTTTAAGCTTTTTTCGCAGGTGTGCAGTATTTCGAAACAATGGTCATTAGGAACTTTATGACCGCTTTCTAACAAATGTTTCGCGAAATGTGAATTTTGTGGCTTATTATTATTATTCTATTTACTGTATCGCGGATTATAGCAAAATAATTTTATTATTACTTTTATATGAAATTGGTGTTTTCTATGGGAGGAACATAAAGTCGTTTTTTTTTAATGAAATATATTTAATTAATCAAAGTATGCATGTATGTATGCATTGCTATGTGTGCACTTTTGCCATCTCATAAGTAGTTCATTGATCCCCTTACTAAAAAAACCATTCGGGCGGGAATCAATAAAATCTTTGAAGGCGGTTTGGACTGCCCCATCGGAGTTGAATTTTTTTCCTTGCAAGTAGTTATCCAAATTGCGAAAAAAATGGTTATCTGTTGGAGCAAGGTCCGGAGAGTACGGTGGATGTCTAAGACATTCTAATTGAAGCTCCTCTGATTTGGTAGCCGTCTGTTGTGCAGTGTGTGGTCTAGCGTTGTCCTGAAGCAGCAGTGGCCTAGAGTGATTGACCAGCCTCGGTTGTTTAGCAGCTAGCTTTTCCTTCATGGTTTGCAGTTGCTGACAATAGATATCTGCCGTAATCGTCTGGCCAGATTTAAGAAAGCTGTAGTGAACGATACCGGCACTAGCCCACCAAACACTTACAAGCAACTTTTTTTTAGTCAATTTTCGCTTAGGGCAGGATTTGGCTGGTTCGCCAGGGTTCAGCCATTGCGATGAGCGCTTCCGATTATCGTAGAGGATCCACTTTTCATCACAGGTAACGATTCGATTTAAAATTCCTTCATTATTGTGCCGGTTGAGTTACGTAACGCAGCAGTCGACGCGCGATTGTCGGTTTGCTTCACTCAATTCATGAGGTACCCACCTTTCAAGCTTTTTCACCTTCCCAATTTGCTTCAAGTGGATTAGAATAGTTTTATCACTAACACCGGAGCCTGCAGCTAACTCGGACGTGGTTTGCGATGGATCCGCTTCCACAATAGCCTTCAATTCTTCATTATCAACTTTGGTCTCCGGCCGTCCACGAGGCTCGTTCTGCAGGTCGAAATTTCCAGAACGAAAACGTTGGAACCAAAAACGCACTGTGTTTTCTTTTGCGACACCGTCACCATACACATCATTAATCCTTCGAGCCGTTTCTGCAGCACTGGTGCCACGGTGGAACTCATACTCATAAATAACGCGATATTTCATGTTTTCCATTTTTTAAACAGAGTGACACAAAGAAAAAAACAAAAGAAGAAAAAACAAATGAATTAGGGGGTTTGAAACACAAATGCATGAGTAAATAGCTGTATGAATTTTAATTTGGAATTCCTAACCATTATTTAATTTGGAATTCCTAACCACAATATTTGAGATCAAAGTGGCCAGTACGACAAAACGCCAATTTCATATGTAAGGACCTAATAGTAAAAGGGCTGAAGGCTAAATTTTCTACCAAAGTCCACGCAGAGTTGCTAGAAGAAGCTAGTGCTTCTATCAATACTTATTATAAAATAAAGTCACCAAAAGCTGTCCGTCTGTATGTCATCGATATTCTCAAAATCTACTGGACGGATTTTTGTACGGTTTTATTTCAAGACAGTGCAATTCTTCGGGAAGGTTTTGGTTAATAGTACATAACGATATTACGTATATTGTGTTGAAGAGGTTGCACAGTTGCAAAAAAAGTTGCATGATATGGGTTTAGTTGCGTGCGCCGCGTAAACTACTAGAGATACACTAAAGTAATGTACTAGAGAATTGTAGATCTACAAAAATACTACAAAAAAGTCCGCAATAACATGTCTCTATCTACAAATATAAATATATGGGACACACACACGGTCGTCCGTCCCCAAAGTAAGCAACTTAATACTTGTGTTATGGCTGACGGACAACTGGTAGATATACTATATATATAATTATAAATACATACTTTAATACAAATATATTACCAGATTCAAAGTACCAAAAATGTTGGGCCTCGGCGGGAATCGAACCAGTGACCCGTGGAGCTGAAGAAAGGGTCACTACCCACTGCGCCAACGGGTCATCTATTATGGTTAACTCATAAGAACTACGTTTGTATCTTCTGTGACAGAATGATTTTCTTGCGGCTTCGCCCGCTTGAACGTTATATGGCAAAAAAATTGTAACAAAATTGCATTGATCTCTAAAAAGGATATTGCTGTAAAAACACATAAAATCACCTGCCATACCTCGCACCTACTGAAATAGCTTTCAAAAGGCACACAAACGATATCCGTGTATAATGATAAATCACGTGTACTCATTCATTTATCCGCAAAATGGCGGCGAGGCGCGAAAATGCGAACATTTTAAGGGAACGCAAGACCGAATGCATATATTTTATTTGAGTAAAGCCACATTTAAACGTTATCCAGACTAATATATATGTATATAGAAACTGTAATTGAACTACTTTGCTATAACCGCGTAGGTTAAGCGCATGCATGCAAAGCTAATGTGTATGAAGCAGGCAAAATTCACGTACCTAACACATGCAGGAGAAGTCACCACATGCATCCCAAGACGCCTCCACCAGCAACAATGCACAGAAGCAATTTGTTTTCCATCACCGGAAAGCGTGTGATAAATTGCAATTATCAATTAGACACATAAGTTTTAATAGAATAAGTCATTGGTGCCTGCCCGGTTTGAAGCCGTGACCTCCTCGAAAGAGTCGCACGGTCGCTATTTAAATGTATACTTATGTAATATTAATTTAGGCGCTGATGGGACTGGCATATCCTTGTAGCATATAAGTCCTTAAAAAAAAGACATTTAATACTAGTTTTTGCCCGCGGCTTCGCTCGCGAGGAATTTGGTCTGCCACAGTATCTAATTCAATTAAATTTATGATTCACAATTTTGGTCATAGTGGTTTCCACATAAAAGATAGGTATATGCTGTCGCGGACTTTTATTTAGAACTATTAAAGACAAACAATAATACGGTACATCATCTTTGTGTAACTCTAATGGTTTAGGCAGCGTACGCCTAGATAGCTCTCAGAGGCCAGATTTTTTCTGACCTTGTTGACATGTATCGTTATATTACATAAAATCATTACAAATTGTAGCCTATATGTTATTCCGATGTATAACCTATATAACTGTCAAGTTAAATCCAAATCCGTCCAATAGTTTTTTCGTGAAAGAGTAACAAAAATCTATACTCACAAACTTTCGCATTTATAAATATTAGTAGGATATTAGTAGGATTAGTAGGATAGGATAGGATTAGTATCGATAACGTATTTTAGTACTCTACTGTCACATATCCAATTCCACTCATTTCACGCACAAATGTAGCTGACCCCAGGAGACCGCTTCACCCGCGACTAATTAGCGAATATTACACCGTTTAAACTTTAAAACTTTTACTAATTAAACCGAGTATGTTGAAGCTTTTTAATCCAAACTAAGTTAATTCACAGTCACATTTAAACACTCGATTAAAATAAAGATATATTATTCTTCATCATTCTTATATGAAATTATTTTTTATTGAAATAAATTTGCGGTATAAATTTGTGGTATCCGGCTGAGCAGAATAGACCACCCGCATTTCTTACCGAGGAGTCGTAATAGGCGACTAAGTTAGGTGACCCACCGTGTGGTATCAGGCTCAGTAGAATAGACCACCCTCATTTCTTATTTATTTATTTATTCATTTATCTCTTTATTGTACAAACAAAAAATATAAAAATAAGAAAAAAAAATACCACATGTATAAAGGCGGACTTATCCCTAAAAGGCAAACCCAGCAACCCAGCCAGCCAACCTTTGAGTAACAGAAAGAAATAAGAAAATGAATAAATAAATAAGAAGTGAAATATGGATGCATTTTGTATGCATTCACCTAACCCGTGCGGATTATAGCAAAGTAGTTAGTTCTGTTATATTGCTTGTAATATGGATTTCCGCAAAGTAACGCCTGCTTCTATAAATCATCTATAAATCATCTATAAATCATTTGAAATATGGATAATGAAAAAAGGAAGAAAGAGAAAAAAAATGAAACACTATATACAAAGATGAATGTTGCAAAATGATACGATATGGATAATAGTGATTATTTGAATTAAAATATAACGACTAAGGCGACTAAGGTAGGTTGACAATGTGTATGAAGCAGGCAAAATTTACGGACCTTATACATGTAGGACAAGTCACCACACGCACTCCAAGGCGCCTTCACCAGCAGCAACGCACACAAGCAGTACACACAACCACCACCTGATTTTCAGTGACCACCTTGACAGGAGCTCACGAGCGACAGTGACAGCGGTACAGGGAGTTTTAATGTTCTTTAAATATTAAAATAGAAAAAATTATATATCTAAACAAAAAAAAACACATTCAAAATCTACGACACTAAATTTACCTTACACAAGATCTTAATACATACAGGGTACATAACTAAATAATTGTATAAAAAAAACCTAACGATAGAAGTAAACAGAAATAAGTACATACATAAACATAAACATAAGGTTACGTAATAATGTTAAAGCAAATACGTTTTTACTTTAACATTATTACGTAACTTTAGAGAATATTGGAAAGGAGAATTTTTTAGCCCAGCAGCAGGGTAGATACACCAAAATTTGGGGTAGGGCTAGTAGGGGAAAGAAATAATTAAAAAATTCCTGAACGTGGTCAATATAACCCAAGATCCATCACCTAACGTACTCGCCCAAGTAAATTATTTTGTAAGACGAATTTAACAATAATATTAGGTTTTCAGTAACGAGTAAAACTGTTCATTAGATTGTAGGTAATGGTAGGTAAAGCGAAAATATTTACAGATTATTTATTTATTTATAACTGTTTATGTATCATAAACGCGGTCAGAATACCATCTATACTTGTCATAAAACAAAGTTACCAAAAGCTGTCTGTTAAACTACCTTTTTCCCACTTTGACAACATGTTACAAACGTGTTGTCACATGATTTGGCTGGGTATTTTACGACCGGCCGCCTGCCTGACGTCAACTTACCTCAGTCGCCTTTTACGACACCTCGGTAAGAAATGAGGGTGGTCTATTCTATGCAGCCGGATACCACACGGCACATACCTTAGTCGCCTCTTACGACACCTCGGTAAGAAAGGAGGGTGGTCTATTCTATTCTGACGGATACCACACGGCTATAATGAAAAATATATATAAGATACACATGATAAGCAAGCTGTATCCGCGACTTCCATCTCAAAAATATTTTCCGGTTCCCAAAGGAAAAATAGGATTATTTATACTATACGTATAAAAAAAACCTATTATATTGAGCATAGAAACTTTAATAAAACAAAATTTCATAAATATCGCTCCAGTGGAAAAGCTGTAAAATCGTATCAAGAAAGAAAGAAAGAAAGAAAGTTTATTTTATCTTCCCGTGATACACAGTATCCGCAATGCCTGAAGACCAAAATCTTCGACCAATGCGTCCTGCCTGTGTTGACATATGGCGCCGAGACGTGGACACTCACGGCGGGACTAGTCCACAAGTTTAAAGTCGCTCAGCGTGCTATGGAGCGAGCTATGCTCGGAGTATCTCTCAAGGGTAAAATCAGACAATATAACAGAACTAACTACTTTGTTATAATCCGCACGGGTTAAGTGAATGCATGCAAAGCCAATGTGTATGAAGCAGGCAAAATCTACGCACCTTATACATGCAGGACCAGCCACCACATGCACCCCAAGGCGCAATTCACCAGCAACAACGCACACAAAAGCAGCACACACACCCACCACCACAATCTCGACGATCGTTTCGCCCCGAAACCGAAGCACCATCAGGAGGATAGGCTTCACGACAAAAATCGTACGGCAGTACGATTTTTGATTTGATTTGATTGTGGTGGTGGGTGTGTGTGCTGCTTTTGTGTGCGTTGTTGCTGGTGAATTGCGCCTTGGGGTGCATGTGGTGGCTGGTCCTGCATGTATAAGGTGCGTAGATTTTGCCTGCTTCATACACATTGGCTTTGCATGCATTCACTTAACCCGTGCGGATTATAGCAAAGTAGTTAGTTCTGTTATATTGCTTGTAATATGGAATTCCGCAAAGTAACGCCTGCTTCTATAAATCAGATAAAATCAGAAATGAGATTATCCGCGAGAGAACCAAGGCAACCGACGTAGCTAGCAGAATAAGCAAGCTGAAGTGGCAGTGGGCTGGTCACGTCTGTCGGAGATGATGTGATATCACTGATGGCCGTTGGAGCAAAATAGTCCTGAAGTGGAGACCGCGTCTTGGCAAACGCAGTGTAGGGCGTCCTCCGTCCCGCTGGAAGGACGACATCAAAAGGGTTGTTGAGGCCAGCTGGATGCGCATTGCGGAAAAGCCGGATGTTTGGCGCAGATATGGGGAGGTCTATGTCTAGCAGTGGACTACGATAGGCTGATGGATGGATGGATGGATACACAGGTGTTAATTAAAACTTAACTATCAGACAGACAGACTTTTGCATTTATAATACGTTTGAAACTTTGAATATGTTAACGCCTCGTTTTATTTTATCGCAAAATATTTTTATGACAGTATTGCTAGTATAATAGTTGCAGGAGACTTAAGGAGGTTATAGGAGAATCAGGAAGTTGAATGTTTTAAAAAGTATCAAGTGAAATTAAAGAGTATAATTATTAAACACCACAACTTAAACTTCCTCCTGCAATAATCTTAATTTTCTCCTATATAACTTGAACTTCTCATTTTCTGGTTACCGTTACATACCCGAACTAAACAAAAAAAGTTCCTTCTTATTTTTCTAAATTGATTCCTGACCATAAGCGTATATTAAGGTAACTATGTAGACACACTATATATACGCTATAGTTATATATATTATTTTTCGTACTATCAGATTTATAGGAACGATTCAATTCAGGCTGCATTCTTTTTGCAGCTGCTACCAACTCGCCATTATACCATAATACCACAAGCTTTACCCGTTTCGTTTGCTTTAACTGAAATATTCAGACACATACATTTTCTACGTGTTGCGGTGAGGTTGACATTTGAGGAAACTGATTGGGACTAGCTGGGGACGAATAAAACTCACATTTATTGTAATTCAAACATTTATTTCCACGCTATAAAGTAATTCTTAAATAATTAATTTTGTTCTCAACAACGTATTCTTTAAGTACAATCCATTGATTTGCTTAAATAATATTATTATTTGAGGGTTTGTTAACATTTTAAACTCAAAATCATCAATATTGCTTCAGAGGTTTAGTCGTGATAGGGTTACAGAGAGACAGATAGATAGACTTTTACGTAATACAAAGTGGTGCTTTTGTAAAGGTAACTTAAAACATTAAGTTGACGAAGTCGCGGGTAGTGTTTGAAAGAAAGTCGAACAAAAGTCCCGCATTTTCGACTTGAATTTGCATTTCAATGTGTGCGTTTTTATATTCGTATACAGAGATCCGGCTCAGTATTTAACCGACACTTTTCTTAATTTTTAGTCATATGAACTTCATCGTCCTTTTCCTTCATAATATCTCTCATAATATAAATCATGACTAACGATTAATTCGCATATCGACATCCAACAAATCCTTTATTTATGTAATCTTTCGTGGTAGTGTAAGCCATTTGTACCACAAATGTGCTTATATGCAATTAATCAGATATGTATATTAATGTCTATGAATTTCTTCAGAGACATTTGTCTAAGCTCAGCTCAAAGGCAGAGAAAGTTGATATTTTATTCTGGAAATTATGTGGCAGTAAATAATTATAGTTAATTAACAAGTAGCCAAGAAAAATATGAAATTCATAATCAGAAACGCTAAAGCAACTGACTGTTTCATATAATTGGGTGAGAGTTTAACATTTATAACGTTTACATTATCAGGTATTACATTACCATATTAGTCTCTGGGAGAAAATGATACATATTACCTCACAAGTAACTTTTGTCAGTCAAATCATCAATAATAACTGTTTAATTGACACAACTGCGGTGTCTAATAATTAGGTCATTATTGACTACAAAGAACATGTTAGGTCTTAGTGTATGCAATTACAAAAGAAACTTGCACCTTGCGGTACACTTTCCAATTAAAATAAAGCTTAACTTAAATCTATATCACAGCTCCGTTCTAATATTGCATATTTTATAAAACTCCTTTTCGGGGAGCATGTACTCTTTCGTTATCGTCTTAAACTTATTCAACTCGCAATGACTGCTGGCCTCACAGCCTGTGAAGTGAAGATACTGAGCAGTGGACTCTCCAGCTTTGGCTAAGTAGATGGGCTGGAAGAGAATATTAGTATCTAAAAAAATTTGTTTGTTGAATAAAATATAAAATCCGCTTTATAACATGTGATAAAATTGACTATATATATGATGCGAAATAACGGGCAGTGTAAGGGGCAAGCTCAAACCACCTTCACCATGCTGTTAAACTAGAGAGACTCTGGCGGTTATATGACAAAATCGTAATGTCGCAAATCGCATTACGATTTTGTCGTTGAGCGTATTCTCCTGATGATGCTTGGGTTTCGTGGCGAAACGATCGTAGAGATTTTGGTGGTGGTTGTGTGTATTGCTTGTGTGCATTGTTGCTGGTGACGTCTTTGCATGTGGTCACTTGTCTTGCATGTGTAAGGTACGTGAATTTTACCTGCTTCATACACATTACCTTTGCATGCATTCGCTTAACCCGCGCGGATTATAGCAAAGTAGTTCTGTTATGGTTTCTGTATTTTTTGGGAATTAATACTAAAAACTTCATAACTTTTCAGATTGATCCCACACCACTTGACTCGACTTACCATGACTGTGAACTCTCCCGTACCCTTCGAACGATACATCTCCAGACCGAACAGCGAACCGTAGTCGGGCAAACTCTGTTCATGTCTGATGACCTTAGTCACTTCCATCAGGGAGCCGATGTTGAAGTCATGGGCGGAGTAAAGGCGGAACCTCTGTTTGACCGGGACGCCTAATGTTATCTCATTGGCAGCTTGTATGAAATCGTTTAATATAACCCCTATAACGAAGAAATGTTCTCAATTGAACCAAACAAGACTAAGAGGGATTTATAATATTAGTATTCCTTGTACAACTAGTATTCCTTCGCGTCCTGCATTATATGTTCTTCTAATATTTATTAAGTAATGTCTCTCATCACAGTAATATTATGTGACCTTTGGGTCACAAAGCGCTCACTTGTCAATAAGGTTTTATGTGGTTATTAACTACTAAAAATTAATCAAGCGCTTTACAGTAAAGTATAAAGTCACGATGAATACTGTATGAATAACTCTAGAGATGTTCGTATGTGTTTTATAATCAAATTAGTTTTTTCCCGCGGCTTCGCTCGCTAGGAATTTTATTGTCATGTATCGTTATATTATATAAAATCATTACAAATTGTAGCCTATATGTTATTCCGATGTATACCTATATAATTGTAAAGTTTCATCCAAATCCGTCTGATAGTTTTTTCGTTTAAGAGTAACAAACATCCATCCATACTCACAAACTTTCGCATTCATAATATTAGTAGGATAAATTTCATAATCAAATGCAAAATATTATTTGTTCAAGTAGATTTTTATAAAGTTTAAAATCAATAAGATTCGGATTTTTTTTCCTACTCTGTCGAACCAGAAAGAAAGTAAGTATGTTACGTAGGTGTCTGTAATTCAAATATTTCTTATTTTTTATGTGACGTCCACTAACCTCCACCAATTTTCTTCATTTCATCGTAACGGAAGTACAGCCTATAAGCTAATCTAGCGGCTTCCCCAAGTTTAGGTAATAGCGGTTTCGCCCACTCAGGTATGTCTAGGCCAAGGCTAACCTAAAAAATAATATACGAGTATATATATTCCTGGATGTGTAAAACACGTGAAAAATTGGCAATATCAATAATCAGACTCATGAATTTCCAGACACCTCAGTCTCGTTAGGGTTAATTTACCATTATCTAGGTTTTGGAAGAGTTTAAAATCAATGTAATGACGTGAAATAGCTAGCATAAAATGTGCGCCAAAGTTAAGGTGGCTGCTTACTTGACTTCTGAACAAGTCGAACAGTGTCTCGAATAAAATAGGATTTTCAGTGAAATTCCGCCCCGTCTCCTTTTTCACGATCGTCACCAGTTCTTTGAACTGGGCGAACTCTTGGAGGATGGACTCCTCCTTAGCCATCGCCATTAGCTCCTTGAAACGCTTGCAGTTCGAGTAATAGCGCAACTGGAAAAATGAAAATTATTATGAGCTTTATGACTGGAAAAATTTATATAAAAAGTAGACAGAGCAATCTAACATGAGAAGGACATAGGTATTTATTACATCTTTTGATCTCTTGCTGTATCTATTAATAGTATAGTAGGGAGACAAAACTTTGCCGCTGTCATTAGTTTAGGCCGAGCTACATAATATTACAAGATAATTCTTCAGAGACAAGGTAACCAAGATTGTAAGACAAACGATTTTAATCGTAGCTTTTTTGGAGAAAATCTCTCATGGGTAGAAATTGACAGGAAATTTTTGCCAATTTTTAATTATTGAGAATATTCATAGTTTATATATACAAACCGGCTATATTTACGTAGTCTAGCTGGTTTCTATACATTAACTATCATTTTTTACCACCTAATGATTTGGCTACATATTATCTAGCGGTCGAGAGAAAAACTTTCTAGGAATTTCACATTTGCCTCACATAGCCCAGAGTTTTTTCTTTTATCGAGCGGCATTATCCCTAAATTCTGATTTCTTCTAAATAGGTATCTTAAACTTATAAGAATGTTTTGATAGACCAAACAAATCGTCTCACTCATCAATTATTATCGATGAATTATTATTGAACAAAGACTAGATAATAATCAAAAATCATTTATAATCCATAAGGATTACAATCTAGCCTATGATGATTCTTCCTTCTTTTGGATTGCAGAGGTATAGAGAGCATAAGAATACCAATCAGTATCATAAGAACATTAAACAAAGTCCTCATAAGAATAAAAACATTTGAATTGTCCGACTTACATAGTCCTCGCATAAAGGAACAGCCGTGTACGGAACGGGTTGCCAAATTTTACCCAGGCCTTCATCCCACTGCTGATCAGTTTCTGGAGGATACAACGCTGACATGGCCACTTGCGCAGTCATCTTCGTCCTCTCCTTGTCAGTGCTCCTCAGTGCTATTTCTTCTTTTAAGTACAAACTGGACAATAAACCATATCCTTGAGGTCCGTATCTTTGTCGAATGAATTTCCCAATCTGGAAGGACCGTCGTTTGCCAATCTGAAATAGTAAAATTATTAGTTTGCTGAGTAACCCAATTTGCGTTGCCTAATATTTGAATGGAAACTCTGTTTGACTGAGAATACATATTTATTGTGTACGATTTGAACTTTAAGAAGATTGTGGATTGATAAAGGTGATAAATCGCTTACAACCCTTCTGTAAACAATGATTTACTCGTGATAACATCTTATACATGTGTAAGGAAGGTTTAGGGTCTTAACTCAAGCGTATATCTCTTTATCTTAATAGTACGTTGGCCCTAAAATTACCCTTGACTGAAATAAAAAGCAAAGTTATAATAAAATTGCTTCAATTCATTAGAACTTTCCTGGTTTCTTAATTATGCGTCAACTTCCGCATAGCTAAAAAAATTGGAAATATATTAACAGATTCAATAATTATTGCTGTATCAACAAAATTTAACAACTCTTGCGTGACAAAGTTTCCTTACCACTTTACAGAAAGTTAAGGAAACGTTGCGACCCTTTTACGCTTGACGCAAATTTTATTAAAGAATGTTGTTTATAATGGTCTTATTTATTAGATTTCATCCCTTCTTGTTATCGATCGCGACAACCCTTGTATCAAATAATAACTAGTGTTATAATTTTGTTTTCCATATTCATCCTTAAGGATAAAGTACAATAAAAATAAAAAACATAACGACGTGAGGACGTAGCTATAAATATTAAGAATCTCTAGATTACGAGGTCTACAATCTTAAACTATATATTCTTGAGTTCATGGAGTTGTTATTCAACAGAAAATGGTTCCTTATCGACTTCCATACGTAGAAAAGAACTGTTAGAAACCTGTATATTTCTCTTTAAGATATCATAACTATTTGAAAGAAGAAAGATTTGGATTAGAATTTTCAATAAAGTAGGAACAAAGTTCGATAATATTAATTTGAAATAAATTCCGGCTAGAGTTTTAATGATCTATTATCGATGATTCTCAAGATTATAAATTATGTGTAGAATTTAATGGAAGAAGACGCTTCTGACATTTATAAAGCGTCGCAAGATGTCGCTACGATTATGTTCACTTAGTCTCATCTTGCTAATGGTGAGTAATTGTAGATCAACAATAAAGTAGCTAAGGCTATAAATCAACAATTTACCCCTAATTTCCCCAAGAAGCTTTTTCGCTAACTATGTGCCATATAAGAAAACTTATAACCCTTATAAAACCCCGTAAGTTTTCTCATGATAAAGGATCATAACACGAGTCTCATAAAACTTAAAGCAACCTCAAGCTAGCATTTCTATCCTGAAATTGGCAGGGATATCACGCACAAGAATATCACTCGTCACTATGGGATTAGGTTCGGTGAACAGGCAAATGGTACCACAAACTTTTTACGATCAGTCACCGACACTGTTAAGGTCGGACAATTCAGCAGTCAAGATACAACTAGAGGTCACTTTTGGATGACGCTAGTGGTGCTCTCGGCAGAAACTCACCAATCCGGTACCACCGCGTGATACCATTACGTTGGCAGCAGAATTTACTTCATATTATTACCTTGTTTAAAGGTCTTTTGCAAATTCACGACAAATTCTATAACCGATTTCAACAAATTTTCTTTTTATATTTACTTACATTTGTAAGACCCTCTAGACCTTCAATGTACGTCAAATTTTTCAGTTTCTCCTTCTGATCAGATAGGGAAAGCTCATCAGCATCTGGTGTTCTCTCACCGTGTCTGTTAACCTGAAAAAAAATTTCGTTCCTCAATAGTTTTATAACACGCATTTGATTTCAGTTGGAATAGCATTTTAAGTTTATCATATTTATTTGCTTTAGGAACTCGAACAGACGTTCACACTAAAGAATAATGATTGAACAATACATAAGTTGATTTCTACTCCCAATCATAGAAGAACAGTACATGCCAGTTTTATTATGGAACATAATGGAATTGTATTGCTTGATTTTTGAAATGTAAAAAGTTGTTTTATATTGCTAAACATAAACGTATCACTATGACAGTAAAAGAATTGGCACAGAACACGGACTTTGTTGGAATTTTGAGTTTTCTGACTTATCTACAGAAAAGTTTAAATTAAGTGTACGAATTAATTACGTAATTGAAGACTATTTGAATAAAACAAATGCTTGGATTTGAAAATCCTTTCAGCTCCAAACAAGACTGCAAATAAATAATGTAAATTTAAATGTTTAGTAGACTAACTACCGAGTTTCTTGTTGGTTTACCGAAGTAAGAGCAACATTCCGAACCAGTGTACTTATTAAATCTAATTGATCCTTGACGATTCAAAAGTGCTTGAATAAAGATTATTTTGATTGATTGATTGATTGATTGATTGATTGATTGATTACAGGTATTACAGGTTATACAGGTTCTAGGTCACTTCTGGGCGATTACAGTCCTAATAAAATCCCTTATTTTTTATTTTACATACTGTGCGACATAAGGTTTACACTACCAAGGGAGGTACTTCTTACATTCTTGTACATATCCCTTATTTGATAATAGGCACCAATGTACTTGCAACATGCCACTCAGCAGGAATCACCTCTTCATGTAACAACTTATTGAAGATTAAGCCAGTCACTTCCATCATCTCCCTTTTAGATACTTCGACACTTCAGTCGGAATACCCTCGACCCAATCCCTGTCCAACTTGTTTAAGATTCTACTGGGATAAAGGATACCAAGAATGGGAACCACATAAGAATTTAAATCGGTCCATCAAATAAATAGGATTGAACAGCATGCGGTAAATAACATGAAGAATATTGATATTCTTGCGAAATATTACTTACCAGAAATGCAAGCACCAGTTCTCTATCAGAGATTTCATTGTTGATGACGTTCCCACTGAGCTGATGCAAGTGCAGAATGCCCAAAAGGATGTACCAGAGCATGATTTACTATAAACAAAGAATAGTGTGTGTTTTTAAATAATTCTCCAGAGTTATGTAGGTTTCCCCACGACGTTTTTATTTATTTATTTTTATTAACGCGTGATAAATTGTAAATATGAATTAAACACATAATTCCTGACATAACTGAAAGCACCCTTCATTAACCACGGCTTAAGTGTTTCTAGAAACTTTCTAAAGATACTTTGAAGTAGGTCCCAATTCAAAATTGAGTTCATGTTCAATCAAAATACTGGAATAAAAGTCATTATTGAGAACCAAAATATCAGAATAAAAGTCCACAGACAATGTCAAAGGCTTCTGCTAATCATATTTTATCATATTCACGTTCCGATAAAGCGGTCAAAAGCGTGTCATCTAATATCTTATAATTTTAGCAGAACCATAACAATCTTACCGATAACAGTGAGCAAAGTTCAATCAACAACGATACAGGCGGGTCAATGATAATGAACACGTAGTCAGTACAGGATCCTGATATGAAGACGTAAAAGTTAACAGATTATTAACCCTCTCCATTTTTTATATTTATTATATCTGGCACATGATACAAATTTAAGCACACTGCTATTAATATTTCTATGAGAAGAACTAGCAAGAAACTCAGCAGTTGCTCTTTTCAAAGAATAATTCTTATCACTGGTTACATATAGTTATTATTGTCTTGTACAGGGTTGAAGAGTAGCTATATCCACGCATTCTTATCGTCTAAGGAATCCTCAATAGTATAGTAGGCTTTCTGTATTAGCCTTTGTTTTAACAGTGATTTTAAACTGCTGTAATGGTAAAGTAAAAGTAGATTACGGAATTTAATTATAGAATCTTATACCCAAATCTACAAACAACTTATGAACTTTTGCAAGGCGCAAAGCAGGAACCGCAAGCCTATGTTGTCTATTATATACATCGCATTTTGCTTCACTACGCTACTGGTAGAAGGGACAGGTCAATTTTGTGCATATTGCCCTCACCCCCGAGAGCTCTGAACCCCAAAGTGCACCGACTCAGTGTCGGAGGCCCTCTAGACCCCTCTCTCCCTCTATTCTAGGCCCCTCTCTCCGCTATTCGGCGCATCGAGAACAACGCCTTAGGAACCTACTCTAACTGCGCATCCCATATCCCGGATTTGCTGACTGATAGTGATAGATATATCATAATGGTTCTAAATGTTGACTTAACGGTTGTGTAACTATTGTTGTCAATCAAGGACATGGCTAAAAACCTAGAAGACGTTTCACTAAAACAGAAGAGCTTGAAAAGAAAACCAAGCCGATTGATGCGATCGGCTTAAGATTCTGATTGTGGAAATTCTTTAAAGAATAGGTCTCTTTATTTGATTTAAGGATGTATAAATTCATTGCCAAACATAAATTTGCTCACCATATTTGGGTGTAAGTTGACGTCAGGCAGGCGGCCGGTCGTAAAATACGTAGCCAAATCATGTGACAACAGGTTTGTAACATGCTGTGCCGACTCCACTTAGAGTGGGATAAGGGCACGAGAATGATGATTTGGGTGTAAATTTTGAAAAAAATCCTATAGTTTACGGAAAATAAAAACGCTAAAAACTGTTTGCAAATACCGTCCTTATATAGGTCAAGACTTGAGTTTATCTTTGGCGCCGCATATGAGCCCTTATCACTAGCAATACGCTTTCTTTTATATGTTTACATAATTTATAGACATAGGCGTAGCTTCGGGGAATTCCAGAATACAAAAGATGGATATACTTTGACAACACACGCTGTCAGGAAAATGAATGAAGCGTATATTAAGTTATTCCTTAAAGATTTATTTTATCGTGTACTTTTTTGTGGCCCTGTACAAGAAGAATATCTCTACCATACAAGATCTTGTTATGTCTCAAACGGATTAAGTACAGTTTTCTGAAAACTCCGCAATGGCTTGATTTTTGCTAAAACTTTTACAATAATGGTCACATTTTTGTAAATTATATAAAACTTTAGAAATTTTAACCTTCGTGAATTATTCTTTCTGTTAATGAGATTTGCTTCAAAATTTGTCAATTTTCTTTTATAGCTTACTCGGCAATTGTAGTTGTGTTATCCTCCGTTGAAATTTTGAACATAAGGTTAATGTGAATTAAACATAAGAGAAGAGACATGTTGTCGTGGACTTTTTTGTGGTATTTTTGTAGATCTACAATTCTCTAATACATTACTCTAATGGATCTCTATCGGTTTAGGCGGGGCATACGAATAAAGCTCCCGGCAGGCGGCAGGGACTTTTGTTTAGAACTGTGCGATGTTTTCAACATAATTTACAAAGAATAAATAAAAAAAAAGTAGCGGCCTGTTACAATCCCACAGCTGGGAATAGGACTTCTCTCTCCGTTTCTGGAGAGAAGGGTTGGAGCTAAGACCTACCACGCTGCTCCAATGCGTATTGGTAGGTTACACATGTCTCCAGAATTCTCTAGAGATATGCAGGTTTCCTCACGATGTTTTCCTTCACCGAAAAGCGTGTGATAAATTGCAATTACTAATTAGACACATGAGTTTTAATAGAAACATTGGTGCCTGCCCGGGTTTGAACTCGTATTCCCCTCGAGAGAGTCGCACGGTCTCTCCGCTGGGCTATCACAGCAAAAAAAATTATGTACTATTAACCTAAACCTTCCGGAAGAATTGCACTATCTTTTAGTAAAAACTGGACAAAAATCCGTGTAGCAGATTTTGATAAAATTGATCAACAGCTTTCGGGGACGTTGTTTTATAATATGTAACGATGTAGATTACGAAATAAATAAACAATAAACACAATGTATTATGAATTTATCTCAAGATTACACGCATTACATATTTTCAACGTATAATAATGCAATTATATAGAGAATTACAAATGAACAGTTAAGTGGGAACGTAATGTACCGTCCATTACACGAGTAAATCAGTTATGTTGCTCTATTGTACTTATACAATATTTTAGTGCAAACTGCATAAGTTATAACAAGGTTTAATTAATTCATAGAATTAGTTAATACTTTGCGGAGGTCCATAATACAAGAGTGTACTGCACAAATTCACTGCCACAATCTCAAAAATAGTGTTTGTGTATTGTTGCCCTTGGTGACAGGTAGTGCATGTGTTCTTAGGAATTCTGCATTTAAAAGTAATATATACATTATATATATTATATAATTTTTTTTGCTATAATCCGCGATACAGGAAATAGATAATATATATAGTCCTAAATGTATAGTGGATTATCCGTTTTTTCATACTCG
This sequence comes from Morpho deidamia, assembly GCA_947086505.1. Lineage (NCBI taxonomy): Eukaryota > Metazoa > Arthropoda > Insecta > Lepidoptera > Nymphalidae > Morpho > Morpho deidamia. The sequence continues at coordinate 1,490,292 of CAMTZC010000009.1, forward strand.
ATACATGCAGGATTCGTAAAAACACATGCACCTCCACCACTGCCACCACAATACACAAGCACTACACACGTTCACTATCACAAACTCAATATTCGTTTCACCCCGCAACCGAAGCATCATCAGGCGATAGACTCCACGACAAAATCGCAAAGAGGTTCGTGCATGTGTTTTTATGAATCCTGCATGTATCGGGTATGAAAAACGGATAATCAACTATACATTTAGCACTAAATATATTCTCTATTTACTGTATCGCAGTTTATTACGACATCTCGGAAAGAAATGATGGTGGTCTAGTCTACTCAGCCGGATACCACATGGCAGGTCGACTTACCTTAGTCGCCTTTTACGACACCTCGGTAAGAAATGAGGGTGGTCTATTCTACTCAGCCGGATACCACACGGCGGGTCGACTTATCTTAGCCGCCTTTTAGGACACCTCGGTACGAAAGAGGGTGATCTATTCTACTGAACCAGATACCACACGACAGGTATTGTTAAAAGTTAAATTGGTAAATATTCGCAAAGTAGTAAAGCTTGCATTACATCTGAAACGTTCTAGGAAACTGATATATGAAAGGAAGGTCAGTGCAGAATTTATTCACGCTTGATAGCTTTGCGAAATATCGATACTTAAATATCAAATGTCAACGTGCGAATCTGAAAGTCAAATGATATTATGAGATCTTTTTTCCATACCGCTAACATTATCTATACTTCTATACTTATATTATAAAGAGGAAAGATTTGTAAGTTTGTATTAATGTGTGTATGTGTGTTTATTTGAAATGTTTTCACGCAAAAACTACTGGACCGATTTCAAAAATTCTCTCACAATTAAAAAGTTGCTTCTTCACTGAGCAACATAGGCTATATTACATATAAAAAAATAGGGATCCCTAATAAAATTGTAATAAAGTGTGAAAAATTTAGTCATAAAATCTTTCATCGCGTGCACTTCAGTTAAACTTCCTTTGCCTTAACCATTAATAAGTCCCAGGGCCAAAGTTTTATTTTACAAAAATAAATCTATAGTCCGAATTAGTAGCCTTTCCATTACTACGATATTGCTATGTACGCGGGTGAAACCGCGGGGCATTGGCATTTACTTTATATTCAAATTCTAATACAAAATATTTTTTATTCAAGTAAACAAGTGCTTTTGAATCTTCAATATCTACTGCTCGTTCGGAAAGCTGTTCCTACTGAGAAGAGCCAGCGAGAAACGCGGCGGTTGCTCTTTTCAAAGAATAATTCTTATTACTAGTTACAAATAGTTATTAATGTCTTGTACAGGGTCGAAGAGTAGCTATATCCACGCATTCTTATTGTCAAACTAATCCTCAATAGTATAGTAGGCTTTCTGTATTTGCCTTTTTTTAACAGTATTTTTAAACTGCTGTAATGGTAAAGTTAAAGTAGATTGCGGAATCCCCCCAACTAACAAACGACTTATGTACGTTTGCAAGGCGCAAAGCAGGAACCGCAAGCTTATGTCGGTATGTTATGCTACTTTGTCTATTATATACATCGCCAATTTTTTTATAATTATGTATATTCTTGTTTTAATTATGTATATACTGAGATACGTGCGACTTTGATTATGTGCGACTCTCTAGAGATGACATGGGTTCAAACCCCGGGCAGGCACCAATGAGTTTTTCTATTAAAACTTATGTGTCTAATTGGTAATCGCAATCTATCACACGCTTTTCGGTGAAGGAAAACATCGTGAGGAAACCTGCATATCTCTAAAGAGTGCTAGGGATATGTGTAACCTACCAATCCGCAATGGAGCAGCGTGGTAGGTTAAGACCTAATCCTCCAATCCTTCTCTCCGAAAACGGAGAGGCGGCCTTAGCCGAGAGTGGGCATAGTAACAGGCCGTTACTTTACTTTTATATACTGAGACAAATACATTTGTTTACAAGTTAATTCCTCCACTGCTGGTCGCAGGTCTCTTTAAAGGTCTATTATAGCACACGATCTTAATCCTAAATCAAGCGGTGTTCCGTGACATTTTTGAAGTTATTTGCCTGCCTAGCGAGAGTTCAGCCTAAAATGCGTATTTCTGTGCAGTGTCGCCACTCCTTGAGACACTGACGTTCAAGTTTACTTGTATCCAGAATATTTTTAACTTCAATATATACTTATTCTCACAATGCCGTGTGGTATCCAGCTGAGTAGTATAGACCACCCTCATTTCTTTTCGAGGTTCCGTAAAAGGCAACTAAGGTAAGTTGACCAACCGTGTGGTATCCGGTTGAGTAGAATAGACCACCCTCATTTTTTGCCGAGGTGTCGTAAGAGGCGACTAAGGTAATTCGACCCGCCGTGTGGTATCCGGCTGAGTAGTATAGACCACCCTCATTTCTTGCCGATGTGTCGTAAAAAGGCGACTAAGGTAAATCATCCCGCCGTGTGGTATCCGGCTGAGTAGTATAGATCACCCTCATTTCTTGCCAAGGTGTCGTAAAAGGCAACTAAGGTGAGTTGAGCAACCGTGTGATATTTACTGAATAGACCACCCTCTTTCTTACCGACGGGTCGTAAAACACGACTAAGGTAAGTTGAAGTCAGGCAGGCGGCCGGTCGTAAAATACGTAGCCAAATCATGTTTATCACATGTTGAGCCGAGCCCACTTAGAGTGGGATATGGGCAGGAGGATGATGACTTATACTAACTTCAGAAAAAACATCTTTAATCTTGTTGGTTGTCAATGGCCTTGACTCTGGAGATAATGGCTTTAAACTTGACCACATAGAATGAGTGAGCGCGAGTGATAAATGTTTATCTTCATGATTACGTAATTTATTCGTACAGTAATTAATATAGTAAGAAATCGATCGTGAGCGTAAGTTATTATTCACATTAAATGGGAAATGATTGATGATTGAATGACTGAATGATTTTATTATTGCTTTTGTGGATATTTTTTTTATGCGGATATCAAAAGAAAACATTACACAATCAAAGATTATTTGAAATGCTTGAATTCGAAAATCCTTTCTGCTTTAAACAAGGCTGCAGTTAAATAATGTGAATTTATAATGTCTAAAAGATTGACCGCTGAGTTTCTTGCTGGTTCTTCTCGGTTAAAGCAACCGAACCAGTTGTATTTTCATCCTTAAATCCTTGACAACCGCCGAGTTTCTTGCTGTTTCTTCTCGGTAGGAACAGCTTTCCGAACCAGCAGTAGATTTTCAAAAATATTTTGAATTTGAATTGAAAAGTGCTTTTTTGAATGAAGCTTATTTGAATTAAAATTATTTTCATTGATAGGATGTGTTTATATTTAGCATAATTTTCAAAAAATACAACCCTTTTAGGCTTCTTTTAATGTTTCGCGTAATTTTAAAGAGAAAGTACGTATGCTCATTTTATAATTGGCAAAAACTAGTTACATCGAATTAAACAATCACCCTCACTTAGTATGACGGCACCTTTAATGACCGGCATTTCTTAACTGTTATAATTATTAGTAAATCGGTTTCTAAGTGCAGTTTTATGGGTTCAAATAGATCTAGATTTGTTGTACATAATTGTTCAGTTATGTTAATTTGTAGGCCCAAATTTTTTACACAAAAACCTAGATATTAAATTCAATTATATTCAAATGATTTTGGATATGATATATATCGAGGTTATTAAATTCATTTAATATTTTTTAAATATCATAATTCTCCTGCACTTATCCCACTCAAAGTGTTTTAACGATGTTGTGATGTGATTTGGCTTGCTTATTTTACGACCCGCCAGCCTGAAGTCAACTTACCTTAGTCGCCTTGTACGACAGCTAAGTAAGAAATGAGGGTGGTCTATTCTAGTTAGCCGGATACCACACGACGACTTAACCTACATTAGTCGCCTTTTACGATACCTCGGTAAGAAATGAGGGTGGTCCATTCTACTCAGCCGGATACCACGCGGTACAATGGTATTATAATGAATTTTCTAGTGGGATATTTAGTATTAATATTATTTACAATCCAATAAGTTTTTTTATCTGTAGGTTGTTCCAACATCAAAGTTTTTAAATATTGCAAAAATTTTAGATTATCTTTCCGTTTCACTGAGATTTCTTAATCACATGAAAGGCAACTCACTGACTCATCAACACCGAGCCGGGCTGTATTTAAATTGAGAAATCTTTTGTGTCATAAGCACTCACAAAGGACCTTTAGAAAATCCTATATTTTCTGACACACATTACTACGCAAGAGGTAAAGCAATTTGACTTTCACTAACAAATTAATACGCTGGCGAAAAGTTTAGAACGCTTTGCGACCATGGATTAGTGGATTCATAGCCCAGGTAGGCTCCTGTAACTAATTAGTTTGCAAAATCCCGTGAACGCTTTCAGCTTCGGATGTCGCAGGTTCAATTTTCGAAGGCCAACATTTTAAAACTCAATTTTTGTTGGTTTGATATAAGATTCTATACCAAAATTCCGCAAGCAATTTATCTTTGCCATTACAGCAGTTTTAAATCACTGTTAAAGGGAGGCTGATACAGGAAGCCTACTATACTGTTGAAGGATTATATAGATGATATTAATGCGTGGATATAGCTACTCCTCTGTCCTGTACAATAGAGTCAGGACTAAATGTAATTATTTATAAGAATTATAGTGCTTTGCAACATCTTTTTTGCTTTCCAACAATTTTGGAACAGCTTTCCGAACCAGCAGTAGAGTTGACGATTCAAAATCACTTGTTTACAAGTTTACAAAACAAAGAATAATTTGAATTTGAATTTAGATATTTATGGTACAATTCCCACCGAGGGACAACATTTTTAAAAACGATTTACTGGTTCTGCCAGTTTTGGCGTATTTCTGTATTTATTTAAATATTATATATGTATATATGTGTATTTACTGGTTGTCTGTCACCCATAAAACAAGTACATCAGTCAAGTCATAATCAGGCTTCATTATCATGTCCAAATTAAGAAAAAGAAACTTTAATTTGAATACTTGAAAATAATACACAGCGTTTCATAAGGGGGCAATTTGATTGTTAAGAGGGGCAATTCGAAAATGGACTCAATACTAGTTTAACCATTTAAATGCAAGGTGCCAAATTTAACAAAGAAACAATATTAAAGAAGAAAAACGGTACCGGCTTCTTAATATCCCACTGCAGGGCATAGGTCACCTTTCTTTTGAGCTAAGACCCATAACGCTGCACCAATGCGGATTGGTAGGTTACATATATCACCAGTATTCTCGAGAGAAATGCAGGTTTTCTCACAATGTTTTCCTCCATCGAAAAGCGTGTGATGTATTGCAATTCTCAAATATCATTCGACACATAAATTTTAACAGAATAAATTCATCGAGAGCTGTGATAGCCCAGCGGTGAGACCGTGCGACTCTTTCAAAGGGAACACTAGTTCAAACCCGGGCAGGCAACAATGAGTTTTTCTATTTAAACTCATGTCGTTTGTTGTCATTTACACTCATTTTCGGTGAAAGAAAACATCGTGAGGAAACCTGCATATCTCTAGAGAATTCTGGAGATATGTGTAACCTAACAATCCGCATTGGAGCAGCGTGGTAGGTCTTAGCTCCAAACCTTCTCTCCAGAAACGGAGAGAGGAGGCCTATTCCCAGCAGTGGGATTGTAACAGGCCGCTACTTTTTAAATTCATTGTTGCCTGCCCGGATTTGAACTCGTGACCCCTCGAAAGAGTCTCACGGACTCACCGCTGGTTAATCACACCTTTTTTAAAGAAAGGCAGAAAAATACTCTTCTTTTGTAAATATAGCAAACATATTACGAAGGTTTCGTAATGGGGTTCACACCCTTACGCAAGGATCGAATTGCAATTAGGCCCTCACTATGAAACGAATCAAAATTGTTACGAATTAATTATAATTCTTATAACTAAATAGAACGCAGAATTACTTACAGTTTATATAATTTATAACTAAAACAAGGAAGTGTAGACCAAAAAACTCAAATAAAAAAAACTAAAAGCAAGCACAACAAGTGGACTTCGCGCGATCCGCGCTATAACTGACAGTTCGCGCGCGAGCATTCGACCTTTAGAACGTAAATCGCGAACTAAACTAGTTACAACTCTCGTGTTTGCTTGGAAATTGAAGACAATACTAACTAAAACCTGACTAGCAGCCGAGACAGCCGATTGGTACACTTGACTCCTTCCAAGGGTACACGTGAGCTGTGATAACCCAGCGGTGAGACCGTGCAACTCTTTCGAGGTAGCGCAAAGCACTTGTCGTAGAAACAATTTCCCAGGAATCATCCTTGAAGCAAGCAGCAGGCCTATCTTGAACTCTTATTGCGACTCAATTGAAGACGTAAACGAAGACCCCGAACCGCTTTCTTTTCGGACCATGAAGTGTGATTTGCACTGGGGTCGTAATGTTTGAAAAGGATAACGTTATATGAAATATAGATAACTCTGTCTCTTTTACTCACATGTTCTTAGGACGAATTCCGAACGCTCATTCGGCAACGACTTAAAGTGTGCGTCTTTAAGACGTCATGGTATGAAAAAGCAAAACAATTTCGTTTACGTCTTCAATTGAGTCGCAATAAGAGTTCATGGTAGGCCTGCTGGTATACTATCAGCATTAGCTGAGAGCAAACAGATACACGCTACGTGTGCCAGCATGAGCTAGAAGTAAACAGGTATAGTATCAGCACGAACTTAACACAAGACTCAGCTTGGAAGCTATCCGATAGGACTACTTCAATTGTTCCTTACGGTAGGTAGGTTTGGAAGATCCACCTATCTTCTTCTTTTTCTTGTTTCGTTCTATTTTCTTCACTTCTTTAGCGTTACCACTGTTAACACTGTTAGGCGACCATTGTGCGTGAGGATGAAGGGGCTGGTTATTGAAATTCAAATTCAAAATATTCTTAATTCAAGTAAACTTGTAAACAAGTGCTTTTGAATCGTCAAAATCTACTGCTGGTTCGGGAAGCTGTTCCTATCGAGAAGAGCCAGCAAGAAACGTGGCGTTTGCTCTTTTCTTATAACTAGTCGCATTTGATTATTACTATCTTGTACAGGGTAGAGGAGTAGCTACATCCACCCATTTTTATCATCTATATAATCCTCAATAGTATAGTAGGCTTTTTGTATCAGCCTCCCTTTAACAGCGCTTTTAAACTGCTGTAGTGGTAAAGATAAAATCGATCGCGGGATTTTAATATAATTATTAATAAATATTATATAGATTGTGTACAGATTTTATTAATTTATTTATTTCAACCAGCCAAGCTCCTTCCAGAAGCCGAGGACCCATCCAGGGTTCCTCAAGGCTTCTTGTAAAGTCCTCGGTGATTCAAGGATGTTTGCCCGATGCTTTGTCACCTACAACATGACGTGAGATGGCGTTTCCAGTTTCCTCATGCATCCTCTGCATATTTGGCTCTCAGTCACACCTTTAAGGAATATACGTTTATTGAGCAGGCAGTGTCCGGTAATGATACCCATCATACTTCGCAAGTTGGGTCTATTTAAGCAAAGGATACTTTTGGTCAACCTAAGATTTATAGAAGGCATGGCTTCCATGGATTGGCTACAGTCAGTCCGGTTTGCCCAATATGTATTATGATTTTTCCATGGTAATTTCCCACGAGATCCACCTATATGAACGTTTCGTACTTTCTGATACTCATCACGTCAGCGAAAAAGCTGACTACGTCGTATATTTGGCGATAACCCCACTAGGGCACACTAAGTTTATCGTAGAGGACTAAACTCGTATGAGATAGTCGTAAACTCACGAGATCAATGCCCGTAGATAGCACATGAAGATCTTTCTGATCGTAATTTCATACATATTGCATCATTGAGGAAACATAAGAGATTGAGTTTGTGATGACCACTATCTTTAGCTTCGGGTTATACTTAAAACACTTATATACAGTGAGTAGGCACACAATACTACCGTCCTCCCGCCTCCCTCCCGTCGAAACGTTCTCCCGCCTCGATGACAGAATCGTGACTGCGGAGTGGCGCCACTGTAGACTTGTGCACTACATTTATTAATATATCACATCTCTTCCTTATTCTTCCTTCATATTCTTCATTCATATATTAATTATTTATTTAAACATAGTTCAAAACAACAAAACAATAATTTTGAGTTGACGCAATGACGCAGAGTTGACGCAAATGCGGCTACAGGTTTTTTTATTAAAAACCTATAATGCACTCTAGTGATACAGTATTAAAAATACCCTCGACTATTGCTTCTGTATTGCTTCTATCCTTTTTCCGAAGCAACAACTGTCCATATGATTGACCGATATTTATACTTTCATTGTATCAAATTTCATCAGTATTAGTCTAGCAGACAACAAAAACATTCGCATTCGTAATATTAGTATGATTTCAACAAGAAGAAAAAGTATTAAAGCGTGCAAAGGCGTGATTGCTAATTTATTGTTATTTGAATAAAAATTGAAAAGACATTTATGTTTTCAGCGTAATAATATTAATTTCATTATGAATTTTATTGAAACGAGCAGCTTCACAATCTTTTAAGCTTTTCGTTCATTCGTTACGTTTATTTTGTTAATTATTTATTGGATAAAACAACAGGAGGTTTATTTTGTTTTATATAAATGATGACATGTTTAAATTTTCAACAATTTAATACAGATGATTTATGTACAGACATAAAATACTGATGTTCCTACTCTACCTTCACCATACATATATAGGGATATACTTTTTGTGGAACATAATATGATTGACTATAATTAAGCGTTTAAATATCCTCAATAATAAAATATGTGTTTATCTAGAGGTATGTAGGTTTTCTACTGTTTTCTATCACCACAAATCGCGTGGTAAATTGCAAATAACGATGAGATGAATGAATGGTGATGATGATGAAGAGTTTTGACAGAAAAAGTCACCGGTACCCATAATCCATATCAAAAAAGTCTTAAGAAAAAGAAATGTAAAAACAATTTCTCAGGTCTGTTATATTATTCGTAGTAGTGCTGAAATAAGCTGTTATAGCCTAGCGGTGAGACCGTGCGACCCTCTAGAGTCGACTCTAGAGTAGGTTCAAACCCCGGGCAGGCACCAATGAGTTTTTCTATTAAAACTTATGTGTCTTATTGATAATTGCAATTTATCACACGCTTTTCGGTGAAGGAAAACATCGTGAGGAAACCTGCATATCTCTAGAGAATTCTAGGGATATGTGTAACCTACCAATCCGCATTGGAGCAGCGTGGTAGGTCTTAGCTCCAAACCTTCTCTCCAGAAACGGAGAGAGGAGGCCTTAGCCCAGCAGTGGGCATAGTAACAGGCCGCTACTACTACTTAGTGCTGAGATAACGTGATAGATGGCGTTGTAGACCGTTAAATTCGTAACATAGTTTATAAAAATATACTAAGATGACGCTGTTTTAAAAGTATTTCAGTGAATATTACAAATATAATTTATATATTCTTCTATTATTATGATTCCATTATTCTTTATTAAATTATAAATCATAAGAAACGTACATATTTTTAGACATGATGTGGTAACTTTTCGTCGTTTTTGTATCGTTATATTTTACTTTAAAAATCGTCATTTGACTATTTACTTTTTAAAAGTAAAATTTGATATTTTTGAACGGACTATGCATCATTTTACATTAATATTTTTACAGTTATCTTGCTAAATATTAAAATTAAATGCTGCTTGGTCGTGTAAAATTGGGAAAATTAAATTTGGTAATTTGCTTTCATATATTTAGACGTTATTTAATACGCACTGACCAACTCATATTTATTCTAATATTACCATAAGTATACAAAATTCAGCTTCTGTTACTTCATTTACATTTATTACAGTATTGAAAATGGAAAAAAAAGAAACTTTCTAGCTATATAAGGTTTACAAAAACACCAAACAAGTTAAACACCGCACAACGGTTCTTATTCTGGAGAACATTTCATTTTATCAAAGTACAAGCGCTTTTCACATGATGGCGTTGTAGTAAAGTAAGAAAAAACTTAGCAAGTTATGTTATTTAATATTGGTTTATATTTCAGAGATCATGTTTGAAATTCTTAAGATGTTTCTTTATTTTATTATACCTTTTAATTCACAATAATAAATCTAAAGCTTGTTTGCAGTAAATCCCGAGCACAAATCTTTTATTTTATTTTGTTTTTTATTTATTTAATAAAGTAAATTAATGGAACAAAGAATTAAAAGAGTATGGACCTTTTACTATCTCACCGCTGGGAATGGACGTCTTTTATCTTTTTTGGAGAGAAGGTTTGGAAATTAACTCAACATGCTGCTCTCATCCGGATTGGTAGGTTACACATATCCACAGAATATTTTACATATATGCAGGTTTCATAACGATGTTTTCCTTTAACGTAAGGGTTGTGTTAGGAACGTAAGTTTTTAATAGACAAATTTATTGATGTCTGCTCCGTGTTTGAACAGGTTGATAAGTTTAAAAAGCTGTGGGACCGTGTAACACGACCAGAAAGAACTAAGAACATGAAAATAATTAACTCTCAAAACTCTTCCGAAAAGTAATTCGGAACACCATAACAAACAAAAACAGTTTCGACGGACAAGGGGGGAAAGTAATCAAACTTTGACTTGAGTCGGCGATTTTTGGCAACAATTCGACGGCTCGGGAAGGGGAATAGTGCGTCTTGGTTTTGATCGACGGTTGGCTTTATTTACACCTCACGATTAATCTACGCCATTTCGAAACAGAATACAACAGGACAGAACTATTTAACGTTTAACGATACATATATAGGAAAGGATAGGATAGGAGTTATGGAAATAGGCTTCTTCAATTTGCGGAATTCCATAGTACAAAAATTACGATAAAACGCGGATTATAGCAGAATACTGCTATAATGCGCGTTTGTTAAGAAAATCTATGTAACACAAAGTGGAGGAAGAAAAATCGTTCACAAAACTTATATATATATATATGACAATTAATTGTAATTTTTTTAAGCGGCCAATAAAAATTGTGTTGCTCCGTTAACCAAAGAAACGACAATTAAGTTTCAATTTTACTTCGCTTTTTATATTCACTTCTATATCCATTTTTGTTATTCCGTTGCTAAGTCCCTTTGCCCTGTTTTCTATTTTCCTTTTGACAGAATCAAACCGATTCAAATTTCAGATATTAAAAAAGAATTTATATTCTTTACATATATATGCAGGATTGTTACCGCATGTATCACGAATCACCTTCGTGCCCCGTTACCGAAGTATCATCGGAAAGGCGACGAAGTTTTTATTCCATAGTCTGTGAAGGTTTTGTGAGATATTTCGTTAATTTTAATTCAACTAAGGCGCAAGTTATCTTTAAGCGGGTCTACACCCTGATTAAGATGTAACCCCTTTTTTACATGAGGAAACCCTTCATGGGTACTGCAATCCGCGGTGTTGCGGTATTACATTTATACTCTTACCGGCTAAAACCTCATGGTGTTCCACCTTACTACCTGTAGACGCACAGGAATACTGGACGCATTACGTCTGCACCCAAGATGTAACCCTAGTCACTCTAGTATAAATAATTAAATAAACTAATAAATAAGTAAATTGTTGACAATTACGGAAAAAATGAAGCCGAAAGCCTTTATTCAAAACACTGTTATATTTGTACGCGATATAACAAATCTTTTCACAAATGTTTTAATAACATGGTAATAGTTAAAATAGTATCATCTCCATACAAACTGTTTGCCACACGTATTTGCGTGGAAAATATATCCTAAGGATAGGATATATTTTCCTTCAATTTTCCTGTATTAGCTCACCCTTATGTTATTAGTGATGCGAATATTTAAGTTTGTAAGACATCGATATTTTGCGTTTAGCGAAAACTTACCGAATTAGGTAGATCTAGCGGTTACGCTGTTCCATTTATATTTAGCTAACTGGGCAAACGTTATTTTGCCGTGTAAATTATTTATAGAAAATTTCTAGTGTACATTATAAAAAAAAATATATATCCAATAAATAAAAAAAATGTTAGGGTTGAACAACCCTTATCACTTAGGGGTCTAAAAATAAATAGAACCCGTTTTTCAGACCTACTGTGTAATATAGTATATAATATTTCATAAAGATCGTTCAAGCGTTTCGGAGTATGGTAAATAATATTGTGACACGAGTATTATATATATAAGATATGTCAGCTCGGTATATAAGCTTAAACAAGTATGTAACGGGTATGAAAAATACATTTAGCACTATATATGTTTTCTATTTAGCGGATTATAGCAAAATAATTGTATTATTACTTTTGCATGTATAACGGATTATAGCAAAATAATTGTATTATGGATCTCCGCAAAGTAACGCCTAATTCTATAAATTATTTAAACAAGTTCAAAAAAGGCATTGAACAGACATTCATAAAGCGGATGATAACAATGTCTGGATTTAAAAATAATTTCAGCTTCATACAAGAATGCGCTTTAATTATGTAAAATTGAAAATGTTTAAAAGATTAACCGCCGAGTTTCTAGCTAGTTCTTCTCGGTAAGAGCAACATTCCGAACCAGTTATAGTTCATTAATTGATCCTTGACGATTCAAAAGTGCTCGAAAGAGCTTACTTGAACAATGATTATTTTGATTTAATTTGATTTGATTTAAAGCTTATCATTCTTTTGCGTAATATGTTTATGATATTAAGGCTTGGAATTAAATTGCGACCAGCTAAGCACTAGTAATTTTTGTTTATCAATAATCACAAATACAATATTGTCATATTTATTTTTGAAAAGAGTTACCGTCGAGTTTCTGGCTGGTTCTTTTCGGTTAGAGCACCTTTTCGAACCAGTGTAATTTGATGATTTAAAAGAGCCTGTAAAGTCCAATTTGAATAAAGAATCATTTGAATTTCAATAAATAACAAATTTCATCAGTATTACTCCAGAGGATTACATGTGTAAGCATAGCAGAAGTTTCACAGTAAAAAAAACTTTTAATTTTCCCATCATAACGATTAAAGTTACATCCCTACAGCATTAAAGTAGCAATCTCCTTATTTACGAGTATGATGCGATGCACAATCTATTAATCCTTCCAGAGTTGATGGCTCTCAATTAATATCGATTGTAGCACGACATTAGGCTATAATGTGACGGGGTTGTTTAATTACTGAGGTGCCAAAAACCTTTTAAAGCCGAACGGGGTGACCGTGTGACTCTTTTAAAGGTATCACGCGTTCAAACCACGATAATAAGTTATGCAATAATAAGTTTTTCTGTTAGAAACTTATGTAAAAAAAAAGTAAAGTAACGGCCTGTTATTATGCCCACTGCTGGGCTAAGGCCTCCTCTCTTCGTTTCTGGTGAGAAGGGTTGGAGCTAAGACCTACCACGCTGCTCCAATGCGTATTGGTAGGTTACACATATCTCCAGAATTCTCTAGAGATATGCAGGTTTCCTCACGATGTTTTTCTTCACCGAAAAGCGTGTGATAAATTGCAATTATCAATTAGACACATGAGTTTTAATAGAAAAACTCGTTGGTGCCTGCCCGGGTTTGAACTCGTGTTCCTTATGTGTCTAATTGATATTTGTAAAAGTAATTTTACAAATATCAATGTTATATTTATAACACGCCTTTGTAAAAAGGCGTGTTATAAATATAACACGCCTTCCATGAACAGAAACATCTCAAAGAATGCTGCATACCTCTTTAGGATTCTTGGGGTATGTGTAACCTACTATTCCACATTGGAGCGGCATGGTCTTGGTCACTGATTATGGGCATCATAAGAAAGCTCAGAGTCATTCAGTGAGCGATGGAGCGAGCTATGCTTGGAGTATCTCGACGTGATCAGGAATGCGGAGATCCGTAGAGAAACCAGAGTAACCGACATAGCTCAGTGTGTCGTGAAACTGAAGGGGTGATGCGCGGGGCACATACTGCGAAGAACCGAAGGGCGTTGGGGTCTTAAGGTGTTGGAATGGCGATCCAGAACCAGAAAAGCGCAGTATCGGTAGACTCCCTACGAGGCGGACTGACCTCAAAAAGGTTGCAGGTAGCCGCTGGACGTGGACGACCATCGGTTGACGAAGAAGAGGAAGGGTCTTAGCACCAACTCTTTTCACCGAAAACGGATACAGAAGGCCCAATTAAAAAGGGATAATTAGAGACCGTCACTTTACACACTTTTACGTTATTACTTCTGGCTACATGCAGTGGAGCAGCGTGGTCTAAGAATAGAACTAGATTCACAGTAGGAAGGTCAAATGATAAGCTTACTTCAATAAAGATTATTTTGATTTGATTTGATTTGATACAGAATGATAAAGGCGTCTAGTAGTCCGAGGATTTTGACCTTTTTAAAAGCAATAAACTTATTAACTTAATCTATACTTATTATAAAATAAAGTCCCCAAAGCTGTCTGTCTGTATGTAATGGATATTCTCAAAATCTACTGAACGAATTTTAGTACGGTTTTTACTAAAAGTTAGTGCAATTTTTTTGAAAGGTTTAGGTTAATAGTACATGACGGTTTTATGTAAATTGAGTTGAAGAGGTTGTTTTACAACAATTTTTAGGGGGGGTAGTAACAAACCAGTGTCAATTGTAGTTTAGAGGGGGGAATAGGTATAAAATGCGGTATAGGGTATCAGAAAGCCAGTCTCATGCCAAGACTCGAGCCACTATAATATGGTAAACACTGAATTTCACGCGGGCGAAGCCGCACGTATAGCTAGTAAATTATATTTTAAAAAACGGAGAGACGAGGCCTTAGCCCAGCAGTGGGCATAGTATGTATATGAAGGTGGAATCTTGCTAGTTAAATCTTGACCTACTGTCTACGGTCTATCTAGGTCTATTTGACCTACTGTCTACGGTCTCTACCTGAGACCGAGAAGTAGGTCAAATTTTACATACTGCTCCAGTCCCGATGACAATGCATGTATATGATAAGTATGACGCTGTTGCCAGGATTGGATCCAGACGAGGGAACTCCTCAAAGGTTAAAGTAGGGACATGAAATTTTGTTAAAAGATTTTTTAAATTAACTTGTTATGATTGTTGATACCTGCTTCACTACATTCCTTTTTTACACGCGTCAAATAAAAATGTCACGCATAATTTTAACTTTTATGAGGTTCAAGCATATTTTTCATATCTTTATTATTGTATTACTTGGATTCCAAAACAACTACATACATTGGAATGGGTTTGTCATTTAGTGTATCTAGTTCACTTTCTATTATCTACATATATTATTTACATCTTTATAGACCTCAAAAAACGGCTGGACTGAGTAGCAGCAAAGTTGACGAATGATAGAAGATAATGGAGTGTGAAGACAACGTGCCGACCCCACTTAGAGTGGGAGAAGGATTCGTGCCCTTATCATATAAATGGTGATGATATCATTTATAGCCAACAAAAAAGTATTTTATTTTTTTATGTAAAGAGACACAAATAATATTTTTAATAAAGTAAACAAACTACCTTTTTTCTAATAGAAATAAATCACTATCAAGGTGTGTTACGTCATCAAATAACTTGGAAGTCTATAAAATGCAAACAGTACAATTTCAACACACACAACTGTGTTATATTGCCGTAATGATTCATTTGCTAGTCTTTTCCTTTATATCCTCCATTGATGCAACATACGTCATATCTTTATATGGAGACGTTTGTAATGATGTGGAGTTCTTCACGAAGACGTATCCATGGATTATAGACAACATAGGCGGAGATATAATGGTGGACTATTATTTGTTGGGAAGTGGAAGATATTCGGTGCCTCAAATGTGCGCGTTGAACGGCATGAAGATGTATACGTTCTTGCAAGCGCAGTACTTAAAATGTGAGGCTGAAGGTAAGATATCAACTGAGTATAATGAAGGAACAATTATTTATATGATTTATAGCAGCAGGCGTTACTTTTCGGAATTCCATATTCCATGCTAATGGAGGCGGAGGCTGGAATCGCCCAGCGCAGGAATTAAGGACGATTTCAGCCATCCAGCCCATTCTCCAGGGCTGGGTCGCCAGAAGGCACGGGGTCCTCACCTTCCGCCTTACGCAGGTACTTTCTGGACATGGTTGTTTCGGGAGGTATCTGTGGAGGGTGGCCCAGCGCGAAGCGTCTGGTGAGTGCCACGAGTGCGGCGCCGAGTTCGATACGGCGCTGCACACGCTCGCGGACTCTTGGGCGGTTCAGCGGGCGAAGCTCGTGGCAGAGGTGGGGCACGATCTCTCCCTGCCCACCGTGGTTCGTGCCATGGTGGACAGGGAGGCATCGTGGGCAGCGATGGCCTCCTTCTGCGAGGATGTTATCTTGCGGAAGGAGGCGGCGGGACGGATCCGGGAAGTCGAGTCTTTGGATCCGATCCGCCGCAGGCGAGCGGGGCGCAGGCGACTCGCCGAAGTCCGTCGCATGCCGCCCTAACGGGGACCTGCGAGCGTTCCGAATGGGGTTTATCGGACCTTCGCTGGAGTTAGGTCCCCGAGGTGGTCGATGCATCTGGTGCTCCCGATGCATCGATTAGCGCAGGGAGGGGCCACTGCTTAGAGAGGCCCCGACCCGGAGGTGGCGCTCTCCGGGGCACAGAGCCGCTGCTGGCGGGGATGGGGGCAATGTGTACAACGCTACCCTGTCCCCGCCACCAGCAGCGTGGTGGAGCACTGTCAGGTTTTTAGTCGGTGAGAGTCCGACATACCCACCGCTCGTCCCCGTCGGGCGGTGACGACCCATAATGGGTTTTCCTGACAAGAAAAAAAAAAGTATTTAGATGAAGTCATGAAAACGGGTAATACGATCATTAAAATTAGTCTAATATAAATTTTACCAACATCTTAGCATAATTCCATCTGAAAATATGGTACTTTGGTAGGCATACAAAGAAAAGGGTAGAGTTTCTTGTTACTATATTTAAGCCGATACAGCAAAAATTATTGCTCCTACTTGGAATAAATCAAGTGAATATTTATAAACATTTAATATTTCTTTTTCTTATAGGGAAGTCAAGTCAAATCTGCCTTTGCCAATCAGGCATTGATCCTGTTACATACAAGCAATGTGTGCTGACCAAAGGAAATTACGCGAGTCGATCATCTGCCAAAAATTCCCAGCTCGGTATAGACGCAAGTCCTATCATAGAAGTAGGGTATAAAAATACCATTTTTGAAGTAGACGATAGCTGGTATTTGAAGAAGATATGCTCAATTTTTGGTGACAACCCACCGAGAGGTTGCATTAAACCTTTTTCATGTAATGGTACCAACGTGGAGTCTGAAAGAATAGGGGTGGTTGAATTTGAGTGTAGCTGTCGTAAATTTGATCTTGCTGTAGGTTTTAACGACGATAAATCCAATGTGACTGCTGAAAAGTTTACTACAGTACGTGATGTGATCAAATATTCAGAACATCCTGAAATCTCAACAACTGCTATATATAACTAATTGTTATTTAATTTATTATTTCATTCTTCTCTTACCCTTACGTCTTAACACATATGCCTTAGTCTTCCATTCTCCTCTACCATTCGTCAACTCTGGTGCCACACCCAATCTATCCATCTTTTATGGCCTCCCTCTAGATACATCCACATTAATATTTAAAACTCTTTTGATCACATGATTTTCATCCTTCCTCATTACATAACCATATCAACTTAATACTGTTTAATTTATAATTTATAGTAGATACTTTAATTATTTATAGTATCATTATAGTATTACACATTAATGAATTTAAATTATTGTAAATACTTCTTTTACAGTTACATTTAACAACTAGTTCTGCTCGGGGCTTCACCCGCTTGGAAATTAGTGTACCACAAAAAAAAATCTGCTTCAAAAGTCTCGAAAGTAACGTAATATTTTTAATTGAAATTATATACATAAAAGTAGCTATTATGAGTTAAGCATAGATAGAGACATGCCGTCGCGTACTTTGTTGTAGTATTTTTGTAGATCTACAATTCTATAGTACATTACTTCAGTTTATCTCTGTTGGTATACGCGGCGCACGCGGCTAAAGCTTCCACTAGGCGAGTTTTTTTTTGGCAACTGTGCTATCTCTTCATTCACATAAAACTGTAATGCACTATGAATCTAAACCTTTCGGAAGAAGTGTTCTATCTGTTAGTAAAAACCGTATAAAAATTCGTTCAGTAAATTTTGAGAAAATCGAAAAAAAAAACAGTCAGACAGCTTTTGTGGACTTTGTTTTATAATAAGTATATCCTATCCTACTAATATTATAAATGCGAAAGTTTGTGAGTATGGATGGATGTTTGTTACACTTTCACGAAAAAACTATTGGACGGATTTGGATGAAACTTTACAGTTATATAGGTTATACATCGGAATAACATACAGGCTGCAATTTGTAATAATTTTATGTAATATAACGATACATGTCAATAAAGTCGGAAAAAATGTAGCCTCTGAGAGCTATCTTGGCGTACGTTGCCTAAACCATTGGAGTTGCACAAAGATGATGTACTGTAGTATTGTTTATCTTGAATAGTTCTAAATAAAAGTCGTCAACATCATATATCTACCTTTTATGTAGAGGCCACTCTGACCAAAATTGTCAATCATAAATTTAATTTAACTGAATACTGTTTTACAATGCACATTATAGTATATTTATCAAACTCTTATAATAAATATTTAATATTAATTATAATATTTAATATAAATATTTGTTGCTTTTTGTATTTAATGTAGATAAACTTTGTCTTTCACACTAAGTATTTTGGCCGAATAGTTTAAAAGTTAAAACGATATGATTGACTTGAATGAAGCACCATAAAGGGCCTAATTATACGTGCGAAGATTGTTTGGAATCTGAAATTTTTGATGTACGAGTACCTAAATAAATTTATTTTTAATATTATGTAAAATTTATATGATCTGTCACGAAACTTAATGTGGCAGGTCAAATTCCACGCGAGCGAAGCGTATATTATAAAGATAAGCTGTGAACAGCGTCATTGGGAAAAAAAGGTTAGCGCAGAAGCATCATCGAAGGTGGAGGTTAAATTCCAAGTACGTCAAAGCACACGTACGGACAAAGAAAGTAAATTAACAACTCATTATAATACAGTAAGCAAAAAGAGGCGCTGTTGATGGGAATGTTAATTCCGCCAAATATGTCAGTTCCATCGAAAGCAATTCATCAAATTAACGAACCGCGTCAATAGCAGGCGGGTCGTGTTTAGGAAGTTTATACGTTCCTACCACGATCCTACTACGACCAACCGATCACGACCGAGTCGTCTATAAATTTTTACCGTTGTTGTTCTCCTATAGTTTCGACTATAGGAGAAGAACAACGGTAAAAATTTATGATATTCTAATGATTATGAATTTATGATAGTCTAATGCAATTAATGTAAAGATCCATATAGTAGCTGAGCAATTTCGTGTTGTTAATTTTTCGCCCTCTTTCCATTAGTTCTCTAATCGGTAAGGTAAGGTTGATGTCTGAGAACCTTCTGAGCCATGATTTCAAGGAGGTTCGCCTCGAGGCCCGTCCCCCGGTACCCTCATAAAGGTTCCGAGAAGACCCACCATGATTTCGATAAAATTCATAACAGAGTTGGGCGGTGACCTTCGCTATAGGATATGTCCACCACTACCTTTTAAGGTTAATTTACAGTGTTAGGCGTGTTGTTACTTGTTCTTCTACTCAAGTGTTATAGGCCTGTATTATGGGTAATACAGACTTTTATCACTTTAATTTTAATAGTATCAATCATGAGATACTCAAAAACGTGTAACCGCTAACTTCTGCTAAAATTGGGATTCAATAAAAATATTTTTTTCTACTAAGTTTTTTATTCAAGTCACATGTCGGTTAATTGCGAATTGTTTGGGGTTGTACCTTGAACCGAGGGTCATTATTATATTCATATATCAATATAATTAAGCATGCATTTTAAGCTTGATCTGGAAGCGATAAAATTGTTATCTATTACATATTCAAATCTGATACGAATAACTATGTCAACATTGTTTAGTCGGGAAAGCCTTATTGGTATGCTAACTTTAACTAAGGTTTAGTTAATTCAAAAGGATGCAGCTCACAAAAATTGAAATTATAATATATTTTTTGAGATTATAATTTACTCTTCGTTCCAACGGGAGTCTAATTTCCATACGTGGGTAACTAAACAAGGTTGACATTGAGAAAGGTGAAGAGCGAAAGCGAGGGTGGAAATCGTATTAACTACGAAACAAATGACGATTAATGTTAAAGTCATTGATTGTGGTTATACACTATAGACGATACGACACACGACATTTAGTCGCATATAATTAGTCGGTGCGCGTAAATCGCCCATTAAACGTTTAGTATGATAATTTTTACTTAACTTTAGAACTTTGTTCTATTATTAACTTTTTATGTAACAAACTAGGTGCTATTTGATTAAGAAAAGCAGGGGTTGCTTTCACAATTTTGTTATGGCAAAGGAATGTTTTTTTTTTGTTACTTCTTTGTCAGGATAACCAAAAAAAATCTATACTTTGCCTTGCGATTTTGTCGTGGAGTCCTGATGATGCTTCGGTTGCGGGGCGAAACGATTGTTGAGTTTGTGATAGTGAACGTGTGTAGTGCTTGTGTATTGTGGTGGCAGTGGTGGAAGTGGTGGAGGTTTGTACATGTGTTTTTACGAATCCTGCACGTATCGGGTATGAAAATACGGATAGTCCACAATACATTTAACACTATATATATCATCTATTTACTGTATCGCGGATTATAACAAAATAAATTTATTATTACTGTTGTATTATGGATCTCCGCAAAGTAACGCCTAATTCTATAAATTAAATCTATACTTAGTATAAAACGAAGTCCGCAAAAGTTGACTATCTGTATATGATCGGACCAAATCTACTAAACGAATTTTGGTACGGTTTTTACTAAAAATAGTGCGATTCATCCGGAACGTTTAAGTCATTATTAATAGAACATTACAGTTTTATTTAAATCCGAATGCGGCGCCAACCGACAAAGATACCCTAATATTAATGTACTAAAGAATTTTAGACCTCTCTATCTCTTATGGTTGACTCACAATATCTACTTTTATGTTCAAAATTTCAATTAAAAATATTACGCCACTGTTTGAGACTGTTGGAATTTTCAAGGGATTTACGCGGATTACCAATTTGTGACTCTGATTTTCACGCGGGTGAAGCTCCGAGCAGATTACTCGTAGTCTTTAAAAATAACAATACAAGAACTATTTACTATAATTTGAATTTATTAGTGAGTGTCGTGTGGTATCCGGCTGAGTAGAATAGACCACCCTCATTTTCTTACCGAGGTGTCGTAAAACGCGACTAAGGTAAGTTGACCCACCGTGTGGTATCCGATTGAGTAGAATAGTCCACCCTCTTTCTTACCGAGGGGTCGTAATACGACGGTAAGTTGAAGTCAAGCAGGCGGCCGGTCGTAAAATACGTAGCCAAATCATGTGGCAACATGTTGTGCCGACCCCACTTAGAGTGAGATAAGGGCAGGAGGATGATGATTGAATTCATTAGTGACTTACTACAACTACACTTTATATAAATAAAGTAAACACTAAAAAAGTAACATATACGTATAGATAGATATTGAACAACCGTTTGTCCCTCGAGTGAACCAATTGAATTGAAATGTACATTTCATTTGTACACACAGATGTGTAGACACTGGTAATGTCGTGCATAATTTGTACAAATTGATTTCGATTCGAGCTGATACATTTCTTCGTTGTATAAAAAACTTTTGTACAACAAAAGTCTTCATAAAATTCAAAACGTTATTTCTTAATAGTAATAATAATAAATATATGTGTACACACACGATCACACACACACACACTTAATACCTGTGTTATGCGTGACATACAACCCGTAAAAAATCCAATTTCAAATTCAAATTCAAAATATTCTTTATCCAAGTAAACTTGTAAACAAGTGCTTTTGAATCGTCAACTCTACTGCTGGATCGGTAAGCTGTTCCTACCGAGAAGAACCAGCAAGAAACTCGGCGGTTGCTCTTTTCTAAGAGTAATTCTTATTACTAGTTACATAAGCTGTGATAGCCTAACGGTAACACCTTGCGACTCTCTCTAGAGACGATCATGGGTTCAAACCCCGGGCAAGCACCAATGAGTTTTTCAATTAAAACTTATGTGTCTTATTGATAACTGCAATTTATCACAAGCTTTTCGGTGATGGAAAATATCGTGCATATCTCTAGAGATTTCTAGGGATATGTACTACCAATCCGCATTGGAGCAGCGTGGTAGGTGTTAGCTCCAATCTTTCTCTCCAAAAACGGAGAGAGGAGGCCTTAGCTCAGCAGTGGGCATAGTAACAGGCCGCTACTACTTTTACTAGTTACATATAGTTTTTAATGTCTTGTACAGGGTCGAAGAGAGCTATATCCACGCATTCTTATCGTCTAAGTAATCCTCAATAGTATAGTAGTAGGCTTTCTGTATAGTATAGTAATATTATTTTAAATCATATATTATACATATGTCATTTAAAATAATACTTAAATACATAAACACACCCAGTCTTGATGAGCCAACAAATTGTTTACATCTTGGGCCAAACATTATATGAAAGTCTTCTAAGTAAGTAAAGTTCTTGAATCTAACAGCTCTCAATTATAGGTTACTGATTTAAAACTGATATTCTTGCGATCATGCCATTAGAACATGACTGGTATAAAAATCACTTACAAGTAATTGTTAGGATTAAATTTATCAATTGTAATTATATCAACATTTTTAATTATTGATGGATCATGTCAGATTATTCTTTTAAGCTAAGGTGGTATTAAACAAAAGTTATGATAATATTTTGCTATAATCCTCGATTAGACTGGAATCTATTATCTTTATCTAATCTATGATCTAATCGTGGATTACAGCCGTTCAATACTGTACATTTTTGTATTATTATAATTGTTCAAACCTTGTCACTATAACAGAACTACCTTGCTATAATCCGCACGGGTTAAGCGAATGCATGCAACGACGGGCTGTTACTCACTTCTGAACATTCTTAAACACTACATTTCGAGGTCTAAACAAATCTATGTCGTAATTCAAATGGTCACACTGTAAAGTAATTGTACGTCCAAAGAAGGTTTCATATTATAATACTATACATCGCTTAATTGCTCAATAAGTCAGCACTCGCTGGAATATATCTCAAGAAACAAAAGTGGCGTATCTCTTAGACTATCTACACGAGAAGAGGATAGACTAGAGGAAAATATTTACACTTAATCCTATTTGTGTCATCATTCGTTTTGTTCTTCACCACCCTCGACAGTTAAACAGTCTAAGAATAGATATTTGAGGCAACAAAAAACGTATTTGATATCTAGGTATGTACTCAAAAACCTTTACCTTATATATGATGTTACTGAAGCATTCTGTAAAAAATATATCTTGCACTGTTCAAGTAGATTTCTTAATATTTAATTCCTGGACAAGACATTAGACAACTAATCAGTTATTAAGTTCATTGAAATATAGCTGTGTTCAAGTTTAGTTGGAATAAAATACTGTAACTAGATATTAGATTTAAAAGTATATCATATTAAACTCTATATGAATATCAAAAGATTTACTGATTGCACTGAAACTGTTGTTTTACTACTCTTATATATTTGAACATAAGTTAAGGTCATTTAAAATGCATTGAAATTCAATTCTTTTCACCATATCTAAGTCGTATAATAAATCTAGCACCTGCTTGGATGCCTTCCCAAGTTTCCATGGCAGCTTGTTGCACAAACGCCGGATCTACAAGGAACATATTAAGTCCTATCGAGTTCCTATGTCGCGGCAACTCGTAGATATAAGAATAGGGAACACCGGTTACTGTGCCGTAATCCATGGCAAGACCTGAAGCCCTGTATAATACTAGAGCTGAATTGCCAACAATGTAATTTGGATTCCAGTATGCCTTGACAGCGTTGATGGCGTTAGCCATTTCGATGCCAGCCATATGAACCGACAAAGCGTTGTCTACAAGGACGCCATTACCCCAACCGTACAAGATCATACTACCGACGCTATGAATGTCCAAAAACATAGAAATACGACCAGCGTGTTCTCGCATGATATCTCTTATAATAGCAGCCTCGGGTTCAGAAAAGGGAAATCGACCGTGAAAAGTCTCAGCACATACGAAGCTAGAGGAGAATTGACCCCAAGCGATGTCGAAGTTTCTGTTCAAATCCACGCCAATACAAACATCGTTGATCATATAACCAGTAGCACGGTTTTTGCGCCAGAAACGATTCTGTAACAATTAATAAAAACAAATGATAATACAGAATTAACAAATAAAAATTCATCGGAATTTCATGTTAACTAAAATATGAGGGAAATTATTAACACATATAAGTTACGGAATCTGAAGGAAATTACGTCATTCGTTCATATATCATCAGATATTTTTTGAGAATCAAATCGTGATATGGAAGATGCCTTCTATATATCTGAGAACTAGTGGTACCTGAGATTTTCCACGTCGCCTTTAGTGTTAAAATAACCTCAAATATGTATACTATTTTTTTCCTATTTCATAAGGAAAACGATATTTTATATCTTCTATATCCACCTGGTACATAAGCATCAAGTGTGTCAATTTTTATCTATATTGATCCAGACAGACAGATATACATATATATATATATATATATATATATATATACATATATGTTTAATGTATATATGGATATAGATCCTAATATAAATAAATGTTTATTTTTACCAGCGGAGCCTACACAGTTCTAAAAAGTTAATTTGTATTCATCACGCAGTTAATAAATACAATATTATCAGCCTCTAGTAACGTTTATAGTTTAAATATGATAATTCAATTTACCCCAACGTGACTGAATTCGTATCCATCAGGATTTGCAATCGGCAGAATGATCCAGTCAACTCTATCTAAAATACTTCTATCAGTAAGATTTCCCGTAACAAGTTTGTCGATTGCATACAGAGTTGGTGGTAGAGTAACCCATTCACGTGCATGAAGAAGTGATTCTACAAAGACGATTGGCTTGCTGAAGTCCTGAGAAAATATTAGAAGAATTTATTTAAAAATAAAAGAAGGTATTGGAAATTCTTTTGCGCCATTTTTTAAATTATTGATTGATATTTTACAAAGATTTACTTACCTCAAAGTTGGTAGTAGATATTTTAAGGTATTTAACATCTCTGCCTTCAAAAGATTTACCAGCATTAACCAGTGTAACTAAATCTGGGTAGAGGTCTGCCACTTCATCGAGATAATCATAAACCTAAAAGAAAACGTATCGCATTAGTGTTACCAATAATTCAAATCTTCAATTTATTTTTCGGTATAAAGTCAACGGATCATGAGTTTATAAGATGGTTATTCGTAAAAATGCGTTGACCTTAGTTAGGCTTTTGAATCATTCAATCAAAAATATTATTTTCGAAATAATTAAGCCTTGTTTCTTTAGACATTATGTAGCAAAACTTGTTTTAGAACTATGTAAATCTGATTTTGAGCAACAGTTATAAATCTTGATTACAAAGCTAGAATATATTTTTAGTTTACTCATTTGCCTTATATACAGTACTAGGACTTTACTTTTCATTTGCTGTCAGGGGTAAGGTAACGTATAAAATTGTTATTTGTGTATGGGTTTGGGAATATACGAGATCAGTTAAATAAAACGTAATCTGCTTACCTCGGTTAAGTTGTATACTCTGTCGAAGCCAACTCTAGCTTGACCGGATGTTTTTTGTCTCGCTTCATTCATTAATCTGTCCTCTTCATCAAGGTACCTGAAACAATGCATTTTACCTAATACTGTAAGATATTGGTTTGTAAGATGAAAATACTAAGTGCATTGAGTGTATTTTAACTTTAAACGTGATGAGAACAAAGTTGTAGGTACAACTAGGTAAAAATGAACCAAATTGCCTGACCAATTATTTTTGCTTTTATGAGTGAAATCTAGAATATATCTTACACAACTTTAGCTTATAGCGAGCAAAGAGCTTTGTCGAAAGCGAGATCCTTCTCTTTCATCTACAATAGCGCATTCTTATAGCGCTCGTTTACGTTTCTATAACTTAATATCTCTAAATGATCGGCGGAGGATGTTGGACATGGTGTTCTTTTTCAAAATAATAAGTGGTGCCATAGATTTGCCTGAAATTTTGAACCGTATACACCTGCGTGTTTCGCTTAGCAGAAATGCGATCGTAGAGAATCGCAAACCATTTAATTTACCCAAATGTCATATCAATCTCAGACAACATGCTCCCTTGTACCGTATTTGCTCTCAATGAACCTCATACAAAAGCGACCTAGATCTTTTCTGTGGTTCTTTAGCCTCATTCAAAAGCAATTTGTGTAAATGCCTACGTAACTCATTAGTAATTTAGAAGAGTAGTTAACTTAACTGAACCTAACCTATGTACTTATACTAATAACGTTATAATCTTGTATATTTCTCGTTATTGCATCATTTATATGACAAAATAAAAATATAAATTCGAATTTTTCTGCAATTTAAAATTGCATGTGTAGAAGCGTGCTGGAATTGATAGTGATTTATCAATTCCAGCACGCTTTTTGCTTGATGATTAAGTCTTACGGTTTAATATTTTCCACGTCCATGCGAAACTGTATTCCTTCAGCGTTAAGCACATCTTGGAAGCGGTTCAAACTCTTCTTGGGAACAAGTATAATTGCTTGCTCTTCAGTTGCTGCGTACTTCCATATATCAATTTGTAGCGGAACTTCTAGGGCTGCTATCAAGTCATATTGCTTAACATCTTCTATATTAACTTCGAAGAGAGCATGTCTGCAATTTAATAGTTTAACAGTCTGTTCTAATTTAACATTATAATAATTTTTTGAAAAGAGCAACCGCTGAGAGTGCTGTTCCGTCCTCTTTCAAGGCGTCACGGGTTTTAATCCCGGGCAGGCACCAATGAGTTTTTCTGTTAAAACTTATGTGTTTATTTGATAATTGCAATTTATCACACACTTTTCGGTGAAGAAAAACATCTGCATCAAATCTGCATTGGTGCAGCGTGGTAGGTCTTAGCTCCAACCCTCACTTCAGAAACCAAATTCTCTTCAGAAACGGAGACAGGTGCCCTATGCCAACTAGTACTTTACTTCCTTACTTCTCGGTAGTTGACGGTTCGAAAGCATCTGTTTACAAGTTGAATAAAGAATATTTTGAATTTGAATTTGAATTTAAATTATTTCTAGCTCGGTCGACTGGTAAGTAACTTACTTGTGCTATGGGTGACAGACAACTGGAAAATATATACATACACAGACTGGAAGAATCAACGAATTGTTTATAGAAATGTTGACCCTCAGCGGGATTCCAACCTGTGACCTACTTAGCTAAAGCCAGGGCCACAGCTTGCGATGTACAAAATTTTATCAATATTGTTCCGATAGATTAACCGTGAAATGACACACATACAAAAAGGTGTGTTTAATTTGTAATCATAAATATTAACTACCGTGTCTACTATATACTATTATTCCTGTAAAAATTAATTACACTGCTATCAGTGAAATATTGATTTTTATGTATAAAATAATTGACCTTACCCTTCGTACATTTCATGTTTTCCATAAACGGAAGATAAACTTAATAAAGTCACAACTAAAGACAACATGGCTGCCTTCAGTGATACGGAAGGTAATGAAAATATATTCAAATTATATTTTCATTGCCAAGTCATTATCTAGTCCCAAGTACATTATCTTTTTCACAATCTCGACAGAGTATTTATAGTTATATATTGAATCAATAATATATTTCAACCCATAACAACGAGGCAATAATAGAAACTTTGATTCAAAATGAAAAAAAAAGCTAATTTGGTACAATTGGAACTACATAGCGTACTAACATTTTCTTATTTTTTTTTCTTGTTATTAATTGAGGGTATTTTAAAACTAACACTGACGCGAACGAAGTCGCGGGTATCATTAGTGATGACGTATAATACACCTAGTCGGGATTCGGTGAGACTAATTCGCCTAAGTTTTTAGTAATTTAATTTTTGTACATATGAATATAAATAATTATAAAAGGATTGGCGATGTATATAATAGACAAAGTAGGAACCGACATAAGCTTGCGGTTCCTGCTTTGCGCCTTGTAAAAGTTCGTAATTCGTTTGTGGGTTTGGGTATAAGATTCTATAATACAATTCCACAATCTACTTTACTTTACCATTACAGCAGTTTAAAAATACTATTAAAAAAAGGCTAAATTAGAAAGCCTATTATACTATTGAAGATTACTTAGACGATAAGAATGCGTGGTTATAGTTTTTCTTCAACCCTGTACAAGGCATTAATAACTATATGTAACTAGTGATAAGAAACATTGTTTGAAAAGAGCAACCGTCGAGTTTCTTGCTGATTCTTCTCGGTAGGAACAGCTTTCCGAACCAGCAGTAGATGTTGACTATTCAAAAGCACTTGTTTACAAGTTTACTTGAATAAATAATATTTTGAATTTGAATTTAAGTAAGACGAATATCCACTTAGCATGTTACAGTCGTGTCAAGTCCACGTTTGTTTTAGTTTAGCTATCTTACTCAATATATTACTTAAATTCTATTATAACTTTATATATTACATAAATTGCATTTCCACTATAATACTTAATGGACTATCAAAAAACACATGCACAAACCTCTACCGTCACCACAATTAACAAGCACTACACACGTTCACTTTCACATACTCAACAATTGTTATTTGAGAAATATAGTGTTTGTAATGCTTTCACGTCATTACGTGACAAGTTAATAATTTTAATAGATATTACGAAATGTAGTTTTATTTTTTTATACAACGAATTAACAGTATTTTATTTATTGTATTGTATTGTATTGTATTGTATTGTAATAGGAAAACTTACAGCGACATTAAATATATAAAGAACTATAGGAAATAAAAAGAGCTAATTACAAGTTTTCACAAATAAATTTTGTCTAAAACTAAAAACAGCTCGCTTAGAAATAATGATATAAATATTAATTCTATTTCTGGTGAGGTGAAAAAAAGCCAGTTCTTATGATTCTACGTACAGATGCAGCAGTGGTACAAAAAAGATCTATTTTATGCTCGTTGGATATATTGTTGAATGCAACTGATGATCGTAGCAGGAAGCTGTTTCGTCTGTAGTTAGTATGCGAAATTGGGGTCTGCAAGGTGGAGTGATACCGAGAGTTCCTGAAAGGAACTTTAATATGTAATTTTTGGAGAAGATAAGGGCAATCTACGACATTGGTTGCAATATTCATTAAATAACAAACATCACTTATATTCCTTCTCGTGCTAAGAGGTAGTAGATGCAACCGCAAACATAAATCTTCGTAATTAAGACGACGATCAAGCTTGAATTTGAACCTTAAGAAGCGAATAAATTTCCTTTGAATATTCTCAATGCGTCTTAAGTATATATCATATCTAGGATTCCAAATTTGAGATGCATACTCGAGGTTACTTCTGACAAACGCACAGTAGATTACTTTTAGCGTCTTAACACTTGTGAAATGTTTCGATGAGCGAATTAAAAAACCTAACAGTTTTGAGGCCTTATTTGCAATTGCATTTATATGTTTATCAAACATTAGTTTTGTATCGATTACGACACCGAGGTCACGGATTTCAGATACCCGGTGCAGTTGGATATTATTTATAAGATATACTGATTTAAAATCGTTAAATTTCCGAGTGAAAGACATTGTGAAGCATTTAGAAATGTTGAGGTCTAATCTATTTAAAGTACAATATTGAGCCAGTCTATCCAAGTCATCTTGAAGAAGGAATTGATCGGATGAATTATTAACTACTCGATAAATTTTAAGGTCATCAGCGAAAAGTAAAAATTTTGAATATTTAAAACAAAAATCGATGTCACGAATAAAAATAATAAATAACAGGGGTCCCAGTAAGGAACCTTGAGGAACTCCTGACGGAACTTCCAGCCAGGATGAGATGAAGCCATTCACTACTACAGCTTGCGACCTATTGCTCACGTACGAGGAGAACCAACGAAACAGATCTCCTCGTATGCCAGCTAAAGCCAATTTAGCCAACAGAAGATCATGGTCAATTCGATCGAAGGCCTTACTGAAGTCGGTGTAGACAGTATCAATTTGGTCACCAGAGTCCATTCTCTCAGAAACGAAATCAGTAAAAACTATAAGATTGGACATCGTGGATCTGCCTTTGATGAAGCCATGTTGAGAGGCACTAATGCTTGATTTAAGACTGGAGTATAATTGGTTGTATATGATACGTTCTAGTATTTTAGCCAATATGCATAATTTTGAGATAGGACGATAATTCTCAACCACATGTTTAGCACCTTTTTTATGAATGGGAGTCACAAAAGCGGACTTCCAAATATTAGGCATAACACCTTCTTGAAGAGATTTCTTAAATAACAGCGTTATAGGGTAAGTTAAACATTTCGCACAGTTGACCAAAAATATGGGAGGCAGGGAATCCGGTCCCGCGGACTTATTTAAGTCAAGCGATTTAAGAAGATTGTATACTGAGTCCTCATTTACTTCAATGTTCGCAATATCGCATAAGGTAATTCGCGGTCTATTAGCTCCATAGTCACTACTTGAAGAGTGTGGTGTAGTCGGGTCCCTACTCAGAAAGTTGGAATAGAAGTAACTCGAGAACAGATTACAGATGCCCTCACCCGTGTCACTTGTGCTATTAGAGTAAGACATCGATGCTGGAATAACATTGTTCTTTAACTTTTTGTGCATGTAGGACCAAAACATTTTGGGGTTGGTGGTTATGGAAGTTTCAACTCTGCTTAAGTATAATTCATATTAAGTATTCTGTATTCATAACAGTGTTTCTCCACTTCAATCGCTTTATCGCGCAAGCGTTCAAATTCATGCTTATCGGAAAGATTGCCATAAACTTTAAATTTGGAGTGAAATTTGAATTTCTCTTTTATAATCTTAATCAATTCACCTGAGTACCACATTGGATATGACGTTTTCTTTTTATTAGAACAATAGGGAATATATTTATCACGCAATTTATATATAGTGTCATAGAACATTTTAACTGCACTCTCAATAGAAAGGTTCGACAGTAAATCATTCCAATCCACAATAGAAAGGTCCTCGTTAATTTGTTGGTAATTACCACGTCTATAATTGTAAACTGTACGATTGCAGGCAGCTAAATTTTTTTCAACACACAATTTCATTAGTATATTTAGGGATGGGTGATATGGATCCTCCGGTGTAAGAGGATCGAGACAGCTAGATACCAGTAAGTTGTTCATATTACATAGGACTAAGTCAAGTAAGCGATTATAATGATTTTTTTACTGAATTGAACTGATGTAAATTACACAAATTTAACGTATCTATGAGATTCACTATATTAAAGCTTGATAAATTAACTGCTTCAAGGTAATTGTCATTGACTGAGACCCAATCGATTGTGCTCATATTAAAATCTCCTAGTATTAAGAACCGATCACCCGGATGGTCTGACATCACCTTTTCCAAATTATTTAGGTAATTAGCAAGTTGTGATGAGAATGAACCACCAGAGGCATCTTCACAAAGATATACCGTGCATACGTTAAGATTGACAATGGGACACCTCTGAAGACGTATAGTCACCCATAGATCCTCAGCACAGGAATTCCAATCAATATTTGGTTTAGCGAAAATATTTTTCTGGACCGCGATAGCTACACCCCCGCCGCGGGCCTGTCCCGTTACCGAGTAGTTGCGATCTCTTCGCCAAACGTTATAACGTTCATCAAATAACTCCTCACTTGCAAAATGTTCATTTAACCAAGTTTCCGATAAGCATATGACTTCGTAGTCTAATAAACCGATTTTAGTTCTAAATTCATTCGTCTTAGTGCGCAGTCCTCTGACGTTTTGATAATAAATATTCAAATTAGCCATTTATGAAATTAACAATATTTTGTAGAAAAATATTATAAATCAATAATAACGAAGGAATAATAAAAATAGAAATAGCGAGCACGAATAAATAGATAACATAATAAAATTGTAAAATTAGTGAAGTCACAAGAAAATAGCGCATACTAAATACCGAGTCAATATAATATTTAGGGTTAATAATCTTTATTTCCCTCAATACGATAAAAACAGTATCGCAATGAGACAATTTTTGATATGTATTGGAACATCCCATAGCTACTACATTGTTGCAGCCAAAAATATTACCAACAAATTGTAAACATACAAATAAAATCGCTACGGGAGCATCGACAATGAATGAATAAAGATTATGGTTTAAGTAATTCGAATACTCCTGATAAGCGATTATTGAATATAAATAACATAGCAAAAAAGAAATTCTTCTCAAAAACAATACTTTTACATAAAAGTACGAGTAACTTTTATACAATTCTATTAGTATTTCGAAAAACAAAAAATATGGTAGGTAATCTAAAGAAACTATTAATCTTAGATTCATATGATTATGGAGAAGTAATCTTATTATGTATTTCAGAGAACAATGAAATAAACGCCTTAATTCTATGTAAGCAAAGTTGAATTTACAAATGATTAAGTACCGAGTAGTCGGAAGATATTCGTACGACAGGTTCATACTACAACAAACAATGCAAACAAACGTAATTAAGGGGCGCTCAACCTTAGAGCAACTTGATTTGTAAAAAGATATGAGTAACGATAATATGAAGTACTTTTTGACATTATATCTTAATGTAATATTTTGAAGTAATGTTTGTTTTAACAAATTTTTTGCAGATCTGATTCTGAACTGACAGTGAATATCTGCGACGTTAATGATTTTCTGGCCCATATTTTGCAATGTTTTACCCATATAAACTGAAAATTTGATTTTTTCTGCAGTAATTTAGCTTTAGTTAGTAGTTGCTTGAAGTATGGAGTCAGGTGATCGTTCACATATACGTTTTCGCTATTCAAGAAGCCGAAAAGATTAGCCGACAGGTTCCTCCGTTTTCTCATGGCAGCCACTAAATCTTCTTTCAAATAACGGTTAATAAAGGATACTATAATTGGTTTTGGCGCATCTTTTTGAGAAGTTGGAACCCTTGTGACCATATTGATATCCTCCTTTCTGATAGCACATCCTAGAACATCTCCGATTTGAATGGTTATATCAAAGAGATTTTCATTCTTTTTTAACGGCACACCTTTGATTTCCACATTATTGCTTCGGGTCCATTGCTCTCTCTCTTGTTTGTCTTGAGACAGTTTCTTCAGTTCAGCTTCCAAACGCGGAACGTCCTCAGCCAACTTATGAAACTGACTTGCATTTGACTCTAAAAGTTGCAACCTTTCTGAAAAGCCCTGCAGAGAATCGTGCGCAAACTGAATGGATTGTTTAAGATCCGCTATATCACATTTAATCATTTCAAGATCGTCTTTTAAACCACGCAAAGGTGCTAGTTGGCTGGTAATGCTTAAAAGTTGATCATGAAGCTTCTCCAATGTAATAGAAGATGGGGAGACGCTATCCACATCTTGAACAGTTGCAGATGAGGTACCACCGCTTTTGCATCTGAGACACTTCCAAGCTCCTTTGTTTTTACCGAGTTTCCTGTAGTTAGTTTCGGTGATACCAGCACAAGGATAATCAAAGTGACGTTGACACACACTACACAATGCACCATCATTAAACTCAGCGTTGCAACGGCCACATTTGAACATATTGTAAAAAGGTTTAACTCCTCTGACTTTAACTATTTAAAATTAACTGTGGAGTGCGTAAATGCAGCCGTGCATCAGGTAAATGACTCAGCGAGCGACTGATATACTATATAATGATATACTATATGATAGACTATATAACAAATATATACTAGTTATATCTATCTTAAATTACTTACTATTACGTAACATATTTTATTGAATAGTGTGCTTTGTGGTATTTGTGTAAGGATAAAAATAACGTAATATAGAAAATCCAATATTAATGCCGTGTGGTATCCGGTTGAGTAGAATAGACCACCCTCATTTCTTATCGACGTGTCGTAAAAGGCGACAAAGGTAATTTGACTCGGCGTGTGGTATCCGACCGAGTAGCATAGACCACCCTTATTTCTTACAGAGGTGTCGTAAAAGGCGACTAAGGTAAGTTGACCCGGTGTGTGGTATCCGGCTGAGTAGAATAGACCACCCTCATTTCTTACCGAGGTGTCGTAAATTGACGACAGGCAGGCGGCCGGTTGTAAAATACATAGCCAAATCATACAACAACATGTTGTGCCGGCTCCACTTAGCGTGGGTTAAGGGCAGGAGAATGTGATATATAGAAAGTCCAATATTAGAAACCGAGCTCCTAACCTTTAACTTTTACGATACAAGTAATTTTTAATTAGTACGCCCACTGGTTACCTGATTAATGTTATATTCCAGAAAATTAAAGCGAAATATCATTTCAAAGTAATTAAATGTAAATAGTTCCAACATTTATTGATGCTTTTAAACATTTCCCTCTAGCTAAAGCTGATTTAAAATTCCACCGAGCTATTGAAGTGTTATTTAGAATTGCTTTCCACTATTTTCCATTTAAAGTCGTTTTAATTAGTGAAACTGTTTCTATGAATGTTACGTAAATGTTTGAAGATTAAAAGCGATGTTCAAATTATTTTGATACACGCTGTGTGCAGCGTCTTTACTCGTGATCAACGTTATGACATAGAAATACGTGTATTGCCTGAACAGTTACAAGGTAGTAATATAAAAATTTAGATAAAAATAATTATAAAAAAGTTAAAAATTATAAAAATCCAGGTACTATAAGTCCCATCAAAATCGGTTAAGCTGTTCAGGAGAATGTTATTTAACCGTAAACGTTTCAAAAAAAAAATTTACTGTCTTTTAATAAATACCTTACGAATATTCGTTCAGTAGATTCTGAAAATCTATCAGAGAGCTTTCGGGGAAAAGTAATTATAAAAATTATTTTGCTATAATCCGCGATACAGTAAATAGATAATATATATAGTGCTAAATGCATGGACGTAGTGAGGTACAGGCAAGGGGGGGCAGCACCCACCCTTACACTGAAATCTGTAACACTGGGAAACTGTCAACTCGCATCATATTGACACGATAAAAAGCTTGCATAAGACCTATAATGTACCTTACCTTCATTACAAACGCGAGCTCCTCATATTTTAAATACCATGATTACGAAAAAAAATTGTTTAGATTTTCTGAGACATTTTTGTCGCCCCTCTGTATAGAATTCTGGCCACGCCCTTGGCTAAATGTAAAGTGGACTATCCGTTTTTTCATACCCGTATATATATAAGGATTCGTAAAAACACATGTACAAACCTCCACCACTGCCACCACAAGCACTACACACGTTCACTATCACAAACTCAACAATCGTTTCGCCCCGCAACCGAAGCATCATCAGGAGATAGACTCCACGAGAAAATCACAAAGCTTTTGGGGATAGATGCCCGGCATGTTGTATGCTTCTATGTTCAGTTAATTATCCCAAATACACAGACACTCGCATTGTAATATTAATATGAATTATTATATTGAAATCCCAACAAATTTGAGCGAATTTGAAGACGACTTCCGCTTCAAATTTGTTGCTATCGTTAGCAAAACAATATTTAAACACAACCAAAACAAAAACATCTTGAGTAACCGCACAATAAACAACAAAGGTGATGCATAGCTAGCGAGTAATAAAGGAAAAGATTAAACCATTAACGCGAACAACTTAAGGGACTTAAGGAAAACAATTTCTTAGCCCCCGTTGTAATTTGAACACTCATTACACCGCTAAGTGTAAAGGAGGATTGTAGTTCTTAATACTATCCAAATATATACAACTAGCTGTGCCGGCAGCTGCACATATATCCAATAGATTTTGTACGATTCAAAAGCACTTGTTTACAAGTTCACTTGAATAAATTTTGAATTTGAATTTGAATATCAGTATCACTAAGAGTATTCGCGAGTAAATCCATTTATTTTATTCTGGTGGCGTATAATTTCGACCTATAATATTTTTAAATAATATATAGAATAAGGCGTTACTTTGCGGAGATCCACAGTACAAAAGTGATAATGACATTAATTTGCTGTAATCCGCGATAAAATAAATATAATGCTAAATGTAGAGTTCACTATCATTTTTCATAACCGATACATGCAGGATTCGTAAAAACACATGCATAAACCTCCACCACCGCCACCACAATACACAAACACTACACACGTTCACTATCACAAACTTAACAATCGTTTCGCCCCGTAACCAAAGCATCATCAGGTGATAGACTCTACGACAAAATTGCAAAGAGAAGCATTACCCAAACAAGTATATATAGTAATCATTTCAACCCCACCATTTATTTTATTTTGCCTCCGAACACGTGCAACAAGCTTGAACTTATCTGATCATTAATGAAGGTGCAATTGTTATGTTGAATGAACTAACGTTGTTCTTAAATGTTTAAATGTTTAGTGACGAAAGCTTGCGTTTGATAGGTTGTTGAAATAGAATAAATGAGCTGACTTTTGAGAAAAATTGCTTCTTATGGTCACTAGCGAAAGTAGTAATAATAATATAATAGTGGGATTGAGCTTCTCGTGGTGAAGTCAATGTCGTTCGTTAATTGTGACTTACACGATTACTAGACGCTCACGCGTCTAGATCGCGTATAGCTTATCTTATTAAGACAATTAGGTCAGGCAGATGTGCAACTACCAATATTAAGTTTTCTATGTTATTAGAATTAGGCTTTATATAATTATTAACGATGCTTATTATAAAACAAAGCCCCCAAAACCCGTCTTTATGATGTGATCGATTTTCTGGAAATCTACTAAAACTATTTTTGTGTGTACTTAAAGAAAGGGCAATCCTTTCAGGAGGTTTAGGTGAAGAGTATACTACCGGTTTATGTAAATTGTGTGGAAGAGATCGTGCGGTTTAAAAAAATTCGGCAACTGGGAGATTAAGTCGCGTGCGCCGCATGTCACTATCTCTTATAGTTAACTCACAATAACTACTTTAACGTTCAAAATTTATACTGAATTCTGATAAGTGGCAAGTGCGACCACTGAATTTCTTGACTGTTCCTCTCAGCGTATGACAGCGAACTGGCTTAATATATTTCGATAAATATCTATTACGGTGTGACAGCAAGTCTGTATTGTTCCCAACTTGTTCCTTTCTTAATACAAACGACATATTCGTATTTGAATTTATGGCAAAAGTTGTAATAGTTAATGGGCAGACCGAGCGATATATGACTTTGTTGTTTTCTTTGTTTAAGTTTGCTAATTTGACACTTTAAAATTATCTCAATTTATTTATCCTGAATTTATTAGGCATGGAAAAGGACAGTACATTCTACATTTAGCAATATTGACCAGTGCCTTAAGCGATTCATGGGGACAGCCACTGGTTGTCCGTGGTTCGTGCGGAACGTTGACCTCCATAGAGACCTTGATCTCCCTACAATTGCTCACCTCTTTAAACTTTTTAAAAATCTTACTTCGAGAAATCTAAGGCACACTCGAAGCCTCTTATTTTTAGTTGCTCCGATTTAGGTCTGACCACCGAAAATATGGCGTTCTATATGACCCTGACAATCAAATTTTCAAACACAGAAACACGTAATACACACACACAGCGCCTTCGCCGGCAAAAACGAGGTCCCAGTTTTTTTGACGTCGGTTAGTCATGGCTACTCGTCGCCCTTTCGTAAAAGTCATGCCATCAGGCTTCCACTACGCGTCGCCTTAAGCCGTGGTCCAGCCTCAAAGGAGGTACCCTAAAGACGACGTTCATGACGCTAGTAGAGCTTCTGCGGTCTACTCGTTGCATTTCACAACCTCGACGATGCTTCTGCGCTCGCCCATCCCGCCCGATGACGTTGTAAAAGCCGTTAGGGCTAACAGCATACAATCAGTTCGAAAAAAATTCAGTGCCATACCATAAAACCTCTCGACCTCACTGTTACTTATCAACGGCACCACGTATTTTTATAATCAAGGGCCTCAGCATGATCTGAAAAGTCTTGAGCATTAGATTTTCTTTCAGCCCTGAGTATAAAAAAATAATATTTCCAGTACTATATAGCTTCGTAAATATTTAATGGGACCCCCAAAACATACCACCAAAGACCTCAGCACAGTTTTAGACTAACCATAGATTCTCGGTCAATATTTCCAGCTCAACACTTTTCTATTTGTTTTTACTAAAAATAAAGTAACGGCCCATTACAATCCCACTGCTGGGCATAGGGCCTCCTTTCTCCGTTTCTGGAGAGAAGGCTCGGAGCTAATACCCACCACGCTGCTCCAATGCGAATTGGTAGGTTACACATATCCTCAGAATTCTCTAGAGATATGCAGGTTTCCTCACGATGTTTTCTTTCACCGAAAAGTGTGTGATAAAAAAAATCAATTAGACATATAAGTTTTAATAGAAAAATGAAAAAATATTGGTGCCTGCCCAGGGTTTGAACACGTGACCCTCTCGAAAGAGTCGCACGGTCTCACCACTGGGCTGTTTGTTGTTTTTATTAATTCTGGGCGAGCGAAGACACGGTCATAAGTTAGTTAATCATAATTACGCATTTTACTATAACGTATATTTTAAAATACATCGGCCATTTAGAGCACATTCGATTAT
Source organism: Morpho deidamia (assembly GCA_947086505.1). NCBI lineage: Eukaryota > Metazoa > Arthropoda > Insecta > Lepidoptera > Nymphalidae > Morpho > Morpho deidamia. The sequence continues at coordinate 1,529,018 of CAMTZC010000009.1, forward strand.
TTATTCATTCGACGATTGATCGAGAACTGTTATTAATAGATGTTCATGTGCGACAGTTTCATTTATACATCCGATGCAATTAGTAAGGCCTAATGAGGATATTCTTTTAAATTTTGATTATTTTATACTTTTTCAACCAGTGATTGTCCATTGCTGGTCATAGCTTCTTTCACACTTGCCTAGGTGCCCTAATGCCTGCCGATTCTTCAAATCTAATCCTTTATTAGTAGCAACAAATTTGAGATTCATGATGTTAAATTCAGCTTGAGGTTGAAGTAGGTAAGCTTAGGTAATTTTTATTACTTGTACTCGCGGCTTAGTCTGCGTGGAAATCCCTGTTTTACATAAATTTGCGGAAATCCTGATCCCACAGGAATTCTAGGATAAAAAGAACCTCCACAACCCCCTAATTTCTTGCTGGTTCTTCTAGGTAGAAGAAAATATCCCAAACCAGCAGAAGGCTTGAAGATTCAAATTTTATTAAAATAATTAATAGATTTCTAACTATACCAAAGGCGTAGTAGGCGTTTTGTAAAACAAACAAAGAACATTTCATCGATCTATTCTTTTATATTCCAGTTTACAGAATGAAATTTTGTCTGTTTAAAAATGTGTATCTTGTCCATACATTGATATAGTAAAACAAATCGAATTGAAATTTATCAAATTTCAGTAGAGCAATCGTGCTGACAATTATTTGGAATCCTTCAAAAGTTTATTTGAATTTATATGTATAAAAAAATAATTATTGCTTATCGCGTTTCCGTTTCAGTGCCGATTATTAAAGTTTGTGTATTTGCGGAAAAAATTTCTGAGATTTTAGTGTCTTCCTTTTTCGTCCCTAACTTATTTTTTGTAATTTATTTATTTAGTTTTACTAATTGCTAGCACTAATAGTATAAATTGCTAAGTACATAATTTAGATGTAACAATTCACTCAAAAGTGCTCTCTTTCATCTCTCATTACTTCTTAGTGCTTCCTTTTTATCTCCTCCTCCATTAACGTCTAGAAGAGACACTAGTCTTCCTGTTTACTCATATTATCTAGCGGCTCCCTACAACCTATTGAAATCGTAGATTTCCTTCTAACGCTATATTTTTCCCTTGAAATCTTCGCCACTCCAATATCTTAAATCTCTATGCACATTAGAACTGATATGTATCTCTACCCTTCTTCTTGTTAAATCATCACTTCAATTGTATTTAATAATACAGATTTCAATATTTCAAGATTTTTGACGTCACATGATCTATGTCATTTGCACCAAGCGGCTCTCTACCAAAGCTGTATTTTTTGCGTTTGCATCACCACTCTGTCTTAGACCTATACGGACATCAGTTACACAGCGTGCCTTTACATTGCTTCTTTATCAAACAGCTCGTTATGATGAGCCGTTTGATAAAGAATTCTCTTCATGAAATTTCCACGTCACAAGATCCTCTGTTATTTAAATCCAGAGGTTTTCCTGACCCTTTTTACCCGGGATATACTCTATTAGACACAGGTTATTGTTTTAAAGAGATTTCTTGGCTATACGATCTTATTCTGCTTGTGTGTAGCGATCACTTGCGATTTTAATGAAGTTGGGTTTCGAAAAAAAAAATTGGCGATGTATATAATAGACAAAGTAGGAATAAGCTTGCGACATGATCTTGAGGCTCTTGCTTTGCCTCGCAAGGGAATGTAAATCGTTTGTGGGTTTGGATATAAGATTCTTTAATAAAATTTTACAATTTAGCTTAGCCATTGCAGCAGTTTAAAAAAGACCGATTCTGAAAGATGCTGTTGAGGATTTCCTAGATGATAAAAATGCGTGGAGTTTGCTTCTCTTCGACCCTGTACAAGATAGTAATGACTAACTGCAACTTGTCATAAGATACATTTTGAAGAGCAACCGCTGAATTTCTAGCTGGCTCTTCTCGGTATCTACATTTTACCGAAACAGCAGAGTAGACGATTCCAAAGACATTGCTTACAAGTTTACTTTCGTAAAGAATATTTTGTATTTGTATTTGCCTTTTTATCTAGTGATAGGTCTACCATTGCTGCATTTTACAATACAGGTTCGTCACTCCAATACTCAAGAGCATATTCTTTACGTGCCCTTTGACTTTTCATGACAGTCCATCTTTGACTGATTTTAACAAATGATCAACATACATTTGTCTCTTTAAATCAACGCCAACCGCTTTGTTACTCCAACGTCAAAACGTTCATCCGGACAGATTCACTGCAGATAGATTTACAGCCTCTGCACTCAGCCTAATAATACTATATCACGTGTGCGACACACGTATTTGATGTATACAGCACTGAGACCACAAATATGTGTATAATTGTATAATAATATAAACGTGGAAATCACCTAGTAAAATTGCAAACTCATAGTCACTATGTTAGTTGTATTACGCGGAAGTGGGGTGCTCAAGTAAGATATCTTTATTAAAATTATAAATTTGAAAGTCTGTCTGTCTGTCACGTTTTCACGGCAAATCGGCTTTATTATTATCAATGAAATTTGGCACAATGATTCCTTATACACCGGTGTAACATGTAGGCTATGGAAATTAATTTAACAGGAATAGGATGACATTTGAAACGCCAGCTATTATCCACATCTCAAAGTTTTTTTTATTTTGGATGTATCAAAGTTAAGTCAAATCTGTAATTCAGAAGGTTACATATAACATTATTTTGGGTTACGTCGAAAGAGTTATTTAAGAAAGTTTCGGTTTTGTTTATTGGATAAATTTAACTGAGCTTTTTGAGTCCTTTTCCCAGTCTAGGTGGGAAAGTTAAAGTCAAATCTGTAATTTACAGAAGGTCACATATAACATTGTTTTGGGTTACGTCGACAGAGTTATTTTAAGGAAGTTTCGGTTTTGTTTATTGGATAAATTTAACGGAGTTTTTTGAGTCCTTTTCCCAGTCTAGGTGGGAAAGTTAAAGTCAAATCTGTAATTTACAGAAGGTTGCATATAACATTGTTTTAAGTTACGTCGAAAGAGTTATTTTGAGAAAGTTTCGGTTTTGTTTATTTGATAAATTTAACTGAGCTTTTTGAGTCCTTTTCCCACTCTAGGGTCGTCACAACATGTTTTTCTCTTCCATTCTGTCCTATCAATCGTCAATTCTGGCTACTCCTTATATATGCACGTCATACTTCACACAATCCAACCATCTCTTTTAGGCCTTCCTCTAGTCACATATCTATACTATATCTTTATAATGTAATTTAACTCGTTAAGTTGACATGAAAAGTTGCGAATACGACGAGTTGTAGTCAAGAGTAGAATGGCCATAATTTTCGGTTACATGACGAAATACGGGCCCCATTTTGTTTTTAAACGTTGAAACCCAAAAAACTGTTTCAACATGAACAGACAAAAACTTCACATACATGTATAAGAATATATGTTTCTCTTTGTACGAGGGTTGTGACCACAGGGCATACAAAGTTTTAATGAAGACAAGCGTAATTTCATGTTACATTAATTTCTACGATTATGGCCACACACGCTATTAAAGTTGAAATGAGAAATTTGTTTTTATTTTTGTGTATTCCTGTATTAATACCAAATTACAAAAGCTGTTACTATGAATCTCAGTTCATATTTTTTGTTTATATTCCAAAAATGAACAAATTATAATAAAAAATTTGAGACCGACTAAGATAACGAGTTGTTTCTTCTAAAACATCTCTAATGAATACGAATGCATTTTGCATGAAAGACATTGACAGGAGTTTTAGTTTTGTGCCTTTTGGTGTAGAGACCTTGGATCCATGGGGTCCGGACGCTCATACCTTCTTCAATGAGCTGTCTAAAAGGCTCGTAGAGCGTACCGGGGACCCGAGAGCTGGCTACCTCGGCCAACGAATAAGTTTGGAAGCAATATACAATAACAAATTCGACGATTGTTTCGGGGCGAAACGATCGTCGAGATTGTGGTGGTGGGTGTGTGTGCTGCTTTTGTGTTCGTTGTTGCTGGTGAATTGCGCCTTGGGGTGCATGTGGTGGCTGGTCCTGCATGTATAAGGTGCGTAGATTTTGCCTGCTTCATACACATTGGCTTTGCATGCATTCACTTAACCCGTGCGGATTATAGCAAAGTAGTTGGTTCTGTTATATTGCTTGTAATATGGAATTCCGCAAAGTAACGCCTGCTTCTATAAATCGAATAAGTTTGGCCATTCAAAGGGGTAACGCTGCCAGTATTTGCAATTGCAATGGAATCGACGGTTTCGATTTAGTATAAATAAACTAACTCATAAAGAAAAGTAAATTTCCTGAATCATAAAAAACCTTTAAATAAATAAACCTTACTTTTTCAATATCATTGTCAATTATCAAAGTTACCAAATACTTTTGACAGCCCGTGACGCCGTATTAAAAAAAGTTTTCAGTTGGGAGGGAAATTCCAAATTGAAAATTGATCCCTCAACATCCCTTATGTTGACAACGGGAAAAAACTCATTTTAAAAATCAACTCAGTGTTCGAACCAGAGGAAATCTAATATGCCTTTTTAAAATCGTTCGATGTGAATCTGCGAGGGTATCTATTTGATTTCTAAGGAAAAGAAATGAATTTATTGTGTGAAGTATTTCATGCATGTAAAAGGAGTATCGTCAAAGTTGACGAATGTTAGGAGAGAATGAAAGTGAAAAACATGTTGTACCCACCCCACATAGAGAGGTATAAGGGCAGAAGAATAATATTATAATAATTGGCTACAGTACAGAAACAAGTATCGTATTTGTCAAGATAGTAGAAACCTAAGAATAAATAATTCACGACTATCTATCAAATGCTGCAATATTTGAAAACAGATAAAAAAATATTCGTACCGTGTGGTATCTGGCTGAGTAGAATAGACCAACCTCATTTCTTACCGAGGTGTCGTAAAAGGCGACTAAGGTAAGTTGAACCGCCGTGTGGTATCCGGCTAAGTAGAATAGACCAACCTCATTTCTTACCGAGGTGTCGTAAAAGGCGACTAAGGTAAGGAGACCCATCGTGTGGTATCCGGCTGAGTAGAATAGACCAACCTCATTTCTTAGCGAGGTGTCGTAAAAGGCGACTAAGGTAAGGAGACCCATCGTGTGGTATCCGGCTGAGTAGAATAGACCAACCTCATTTCTTACCGAGGTGTCGTAAAAGGCAACTAAGGTAAGTTGACCCGCCGTGTGGTATCCGGTTGAGTAAAATAGAAAAGAATAGACAACCCTCTTTCTTACCGAGGTGTCGTAAAAGGCGACTAAGGTAAGTTGAACCGCCGTGTGGTATCCGGCTGAGTAGAATAGACCAACCTCATTTCTTACCGAGGTGTCGTAAAAGGCGACCAAGGTAAGTCGACCCATCATGTGGTATCCGGCTGAGTAGAATAGACCAACCTCATTTCTTACCGTGGTGTCGTAAAAGGCAACTAAGGTAAGTTGACCCGCCGTGTGGTATCCGGTTGAGTAAAATAGAGTAGAATAGACAACCCTCTTTCTTACCGAGGTGTCGTAAAAGGCGACTAAGATAAGTCGACCCATCGTGTGGTATCCGGTTGAGTAGAGTAGACAACCCTTTTTCTTACCGAGGTGTCGCATAAGGCGACTAAGGTAACTCGACCCATCGTGTGGTATCCAGTTGAGTAGAATAGACCAACCTCATTTCTTACCGAGGTGTCGTAAAGGCGACTAAGGTAAGTCGACCCGCCGTGTGGTATCCGGCTGAGTAGAATAGAACAACCTCATTTGTTACCGAGGTGTCGTAAAAGGCGACTAAGTTAAGCCGACCCACCGTGTGGTATCCGGTTGAGTAGAATAGACCACCATCTTTCTTACCGAGGTGTCGTTAAATACGACTAAGGTAAGTTGACGTCAGGCAGGCGGCCGGTCGTAAAATACGTAGCCAAATCATGTGACAACATGTTTGTAACATATTGTGCCGATTCCAATTAGAATAGGATAAGGGCAGGAGGATGATAAAAAAACATTTGCAGTCGTAAATAAATAGGTAAACAGTAAAAGAAAGATAGCTCGTTTAAGCGAATCTTAGTCGATTTTCATTCACGTTGACTTAAACAAATCTCCATCACTAATAAATGTCCAGAACAGGACACGAGACATGGTGTCACGTCGCACTCGAAGACAATATTTTTCCTTTGCACTTCTTCCTGTCTCTAAAGTTCAGTGTACACGGTATAAATCTTTTATTTTTAAATATGAGACAATTACAAACACGGTCGTCTGTCCAAGGTAAGTCTAAGTATGTTACGAGTGAAAAAAATTACAAAGAAGAGCCATACGTGGCATCTACAATTTAAGTCCGCGTGATTCCCTGCGAGAGAAGTTTAAGGAAATAGGTATTCTTACATTTGCTTCACAGTACATTTTAAACAATATAATTTTTGTACATAAAAATATAAAGAATTATAAAACGATAGGTGATGTATAATATAATAGACAAAGTAGGAACCGACATAAGCTTGCGGCTCCTGCTTTGCGCCTTGTAAGAGTACGTAAGTCGTTTGTGGGTTTGGGTATAAGATTCTGTAATAAAATTCCGAAATCAATTTTGGCCATGCCATTACAGCAGTTTAAAAACACTGTTAAAAATAGGCTGATACAAAACCTACTACCCTGTACAAGACAGTAATAAATAAATGTAACTAGTTTTAAGATTTATATTTTAAAAAGAGCAACCGCCGAGTTTCTTGCTGGTTCTTCTCGGTAGGAACAGCTTTCAGAACCAGCAGTAAAGTTGACGATTCAAAAGCACTTGTTTACAAGATTACTTGAATTTTGACAGAGAACAGGTAATATATACATGTATATTGTATATATTACCTTTGTCTGTCACTCGTAACATAAAGCCAAAGGTAGGGTAATTTTCACCTGCACCAACCGGCAATTTAATGGTAAATACCGACACATTGATGAATAATTTTGCTATAATCCGCGATTATTCTATCTATACCTCTATACTAATATATAAAACTGAAGGGTTTGTTTGATTGTTTGAACGCGCTAATCTCAGAAACTATAGGAATTGGGAAATTATTTGAGTGTAAGATAGTTCATTTATCGAGGAAGGTTATAGATTATAAAAGTATAGCGAAAACGGCATAATTTAAAGCTTTCTTTGCGTGCGCGGTGTAAGTTATTAAAAAATAATGTATTACAAAATTGTTCGCCTCTAAAAGTTCTAAATAAAAGTCCGCGATAGCATGTGTCTAGCTTTTAAGGTTAACCCACTTTAACCATAATTAATATAAGTATTACGGTTTACTTAAATAATAAGACCGCAGTCCACGCGGACGAAGTTGGGTTTAAAAGCTAGTGTAATGATAAAAGTAGTGTGCTATTCTTGTTCAAATATGATCCAGGATCCGTAAAACGCACACACTACAAAACACCACTATCCCTAAACTAGCACGGCACAAATTCACTACAACAATCTCAACATACATTACAACGAAGCATTTCAGGAAATAGATTCCGCGGCAAAATCGCAAAGTTTCTTGCGATCTTTTCACAAAGTCTATCAGTCAGCATTGATTGTGCAAAATTTCAATATTGTGCAATATTCTCCAGCCGTAAGAGCGTATCAAAAAGACAGACAGACAATCGTAGGAATTTATTATATTAGTATACAAAAGTAATAATGAAATTATTATGCTATAATCCGCGATTAAGATCGATGATGATGCTTCGGTTGCGGGGCGAAACGATTGTTGGAATTGTGATAGTGAACGTGTGTAGTGCATGTATCGGGTATGAAAACGTACAGTCCACTCTACATTTTGCATTATATATATTTTCTATTTACTTTATCGCGGACTGTAGCGAAATAATTTCATTATTACTTTTGTATTATGGATCTCCGCAAAGTAACGCGGGTTTCTATAAATTATATTAATACTTCATTGATTGTAAAACCTTCTATTTTCGTTCAAGTCTTGTGAGTTGTCTCAGTGTGCACTATTCCTAATTTTGCGAAGGAATTTCTCGAATTTCGCCCCATTATTGCTTACCTGTGTTGAAAAACAACAGGATTTCCACTTAAACTTGTTTCTCGATGTGGAATATCTTGTGATTTGTATATTAACTTTATAGTCCTGTTAGTCGTAAATTTATATAATTGGATAAGATTTGAATTAAAAATAGAAAAGTAATATAATCCGCGATAAAGTCAATTTTTAATTACTTTATCGCGGATTATAGCAAAATAATTTTATTATTACTTTTGTATTATGGATCTCTGGAAAGTAACGTCTAATTCTTTAAATTATGTATTTATAACTTTTAATTTTTATACAGTCTAAGAGTGAATTATTTACTATCATGATAGTTATAGCAAATTACGAGAGTTATCTCATAATATAAAAATTACCAATAAGAACTGCAATAAAACGAGCAAATAAAAGAGTCCAAGCCGAAGCTGTATAATTATATAATGTAACGTCTGTTAGTATTTTCTGTCTTTCATTTCTTTTGGAAGAAGAAATGTATTACTGTGATTTACGATATAGGGATAGTCGAAGATCTGGAGTGACATAAAAATTAAGGACATTTTCGCAGCGCAATTAGTCAAAAACAAACAAATAAAATAAAATTTAATTATATAAGTAATTTGTATCGGGGAAAAGTATTTTATTAATGATATTTTATCCAACCTTTTATAAATACTTATCAAGGTTAACTATTTCCAAAATATTTTTCGATGAATTTCGGCGAAAATCGGATAGAATTAGAAGTTCCCATAAAGTAGAGCTCTGTTGCGAACAACAAAACGCGCCCCTACTTTGATTCCCTCCCAAGTTTCGAAACCAGCTTGACGTATGAAGGCAGGATCAACAAGGAAACCATTTAAGTTGTTCAGATTTCTGTGCGCAGGTAACTCAAACGTGTAAGAAAGCCTAGTGCCGATTTGGGACTGGGCGTAATCGGCGCAAACTCCAGAAGCTAAGTAAAGTACTTGAGCACTATTTCCAACCCGATATAGACGATTTTGTGGCCACCTAACAGCGTCAATACGTCGAGCCATGTCGCCAGCCACTCTGTTCAGAACTGCCGAGTTTGGCGGGAGTTGTCTATTCCCAAAACCGAAGAGGATCATACTCCCAAAGCTGTGGATGTCGAGGAATAGACCGATTCGACCTCTGAATTCACTTATGATGTTTCTGGTGACTACAGCCTCGGGTTCAGAGAATGCTCTCGCACCGTGGAAGGTGTCGCTGCAAGGGTTACTGCTAGAAGCGGTTCCCCAGTTGAAGCCGTAATTTCTGTTGAGATCAACGCCCGGGCATGCGCCTGCTCTGCGATTTTTTCTCCACATACGTGTCTGTAAGAAAAATATTCATTACATACCTTTTCTAATTTATGTGATGTATAAATTAGTCTAACAAATTAATAGAATTAGGCGTTACTTTTCGGAGGTTCATAATACAAAAGTAGTGAAAATATTATTTCACTTTAATCATAAATAAACGAAACTATATGGAATGCTAAATGTAGAGTGTACTATCCTTTCTCATTTCTAATACATGCAAAATTCCTAAAACCTCAGAACAAAACTGTAGAACAAAAATGCTTTTCGATTTTGTCGTGGGGTTCACCTCCTGGCGATGCCTCGGTTATGGGTTGAAGCAAGGGTATGACAGGTATGCGAACGGATAGTACACTACATTGAGCATTAGATATATTTTCTATAAACGCGGATTATAGCAAAATAATATTTTCATTACTTTTTAGTCTACCAACGTCACAAAGTTAATTATTTAGCATACATAAAGTTAGATCGAGTATTCTTTAATCATATTGAGTCTGAACTAGAAATTGATGATTGAACGCATTAAGCGATATAAAGTTTCTTATTTTCAGTTCTTTATGAAATATTTTAAAAGCTTAAAGTAAAATACGAACATTTGTAAGGAAAAATCCTAACCAGATCAGAGAATCAGATGCAAATATTGGAAATTAGAATGCACTCAACATTTCTTTTGAAAAGAAAAAGAGTGAGCTCTTAAATTTTGGCATGCGTTAATCTAGATTCATTATGCTCTGATTAGGAAAAGTCGGAACAAGAAATGAAAAATTAAACTTAAAAAGTCTTCTAAATCCAGTTCTTTAAGAAATTCTGCAAAAGCTAGAAGTATTATACTAACTCTTGTATGGGAAAATTCGTAGCCATCAGGATTTGCGATGGGAATTATGATCCAATCAATGTCTCTTATCAGATCTTGGTCAGTGACGTTTATCACCAACTGTTGGATGGCCCACAGAGCCACTGGAAGTGTAACCCATTCGCGAGCATGTAAAAGACATTGGATAACGATGATTGGCTTATTTCTATCCTGAAAAAATAAAACGGTTTTAATATTTATAACTTACCTTTCTATTTCAAATTCAAAGTAGAAACTCTTTATTCACGTAAATTTGTGTTTTTGAATCATCAATTCTACTGATTAGTAAAATTGCTCCTACCGGGAAAAGCCAACTAAAAAACTAGGCTGCTGTTCTTATCAAGATTGTTTTCTTATTAGTAGATAAATTTTGTATCTTGTGCAATGTCGATTATTATCTAAATCTACGCATTGATATCATTTTTGTTTTATGCAATCTTCGTTAGAATAAGTAAGCTGTTCTGTATCAGCCTTAATAGTATTTTTTCCCAAATCGGTGTCGGAATTACTTGAAATATTTTTGAATAATCTACATACCACGAAGTTATTTGATGATATCCTCAAGTACCTAATATTGCGACCTTCAATACTTCTCCCACCATTCACTACGCGGGCCACTCGTGGAAATCTGGCAGCTACATCTCCTAAGTATCTATCAACCTAAAAATAAGAATTTAGACACGTGTTATAGAATTTTTTTAATTCATATTTTATTAACTATGAAAAATTTAAACTATCGTGAAATACTATCACGATAGTTTAAATTTAAAATAAATCTGTGTTTAAAATATTTAACTTTAAAAAGAAATGTAAGAACTTTTGGCGTTTAACGTTTTAATAACAAAATTGATACTCACCACAGCGAAACGATGAATGACATCAAAAGATAAGCCAAATCTGTCTGTCCTATTGCTTCTAATTTGGGCTTGTTCCATTAATGTATCTTCTAGATCTAATTTTCTGTTGAATAACAACATTTATTATAAGATATCATTATTTTTATATTTAATTAAACTTAAACAAGCATAAACTTACTCCTTTATGTTTTCTGAATCAATTCTGTAATTAACACCAATAGCAGATATTTCATCTTCAAATAGCGCCTTCAATTCTGGTGCAACAAGAATTAAACCCTCATTGTTAGGGCTTGCATAATTCCAAACATCCAAATTAAATCGCTCCACTATATCCATAAGTTTATCATTTTGCTCCGCTTCTTGTACCGTAACACCATATAAGGAATATCTGAAGATAATGTTTATAATTATAAAGTATGCCGTGTGGTATCTGGTTGAGTAGAATAGATCACCCTCTTTCTTACCATTGGGTCGTATCATCTAAGGTAAGTCGTTGAGGTCAGGTACGCGGCCGGTCGTAAAATACGTAGCCAAATCATGTGAGAACATGTTTGTAACATGTTGTGCCGACTTCACTCGGAGTGGGATAAGGGCAGGGTTTTTTTTACAGGAAAAAACCCCTTATGAGTACCGCCGCTCGACGCGGACAGGCGGTGATTATTTCGGACTTGCACCGACTAAAACGACCTGTGTGCTCCACCACGCTGCTGCTGGCAAGGACAGGGTATCGCTACACACATTGCCCCCATCCCTGCCGACAGCTCTGATCCCAGAGAACACCTCCTCTGGGTAGGGATCCCTCGAAAGAGAAGCCCCCCTTCGCTAACCGGTGCATGGGGAGCACCAGATGCATCGACCGCCTCAGGGACCTGTAAGCTAGGCGTCCGATATACCCCCGAAGGTCCCCGTCAGGGTGGCAGACCAGGGCTTAGGCAAGTCGCTACGACCTGAACTCGCCAGCGGCAGATTAGATCCAGAACAAAAGTTCCCGGAACCGCTCCGCCGCCTCCATCCGCAAAGCAAAAGGAGGCTATTGCTGCCCGGGATCGCTCCCTGCCCACCGGGTAATTTTTTTAATAAGAGCAGGGATATGAGAATGGTTATAATTGTAGAGTGCTTAATTTATGGTAATAATTATTATGTTCAATTATGAAAATATTTCTATTACTCCTTAGTCAATTCGGGGGACGTGTGACTTATACCAGGATATCACAGTTTCAGATCTCGGGTAGGCACCAACGAGTTTTTCTATTAAGACGATTTATCACGCGTTTCCCGTTTTCTGCTGTTCGAAACATCTTAAGACCTATTTTAAGATAATTCTTGAGATATATGTTTCCTACCTGGTTTGGTAGGGAACATATATCTCAATATAGGACCAGCGTGGTATCCGTCCCCCCTCTCCATAAAGGAGACATGAGTCCTTTGCCCAGCAGTGGGATATTAAACAAATAAAGAAAATTATTCAGCCTAATGACTATTACAAATCACACAGTTACCAATTTGAGCTTATTACAAGGATTTGAGATGATTTTAAAGTTATCGTTAAAGAAAAAACAATTTTGATCTGTAACTAAGTTTGATAGGTAAATAAAGTATGCAAATTATCAAAAGGACTTCTTTTTAACTGAACGGTAAGTGATAATATCGAGAAAGTTATATAAATCTGGGAATAATATTTTAATTAGTATAATTTTAATCAGAGCTGTTTACAGTTTAGTATATATCTAACTACCTATCCGGCTACGCGTTGCTGTGTCTCATTCCGGTTTCCGATTCCCATCGAAACAGAGCTTAATGGTTAAAATAAAAATAAATGCTCCGATCGTCACCAAACTTACAGGAACATCCGTTGGGTCGTTTTAAAGATTGTTTGAAAATCTCATTAAAATCGGTCCAGCTGTTTAGGAGTCTATAAAGGACATACAGACAACCATTTATTTTTATTAAGATTAAAACAACTATGTTTTGAAAAGAGAAATTTTTGCTGACTCCTCAGATCAGTAGACTCACCCTTCGTATTCTTCATGTTTGGCATAAACCAGATAATTACAGACAAATAAGAAGAAAATTACTTTAAACATTTTGGCCAAGTTGTATATTGGCCAAATATTTGGATATAATAACTTACAAGGAATGATTATGCGTTATATATACTCTAATCTACGTTAGTGAATCTTAGAATGTAATTAAATCAATTATTTTTGGACACTAAGACGATAATGTGATAAATTTTCGTATATATATTTAAGTATAATGTTTGTTTTAGTAATAAGCATATATCTATCTATACTTATTAAAAGAAAGTCCCAAAAAGCTGTCTGTCTGTATGTAATCGATTTTCTCAAAATCTACTGAACGGATCTTTGTACGGTTGTCACTTAAAGATAATGCAATACTTCCGGATGGTTTAGGTAAATAGTACATATCGGTGTCATGTAAATTATGTTGAGGAGATCGCACCGTTGTTAAAAAACTTGCTTGCTAGGAGCTTTGGTCGCGTGCGCTGCTTAAACCAGCAGAGATACGCTAAAGTAATGTACTAGACAATTGTAGATCTATAAAAATAGTACGAAAAAGTCCGAAATAGCATGTCTCTATCTCTTATGGTTGAGTCACAATAACTACTTTTATTTAAAATTTGAATTCTAGAAAAAAATCGTGACATGCTAATTTCTACGCGGGCGAAGCCGCTGGCAGAACTAGTATAATATATATCTAAGTTATCTGTAAAGTTTGGTCTGTTAAAATCCCACTGCTGGGCATATGCCTCCGTTTTTTGGACAGAAGGATTGGAGCTAAGATCTAACACGCTGCTCCAATGAGGACTGGTAGGTTACACATATCCCTATAAATCTCAAGAGATATGCAGGTTTCCTAACGATGTTTTCCTTAACCGAAAAGCGTGTGATAAATTGCAAATATCAATTAGAAAAAAGTTTTAAGAGAAAACTCATCGGTGCTTGCCCGGTGTTTGAAATCGTGACCTCGTCGAAAGAGTCAAACGGTCTCACCGCTGGGCTATGACAACTTTTTTTTCTCAGCTCAGCTGAGATATAAATGCGAAATTCCAAATTTGTCTGTTCTTCTATCACGCTTTCACACGAAAGCCCTTTGGAACTTAATTAAGGGTACTTTAAAATTTAAGTTAAGACAAAGTAGTTAGTGTATTTAAATTATCTTACCTATAGTACTCCTCATGTTTGCTGTATACTAAACAAATAAAGGTTAAAAAGAAACTTGTTTTAAGCATATTTAACCAAACAATGTTGGTCAAAGAACAAAGAACAAATGAAGCTAATTCTAATCGATAACTGTTGACATTAGAATCTTTTATCTATTTCGATTAACCCAGTTATATTTAACCTTAAAGAGATTAAAGCGTAATTAATCTGATAAAATTATATTTTCTAACCAAAATAAATAAACATATGGGACAATTAGAAGAAAAAGAAGAAGAAGAAGATCTTTATTCGCCTTTCACAAACCAAAAAATTATTAAGTATACTTATACTATAAAACAAAATAGTAGTAAAACAAAACAGAAAAACACCATGTACTGTGTGAAAGGACGAAATGGACGGCCACTCAGACTGAATGCCTAAGCTTCACTGCTGATTTTCAGTGGTCTCCAGATAACTTAACTTAAATTAATCAGCAGAATCAGCTGGAACATAATAATAATTTAAAATAATAAAAAAAAAACGCATAATTTATCAGGCAATTTTAGGAGTGACAAGCTGACGCAAAGTCTCAGGTGCAGCTGGTTTGGGTATAAAGTAAATACAAAAGAAAATTACACACACAGTCGTCTGTTCCCGAAGTAAGTTACTTAATAATAGTGTGTACGCTTTCACCACTAATCCGCTGGACTCACATTGATGAGGTTTGGTATAACTGCAGAACTACATATAGGATAAAAAAATCCAGTTGTTCTTTCAAGGACAGGAAGAAACAGTACATAATTAAGGCTATTTTAAAATTTGAAGTAGAAATTGTTGAGTTATAAAGACATATTACGTCATCAATGTTACTAAAGATATATCATGTAAGGAAAAGAAAAAAAATAAAAATAATGACCTAGGCTTCAGAAAGTTCGAAAATCGTGTATGACTTTCAAATTTTTATAATAAAATTCCACAATCTGTTTTGGACTTGTCTTTACACAAGTTCAAAAAATCAATTATAAAGATCTAAGTGTCTTTATAATTGAAGTGATTCCCAAAGTGGTCTATATCGACCCCTAGGGGTCTATGACAACCTGCAAGGGGTCTACGTCAGCGAAAAAAAATTTGGGGGTCCATGAAATGAAAATGGGGGTCCACGATAGTGGATCTCAACACATACACTCATAGTACCTATTTACTTACATCATCACTTATAAAATCAAAACATATACATTATTTATAAAAGTACCTATGAAGTAAAAAAAATATTATACATATATGTTTATAAATTGTGTAAGTTGCAGGATGTTGGTATTCGCTTTGTGGTCGCGATAAATTTTGAATTCGTAAAAACCTGAGAGTCTCAGTTTCAGAGCTTAGCTACCTTGCACAAAATTTTATTTTGAGTAGTTTTAGTTTAAATTTAATTAATAAATGTAATAAATTAACACGTGTTTTTACTTTAAGTTCTTAACACTTAACTTCACTACAGTTAGAAATTTACAGGAAATCAATACCAGTTAAGTAGGGGGTCTACCCAACACGGAAAAACATGACCTCTCTACGACATAAAAAAGTTTGGGGAACTCTGTTTTAGGTAAATGGGTTCAAAATTTCATTGCTAAGAAAAATGCATAAAAAAAGATTTAGTTTTGCTTAAACGAAAGGCTTAATATTGAATTATGAATTCTGTTGGTATTGCTGAAAATAATGTGTACTTTAATACGTGTAAATACACACATTCCTAGTTCTAAACACGTGCTTTTTGAGTGCATTGTTTTAACCCATAAAAACTATGAATGAAGACTGTTTTAATGTTAAACAAGCTTGGATTTAAGTTGCAAACAGCTACAAACTAGATAAGAATGTAAACTTCATATTTTTTTAATTTTGAATAATATTATTTAAATTATTGTTTTTGAAAAGATTTAACACCGATATTCTTGCCGGTCCTTTTAGGTAAGAACACCTTTCCGAATCAGCTTTATCAAAATTTGATAATTCGAAGGCCAATTTGAATTTGAAACGAAAAAAATGAAAAATTTAGTCGCATAAATGTAGTTATAGCAATGCCGCAATTTACAGGCTATAATGTAAAATTTTGTAAGGCGCTTTATTAAGTCTTCGTATTTAAAGACATTCAGTCTTTTAACTCCTAAAATCTTTCAAACAGTTACAATTTTCGTAAAAAATAGGAAATTTAAAAGTACAGACTGAAAAATAAAACATAAAGAGAGTAGCTTTTCAATAAAAGCAAGTTTTTTAAGCTATTGACGATTGAAATATGTTCATAAAAGTTCATTTTAGATATATTATTTGTGAATTTAGTATGATGTATGAAAAAAATGTTTTTTAATAATTTTGCTGCTAAAACACGTATTATTTTAGCTGTTGTAAACAAAAATCATTGACTAAGATTAGCTAATCTTAATAATACCTGACTCTACATGCATATATATCTAATATTATAAATGCTAGTCTGTTTGTGTAAGTATAAAATTAAGTCCCCAAAAGTTTTTTGCCCGTGTTGATTTTGTCAAAATCTATTCAGTGGATTTTTGTAAGGTTTTTACTAAATGATAGAACAATTTTTGAGGAAGTTCAAATTAATATTTCGTACATCTGGAACAGCTAAAGCTAGATTTTGATGGGTATTTCACTGGGAGATAGAGGAGGTTGTGGATTATACAGGTTTTTTATCTTAATATGGTTTACGCGGGAATTACTATGTACAGTGTCCACATAAATATTCGGACACTAAGGCGTATTCGAATAAATCGCTCAGTACAACGAACACCTATGGAGCGATTGGGTTGGTTTTTTTTTCTAGTAATAAGACGTTTATCCAAGTTAGTAGTCCTACTAATATTATAAATGCGAAAGTTTGTGAGTATGGATGGATGTTTGTTACTCTTTCACGAAAAAACTATTGGACGGATTTGGATGAAACATTACAGTTATATAGGTTATATATCGGAATAACATATAGACTACAATTTGTAATGATTTTATAAAATATAATATATAACGATACATGTCAATATAGTCGGAAAAAATCTGGCTTCTGAGAGCTATCTCGGCGTACGTTGCCTAAAGTTGCCTAGTTACATAAAGATGATGTACCGTAGTATTGATTGTCTTTAATAGTTCCAAATAAAAGTCTGCAACAATATATATCTATCTTTTATGTGGAAGCCACTATGACGAAAATTGTGAATCATAAATTTAATTAAATGAGATACTGTGGCAGAGCAGATTCCTCGCGAGTGAAGCCGCGGGCAAAAACTAGTGATATACATATTTCAAAATAAATCCATATCTGTTGATTGTAATAAAATAATAAAAGAATGTAAAAAAAAGTAAAGTAACAGCCTGTTACTATGCTTAATGCTGGGCTAAGGCCTCCTCTCTCCGTTTTTGGAGAGAAGGATTGGAGCTAAGACCTACCACGCTGCTCCAATGCGGATTGGTAGGTTACACATATCCCTATACTTCTCTAGAGAAATGTAGGTTTGCTCACGATGTTTTCCTTCACCGAAAAGCGTGTGATAAATTGCAATTATCAATTAGACACATAAGTTTTTAATAGAAAACCTCATTGGCCTGCCCGGGGTTCAAAACTATGTCGTCTCTAGAGAGTCGCACGGTCTCACCGCTGGGCTATCACAGCTTATAAAGGAA
The DNA here is from genome assembly GCA_947086505.1 of Morpho deidamia. Classification (NCBI taxonomy): domain Eukaryota; kingdom Metazoa; phylum Arthropoda; class Insecta; order Lepidoptera; family Nymphalidae; genus Morpho; species Morpho deidamia. Next base: position 1,546,898 of record CAMTZC010000009.1, read on the forward strand.
TGAATGGAAGGGTATTTTTAGGGATAGTGTCATAAAAAGTAAATTGCCAACACTTGTGGTGGAAATGCAGCTCCAAATCATCACACTGCCTCCGCTGTGTTTTACTGTTCCTCTCGTATTTGGGATTAGTATACTTCGTTGAGTTTTCGCCTAAAAATTACTTTTTTCATCCATTCCTATATATATATATATATTTGAAATATATATATAATTATTGACTTGGATATATCTTTTATTACTAGAAAAAAAACCGACCCGATCCCTCGATAGGTGTCCGCTGTACTGAGCGATTTATTCGAACAACCTTAGTGACTTGATTTCCACGCGGCTGAAACCGCGGGCATATCTTGTGTACTAATAAATATATCTGTTTTTAAATACGATTGTGCTACGGATTAATAGATTAGATTTTGATTAATTGTTGTCTGTAAAAATTAGTACTAATGTGAACATCAAAATGAAAGTTTGGATCCTTGGTATATTTATAGTTGCAGTTTACGCAAAAAACGAAGAATACGATGGGTGAATATTTTAAACGTAGATCATGTAGAAAAATTCAAATTCCAATTCAAATTTAAAATATTCTTTATTGAAGTAAACTTGTAAACAAGTGCTTTTGAATCGTCAACTTTACTGCCGGTTCGGAAAGCTGTTCCTACCGAGAAGAACCAGCAAGAAACTCTTTTTAAAATAATCATTCTCATCATTCTCCTGCCCTTATCCCACTCCAAGTGGGGTCGGCACAACATGTTGTCACATAATTTGGCTGCGTATTTTACGACCGGCCGCCTGCCTGACGTCAACTTACCTTAGTCGCCTTTTACGACACCTCGGTAAGAAATGAGGGTGGTCTATTCTATGCAGCCGGATACCACACGGCATTTACCTTAGTCGCCTTTTACGACACCTCGGTAAGAAATGAGGGTGGTTTATTCTATTCTGTCGGATACCACACGGTGTGGTTGCTCTTTTTAAATATAAATCTTAAAACTAGTTACATTTAGTTATTTTTGTCTTGTACAGGGTAGAAGTGCATCTATATTCACACATCCTTATCATCTAAGTAATCTTCAACAGTATAGTAGGCTTTCTGTATCAGCCTCTTTTTAACAGTGTTTTTAAACTGCTGTAATGGCATGGCCAAAATATATACTCCGAGCATAGCCCGCTTCATCTACCGCTGAGCGATTCTAAGCCTTATTACTAGGCCCACAGATAGCGTGGTCGCTGACTATGAAATGCTGATCTAAGTTAGTCATTTTCTTTGTTTTAGATGGACTTCGTATTATGTTGTACCCTATGACCAAGATGAGATAAAGGCTTTGAACTTGATATTACAGAAATATGATCTAGATGTATACGGATATCCGTTCATTAAGCGGGAATGTCTCGTTTTAGTTGAACCGTATAAGAAAAAAAGATTTACGGAGAACCTGGACGAACTGGGTATAAGATATCGAATACATGCTGATGATTTGAAAGCGTAAGTACTTTATAGAATTAGGCGTTACTTTGCGGAGATCCATAGTACAAAAGTAATAATAAAATTATTTTGCTATAATCCGCTATACAGTAAAAAGAAAATATACATAATGCTAAATGTATAGTGAACTATCCGTTTTTTCATACCCGTTACATGCAAGATTCGTGAAAAAACATGCACAGACCTCCACCACAATACACAAGCACTACACACGTTCACTATCACAAACTCAACAATCGTTACGCCCCGCAACCGAAGCATCATCAGGAGATAGACTCCACGACAAAATCGCAAAGCGGATAAAGGATAAGCTTAATTTAATTTACCCTCGTCTAATAACGAATTATTTTGTTATATTCTGCGTTTGTTTGTATGTTGTTGAGTATATTTAAGTATTTATTTCAAAATTATATATGTATGTATTTAACATTTGCCTGTCACCCATAACACAAATATTACGTAATTTAATTTGGGGACATGAGTACAAGTGTCCTATATTTATTTATTTATTGATTCTTTTGTGGAGGGAAAGATTTTTATTAGATTTTTATCAGCGAGCACCAAAGTCATACTTGCCTTTGACCCTCGTTGAGTTTCCTAAATAAAAAGATATAATTTATTTTAAAATAGTAACGCCAATTTCACTGTTAAAATAATCCAAAGTGTATTTTTTGTTACAGCCACTTCGACCGTGAAGATACGATGTTCAAGGACAAAACATCTAGGAATCCAAGCAGAATCGGTGGCAAGCTGCCGTATAATCAATATCAAAGTGTTCAAGCGGTAAAAATTAAACAAAAAACCATTTTTGTCATACCAGTAAAGTCGTTTAATAAAATCTGAAATCTGAAAGTTGCATCCATTATAGATAAGACTAGAAGTACAAGTTAGAGATGATATGGACATAAGAAGGGACGAAAATTAGCTGTAAATATGAATGTGGATAGATATGTGATTGAGAGGCCAAAAAGGACATGGTTGGATTGTGCTAAGAATGTCATTCATATAAAAAGAGATGCGCTAGAGTTGATGAATGATAGGACAAAGCGGAAGAGGAAAACATGTTGTGCCGACCACACTTAGAATGGGAAGAGGACAGAACGATGATTGCAACATAGTATATAGAAGTAGGTAGTTGATTTTTTACATTTTTGTTTAATTCAGATTAACAACTACATGGACGACATCGCAGCTGCGTATCCAAATGTAGCTAAAGTTGTTACTCCTACCAATTCCTTCCTCGGCCAACCGGTAAAGTACATGAAAGTGTCTACCACAAACTTTGAGGATCCTCGGAAGCCGGTCATCTTTTTGGATGGCGGTATGCATGGCCGCGAATGGTTGTCCATACCCCCAGTGACATACGCCATTAATAAATTAGTCGAAAATGTTACCGATCCGGAATTATTGGATAGATTTGACTGGATCCTGTTGCCGATTGTGAACCCAGATGGATATAGGTTCTCTCGTGAAGTTGTGAGTATTGTTTTAATCTTTTTCTTTTATTCTACGTTTTTAAAAATGGATTTAACACTTATATTGGCGTTCTGAAAAGTCTTTTTTTAATAGAATATATTCAACAATATTTACTTCAGACTTAAGTTTTAATAAAGTATGCATTAAAGTACCCTAATTATACAATGTGTTTTTGTTCTGCTGTCGTAAGAACAAGTTTTTTTTTTATCTTGTAGCCTTCTTGTTTCCTGTAGTCCGATATATTAGCTTTGACTAAAAACACATCAATATTGGTCCAGCGAAAAAGTGGTAGTGAAAGTGTAATTTACAGACCGAAAGAAAGACAAAAAAGTATTTTATAGAACATCATTTTATTTGAACTTGATGGAAATGACGGAAGGGAATGGAAGATGAAAATATATTGTGCCGATCCTACTAAGCGTGGGATAATTAATCAATCAATTTACTTCAATCAATCAATCAAGTTCAATCAATCAATCAAGGTCAATTTACTTATGGGCACTTTATTTGAAGATTTTTTATTATTTGTTGTTTTGAATATTTCAGAGTATAGCATGGAGAAAAAACCGGTCTTTTGTGAACGATCCCTGGAGTCGTTTATGCCCTGGAGTAAATATCGACCGCAACTTCGACTTCTTATGGAACACCATTGGCACGAGTGAAAACTTCTGCTCGTATGTTTACCCCGGTGCCCATCCTTTCTCCGAAGTAGAGGCAATTGTCATAAGAGACATCCTGCACGAGCACAGAATCCTGATGTACATCTCTTTCAACAGCTTCGGCAGTTTGATCATGTATCCTTGGGCCCTTGATGGTTCTTTATCAGAGCACGCATTAAGACAGCATGCTGTTGGAATCAGCATCGCGACAGCTATTAATACTGCTAAGCTGCCTAATTTCTTTGACTATCGAGTTGGTAACGCTGGTCTGATGCGTGGCTCAGGTATGGCTGGGACGTCTATCGATTACGCCCACAGTGTTGGAGTGCCGTTGCCTTATTCTTTGCTTCTGCCTGGTCTTTTTGGTGGTTATTGGATGGATCCAATTTTCATTGAGCAAATTGTTATAGAAACTTGGGAAGGCGTAAGAGCTGGAGTTAGAAGAGCTCTGGAAACAAGTTAATAACTTGATGAAATTTTATAAAATAAAAAACCTATTTATCCGCATCATGATCTTTAATTTTCCTATTCTCCAAAATGGATGCCCCAATTAATAATGTATATGCGTCTTCCTTTCCGCATTCTTCTTCTTCTTCCAACGGTAGTAGCTATGCAGGGGCTTTAAGAACTAGTATCACTTAGATCATTATTGATCTATCGTTATCGCCATTGCTTACAGTACACTGCCAATGCGGGTATCCTCCAATAATTCCAGGATCTTCTTAATAGCGAGAATTTTCACCTTCTTTTGGAATAGATAGTGTGACTAGTAGAAAGTGTCAATTACAAATCCGGGCAGTGCAATCCCATAGGAAATGCATGGGTGTTCCCTCCGCCAAATAGCTTTCCCGCGCCATATTGGATAAATGCTCCTTAACAATTGTTTGTGGGTTAAAATTCTGGGTAGACACTTGGATTTAGGCAGATATAATTCACCACGATTCAAAGCTATTCCAGATTCAAGGTTAAGGTTAATCATATATTCTTATGATGTTTTATCATAAGAATATATGCATTAGTTTGATCAATTTCTTGAATATGCCCAATATATTTCGCTCTGTATTGAAGCAATATAGACGATGTATCTGATATATTATAGTTTTATAAATATGATCATATACATGAGTAAATATGAGTTATTGCAAATCAATATTCTACAAGAAAACCAAGCTAGTAACGTTGTGGTCATACCAAGTGTTAGTTCAAGAAGTTTAAACTAATAAATGGGGGTTAGAGTTATAAGAATTAATCGTGCTTTGGTTTCTCGATTCGGGTTCAACTTCAACGTTGCAACTTTCAAACGGAAACGCTTCTCGAAATTAACTTTGGATGTAATGGACGTGCTAAATTATTTGTCTCAGCGTGATGTAGGACCTGTTTGTGAAGATTTAAAGTTTCATCTGATTTTAGGTCCTCACTTCTCTTCAGTTAATTCTGGGTCTGGGTTTGAGACATCTATCTAAGTTCATTCCACATTTATGTGATCTAGTGTGATTATCAACCTGACTTACTTACATACTTGAATCTTTCACTACGTGTTGACGTAAGCCTTAGTACGCCTACACAAGAGGCATAATTGGATGTTCTTCAATAAATCGAGTGCTAAAAAATAATCTAAGGTAACTTACATAAAAATTATCTAAAATGAGAGTTTATCTGTGTTTTCAATTCAAAAGACACACGGTTAGAAAATACCATTGATAAAACATAGATCACGCAAGTTTGAACACTATTATATTACGAGTAAAATCTATTTTCAATAAGCTATAAACAATTTTATTGCGTAAAGATAGATATCATCGTTATAGATCTCCTTTAAATTTAGAGTTAGTAATATTAGTGATACTGTTTAGTCAATGAAAATATGAGAGTTGCAATTGTGTTTTGTATTGTATCGGTTTATGCAAAACACAAGATATACGATGGGTGAGTGTTTCATTTTTTTTTACCGATTTTGACTCGAAATTCTGGTGCTGCTTAAGTCAAGTTGCTTGCTTTTTTAAGGTTCTCTGTTCACCTAGCGGAAGGTTTACTAGTATTGCATTCCCCAATTCTGGTTCAAAACTATCAAATTTTAGGAACTCAAGGTCCATTAGTGTCGAACTTTCTTATTCTTCTTCTAAGAGTGCACAGCTTACAAAGTACCGTGATCATTAATGTATGGCTTATACATAATAAAATTATTATTTATGTCATCTAGTAGCCTGAGCAAAACATATGCAAATTTAATGCTCAATTCACGACATTATAGATGACAAAGTATCTTAAAGCCCATAAGGTTTTACTATGACCCTACTGAGTTCAGAACTAATCAAGCTACGATAAAAGAATACATGAAATTTTATAATGCTCGCAAACTCAATATCTGACCACGGCCTTGAAATGCGCGTACTATGAATTGACTATGAAATTGTTTGCTAAAGACAAACATTTTAAGTAGGTTTGGTACAACATTTCCACCACTACTTAAACTTGCACCTTCCACCTCTGTTCCTTTTCCTCCTCCATTCTCTGTTCTATCAGTTGTCAAATCATGCATTACTCCTTTTATATACATGTGTACTTCATACAATATAAACCATCTCTGTTTCGGCCTCCCTCTACTCAAATACCCATCCATATTAATTTTAATAGTCAAATAGTCACGTACCTAGTTTTGTTCTTAAGCATAAATACGCTTGATTATTTGAAAGCAGCAGTTCTTAATTCATATAAGTGATATGAAGGTACGTATGTTTATAATTCGATTACAGACGGTAACAAATTGTTGACAAAACGCACTAGATTATATTGTAATTTCGTATTTTTGAACAATTACAAATACATAATTGTAATATTTGTTTTTGAAAAGAGTTACCGCCGAGTTTCTTGCTGACTTTTCTCGGTTAGAACATCTTTTCGAACCAGTTGTGGCTTCATTGTAATTTGACGATTCAAAAGTGCTTGTAAAGACCAATTTGAATAAAGAATTATTTGAATGTGAAATAAACGTCTTCGACTGTATCAGATATTATATGTGGACAATGGATCCTGATGGTAAACAGATTTTGAATTGATTTCAGATGGAAATCCTTCTATGTAAAACCTTCTAATGCTAATCAGCTCGCGGCATTAGGTAGCGTGATTTTGGATTTAGAATTAGATTTCATTCACCAACCTACAGTAGGCAGAGAAGCTGTCATACTTGTGACGCCGCTTCATCAGACTGAGTTCCTCAAGTTTATAGACAATGAGAAGATCGAACATTGGATTCATGCTGATAATGTAAAGGCGTAAGTATCTTTGTAATATAGAAGAAGGTAGAACAAACACACGGTCTGCTAATGGGAAGCTCCTACAAGTGCTTCAAATAACCTCATTTTACTGAAATTAAATCAGATTTTTTTATTCCGTGCCCTGTAACAAAGAAGTGCCAAGTGGTATCCGGCTGAGTGGAATAGACCATATTCCTTTCTTATCGAGGTGTCGTAAGAGGCGACTAAGGCGAGTTGACCTACCGTGTTGTATCCGGCTGAGTAGAATAGACCGCCCTCATTTCTTACCAAGGGTTCGTAAAATACGACTAAGGTCTCTTGATGTCAGGCAGGTGGCGGGTCGTAAAATACGTAGCCAAATCATGTGACAGCATATTTGTAATATGTTGTGCTGACCCCATTAAGATATCGGCAGGAGGATGACGATGATGCCATATAACAGAAGACTTTAGAAGATTTTTCTTAAGTTTTGTAGATTAATTTGTTTCTAACATTTTCTGGAAACTCAGTGTTATTCATTGTCATAAGTAAAATACAATTTCAATCCATAATATTAGTTTGCTATCATTAAAAATACATGAACTTAGCAAGATTAAAACAGGCTAAGTGTTAATGTAATTTGAACATGAAAAATTATATGTGTAGGAAATTCATAATTGTCGATTTAAATTCGATTTTTTTTTAAACAAGATATATTATTAAATCTGCGTAAATTCCGAACAACCCTAGAAGATGTAAATAGATAAGCCAAAAATCCATAACTAAAAAAACGGGAGAAATTTAAAATTTCCAATGAAAGAGACAAATTTGCGACACACCAGATTTACAATGGAATTTTAATTTCAAAAAAGAGATAATTATATATATTTCTGTAGTCCTTAATTAATATTAAAACAAAATAATACTGATAACGACCCCAAATATCGTTTATCACATATCAATTATTTATTGCATAACGTTATCGTAGGATTTGATATATTGTCTGATAACTTGTATTTGCATTTGTTTTAGTTTAATATGTTATGATGAATAAAATAATGTGATTTTGGTAGCTATAGGATTATCTTTTAACCTTTAAATGAGCAATTCTTGATTATATATAATCAGAATTTCGGAAACGATTTTCAAAAAACTTAGTATTAATAGTAAAACTTAGCGCGTTTTGGGGACGATTTATCGATTTAGCAAGTTTCATTTTTAAAAGCGTTTATTTAACTTGCCGTGTGTGAAGGTGGAATCTTGAAAACTAAATTATGTAGGTGAATTTTTACGTACTATCCAATGCCGATGACACGGATGCTGCTGCCACCATTGGCTCCAGATGAGGGAACTCCTCAACAGTTTAAATATAATTTTGTAAAAAACTTTTTGAACTGCTACAATATTATTAAAATACGGAGGTAAATTTTGCCACTATCTCCAAGGTTGAGTAATGGACAGCTTGAAATAATTGCAGGCGATTGGATATTGACGATCGGCTTATAGAGTCCCAAAGGCAAGCGACCCGCTCGATTAACAGGGAATGGATACCTTATGAGAACTATCAACCTCTCGAAGTGGTGAGTAATTACGCAATTATTTAAGTTAAGACCAGTCGTCAAGACAAATTGGCAACGTGATTTTTACGTAGAGTTAAGATAAAATCCATCGTGTCGAGTGAGATAGTATACTCTACTTTAGTTTTACTTAGACTCGCACGTTGGCGCAGTGGGTCGCGGGTTCGAGTCCCACCGAAGGCCAACATTTTCTTAACAACAATTTGTTGTTTCTTCGAGGTGTATATTCGTATTAAAGTATGTATTTAAAATTGTATATGTAGTATATTTTTACCAGTTGTCCGTCATCCATAAGAGAAGTATTATGCTACTTACTTTGGGGATGGACGGCCGTGTGTGTAAGCGTCCCATATATTTATTTATTAAGTTAAAGTCTAGTGGTCAAGACAAATTCGCAAGGCGATTTTTACTCGGAGTTGAGAGAAAGGGAAAATCCATCATGTCGAATGAGATAGTACATGTTACATTTAGTTTTCCATATATTAGTTTTTATCGCAGACTATTACTCAATCATATTTTCAGTACTTTTGTATTATTGACCTCCGCAAAGTAACGCCTTATACTATAAATTATAAAATACATTGATAATTCCGCAGCAAATGAAAAAAATATTCTTATTTTTTATTTTTGGTAACTCTTTCAACCAATTTATTTATATTTTTAAATTCTTTACAGATCTACGAATATTTAGATACAATCGCTGAGAAATATAACGATACCGTAAGTTTAGTTACGCCAGATAATTCTTTCGAAGGCCGCCCGCTTAAGTACCTGAAGATTTCCAAAGATAATTTTCAAAGCGGTAAACCGGTTATATTTATTGATGCTGCGATCCACGCTAGAGAATGGATAACCCCTCCAGTAGCCACTTACGCTATCCACAAATTAGTTGAGAATGTCACTGAAACTGATCTATTGGAGATATTCGACTGGATAGTGTTTCCGATAGTAAATCCAGATGGCTATAAGTACTCGTTTGATGTTGTAAGTATGTTTCTCTTTCACTCATAATAAGAAAACAGTTGCACCTTCGACTTTATTAACATCAACTTCAATTTAAAAACACTCTCAATTATTTCAAGTATCTTATGTGAACAAATCAGATACGAAAAGATCCGTAGAAGAACCAACAAACGCCGATATAGTTCAAAGTGTCGTCAAACTGAAGTAGAAGAACCATTGGGCGTTGAGATCTTAAGGTCCTAGAATGCCGGGAAAGGCAGCGTCAGTATACTGTGTACGAGTTTCACTGACGAGCTTAAAAATATCTCTAAGGCAGCTAGATCCAACCGGCATAAGATCTAGTGATGTGGTGATCCCGTGAAGAGACCTATGTCCAGCCGTGGACGACCATATAGCTTTTAGAGTACTACTGACAGACAGACTTACACATTTATAATATTAGTATGGATATAGATTTCAAAAAGCAAAATGACTTTTTGTATTAACAGTTTAAAGTACATTTTGCAATGAAGAAAGTTATTTCTTCAGCATTCAGTTAAACTCTTACAAAATCTTGTCAATTCATGACTTTGGGTTAAAGCGCACATATATTGACTCATCTCGACTATACTTTTAGCAGCAACAACTATTTAATACAGATCTTCTGGAAGCGACAAGAACAATACAAACCTTTTTTACAAGACAGATACATTAAAAAATTTTAATGAACAAGCTTGAAATGTCCATTTCCATCAATCAAAACTTAAATTAGGACATGATATTGGTTAATTATTCCTTTACAATTTCTTCTTTTAACTATCATTTCTGTAAAAATTTCAGGAACGCATGTGGCGTAAAACTCGTTCTACTGATCAACACATAGTAAGCAATATATGCCCTGGAGTCGATGGTAACAGAAATTACGACTTCGTTTGGAATAGCGTTGGGACAAGTAACGACCCTTGCAGTGACACCTATGCGGGAAGCAGACCATTTTCTGAAGTGGAAGTGAGAGCTGTTGACAAAATACTAAAGGAACACCTCGACAGATTAGCTTTGTATATCAGTTTACATAGTTTTGGAAGTATGATATTATATCCATGGGGACATGATGGATCTCTTTCTGAACACGAATCAGCCCTACATTCTGTTGCCAGTGAAATAGCTGAAGCTATAGATAGTCTTTCTTTATCTGAATTGCCGAGGTATATAGTTGGAAATTCGGCTCTGGTTCTAAATTATGAAACATCAGGAGCAGCAGACGATTATGCTCATTCTATAGGTGCTCGTTTAACGTATACTTTGGAGTTACCAGGTATAGGTTTGGGTACACAAGGATTTCATTTAGACCCGATATATATCAGACAGATTGCTGAAGAGACATGGGCGGGACTAGTTGCGGGCGTAAGAATGGCGGGTAGACTTTTTAGTGGGAATGTGACATATAATGACGAGATAAAACGTACTGATTTTAATATAAATAAAGAATAACCACTTTAATTTAGTTATATGTTTAATCTAGCTGATTTCGGCGACACTTAAAGTTAACTAAACAACGAATTGAACGAGTTTCTTACGCGTGGTTGAATTTAAGATTAATTTAACCCATAGGTAAGGAAATTCATAATTCAGAGGACATACATTTTAGATATATTGTATAGATTTTCTTAGTAATTAATTAAAAATCTACTAATGCTGTTATGGAATTTTAAACGTATAATGTATGAGAATATATATGTAAATAAATACATATGGCCTTTGGACGAGGTGTGAAGGACTGCATGCCTTAGTAAGGCGAAGCCAATGGCTATTGAAAAAGCCAAAAGGTTTTTACAGCGCCATACACAGTGTTATCCTGAAGCTCACATCGTAAATGGCTTAGATTTACCTAAAATAATGAAGAAATCCTAATGCTGCTCTTTAATTTCGACGATGATCGTTGACCGTGTGTTCATCTATAATCAGTATGATCATCGTGCAAGTGTTCACTCTCGTTTATTTTATCGTACGATGAATAAATAGACTTGGGCATATTTTTGTTTGGTAAAGGTCCGCATTGGCAACGTTGTGGATCTAAACTCCAATGTTTCTGCCCAAAAGGGAAACATGAGGCCTTTAATTTGTAAATTATCATGCGCTTTTCGATGAAGGAAGCATCTTGAAGAAACCTTCATATCTTAAAAAACAAGCAAACAAATTTGAGTTGAATTTATTTTATTTTATTTAAGTCTTAATTGCAATCAATTTTAGTCATAGTGCATAGCATTAATTAAGAATCTTGTGGTTGTTGGTTTTTTTACTATTAAATTATGTTAAAATATATGTTGCTGGGCGTAGGCCTGCCTCATCTCTCCTTTTTTAAAGAGAAGTGAAATACTTACAAATGTACAAATTACAAATATCCCAGGATTGTTCCAGAGCTACTAATAAGAAGTTTCGACCTCTTCGTTTGGGTTACACCCTGTAGCATACCCGTTTCGTCAGGCTTATTTTAATTATATATATATATATATATATATATATATATATATATATATATATATATATATATATATATAAACGGTGAAACTATATAATATATATATATATATATATATATATATATATATATATAAATATTCACCGTGTGGTAACCGACTGATTAAAATAGACCACCCTCATTTCTTACCGAAGTGTCGTAAAAGGCGACTAAACCAAGTTGACCCGCCGTGCGGTATCCACATGAGTAGAATAGACCACCCTAATTTTTACCGAGGTGTCGTAAAAAGCGACTGAAATAAATTGATATCCTGCTTAGTAGAATAAACCACCTTTATTTCTTACACGTTGTCACAATATGTTTAAAACATTTTGTGCTTACCCCACTTAGAGTGGGGAGTTGGGAGCAGGAGGATGATGAGTTATATAAAAAATCCGATCTGGATCTCCACCAAAATTTACAGCATTATGCAACTTTAATGACCGTATGACTTGATCTATACTAGGTAATATTACTTTTGGGTAACACGATCCTGTAGCTGACGGCAACGTTAGTTGCAACTAAATCCCGTGAACAAGTTTTAACAAGTTCGTATTATAGTCTTGACACGAGTTCTAGGCCATATCTAACTAGGCGTTAAGTTACTTAGTAGTTTAGTTACTTGTATTTTCGTAATAATAACTTTATGCTCGAATTTGGGACCTTGGCAATTATCCACATATTAGTTTAGGATCGTTTGATGTTTTTAATCGTGTACAGGATAAACGTAATACCAATTTGGAAACAAAAGTAATAATATTTTGCTTTAATCCACGATACAATAAATAGAAAATATATATAGGGCTCCGTTTTTTCATACCCGATACATGCAGAATTCGTAAAAACACATGCACAAACCTCCACCACTGCCACAACAATACACACGCACTACACACGTTCACTATCACAAACTCAACAATCATTCGCCCCGCAACTATCGCAAGCATCATCAGGAGATAGACTCCACGACAAAATCGCAAAGCCACTCGTGTCGTGTAATTTTTAATATTACTTTTGTATTATGGATCTCCGCAAATGAACGCCTAATTCTATAAATTACCAATTTGGAACAAAGTTAGAGGGTGAAATTCGCTTTACAATGGAAAACTTTGTCTTCAATTATTTGAAAACTATTAACGAGGTGACGCGCGTTGTATGTGTCAGAATTTCAACCGTAATTGAAGCCATAGAGTTATCACACTAGAGAAGGGGTGGGGGGTAGGAGAAAGGGGAAATAGTCATAATACATATCTGTGTAACATTAGTATTTAATTGCATGTAAAAGTAGTAGTAAAGTAACGGCCTGTTACTATGCCCACTGCTGGGCTAAGACCTCCTCTCCTCATCTTACGAGAGAAGGATTGGAGCTAAGAACTACCACGCTGCTCCAATGCGGATTGGTAGGTTACACATATCCCTAGAATTCCCTAGAGATATGCAGGTTTCCTCACGATGTTTTCCTTCACCGAAGAGCGTGTGATAAATTGCAATTATCAATTAGACACATAAGTTTTAATAGAAAAACTCATTGTTGCCTGTTTGAACCCATGTCGTCTCTAGAGAGTCGCACGGTCTCACCGCTAAGCTATGAACAGCTTAATAAAAAAAAATGCATGTATTATAGATTAAAAGCTGTGATAGCCCAGCGGTGAGACCGTGCGCATTTCTAAAGATGACCATGAATTCAAACCCCGGGCGAGCACCAATGAGTTTTTCTAGTAAAAACTTTTATGTTAATTAAAAATTGCTAATTATAACACGCTTTTTGGTGATTGAAACCTGAATTCCTGATAGCGATAAATGTGTCTACACTACACAGTACCCGGCGCGATAACGTCGTGTAAGGTGTTTGACTGGCCCGTTGGCGCAGTGGGTAGTGCACCCGCCGAAGGCCAACTTTTTCTATAAACAATTTGTTGATTCTTCGAGCATGAGTGTGTATTTGTATTTAAAAATGTATTTAACATTATATAAATATGTAGTATACCTACCAGTTGTCCGTCACCCATAACACAAGTATTAAGTTACTTACTTTGGGGTCGGACGACCGTGTGTGTAAGTGTCCCGTATATTTATTAAATATATTTATTAAAGAGCTCATGAATAATTGCCTCGGAAGGCTCGAAACTATTCGGGCTAACTGGATAAAATTAGACGTGAGTATAGCCGGTGTCACACATTAACTAGAAGTAGAGTATTCAAAAAGTACCCTACTAATTAAGTAGTAAAATATTAACAACGAAGAGATTATTCGTAAGAACCTCGGATGGGCTCGAAACTATTCGGGCTAACCGGATAAAATTAGACGTGAGTATAGCCGGTGTCTACATATCAACTAGAAGTAGGTTATTTAAAAAGTACCCTAGTTCTACTAATTAAGAAGTAAATTATTAACAACCAAGAGATTATTCCTTACAACTTTGCCAAGTTCACGCGCACTCGCATGCTTGAATATTCACAAGTATTTTAATCTCTTGCAAACTCCAAACTAAATTGCACTAACTATCAAGTAAATGTCTAGACTTCACCAAGTTCTAGTTATTATACGGGGATGTATTTACAAAGTTGTTTTTAATTAACAGCTACCAGTATTATTATAATAGTTTGGGAAGTTTGCATCAAACATACTAAAGCTCTCCTATATATTAACTAAGGAGAGAAGAGCATATTAAATATGAATATTTTAAATAGAATTCAACGTAAGTCTATTAAGGAAATGAATGAATAAAATATCTTCACGCCGTGTGGTATCCGGCAGAATAGAATAGACCACCCTCCTTTCTTACCGAGGTGTCGTAAGAGGCGACTAAGGTATGTGCCGTGTGATATCCGGCTGCATAGAATAGACCACCCTCAGTTCCTACCGAGGTGTCTTAAAAGACGACTAAGGTATGTGCCGTGTGGTATCCGGCTGCATAGAATAGACCACCCTCAGTTCTTACCGAGGTGTCTTAAAAGGCGACTAAGGTATGTGCCGTGTGGTATCCGGCTGCATAGAATAGCCCACCCTCCTTTCTTACCGATGTGTCGTAAGAGGCGACTAAGGTATGTGCCGTGTGGTATCCGGCTGCATAGAATAAACCACCCTCCTTTCTTACCGATGTGTCGTAAGAGGCGACTAAGGTATGTGCCGTGTGGTATCCGGCTGCATAGAATAGCCCTCCCTCCTTTCTTACCGATGTGTCGTAAGAGGCGACTAAGGTATGTGCCGTGTGGTATCCGGCTGCATAGAATAGCCCACCCTCCTTTCTTACCGATGTGTCGTAAGAGGCGACTAAGGTATGTGCCGTGTGGTATCCGGCTGCATAGAATAGACCACCCTCATTTCTTACCGAGGTGTCTTAAAAGGCGACTAAGGTAAGTTAACGTCAGGCAGGCGGCATGTCGCAAAATACGGAGACAAATCACGTGACAACATGTTTGTAACATGTTGTGCTAACCCCAATTAGTGTGTGTTTAATCATTTTCAAATTCTAACTACAATTAATATTTGCAAGCTGAGATATCAGTAGAACATATATAGCATTTTTAAATTTACATCACATTATGTACCTATGTTCTTGCAATAAATATATATGTATGTAATCGATTTTGTCAATATCCACTGGACGGATTTTGTACAGTTTAACTAAATGGTAGTGCGATACGCGCAGTTGTAAAAAAACAAGCCTGCTGGGAGATTAAGTCGCGTGTGCTGCATAAACCGACAGAGATACACTAAAGTGATATGTAAGTGATGAGTTGTAGATCTACAAAAATCCTACAAAAAAATTCGCAACAGCATGTCTCTATCTCTTACTGTTCACTCACAAGAACTACTTTTGTATTCAAAATTTCAATAAAATAGTGAGCGAAGCCGCAAGCATATCTACTGTATACTAAAATTTATATCTATACTAATATATAAACTTGAAGAGTGATTGTTTGATAGATTGTTTTAACGCGCTAATCTCAGGAACTACTGCACCGATTCGAAAAATTCTTTGAGTGTAAGATAGTCCATTTATCGAGAATTTTTATAAGATGATAGATAGATAAATAAATAAATATAAATGGGACACTTACACACACGGTCGTCCATCCTCAAAGTAAGTAACTTAATACTTGTGTTATGGGTGACGGACAACTGGTAGATATACTACATATATAAGTTTAAATACATACTTAAATACAAATACACACCCAGGCTCGAAGAACCAACACTTTGCTTATAGAAAATGTTGGCCCTCGGCGGGAATCGAATACCCGCGACCCGCGGAGCTGAAGGCAGGGTCACTACCCACAGCGCCAACGGGCCAGTCAGTCATAATATCACGCTAAGATGAATAGGAGAGGAGCAGCAATAAAAAATATTGCGAAAACGGCAAAATTTAGAGCTTTTCCAGCGTGCGCTGAGTAAACGGTGAAAGTTATTCAAAAATCATGTATTACAAAATTGTTCCCCTCTAAAAGTTCTAAATAAAAGTCCGCGATAGCATATGTCTAGCATTTTTAAGGATAACCCCTTTTTAACCGTAATTAATAAAAGTATTACAGTTTACTTAAATAATAAGACTGCAGACCACGCCAATTAAGTTGCGTTTAAAAGCTAGCAAGAAATATAAGTGATTCTAGAAAAAAAAACAAACTTGAAAATCAAACTCTTGTACATGCGGTAAATAAAAGTGCAAAGCAAATATGAAACCTCCAGCAATAAAAGCTTTCCCATTAATATCGTCTTAGCGATATTCGAAACTCTTTTCAACTTCCAGTTGAGTCGAATCTTTATTCAATACACGAACGCGCTAAGAATATTGGCCCGATTTTAATAAAACTTTATCGAAACTTTGAGTCCGATGAATTGCATGCGGCCTTTTAAAAGAGTAAGTTTTATTTCGAACGATTTAAACTTTTTATTAAATGCTAGCTGATATATTCGACTCTATATAAGTTTATTCATATCATTCTCCTGCCCTTATTCAACTCTAAGTGGGGTCGGCATAACATGTTTTTCTCTTCCATTCACTTTTGGCACTATTCCTTATATATCCATGTCCTGAACAATCCTTCGATAACTTCTAAATTCTTAGCTTCAAACCAATTATTAAGACACTACCTAACACAAGACCTTAAATCCTAAAGAACGACCTAACCAAAGCCCTACAAAACTTACAACCATCCCACAAGGCGTATTGTATACATCGGGTTATAGAAAATGAAAATGAAAATGTCATATTCTTGTCTACATCACAAAATCCACTCCCCTCTTTTTAGGCCTCCCTCCAGTCGTATATCCACATTCATATTTACCACTAGTATGATCACATGATTTTCATTATATTAGTTTATTCACATTTCTTAAATCAATTTATCCAAGTCATGATACAATTATTTTTCTATATATAATCCGCGATAAAGGAAAATAGCAGAAAATAAAAGTAATTCAGAGGTGTACTAACCGATTTCGTATGATACATGCAGGATTTGTAAAACGCATGCACTACCAAACAATAATACATCAACACAGCAGTACACTAAGCATTGCACACATTCACTTCAACAATCTCATTGATTGTTGATCGATTGCTGTACAGTTTTCGCAAAAAAAAGTGTACGTAACGTAACAGGCCGTTATTATGCCCACTGCTGGGCTGAGGCCTCCTCTCTCCGTTTTTGGAGAGAAGGATTGGAGCTAAGACCTACCACGCTGCTCCAATGCGGATTGGTAGGTTACACATATCCCTAGAATACTCTAGAGATATGCAGGTTTCCTCACGATGTTTTCCTTCACCGAAAAGCGTGTGATAAATTGCATTTATAAATTAGACACATGAGTTTTAATAGAAAAACTCATTGGTGGCTGCCCGGGTTTGAACTCATGTTCCCCTCGAAAGAGTCGCACGGTCTCACCGCTGGGCTATCACAGCTTTTTAAAAAAACGGGGGGTCCGTTTCTACATCGGAACACAGTGATCGGAGTAGTAGTATTAGCAGTAGTAGTAGCAGTGTAGTAATCTCCGTGTGGTGGCCTTCGGTAATGACTAGTTGCCGCAGCAATACGTCTTAATGCAGTCAATACCATGGGTCGTAGTTTAATATAGAAAAAATAAGTGTGCCAGGTACAAATTCGACATTGTCCTCATCAGCGCGTATCTTTATAGATTTCCGCCAAATAACGTCTAGAATTCTATCAATTATTTAAGAATTATATTCTTTTACTTGTAAGGTAGCGAGCTGTGATAGCCCAGCGGTGAAACCGTGGGACTCTTTCGAGGGGAATGAGTTTTTCTATTAAAACTAATGTGTCTAATTGATAATTGCAATTTATCACATGCTTTTCGGTGAAGGAAAACATCGTGAGGAAACCTGCATATCTCTAGAGAATTTCGGAAATATGTGTAACCTACCAATCCGCGTTGGAGCAGCGTGGTAGGTTATTGTCTTAGCTCCAACGCTTCTCTCCAGAAACGGAGAGAGGAGTCCTATTCCCAGTAGTGGAATTGTAACAGGCCGCTACTTTACTCTACTTTACTACTTGTAAGGTGGACTGTAAATTGTGTTTATCAGAAGACTTTAAATATTTTACCAATAAAGAGCCTAGGGTGTCTACTTATTAATATAATTTTCATTAAAATCTTCCTTTGAGTTAATTAATGCAAGCCTTCGGTAGATTGTCTAGGAATAAGTTTTACTGGAAGTGATTATGTAATAGTAGATATTGAAATTTATTGAATATACTAATTTTTGTTTAAATGTAAGCCATTATTCAAATTACGCCGTGTGGTATCCGGCTGCATAGAATAGACCACCCTCATTTCTCACCGAGGTGTCGTAAGAGGCGACTAAGGTAAGTTGACTTCAGGCAGGCGGCCGGTCGTAAAATACGCAGCCAAATCATGTGACAACATGTTTATAACATGATGTGCCGACCCCACTTAGAGTGGGATAAGGGCAGGAGAATGATGATGATTAGCCATTATTCAAATTCAAATTCAAAATTCTTCATTCAAGTAAATTTCTAAACAAGTGCTTTTTAATTGTCAAATGTACTGCTCGGAAAGCTGTTCCTACCGAGAAGAGCCAGAAAGAAATTCGGCGGTTGCTTTTTTAAAAATATAAATCTTATAACTAGTTACATTGGGTCATTACTGTCTTGCACAGGGTAGAAGTGCACCTATATCCATACTAAGTAATCTTCAACCGTATAGTAGGCCTTCTGTATCAGCCTCTTTTTAACAGTGTTTTTAAACTGCTGTAATGGCATGCTCAAAATTTATTTCGGAATTTTATTATAGAATCTTATACCCAAACCCACAAACGATTTACGTACTTTTCTTCACACATTCTTATCATCTAAGTCATCCTCAACAGTACAGTAGGCTTTTTGTATCATTTAAGTAATGTAGTAAAAAGTATTATGGTCTACTGACCCGGATACCACACGGCGGGTCAACCTACCTCAGTCGCCTTTTACGACAGCTAGGTAAGAAATTAGGTTAGTTTATTCAACTCAGCCGCATACCACACGGAGTATTGAATGTCTACATATTTATCATACGATTATTTCCGGCTGCGGCATAAAAAACATAATATTTCCTTATCTAGTAAATCTTAATCTGTGTCAATCGAAGAGGGCAAGGATTCATTAAAATTTCTCTCGTAGCGGAGCGATGTACGTGCTTCTTGCATTTCATTTCATTTAATTCGCCTCACAGCACATAAGTCTAGCATTTGTATTATTAGTTCGAATAGAATTCTTCATTCTAATGCCAGCAGGTCTATCATGAACTCTTATTGCGACTCAATTGAAGACGTAAACGAATTCAAATTCAAATAAGTCTTTATTCAAATTGGCCTATTACAAGCACTTTTGAATCGTCAAATTAAAATTAAATTGAAGCTACAACTGGTTCGGAAAGGTGCTCTAACCGAGAAGAACCAGTAAGAAACTCGGCGGTCACTCTTTTAAAAAATAAATATTACAGTTTTGACTATTGTTAACAAACTTAGATTATAATATCGTCTAGTACATAGCTGGTCGCAATTTAGTTCCAAGCTTTCTTATCATTGACATAGTCTTCAACATTATAGTAAGCTTTATTAATAAGAGTCTCTTTAATTGCTTTTTTGAACTTGTGTAAAGGCAAGTCCAGAATTGATTGAGGAATTTTATTATAAAAAAGTATACCGAAGCCCACAAACGATCTACGTACTTTCTACTTCTTACGTACGTTACGTACTTCTTCGTACGAACGATGACCGCGAACCGCTTTCTTTTCGTACCATGAAGTGTGAATTGCATTGGCGTCGTACTTAAAAAAGGATAACGTTATATGAACTATAGATAACAAAAAGAGACAGTCTTTTAATAACATGTTCTTAGGACAAATTCCGAACGCTCATTCGGCAACGACTTAAAGTGTGCGTCTTTAAGACGTCATGGTCGTATGGAAGAGCAAATGGTCAAAAAGCAAAATAATTTCGTTTACGTCTTCAATTGAGTCGCAATAAGAGTTCATGGTGGAGGCCTGCTGTTTTTTAATATCGGCGATGATCGTAAGTCGTTTGATCGTCCATAATTGGGATGATCATCGTGCAAGTGCTCACACGATCGTCCGTTTTATCATACGATACATACGATCAACCAATAATTCCGATTTGATGCGTGTCCAAAAACCGACAATTCCCGTGTTATAGGCGATCGTAGGTGATAGACGATGATTCGCGAGTACAGCCAAACTGTTCACGATCGTATTCGCGCTTAATCGTTTGTAATCAAGCACTATAACAGAACTACCTCGCTATAATCCGCACGGGTCAAGCGAATGCTTGTAAAACTAATGTGTATGAAGCAGGCAAAATTTACGAACCTTATACATGCAGGACAAGCCACCACACGCACCCCAAAAGCGCCTCCACCAACAACAATCCACACAAGCAGCACACACAACCACCACCACAATCTCGACGATCGTTTCGCTCCGAAATCGCAATGCATTGCGATTTTTGTCGTGGAGCCTGTCCTCCTGATGATGCTTCGGTTTCGGAGCGAAACGATCGTCGAGATTGTGGTGGTGGTTGTGTGTGCTGCTTGTGTGCATTGTTGCTGGTGGAGGCGCCTTGGGGTGCGTGTGGTGGCTTGTCCTGCATGTATAAGGTTCGTAAATTTTGCCTGCTTCATACACATTAGTTTTACAAGCATTCGCTTGACCCGTGCGGATTATAGCGAGGTAGTTCTGTTATAGTGCTTGTAATATGGAATTCCGCAAAGTAACGCCTGCTTCTATAAATCGTTTGAAATCGTCGATTATGAAGGTGGGTATTAACAATCTTTTAATCTCGAATTGGAGCAAAATAATATTATCATTACAAATGTCTATGAACTTTGCAAAATAGCAGCTAAATCTATAAATAACTTATTAATACAATACTAGCGACCCGCCCACTTTGCCTTCGCGTAAATCAATGTCACAGTTTTTACTGCGTAAATCCTGACACCGCAGGAATTTAATTATACTGTAATATTCTCTTAAACCTTCCTCAAGAATTGCACTATCTTTTAGTAAAAACTGTACAAAAATCCGTTTAGTACTTTTTGAGAAAATCGATCACATACAGACAGGTAGCTGTGGACTTTGTTTTATATAGGAAATATGTATAGACTGATTGATACTAGCGATTTCGCTTAGGTATTATAGAGCATTTCAACATAAAGTAAAAATAAACTAACGGCCCCATATTATCCCACTTCTGAGCGAGTGGAGAGATAAGGCCTATGCCTCCTCTCCATTTTTGAGCTGTGATAGCCCATCGGTGAGACCGTGCGACTCTTTTGAGGGGAACACGAGTTCAAACCTGGGCAGGCAACAATGGGTTTTTCTATTAAAACTCATGATTCTGATTGATAATTGCAATTTATCACACGCTTCTCGGTGAAAGAAAACATCGTTAGGAAACCTGCATATCTCTAGAGAATTGTGGAGATATGTGTAACCTACCAATCCGCATTAGAGCAGCGTGATAGGTCTTAGCTCCAGCCCTTCTCTCCAGAAACGGAGAGAGGAGGCATATTCCCAGCAGTGGGATTGCCACAGGTCGCTACCTTACTCCTCTCCATTTTTGGACAGAGGGTATTAGAGCTAAAGACCCCACGCTGCTCCAATGCAAATTTCTAGGTTTCACATATTCACGGAATTTTCTATCCGATTTATTCTATGGTGGTCTATTCTACTAGGTATCCGGCCGAGTAGAATAGACCACCCTCCTTTCTTAGCGAGGTATCGTAAGAGGCGACTAAGGTATGTGCCGTGAAGTATCCGGCTGAGTAGAATAGACCATCCTCATTTCTTACCGAGTCGTAAAAAGCGACTAAGGTAAGTTGACGTCAGGCAGACGGCCGGTGGTAAAAAATCTAGCCAAATCATGTGACAACATGTTTGTAACATGTTGTTGCAGGAGAAAGAAGAAACAAGAAGACTCCCTCAAAAGAGTGGCACTGTATCACAGCTAGGTCAACATAACTTAGGTTAAAAATCAAGATTCAAGAAGCGACACCAATAAAAACCTTCCCGCGATGTGTATACGATGTCTGGCTGATACATATCCACTACCCCGAGAAATGTGAGTCGTAAAACCACATAATAAACCCCCTACCCTCCTTATCAGCGCGTGAAGTGCGGGGATACGTCGTAGATATCGATACACTGGAAAAATATTAGTCGGCCATCTTGTTACATTTCGAAAGCTATTCGTCAAAGATGTTTTCAATACAATTTGTGTCGAGATTTTATCGGTTTCTTGTTAAGAAATTGGTCCTTCAAACCGGATTAAATTTGCATATATCGATTTGATGGGCAACGAGTTGTGTTTTATGGAAGAATTTTATCATGTTTACATAGAATGTTCCATGTCAAACGTTTAACTCTTATATTATGGTGCAGTATAAAAGTCATTATTATACCATTTTTGTTTGGAATACTTGTTCAAACCTGTTTATATAACGAAATATGTTAGATTCAATGAAAATAAATCCAGAACATATTTTTCATTTCAAAGAAAGTTACAATTGCTATTATCTCTCTGAAAATATATTTTGTGTTTAAATAACTGAATATGTTTAAGCTTTAATTGGACCGTTAGGTTGTACGTAAACCTTTCAGCTACTTGAGTCGTGAGTTCGATTTTTTCTAAACTTTTTTTTGTTCTTTTAGTCAGGGTGTATTTATGTATTTATAAGAAATTATATATGTAAACATTTAGCTGTTGTCTGTCACCCATAAAACAAGTAAAGTTACTATAAATAAATAAATATATGGGACACTTACTTAATACTACAATTATATTATTTTAAATACATACTTAAATACTTAAATATAAATATACACCCAGGTTCGAAGAACTTCAAATTGAAATTGTTTATAGAAAATGATGGTCCTCGACGGGAAAAAGCAGGGTCCCCCACTGCGCCAACGGGCCAGTCAAAACTATAGTAAAAACTATAGTAAGTACAAGTAAGTTACTTTGAGAACGGAATATCCCTCAGCTCACAGATAACCCGCATCTCTTTGAAGATATTTTTAAAGCTTAAATACTCATACTAGAAACTAAACCAAATAGGAGATAAGAAGTTTTCACCGACAATGTGTATCAGGAAATACGGGTATACGGTGAGCAGTTTTCACGGTCCGCAGTCACAAGCCTGCGTTATATGAACTTTAGTACGCGTATATCACACTTAATGCCCGGTGATAGGGCATGTTATTGAATGCATATTTCACGTCAAGTTAGTTAAGCTGTCTGGCAGGCAATTTAGCATGATAATATCTGTTTAGCGCGTGTGTATAGTGATGCGGCGGAAGTATATGTTAACTTATATGGGATGTATTGGAAGGCTTCGAAGATTGATCAGAATAAATATTGTTTAGGAACATGGTAAGAGAAAATATAAATACGAATATATGGGACACTTACACACACTCACACTCACACCCTTATGGGACAATATATGGGTCGTCCGTCCCCAAAGTAAGTTACTTAATACTTATGTTATGGTAAATATACACATATATAATTTTAAATACATACCTATATACAGATACACCCAGGCTCGAAGAACCAACAAATTGTTTATAGAAAATGTTGGTTCTCGATGGGAATCGAACCCGCGACCCGCGGAGCTGAAGGTCACTACCCACTGCACCAACGGGCCAGTCAGTAGGAGATGACCTTCTTGGTCCAGGAGGTTGAAGTAACTCCTAAAGAGCATGTTAAATATCTTGGTGTTTGGCTGGATAAAAATTTAAACTTCAAAAAACACATAGAAGAGACAGCCAACAAAGCACAAAGTTTAACCGAAGCTCTATACAGGTTGATGCCGACAAAGGGAGGCCCCAGAGCAAGTAAGAGAAGGGTGTTGGCCTCGGTGGCACACTCCATTATTCTGTACGGGGCTCCTATATTTGATGGAGCAATGGAGGTACAACTCTACCGTAGTAAATTGGAAGCGGTTCAAAGACGACTGGCGATAGGAATCTGCGGCGCATACCGTACTATCTCTACCGAAGCAGTGCTAGTGATAGCCGGACTAGTTCCTATCGCCAAGCTAGTCAGGGAACGAGCCAAGATGTTTACCAATAAAGAGCTCAGGCCACCAGAGGCACGGGAGGATACTCTTACAGAATGGGCAATGGAATGGTCAGGTACGGGAAAAGGAACGTGGACGAGAGAGCTGATCACGGATCTGAAAGTATGGCATAATAGAAAGCACGGAGAGATAGATCGCTGGCTCACTCAAGCATTTAGCGGACACGGAGTGTTTAATACGTACCTATTTGCTATAGGAAAAGCGCCGACCGAGAGCTGTTACTTCTGCGGAGAGGAAGACACCCCAAGACATGCCTTGTTTGAGTGTGCAGAATTTGCAGGATTAAGGAGTGCAGTGCAGGGAACTAAGGTAGCCCTAAGCGCACATAACTTGATACCTCGCATGCTCGCAAGTGAAGAGGGGTGGCACAAGCATGAAGATGTCCTCCGCAAAATTATTCTTAAAAGGGAACAGAAAGAAAGAGATGAAAAAAAAGCAGAGAATAGTATAAAAAAAAACGGTCAGCATGAAGAAGAGAGGAGGTTGTTTAGTCCGTGCAAGTCGGACACTCCCTACTAGTACGGGCTAGTAGGCGTCCGTCAGGGATTTTTCCTCCTCGCGATAAAAAAAAAAAAAAGTCAGTAGGAGATGGAAGAAGAGAAGAGAGTATTCGAAATTGACTGCTGAAGAGAAGGCAGACCTTTTGTTTAGTTACTCAGTTAACTTATTGTTGTTTATTTATTCAATAACATATGCAAACAGTAATTCAAATAAAATTTTTTTACAATAATTTAATAGTAATTCATATCATAATTAAAATATAACTACAGACATATACAACGTTTATACAAATAAACATTGGATACAGATTCAAATTCAAATAGCTCTTTATTCAAATTGACATTTACAAGCACTTTTGAATCGTTAAATTACAATGAAGCTACCGACTGATTCGGAAAGGTGCTCTAACAGAGAGGAACCAGCAAGAAACTCGGCGGTCCCTCTAATATTTCAATATTATATTTGTATGTTCACAAATCAAAAATTAAAATATAATCTAGTAGATACGGTGTTGTTAAGGGACTTATAAATAATACAAGCAATATAACAGAACTAACTACTTTGCTATAATCCGCACGGGTTAAGTGAATGCATGCAAAGCCAATGTGTAACGACAAAAATCGTCCGTACGATTTTTGTCGTGAAGCCTATCCTCCTGATGATGCTTCGGTTTCGGGGCGAAACGATCGTCGGGATTGTGGTGTTGGGTGTGTGTGCTGCTTTTGTGTTCGTTGTTGCTGGTGAATTGCGCCTTGGGGTGCATGTGGTGGCTGGTCCTGCATGTATAAGGTGCGTAGATTTTGCCTGCTCCATACACATTGGCTTTGCATGCATTCACTTAACCCGTGCGGATTATAGCAAAGTAGTTAGTTCTGTTATATTGCTTGTAATATGGAATTCCGCAAAGTAACGCCTGCTTCTATAAATCATTTATAAATAATAAGTAAACTATTTTTTTTTATTTAGTTTTATATTTTTGTAGAAAACGCCGTGTGGTATCCGGCTGAGTAAAATAGATCACCCTCATTTCTTACCGAGGTGTCGTAAAAGGCGAAAGGTAAGTTGACGCCAGGCAGGCGACCGGTCGTAAAACACCTAGCCAAATCATGTTACAACATGTTTATGTGTAAACATGTTGTCCCACTTAGTGTGGGATAATGTGATGATTTTTCTAAAAAAACAGTAAGGAATTAAAAACAAATCTTTTTTCCTTTAATTATAATAGAAATGATGGAATGCAATGTCAATTTTATATAGAGCAGTAATACTTTTCTTTCTTTTTTATTATTTTCTTTACTTTTTTTATTCTTCTTTTCCGTAAATACGTTTTTGACAGAGCAGTCGTTGTCGTCACGTAGACGTGGCGTATATCGGACACCTAATAATGTTTCGTCATTTATCTTTATTTGCCGGTTTCCTGGAGCATGCATGTAGAGTGCCACAAACAGCAGATTTTATTCAAATTCAAATTCAAAATATTCTTTATTCAACTAAACTTGTAAACTAACTGCTTTTGAATCATCAACTCTACTGCTGATTCGGAAAGCTGTCCCTATCGAGAAAAGCCAGCAAGAAGTTCCATGTTTGCTATTTTCAAATACAATTCTTATAACGAGTTACATTAAGTCATTACTACCTTGTACAGGGTAGAGGAGTACCTATATCCACGCATTCTTATCATCTAAGTCAGAGTTCCCCAAACTTTTTTGTGTCGTAGACCCCTTGCCATGTTTTTCCGTGTTGGGTAGACCCACTACTTACCTGTTATTGATTTCCTTTAAATTGCTAACTGTCGTGAAGTTTAGTGTTAATAACACATGTTAATTTATACCTTTATTAATTGAATTTAAATTAAAACTACTTAAAATAGAATTTTGTGCAAGGTAGCGAAGCTCTGCTGAGACTGCGACTCTCAGGTTTATACAAGCAAATGTATTGCGACTACAAAGCGAATACCAACATCCTACAACTTACACAATTTTTATAAACATATATAATATTTTTTTAACTTCATAGGTACTTTTATAAATAATGTAAATGTTTTGATATTATAAGATAGTATGATGTAAGTAAATAGGTACTATCAGTGTATGTGTTGAGATCCACTATCGTGGACGCCACATTTTCATTTCATGGACCCCCAAATTTTGTTGCGCTGACGTAGACCCTTTGCAGTTTGTCATAGACCCCTAGGGGTCGATATAGACCACTTTGGGAATCACTGATCTAAGAAATCGTCAGCAGTATAGAAGACTTTCTGTACCAACCTCCTTTCGACAGTGTTTTTAAACTGCTGTAAGCGTTTCAATAAATAATGACTACTAAATACACTAAAGTGATGAATATATAGTTGACGATTCAAAACCAGTTGTATACAAATTTACTTAAATCAAGAATAATTTGAATTTGAATATCGAAAATAAATATAAGTATGAACTGAGTTTATATAATGTCTTTACACTTCTGAATTATAAATGCCCTTACCGTGCAGTTAAAGTAACTGCCGATAAACGTTGAAACGACTATAAGGTCTCATGGCAGAAGTTTAACCGTTTCTCGTATGTGAAGATACAGCGGAATTGTATTTGCAGAATCGGAATCGGGATTACCTGAAACTAAAATCTAAAAAAAAATGGATGCCAATATTTAGAGATACATAGAGCTTTTCCAAAGGTTTTCGCACCGTTGTTTCTGCCGTATCGATTGTATGTGATTTTTGTCTGATTTCAGTATCATCTAATAGTTCATAGTTAGCTAGTTATTTCCGGTTGTTTTTGTCCAAAGTTGCCTCACCATCATTGTTTGCAGTAGCAGCTACGTGTATATGTGGCTGATTTTATAGACTCAATAGATATATTGTCATCTATTCAAGTTAAGTACTTATTTTACCGTTTTGTTATCACAACGCATTGGTATTCAATCTTTAAGCACCTCTTCATGTTCAAAACTTTTTGACCTATAAAGGTAAGTTCGATTTTTCGTTCGTTAAAATTTTGACATTTGATACACGCAATATGCTATAAATTTTGGGAGTTTCATTCACTTCATCGTAGCCAAGGAATTTAATTTGTAATTATATTTATATCATATCCATTCATCTCAACAGCCATCTGCTCATCTAAGTGATAAATAATGAATAAATTAATATTTTTAATTTGATTTTTTTTTAATTCATATCCAAAATATTCTTTATTCAAGTAGACTGTTTTCATTACTTTTGAATCGTCAAATGTTTTTCAAGAAGTTACCACTGATTCGGAAGTATGCTCCTACTGAGAAGAACTAGCAAGAAACTCGGCGGATAATCTTTTCAAATAAAAGTTTTTACAATTTGATAGATTCTTCCCTTATCGGGGTCGGCATAATATGTTAAAAACATGTTGTCACATGATTTGGCTGCGTATTTTACGACCGGCCGACTGCCTGACGTCAACTTACCTTAGCCGTATTTTACGACCCCTCGCTAAGAAAGAGGGTGGTGCATTGTACTCAATCGGATACCACACGGTGGGTCGACTTACCTTAGTCGCATTTTGCGACACCTCAGTAAGAAATGAGGGTGCTATATTCTATTCAGCCGTATAAAAGTAAGTAAAGTAGCGGCCTCTTACAATCGCACTGCTGGGAATAGGCCTCCTCTCTCCTTTTCTGAAGAGAAGCTTGGAGTTGGAGGAGAGTTGGAGCTAAGACCTACCACGCTGCTCCAATGCGGATTGGTAGGTTACACATATCCCCAGAATTCTCTAGAGATACGCAGGTTTCCTCACGATGTTTTCCTTCACCGAAAAGCGTGTGATAAATTGCAATTATCAATTAGACACGTGAGTTTTAATAGAAAAACTCATTGGTGCCTGTCCGGGTTTGAACTCGTGTTCCCCTCGAAAGAGTCGCACGGTCTCACCGCTGGGCTATCACAGCTCTTCAGTCGTATACCACACTTCATTTATTTTGACTCTTAAAACAATGTTATCATTATCATTAAGTACATTCATACGTAAATCCCGATCTCGATCGATGAATCACAATCGGTCCGATGACGCCACAAGTGTCTATTATCGTATGAGGCGACGATAAAACTGCTTTTACACCAATACAAACTTTAAGTACAGTACGTAGGGTATAATTTTAATTGTCATTAAAATTTTGATGTCAAGAACATCATGTCACATAGTAACTTCAGAACTGTATTTGTGAGACGAGGCGAGGGTGGCCATAGTTTAAAATGATCCTGTAACAAGATTATATATATAAATAAATATATAATATATATATATAAATATTTTTATTAGTTTCTCAAGCAAGGTAACAACCCAGAAAGAGTAAGTAAAACCTTTTTTTATTAAATCTTCGGTTTTTCTTACTCGATTTTAGACTTAGGCAAGTTTTATATTTTTTTTGTGTAAATGTACATTACAATATGTCAAAATTTAGGCACGAAATAGACGTTTTAATATAATGTAACGGCAGGAAAAAGAGGAAAGCGTAAATTATAGCATACAGCCGTGAAGATAGCTATGACGATGTGTGGTGGAGAGGTGCGGAGAGGAGAGGAGAGGTGCGGTGCGGAGAAGTGCGGAGGAGAGTAGCAGGGCCATTTGACGTAGTCTTTATTTCTGCACGGTTGACATCTTGAGGAGAGTAAATAGGTTGACTTTTGAGAAAAATTGCTTGTTATTTATTGAATAAATATAAAGGACAAATATCATAGTTATAATATTATGTGTTGAAGACAAGGGAATGGAATGTATGAAGTCAGATTTTATTGCTTATTGAAATTGTGTATGAAGAGACCGAGCGGCAGTATACATTAATGGTCAGTTATATAAATAGCACAAAATGTATATACCTATATGTTTAAATTAAATTTAAAACACAAACGATATAGGGCACTTGCAAATAATCACGATAAAGGTATCCTCATATATTATTTACTATCACTATATCACTATATCTAATGTGGAGAGACCGGCTACTCACGTCTTATTTTATCAGATTAGCCAGACTAGTTTCAAGCCCATCTCTTTGAGTTTGAGTTTAAGTACATCTGCATCGATATCTGCTGCATATTCAGAACAGGAATAAATTATTAAATGTTCAAACATTGTTACTCAATAATAATATTTACACTTGACGGCGTTTTATATTGTTGATTCTATAACTTGTAAATTCCCATGTTTGTTAAACATGTAATTATACATGAGTTTACTCGGATCCGGTCACATTTCTGGCTCAAAGTTTAATGTAATTTTAGAAATATTCAAACAGTTGTGGATGACTGTATATTGATTATGTTATCGGCAGATGCTTCTTTCAAAGTGACTGTATGTTGTTAGCCCTAACAGCATACACCTTTTACAGCGTCACTGGGTGGGAAGCATCGTCTAGGTTGCGAAATGCAGAGAGAAGAGCGCAGAAGCTCTACTAGAATCAGGGAACGTCGTCCTAAGGGTGCCTCATGTGAGACTGGACCGCGGCTTAGAGGACGAATAATAACTAAGACAGGTTATTACACGATCTAAACACGTGAGTGTTTAATAATCGTACAAGTCAAGCTTTACAGCAAGACTCCATTCATCATGTGATGAAACGATCTAGCCGCATAAGCGTCTAATAACCGTATGAGTCGAGTTTTGCAACAAGACTTCGCTATGTTAAGCTCAGCCTATTTATTACACTCTTTTCTATTGGTCATGTGTTACTTTATTGCCAATATATAAAAATAAAAAAAATGTCATTTAATTATTTCCGTCCCCGAAATATATATCAGTGTTTTTATATTATTTAAAAAACAACATAGTTAAATCAACTTCTAAAAAAATTATTTATAAATTTGCTCTCTCTCTCTGTTTACTTAACGGTAGGATATAAAAATACATCCAAAAATGTCGGTAACATCATAATGACATATTTTCTATTACCCCATTCTGCGCAACCCTTATAAAATCACGTTTCACGACGCGTAACCGTACTGTAAACTGTTTGTGGTTGTACTTCACGCGGAGTTAACCAAAAGTGACACAACCCACTTTTTTGGATTGGGAATTTGGATGAAAATACCTGGTGACTCGTTAAAAACCCTTTATTCAAGTTTTCACTACAAAATAACTACTTACAGTCTATGCAGTTGTCCAATAAAAAAGCCGAGGTCACTATTATGTCACTTTTATTTCCGCTACGTGATTCCCTCTTGATCGCTATTCGCAAACTGAACGTCAAGGCGCACAATACGTCCGCTTATATATCGAACGAACCTATTTCAAGAATGTACGCAACCGTTCGCGAGTCCTTGCGGAGATGCCGAACGCGATTTGTAAACAAAGTGAATGTTCTAGAGATTTAGCTTCAAGCGTATTTGAACTATATGACATATAGTTTACGAACTCTTTTTGCATGGTCGTAAACAGTCCTCATCCAATTTGAGCTCTATATGATAATGATAATGATCTAATTATACGGGGCGAAACAATTGTTTGTGATAGTGAATGTGGAGGTTTATAGTGCATGTTTTTGCGAATTCTGCATGTATCAAATATGAAAATGGATAGTCCACTCTACATCTGCATTATATTCCTATTTAATGTATAGTGGATTATACCAAAAAAATTTTTTTACTTGCCTCACTTTTACCAAGGCGGTGGGTTACTCCGTCGGCATCAAATACATTGTTTTATGAGGACACGGGTTATTTCTCCCGGGATGTTTATCCCCGTTGTTCATGCGGAAAATCATAATAATTTCGTTTCGGGGTAAGATCAGCGGTTACCCTATGTTGTTATGAATAACATTTTAACTCATCGTTTAATAGAATACAGTGAAATTGGAAAACTTTATTTCATTCTAGTGAAATGAATACGGTAAAGTACGAAATTCCAAATTACCACATGGTCAATCAGAAAATTTTTAGTGAATCGACCAATGACTTTCATTGCCAATATTTACATATAGGACGAAATAACATGTTGCGTCCGTCTGTCTGTTTATAGAGTAACTCACAACAAAGTTTTTAATATATAATTTATTTAGGTATATTAGTCGAAATACGACGATAGTCGCTTAAATTCACTTCAAGTCGCACAGTTGCGACTACTGTCTTATACACCTATCATTGCATCGCTTATAGATTGTGTAAGAAAATAATATATGCTGAATGTATTACTCTATTAAAGGGATTAATTACTCTTTTAAGTAGAAGCTATCTTGACTGACCCGTTGGCGCAGTGTGTAGTGACCCTGCTTTCAGCTGCCCGGGTCACGAGTTCAATTCCCGCTGAGGGCCAACATTTCCTATAAACATATATTAACATATCATATAAACGTATAGTTGTCCGTCACCCATAACACAAGTATTAAGTTACTTACTTTGGGGCCGGACGACCGTGTGTGTAAGTGTCCCATATGTTTATTTATTTATATCTGTTAATTAAACTCCGTTTTTAAATGATTTATAGAAGCAGGCGTTACTTTGCGGAATTCCATATTACAGGCACTATAACAGAACTAACTACTTTGCTATAATCCGCACGGGTTAAGTGAATGCATGCAAAGCCAATGTGTATGAAGCAGGCAAAATCTACGCACCTTATACATGCAGGACCAGCCACCACATGCACCCCAAAGGCGCAATTCACCAGCAACAACGAACACAAAAGCAGCACACACACCCACCACCACAATCTCGACGACCGTTTCGCCCCGAAACCGAAGCATCTTCGCGAGGATAGGCTTCACGACAAAAATTGTACTGCAGTACGATTTTTGTCGTGAAGCCTATCCTCCTGATGATTCACGTTAAATTTTGCTTCACGACAAAAATTGTACTGCAGTACGATTTTTGTCGTGAAGCCTATCCTCCTGATGATTCACGTTAAATTTTGCTTCACGACAAAAATTGTACTGCAGTACGATTTTTGTCGTGAAGCCTATCCTCCTGATGATGCTTCGGTTTCGGGGCGAAACGATCGTCGAGATTGTGGTGGTGGGTGTGTGTGCTGCTTTTGTGTTCGTTGTTGCTGGTGAATTGCGCCTTGGGGTGCATGTGGTGGCTGGTCCTGCATGTATAAGGTGCGTAGATTTTGCCTGCTTCATACACATTGGCTTTGCATGCATTCACTTAACCCGTGCGGATTATAGCAAAGTAGTTAGTTCTGTTATATTGCTTGTAATTAAATTCTCATATATACATTTTTCAGTTTTTTTCTATAAATATTATAAATTTTAATTTGAATGAAAAATTTAGAATTGGATTTTATGTAGAATTGTCTCACAGTTGCTAATAATAGGAATTATTCCATGAGCTGTTATCATATCAGCACTGAAAACCGCATCGCTTGCCTACTGAGATGAAATACGTACACCAAACTATAGTGCAACAAACTAAAAATCTATCCCTATATGATCGATTTTCTCAAAATGTTCAGAACGGATTTTTGTACAGTTTTTAGTATAAGGTATTGCAATTCTTTCGATTTAGGTTAGTAATACATAAGGTCGCTGCTTTTATTCAAAAGCGACAACAGCAAAGTGATGTATATATACAATGTTAATTTGTTAAATTAAATTAAATAATATTCAATTCGCGAAATTTTGCCAAATTACCAGAACAGCAAATTTTACGTGCCATACCCCATATATGTGTTATTCTATTTATGCCCTATATTATATATATATTCGATTAGTGAAATTACCGGCACCTCAATTTTTTTTCACTTCCCTCTAGACGTGTAATCTCACATATCCATGTGTTTTAATTATATTATTTACAAAAGTAACAATAAAATTATTTTGCTATAATCCGCGATACAGTAAATAGAAAATATATATAGTGCTAAATTATGCTTTGCGATTTTGTCGTGGAGTCTATCTCCTGATGATGCTAATGCGATGGCGAAACGATTGTTGAGTTTGTGATAGTGAACGGGTGTAGTGCTTGTGTATTGTGGTGGCAGTGGTGGAGTAGTGCATGTGTTTATACAAATCCTGCATGTATCGGGTATGAAAAAACGGATAGTCCACTATACATTTAGAACTATATATTTTTTCTATTTACTGTATCGAGGATTATAGCAAAATAATTTTATTATTACTTTTGTATTATGGATCTCGAGAATGTAACACCTAATTCTATAAATTATTATTTTATTTATTTATATTTTTCTTAGAATATAAAATTTACGAAGAGTGCACATCATTTGGTCGTATGCTATATAAACCTTACAAAATCCTTCATAAAGCCGATTGTGTCACTTAGGAAGATTGCGGAATTATAACCGCTAAGCTCTTTACACCAGGGGTTGCTAATATAATAGGTATATTTTATTCAAATTCAAAATTCAAATTCAAAATATTCTTTATTCAAGTAAACTTGTAAACAAGTGCTTTTGAATCGTCAACTCTACTGCTGGTTCGGAAAGCTGTTCCTACCGAGAAGAGCCAGCAAAAAACTCGGCGGTTGCTCTTTTTAAAATATAAATCTTAGAACTAGTTACATTTATTTATTACTGTCTTGTACAGAGTAGAAGCGCACCTATATCCACACATATTGTAAAATATATCCTTACATATTATATAGCTAAAAGTAACAGCCTGTTACTATGCCCACTGCTGGGCAAAGGCCTCCTCTCTCCGTTATTGGAGAGAAGGATTGGAGCTAAGACCTACCACGCTGCTCCGATGCGGATTGGTAGGTTTATATTATATAGCTAACTACCCGTGTATCTGTTAGATAAATTAAGTAAATGTAATTTATAGAATTAGGCGTTACTTTGCGGAGATCCATAATACAAAATAATTTTATTATTACTTTTGTAAGTAAATGTAGTTAGCAATCAATGAGTTGCACTCCAGGATTGGCGGCAGAAGTGATCATTTGAATATCAACTTTGTGTGGAGAAATACTTTCCCACAAACCATGATCCTCTGAATTAAACACTGCACTGTACTAATATCACTTTATTTAAACACTATATAATAGGGATACTTGTTGATACTTAAGGTTACTTGGCACAAGTGTTTTTTTTTTCGGACACTAACTAATACTGTTAGCCCTAATGGCTCTTACAGCGTCACCGAGAGAGTGGGTGAGCGCGGAAGCAGGGGGTGTAAACTGGGATAGTGAATCTCGAGCGAGGCTCGCAGCATTATGGGAGCGTCGCCTTAAGGGTGCCTCCTGTGAGGCCGGACCTCGGCTTAAAGCGACGCGCTGTAGTGGACTGTATCGGACTCACGGAAAAGTCCTAATGTCACTGTATGCGTGTGTTTGTCTAGTGTGCCATTGGCGATCGTGAAGTGATCGTCAGGATCGGAGAGGACGCTCCTAGGGCGTCTTTGGTATTTTTGTTATTTTGTTTTGAAGGCACAAGTGGAAAAAACGTTTAACTATGTAATATATTACAATTGACACTCGATAGCGCGTTGCAATGTACCACTAGCGCAATCTGTCGTGGTGATATGTCGTCCAAATAAAATTATGACATTCGTTTAAACATTGTGCTTTGTAGATTTATTTGGAAGAGGGAATAATTTTGCATGAATGACTTTAATTATCAGTATCAAAGTACTATGATTTATGTGGTAAAATACAATAGTCGTTTATTGCGCTGTTGTACACAAACATGACACTTGCAAAAGCGCTCTGCAGCACCTAAATGATACAGCAGTCGCAGGCATACATTTTTGCCGCAAGGTAGAAAGAGGTCTTTTTTTTCTTTTTTCGAACTGACTGTACACTGTTAGCCCTAACGGCTTTTACAGCGTCACCGGGCGGGACAGGCGAGCGCAGAAGCATCGTCGAGGTTGCGAAATGCAGAGAGTAGAGCGCAGAAGCTGTACTATCGTCGGGGAACGTCGTCCTAAGGGTGCCTACTGTGAGGCCGGACCACGGCTTAGGGCGACGCGTAGGGGAAGGCTGATTGTATGACTTTGATTAGTCATTGCGACTTCGGAAGGGTGGCGAGAAGCCACGAAAGAGAAGGGCATTATTCCTCTCCTACGCCGCACTGGCGGTATACTCTCTATCCATCTTGTGAATTCTTGATCAGATCACGTGTCCTGACGTGAGTTGAACATTTTTTTACCAATCACAAAAAGTGCACAACGCTACTACAGAAGTTTTCACTTTATCAACATGTTTTTATAGCACATCGTGCTAAAAAGTGAAAAATAATGTACTCGGTATATACCGACAGTTTCTTGCTGGCTTTTCTCGGTAGGAACAGCTTTCCGAACCAGCAGTAGAGTTGATGATTCAAAAGCACTACTACTAAAGCAAGTTTACTTAAAAAAAGAATGATTTGAACTTGAATGTTTATATAAAAATCATTCATTCTTTCATCAATCATTTTATCTTCGATAGTAAGATTAGTTAAAAGTAGTCTTCTCTAGTAAGAAAGATTGCTCAGACCCAATACGCTGGGTTGATTGGCAGTTTGCAAATATATTTTTACTAGCTGTGCATGCAGGCTTGGCCCGCTTGGCGATCAATGACGCAATATAACGTAATATTTTTGATTGAAATTATGAACATAAAAGTATCTGTTGTAAGTTAACCATAAGAGATAGAGACATGCTGTCTGGGATTTTTGTGTAGTATTTTTATGGATCTACAATTCTCTAGTACGTTACTTTAATATATCTCTTTGGGTTTACGCGGTAAACGCGCGTAAAACTCCCAGCAAGCGAGTTTTTTTATTATCTCGCAACTTTTCAATATAATTTACTTAAATACGTATGTACTATTAATTGACCACCCTCATTTCTTACCGAGGTGTCGTAAAAGGCGACTAAGGTAAGTTGACCCACCGTGTTTGAGTAGAATAGACCACCCTCTTTCTTATCGAGGGGTCCTAAAATATGACTAAGGTAAGTTGACGTCAGGCAGGCGGCCGGTCGCAAAATATGTAGCCAAATAAAAAAAGAGTGGTATAAGGGCAGGAGAATGATGATGATGATGACGTATGTATTATTAAGTGTCAATGTCGTGTCAGCTCTCGGTAAGAGCAACATTCCGAACCAGTTGTAGCTTCATTAATCATATTGATGCTTGACGATTCAAAAGTGCCTGAAATGGTTTAGTTGAATAAAGATTATTTTGATTTGATTTGATTTGATTTGATTAATCTAAACATTTCGAAAGATAGACACTATCTTTTAGCAAATCCGTACAAAAATCCGTTCTGTAGATTGTGTGAAAATCAAAAAGCAGTTGCGAGTCGGTGTTCTGGTATTGAGTATTGCATAGCCCCAGTACATGGCCCTTAACGACTCAAGTCCAAATATCATCGATTCCCATCGATGGACAGTTAATTACTATGTGCGATAAGTACAAATATTTGGATGGTATGATGCAAATCTCTGGGCATTTAGAATGCAACATTCAACATCGGTGTGACCTGCGATAAGAGGATGCCGGTGAAACTTAAGGGTTTGATGTACAAGAGCATGCTAACTGGTCTTAGAGCAGTTCTCATGTATGTTGAACATTGGAACTCAGAGAAACGTCCATGCCATTCAAGTTGCCGAAATGAAAACGCTTAGGTGGATGTGCGGCATAACCAGGCTGGATAAAATTCGCAACCAGTGCCAGCGTGGAAGCCTCGGTATACGCGATATTGCCGATAAGATGCAGAAGTGTAGGCTGCGATGGTATGGACATATCAAGAGGAAAATAAAGTAAAGCTACGGCCAGTTACTAAGCCCACTACTGGGCTAAGGCCTTCTCTTTCCGTTTTCGGAGAGAAGTATTGGAGCTAAGACCTATCACGCTGCTCCAATGCGGGTTGGTAGGTTTCATATCGCCAAAAGTCTCTAGAGATATGCAAGTGTCGTCACGATGTTTTCCTTTACCGAATGCGTGTGATAAATTGCAATTATCAATTAGACACATAAGTTTAAATAGAAAAGCTCATTGGTACCTACCCGGGGTTTGAACACATGTCGTCTCTAGAGAGTCGCACGGTCTCACCGTTAGGCTATCACAGGTCATCAAGACTAGCACTACATCTTTGCATTGCAAGTCGAAGACCAGTTGCCCCCAACTGGTTCCACTGGGTCTCCACCCAAGATAGGATGGAAAGAAGTAGTGCTAAAAGATAAAAGGGCATGCAAAGTAATCGACGAGGAGGTCATCGTGTGAACGAAGTGGAAGAGAAAAATAGGGCAAGCTGACCCCGCCACCATGTGGGATTAATAGCTTGGAAGAGATAGAGAGTCATACATGGAATTGCGGAGTTGGAATTGCTGGCTCTTCTCGGTGGTCTTTCCGAACCAGCGGTAGAGTTGACTATTCAAAAGCACTTGTTTACAGGTTTACTTGAATTAAGAATGATTTGAACTTAAATATACATCAACAAGACGGGAAATAAATCTATTTAATCTTCGATAATAGAAAAATTGTGGGGTTTCACAAGATTTCAACATGTCCTTGCCGATTACATAACATTACGAAATATTGTGAAATATTACGCAAATCTTGCTATAAATTTTTGATGGTAAAAGTAATTGCTTAGTTTCCAATGAATTTGAAAGCTATTTATTATTAATACTTATGAACTTTAATACATACAAAAGTTAAAAAAATATTTTGCTATAATCCACAATAAACTAAACAGAAAATATATATAATGCTAAATGTAGAAATGACTATCCGTTTCACGTGATTCATACAGGATTCGTAAAAATGAAACCTCCACCATAGCTACCTCAACTAAATCGACCCCGCAACCGAAGCATCATCAGGAGTTGATAAATTTTAGGACACAATCGAAAGACTTTGCGAGGAGATAGACTCCTAGACAAAATCAGATTCTGATAAAATGGATTTATAATTTAATGTCCACTCTACATTTAACACCACCATCCACCTGCTCCTATCCGACTCTAAGTGGGGACGCCACAACATGTTACAAACATGTTGTCACATGATTTGGCTACGTATTTTACGACCGGCCGCCTGCCTGACGTCAACTTGCCTTAGTCCCATTTTACGACTCCTCGGTAAGAAAGAGGGTGGTCTATTCTACTCAACCGGATACCACACGGTGGGTCAACTTACCTTAGTTACCTTTTACGGGACCTCAGTAAGAAATGAGGATGGTCTATTCTACTCAGCTGGATAGCACACGGGATCCACTCTACATTTAGCATATATATTTTCTGTTAACTGCATCATGGATTCCTTTCTTGCAAAATTTGTGCTCTTAAAATATTAGGCAGATTTAAAAAATGTATTTCATACCTTTACTTCTTTAAATTGGTCCATTTTCATGTTATTTACATCATCACCAGGCGATTGAAACGTATGTTTTTTACACAGAAACGTTTCAAGTACTTGGAAAAAATCTATATTGCGATATTTCACAACATTGCGCCATAGACGGCATATATAAACGCGCTATAATCTATCACACCGCAGTCTTTACCTGAGTTTGAACAGTACTAGACGTAGAAATAACAATCTGATAAAAGTGACCTTGTATTGCGCAGTAAAAAATATTAAAATGAGGGAACACGGTTGCGATAGATTCTTCGATTTCCATCACCACGGACATTTTCCGGGACACTTTGGACACCGACCAGATCACCACAAACATGGACACGGCCCGCATAGACACGGCCCACATAGACACGGTCCGCATGGTCATGGTCCGCATGGCTGCGGCCCGCATGGACACGGCCCGCACGGACACGGCCCGCATGGCCACGGTCCTTTCGGATTCGGCCCTCATGGTCCTGGACCTCATTGCCCTGGTCCCCATAGACCTCGACACCACCCTTTCTCTTGTGGCCCACATAGAGAGAGAGATTTTGATTTCTCCTCATTCCGCTTCCCATGGGATCGATTTGGACGTGGAAATGACAGATGTCCCAGACGCGGACCGGATGCGGATTGTCGAAATTGCAGGAAGAAGGGGAACAATTCTGGAGAGCAGACATTTTTATTCCGCGGAATTGTGTTAGAAAATGATAAACGACCAAATTCTGTATGAAAAACATTTTCTTCATACAAACAAACAGTCTAGTAGTTACACTACGAGAAAATTTCAATATTTATTATTGGTATGTATTATCTATTTGTCATATTTACGTATCTATCTTATCTTATCTATTTATCAGAATTACACTCATTTGTTTATTTGTTAGTAGAAAATATATTTATTACAATTATATCTTGTCATTTATTGCATATTTTATTAGATTAACGATTACTTTTCTTTATAGAAGTATAGATAAAATATGAAAATAATACTATAATAATATAATAACAGTATAATAAAAATAAAATAAACACAAAATAATATCACATTTGTATTCTTTAACTTAGATAATATAATTGAATATATCCCAAACATTAATTTTTAAAATATATACAATGAATTATATACCCCCATATGTTTTAGAATAATTTCAATATATAAATAAAAGGAAACATTCCCACTAAGTTACAATGATAAAAGTACTAAGCAAAGGAAAAACAAGCTACGAGCAAACATACGAATTAATACGCAAATGAGGGGAAAAGTGGCAAGGAAGGAACAAGAAGTAAAGGAGGCAAGAAGAAAGAAAAAGAATATAACTTTTGTACAAACAAACAAAACAAAATTAGTTTTAAATATTTAATATAAGAAAATATTAGCAAAATAAAACGTTATAAAAATCTTTTGCTGTTTTATTTGTACTTTAAGTACAATATTATAATATACTAGCAATGCCCCGCGGTTTCACCCGCGTATATACCGATCTCGTGGTAGTGGAAAATCTACTAAGTCGGACTAAATATTTATTTTTGTAAATTAAAAATTTGACTCTGTTATTTTATTAGTTATTAATGGTTAAGACAAAGAAATTTTTAACTGGAAATTTAATTATTTTAAAAGGCATTGCTATATCCGTGTATATCATTGGTATCCTTGGAATAAAAGCTAAATATAACTCACCAGTTACAGGCCGAGATATAATGGTCGCTACAATGAATTTTTTATGGAATTATTTTCTTTAGATTGTCATTTTTTAATTTGTTACATCTTTCTTATCATAATATCCTCTAAATGGATAAGGATTAATACGAAGATATGAATAAAATGGTTTCATTATTGTCAGCACTTTTATCAACTTTTACAATGTAAAAAAGTAATTGAATGTTTTACGGTGGAGACATCTATTCTATAAAGCAGCATATCATTATTTATATTCTCTTATTCATAATTATTATTATTCACGTATTATTTTATATATATTACATCTTCGTAAAGCTTTTATATCATATAAATTGTACACTGTTATTTATTTATTATTTTATATAATATACAAATTCAAATTCAAAATAAATATTATTATTATTATTATTATTAATCATATTGGCATTACTATTATAGTTAGACATATGATATCGCGAACTTTTTGTAGATATTGATACGTTCTATAATACTGTAGAAATTTTTTTTGTTCTATCATCAATAATTTCCGCAGCGCACGCGATTAAAGATATTACGACTAAATTTTTCACACTTCATTACAATTTTGTTAGGTACCCCTTTTTTTGAACATGTAATATATCCTATGTTGCTCGGTAAAGAAGCAACTTTCCAATGGTGAAAGAATTTTTGAAATCAATCCAGTAGTTTTTGCGTGAAAACATTACAAACATATATACAAATCTTTCCGACTATAATTGCTGGCATCGGTGTTATATCTATCTGTAAGGCCCTTTCTTACCGAGGTGTCGTAAGAGGCGACTAAGGTATGTGCCGTGTGGTATCCGGCTGCATAGAATGGACCATCCTCATTTCTTACCGAGGTGTCGTAAAAGGCGACTAAGGTAAGTTGACATCAGGCAGGCGGCCGGTTGGAGCCAAATCATGTGATAACATGTTTGTAACATGTTTTGCCGAGCCCACGTAGAGTGGGATAAGGACAGGAGGATGATGGTGTTATATCTCTAAGGCATTAACCAGCTCACTTTCCTAGCGTTCGGGCAGGATTTTTATTTCGTTCGTTCTGTTATAACGTGGAAATTATCTGACTTAAAAAAAAAGATTTTATTGAGATTAATATATTTTAATTGAGATATATTTATTTAAGAATTATATTTATTTATATTGATGAAGTATGAGCCTTTGGCGACCGATTGTGGACCATGTCACGGCCGTGGTCGTAGAAAGACTGGCGCTCCCGTTGCTTGGGTGAGCTCATAGCCTGAGACAATGCTGATGCAGCAGTAGCGCATCAGCATATCCACTAACACTACAAAGATATAACAGTTCGTGCATTTACCATCAGGTGACGCTATGGTCAAGCGATGTCTAAAAAGACTTTGTTGAAGAGGTGAATTCCGCGATATATGCCATAGCACATCATAAACACGTAACTCTGCATGTGTTCAACCCAGATAACGTGTGTAAACACACTATTAATTGATACATACTGTTAAAAAGGATGTCAAGACAAATTTTAAATACGATATACATTTTTCAACGATAATTTAACACTCGTTCGTCTATCACAATTTACATTGTGTAAGCTAGGATAGGCGTTTAGTGAGACTGTGATGACTCTTAATAAGAATGCCTGGATTTGAAAATCCTTTCAGCTTCATACAAGACAGCGGTTTAATAATGTATCATTGAAAATATTTAAAAGATTGACCAGCGAGTTTCTTGCTGGTTCTTCTCGGTAAGAGCAACATTCCGAATCAGTTGTAGCTTCATTAATCATATTGATACTTGACGATTCAAAAGTGCCTGAAATGGTTTATTTGAATAAAGATTATTTTGATTTTGATTTTGATCTTTCCAAGGGGTCACGGGTCACTCAAGCAGACACTATAACGAGTTTTCTGTTGAAACTGATATTGCTTATAGATATTTGCAATTTATAGTACAATTTTCGGCGAATAACGCTCTGGAATAATCTCGGGATATTTGTAATTTGTACATTTGTAAGTACTACGCTTCTCTTTAAAAAAGGAAAGGCCTACGGCTAACAACA
Organism: Morpho deidamia; assembly: GCA_947086505.1. NCBI lineage: Eukaryota > Metazoa > Arthropoda > Insecta > Lepidoptera > Nymphalidae > Morpho > Morpho deidamia. Next base: position 1,589,887 of record CAMTZC010000009.1, read on the forward strand.
TAAATATTTTAACATAATTTTTTAGTCAAAAAACCAACAACCATAAGATTCTTTATTAATGCTATACACTATTACTAAAGTTGATTGAAATTAAGACAAAAAAAATAAACTAAACTAAACTCAAATTTGTTTGCTTGTTTTTTAAGATATTAAGGTTTCTTCACGATGCTTCCTTCATCGAAAAGCGCATGATAATTTACAAATAAAAGGCCTCCTCTTTCTCTTTTGGACAGAAACGTTGGAGTTGAGACCTATCACGTTGCGGATTGGTAAGTTGCAATCCCAGTATACTCTAGAGATATGCAGGTTTCGTCACGATGTTTTCCTTCACCAAAACTTCCCTTCACTTCCTTCAAGCATGTCGTTTGCTTTTTCTGAAATCAATGGACGTCCACAACTGGACATTGTACGGACTGAGGTTTCTAATTGGGATTTCTAATCTCACGATCTTGTACGGCATATATCCAGCGGCTCTCCGACACTTTATAGGGGGTCTACAGAAACTGCATTTTCCAGTCCAATGTTACCCCCAAAGCCCATAGATTCTGCGCATTATGCGTCCCATTGCCACTTCAGCTTCCCAACACGCTGTGCTATGTCGAACAGCGTGTGATAAATTGCAATTATCAATTAGACACAAGTTTTTGTCTGGCAAATAGATTGGCGCTTGATTAGTGTTAAAATCCGTGTTTCTCTTGTAGATGTATTATACTAAGTAGATGACTTATAAATATAAACAAAACGAAAAGTTGTGAATATAAATTAAACATTTGCCGTTTTAAACTTCCGTGTGTCACGTATAAAGCCCGGCACATATAACGCCCATTAGCATAATAAATTGCTAACAAGTCCCGCATAATTAGTTGAAATATTAAACTGAACGGCCTAATAATGGTATGATAATTCACTGAGAAAAGATTACTAATTATTAAAATTAACTGTTGGGAAATTTCTAAATATATCGCGGAGAGATAAAAATTAAAAGGTTTGGTATATTCGAGACGTGCAAAATATACAGCGATAGAGCCAAAATACAAAGTTACTACAGTTTTTTTTTATATAGGACTAGTTTTTGCCCGCGGCTTCGCTCGCTAGGAATTTTGTCTGCCACAGTATCTAATTTAATTAAATTTAAGATTCACAATTTTGGTCATAGTGGCTTCCACATAAAAGATAGATATATGCTGTCGCGGACTTTTATTTAGAACTATTAAAGACAAACAAAACTACGGTACATCATCTTTATGTAACTCTAATGGTTTAGGCAGCGTACGCCGAGACAGCTCTCAAAGGCCAGATTTTTTCCGACTTTATTGACATGTATCGTTATATTATATAAAATGATTACAAATTGTAGCCTATATGTTATTCCGATGTATAACCTATATAACTGTAAAGTTTCATTCAAATCCGTCTGATGGTTTTTTCGTGAAAGAGTAACAAACATCCATCCATACTCACAAACTTTCGCATTTATAATATTAGTAGGAAGTAGGACTAGTAACCCCACGGTTACACTCGCGCATATACCGATCTCGTGGTAGCGGAAAAAATACTAAGTCGGACTAAGATATTCCTGGTGTTACCTACCGCTGGCTCGAAAAGATACCCTTAAAATGAAGATCCAGCAAGAAGTTTTGATAATTTTTCCCCTGATTCCGAAATAAAATAGACAGTAGTAGTTAGCTCGGTGTATAAGCTTTAATATTGCCAAATTTTCTCAATATTGGACCACGAAATTATTTCAAACTCAAACTCAAAATATTCTTTATTCAAGTAGACTGTTTACAGTACTTTTGAATCGTCAAATGTTTTCAAGAAGCTACCACTGATTCAGAAGTTTGCTCCTACCGAGAAGAACCAGCAAGAAACTGGGGGGCTATTTTTTTAAAATTTGAATCCTTTATGAAAATATAACAGATAGATAGTCCTTCACACTTATAATATTAGTAAATTCAAATAAGTTTGTATTCAAATTGGCCTTTACAAGCATTAATCGTCAAATTAAAATTATAATGAAGCTACGACTGGTTCGGTGCTTTAACCGAGAGGAACCAGCAAGAAAGTCGGCGGTAACTCTTTTCAAAAATAAATATTACAATATTGTTTTTTTTAATTGCGTAATAGGCGTGCGCTTGACTGTAATCATGCCTGATGGTAAGCAATGATACAATATAAGATACAGCGCGTTTGCCTAGTAGATGCCTATTCGCTCTTGCTTTGAAGATACCCATATTATATGACTCGGGAAAAGTAGATTTTCGCTATTCGCTTCTATAATAAAATTCCTCAATCCATTCTAGACCAGTGTACAGAAAGATTTCAATCAAGTGTAAAAAATATGCTTATACGTAAAGCATATTACAAAATTGAAGATTATTTGGATGACAAGAAAGCCTGGATTTGAAAATCCTTTCAGCTTCATACAAGACAGCGGTTTAATAATGTATAATTGAAAATATTTAAAAGATTGACCGCCGAGTTTCTTGCTGGTTCTTCTCGGTAAGAGCAACATTCCGAACCAGTTGTAGCTTCATTAATCACATTGATGCTTGATGATTCAAAAGTGCCTGAAATGGTTTATTTGAATAAAGATTATTTTGATTTGATTTGATTTGATTTGATGCCTGGAGAGAATTCTATTCTCTTGCCGTGCGCAATCAAAAAGAAGACGCGAAGCGCTTCGTGCGTTTTCGTGGGTTGTCGATAATGTAAGGGTGGAACTTTTCCCGGTGCCTAGTGGTGCGTTGATAGCAATTGTAAAAAATATTATATTTGTAATTGTTAACAAACATAGATTAATATATCATCTAGTCCGTAACTGGTGGAAATTGAATTCCAAGATTTCTCATCATTGACATAGTCTTCAACATTATAGTAAGCTTGATGAGAGTTGCTTTAAATAAATATATGGGACACTTACACACACGGTCGTCCGTCCTCAAAGTAACTTAATACTATTGTTATGGGTGACGGACAACTGGTAAATATACTACATATATAATTTTAAATACATACTTAAATACAAATACAAACCCAGGCTCAAAGAACCAACAGTTTATAGAAAATGTTGGCCTTCGGCGGAAATCGGACACACGACCCGCGGAGCTAAAGGCAGGGTCACTACCCACTGCGCCAACGGGCCAGTCAGTTTATTTAATTGTTTTTTTGAACTTGTGTAAAAACAAGCTAAAATAGATTGAGGAATTTTGTTTTAAACAAGTATACCGAAGCCCACAAACGATCTACGTACTTTCTGAAGCCTTGGTAATTAATGGATATAAAAAAATTCCATCGACATTATTTTACTAAGGTTCAATAATTCCTAAATATGCAAAACAGATAGAGTGCCTTTGAAACCGTTTCAACGAGAGCTGTAAGAAAAATAGAAAAGTAATGCATACGTTAGGAAATATGAAATTCTACTCTAAATAATATTGAAACGGAGATCCCGTGCTCTAAATTTCATTCCCTTAGGGTTAGCTTTGAGTGCCGAGTCTAAATTTGTCTTCTGGTGGGCCAAGTCATAAGAAACCTGCTGGACGTGATTTATAAAATTAGGTGTTACGTCGTGGAGATCTATAATACAAAAGTAATATTAAAATAATTGTGCTATAATCCACGATTAAGTAAATAGAAATAAATAAATAAATAAATATAAATATATGGGACACTTACACACACGTTCGTCCGTCCCCAAAGTAAGTAACTTAATACTTGTGTTATGGGTGACGGACAACTAGCAAATTTATACATATATAGTTTTAAATATATACTTAAATACAAATACAGACCCAGGCTCGAAGAACCAGCAAATTGTTTATAGAAAATATTGGTCTTCGGCGGGAATCGAACCCGCAATCCGCGGAGCTGAAGGTAGGGTCACTACCCACTGCGCCAACGGGCCAGTAAAAATACATATAATGCTAAATGTAGAGTGGACCATTAGTTTTCATACCTAATACATGCAGGATTCACAAACCTCCACCACCGCCACCACAATACACAAGCATTACAAACGTTCACTATCTATGTTTTTTCACGAACCTTGCAAATGTAAGGTATGAAAACGGATAGTCCACTCTACATTTAGCATTATATATATTTTCTATTTACTTTATATCGAATTATAGCAAAATTATTTTATTATTACTTTTGTATTACGGATCTCCGTAATAATCTAATTCTTAAAATTATTTAATATATGGGACGTTTACACAGACGGCCGTCTGCCGAAGTGATTTAATACTTGTGTTATAGATGGACAACTGGTGAATATACAGGATGTCCTGGGATGAATGGATAACCCTCTAATATTTGTCACTTGTATTCATGACTCGAACTACATTAAAATAAATTAGACAATAACATATTAACCATATTTCTACATTAAAATTGAAGTTCAGAGTCGTTTTTCCAAAAACTTACAACAGCTACTCATATGATTCACTACATATTTATATAGTTCATGAAGATTATTATATTAGCCAAAACACACATAAGTTTTACTGGTTTGTAGCTGTAGTAAATAAAAACGGAATGCAGTGTAAAAAATTCAACAATTACCAAAAAAAAAATCTTAACCTCAATCTCATAACTTAAAAAGCAAAGTAGCGGCCTGTTTAAATCCCACTGATGGGACTCCGTTTCTGGAGAGAAGGGTTGGAGCTAAGACCTACCACGCTGCTCCAATGCGGATTGGTAGGTTACACATATCTACAGAATTCTCTAGAGATATGCAGGTTCCCTCACGACGTTTTCCTTCACCGAAAAGCCTGTGATTAATTGCAATTATCAATTAGACACATGAGGTTTAATAGAAAAACTCATTGGTGCCTGTCCGGTTTGAACTTGTGTTCCTCTCGAAAGAGTCACACGGTCTCATCACTGGGCTCTAACAGCTCATATAATCACATAACTTGGGTACTACCTCGAAAATCATTTTTTTAAAGTACTATCAGATGTTATAAGATTATCCATTCATTACGGGACACCATGTATACATATATAATTTTAAATAAATACTTAAATAATTATACACACCCAAACTCGAAGTGCCAACAAATTGTGTTTTAAAAATGATCGCCGTCGGCGGCAATCGAACCTGCGATTGGGTTACCTGATGAAAGGGTTATTATTACTTGCACCAACGCACAGATTAATATGTCCAAAGCTTATGATAAAACGTGGATTTAATGGCTCTTCTTCATAATCGGCAATTACAAATGATTAAACGAGAGCACGATCGTGTGGACTCGGCCTAACTCGTCAATCATATATTTTAAGCAATTTGATTTTTGTGCATAAAAATATACATAATTATAAAAAGATTGGCGATGTATATAATAGACAAAGTAGGAACCGACATAAGCTTGCGGCTTGTAAGAGTACGTAAGTCGTTTGTGGGTTTGGGTATAAGATTCTATAACAAAATTCCACAATCAATTTTAACTTTGCCATTACAGCAATTTAAAAATACTGTTAAAAAGAGGCTGATACAGAAAGCCTATTATACCGTGGAGGCTTACATTGATGATAAGAATGCGTGGATATAGCTGCTCTTTGACCTTGTGCAGGATAGCTATGACAAAATGTAATTAGTATTAAGAATCTTCTTTTTTAAAAGAGCTCCACCGAGTTTCTTGCTGGCTCTTCTCGGTAGGACGGCTTTCCGAACCAGCAGTAAAGTTGACGATTCAAAAGCACTTGTTTACAAGTTTACTTGAATAAAGAATATTTTGAATTTGAATTTGAATTTGAATTTGAATCATCGTCTATGATATTGTTGATATGGCGTCGTCGTTGTTGGTGATACATATGATCGATTCGCGAATCAGCATGATCATACTTGCACGATGATTGTGCCGACTCACGACGATCATACCATCAGCGATCATTGCCGATAGTAAAGAGCAGCCATAAAATAATACCCGCTAACGTTCGTCGCTTACACCGCACGCCTATATCGATTGAATACAGATTAGTTGGCGAATTTACGGACCACTCGAAATACATCGACGGTGTAAATGTAACGAACCGTTAAGCTTCTGGGCATGCAAATGAGACTATATCGATGTTATAAATGTTGAAAGTCGACATAAATATATTAAAAAGAGAAAGTATTTATGTATGTTCGTTACGGATCTCTTCAAATGATTAATTTGATCTTAAGTTAAAATAGTTAAATTTACTTTTATCTATATTGCATTTTTTTAAATCTTTTAAGTTATCTCAAGTGCGTTCATCTAGATAGGTTTTCGTTATTTTTCTTTTTCTTTCTTTCTATATCACCCGTATTTCACGCCTTGTCTTGTCCCTTCTGTTACTCAAAGGTTGACTGAAAGCGATCCCTTTGAGGAATAAGTGCATCTATGTGCAATTTTTATAGAGAAATAAATAAAAATAAATAAACAAGTTTTGTAATTGTATCAAATTTCGCCAATATCTAAAGGATTAGCTTTGAAAGCGTAATAATTCAAATTCAAATTCAAAATATTCTTTATTCAAGTAAACTTGTAAACAAGTGCTTTTGAATCATCAACATCTACTGCTGGTTTGGAAAGCTGTTCCCACCGAGACGAACTAGTTACATATAGTTATTAATGTCTTGTACAGGGTTGAAGAGTAGCTATTCACGCATTCTTATCTTCTAGGTAATCTTCAATAGTATAATAAGCTTTCTGAATTAACCTTTTTTAATAGTATTTTTAAACTGCTGTAATGGTAAAGTTAATGCAGATTGTGGAATTTTATTATAGAATCTTATACCCAAACCCACAAACGAATTACGAACTTTTGCAAGGCGCAAAACAGGAACCGGAATTTATGTCGGTTCCTATTTTGTCTATTATATACATCGCCAATCGTTTTATAATTATTTATATTCATATGTACAAAAATTAAATTACTAAAAATATACTGTGAAGCCATGTAAGAATACCTGTTTCCTTGAACTTCTCTCGCAGGGAATCGCAATTTAAATTGTAAATGCCACGTATGGCTCTTTTTTATAATACAAAAATTTTTCCAATGTCCGACAGACATATTTTTATATCAATATTAGTTTCAAATGAGAAATTTTCTACGTCTTTATTTTATTTCTCGAATATACACGTCGAATACGCGTGCATTCGCTTGTATTAATAGAACAGGAAATTCGACACCCAAAAGGAAGTTTCCGAGATTTTCAAATTAAAATCTTCTTGACATGCCACGCCGCACTTTGTAAAAGGGAAAAAGAAAAGTTCCCTCCAATTTTAACGACAAGTAGGTCAAGTCACGTGTCAGCTTCTCGTCCCTTGTCCTCGCTTCAGACACGTACACGCAAGTCACTAAAACTATATTAATACTATGTATACGAAAGACAGTCTGTCTGTCGGTCTATTTGTTACGCATTTGATTTATATACCAGGCCAGCAGGCCTACTATGAAGTCTTATTGCGACTCAATGGAAGACGTTAACTAAATTGTTTCGCTTTTTCATATCACGACGTTTTAAAGACGCACACTTTAAGTCGTTGCCGAATGAGCGTTCAGAATGCGTCCTAAAAACATTTGAGTAAAAGAGACAGAGTTATTTATAGTTCATATAACGTTATCCTTTTCAAACATTACGATGCAATCCACACTTAATGGTACGAAAAGAAAGCGATTCGGTGTAGGTACTGACTTTGAATTTAATCGTTATCTAAAAGTTCATGGTAAGCCTACTGGTCATAAATGTATAGGTCAACAAAATATTCCCATTCTTCCTCAGCAAACAGGAAAAACCAATATGGTGTATAAAAGAGGGTATTTTAAATAAATAAATCGTGCGTACTAGCTTCGCTTATAATAGTTCATCGACTTGGAGAGGCGTGAAATAGGAGAAAACAATAACATTCTTGTTTTATCTCACTCGCACATAAACTATTTATTTTTAGGTCAAGGTTGTTGTCGTTATACATTATTTGGAATCACGTGTTAGGGTAAGATCGTCGATCTCTATAAAACGTGTTTGTTTTTTTTAAATGGAAAATAATTCCTGTGTCTAAAATACTTTACTAAATGAACCGTTTTTTTATGTAGGATGCTGAAGTGTGCAGGTACCTAAAATTTAAATTAATGTCGTTAAATAAAACTAAAAGTAATGGAATGTTAAATTAATATGGTAATTGTTTTATTCCAAAATTACTTTTAAATTATGTGTAGTGAATTATTATTCATAATTGAAATTCAAAAATAATTAATCCAAGCAATAGCTTTCTTAATCAAGACAGGCTGCAGCATGCATCAGACGTGCTATCAACTTAATATATGAGTTGTTAATTAATTAATATATCAAATCTACATTTAAGTATATTGCATAATAAATCATGAGTCCCAGATGTTTCTACAATATTACTGCAAATGTTATCACAATATATAAAATGGTATATTTTGAGATTTTCTCAAATAATACTAAGATATTATAACAAATAAATCACCATGGTTATACAGCTGTGTATTTAACGTTATTATGTGCGAACAGCCACTGGTTGTCCGTGGTTCATGCGGAACGTTGACCTCGACCTCCCTACCATCTCTTTAAACGTTTTTCGAAATCTTTCTTCGAGAAATCTGAGGTACACCCGAACCCCCTTATTTCAGTTGCTTCTACCTACATCCCAGTTAGGTCTGACCACCGAAAATATAGGCGTCCAAAAAGCGTCCTATTTGACCCTGACAATCAAATAACGATCGCAAACACAAAAACATGTAATACACACACACAGCGTCTTCGCCGGCGAAGACGAGGTCCCAGTTTTCTGACGTCGGTCGATCGTGGCTTCTCCCCACCCTTCCGACGTCCTAATGACTAATTAAAGTCATACATAGCCCTCCACTTTGCGTCGCCCTAAGCCGTGGTCCGGCCTCACAGGAGGCACCCTTAGGACGACGTTCCCCGACGCTAGTAGAGCTTCTGCGCTCTACTCTCTGCATTTCGTAACCTCGACGATGCTTCTGCGCTCGCCCGTCCCGCCCGGCGACGCTGTAAAAGCCGTTAGGGCTAACAGCATACAGTCAGTTCGAAAAAAACTTTTTTTACATTAACACTATTTATAGAGATCAATGACCGTACACACTGTTCCAACCTTGGTCTAAATACGATAATTGTAAATACGTAACTACTAAATAGGTACGAGGGAGACAAAACTATGATTATATGGCTTTCTCCTGTTTTCTGAACAAGCGCGGCGTTCCAGGTCAGTCAACCGTTACAAACAAAGCCAGATCTCAATTGAATTATAATTTTTTTCTTCAAAAGTACATTTAAAGAAAATATATTTAAGAAAATGGAATTATACCAAACTTATCTCATGAGTTTAAGAGCACAGTGGATTCATTTAATGCCGTTTCAAATCAAATCAAAATAAATAAATAAATATATGGAACACTTATACACACGGTCGTCCGTCCCCAAAGTAAGTAACTTAATACTTGTGTTATGGGTGACGGACAACTGGTAGATATACTACATATATAATTTTAAATACATACTTAAATACAAATATGCTCGAAGAACCAACAATTTTTTTGTAGAAAATGTTTGCCCTCGGCGGGAATCGAACCGTGGAGCTCAAGGCAAGGTGACTACCCACTGCGCCAACGGGACAGTCAATAAACTTTAAACTAACTCTTATTCACGTAAACTCTTTCAAGGACTTTTGAATCGTCAAGCATCAATATGATTAATGAAGCTACAACTGATTCGGAATGTTGCTCTTACGGAGAAGAACCAACAAGTCGCTTGCGTGCAATAATCCATATCCTAGCGTATGAAATAATCCGACTTTGTGCTACTGCATTTTATAATTTTTTTGCTTTACAGATTCAGAGTTAATTTTTGTACGCTATTGTTGTGATTTCACATGTCATGATAACGACCTCTCGTCATATCTGCAATTAATGTTGCGATCTGCGACGGGACGTCAAATGCATACGCTGCAAACATTATTGTCACTGATTGTCTGGTCTTGATACTTGTTGCAGAATTTTTCAATTATCCATCAAACTCAAATTCAAATTAAAAATATTATTTATTCAACTGGACTGTTTTCAGTACTTTCAAATCGTCAAATGTTTTTAAAGAAGCTACTATTGATTCGGAACTTTACTTCTACCGAGAAGAACTAGAACCGATAATATCTTTTTACAATTTGATAGATGGTTACAAGGTAATCGTTGCAGCTTGGTGCGTAGCTGACTCCTGTTAAGATATGCTTGTATCACTTAAATAATTCTCAATTGTATAATTCAAATTAAAAATATTCTGGTTCGGAAAGCTGTTCCTAACCAAAAGAAACTCGGCGGTTGCTCTTTTTAAAATATAAATCTTAACTAGTACATTTATTTATTACCGTCTTGTACAGGGTAGAAGTGCACCTATATCCACACATCCTTATCATCTAAGTAATCTTCAACAGCATAGTAGGTGAGGTGTATTGAAACGCGAGATCCCGATACTGACTGACGTTTATTGTTCGCTCGATTATTCATCTACCTACAGTACTCATACATATCATCATCCTCCTCTTAAATAAATACATTTAGAATACTTAAACTAACACCATTATACAATATATGATGAGCGACAATATTTACTACTAATAACAATTTATTTTAAACTTTTAGTTTGATTTTACAATAGATTTATTTATTTCCTAATCTTTTTGACACACGCTAATGCAGCTTTCCGACGCGGGCGCTCTTCTTGCGCCATGCTACTTGTTAATTCTATAGGAGTAGAAATATTTTCTATTTCCTCCTGCATAATCTCCGTACAAGAGCCGCCCGAGATATCCGCCTGACCATCTTCCCCTTGTTCTGACTCTGTTAGATCATTGTTTATTGGGGATACTAGAGCTAAAGAATGCCGAGATTTGCGCTTATCGGTTATTATTTGATCTATATGTCTTTTCTGTATCCGACCATCCTGACTTTTAACTACATAAGACACGGGACCTTTACGCTCTAACACTTCGCCCTCTCCCCATTTAGGATTATTTTTACTATAGTCGCGGATCAGGACGGCGTCGCCGGGAGCTGCGACCCGTAAGTTTTGCGGGGACGCACTTCGGCGTTCGGCCGCCTGCTGCGCGGCGCGCACGCGTTCTCTGGCGTCCGGCCGCACCAAGTCGAGCCGGCCGCGCAAACGTCGCCCGAACATCGCCACTGCTGGCTCGCGACCCGTGGTGCTATGTTCCGTATTCCGATATGTGAAAAGAAACCTACTGAGAGCGGTTAAGTCGTCGACTTTTTCGACAGATGCTTTCTTCAAAACCCGTTTTATAGTTCGCACGGCATTTTCGGCGGCGCCGTTACTCGAAGGGTGATAAGGTGCTATAGGAGTGTGCCTGATGCCGTTACGTTTAAGATACGTTCCGAACTCGGACGAAGAAAAAGGCGGGCCGTTGTCGGTGACTATATTTTTCGGAAGACCGAACTTCGCGAACAGTACTCTCAAAAGACCGATAACTACACTAGCCGAAGTGGTGGTTACCCTTTCGACTTCAATCCATTTTGAATGCGCGTCCACTATGACTAAATAGTATCTGTTATTGAGCGGGCCTAAGAAGTCGAGATTCAAACGCGCCCACGGCTCGGCGGGCCACGGCCACGAGTGCAGCGGCGCGGCGCGCTGCGACACGCACGCCGCACAGCGCGCCGTCACCTGTTCTATGTCGGTGTCCAGACTGTCCCACCACACATAATTGCGCGCGATCTGTTTCATTTTAACTATACCGGGATGCCCGTCGTGTATCTCTTTTAGTATTTCTTCGCGTAATGTTTTCGGTATGACGACTCTGTAACCCCAAACTAAACAGCCCTGGTCTACATATAAATTCTGCTTTCTATTAAAATACGGTTTTTCACCATCAAACGTCGGTTCTTTGGGCCATCCGAACATGACGTACCCATAAATTTTACTCAATAAAGGATCTTTCGCAACCTCAGTCTTTACTTCCTTAAAACTAACTGGAAAATTTTCTTCAACGAAATTTAAATAACTACATTTCTCCGCCTCACGCTCGGCTCTCCCGCCCGACGAACTCAGCGGGAGTCGAGACAGCGCGTCCGCCTGACAATTTTCAACAGATCTAACGTATTCCATTTCAAAATCATAAGCGTTCAGTTTGACCGCGTATCGCTGCAAACGACTCGCTGCGGTTACCGGAATTCCCCGATTTTTCCCAAAAATATAGATGAGCGCACGATGATCGCTACGTAAAACAAAATGTCACCCGTACAAATACTGGTGATGTTTCGTAACACCGAATACGATAGCGAGGGCCTCTTTGTCGATTTGAGAATAATTACATTCGGCGGCAGTGAGCGTCCGCGAAGCGCAACTCACGGGCCGCTCCGAGCCGTCCGCCTGCCGCTGCAGCAGCACCGCGCCGAGCCCGTACGGGCTGCTGTCCACCGCCAGCACGAGAGGCGAGCCGGGGTCGTAGTGCGCCAGCACCGGAGAGCTGCTTAACACCTTTTTTATTTTATTAAACGATCTAATGCATGTATCGTCCCAATTCCACGTAACATTTTTTTTTAATAGATTATACAGCGGCTTTAAAATGTCACTCATATTGACACAAAACTTTGAATAGAAATTTACTAAGCCCATGAAACTTTTTAACTGTGTCACGTTCGTGGGGGGCGGTGCGGCTAATATAGCTTAAATTTTTTTATCGTCCGTATGCAAACCGAATTTATTTATTTTATACCCCAGGTAGGTGACACTGTCTTTAAAAAACTTACATTTTGACCAATTAATTCTTAAGCCATTTTCTTTTAACCTCTGTAAGACAGCCTTTAAATTTCTTAAATGGGAACTTTTATCTTTACCCGTTATACAAATATCATCAGCGAATACAGCCGTCGAGGGCAAGCCACTCAAGGTTTCCTCCATGATTTTTTGAAAATTTTCTGGTATGCACTTAATTCCAAACGGAACTCGCCTATAAACAAAAGTTCCCATGTGAGTGGTGATCGCCGTCATCGGCTGCGATTCCTTTTCTAAAACACATTGTTGAAAAGCGTTCGACAAATCGAGCTTAGTATAATGTTCGCCCCCGCCCAGCGCGGCGAACAGATCTTCGATCCTCGGCAGCGGGTAGTGGAAATCTTTTAAACGCGGATTTATGGTAATTTTGTAGTCACCACATATACGAATAGAACCATTCGATTTCACGACCGGTACGATAGGTGTGCCATAATCAGAACGATCTACTTTGTAGATAACCCCTTCCCGCTGCAGACGTTCGAGTTCACGCTCGACTGGTTCCCTAAGCGCCAGCGGTAAGGGCCGGGCCTTCACGAACACGGAAGTAGCATCATTCAAATACAATCTAAGTTTAGACTCGAACGTGCCCAGTCCCTCCGCGAACACTTCGGGAAACTCGTCTTTGAGACTTACAGCGATCGACTCCTCACTATCTAAATTGTAACAAGAGATTATTGACAATTTTAATTGTTTTATCCACGATCTACCCATGAGAGGCGGGCCCCCATTTTCTATAACGTACAACTTTAATTTGGCGGACTGAGAATCACACGAAACATTAACCAATATGTAGCCGATAGTTTGTATGATATCGCCGGTATAAGATTTTAAAATTAAAGTTTGGTTTTGAACAGGAAATTTATAAAAATACTTATCGTAAAACCGCTTCGATATAGCTGAAATCTTACTTCCTGTATCTATTTCAAATTTATGGCTCATATTTTCAACATTTAAAGTGACGTAATAGGGGCCGTCACCTCCGCCGGTTATCAAGTTATAAAAATCACTCTCAGAATCGGAATTATTAATTAAATGCATCTGACCTTTCCGCTGGTGCCGCGAACTTACGCTCACTTCACTTTTGCTCTTTTGACACGTAACTTTTAAATGACCCTTCACACCGCACGAGTCACACGTATAATATTTATACCGACACTTTCCTTCCGAGTGGCCGAGCCTGCCGCAGCGCCAGCAGGCCCGTCGGCCGCCTGCCGCGCCGCCCGCCGCGCTCGCGGAGCCCGCGCTCCGAGCGGTGCCCACCCGGTGCGAGCCGTCGCCGCCGCGCGCGCCGCGCACGCCGTACTCGCGTGCCGCTCCGCCGCCTCCAGCGCCAACGCCAGCTCGACCGCGCGCCGATAATCGATGTTCCTTTCGGCAAAGAGCCTCGACCGCATCTCTTCGCTGAGCAATCCGGACACGAATTGATCTCGAAGATTAACTTCGAGCTGTTGTCCGAAATTACAAGTTTTAGCGAGATGTTTTAAGTTTTGAAGGTAAACTCGGATACCTTCGCCTTGCTGCTGCTTCCTTTGCCGAAAAACATGTCTCTCTGCTATCTCGGATCTCTCTGGTTCCAAATGATCTTTCACCAATTTTACCAATTCTTCAAAAGTTTTATCTTCAGGTTGCGAGGGTGAACACAAGTCGCACATTAACGAATAACATTCTGCACCGACTAAAGTAACCAATGTGGCCACGTGTAGGTTGTGTTCGATATCATTTAAAACTATGAATTGTTTAACTCGCCGCACATACGCATCCCAATCCTGAGTCCCGACATCAAAACTTTCTACTTTACCGAGTGGCATAACTGTTTTTTACTATATACGCAAAATTATAATTTTTATTTTTTACTCGTCGCCAGTGAGGTGTATTGAAACGCGAGATCCCGATACTGACTGACGTTTATTGTTCGCTCGATTATTCATCTACCTACAGTACTCATACATATCAGTAGGCTTCCTGTATCAGCCTCTGTTTAACAGTGTTTTTAAACTGCTGTAATGGCATGGCCAAAATTGATTTCAGAATTTTATTATAGAATCTTATACCCAAACCAACAAACGATTTACGTACTTTTGCTACGCGCAAAGTCGGAGTCGCAAGCTTTTGCGGTTCCTACTTTGTCTTTTATATACATCACCTATTTTATGTACAAAAATTACATCGTTTAAAATATACTGTAAAGCAAATGTAAAACGATGTTGCTACATATAGCAAGTTTTATGAAGCAACATCGTTTTAGGATAATTTCGAAACTTGTGTAAGGCAAGTCCAGATAATGTTTTGGAATTTTGTTATAAAACGTGTATTAAGACCGACAAATGATTTTCGGAATTTTTGGAGGCGCAACATAGGTATCTGATGTCATAAGACTCCTGCCCTTAACCCAGTCTAAGTGGGCACAACTTCTTTTTCGCTTCCATTGTCTCCCATCATTCGTCAACTCTGGCGTTGCTTCTTTTATATCCATTTTATACTTCTCCAAATCCAACCATCTCTTCTTAGGCGTCCCTCTAGTTACTTATCCATCGACATCCATATTTAACACTCGTTTGTTTAAATAATTTTCATCCCTCCTCATTACGCGTCCATACCATTTTAATCTTGCATTTCTCGTCTTTTCTGTAATGGGCGCAACTTTCAGACTTCCCCTTATATGCTGTATACATCATTACTATACGTACTTTGGGCTTGATTATTTGGGCCTGTTACTATATCTAAGCATGACCTCCTCTTTTTTTGGAGAGAAGCGTTGAAGCTTAGACTGAACACGCTGCTTCAATGCAGATTGATAGGTCCCACATATCCCCAGAATTATCTAGAGCTATGCAGATTTCCTCTCAAGGTTTTCCTTTACGAAAAACGTGTGATAAATTGTAATCAATTAGACACATAAGTTTTAACAGAAAGACGCATTGGTGCCAGTCAGTTTGATCCATGCTCCTCAAAAAAGAACTTGTTGGGCTTGATTTATTACGGTCATTTATATTACTATGCTTCCAATTATTAATTAATTATATTAAGGTTTTAATAACCAATACGATATTGTGAAATTGGTCTTATTAGATATTACATTTATTCCATTAATTTACTGACGACGATAACCTTCAATATTACAATACATTTGTTGGGATTTCATACATTGTGTGGTCCTTTAAGCCGGATATAAAAGAAGCAATAGTATCAAAATCATCAATTCTACGTACACAACGGGCAATATCGTGAAATGTGATATCCGAAACGGTAATCGCTTCATTTGGCCGTGAAGTTATGATTTACGATACCAAATGACTGCCTAGTTGATATTAATCTATCGGTTTATGGGAAACTGAGTACTGTAAAAGACCATTCATTTTGAAAGCGTTTTTATGTAACGAAAAACCAAAATTTTGTCTTTTATTATTTCCTACTAATATTATAAATGTGTGTGTCTGTCTGTGACACTTTTGCGTATCGTCATCCTCGTGCCTCTATCCCACTCTAAATGGGGTTAGCACAACATGTTATAAACATATAAACAACATGTCACAGAATTCGGCTACGTATTTTACGACCACTCGGTAAGAAAGAAAGTTATCTATTCTACTCAACCGGATACCACACGGTGGGTCAACTTACCTTAGTCGCCTTTTCCGAAATGACAGTGGTCTAATATACTTATTGAAGGTAAAAGTAGAGTGGACTCTCCGTTTGCACTGTACATATTCACTAACACACACTCAACAATCGTTCCGCCCCGCAACTGAAGTATCATCAGTACTGCACGATGAAATTGCAAATTAAAAGGATAGTCCACTCTACATTTAGCATTACATAAATTTTCTATTAACGTTATCGTGGATTATAGCAAAATAATGTTATTAATTTTGTATTATATATCATTGCAAACTAACGCCTACTTCTATAAATTATGTTTTAGTACATTTATGCAATAGCATTGTTCATAAGCTGTGAGACCGTGCGACTCTTTCGAGGGGGTCACGTGTTCAAACTCACAGGCCAATGGGTTTTTTTTAAACTTAAGTGTTTAAATTATAATTGCAAGTTATCTCATGCTTTTCGATCAAGGAAAATATCGTGAGGAAACCTGCATATCTCTAGAAAATTCTCGGGATATGTGTAACCTACCAATCCTTATTGGAGCAGCGTGGTAGGTCTTAGCTCCAACCCTTCTCTCCGTTTTCGGAGAGAGGAGGCCCTATGCCCAGCGGTGGGATTGTAACGGGCTGTCACTTTACTTTACCAATGTTCATAAGCTGAGAATTTTTTTATGGAAATCTAAATAATTCCTTGCGTGATGTAAACCAGCAAACTCTTTGTAAAAGTCACGTTCTCCACCCTTCAGTTATCACGGCTCAAAAAGTTCGTAGTAAACTGTAAATACAGCTTAATCAAAAGCTCTCGCAAATGACATCTACATTTCAAGCCCGTTTAGAAAAGACAGTTCAAATCTGTTAAATCAGTACCCCAGTGATGTAGTCTTATTACGTAGGGGGTAGGTGTCAAAATCGTTTGACATTGACATCAGTTTACCGCGTACAGAGGTGAAATGTTTGTGGCTATATTTAAAGCGGTGCGAGCTAAATTTGTATTTTTTTTTTCAAATTAAATCTGCTCAAAGATTATTATTTCCTTATTTAGATGAAATAATTGGAGTTTCGACCTATCACGTCGCCCCAATGCTTACTTATAGTTTGACAAGTACTTGTAACACTTATGGCACGATTTTTACTAAGACAGGCAAGTTTTCTTAACCGAAAAATAAAAGGAAATAATAAATATAAAATTTTAACCATAAATATAAAATTTAATAGATTTTTTTTCTAAACTGAAGGGAAATAAATATTAACATTTAAAAAAAGTAAAGGAACAGCCCGTTCAATCTCAATGCTGGGCACAGGGCCTCCTTTCTCCGTTTCTGGAGAGAAGGGTTGGAGCTAAGTCCATTAAGCCACATTAGATTCACCCTGAACAAATGCATTAACATCTACATGTCTGTAATATAGCGTGCTTAGGATTAAAGTGACCTAAGTCAAAATTAGGCTTAATTGAGTTTGATACATTGCAACACTTATTTCAATGATATCGCGATACGAACTATAAAAACTAGTGTTTTTTGCTCTTAAGAGGTATTGGTCTCTTTAACTCGCGAATTTTGTTGGCTTTACGCTTTATTACAATTTGCCACAAAAGTTTTTTTTAATTAGGTGACTTTAATACAAAGCGTGCGATTTTTCAAATTAATCATATTAATATTGCAACGCAAGACCCTTAAAGATTAAAATGCTAACAATGAGGCCGCATGACATTCTAACGTAAATGACGCCATCTTGCAGCGGAAATTATCAGCTATACGCCGAATGGCGCCGATACGCTTATCTGCGCGCCGCAAACTACGTAGTGTCGGGTTCAATTCTTGATTTTAGATACCTCTATAGATTTACGTCATTAGAGCTCTCAGATAGTTCGCTGTGATCTTTAATGTCTTTTGCAGATGGCTTGAACCATTTGCCTAAGTAAATGTCTAGTTTTCAATCTGCTTAAACTTGAGCCGACAATAATTTAAGTTTATTTGTATTTCAAATGTAATATAAAATTATTTTCCTATATTGTAATCCACGATAAAGTAAATAGAAAATGTGTATAACGCTAAATGTAGAGTGGACTATCCGTTGTCTACCTGACAAATGCAGGATTCGTAAAAACACGTGCACAAACCTCCACCATCAGCGCAATACACAAGCACTACGCACGTTCACGATGGCTGATTGTGCATATGTTTTTACGAATCCTGCATGTATCAGGTATGAAAACGGATAGTCCACCATACATTTAGCAATATATATATTTTCTATTTACTGTATCGCGGATTAAAGCAACATAATTTTATTATTACTTTTGTATTTATGTATCTCCGTAAAGTCACGCCTAATTCCATAAATTATTTATTAGTATTTAGCAACGATTTCTTCTTCTTTCTTTTGTACGGATGAATCTCCACTGCTGGAAATAGGCCTTATCCAGATTTTTCCACACACAAAAACCTCACACGATCCTGATTCTGTCGGATCCTTTTAGGCCTCCTGTCGTCGATTTTACTTCTGACTACATCGTAAGGGTCTTGCGTTTTGCTGAGATATAGTCACCATTCCTACCATTCCGCCATGGGACCTCAACGGTTATCAATTCTTCTTAATTTATTCCCCACCCATTGCCATTTAAGCTTCGCGACACATTGAGCTATATCGGTTCTGGGACAGAGCTCCTCATTACTGATTTGGTTACACTCGCCAAAAAGTCCGCAAAAAGAAGTCAGCGACTACTTTTCAACTAACATTTTATTCAAATAATCCATTCAATTTCAAATTCGTTTCGCTTATTTACTTCCCTAATTTCGCATGCTTACAGCAAAGTCGCGGAATTTTCTCCATGCATTTATTTTTTCCTATTTTTAAAACAATAAATATATTTTAGGGCGTGCACTTTAAAAGGTAACAACTTTTTCATCAGGCATAATTGCAACTGAGCGTTTGCCTATCTAACAAATTTTAATAATAATTACAGCGGTTTAAAAACACCATTAAAAAGATGCTGATACAGAAAACCTTCTACACTGTTGAGGATTACAAAGATGATAAGAATGTATTGATATTTTGAAAAGAGCAATCCGCTGAGATTCTTGTTAGCTCTTCTCGGTTTCCGAACCATCGTTTCCAAAGCACTTGTTTACAAGTTTACTTCAACAAAATATATATTAAATTTGAAATATAGATAGATATACATTAAAATACGAGCAACTAATTAACTAAAACATATCTACTTGCACTTCCCTTGCTCGTTTACTCAATCGCTTCTCATTTCCTTGACTTAATGAAATGCGCTATTTCCACTTGCAAGGATGAGTTTAGCGCGAACTTTTGCATTTTAATTATAGATATAAGTCCTTAAACCTTCCTTTTTAAATATAAAAATGAATGTTTGTTTGTTTGTTTGTTCTTTATAGACTCCGAAACAGCGGGACAGATTTCAAAGAAATTTTTAGACAATCTTAAGAATGAACCAGCGGATGATCCTATAAAGTTTGGTGGCGATCGGAGTGTTTTTTTTTATTGTTGAGTTCTGTTTCGAGGGGCATTCGAAATCAGACAGAGACACAGCAACACGTGGCCAGTAATTTAATCGTAGTGATTTTTTAAAATATTTGTTACTCCAAGGAAATCATAGGAAAAGAATAACGATAAAAGAAAAATTATTACAAAAATTTCACTACCTAAAAGTTGTGTACGCTGAAATTATCGTCAATTTAAGTGTTAAAATACCCTCAACTACGTACTATGTGTAAGAAAGAATAAACAGTCTTCAAACATACTTTAAAGGATCCCAAATAATTAACTTTTTAAACATTAACTGCGTTCAACAGTTTTGTTAATAACCGCAATTTGTGCTAAGGTTCACGTACCGTCTGTTATTTTAGGTTCCTTAAGGGTTCTGATACCATTAGAGTCGGTTTACTTAGGACTGGAGTTTATAAGGGTGTAAATTTTCAGGATATCGTCTATTATGAAATGTAAAGGGAGCAAGCCTAAGTCATCCAAATTGTGGAATTATTGATCATATTATATCATCATAATCATATAGTAGTATCAATGTAGAACAAAAGTAATAATTAAATTATTTTGCTATAATCCACGATAAAGTAAATAGAAAATATACAAATTGCCAAATAGAGTGGACTATGTGTTTCATACACAATACACAAGAATTACACACGTTCACAATCACAAACTCAACAATCGTTTCGCCCCATAACCAAAACATCAGCAAAGCTGCGCGATTTTGTCCCAGAGTCTATCTCCTGATGATTCTTATACATTAGGCAAACTAGGAACCGAAATAAATTAATAATACCAAGGCTAAGGCTTCAGAAAGTACGTAGATCGTTTGTGGGCTTCGGTATACTTTTTTATAATAAAATTCCTCAATCAATTTTGGACTTGCCTTTACACAAGTTCAAAAAAGCAATTAAAGAGACTCTCATTAATAAAGCTTACTATAATGTTGAAGACTATGTCAATGATAAGAAAGCTTGGAACTAAATTGCGACCAGCTATGTACTAGACGATATTATAATCTAAGTTTGTTAACAATAGTTAATACAAAACTGTAATATTTATTTTTTAAAAGAGTGACCGCCGAGTTTCTTGCTGGTTCTTCTCGGTTAGAGCACCTTTCTGAACCAGTTGTAGCTTCAATTTAATTTTAATTTGACGATTCAAAAGTGCTTGTAATAGGCCAATTTGAATAAAGACTTATTTGAATTTGAATTTTAATTTGAATTATATAACATCTGACTGATAAAGTGTGTACGACGTCCTCTCGCTACCAAAGTCGGATCACGGTTGCTTGTCATGAAAAGAGTGCTGGCGCGCGGAGATAATATTCTTTTGGTGGTGTATAATTTTAATGTATAATATCTTCTAATGTATTTATTTGATTGATATGGTATAAAGGACAATTTCGATCTATATTAAATAGCGAAGCTAACGAACACATTTATTTAGATGAGTATTGATATTGAACAGAAGAAAGCAGTTTCGAAAATAAAACGTAATTTTTTTAATTGAAACTTTGAATAGTAAAGTACTTATTGTGAGTTAACCATAACAGATAGAGACATGTTGTCCAGGACTTATTTGTAGTAATATTGTAGATCTACACTTCTCTACTACGCTACTTTAATGTATATCAGATGATTTACGCGTTGTATGCGACAAAAGCAAGCAAGTTTTATTTACAACCGTGCGGCATCTTCACCAAAATTTACATAGAGTCATAATTTAATATTGATTGAAAATCGATCATATACAGACAGATAGCATTTGGGGACTCTGTTTTATAGTAAATATAGATAATAAATAGGTATATTAAAATTCAAATAATTTAAGAAAGTACGGGATTAACTCACAACGTATGTCGAATTGATCAACATTCCCCTGTTTGTTTACATCGTGTATGGATTTTACCGAGGACGTGAGATTCGAGCGATAGCTTGGCTTGGCTGTTAAGTTCTAAACTAGAATTTGGAGAGTGGTTTATTGAACTAACTTAAATCTAATGCAGGTCGTATTGTAAATTTTGTGAAATGAAATCCACTTTTTTCCACTTTTATTCGTACGGTAAAATATCCATATGTATAAGACGAAATTTGATGCATATCATAGACATGTCACAATAAACTTGTGATTCCTGTGTCGCGACTCAGCAGAGTCAGGAACTCCTTCGTCGGTCTCGGCATTCGCTTTAGCATTACATCATGTACGCCCGTTTTTTTTATTCTCTCTCCTCTCTTTTGAGCATGCCTCTTATCAGAGATCCGTACTTTTTCCAGTCCAACTCGATTGATAGCATTCGCTCAACTAGGTTGTTCGAGTTTATGTTCTTAATGCAAGTCCAAAACAATCTTGAAGTATATAGCTTAAACAAAAGTTTAATTTATGAAACAATTTATTTTACAGATATAAAACTTGATGATTCACACTTACTTCCTTATGAAGATAATCACGACGAAAATATTACCAAAGAAACGAAACACTCGACTAACGTAAACAAAGTGCAAAATATCTCGGGTCAACGAGAACTTGTATTAAGGCGCTGAACAGAGCTAGCGTAAATTCAGATTTCGGCATATAAGCCACGCCCACAATGTCTGCGACGGCGTAGCGACACACTTAATTTTTTAACACCCATTGTAGGTGTACACTATTTTATCCAAACTTTTTTTGTACAATTTATTTAAAAAACTTATGTCTAATTAATCTTATAAAACTAAATATGCTGAAACTATAACTAAACACCTAAAAAAAGACATATTATCAACAAGGAATAGTCACAAAAGGCGGCAGCTAGCGACACACGTCCGTATAGCAGCGCGCCTCAGCGGTCACTGTCTATATTCGTAGATGTAAAAGAGAAGCGAGACGATAACTCGTTTCAGTTTTGCTATTTTCTAAAAAATATTTAATTTGAATGAAATATCTTAATTAATTCAAAATTTAAATCTTACATTCTCTTTATATTATAATGATTTATTAGTCTTATTAATTTTACCAATTTTTGTTGATAAATATTAGAGATATTTACGATCAAAGTAAAAATCAGAGGTCTATTTACCAATTTTTTTTATCGAAAAAAAGTATCGTAATCGTGTTTTGAAATCTTATATTCTCTCTGAGATATGATGTATATTAACATATATTTTTCTTTTAATCGTCATCCCTATAGCTTTTGTTAAAAACGTGTTTAAAGTCAGCCTATTTGGCTCTGTTCAGCGCCTTAACGAAGCGTACCCTGACAGACTTGCCTACATTATTAATGAGACCTTTGATTTACAACCCCCAATGGAAACGACAGTAATTATGGCATTTTCATTGTTATACGCCGACTTAATCACTTTCGGCGACCAGATAAAAGAAAATTAAAATAACAAAGAGTTCAAATTCAATATATACTTTATTTAAATGAACTTGTAAATAAGTCCTTATGAATCGTCAACTCTATAACAATACGACATAGACGACAGGGTATCTAATAGATGGATCGAGTCTGCGTTCAGAACTAAATCTTCATATGAAGAATATAATAAACGAACAGTACATCCTTTTTTGGATGATCTTTTTATGTCAGGTGATCAAATTGTTTATTCCCTTTTCACTATCTATAAAGGGAGTAAATTATTGTATAAAAACCGGCTATACTCACGTCTTATTTTATTGAATAGGCCCGGCTGGTTTTAAGTCCATATGGGGCGAAAGCCCCATGAATGAAAATTCATGAGCTCTTTATGCGGCGTTATCAGAGCAGGAACGGGGCTCATCCGGTAAAATAAGACGTAAGTGTAGCCGGTTTCTATACATTAATTATCCACACCACTCACGATAGTTTAAATTCCACAAGAGAAGTTAAATTTATGTTAAATCGTATAAATAATATCATATAAATAATTATCATATAAATTAAATCAAAATAATCTTTTTTCAAACAATTTTGTAATATGATTTTCGAAAAACACACTCTTAAATACTACACATTATAAAAGAAAGTCCCCAAAAACTCTGTCTGTATGTGGTTAATGTACTTAAAATTTACTGTACGGATTTTGGTACGGTTTATACTAAAAGGTAGTGCAATTCTTCCAGAAGGTTTAGGTTAGTAGCTTACTTTTTTACATTACGGTTGTAACAACAATACATTGCAACATTACAACCGTATACCATTACAACCGTTATGTACTTTTAACCTAAAAATCCTGTAAATTTTCTTGAAGAGGTCGCAGTTTAAAAAAAAACCGCAAAATTCAGCAGAAAAAAACTAAAGTAATATATTACACAATTATAATTCTACAAAAATACTACAAAAAAGTCCTGGATAGCATGTCTATCTGTTATGGTTAACTCACAACAACTATTTTTATGTTCAAAATATCATTGCGAGAATAATTCTGTTTATAATTTTGTTCTTTAATAATTCTGATTTCTACGCTAGCGAATCCGAACTAAACAGAGGTCAGTGCGCACCATCATTACCTCAGTTTAATAAATATATGGGACATTTACACACACGGTCGTCCATCCCAAAGTAAGTAACTTAATACTTGTGTTATGGGTGAGAGACAACTGGTAAATATATACATATATAGTTTTAAATACATACTTTAATACATATATACCCAGAGTCGAAGAAACAACAAATTCTAAATAGAAAATGTTGGTTCTCGGCGGGAATCGAACCCGTGACCCACGGAGCCGAGGACAGGGTGACTGCCAACTGCGCCAACGGGCCAGTCAATTTAAATTACCCCACCGTTCATTAAATGAAGACGTCAATTATTGCCCCTTAAGGAAACTCGAAACTTCGTCTGCTTCCGCGTTGTGACTTAATGATAGAATTCCAAACGGGTGAATCAATTGGAGAATACGATACAAATTAGTATTTCCCCTGCTAATAACGAGGATTTATCGAATTTAAAAAAACTAGTGGAGTTCTCTCTCTCATAGACGTCTACTGCTGGACATAGGTTTCTTTAAAGGACTTCCATTCTACACGATCTTATGATCTTACCTGGATTCAGCGGCTCCCCACGACTTTTTTAAGCTCGTCTGTCCACCTAGCGGAGGGGGGGAGGGTCTACTTAAACTACTTTTTCCGGTGCGGGGTCGCCACTATCACCTTGACCCCAACGTCCATCGGTTCTTCAAACTATATGTCTCGCCCACTGCCATTTCAGCTTTGCGAACCGTTGAGCTATGTCCGTCATTTTTTCTATGGATCTCTTTATTTCTAATTTGATCACGTAAAGAAATTTCGAGGATAGCTCGAGAGCTATCCTCGAAGAACCACGGAAGCCTAGAAGACAATTCGTCTCACGGTAGCTGTGTAGACCCATTTTGGGTTGAATGCTTCTTTGGCCTTTTCCATTACACTATGGTATAATTTTGGGATGTTTCTAGGCCAAGGTATTTTTTTTTTCGAACTGACTGTATGCTGTTAGCCCTAACGGCTTTTACAGCGTCACCGGGCGGGATGGGCGAGCTTAGAAGCATCGTCGAGATTGCGAAATGCAGATAGTAGAGCGTAGAAGCTCTACTAGCGTCGGGGAACGTCGTCCTAAGGGTGCGTCCTGTAAGGCCGGACCACGGCTTAGAGCGACGTGTAGTGGAGGGCTGATGTATGACTTGATTAGTCATTGCGACGTCGGAAAGGTGGGAGAAGCCACGACCGACCGGCGTCAGAAAACTGGGACCTCGTCTTCGCCGGCGAAGACTCTCCATAGCCTCTGAGCTTTTTTATGAGGCCCATAGTTATCGACCAAGTTTTAGAACCATATATCATCACCGGCAACACGCATTGTTCGTAGTCTTCAGGCATTGAGGAATATTGGATGAAATGATGTCCCGAACGCTGCCCATCTGACTTGGATGACTGGGTTGGTTGGTGCAGTGGGTCATCACCCAGCCTTCAGCTCTGCAGGTCGTGAGATCTATTCCCGCCGAGATCCAACATTTTCTAAAAACATATTGTTGGTTTTTCGAGCCTGGGTGTGTGTTTGTATTTAGGTATGTATTTAAAATTATATATTTACCAGTTGTTCGTCACCCATAACACAAGTATCAAGTTACTTACTTTGGGGACGGACGACCGTGTGTGTAAGTGTCCCATATATTAATATTATTTCTATTCGGCGATTGACCTCTTTCTTGAAATTTGACCTACGATGTGGCTTCGCGCCTTGCGAAAGTATTTAGCAAGTATACTAAAATTCCGCAATCAATTTTTGCTGTGCCATTATGATGTTGTGATGTTATATGCTATATGCCTTATTTTATCTGTTTTTTTAACTGTAGTTACCTTAATGCTTAAATGTTGAAGCCAAAAACATTTATGCATTAGTGTAAGGTTAAGGTAAAGCAAGGTAAATACCAAAGTAAAATAAAATTAAATATACAGAAAGATATTTCCTAAAGGTTCTAAAAATGTGTCGATTTAATCATATTCACATATTTGATTTTACACAATACAATAATGATTAAATTAGAAAATTAATATGAATATAAGTTTTTTGCGAGTTCATGGTAGAAATTTGCTAAACTAGACGTTTCGTTCTAATTTTTTCAGAAATTACTCGTATTATTGGGAGGCGAGTTTTAGAATAAAAAAAAAACGTATAATATACAGACGTTTAATTTTATACATCGTAGTTTATTTATAAAATAAAATTGTATTGCACAAAAAGGAATTCCCGTACCGGGAATCGAACCCGAGCCTCCTGGGTGAAAGCCAGGTATCCTAGCCACTAGACCATACGGGAGATATTAAGACTTGTGGAAAGAAGTTTAAATAATTGTACACCAAATAATTTAGATCTGATATAAAGTCTGTTATCTTTAAACAAAATTTAATCAGTACTTCCAACTAAAAGTGACAATTTAAATTACTTATTTATTTTTAATGAAGTGTAATTATTACTTATTACAATTAATTAGGTATTTAATAATAATTAATTACAATTGTAATATAATGTAACCCAGATAACGCAAGTGTTTTCTTCACTGAAATAACAGATGTCACCTAGTATTTTACTCCATGCCTTTATAATTATATGAGAAGAAGAAGTATATTTCCCCCGTCCGTGCGTCCGTCCGGTTCATCGGATCACACAATAAATAAATGATAATATATATATGGGTCACTTACACATACGGTTGTCCGTCCCCAAAGTAAGTAACATAATACTTGTGTTATGGGTGACGGACAGACTGGTAAATATACTACATATATAATTTTAATTACACACCCAGGCTCGAAGAACCAACAAATTGTTTATAGAAAATGTTGGCCGTCGGCGGTAATCGAACCCGCGACCCACGGAGCTGAAGACAGGGTCACTACACACTGCCCACTGCGCCAACAGGCCAGTCATACATAATTATTTATTTCAATAAATTACAATTCATAGTGCAGAAATTCACTTATTGGGACTTGGGAGACTAAAGCAAATTAAATATTAGTGCAAAATTTTGTATTTGTGGCTTATCAATCCCTAAGTCAACGATCATAAGACCAATGCAACACCACAATAATTATTATACAATGAGCAATCGACGATAATTATACAATGAGCAATCGAAGATAATTATGCAATGAGCAATCGACGATAATTATACAATGAGCAATCGACGATAATTATACAATGAGCAATCGAAGATAATTATGCAATGAGCAATCGACGATAATTATACAATGAGCAATCGACGATAATTATACAATGAGCAATCGACGATAATTATACAATGAGCAATCGAAGATAATTATGCAATGAGCAATCGACGATAATTATACAATGAGCAATCGACGATATTCTAATAAAAAAATTCGACCTATATGAATTTTTTTTTTCGGACACTAACTAATGCTAGCCCAAATGGCTCTTACAGCGTCACCGAGAGAGGGGGCGAGCGCGGAAGCATCGTCGGGTCTACATGAAAATATGTGCCGGCTACTTATACTTTTGCAAAACAATTTATAGAATTAGGCGCTACTTTGCGGAGATCCATAATACAAAAGTAATAATAAAATTATTTTGCTATAATCGGCGATAGTGGAAGTGGTGGAGGTTTGTGCATGTGTTTTTACGAATCCTGCACGTATCGGGTATGAAAATACTGGTAGTCCACTATACATTAAACACTATATATATTTTCTATTTACTGTATCGCGGATTATAGAAAAAATAATTTTATTATTACTTTTGTTTTGCAAAACAACTTCTTTAGCGCGATACAATTCGGTACATATATTGCGGAATAGCAAAAACGGCGCCGACATATATTGTTGATAATATTATTAATGTAATAAATATCCGCATTATACAAATAATATTTTTGTAATAAAATGATTCCAATCACTTATATCATGTTAAGAGATTTTTATAAACAAGAACTTAGATGAAGTGTGAGATCAATTTTCAAATTCCATATCCATATCTTGACGGTGGGCCAAATTCAGACAAATCCCCGATAATGTTTGTGCCGTGATATGAGCCCCGTTTTATTATATTTTATTGGTGATCGTTTTCCCGATCCATTGCTTCTCATTGGCTTGTAATAGGATCATTTATTAGGCTAAAACGGGGAGACACTTGGGAATTTTTCCTCATATAATTGGCGTTTTCAACAAGCACTTTACGGAGGAAATTTGACGTACAGTTTTCAGGTTTGATAATCCTTTATCTATTTATTTAACACATTTGCTTGGAACATATGCCGTGTGATATCTAGCTGAGTAGAATACACCACCCTCATTTCTTACCGAGGTGTCGTAAAACGCGACTAAGGTAAGTTGAAGGTGAAGTTGAGAGATTAGCAAATTTTTGAATCGATATTTCTATATTTTAAGGGATAACTTAACCAACCCTTATATATCCCGTATGGTCTAGTGGCTAGGATACTTGGCTTTCACCCAGGAGGCTCGGGTTCGATTCCCGGTGCGGGAATGCTTTTGTAAAACATAATTATAGCTAAGTTGACCCGCCGTGTGGTATCCGGCTGAGTAGAATAGACCACCCTCATTTCTTACCGAGGTGTCGTAAAAGACGACTAAGGTAAGTTGACCCGCCGTTTGGTATCCAGCTGAGCAGAATAGACCACTTTCATTTTCTTACCGAGGTGTCGTAAAACGCGACTAAGGTAAGATGACCCGCCGTGTGGTACCCGGCTGAGTAGAATAGACAACCCTCTTTCTTACCGAGGGGCCGTTAAATACGACTAAGGTAAGTTGACATCAGGCAGTCTGCCGGTCGTAAAATACGTAGCCAAATCATGTGACAAAATGTTTGTAACATGTTATGCCGACCCCACTTAGAGTGGGATAAGGGTTGGTAGGTTACACACATCCCTAGAATTCTCTAAAGATATGCAGGTTTCCTCACGATGTTTTCCTTTACCGAAAAGCGTGTGATAAATTGCAATTATCAATTACACACATAAGTTTGCATTGACGCTGTGGGTAGTCTTGCCTTCAGCTCCGCGGGTCGCGGGTTCGATCCCCGCCTAGGGCCAGCATTTTCTATAAACAAATTGTTGGTTCTTCGAGCCTGGGTCTGTATTTGTATTTAAGTATGTATTTAAACTTATATATGTAGTATATTTACCAGTTGTCCGTCACCCATAACACAAGTATTAAGTTACTTACTTTGGGGACTGACGACCGTGTGTGTAAGTGTCCCATATATTTTTTTTTATTAAGTTTTAATAGAGAAACTCATTAGTACCTGCCCGGGGTTTGAAACCATGATCGTCTCTAGAAAGTCGCACGGTCTCACCGCTAGGCTATCACAGCTTATTAAGCTAAGCGTCTCAGCTTTTTACAGCTTAATTAAGCAGTCTAACATTTTGTCCCATTAAGTATTTGATTGACAAGAATCGCTGAATTGCACAAAAGATACCGTCATTTCAAATGATTTATAGAAGCAGGCGTTACTTTGCGGAATTCCATATTACAAGCAATATAACAGAACTAACTACTGCGCTATAATCCGCACGGGTTAAGTGAATGCATGCAAAGCCAATGTGTATGCACTGGTGCATGCACTGGTGCATGTGGTGGCTGGTCCTGCATGTATAAGGTGCGTAGATTTTGCCTGCTTCATACACATTGGCTTTGCATGCATTCACTTAACCCGTGCGGATTATAGCAAAGTAGTTAGTTCTGTTATATTACCGTCATTTCGTCATTACCCCAAATTCAATTACCCCGACGGATAATCGAATGGTTTCGCCAATTAGCAAAGAAACACAAATGCTATAGACAGTTCCCCTTTATTGTGTGGGGGTAAGCGATACCATTACACCGATGAAATGAGGCGCGATCGGGGAAATGATAGAGAAGGAAATAAGTATTTGAAGCCGCCAAATGGGTTTGCGAGATTTTCTTACAGATATTCGGAATTGCTTTAGAACCTTTGTTTGAATACGTTGGCCGTCTGTGCCGACAAAGGAGAGGGAAAAATGTTTTTTTCTATTAATATTCTTTTCAATTTTCGCAATGGCGAAAACGCGTTTTCATTTTTTTGCGATTTTAACTAATGAAAGCATATTTAAAGCAATGAAAAGTTTTTATGCATAATAATTCATAATGTTATACTTGCAAAATAGTTTGCGTTAACTTAAGCGTTAATTACCCTTAAGCATTCAAAGAAAAAGCTTTTCTTATTTCGACAAATTATATAAAAGTAGTTGTATAACTTCATTCGACCAAATTTATTATTAAAAAATACCCTTACTATCAATAGTACCAAATTTATTAATGTTGAAAGACCGGCTATACGCGGCAAGAGCTCATAAATAAGAGCCCCGTATGGGCTTGAAACTAGTCGGGCTCATCCGATAATATAAGACGTGAGTATAGCCGGTTTCTCAAATTTATTAATGAATACCACTCACGATAGTTTAAATTCAGAAAAGTACCAAATTTCATTAGTAATTCTCTGGAGGTGTACTTTTCGACATTCAAACCCGAGAAATTAGTTTTTCTGTTAAAACTTATTTGCCTAATTCATCATCATTCTCCTGCCCTTATCCCACTCTAAGTGGGGTCGACACAACACGTTATAAACATGATTCGGCTAGGTATTTTACGACCGGCCGCATGCCTGACGTCAACTTACCTTAGTCACCTTTTACGACACCTCGGTAAGAAATGAGGGTGATCTATTCTACTCTGTCGGATACAACACGGCGGGTCGACTTGCCTTCGTCGCCTCTTACGCAACCTCGGTAAGAAATGAGTGTGATCTATCTCAGCCGGATAATACACGGCATTTATGTGCCAAATAAATATTTGCAATATCACAGTTTTTCAGTGAAGGAATATATCATGAGGAAACCTGCACATCTCGAGAGAATTTACTAGCATGTGGGATATTAATTACTGTACTTTTATAACCTTAGTTTGGATAACCCCGTTAAGAAATTTCGTTTCATAAAATAATCTTAATATAGAATTGACAGTGTATATATATATATTAGTTTTTGCCCGCGGCTTCGCTCGCGTGAATTTAGTCTTTAGATGTAAATATTTTTTTACTTGATATAAAAAAATATATATTTATTAAAACATCATCACATAAATGTACATCTAAAATTTCCGATTTATATCTTCAAAACTGACAATTCTATACAATCTTTGCGCACCGCCCATATAGGCCCTCTATGGCGCTCCATTCAAGTCAATCATATCGTGATAACTTTTAAACTATTCAGACAAATACCTTAGTGTGAAACACATAGTTTATCTACAGGAAATACTGAAAGCGATAAATTTATTGATTTTTATAACAGTTTGATAAATATACTAAAATGTGCAGTGTAAAATACTATCTAATTTAATTAAATTTATGATTCACAATTTTAGTCATAAAATGTAGATATATGCTGTCGCTGACTTTTATTTAGAACTATTCAAAACAAACAATACAAAGGTACATCATCTTTGTGTAACTCCAATAGTTTAGCAGCGTACGCCAAGATAACCCTTAAACAAGAAACCCGAGATAGCTTTTAGAGGCCAGATTTTTCCGACTTAAATGACATTTATCATTATATTACATATGATCATTACAAATTGCAGCCTATATGTTATTCCAATGTATAACCTACATTACTGTAAAGGTTCATCCAAATCCGTCCAATAGTTTTTTCGTGAAAGAGTAACAAACATCCATCCATACTCACAAACTTTCGCATTTATAATATTAATAAATATATAGTAGGATTCTTTGGTGTATTTACGATAAATAATCTATTGTTTTTACGCGTCTTTTTTATGTGTTCATAAAATTTTATCACTTCTTTGAGCCGTCGTTTAAAGAAGATTTTATTATGATTAATATAATCGGTACTTTACCGTTCAACGGCTGGCCAAAGATGTCCTTTCTGCTGAAGAGGATAAATTTAGCCTACGCACTCAGTGTGGACAATACAATGTGGACATACAGGTTGCAAATCATCATCATCCTGCCCTTATCCCACTCTAAGTGGGGTCGGCGCAACATGTTACAAACATGTCATATGATTTGGCTACGTATATTACAACTGGCCGCCTGCCTGACGTCAACTTACCTTAGTTGTATTTTACGACCCCTCAGTAAGAAAGAGGGTGGTCTATTCTACTAACCAGATACCACACGGTGGGTTGACTTATCTTAGTCGCCTTTTACGACACCTCGGTATGAAAGAGGATGGTCTATTCTACTGAGCCGGATACCACACGTTGGTTGTTGGTACCCGAGTCTGAGTTTATATTTGTATTTAATGTTATGTGTGTATATTGTGGTATCCGGCAGAATAGAATAGACCACCCTTCGTTCTTACCGAGGTGTCGTAAGAGGCGAGTAAGGTATGTGCCGTGTTGTATCCGGCAGAATAGAATAGACCACCCTCCGTTCTTACCGAGGTGTCGAAGAGGCGACTAAGGTATGTGCCGTGTGGTATCGGGCAGAATAGAATAGACCACCCTCCGTTCTTACCGAGGTGTCGTAAGAGGCGACTAAGGTATGTGCCGTGTGTTATCCGGCAGAATAGAATAGACCACCCTCCGTTCTTACCGAGGTGTCGTAAGAGGCGACTAAGGTATGTGCCGTGTGGTATCCGGCAGAATAGAATAGACCAGCCTCCGTTCTTACCGAGGTGTCGTAAGAGGCGACTAAAGTATGTGACGTGTGGTATCCGGCTGCATAGAATAGACCACCCTCAGTTCTTACCGAGGTGTCGTAAAAGGCGACTAAGGTAAGTTGACGTCAGGCAGGCGACCGGTCGTAAAATACGCAGCCAAATCATGTGACAACATGATTCTAACATGTTCGGGGTCGGCAGACCCCACTTTGAGTGGGATAAGGGCAGGAGAATGATGATGGTGTATATACATATATCACCCATAATGGAAGTATTAAATTACTTACTTTATGAATCGTGTGACCCATATATTTATTTATTTATAATCACATAGGAATAAAACAAACGCATTATTTAAATTCCATCGGCGGCGCAAATCAAAATCTCTAGAAAAAGCTTAAAATAGCTCAGAGTGTCGATTCAGCCTATTTAGCTAACGAAAATGCTTCCTTTATTCCCGATCGTTTCCCGGATTGCTCCTCATTTC
The DNA here is from genome assembly GCA_947086505.1 of Morpho deidamia. Taxonomy (NCBI): domain Eukaryota; kingdom Metazoa; phylum Arthropoda; class Insecta; order Lepidoptera; family Nymphalidae; genus Morpho; species Morpho deidamia. The sequence goes on from CAMTZC010000009.1 coordinate 1,623,404, forward strand.
TCCGCCACAAGCGGGATCGCTTATCCCTCTACAATAAAGGGACTCTTGCTGCAAAGTTTACCCTAATTGATCCAATCTTAAAAGATTTAATTAAGCTCTTTTACTTGGTGATATAATTGATTGAGTTATTATCTTTGGACAATTTATAGAATTACTTTGTGTAGACGCATTATACAAAAGTTATAATAATATAAATTCAAATTCAAAATATTCTTTATTCAAATTCAAATTCAAAATATTCTTTATTCAAGTAAACTTGTAAACAAGTGCTTTTGAATCGTCAACTTTAAACAAGTTATTCAAGTAAACTTGCAAACAAGTGCTTTTATATCTTCAAATTCGGCTTTTGGGAACTTTATTTTATAGTAGTACACAGTATAAGTATTTTTATATAAGCTCCGGGCAGACACCAATGAGTTTTTCTATTAAAACTTATGTGTCTAATTGATAATTGCAATTTATCACACGTTTTTCGGTGAAGGAAAACATCGTTCTGCATATCTCTAGAGAATTCCAATGTGTAACCTACGAATCCGCATTTGAGCAGCGTGGTAGGTCTTAGCTCCAATCCTTCTCTCCAAAAACTGAGAGAGGAGGCCTATTCCCAGCAGTGGGCATAGTAACAGGCCGTTACTTAACTTTTTTTTATAAGCATTTTCTTTCGAAATTTATAGCGAATTAATATTATTATTACTTTTGTAATTTGTAGGGCCAATTTTGGTGTATTAAAAAGGCCTTGATGTCTAATGAGTAGAGAGCCTTAACACTTTATGGTACGCTAGTTCGATTCCCTGTGATCGCACCTTTGGATAGTCTAGAAACCCTGTTATTACTTTATGATAAATAATTTGTACGATTCATTAGCTATGTTTTAAATAGCAAAATAATGTCAAGTATGTAATATGCTTTTTTTTTTTATTTCCGAAGGAAGAACGAGATTTTCATATCCTATATTTTAACCCGGTATATATACCGTGTATCAAATCTCAGCATTATTGAAAGAATTTCGCATTTAAAATATTCGTGTGGGTATACCGAAAATATAATTTAACCCTTTTCACTGATATCCAGGCATCGTAAGTAAACATACGGCAAGTACATATTTAATTAAATATATCGCTTTGCTAATTATATTTATTAAGTAAAAAAAATATATTCCCGTACCGGGAATCGAACCCGAGCCTCCTGGGTGAAAGCCAGGTATCCTAGCCACTAGACCATACGGGAGATGACTCTGGGGTAAAAGAAATGGTTTACTTTCTGTATATCATTAAATTTACAAAGAAAAAATTTATAAGAAACATAGGCCGAACTTTTTGAGTAAAAGTTTTATAAGTAACCATAATTCGTATAAATAATATTAAAGAAGATTTTATTAATTCTGTAATTAATAAAAAATAATTTCCCGTACCGGGAATCGAACCCGAGCCTCCTGGGTGAAAGCCAGGTATCCTAGCCACTAGACCATACGGGAGATGACAATAATGAAACATTTTATTTTATACATTGTAAAACATGTTTTAATCTAACTTTGAAACTCAGGTAATTTCAATTACCTTAGTAGTTTTATGGTTTATTAATTCTTAACCAAAGTTTTACGTTGAATATTAAATAATAAAAAAATCTTAACCAATGATATTTTTATTTAAGTTTTTTTTATTTTTTTATTATGGGTCTCCAGTGATTTTTACATATATTTAATATTAAAATGCAAGATTAATATAATAGTACAATTACTACGTACAATCGTTTTAAGGCAAACACGACTTGAACCTAGGTTAAAACTAATTACAGACAAAATACTTATTTTCAAACACTTATTACAAAATTTTGCCAATGAAAAATATCAATAAACTTAAAATTAATATTAAAAAAAAAAAGTTAAGTTAAATCCTGTGATGTTGCTCTTTTGATTGTTTGGCCACTAAATGAAGTTTCACTAATCGACGGAACGTGTTTAGTGAATTGAAATTTATGCCAACGGAATCGTCGAGCACATTAACTACATTAACTTTATCTTTACAGCAGTTTAAAAATACTATTAAAAAAAGGCTAATTCAGAAAGCCTATTATACTATTGAGGATTACCTGGAAGATAAGAATGCGTTGATATAGCTTCTCTTCAACCCTGTACAAGACATTTATAACTATATGTAACTAGTGATAAGAATTATTGTTGGAAAAGAGCAACCGCCGAGTTTCTTGCTGGTTCTTCTCGGTAGGAACAGCTTTCCGAACCAGCAGTAGATGTTGACGATTCAAAAGCACTTGTTTACAAGTTTACTTGAATAAAGAATATTTTGAATTTGAATTTGAATTTATTAGGCGAGGAATAATAGAATTGGCTCCAGATACCGTTCTTGTTGGTGGTGGAACTAAAAGACTGATTCTATGACGCGTATTGTTGCGGGGTACCCTAAGATTAATAGCGCTTAATAGATGCGGTAAATCTACTTCACTTTTAAGCAGTTTTTGTAAAAATACGAGGTCTAGAAAATCTCTTCTTTTGTTTAATGTCATCATCCTATAATATCTTAACCTACTTTTGTATAAAGTAACTATGATATGACCTCTAGATAAAATAGTAAATAGTACAACATTGCAAATTATATTACTTAAATAGGGCGATCATTTATACATATTAAAAAAAGATAAGGAGATAGGATAGGACCTTGAGGTACACCTTTGAAATCAAATCTACTTGAATTGACTTTGAATTGACTGTGATTTAATATAGAGCCTTCGACATATAATTAGTTAAAATTTTACTAACTGGTAAAGAACTGGAGATTTTTATACAAATATTATAGTTTATCATCAGTGCATAGACATGCAGGAAACAAACCTTTCATTTAAAATGAGTCATTTCGCACGGTATAGTAAAAAAATATTCCGTAAGAAAACAAAACGCTAAATTAGTAATGAACGATTTATTAAATAAAATAAATAGATAAATAAATTTATGGGACATTTACACACACGATCGTCCGTCCCCAAAGTAAGTAACTTAATACTTGTGTTATGGGTGACGGACAACTGGTCAATATACTACATATATATATTTTAAATTCATACTTAAATATAAATATACAACCAGGCTCGAAGAACCCGTGACCTGCGGAGCTGAAGGCAGGGTCACTACCCAAAGCGCCAACGGGCCAGTAAAAAATATGAAAGTATTCTTTAACTACTCACGCCATCTAGTGTACATGATAGAACTACCAGAGCGAATTCTATTAGAATTTTTATCATGGCAGACTACAAATAGTTATTTTTATGAAATGAAAACGAAGCGTTAGTAAATATTCTACTAAATGATGATGACCTCAAGATGAAGATGAAGAGATGTGCAACCATAGCACAAATCCACTGGAAGAATGCCACAGCAAAACCAACGAAATTAGTCCTACAGTGGACGTTCATGGCTTTTAAAAAGAAAAGATATCGCTTATCAATCTAGAAAAATCAATCTTACAAAAATAATCTAGCATAAAGCACGTATGTAGTGTGCGTTATAATAGACTAGCCGTACCAGCGGCTTCGCCCGCGTGGAAATCAGCGTGTCACAATTTTTTTCTAAAATTCAAATTTTAAACATAAAAGTAGTTATTGTGAGTTAACTATAAGAGATAGATACATGCTATCGCGGACTTTTTTTGTTTGTATTGTTATAGATCTACAATTGTCTATTACATTACTTTAGCGTATCTCTGCTGGTTTACGCAGCGCACGCGACTAAAGCGCTCAGCAAGCAAGTTTTAAACAATTTACATAATACCGATATGTACTTTTATCTAAACTATCCGGAAGTATTGCACAATCTTTTGGTGAAGACCGTACAAAGATCCGTTTAGTAGATTTTGAGAAAATCGATTACATACAGACAGATAGCTTTTTGGGACCTTGTTTTATAATTATAATAGATTTATTTGCGAATGCATATTGTAATGATATTTTGGGATTGTTACTTAATTTTATCAGTGTATCATAACGTTAGCTTATATGCAGTATCAAAGTATATGTATATCCGATCTATAAAACTATTTAAAATACCTTTACAGTTTATATCATTTAAAAATCAAAAAGTTGTTTCTTTCTTTTTTCCTGATCTATTGTTGACTTCAATTATAGTATTGAAACTCATAATTTTATTATTTTATCTACATTCTCCTGGTCATATCCCACTCTAAGTGGGGTCAGCAAAACATGTTTTTCTCTTCCAAAATATCCTATCATTTGTCAACTCTGGCGCTACTCCTTTTATATGCATGTCTTATATCAAACAAACCAACCGTCACTTTTTCGGCACATACATATTTAATACTCGATTTGCCGAATGATTTTCATCCGCTCACATTATATGTCCATTCATCTTGTCTGGAGTTCTCGTCATTTCTATAATGCGCCAAACTTTTAAACTTACCCTTTTTTTTCATACAGGAAAAAAACCCCTTATGGGTACCGCCGCCGGACGGGGACAGGCGGCGGTTATGTCGGACTCGCACCGACTAAAACGACCTGTATGCTCCACCACGCTGCCGATGGCAAGGAGGGTATCGTTGTACACATTACCCCCATCCCCGCCGACAGCTCTGTTCCCAGAGAACACCTCCTCTGGGTAGGGACCCCTCGAAAGAGAAGTCCCCCACCGCTAACCGGTGCATCGGGAGCACCAGATGCACCGACCGCCTCGGGGACCTGTAAGCCAGGCGTCTGATACACCCCGTTCGGAACACCCGAAGGTTCTCGTCAGGGCGGCTTGGGCAAGTCGCTATCACCTGGACCCGCCAGCAGCAGATTGGATCCAGAACAAAAGTTCCCGGAACCGCTCCGCCGCCTCCAGTTAGACTTAAAGCAAGCCCAACTGAACCCGTCGTGTATTGGAGACACCACTCACCCCCTCGGAGTCCCCGGTCCATCCAGATTGCTCTCTGCTGATCAGAGGGACAACTGGACTGGCCACCAGTGGTCCATTTGCCAAGCCTAAGGAATACTCAAATATTTATTATATTTGAGTATTCCAAAGGCCTGCCAAGGGTGCACCACGAAGAGGCCGAACGTCTTTGGCAACCCTTAAACTTACCCTCATTTAATTTGATTTTATTCAGTCTTATCATACCTCTCATCCACTTTACCATCCTCTTTTGCATTTACTCTTCCTTCATCTTTTTCATTGCATAACATTTAGATCCATACGGTGATTATATCATATCATAACTATTGCACATCAGTAACTAATTCTTAAATACCTTACGAAACTGTGCCGTTTAAAGGTAAAAAAGCAATTACTAAATTGGTTGAGTAAACGATTGCACTAACGGAATCCAGGAAATTTATCAAAGCTTTTAAAAGATACGGCATCGACTTACTTGATAGCTGGCCAAATAATGTAACACCCCGTTTACATATCGATATCGTATCGATAAGACAATGAATTTTGTGTAAAAAGGTTATGTATGATAGAACTATTTTGCTAATCCGCGTTTGTTAAGAAAATCTATTTAATGCTACGTGTAGGAAGAAGAAACTGTTAAAATGCCTTGAACATGCAGGATTAGTTACAAAATCGCAATGCATTGCGTTTTTGTCATAGAGCCTATCTCCTGATGATGATTGCAGTATATTTGAAATTTTGAACATATGCGTTTTGTTATGGAGCCTATCTCCTGATGATTGCAGTATCTTTTTCCGAATTGAAAGGAGGGTGCCAGAATTGGGCCTAATTGTTACAGAAACCCCACATACATCAAAAAATTATTAGTTTTTTTCTGTTTAAATATCACTTTAAATATCATAAACTTTTAATGGGAATATGTTAGAAAACTTATCTAATAATTATATTTATAATGTAATTAAAGTAGTTAATGCCTTAAACGGAACGTATCATTGTCAACTTGTTACTTTTTTAATTGCCTAAAAGCGTGGATTCCAGCGTTTTTAGTATAAATAGACCAAAAAATATACAAAGATTCCTTAATTACGTTCTTGTAAACTAACTATTGTAAATAATATTTTTAAATATTTTTGTAAACAATATGTTAGCTTCATTTTATTGACAATAATTACTTTCCAGATATTAAAAATGGTGTTTAGAATAAAATATTTATCATTTGCATTATCATTGGCTGTATGGCTTACGATCCTAATCTCTCTGGGATTAAATAAAAAAATTACAATTATTAGTTATATTTTAGTAAATGTTGTTATAGACTAAGAACTAAAATATACGTTGCGCTTATGAACGTGTTTTCTCGAAATGTTTGCTTTTCTGACGACAAAAGAATGAATGATAAACTTATACTTAAATGATGAGAGCTAATTGTTATATTTTTATCACAAATCCTATCGTTTTTATTATGTTCTTATGGTATTTAGCATGTACTTGTAGTTGTCCATGACCTCAAACTATAACTCTTATTTTATAGTTACCCCATAGAAATAAAATAAAATAATAATTGAACCTTAGATGAAAAATATTTTTCTATCTTAAAACACAAAAATTAACACTGTAACGTCTGGGCCCAAAGATATATGAAATTCTGGCACTCTCCTTTGAACACAAAAGTAGTTATTGTGAGTTAACTATAAGAGACAGAGACATGTACAATACTTTTTTGTGGTATTTTTGTAGATCTCTAGTACATTAATTGAATGTGTCTCTACTGATTTACGCGGCGCACGCCACTAAACCTCCTAGCAGACGAGTTTTTTTTTAAACTTCCCAACCTCTTCATAATTTACATAAAACGTAATGTACTATTAACCTACACCTTCCGAAAAAATTGCACTGTTTTAGTAAAAACCTTACAAAAATCCGTTCTTTACATTTCGAGAAAATCGGTCACATACAGCTTTTGGGACTTTGTTTTACAATATGTATAGAATGCATTATCAAGGATATTTAATGATGCCGTTTCAAACAATCAAGCAAGTAAGCATAACGTCATGAGAATAAAAGAAGATTCAGCGTGCCCAGAGTATGGAGAAGAAGAAACGAGTCTCCACCTTATGGCTGAGTGCCCCATGTACTCGCTGGTAAGATGGGAGATATTAGGTAAGGACGAAATTGAAGCTGATGACCTAACAAATATCTCCTTCAGGGATATTATAAGGTTTGTAAAACCAACAGGTAGGCTAGAGCAGGTGACACTGTCGGGACAACAGTGAAACCCTTGTCCCAACAAGGGGAAATGGGTGGAATAGTCAAGTATTGGAGCTGACCACCCGTCCTGTACCGGCAGGCGTCCCCATAATTAGATAAGATAAGATAAGCATGACGTCACATCTTGCCACATTGGTTCGCACGGTTTTGACGTGGGAGATGTGACAGCAGCTGTCATTTTGCCAGCTAGCCCGGGGACAGAAAAAAATGAGTCTGCTTTTTCCGTTGACATTGACGTCATCAATTTAAATAATGTAATACTTATTTAATAATCCAATAGTCATATTTTTATTAAGTAGTTTGAGTTACAGATACTTTAAACCAGTGATTCCCAAAATGGTCTATATCGACCCCTAGGGGTCTATAACAACCTGCAACGGGTCTACGTCAGCGAAAAAAAATTTGGGGGTCCATGAAATCAAAATGGGGGTCCACGATAGTGGATGTCAACACATACACTGATAATACTTATTTACTTTAATTTATTATTAAAGCATCAGGTTTATCCTTTTCACTAAAAATATTGACTTATTGCTTATGTTAAGCTTAAGTTAAGGGGGTAAGGAGGAAACTCGTCCCAGTCAGTTTCTTCAAATGTCAACCTCACCTGCACGTGGTACACCCTGCAAATAAACCGACGAGGCTCTGGCGACCGACTAATGGCGGTATAACCATTCTTTAGCTGACTTAAATATATCAGACCGACAGCGGGCAGCAGCGTTGTCGGTGCGACATGGTCAGCACTGCGATCACCAACCCGCATGCCAAGCGTGGTGATTATTGGCAATACCCTTAATGGATACACGTAAAAAGCCACAGCCCCTAGTTCCCGGCAGCCCCGCTATTCCTGGCTCTGGCAGCGGTTTAGGTAACGGCGGGGCAGGGGGTGTTAAGAATCTCCGGCAGAGATTCCGCTGCCAACCCCGACGACTTGACCTGGCAACATACAACGCACGCACTTTGAGGGAAGACGGAAAGATCATCGAGCTGGAAGAAACGTTAAGCAAGTTGCGGTGGGATGTGATAGGATTATCTGAAGTCCGAAGAGAGGGGGAGGACACGATGATTCTTAAATCCGGCAACTTGCTTTACTACCGGGAAGGTGGGCAACAGTCTCAGGGTGGTGTCGGGTTTCTCGTCCACAAGTCCCTTGTCAACAGCATTGTCCAAGTCGAGAGTGTGTCGAGCAGGGTCGCGTTCCTTATACTCAGAATTACCAAACGGTATTCGCTGAAGGTCATACAGGTTTACGCACCGACATCGGCACATCCAGACGAGGAGGTAGAGGCCATGTATGAGGATTTGTCTAGAGCCATACATGCCTCTAAAACCTTCTACACTGTTGTGATGGGGGATTTCAACGCAAAACTAGGCAATCGAAGTGGTACAGAGGTAAGAGTAGGGCCATTTGGATATGGGCAACGGAATCACAGGGGCCAGATGTTAGCCGATTTCTTGGAGAGGGAGGACCTCTACATGATGAATTCTTTCTTCAAGAAACGGCCACATCGTAAATGGACCTGGATAAGTCCCGACGGTTCCACGAGAAATGAGATCGACTTCATCATGTCGACCAGGCGTCATATATTCAATGATGTCTCTGTCATTAACACCGTAAAGACGGGTAGTGATCATCGTATGGTAAGAGGCACATTGAATATATGCGTACAACTGGAAAGATCTAGACTGGTGAAGTCCACACTCCGACCAACTCGAACTCATATCCAAAACCCCGAAAACTTCCAACTCGAGCTGATGAATCGCTTCGATTGCCTAGCGGACTGCGCTTCTGTGGACGATTTAAACAACAGGCTGGTGGAAACTGTCCATACGGTGGGGTCCAAATTTTATAAGACACACCGTAAAAGAACCAATAAATTCTCGACCCAGACTCTCAAGCTCATGGATGAGAGGAACGAAATGAGACTACAGTCTTCAGTAGACGCGTCACGCTACCGTCTGATCAATAGACAGATTTCAAAAGCGCAGAAATGCGACTTGCGACACTTTAATACCGAATATATTCGAGATACTATTGAGCGTAACAGGGGCTCAAAAGTGTTCGCAAAAGATCTGTCTATCGGGCAGAGGCAGTTGACGCGATTGAAGACCGATACTGGTAGTATCATTTCATCTCGACCTGAGATTTTGAGAGAGGTTGAGAGATTCTATGGGCAGTTATACACCTCAACACAACAGCCTGCTGTCACCTTGGCAAAAGACCCAAGAGCCAAGCTAACCCGACACTATACTGAAGACATCCCGGACGTCAGCCTATACGAGATTAGTATGGCTTTGAAACAACTTAAGAACAACAAGGCACCAGGTGATGACGGAATCACAACCGAACTCCTGAAGGCGGGTGGAAAACCAGTACTCAAAGTCCTTCAGCGATTGTTCAATTCCGTTATTCACGAAGGTACTACGCCAAAAGCGTGGCACAGGAGCGTGGTGGTTCTTTTCTTCAAGAAGGGTGATAACACCTCATTGAAGAATTACAGACCCATCGCGCTGCTGAATCAGGTTTATAAGTTGTTTTCAAGAGTCATTACGAATCGTCTCGCTCGTAGGTTTGACGACTTCCAGCCTCCCGAACAAGCCGGATTCCGGAAAGGCTACAGCACCATAGACCACATATTTACGCTGCGGCAGGTTATACAGAAGACCGAGGAGTATAACCGGCCACTTTGCTTGGCGTTTGTGGACTATGAGAAAGCCTTTGATTCGGTGGAAACATGGGCTGTGTTAAGATCACTCCAGAGATGCCGTATCGACTACCGGTACGTCCAAGTGTTGAAGTGTTTGTACGAAAACGCCACAATGTCTGTCCGTGTCCAAGACGGAACTACGAGACCAATCCAAACGCGGCGAGGTGTGCGACAGGGAGATGTCATCTCCCCGAAGCTATTTACCGCTGCATTGGAGGACGTCTTTAAGCTTTTGGATTGGAACGGATACGGCATCAACATTAACGGAGAGTACATCACTCACCTTAGATTTGCCGACGACATAGTCGTTATGGCAGAGTCTCTGGAGGACCTTAACACAATGCTCGACGACCTCAGCAGAGTGTCTCAACAGGTGGGCCTTAAAATGAACATGAGCAAGACGAAAATTATGTCAAACTCACTTGTTCCGCTCCACCCGGTCATCGTTGAGAACTCTGTACTTGAAATTGTAGACGAGTATATATACCTGGGACACACGGTCCGGTTAGGTAGGTCCAATTTTGAGAAAGAGGTCAGTCGCCGAATCCAACTCGGATGGGCAGCGTTTGGGAAGCTGCGCGAGATCTTTTCGTCCGAAATACCTCAGTGCCTGAAGACCAAGGTCTTCGAACAGTGCGTGTTGCCAGTTATGACATACGGAGCAGAAACGTGGTCGCTGACTATGGGCCTCATAAGAAAGCTCAGAGTCACTCAGCGAGCTATGGAGCGAGCTATGCTTGGTGTATCTCTACGTGATCAAATCAGGAATGAGGAGATCCGTAGAAGAACCAGAGTTACCGACATAGCTCATCGTGTCGCGAAGCTGAAGTGGCAATGGGCGGGGCACATAGTACGTAGAACCGATGGGCGTTGGGGTCCTAAGGTGCTGGAATGGCGACCCCGCACCGGTAAACGCAGCATTGGAAGACCCCCCACGAGGTGGACAGACGACCTCAAAAAGGTCGCGGGGAGTCGCTGGATCCAAGCGGCACAGGACCGTGTGGTGTGGAGATCCCTTAAGGAGACCTATGTCCAGCAGTGGACGTCGATCGGTTGAACAAGAAGAAGAAGAAGAAGCTTATGTTATTTTATTTCTAGTTTATTTCATGTTTATTTAATGTTACGTATATTTTACGTAACAAATACAAAATTTTATTTTGAGTAGTTTTAATTTAAATTCAATTCATAAATGTATAAATTAACACGTGTTTTTACTTACTTACGTGTTTTTACTTAGTTTTTAACACTAAGCTCCACTACAGTTAGAAATTTACAGGAAACCAATATTAGGTAAGTAGGCGGTCTACCCAACACGGAAAAACATGGTAAGGGTTTGGGGAACTCTGCTTTAAACGCTTAAGTAGGTGCGAACGAATTTACAGGTACAATTTTTGAGAAATAAGTTATCGCTGACGACATTGTGAACGGGTCATGGTTCAATATAATGTAAATAGATTCCAGTATCGAGGAGCAGTCTAGTAAACGAGCTGAAAGACCGGCGTTACGCGTTTCCGATACAATTGTTTATGTAAACACCTTTTTTTTCACAATTTCTAATTGGAGTACCTTTGGAATTTACTATTTGTTACTTAAAGTTAAAACGGATTTGTAAATAGAGCTATTTCGTGCTTTACTAAATAGTTCATCTGCCTTTTTTAAAAGCTCTTATTTCACTTGAAGGTGGAATCATGCAAGTTAAATTTGCGTATTTTAGAAATTTCCTGAGATATGTAAGTAAAGTAAAGTAGCGGCCTGTTACAATCCCACTGCTGGGATTCCACTTTCTCCTCTCTCCATTTCTGGAGAGAAGGGATGGAACACGAGTTCAAACCAGGGCAGGCAACGATGAGTTTTTCTATTAAAACTCACGTGTCTTGTTGGTAATTGCAATTTATCACATGCTTTTCGGTGAAGGAAAACATCTTGAGGAAACCTGCACATCTCTAGATAACTCTGGGTATATGTGTAACCTTCCAATCCGCATTGGAGCAGCGTGGTAGATCTTAGCTCCAACCCTTCTCTCCAGAAACGGAGAGAGGAGGCTTATTCCCAGCAGTGGGATTGTAACAGGCTGCTACTTTTGACCTGGGATCTGTCTTAAAAACGTAACAGACAAACTCAAACTCAAACTCAAACTCAAAATATTTTTTATTCAGGTAGACTGTTTACATTACTTTTGAATCAAGTGTTTTCAAGGAGCTACCACTGATTCGGAAGTTTGCTCCTACCGAGAAGAACCAGCAAGAAACTCGGCGGCCATTTTTTTAATTTTTTTTTTTTTGATTGATGGTTACCAATTAATCGTTGCAGCTTGGTGCGAAGCTGACTGCAGTTAAGATATGCTTCTATCACTCAAACAATCTTCAATTGTATAGTAAGCTTTAGCAGACCAACAGATATACAGACAAATTTTTGTTTATAATATTAGCATGGACAAAGATTTTTATCTAAAACCAGGATAATATATAGCGGTTATCAGTAAAACTTCAAGGTGTCCTTTGATTCCCTTGGCGGATATCCGGACCGGGTATTTGCATATCGTCCCCGGGCAAAGCCCTTTGATGACTTTTATTGTTATTTTATTGATAAAAATGCTTTCTAACATTCCATTGGGAATCACGAAGCTTTGTGAAACTGATAATGTTATGGCTCACTTTTTTAAAAATGGAGAAGGACATTTAGTTATGGTCCACGATTTAAAAACTTCATGTTTTGTAAGTTATTTGACAAAGTATTATCTGGAAGCTATAACAGAATTATTTTCAATAATTTATAGAATTAGGCTGTACTTTGCGGAGATATATAATACAAAAGTAATAATAAAAATAATTTTGCAACCGCAAGCAAGCTTTGCAAGGCTTTGCGATTTTGTCGTGAAGTCTATCTCCTGATGATGATTCGGGTGCGGGGCGAAACGATTGTCGAGTTTGTGATAGTGAACGTGTGTAGTGCTTGTTTATGGTGGTGGCAATGGTTTGTGCATGTGTTTTTACGAATCCTGCATATATCGGGTATGAAAAAAAACGGATAGTCCACTATACATTTAGTACTATATATATTTTCTATATACTGTATCGCGGATTATAGCAAAATAATTTTTATTATTACTTTTGTAGAATTATGTTGCTATAATTCGCGTTTATTAAGAGAACGTACGTCATGCTAAATGCATGAAGCAGGAAACGTTCAGATACTTTACACATGCAGGACAAGTCACCACACATGTCCCAAGATATCTCCACCAGCAACAATGCACACAAGAAATATACACAACCACCACCACAATCTCTACGATCGTTTCAGAAATATGTACAAATTAATAACCTGATGACCCCAGCACAAGTAGATGATATAAGTATGCAGAATGATATAGACACCGAAAAAATTGCGAGAATCATAATTACTGAAAAATATAAATAAACGAGCAATAAAGCTTTGATAAGAGAAACAAGTATTTAATAAACAAAATAAACCCACGATCGCTTGATAAGGACGATCACAAAATTTAGTGTGATAAGTTTTTTAAATCATAATCTAAAACCGTCGCCGTATGGTATCCGGCAGAATAGAATAGGCTATCCACCTTTCTTACCGGGGTGTCGTAAGAGGCAATTAAGGTATGTGCCATGTAGTATCCGGCTGCATAGAATAGATCACCCTCATTTCTTACCGAGGTGTTGTAAGAGCCGACTAAGGTATGTGCCGTGTAGTATCCAGCTGCATAGAATAGACCATCCTCCTTACTTACCGACGTGTCGTAAAAGGCGGTTAAGGTGTGTGCCGTGTGGTATCCGGCTGCATAGAATAGACCACCCTCATTCCTGACCGAGGTGTCGTAAAAGGCGGCTAAGGTGTGTGCCGTGTGGTATCCGGCTGCATAGAATAGACCACCCTCATTCCTGACCGAGGTGTCGTAAAAGGCGGCTAAGGTGTGTGCCGTGTGGTATCCGGCTGCATAGAATAGACCACCGTCATTTCTTTCTGAGGTGTCGTTAAAGCGTTTAAGATGTTGACGTCAGGTAGGCGGCCGGTCGTAAAATACGTAGCCAAATCATGTGACAACATGTTTGTAACACGTTATGCCGACCCCACTTAGAGTGGGATAAGGACGGGAGGTTGATGAATGTGAAACCGCTCTGTGACAGCTTAAATTACTCTGTAAAATTCATTCAGCGAACTGCGTTTCAATGTCCATAAATCCTCTTCAGCTCTGCCATCGGCCTCTCAAAAACTGTATATCCACTGCAACCGACGGCCGCAATGCTAATGAGTGCCATAATTAATGATGAGTTAAAGTGCAATTAGGTTTCATGTTGTGTCGTTACATTAATCAAAGGCCGACTGCGACGGACGCAACGCGCTGTCTGAACATCAGTGTCATAGAGTGCCTTGCGTACAGTTGCGGCTTTAGTCATATTTTGGCGTGTATCATAAGAGTATGTTATGTACAGATATGGCTTTTTTATATTTTGGCTTTTATCATAGCGTATGTCATGTGCAGATGCGTTTTTCGCCATATTTTGACGTGTGTCATAGAGTATGTTTTGTATAGATGAGGCCTTTGTCAGACTTATATCATAGAGTATGTTTTTTTGCCACCCTTCCGACGTCGCAATGACTAATCTAAGTCATACCATCAACCCTCCACTACACGTCGCCCTAAGCCGTGGTCCGGCCTCACAGGAGGCACCCTTAGGACGACGTTCCCCGACTTAAGTAGAGCTTCTGCGCTCTACTCCCTGCATTTCGCAACCTCGGCGATGCTTCTGCGCTCGCCCGTCCCGCCCGGTGACGCTGTAAAAGCCATTAGGGCTAACAGCATACAGTCAGTTCGAAAAAAAAAAAAGAGTATGTTTCGTACAGATGCGATTTTTGATGTCTAACTGTTCTATATTACGATACCCTTTGTGATGAACAAGAAATTTAATACACCTATTCGGATTTTAAGATAAATTAAATTCAACACAAACCAAAATGCTATCTATGTATTGACACTATATTATTATTGATCAAAAAGGCATGTCTAAAGTCTATTCTCTCAAAAACTTTATAAATATACCCGTCCACTACAACCCATGGCCGCAATGCTATTGAGTGCCTTAATTAATGATAAGTTAAAGTACAACAATGTCCATTGTGTCGTTACATTAATCATAGGCCGGCTGCGACGGACTCAACGCGGTGTCTGAGCATCAGTGTCATAGAGTGCCTTGTGTACAGTTGCGGCTTTAGTCATATTTTTACTTGTATCATAAGAGTATGTTATATACAGATGCGGCTTTTGTTATATTTTGGCTTGTGACGCAGAGTATGTTATGTGCAGTATATCATAGAGTATTTTAATTATCAATACGATTTCGACATCGAACTGTTTTGTATTTCGATGCCCTCAGTAATGCTAAATATGAAATTCAATATATTCTTATCTAAACTTGATTTTAACATAAATTAAATTCAAGAAAAATCAAAACGCTATCTATGTATTGACACTATATTATTATTGTCACTATATTATTATTGATCAAAAACACGTCTGAAGTTTATTCTTTAAAAAACTGTACAAGATTACCCATCCACTACAACCTTGTATGTTAGGTACAGCTACGGCTTTTGTCATATTTTAGCCTGTATCATAGAGTATGGTATGTATAGAAGGGGCTTTTGTCATATTTTGCATTAAGCTATTGGGTACGTCAAGTGCAGATGCGATTTTTGACGTCAAATTGTTTTGTATTTAAATACCCTCTGTGATGTTAAACAAGAACCGCCGTGTGGTATCCGGCTGCATATAATAGACCACCCGATCATTTCTTACCGAGGTGTCGTAAAAGGTGACTAAAGTAAGTTAAGGTCAGACAGGCAGGAGGATGATGATGTGATGTTAAACAAGAAATTTAATATGTTTGAATCTAAAGTTGATTTCAATACATTAACACACACAAAAGGCCGGCTGCAACGGAAGCAACGCGCTGTCTCAGCATCATTGTCATAAAGTGCCTTGCGTACAGATGCGGCTTTAGTCGTATCTTGGCTTATATAATAAGAGTAACTTATGTATATATGCGGCATTTGTCATATTTTGACTTGTGTAATAGAGTAGGATATGTACAGATGCGGCTTTTGTCATATTTTGACTTGTGTAATAGAGTATGATATGTACAGATGCGGCTTTTGTCATATTTTGACTTGTGTCATAGAGTATGTTATGTACAGATGCGGCTTTCTTCATATTGTGGCTTGTTTCACAGACTATGTCAGATTGTATTTTGATTCCCTTTGTGATACTTAATGAGAAATTTAATTTATTTACAAATGAAAATGCTATGACCAATATTTAAAAACACACGATGTCCCGTTGGCGCAGTTGGTAATAACCCTGCTTTTAGCTCTGCGGGTCGCGGGTTCGATTTCCACCTTGGGTCAATATTTCTATAAACAATTAATTGCTAGCAAGAAGCAACTAATTGCTTCTTGGTGCACGGCTGTATATGTATTTAAACTAATACATGTATGTATATATTAACCAATTGTCTGTAATCCATCCAAATCCATAACACAAGTATTAGGGTATATTGTGGACGGATAGCCGTGTGTGTAGTTGTCCCGTATATATAATTTATAGAATTAAGCGTTACTTTGAAGTTAATATTATACAAAAGTAATAATGAAATTATCTTGCTACAATCCGCGAGACTCTCTGTGTAATATTATCTAAATATTCGCAGACAATTTTGTAAGATAAAACTTTATTTTTAACATCCTTTACAACCTCTGAGATTTTCAAAGAAGTAGTTGTAAATTAAACTCACGATTGCAACTTGAATTTCTGCAATTTCTGAACGGTTTCAAGAGAAGTTTTAACTGAAAAGCCACGTTCCACTTAGGTCCAGCGTATTGTTTTAATCCTTGAACATACATAACAGGTATCAAAATAACACTTTAAATGAAAGACAAATAGATTAAAAAAAAAACTAAATAACACGCTTCTGAAAAAAAATGTGTAAAATTACGAAAAATATAACGAAAATCATATTGCATCGCATCGTATATACATCATAAAATATGGCACATAGTCCATTAAAGACTAAAGTTACTATTCCATTGCTGGGTATATGTCTGCTTTTTAAGAGAGAAGGGTATTTAAGGTTTTAAGGTAAGAGTTTTTTCCCTTTTTAAGGGAGCTTAGACTAAAAAGGCTACAGATTTGTAGATGACAGATATCCCAGAAATTCTCCCATAGTTAAAGGTAATTCAAGACTTATGTTATCGCAAACAAAGTCGCGAAAAGAATTTGCAATTATAAAACTTAAACCAGCCCAAGTCAGTAAAGCTACGTCTAGTTTACGACATGACTTTCATGTTATCTTTTGTTATAGTTTAGCAAAAAATTGTATATATATTTAAATATATTCCTATACTTGAATTATAAAATAATTATAAAATAAATAAATGTAAGAAAAAGTGAAGTAGTGGCCTGTTACAATCCCACTGCTGGGAATTGGCCTACTCTCTCCGTTTCTGGATAGAAAGGTTGGAGCTAAGACCTACCACGCTGCTCCAATGAGGATTGGTAGGTTACACATACCTCAAGGATTCTCTAGAGATATGCAGGTTTCCTTACAATGTTTTTCTTCACCGAAAAGCGTGTGATAAATTGCAATTACCAATTAGACACATGAGTTTTAATAGAAAAACTCATTGGTGCCTGCCTGGGTCTGAACTCGTGTTTCCCTCGAAAAAGTGGCACGGTCTCACCGCTGCGCTATCACAGCTCTTAATAAAATAAATGTACAAACCATCAACCAACAACCAACCATTAATTTTTATATCTAAAGATGGTAACGCGAGTGTCTAAAAGGAATGTAACCTTATGGACCGTAAACAAGAAACTTTAATTGCAAATTACGAGTTGTTAATATGACAGATAAGGCTTTGCCTGTTTTATTATGTATATTAAGGAAGGGGTTGTTTATATTCTGAAGAAAAGGAAAAATGTCCTTATGTTTAAAAAAAAAATATTAATAAATATGAGATGGATGAAGTGGTCACAGGTCTCAGGCACAATATGTGACCCCCGAATACCCCCTAAACTAAAGAGGAAAATTTATACATCGGTCATAAGACCTGTCGTTATGTATGGATCAGAATGTTGGGCAATGAAAAAGACGGATGAAAGAAGAGTGCATGTAAATGAGATGAGAATGTTAAGATGGATGTGTGGTGTGACAAGATTGGATGAAATAAGAAATGAGTATATAAGGGGAAGTCTGAAAGTTCCGCCCATTATAGAAGAGACGAGAGGTGCAAGATTGGGATGGAATGGACATGTAATGAGGAGGGATGAAAATCATGTGACTAAACGAGTGTTGAGTATATATGTAAATGGATATGTGACTAGAGGTAGGCCTAAAAAGAGATGGTTGGATTGTGTAAAGTATGACATGCATATAAAAGGAGTAGCGCCAGAGCTGAATGATAGAAAAGAATGGAAGAGAAAAAGATATGCCAACCCCACTTAGAGTGGGATAAGGGTAGAAAGAAAGAACAGTTTAGAAAAATATTGGTATCGAAACGACCGTTGTCTTTCGCGACACTCTGACATGTGTCGGTAATATTGATTCCTGTAAGATAGTCTTATCTCTGATCTGATCTCGTTGCAATGAATGCTCCATCAGCAACTGAGCAGCTCTTAAGTTTTCTCATCGTTCTTATATAAATAAATAGTATAAATACATGGGACATTTACACACACGGCTGTTCGTCCCCAAAGTAATTAACTTAATACTTGTTTTATGGGTTATGTATAACTGGTAAATATGCCTATACTTCATCATCCTCGCTCCTGATTTGGTCGTAAAATACTTAGCCAAATCATGTGACAACATATTTGTAACATGTTTTGTCGACCCCACTTTGAGTGGGGTAAGAGCAGAAGGATGATGATGTATTCACATAATAATTCCATGCTGAGAGGATTTGAAAGTCCCAAATTCAGCGGCCAAGTTCAATATCATAACTGCCTACGCAAACTGTTAAAAAATTCTGACACATAATAAGTTACAGCATAAAACATCACAAATATAAACCGAGGGAAGACTATAAATCAAATATCCAAGTAATTACAGCCCGGCCCCTAGGGGAAAAGGTGATTACGGCACAAATATACCTTATTACCTCTCATCAATGGCGATGAATACTGAAAAGTTATGAATCACTAAGAGACATTTTCTCGGGGTAGATAAAGGTGACTGCAAACGCAGGATGATATTTAATGGCTCCTGTTTACAATCGGCGATTATAAAAGATTATGCGTAATCGCGATCGTGTAGAGGGCATATTCAGCTGTACTCGCTAATCATCGTGTGCCTACGATCGACTGTGATAACCCGTGAATTGACAGTTTTTCGGACACATCAAAAAAGGCGCAGGAACCTATACAACGCTTGTGTATTTTAATGGTAGTGGAGGTAGGTTTATAGTGTATGAGCCTAACCGAATCCTGCATGCATCACCACACTTCCGACGTCGCAATGACTAATCAAAGTCATACCATCAGCCCTCCACTAGTCACAGTCCGGCTTCACAGGAGGCACCCTTAGGACGACGTTCTCCGACGTTAGTAGAGCTTCTGCGCTCTACTCTCTGCATTCCGCAACCTCGACGATGCTTCTGCGCTCGCCCGTCCCGCCCAGTGACGCTGTAAAAGCCCTTAGGGCTAACAGCATACAGTCAGTCCGAAAAAAATGCATGTATGAGGTATGAGAACAGATGTTCTCTGGTACACTATACATTTAGCGTTACATATATTTTTTTTCGCGGATGACGGTAAAATGGATGTCCTGCAGTGTGGTATCCGGCTGAGTAGAATAGACCACTCTCATTGTTATCGAGGTGTCATAAAAGGCGACTAAGGTAAGTTGACGTCAGGCAGGCGGCCGGTAAAAAAAAATCCTGCAAGCCTTAGCATGGATTTAATTAAGTCCGCTATGGAGGCGCTGTTCCCTGTACATAAGGATTTCACGCGAATTAACGCAAAATCTAGCAAAGTAGAAATATCAGTGCAAGAGTTAAGGAATGCGGCAGATCGACTAAAATCTAAAAAAGGGCGAGGGCCCCATTGCGTCAACCCTGAAGTTGTTAAGATAGCAGTGCAGGTTATCCCAGATAAAATAAAAAGGGTAATGGATGCTGTCTTTACATCAGGAATTTTTCCCTCCTCATGGAAGACTGCAAAGTTAGTTTTGTTAAAAAAGCCCAAGAAACCTGCAGAAGACCTAAACGGGTACAGACCGATTTGTTTGCTTGACTCTTTCAGTAAGTTAACTGAAAGAATTCTTTTGAACAGGATCGAAGATCTATTACCAAGACACGGTGGTCTTTCTGACAGCCAATACGGGTTCAGACGAGAGCGATCCACTCTAATGGCTATAGAGAAGGTCGTTAGAATAGCTAGTTTTCAGATATAGGGAGACCTATGTCCAGCAGTGGACTGCGATAGGCTGATGGATGGATGGAATACTAAAAGTGCGATATACGCTCTTGATATTTTCCTCCATGATAAGTGAAGCGTGTAGACCGCCTAAAGTAACTTGAACTTTAGGGATTGTCGTAAAGCTTATCAGCGACCTTAAACAGCTCATAGAGTTTACAGAAAGCTCCCCCCTTGATTGTAAAGAGGTATAAATATTAATCTATACTTATTATAAAACAAAGTCCCAAAAAGCTGTCTGTCTGTATTTAATCGATTTTCTCAAAGTCTACTGAACGGATTTTTGTACAGTTTTCACCAAAAGACAGAGCAATACCTCCGGATGGTTAAGACAAATAGTACATTTCGGTATTATGTAAATTGCGATGAAGACTTCGGGCAGTTGTTAAAAAACTTGCTTGCCGGGAGCTTTAGTCGCGTGCGCTGCTTAAACCAGCAGAGACATGCTAAAGTAATGTAGTAGAGAATTGTAGATCTATAAAAATACTACAAAAAAGTCCGCAATAGCATGTCTCTATCTCTTATGGTTCACTCACAATAACCACTTTTATGTTTAAATTTGAATTATAGAAAAAAAAGTGACACTCTGATTTCCACGCGGGCGTAGCCGCTGGCAGAGCTAGTATTGTTATAAACACCGACTGGTTGCTTTAATGTCGCGATAAGGAGCTACTTAATACTGTTTCATATTATAATAACTTTTATAAGGGTCCCGTTATTTTTGTCCGTGATTGTGAACTCTCCAAGTGATATATCGCCTTAATAAGGGTATACCGTATTTAATGGTTCATTTATTTATGAACCTGCAGTATAAATTCATACTAATTTTATAAATGCTGAAGTCTGTCTTACTGTTTTGCTTTCACGGGTAATCTAATGAACCAATATTGATGAAATTTAACTAAATAAAAGCTTATACAATGCAGTCACATATCGCATAATAAGCAATTTAATTTTTGTACATAACAATAAACATAATTTCGCCGTGTGGTATCCGGCTGAGTAGAATAGACCACCCTCATTACTTACCGATGTGTCGTAAAAGGCGACTAAGGTGAGTTGACCCACCGTGTGGTATCCGGTTTAGTATTATAGACCACCTTCTTTTTTACTGAAGGGTCGATAAATACTACTAAGGTAAGTTGATGACAGGCAGGCGGTCGGTCGCAAAATTCGTAACCGAATCATGTGACAACATGTTTCTAACATGTTATGCCGACCCCACTTAGAGTGGGATAAGGGCAGGAGGATGATGAATAATATACATAATTATACAAAAAGTGGCGATGTATATAATAGACAAAGTACGAACCGAAATAAGCTTGCGGTTCCTGCTTTGCGCCTTGCAAAAGTACCGCAAGCGATTTTGTCGTGGAGTCTATCTTCTGATGATGCTTCGGTTGCGGGGCGAAACGATTGTTGATAGTGAAAGTGTGTAGTGCTTGTGTATTGTGGTGGCAGTGGTGGAGATTTGTGCATGTGTTTTTACGAATCCTGTATGTAACAGGTATGATAAAACGGATAGTCCACTATACATTTAGCACCGTATATATTTTCTATATACTGTATCGCGGATTATATCAAAATGATTTTATTATAACTTTAGTATTATGGATCTCCGCAAAGTAACGCCTAATTCTATAAATTATTTTGTCGAGGACTACGTTAATGATAAGAAAGCTTGGATTTAAATTGCGACCAGATACGCCCTTGATTATATTGTAATCTTTGTTAATTAAAAATACAATATTCTAATATTTATGTTCGAAAAGAGTGACCGCTGAGTTTCTTGCTGGTTAATCTCAGTTAGAGCACCATTCCGAACCAGTCGTAGCTTCATTTTAATTTGACGATTCAAAAGTGTTTGTAAAGGCCAATTTGAATAAAGGATCATTCGAATTTGAATTGCATAAAAATATTTTATTTCAACGCTAGGAAATTTCTTCATCACGAAAATATTTACCTTACCATTACACTCGAATAGAACATCGACTTTAAAACTATAATAATTTTATTGAAATGAAAACTTTTATTCAAACATTTCAGCGAATTCTTTATTATTGCTATGAAATAGAAGGACAATAAGAGAAACAGTTTTATGCAATAAACTGTGTACGAGTATATTTCAATACGTCCATCCGACGGGACCGATTCATCCACGACTCTTAAACGATAGTCAGAATTTCACTACAATTTAGACAAGATTTATCTTTACACGTTGAGAAATTATCTTAAAACGATGCTACGTAAAGCTTATTATACAATTCAAGATTATTTGAGAGATAGTAGCATATTTTAACTGCTACCCACCAAACTATAATTCTGCTACGCACAAGGTTTCAATGATCGACACAGAACCGCTGGATTACACTAACAATTGTCTGGCATTGAAAATAATTTTTTGATTGTACTGAGTTAAATAATAAATAAACAGAATCTAGTATAATAATTACACATAGAATAGACACATTCTGAACATATTCTATAATTCGTCTCACGGGATTTATGGGAGGTCTAGAATATAGACAGATTTTCGTCTAGCACAGTCTATATTGTAGACCCTTAAAGATCTGTGGCACAGACCACCTCCCACCTTCGAACATTATAAGGGAAATACACTACACGTATGTATAAAGGAAGTCGGCAAACTGAACCTTCCATTTCATTCGTTAACTCTGGCACTATTCCTTTATAATAATGGATTGATTCCAACTAGTCTCATACATCACCTGAGTCGATTGGGACTTCGTAATTTAGGTCTTATAGCAGAAACGCAAAAGGCAGTACTTCTCGATAACGCCAGAATCGTACGTCGATTCTCACACTACCGCCCTGAACTCTAGCCGTTTGTTCGCACCTGCTAGAGTAAAATGCCGCCTCTCTTTTGTAAAAAAAAGAGCTCAGTAGCGGTGAATCTAGAATACTAATAATAATAATAATCTTTATTTGCAGAATATGCCATAAGTGGCGTGCAAATGTCAAAGAATAAAAACCTACTTAGTTACAGAATATTATTATGAAGTCATATAAAAAAAAATTACAATTAAATTTACTAAACATCTCAATTAACTAAGAATTCGTTGATATCATAATAGCATTGTTCCAAAAGATAATTAAATAGTTCAATCTTAAATCGGCTTAAAGGTATTTTTTTAATATCGTCAGATAGTTTATTATATAAAGTTATGGTCATGCAGTAAACATTTTTTAGGAACAATGTCAGTCTTTGCATGGGGTAACATAAGTATTAGTTTCTTACGGCGAGTTTTTGTTTAAATATATTTTTTTTTGTTCCAAAATACAATACTTTTATGCATGCCATACTACACACACTCCAACTATCTCTTTTCAGGCCTTCTCTTGTGACTTATCCATCTACATCCCTATTTAAAATCCCTCTTAATAATAATTAACCTCCTTTAATTCCCTCTTAATAATTAACGTCCATTAATTAACCTAAAACAAGCTGTGATAGCCCAGCGGTGTGACCGTGCGACTCTTTCAAGGGGAACACGAATTCAAGCCCGGGCGAGCACCAATGAGTTTTTCTATTAAAACTCATGTGTCTAATTGATAATTGCAATTTATCACACGCTTTTCGGTGAAGGAAAACATCGCGAGGAAACCTGCATGTCTTTAGAGAATTCTGGAGATATGTGTAACCTTCAAAATCCGCATTGGAGCAGCGTGGTAGGTCCTAGCTTCAACCCTTCTCTCCAGAAACGGAGAGAGGAGGCCTATTCCCAGCAGTGGGATTGCAACAGATAGCTACTTTAATTAACCTAAACTATGGTTTATAGTTTGGTGCGTTAGACCTTTAGCAACACATTTTATCCCATTTCCAATACTGTCCCCACGTTCTGATATTCCATTTTCCGCGCGTAAATATTCAGTTGATACGATCCTTGAGAGTAACATCTCATAAATCTAAGTCTGTGCTAAAACTAGTTTGAGGCCTACTTTCATGTTTTCGAGATCTATTGAATGTGATTTCTAAATGAAACATTTCAGTATATAGTCCGATGGGGGTATTCCAAAAAAATTTCCGTTCATGTATTAAAAAAAATTAAGATAAAATAAAGAAGAAGGACTATATCAGTATCAATGAATTAAGTACTTGTTAAAATATCTTTAATTGTGATTATTTTCTGTTCGCCGTGTGGTATCCGGGTGAGTAGAATAGACCACCCTCATTACTTACCGAAGTGTCGTAAAAGGCGATTAAGGTACGTCGACCCGCCGTGTGTTATCCGGCTGAGTAGAATAGACCACCTGGAGAAAACTCTCCCACAAACCTAGGTCCTCTGATTGAAACACTGCACTGTACTGTACTAATCACTTAATTTACACACTATGTAAATGATATGAATATTTAAGGTTACTCGAGGTTACTCGAGGTTACTCGAGGTTACTCGAGGTTACTCGAGGTTACTCGAGGTTACTCGAGGTTACTCGAGGTTACTCGAGGTTACTCGAGGTTACTCGAGGTTACTCGAGGTTACTTGAGGTTACTTGGCGCTAGTGGAAAAAACGTTTGACTATATATAATCACAACAGACACTCAATAGCGCGTTACAATGTACCACTAGCGCCATCTGTCGTCGATTAGAAACATTACATAAAATATAACATTCGTTTAAACCCCACCCTCTTTCTTACTGTACCTCTGTAGCTACTATCCGAGTAGCATTACCCGCAGCGCAAAACTGCGCGAAAATGTCCGGTCGGGGGGAGCCCCCCCCGAGGGACCCACGTATTAGGGGGGAGCGCCCCGCGTTCGCCCGCGCTGTAGTGCGGCGCGACATACGGGACAGCAACATCGTCCCGTTTACGCCGATCGCACCCGCAACAGCGCCACCATCACCGCCAGCGCCTGCACCACTACCGCGCTTCCGGATTCCATCCGGCGAGCAAAAGTCGTCAGACTCCGCGCCTTTGTTCTCCGCCGATGTAGCTGAGCTTACATCGGGCGGTGAAGCACCGAAGCGTCCGCGGGCTGCCGACTCTTCGCCCGAATCCCTCGAGGGAGACGACAAGCGTCCGAAGACGGATCAGTCGCCGACCACCTCGCTTACAACGTCGTCGTCATTCGACGTTCATCTAACAGCCGAGCAAAGGACTCGGCCCACTCCACCGCCGGCCTCCTCACCTCGGGACGAGTGTGGCGTGCGACTGCCCACAGAGAGCGCGTCGCAGGGATCCGCCTCGTGGCCTCGGGACTCGACGAGCTACGCCGGATTCGCTTCGTCGCCGTCTCCTATGGTGACGTCCCGCCCCCCTACCCCTCAGGCCGGGCCGTCCGGTTACGCCGCCGCCGCCGCCGCGCCACCGTCACCCCGCGCGCTCCAGCAGCGCCAGGAAGAGCTGCAGCGCCAGCCTAATCCTCCGACCACTACCGGAGCGAAGACGGCGCGCTCCGAGTACCCGCCCATCACCGTGGAGTGCCTCCCCAATTGGACGAGGCACTTCACCGCAATTCGAGGCATCCTCGGACACGCCCCTAACGCCCGCCCGATGGGAAAGGGCGTAAGATTCCTCCCCAAGTCGGCGGAGGAATTCCGGGTGCTCCAACGGTACCTTCTCGACGCTGCCAAGCAGGACCCGAACATCGCCTGGTACTGCTACAGCCCAGCGTCGAGCCTACCCAGCAAGGTAGCCATCAGGGGGCTACCACAGGACACCCCACCAGAGGAGGTCATCGCGGCGCTGCGATCCCTTGGGTATCCGGCGACCCAGGCGAGGGCCATACCACCGGTCAGAGGGCGGCACGGCTGCACATACTTCGTGCAGCTGGAGCATCTGACCTTCGAAGAGCTCGGTCACCTGTACAGAGAGACCGAGCTCCTGTCGATGCCGGGCCTCATCATCGAGGCATGGAAGGGCGGACGAGGTCCGCCACAATGCCACAGGTGCCAGCAGTTCGGCCACTCATCGGCCAACTGTCATCGGCCGCCCAAATGTGTCCGCTGTGCAGGCGGGCACCTGGCCCAAGACTGTGATCGGCCCCAAGAAGCCGCGCCCAAGTGCGCGAATTGTGGAAAAGCGCACGTGGCGCGGGACCGCAAATGCCCGGTCTTCCGCCGCGAGGCGCGAAAGCGCGGCATCGATGTCGCGCCTCCGCGCCCGGACAAAGAAGCGAAGAAGAGGGCAGGGGGGTGTAGGCAAGTTCCCCCCCCAACCGCAATACCCGCCGCCGCCATACAAGTCGCCGCAGTGGCCCCCGCCATCCCCGCAGCTCGTCCCGCGGTAGCCGTACGCGCTGCCCCTGCCCCCGCGGCACGTCCCGCAGTGGCTGTGCCTGCCGCCCCCGCCCAACCCGCACTGAGTAGCGCCCCGCCGTCACCCGGCGTATTCATTCACGCTACTCGACGGGGGGAAGCGGGAGGGGCTAACGTAGACCAGGAGCCGGCGACTAAACAACCGCCGGCCTACATCCCGACCCCCTCAGCTACTCGACGGTTGGAAGCGGGCGGGGTTATTATAGACCGGGAGCCGGCGACTTTGCAACCGCCGGCAAATGACCCGATAGGCAGGGGGGAGCCCCTGCGAAAACGAAACCGGCGCAGGCGCAGGCAGCCGAGGCCAGCAGAAGCTGAGCCCGCCGCCGCGTCCACACCGCACCCCAGGCCGCCAACATCAACATCGTTGGCGGCAATTCCAGTAATCGCCGAGGCGCCGAGAAGCCGCGGCCACCGACAGGCCACAGAAGAAGAAGAGGCGGAGCTTCGAGCGCCGCTACACCCTACTTTCCCCCTGCCGCCCCCCGCGCAGGACTCGGGCATGAACAACATTGTCCGGGTCCTGATCGAGGCGCTCATGGCGGCGCTCGCACACTATGTGAGCACGAGGGATGTAGTCGGCGCTATAACGGCGGCCATAACCCAGTTCGGGCGGTCGTACCAGTGACCGCCCTAAGAGTACTATATTGGAATCCGGGCGGCATAAGAGGACACGTCCGTGAGCTAACACTACTCGCCCAGTCGCAGGACATCCATGTTATCCTCCTGGGCGAAACCAAACTCACGGACAGCGTCGAGCTCCGCGTGCCCAACTTCTTCGTGTATCGGCGTGATGAAATCTCTCCCCGGGGCTATCCGTACCGAGGTACGGCCGCTCTGGTGCGGAGGGATATTATACACGAAGAGTTGGAGCACACCCCGTTCACTAGCACCCGTACACAGGGGGTGCGTGTCAACGTGGGCAACCAGGAGCTCCGCATTTATGCCGCCTACAAACCACCCGGATTCACTTTCTGCAGCACCGATGTCGGGACAATCTTTGGACAGCAGGGACCCGCAGTGATCGTGGGTGATCTCAACGCGAAACATCATGCGTGGGGATCGCGAATCATCACTGGGGTCGGGAGGCAACTGCACGAAGATAGCGTGAGGAGCGGGTACGGTGTTATGGGGCCGGGAGCGCCGACCCACATACCCACCGACAGCCGCTCCCAGCCAGATGTCCTTGATATAGTGCTGCACCACGGACTCGACAACCCGTTTGATGTCGAGGTCCTCTATGACCTTGACACCCAACATCTACCGGTTCTGGTCACCCTAGCCACCCAGGGAGGCTTTTTAGTGCCCCGCCCGCCGCGGATGCGGACGAACTGGGAGCGCTACACCGCCGAGCTTGCCGGGCTTGAGCTGACAGGCCCGATTAGCACACATTCGGGAGTCGACGATGCTGCTGCGCTCGTCGCGGAAGCGATGATCGCCGCCAAAGCAGCAGCCACCACCACCACGTCGACTTCACCGGATACCAATCGAAGGAAGGACCTGCCGAGCTCGCTCCGCAATATGCTCAAGCGGAAGCGCACCCTACGCCGCCTATGGGCCCGCACTCGCTGCCCCAGGGTGAAGGCTGACCTGAACCGGCTTGCAGAGAAGATCGCGCGTGCCGTAGTCGCTCTCGACGAGGCGCGATGGGAGGATACCGTCGATCGAGCGACGGAACACGACACAGCGCTGTACTCTCTCTGCAAGAAACTCACCGGACATGACACCCCCGTCTACCCGCTGTTTGATGCAGCGGGTAGACGCACCTATACCGCCAAGGGTCGCGCTGAGATCCTGGCGGCCCACCTGGAAGAGACTTTTAAGCCCAACGCCCCCAACACCTCCAACCTCCAAGTCATCCGTCATCACGCGGCTGTCCAGGACAAGCTGGAGAGGTTCCTGTCGGCCCCTACACCGCCGCTCCGGGGAGAGGATTTCATCTCCCTGTCAGAGCTGCGGTCGGTCGCTGCTCGCCTTGATAAGCGAAAAGCGCCAGGCCCCGACGGAATCACCAACGCCGCGTTGATGCTGCTGCCCCGAACAGGTCTCGTAGCGCTCACGAGACTGTTCAACGGAGTACTCCGCACCGGCCACTTCCCAGAGGCGTGGAAGGCCGGGAAGATCATCGTTCTTCCCAAGCCGGGGAAGGACCGCCGCCTGCCTGGAAGCTACCGGCCGATCACCCTGCTCTCGCACATAGCCAAGCTGTTCGAGCGTCTGCTGCTCCGTCGAGTCACGCCCCATCTGCCCCTGCGCGAGGAGCAGTTTGGATTCCGCAGCGGCCACTCGACGACGCTCCAGCTGGCGAGGGTAATCAACCACCTGACCAGTGAGCGGAACAACGGGCGCTACACCGTGGGGGTCTTTCTCGACATCGAGAAGGCCTTCGATCGTGTGTGGCACGCCGGGCTCCTGGTCAAGATCTTGGACACCACCATGCCGCCTGCTTATGTGCGAGTGCTGGCATCATTTCTACACGGCCGTAGCTTTTACGTGGCAGTGGATGGTGCCGAATCCCAGCCACGCACCATCCAAGCCGGAGTACCCCAGGGCAGTTGTATATCGCCGCGCTTATACGCGGCGTATACGGATGACATCCCCACCCTGCGCCACCATTTGCGGGAAGGGGAGGAGGACGTGCTGTTGTCGCTCTTCGCTGACGACAGCGCGTATTTCGCGTCGTCCTACCACCAGATCGTCGCCACCAACCGCATGCAGCGTATGCTGGACTTGTTGCCGGAATGGCTGGACAAGTGGAGGATGGCCGTCAACGTCGGGAAGACGGCCGCTCTGCTCACCAGCCGCTCCAAGCCGCTACGTCAGCTGACTCTTCGAGGCCAGGACGTAGAGTGGAAGACCACAGTGAGGTTTTTGGGGTGTGAGTTGGACCGCAGCCTGCGCATGGTCCCCATGGTCAATCGTGCCGTGGGCCAAGCTGCTGCTGCCAGGTCCCAGCTCTACACGCTGTTCACATCCCATTTACCTGTCAACACCAAACTGCGAGTCTACGGTGCCTACGTCCGCTCGCGCTTGACGTATGCGGCACCCGCCTGGTACGCGCTATGTTCGGCGTACCAGAAGCGAAGACTTCAAGTCCAGCAGAACCGCTGCCTGCGACTGATCGTAGGAGCCCCGAGGTATGTGCGGAACGACGTCGTGCATCGGGACACCAGAACGCCGACCGTGGAGGAGTATGTCCGTCGCCTAGCGCGCCGGATGTTCGCGCGTGCGGACAATAGCGCGCACGTACACCTCCATGGCATCGCGCCACTCCATGCGCGACCACCCGATGGACGTTCCCTGCCTCGCGAGCTCCTGCGATCACCGTCTCCGCGGCCCGATGCGGATGACGACGGCGACGAAGAGGACGACGCGACGGGCGAAAGGGCGAATACACCGGACGTGACACACCTACCTGATCGAGACACCACCGAACGAGACACCACCGAAATTGACCCCGAGGTCTGGGAGCTACCATTCCCAGACCTCCCCACCGAACAAGACATCCATTAGGTCACCTAGGTGACCTGGGCTTACGGCCCAAATACCGACACCTTTGGGTCACCTAGGTGACCTCGGCCTACGGCCGGAACACATACCGGGCTTAAGTGCCCGCGAGGAAATGCCCGGGTAGAGAGGAATTCCTCGAGGCCCGCACCCCGTTTACCCCCACCCGGGGAGTAAACGAGAAGACCCTGCTGCTGCTCGTTTAAACCCCACCCTCTTTCTTACTGAGGGGTCATAAAATACGACTAAGGTAAGTTGACGTCACGCAGGCGGCCGGTCGTCAAATACGTAGCCAAATCATGTGACAACATCTTTGTCACATGTTGTGCCGACCCCACTTAGAGTGGGATAAGGGCAGGAAGATGATAATGTGATTATTTTCTGTTCCTAAAAGAAAAACGGGAATTTTTGTTCTCTTGTAATAGCCCGTTAAATAGGCATCAATTGTAGCGAATTTCATAAAAATTGGTACAGCGGATTAGCCGTGAAAGCGTTATGAACAGACTTCTGCGTTTATGATATAACTGGCGCTACTCAATGCGTTACGGAATTCCATAGTACAAATGTTAAAATAGAATTATTTTGCTTCAATTCGCGTTTGTTAGAAATTTTATGTAACACTAAGTTTAAGCAACCCCGAGGCGGTCGATGCATCTGGTGCTCCCGATGCATCGTCCAGCGGAGGGAGGCGCCACTTTTAGAGAGGTCCCGACCCAGAGGTGGCGCACTCTGGGGTTCAGAGTTTCTACTGGCGGGAGTGGGGTTAAATAAGGCACCCTGCACCCACCACCAGCAGCGTGGTGGAGCATACAGGTCGTTTTATTCGGTGCGATTCCGACATAATAACCACTGCCCGTCCCCGTCGGGCGGTGGTACCCATAAGGGGGTTTTCCTGTGTAAAAAACAGTTTAGTGAGCAAAACCGTTCTCAAACCTTATACATGCATAGGATTAGTTACCGCACGTATCACAAGACACTACCAAATCATTTCGTCAGGAGATAGGCGCCACGACAAAATCGAAAACTTTGATTCCTACACTCAGAAATAATAATAAAATTATTTTGCTATAATCCGCGATACAGTAAATAGAATATATAGTGCTAAATTTATAATAGACTATCCGTTTTTTCATACCCGATACATGCAGGATTCGTAAAAACACGGGGCGATACGATTGTTGAGTTGGTATAGAAAACGCGTGTAGTGCTTGTGTATTGTGGTGGCAGTGGTGGAGGTTTGTGCATGTGTTTTTACGAATCCTGCATGTATCGGGTATGAAAAAACGGATAGTCCACTATACATTTAGCACTATATGTATTTTTTGTTAACTGTATAGCGGATTATAGCAAAATAATTTTATTATTACTTTTGTATTATGGATCACCGCAAAGTAACGCCTAATTCTATAAATTATCCTACACTCAGCATTAAACAGATTTTAACGAACGCGAATTATAGCAAAATAATTCAATCATAACTTTTTATGTTCATATCGATTTTATTTATTAAAACGCAACGGAACAGAATTCACTCCCGGCATCTATTTTTCCCAGTTCATTTTACATGGGTGTTGTAGTGTATGCGGGTTGAGATGTTTGTATCTTACCTTGCATATTTATATATCAAATCAAATCAAATCAAAATATTCTTTATTCAAGTAAACTTGTAAACAAGTGCTTTTGAATCGTCAACTTTACTGCTGGTTCGGAAAGCTGTTCCTACCGAGAAGAGCCAGCAAGAAACTCGGCGGTTGCTCTTTTTTAAATATAAATCTTAGAACTAGTTACATTTATTTATTACTGTCTTGTACACGGTAGAAGTGCACCTATATCCACACATCCTTATCATCTAAGTAATCTTCAACAGTATAGTAGGCTTTCTGTATCAGCCTCTTTTTAACAGTGTTTTTAAACTGCTGTAATGGCATGGCCAAAATTGATTTCGGAATTTTATTATAGAATCTTATACCCAAACCCACAAACGATTTACGTACTTTTGCTAGGCGCAAAGCAGGAGTCGCGAGCTTATGTCGGTTCCTACTTTGTCTATTATATACATCACCTATCGTTTTATAATTCTTTATATTTTTATGTACAAAAATTACGTTATTTAAAATATACTGTAAAGCAAATGTTAGCATACCTGTTTCCTTAAACTTCTCTCGCAGGGAATCACGCGGACTTAAATTGTAGATGCCACGTATGGCTCTTTTTTGTAATACGAACATTTTTTCACTATCCGCGCATTTACCTCACAGCAATATTCCATAAGACAACAACAAGACATTTATTCATTTCTGCAGGCAATATACAAAATAAATCTTACAGGTAAAAATCTCTTAAATTTAGCTTATATAAAATTATATACGAATAATTAAAACGAATAATTACGCAGAAATGAAATGGCATTCGACTCAGCATTAAAGCAACGTGATGCAGCATTTGGCCAACATCACGCGGCGCTGGTTTTCAGTCGAAACCTAGTGACGCCCCGAATAAAAAAACCATCTAATTATAAAATAATAAGAAAAAACTATGTAGAAAAAAGAAGATATAATAAGACTATAATAAAAATAAAAATATAAAAAATAAAACAAGAAATAATATGAAACTAAACTACGCTTGCATATATACAAGACACATACGTATAATGAATATACTCATACTAACTGACACTAATACTAACGTACAAAGGAAACATTACAATGTCTCAAACGCACACACGCCTTTGATGAGTGAACGTTTCAGTGACATGCTGTTACTTGTTAGTGCGTGTTTGAGTCTTCGCTATATTCATACAACATTTACAGGTGTTTTTAAAGCAATAGGCATCTACTGGGCAAACGATTCAATCTCAGTACTGTATCATCGCTTACCATCAGGCATGATTGCAGTCAAATGCTCGCCTATTATGCAATACTATGATATAATAAATCATAAGCATTTGAGTATATTATTTTATCTCATTTTGACTAGTTATAAAGATCATTATCAATACCATTGCGTCTAATATATAAAATAAAATTTAAAAATCAATGAAATTATATAAAAACACTCCATTACTGTTCAGGACAGTTCGCAGGACTTTCTTTTCTTTTGTTGATTTGAAGTAAGGATATACCACAGAATGAGTATTTAAATAAAGTTCGAATCCTTTTCATTACTGGCATTCGGTGTAGCGCCCGGGTATTTTCAATTTCCCGGGAAATGCAAACTGCCATTTTACTTTTATACAGAAATAGGTCACCTGTATTCAGGATTTGTAAAGTTATCTTTATTCAACGTCGCCACATATATGACAAATGTAAATTGATTTCCGACTTGTCAATACTTGAATAAACTTGACGTTCACCTAATATACACACTTGTTTATTATTTTACTATCTTTAACTTTTGCTTTTTTAAGGGTTTAATTCATCATCATTATCATCATCATCCTCCTGCCCTTATCCCACTCTGTGGTCGGCACAACATGTTCAACATGTTTTCACATGATTTGGCCTTCGTATTTTACGACCGGCCACCTGCCTGACGTCAACTTACCTTAGTCGTATTTTACGACCCCTCGGCAAGGAAGAGGGTCTATTCTACTCAACCGGATATCACACGGTGGGTCAACTTACCCTAGTCGCCTTTTACGACACCTCGGCAAGATATGAAGGTGGTTTATTCTACTCAACCGGATACCGCACGGCGGGTTGACTTACCTTAGTCGCCTTTTATGGAACCTCGGTTAGAAATGAGGGTGGTCTATTCTACTCAGCCGGATACAACACGAGAGTTTAATTCATCATAGATTATTAATTTCTTAGGATTTCCTAGGTATGCAAATATTATAATCCCGTAAAGTACATGATGAATTTATTTACCACAATATCCATAAGTGTTTCTCTAGGTAACCGAAGCATCATTAGGACATAAGCCTCTACGACAAAATCGCAAAAGTTTTTGCGGGATTATCATTTCTTTGGTGTTATTAAATTCTACCTAATTTTAAAATTATCATAAGGTAAGATTTCATATACTAAAGAAGAAAATATGTGACGGATTGACAACGGTTTTTGAAGACAAAAAAAGAAAAATAGATAATGGGAGATGATATCGAAAAAAAGGAGGAAGTGATTGCAATTTGGGACAAGAAAGGGGATAAAAATTTTTCTTATAGAGAGAAGAGGGTTGGATAGAACAGGACCAGCATCTAGTTCGGACAAGTTCTAAACAAAGAGATGTAAAAGATATTTTTAAATCTAAGTAAACATTTTTAATTTTCCTATCAGATTCAACAACACAAGACATTTCAGTCACACCTGTCATGATAAAGTAGGAAAAAGAAAGCAGCAATTTTTAAATCACAATTTCGTTCGCAAAAGCACCCAAAAATATAAGCAAGAATAGACAGGAATTCTCGACAGACTGCTTGCCGCGCGAATTCAATTACAGGACAAATAAAATGTCAGCCGTTTTGCCAAATTGTCTGTTTAGAATTCCTTCTAATAAGACCTTTTAGCGTTCATACTTGTGCGTGTATGTTTCAAATTCTTGCGATTTTTCATTCACTTGTATTCGTAGTGTTTGAATTTTGGAATTTTTGAGCATGCATTTGTCTTTTGAAATACATCTTTCCTACTTTATTTATTTGTTTACGTTAACATATAATTAAAAAAGGGCTTTGCTCGTAACTTTTTTTAGAAGATATAAAAAAGATGAAGCATAAAAAAGTAAAAAAAATTGGGCAGGTGGGGTCAAATCGGCGCAGACGGGACAAAAACGAGACAGGGCAGGAACGATCAACACGAGGAGTCCGACACTCCCTACCAGTACTTGCTGTTAGGCGTCCGTCGGGGATTTTTTCAATTCACGACAAAAAAAGCTATGACAATCGTACACTTTAAAAAGGGCATTACATATATTTTCTTCTATCGCGAACTATAGCAAAATAAGTTTTCACTTTTTTTACATGACATATGTTATGGGGATGGTTCGTCAGTTCACTCTCGCAAGAGTCACCGTCGATTAAAGACGTTTACTTGGTACTGGATAAAGAACTAATATAAAGTTAAAAAAAAGTAAAGTAACAGCCTGTTACTATGCCCACTGCTGGGCTAAGGCCTCCTCTCTCAGCTTTCGGAGAGAAGGATTGGAGCTAAGACCACGCTGCTCCAATGCGGATTACACATATCCCTAGAATTCTCTAGAGATATGCAGGTTTCCTCACGATGTTTTCCTTCACTGAAAAGCGTGTGATAAATTGAAATTATCAACTAGACACATAAATTTTAATAGAAAAACTCATTCGTGCCTGGCCGGGGTTTGAACCCATGTCGTCTGTAGGTTATCACGGCTCACAAGAACTAATATAAAGTTTAAAAAATCATACCAATATCTACAATAGTAACTTGCATGGTATTTTATTGCGTGTCGACTATAATTAAGGAGGCTTATTTCAAGAAATCGTTTAAGCTAATAGAAACAACTATTTGCATTTCTTGTTCACCGAAACGTATTTTCTCGAAGCGAATAAAGCTTTGTAGCTATAATAACTAAAGCCCGAGCTTACTTAAGTCGATTTCTGTTTCACATTTAATTGCCACAGTTAGTATTATAGCCGATAGTAAGGTAAAATACGCCTATTTCATCACGCTGTTATCTGCTTTTAATTAAAAATACTGTTACAACTGATAAAAGTAATTAAGTAATCTATCGGCCCGTTTGCGCAGGTGATAATGTCAGCCTTCAGCTCCAGGAGTCGCGGATTCGATTGCCGCCAAAACATTTTCTAAAAACAATTTGTCGTTTCTTCAAGTCTGAGTGTAATTATGTATTTATTTAAAATTATTAATATATCTATTTACCAGTCGTCTGTTACCCATAAAACAAGTATTAAATCACTTTAGAAACGGACAACCGTGTGAAATCAAAATAATCTTTATTTAAATAATTATATTATAGGTAATATTAGTATGTATTATATTAGCCGTGTGGTATCAGGCAGAATAGAATAGACCACCCTCCGTTCTTACCGAGGTGTCGTAAGAGGCGACTAAGGTAAATGCCGTGTAGTATCCGGCTGCATAGAATAGACCACCCTCATTTCTCACCGAGGTATCGTAAAAGGCGACTAAGGTAAATGCCGTGTGGTATCCGGCTGCATAGAATAGACCACCCTCATTTCTTACCGAGGTGTCGTAAAAAGCGACTAAGGTAAGTTGAAGGTGAAGTTGAGAGATTAGCAAATTTTTGAATCGATATTTCTATATTTTAAGGGATAACTTAACCAACCCTTATATATCCCGTATGGTCTAGTGGCTAGGATACTTGGCTTTCACCCAGGAGGCTCGGGTTCGATTCCCGGTGCGGGAATGCTTTTGTAAAACATAATTATTGCTTTTTCATTATTTTTAACTCATTTCGATAATAATTTTACAATGTTTCTAAAAAGAAATGTTATTTTTACAATTTTTGTTTCAGTTTACGTACAAGTTGGGTTGTGTTTGGGACACTCACCCCTAACCTACTAACTACCCTCCCCAACGCCATAAAGTTAACTTTACTCGCCCATAGTACACCTCCCTTTACTAACCAATGGGGCCAAGCCAACCAAATAGTTTACTAAAATATCATTTATACCTTTGAGCAATAATTGTCACAGGTTTAATAATTGCCAACCCGCCTCTTAAATGTGAAGAATATTGCAAAAGTAATCATAAAATTATTTTGCTATAATCCGCGATACAGTAAATAGAATATATATATTGTGCTAAATGTATAGTGGACTATCCTTTTTTCATACCCGTTACATGCAGGATTCGTAAAAACACATGCACAAACCTCCACCACTGCCACCACAAAAGACTAGAGATCGCTTTGAGATTTTGTCGTGGAGTCTATCTCATCATGATGCTTCGGTTGCGGGGCAAAACGATTGTTGAGTTTGTGATAGTGAACGTGTGTAGTGCTTGTGTATTGTAGTGGCAGTGGTGGAGGTTGGCACTATATATTTAGCACTATATATATTTTCTATTTTCTGTATAGCGGATTATAGCAAAATAATTTTATTATTACTTTTGTATTATGGATCTCCGCAAAGTAACGCCTAATTCTATAAATTATTTAAAAACAATGGTTATTTAGACGGAGACAGGATGAATCCTTATCAACTTATATACCTTAGTTACCTTAAGAATTTTGAAATATAAAAGTTATCGTTATATTCTACTTTAACTTTAACTTTACCATTATAGCAGTTTAAAAACACTATTAAAAAAAGGGTAATATATAAAGCCTACTATACTATTGAGGATTACTTGGACGATAAGAATGCGTGGATATAGCTACTCTTCGACCCTGTATACGAAATTAATAACTATATGTGACTAGTAATAAGAATTATTCTATGAAAAGAGCAACCACCGAGTTTCTTGCTAGTTCTTCTCGGTAGAAACAGCTTTCCGAACCAGCAGTAGATGTTGACGACCCAGAAGCCCTTGTTTACAAGTTTACTTGAATAAAAAATATATTCCCAAATAGTAGAGGGGAAATTAAAAACATATTCAACTATAGCAGCGCGTCTTCCACTTTTAGATAAAAAATGGTACAATACCCAAAATATCTCATTATATCAGTCCAAAAATTTGTGCCTACAAACTCCATGCTAACAAAATTTAAGCAGCAAAGAATCATTCAAGCTGAACAAACAATTTTCGCATTGCACGGAAAATAAATTGTGAATTTTCCCGAAACGTTGTCCAAATCCTTCGCGATAAGAAAATGGGTTTTTTCGATATTAAGACTTGATACTTCGTTCTATTACACTCATTGAAATTGTTTTTTAACTGGAGAAACGTTAAAAGGTAAGTAAGCCTCCGTGTGGTATCCGACTGAGTAGAAAAAACCACCCTCTTTTCTTACCAAGGTGTCGTAAAAGGCGATTAAGGTAAGTTGACTGCCGTGTGCTATCCGGCTGAGTAGAATAAAATATCTCTTTTTTTACCTAGGTGTCTTAAAAGGCGACTAAGATAAGTTGATCTTAGGCAGGCTGCCAGTTGTAAAATAACCAGCCAAAACAAGTTACAACATATTCAAAACATGTGCTAACTTTTCCTTTATTATTTCCAGTCTTTTTTTCTTTCATTCGCACTGGAAAATCTTTGTAGTTGATTAGATAAGATTACTATAAAGTCAAATCAGAATTTATTTGGAACCTAAGCAATCATCATTCATTCATTCTCCTGCCCTTATCCCACTCTAAGTGGGGTCGGCACAACGTGTTACAAATATATTGTCATATGATTTGGCTGCGTATTTTACGACCGGCTGCCTGCCTGACGTCAACTTACCGTAGTCGCCTTTTACGACACCTCGGCAAAAAATGAGGGTGGTCTATTCTATGCAGCCGGATACCACACGGCACTTACCTTAGTCACCTCTTTCGACACCTCGTTGGAACCTTAGACTTAGCTTAGAGCTGTGATAGCCCAGCGGTAAGACCGTGCGACTATTTCGATGTGATCACGAGTTCAAACCCCGGGAAGGCACCAATGAGTTTGTTTATTAAAAACGTTCGTCTAATTGATAATTGCAATTTATCATACTCTTCTTGGTGAAGGAAAACATCGTGAGGAAACCTGCGTATCTAGAGAATTCTGAGGATATGTGTGACCTACCAATCCGCATTGGAGCAGCGTAGCAGGTCTTAGCTCCAACCCTTCTCTTCACAAACGGATAGAGCAGGCCCTATGATAGTGTGATTGTAACGGGCCGTTACTTTAATTTACTCTTTAAGACTTAGCTCATGAGATAACTGCCATACTGACTCAACAATAATTGCTCCGATTATTGTATCGGTTAATGGTCTTATAGCAAAGAGCCTCGACCAACATCTTAAGAGGCTTTCACTCAGTTGCTGGATCAAGCGTAGGATGCAGAAGGCAGTATTGATAGACACGGCACGTATTGTGAGGAGGTTTATAACTCTGTATTCTTGACTACCGAGAGTCTGGGTCCTTTCTCCGCTCCCTGAGAGGGATCGTGATTTTTCTTTTTTTTTGGTTTTTTGGTTTTTAAAATATTAAAATATGTATTGATATCTCTGAATGAATAACTAAGTGCATATAAGAAGTAAGAGTTCGTTAATTCAAAATTCTTATATTGTTTAAATTTGGGTGTATACTACGTGCCCGGATAGCTCAGTCGGTAGAGCATTGGACTTTTAATCCAAGGGTCCAGGGTTCAAGTCCCTGTCCGGGCGACAGATATTTTTTTGTTAGTTGAAAAAAATAATTTTGCTATAAAGAAAATTTTAGCCTGCTTTTTGATAATACGTTGGAATAAATTATTTCCAAAGTGATAATGTCTTATACTTATAATTCAATCCTTGTAAAAGAGTAAGTCCAAATTACAATTCCACGCTATACAATGGAATAACAAAATAACTGTACAAAAATGCTTTCAAATTTTGCACGGTAGACAACTCAGAAGGAAATTCAATTTTATACGTGGCAGCCAAATATAGTGTCGAAACTATTTTGACTTTCAAACATTTACATTGTCTGAATTTGAAACAGTCAAATAACATTTAATCTGTCAAATTTGAATTTTGAATTTGAAAAACCGCTGGTTCGACGTTCCGTTTCTTCAGATAGTGACAAAGACTACAGTGTACATGAGTTCAGAATTGCTTGAATAATTTGTTTAAATAGGAAAGTGGAGATCGCAACTATTATACTAACATCGAAGTAAACGTTTCCGACTCAAGTTTGCTACACGTGTTTGGAGGCAAAATCAATGGTGGGGGTTAAACTATTTGTATATAATACTGCTTGCTTGGGAGATGTGGCGCATTGTGATTTTGTCGTGGAGTAGTGCTTGTGTGTAGTGCTTGTGTCGCGTATTACTGGTGGTGCTTTGCTCGCGGTATCTAACACTGCATACATAAGGTTTGATAACGGTTTTCGCTTCCTACACTTCGCATTAAACAGATTGTCTAAAAGAACGCGGATTATAGCATAATAATTCTATCATCACTTTTGTTACATGCAAGCTATAGTTATACATATATATATTCCTAATTCCACCTTCGGCTATTGCGAAATTTTTACATGACATATGAGTCTATCTGATACGGAACCGCAAATTCGCTGCAAGTTATACTGAAATTTCATCATCCTCCTGCTCTTATCGAACTCTAACTCTTCCAAATCATGTCACAACATGTTAGAAACATGTAGTCACATGATTTGGCTACATATTTTCGACTGGCGGCCTGCCTGACGTCAACTTACTTGAGTCGTATTTTATGACACTCGGTAAGAAATAAGGGTGGTCTATTCTACTTAGTCGGATACCACACGGTGTATCGACTTACCTTAGTTGCCTTTTACGACACCTCGGTAAGAAATGAGGGTTGTCTATGCCACTCAGCTTGATACCACTGTTTTTTGGCAAACAAATTTGGCATAATTAAAGCATTTATCCCGGGATAACATATAGAATAAACAATTTTTTGTGCGAAAAAAGGACAACAAATAATTGAGGGTACTTTAACATAAAACTTGACACGAACAAAATCGCATGTGCTAATGGTGATGTATATATTAGCGCAATATTGGTGGTCTGCAATCAGAATGTTGGTTTTTCGCAATTGTTTTAATAGCGAAATCCATTTACGCATCGACCGCAAGTGAAATTTAATAAAACATTTTTGGTATAAGCATAATTATGTGGCAATGTTATTTGGTCGTATAAATTGTATAGCGGGATAATAATTTTCTTTAACAGTTTAATTATCCGTTTAGTTTAGCAGTAGAACATCGTTATTTTTTACCGAGGTTTTTTATTCGAACTGACTGTATGCTGTTAGCCCTAACGGCTTTTACAGCGTCACCGGGCGGGACGGGCGAGCGCAGAAGCATCGTCGAGGTTGCGAAATGCAGAGAAAAAGGGCGCAGAAGCTCTACTAGCGTAGGGAACGTCGTCCTAAGGGTGCCTCCTGTGAGGCTGGACCACGGCTTAGGGCGACGCCTATTGGAGGGTTGATATATGACTTAGATTAGTCAGTGCGACGTTGGAAGGGTGGAGAGAAGCCACGACCGACCAACTTCAGAAAACTGGGACCTCGTCTTCGTCGGCGAAGACGCTGTGTGTGTGTATCAAGTGTTTTTGTGTTTGCGATCGGTATTTGATCGTCAGGGTCATATAGGACGCTTTTTGGACGCCTATATTTTCGGTGGTCAGATTTTACCGAGGTGTCGTAGAAGGCGACTAAGGTAACTTGACCCGCCGTGCGGTATCCGGCTAAGTAAATAGGACACCCTCATTTCTTATCTAGGTGTCGTAAGAGGCGACTTAGGTAAGTTGACCCGCTGTGTGGTATCCGGCTGAGTAGAATAGACCAGTCTCATTTCTTATCTAGGTGTCGTAAGAGGCGACTAAGGTAACTTGACCCGCCGTGTGGTATCCGGCTGAGTAGAATAGACCAGTCTCATTTCTTATCTAGGTATCGTAAGAGGCGACTAAGGTAAGTTGACCCGCCGTGTGGTATCCGGCTAAGTAAATAGGACACCCTCATTTCTTATCTAGGTGTCGTAAGAGACGACTAAGGTAAGTTGACCCGCCGTGTGGTATCCGGCTGAGTAGAATAGACCAGTCTCATTTCTTATCTAGGTATCGTAAGAGGCGATTAAGGTAAGTTGACCCGTCGTGTGGTTTCCGGCTAAGTAAATAGGACATCCTCATTCCTTATCTAGGTGTCGTATGAGGCCACTTAGGTAAGTTGACCCGCCGTGTGGTATCCGGCTGAGTAGAATAGACCAGTCTCATTTCTTATGTAGGTGTCGTACGAGGCGACTAAGGTAACTTGACCCGCCGTGTGGTATCCGGCTAGGTAAATAGGACACCCTCATTTCTTATCTAGGTGTCGTAAGAGGCGACTAAGGTAAGTTGACTCGTCGTGTGGTATCCGGTCAAGTAAATAGGACACCCTCATTTCTTATCTAGGTGTCGTAAGAGGCGACTAAGGTAAGTTGACCCGCCGTGTGGTATCCGGCTTAGTCAATAGGACACCCTCATTTCTTACCGAGGTGTCGTAAAAGGCGACTAAGGTAAGTTGACCCGCCGTGTGGTATCCGGCTGAGTAAATAGACCAACCTCATTTCATACCGAGGTGTCGTAAAAGGCGACTAAGTTAAGTTGACGACGTTGATTAAATTACCTAGCCAAAAACATATAACAACATGTTTAAACATGTTGTGCCGACCATTTAGAGTGGGATAAGGGCAGGAGAATGATGATTTAGCAGTTCTGTTTTATCAGTTATTTGTTGCTGAAGTCCGTCTGTAATAGTGTCCCGAACACTTTGATACTCAGTTCAGAATAGTATACGGCCTGGATAGCTCAGTCGGTAGAGCATTGGACTTTTAATCCAAGGGTCCAGGGTTCAAGTCCCTGTCCGGGTGGTTGAAAATATTTTTTTCACGGATCTATTTTTATAATATTTTTTTTTTATATTATTATTCCTACCAATTTTTTAAACTTCACTCATCATAATTAATTAATAAAGTTTAAATATTATGAGTAATAATCTTAAATATCTCTTAAAGAAATCTATTAATAGACATCCAACGGTTCATTATAAACGTTAATAGTATATAATGCAATGCAAACGGGGACTTTTTGGTCCAATCGTAACAGCTTGAGGTATGGCTTTAAAAAAAGCGATATATTTATAAGCAATATAACAGAACTAACTACTTTGCTATAATCCGCACGGGTTAAGTGAATGCATGCAAAGCCAATGTGTATGAAGCAGGCAAAATCTACGCACCTTATACATGCAGGACCAGCCACCACATGCACCCCAAGGCGCAATTCACCAGCAACAACGAACACAAAAGCAGCACACACACCCACCACCACAATCTCGACGATCGTTTCGCCCCGAAACCGAAGCATCATCAGGAGGATAGGCTTCACGACAAAAATCGTACGATTTTTGTCCTTTGTTCGTGCCTACTTCGTGCCCTTTAATAGCCACAGTTAGTGAGTGTAATCAGGATAGACAGACAACCGGCAATCTCTCCACCCCGAATAATCAAAGGATACTGACCTTTCACTGGGAGGCTTCTCTGTCAGGTATGGCGACCACGCCCATCCGGCCGGAGTATATCAAAGCCACTTTTATCCGTGGAAACACTAGTGTTAGTGTTCTTCTGTCTTAGTAATTTACACAACCACCAATTTACTTTAATATTTCGTGTATATTTATAATGAAGGTCTACCAAACACAGATATTAACAACAATTCACAATGAGTACCGCGTTTACCGATATCTCTTTGTTTTCTTGTGACATTTTTTAGCTATCTACCCGCACCGTCTCAGGTGTAGTAAACCCCGATTACCCTCGGCGGCAAAAATTTCCTGAACATCCTTGAACAATTAAAAAAAATTGTCTGAAGACATCTAAAAGAACACTTTTCTATATTCCCATACAAAAGTTTCTTAATAATATTTAAAAGTCAATTTTAACTTTAATACCATAAAGTTATAATTATTAGTTGAGGGATTACAGGAAGGCAAAACAATATTAGTCAATATACGATGGAAACATTACTCAATAACTAATTGTCTATGGTAAAATATCACTTGAAATGTGAAAGTCTCTTTTTGCAGTGCATCTATAATATGAAAAAATTTAAAATCCACAATTTTTATAAAATTAAAAAAGTGTTTGTTATTTACTTAATGTCTCTTATAAGGCAATTTACAGAAATACCCGAAATCCAACGTATCAAATTAAATAAATAGAATAAAAAATCCCGGATAGATCTAGTTGGAGAGTGACTATAATCCATGCAAATTAAGTTGCGGATAAAAGCTAAAAATAATACAAAATAATATTTAACAAGCAATATAACAGAACTAACTACTTTGCTATAATCCGCACGGGTTAAGTGAATGCATGCAAAGCCAATGTGTATGAAGCAGGCAAAATCTACGCACCTTATACATGCAGGACCAGCCACCACATGCACCCCAAGGCGCAATTCACCAGCAACAACGCACACAAAAGCAGCACACACACCCACCACCACAATCTCAACGATCGTTTCGCCCCGAAACCGAAGCATCATCAGGAGGATAGGCTCCACGACAAAAATCGTACTGCGCCGCGCCACCCATACAAGCAGTCTTAAATAGTTAACCCCCACCAATACCCTCCCCTCCGAACACATGTAGCAAAACGGAATTAGATACATTTACTTGCTCGTTAATTAAGTGACCATTGTTATTTTTTATTATCTCAAGGTGCTCTAACGTATTGAGACGGAGTCCCTTATCACAAGTGTGGAGAATATGAAATGAATGGTCATTAGGCACTTTATGACCGCTTTCTAGCAAATGTTTTGCAAAATTAGAATTTTGTGGTTTATTATTCCTAAACGCAGCCATATGTTCCCGGAATCGAACCGCAAAATTTCGGCCAGTCTGACCCACAT
The DNA here is from genome assembly GCA_947086505.1 of Morpho deidamia. Taxonomy (NCBI): domain Eukaryota; kingdom Metazoa; phylum Arthropoda; class Insecta; order Lepidoptera; family Nymphalidae; genus Morpho; species Morpho deidamia. The sequence goes on from CAMTZC010000009.1 coordinate 1,668,041, forward strand.
ATGTACCGTTGCAATCAGGACAATCTATTTTATAAACCCCAGATTTTTTACCCTTATCTAATGTATCTTTATTTTTACACAACAAACTACGAAGCGATTGGTTAGTTTTAAAAGAGAATTATTTTAGTTGTTGCTGTGCCGTCTGTGCCGGCATTTAGCTAAGGGAAGAATAAAGATTTATAATTTATTTATTTATACAAAAAGCACTTTAACTTCCCTTTTACTAAATCTTTTATAAGTCTGATTCTAGATTGTCAAAAACAGCCGAAATATGAGTAAATAGTAAATCAATAAAAAGTTAATTGGCAACATTTTAATGTTTTTAGAAGCTTTTATTTAATTTGCATTGTGTTCTATATCCTATATCCCTGATATTTCGATTACGGATTTTGTGACATAAAAGTTCGTTATTTTTTCTATAAATTCATATAAACAAAAGTTATATAAATAATGTAATAATCAATAATATATTGAATCAAAATTACTATTAAAACCACTTGTAAGCAACAACTTTAATAATTATACGATATTATAGTAATTAGTATTTAATATAAATAAATATCAATGTAGTATAAAAAAGTCCTCGCCCGAACAGGGACTCGAACCCTGGACCCTTGGATCATGAGTCCAATGCTCTGCCAACTGGAGCTATCCGGGCTGTTACGTAACTGATAAATTATACAAATAGTTAATAAAAATATCGTGCCAGAGTGTTTAAAAAATAGTTTTTTTTTTTTTCGAACTGACTGTATGCTGTTAGCCCTTTTACAGCGTCACCGGGCGGGACGGGCGATCGCAGAAGCATCGTCGAGGTTGCGAAATGCAGAAAGTACAGCGCAGAAGCTCTACTAGCGTCGGGGAACATCGTCCTAAGGGTGCCTCCTGTGAGGCCGGACCAAGGCTTAGGGCGACGCGTAGTGGAGGGCTGATGTATGACTTAGATTAGTCATTGCGGCGTCGGGAGGGTGGGCTATTGATCTCGCACTAGTTCGCTCTGTATCTCATCATTCTCCTGCCCTTATCCCAACATGTTGTCATATGATTTGGCTACGTATTTTACGACCGGCGCCTGCCTGACGTCAACTTACCTTAGTCGCCTTTTACGACACCTCGGTAAGATATGAGGGTGGCCTATTCTATGCAGCCACGGCATTAGGTCGCTCTGTATCTGTTCAACTTGTAAATTTTATTTGCTCATCTTAAATTATTTAAAGATAACAAAAGTAATTGTAGAATTATTCATGTATAATCCGCATTTGTTAGGAAATCTATGTACTAATAACAAAAACATTGCACGAAGGTGTAATTAGCAAAAAAATTCATCTAAACTTATGCAGGATTAGTTACCACACGTATCACAAAACACAACCACCAACTACACAAGCAGCACACACATTTACTAAGACAATCTCAACGACCTATCTGTGACAAAATAAATTGTATAATAAAATTCCACAATCAATTTTAGCTACATCATTACAGCAGTTTAAAAACACTTAAAAAGAGGCTGATACAGAAAGCCTACTATACTGTTGAAGATTACTTAGATGATAAGGTTGTGTGGATATAGGTGCACTTCTACCCTGTACAAGACAGTAATAAATAAATGTAACTAGTTTTAAGATTTATATTTTTAAAAGAGCAACCGCCGAGTTTCTTGCTGGTTCTTCTCGGTAGGAACAGCTTTCCGAACCAGCAGTACAGTTGACGATTCAGTAGCACTTGTTTATAAGTTTACTTGAATAAAGAATATTTTGAATTTGAATTAGTTACGTATCACGTATCACAAATACACCGCCACAATAGCACTGCACACATTTACGAATATAATATCAATAATTACGCCCCTTAACCAAAGTAGCAAAAGATTCCTGTGTAGTGCGTTGTTTAATTTTGAAAAATTATTAGCTTCTCACAGATCGTTAATACAATGTCAGTAATAATTAAATTTTCAACCAAATAAATCTTCACGGCAGATGCTCTAAAATTGGCTGTCTCGGCTAATTGAATAATTGCCGGGTTCAGTAGTGTGTTACAGTTCATGTGAGACGTTCAGGCATTTCGCAATTTCTAATCCACGGTTAATGTATATTTTTAATACATATGAGACAGATACGGTCGTCTGTCCCCAAAATAAGTAACTTAATACTTGTGTTATGTTAGTCGAAAAAGGTATTAATTTTTAATTTTAGTTACCTACACACTTCAGCACCCTACAAAAAATATCAGTTAGTTCAGCGAAGTATTTAAGCCCAAGGATTATTTAATGTTTTTTTAAAAAATAAACAGGGTTTATAACGATCTACGACATTACCCTTATTACGACACACGAGTTGAAAAATAACCTTGACTAAATAACTAATAGTACTTGTGCGACGAAGAGGACACAACAATGTTATTGTTTTCTACTATTTTTTTAACGAACACGCTACGTAAGTTAACCATTACTAACAAAGCCAGTTATAAAAAAAAATTACTAACTACCACCAAACTTACTAGTTTACAGGATCATCTGCTGGTCATTCTAAAAAATTTCATAAAATTTCGTTTCGGAGTCTATAAAGGACATACAGACATTCATTTTTAAATATATGATAGCTGCTGATATCTTATGAAATTTTCAATAAAGTTTCTTAAAACATACTATAGTAGACATTTTATCTTATGACATAATTGAAAATAAAACTCCAGCATGATATTGTCTCCCTTATTAAATACATTTAACCGATTTCAGAACTCCAAAAATTCTTAGGACCGATTCAATTAAGTCTTTTAGTGGAATTTACAATGTAGTGTTATTTCTAAATATTTTGGAAACATTGGTTGTCTACAAAGGCCTGTAACTCAATATTTTGTAGCAACTTGAAATAATAAAATATAGTGATAGCAACCTAATTAACAAGCAAGTAAACTCCAATTCTGGTTTGCCACACGCGTTTTGAGGGAAAATCAATGGTGGAGGTTGAACTATTTGTATATAAGACTGATAGGTATGGGCGGTGCGGCGCATTACGATTTTGTCGTGGAGCCTATCCTGTTACGAACGATGGTAGAAGGATTGTTGAGATTCATAGTTAATGTGTGTAGTGTGTAATACATGCGGTAACTACTCCTTGTTGTATACGGTATGAGAACGGCTTGTTTCCTACATTTGGCATAACATACGTTTTTTTGTAAAAATAGCAAAATAATTCTATCATTACTTTTTAAATGTTTATAAATAGTAAAATTAAAAGCACGCTATTTTTTATTACTTAATTGTATAATTGTGAGCTGTGATAGCCCAGCCGTGCGACTCTTTCGTGGGGAACACAACTTCAAACCCGGGCAGGCACCAATGAGTTTTCCTATTAAAACTCATGTGTCTAATTGATAATTGCAATTTATCACACGCTTTTCGGTGAAAGAAGACAGCGTGAGGAAACCTGCATACCTCTAGAGAATTCTGTTGATATGTGTAACCTACCAATCCGCATTGGAGCAGCGTGGTAGGTTTTAGCTCCAATCCTTCTCTCCAGAAACGGAGAGAGGAGGCCTATTCCCAGCAGTCGGATTGTAACAGGCAGCTACTTTACTTTACTTACTTATTATTTGTATAATTAATACCTTACGTAACAGCCCGGATAGCTCCAGTTGGAAGAGCATTGGACTGAAGATCCGAAGGTCCAGGGTTCAAATCCCTGTTCGGGCGTGGTTTTTGTAAATATTACATTCATTTTTATCAAAAGTTATATCATGTTGTATTATTATTATTTAAAATATAAAAGTTGTCGTACTAATTATTTTGTCTCACTTCATCAAAAATAATATTTAAAAATAAATACACTTAATACATATAACTATTGTTATGGGTATTTATGATAAACGTTGGGAATGATTTTCTTTGATAAAGGTTCATTCATAATTCGTCTAAACACTAGCATGTGTTAAATTCAAATGTAAAGTAAACAGGTCAAAATTAAAAAACTACTATAATATCGTATTATTATTAAAATTGTTGCTTACAGGTTGTCTTAATAGTATTTTTGCTTCAATATATTATCACATTATTTATAAAACTTTTGTTTATACGAATTTATAGAAAAAATAACGAACGTTTATGTCAGAAAATCCGTAATCGAATTAGGGATATAAAAAATAGCCTTTTTTTATATATTTTTGGTTTTAAAAATAATAACATTAAAACTACTATTAATAAATTAAATCACGAGAAACCTTAAAGGTAACTTATATACTTACGTTCAATTTGTGGCCCGAGATGTAACAAATTAGTTAAAAAAATGTTTTAAGAAAAATTTTGTACAAAATTTCATGTCCGTAACGTTAACCGTTGAAAAGTTCCCTCGACTGGAGCCAATCCTGGCAGCAGCATTAGGTCATGATTACCATAAACATGCATTTATATTGGCACTGAACCAGTATATAAAATTTCAGCTCAATCGGACACCGGGAAGTGGGTCAAAGTTAACTTTGGACAAAGTTAACACCTCGGTAAGAAAGGAGGGTGGTCAATTCTATTCTGCCGGATACCACACGGCAACATAGTGCTAATGTGTAACATTAAATACAAATTGAGTTAATACATCAAGAAGTTTATTGAAGCGTACAAAAATATACATCGCAATTTAAATCTAAATCAAAATACAATTTATCACTCGCCCTCGGTTAGAGCGAGTCGCTTAGCGGCAAATACATCCGCCTAAATGCCAAATCACTTGTCGTTAACAAGCAGTGATAAGGTAAACATTAGACACGATGATTACATGTTCGATTTCGTTGAATATATCGTTGAATAAACATAATTATAAAAAGATTGGCGATGTATATGAAAGACAAAGTAGAAACTGACATTTGTGGGATCGGGTACAAGATTCATCGTTTGCCCTTATCCCACTCTAAGTTGGGTCGGAACAACATGTTACAAACATGCTGTCACATGATTTGGCTACGTATTTTACGATCGGCCGCCTGCCTGACGTTTTACCTTAGTCGCCTTTTACGACACCTCGGTAAGAAAAGAGGGTGGTCTATTCTAATCAGCCAGATACCACACGCGTTTGGGTACAAGATTCTATGTATAATAAAATTCTGCAATCTACTTTAACTTTACCAGTTTAAAAACACTGTTAAAAATGACTAATACAGAAAGCCTATTATACTATTGAGGATTACTTAGATTACTAGGATTACTTACTCTTCAACCCGGTACAAGACATTAATAACTATATGTAACTAGTAAAAATAATTACTCTTTGAAAAGACCAACCGCCGAGTTTCTTGCTGGTTCTTCTCGGTAGGAAGAGCTTTCCGAACCAGCGGTAGATGTTGACGATTCAAAAGCACTTGTTCACAAGTTTACTTAAGTAAAGAATATTTGGAATTTGAATAAATTTATTCCACTATCCTGTTCTTAAAGAATTCTACAAGTCAAAATTAAGATTGGAAGGAGGAAAAAATATTGATTTTGCTATATATAAAGCAGATAGAAAATATATATTAAGTGGAAATCCGTTTTTGCAAAGTTTTCGATTTTGTCGTGGAGTCAATCTCCTGATGTTGCTTCGGCTGCGGGGCAAAATATATGTTACGTTATATACGCTACTCGGGGGCGTATATGCATTAATTGTGCCAAATTTAATCTATATTGGGAAAGCGAATTGGCCGTGAAAACGTAATGGACAGACAGACTTTCGCATTTATAATATAAGTATGATTCGCGAAAGTTTAGAATCTACCATTAAAGTATATACTATACCATCGCTTTCGCAACAATATAAACTAACCGCCTTCCGCAATTACGTAAATAAACTAATGTCGGTTTCTTCCAGCCAAAGATAAAAAAGAATTATGAGTAATTTACCAAATGGCGCTCTGGAATGGTTATAGCACAGATGTTTTTTTCATTATTATTATTATTTAAGTGAAATCGTAGGAAATAACAGGGTATACTTAATTTGGATAATTTCAACATCATCATTCTCCTGCCCTCTAAGTGGAGTCGGAATAACATGTTATAAAACATGTTCTCATATGATTTGGCTAAGTATTTTATGACCGACCTGCTTGACCTCAACTTACCTTAGTCGTATTTTACGATGATTTGCACAACCTATATCTGTAAAGTTTCATCCGGATTCGTCCAATAGTTTTTTCGTGAAAGAGTAACAAACATACTTCCATACTCACAAACTTTCGCATTTATAATTTTAGTGATATCGTATGATATCCGGCTAATTAGAATAGACCACCCTCATTTCTTACCGAGGTGTCGTAGAAGGCAACTAAGGTAAATTGACGTCAGGCAGGCGGCCGGTCGTAAAATACATAGCCAAATCATGTGACAACATGTTTGTAATATGTTGTGCCGACCCTACTTAGAGTGGGATAAGGACGGGAGGTTGATGATGATTTGCTCCAATAAGGATCGGTAGGTTACACATATCCCTAGAATTCTCTAAAGTTATGCGAGGATGTTTTCCTTTACCGAAAAGCGTGTGATAAATTGAAATTATCAATTTAATGTAATGGCAAGAGGATTAGTAGAATTTAACTATGGAACATAAATGAGTTATTACTGAACGTTTTCACCTTTAATTGCACGTAATATTTTAAAAATTAAACATTGATATGAAACAAATATAAGGGAAATAGTGTTGGACAAATAAGAACTTTATTTGAAAATGTTATAAGGTAAATACAATGCTATATCTCGCAGTATTTGCTCAGCCGTACTAGAGCTCACAAGTAGGTACACAATATCGACTAGGTCCAGATTAACTGCAGACTAGATATTTCTGAGACCTATTTACACTTAAAATGTGATAAAATTTGCATTTATATTCAGACACGTTCGTTCAAATAGTCGAATTAGCATTCAATGTGTAAACGTTGCCATTTGTTTTGCTAAAGTTGTAATAACAGTAAATTATAAGTATTAGTACTTTTTAAATATTTTCATATATCTTTGTCATGTTTTGATATTTTATTTTAATCGTGTCAGACTGAATAGAATAGGCCACCATCATCTCTTACTGAGATATCTTAAAAGGCGACTAAGGTGAGTTGACCTATCGTGTGGTATCTGGCTGAGTTGAATAGACCACCCTCATTTCTTACTGAGGTGTCGTAAAAGGCGACTAAGATAAGTTGACCTACCGTGTGATATCTGGCTGAGTAAAATAGACCACCCTCATTTCTAAGCGAGTTGTTTTAAAAGGTGACTAAGATAAGTTGACCCACCGTGTGGTATCCGGCTGAATAGAATAGACCACCCTCATTTATTACTGAGGTGTCGTAAAAGGCGACTAAGGTAAGTTGACGTCTGGCAAGGGGCTGTTCGTAAAATACGTAGCCGAATCATGTGACAACATGTATAGAATTTGTTCTGCCAACCTCACTTAGATAATGGCGGGAGGATGATGATTTTAATTCTTTATCTGAATATTGGAACGTAAAATAATTGATTAATTAAATTATAAAATTCATGACCCATAATACAAAAGTAATGAAAATCGTTTGCTATATTCCAAGATAAAAGATAATATATGCAATGCTACAAGCAATATAACAGAACTAACTACTTTGCTACAATCCGCACGGGTTAAGCGAATGCATGCAAAGCTAATGTGTATGAAGCAGGCAAAATCTACGCACCTTATACATGCAGGACCAGCCACCACACGCACCCCAAGGCGCAATTCACCAGCAACAACGAACACAAGCAGCACACACAACCACCAGCACAATCTCGGAGATCGTTTCGCCCCGAAACCGAAGCATCATCAGGAGGATAGGCTCCACGACAAAATCGTAATGCACCGCGCTACCCATACAAGCAGTCTTAAATAGTTCAACCCCCAGCACTACCCTCCCCTCTGAACACATGTAGCAAAACGGAATTGGATACATTTACTTGCTCGTTAATTAAGTGGCCATTGTTATCTTTTTTTTATATGTGCAGCATCATCGTTGTGGGTCAAGCAGCGTTGTGGATCTTAGCTCCAACCCTTCTCTCCAAAAACGGGGAGGCCTATACCCAGCACTCGGATGGTAAAAGACCTTTGAAGTGTTTGAAGAACCACATTTTTTTGCTTATCTTTGGGGAATGCAAAAATATCTCTTTATTTGCAATTATGTAAAGTAGCGGCCCGTTACAATCCCACTGCTGGGAATAGACCTCCTCTCTCCGTTTCTGGAGAGAAAGGTTGGAGCTAAGACCTACCACGCTGCTCCAATACGGATCGGTAGGTTACACACATCTCCAGAATTCTCTAGAGATATGCAGGTTTCCTAACGATGTTTTCCTTCACCGAAAAGCGTGTGCTAAATTGCAATTATCAATTAGACACATGAGTTTTAATAGAAAAACTCATTGGTGACTGTTCGGGTTTAACTCGTGTTCCCCTCGTAAGAGTCGCACGGTCTCACCGCTGGGCTATCACTATTTTTGCTTATCTTTGGGGAATTCAAAAATATCTCTGTTTTTGCAACTATGACAAATTTAAATTTGCTAATTCCTTTAATTTTAAAGTCTCAGTACCTCGTACAGCTTCAATCAATCAGAGTCACTCAGCGAGCGATGGAGCGGGCTATGCTCGGAGTGTCTCTACGTGATCAAATCAGAAATGAGATCTGTAGAAGAACCAGAGTCACCGATATAGCTCAGCGCGTCGCGAAGCTGAAGTGGCGATGGGCGGGGCACATAGTGCGGAGAACCGATGGGCGTTGGGGTCTCAAGGTGTTGGAATGGCGACCCCGCACCGGTAAACGCAGTGTTGGCAGACCCCCTACGCGATGGACGGACGACCTCAAAAAGGTCGCGGGGAGCCGCTGGATACAGGCGGCACAAGATCGTGTGTTTTGGAAAGCCCATGAAGAGACCTATGTCCAGCAGTGGACGCCTATCGGTTGAGAAAGAAGAAGAAGAATATTAATTTCAATTTAGGCCAATGACCCCCAAAATGTTGGCAGTTACAAAATTTAATTACTTATAACTTAAACGTGTCCTCGGAGGAATAACTCGTTATTATCTCGCCCTGAAATTCATGACTTCCTGAAGTCGGTTAGGACTTTATAATTATGAGCCAAATTCGGTAAGTGCTACTAGACAGTGAATAATTAACTTTAAATTATGCTACGCGTAGTCGTGTTTCTATATTAATAACCTCTGTAGCGCAGTGGTTGATCCCATGTTCGCAATTTATATTTTTCAAACATTCGTCTATAGACTAGTAGGATGGCAAAAATAATTGGATTTTTATGTTAATCGATAAGACATTATATATCTTTAAAAAAATATATTAATTACCAACTTTTTATCCTTTTGAAAAACAACGCATTTGTTATTTTTTTATAAGTAGTTGTCTACTTAATTCTTTTATTTCTTAGTCTTTATTCTAATTATAGAGTTTTGCAGGGATAAAATCGATCATTTGTCAATCGATTTTTACTTCAAGTCATATCACTATAGAGTACACAACAGTTTCAACCTGCAACAAAATACAACGTTAGTGGCGAAGTCATCCGCTGCGATGCTAAAAATTATCTTTAGAATAGAATATAATAGAATTGGAATAAAAAGAAAGAAAATGCAAATAGCATGGGAAAATAATGGTAAAAGAATGGGAATAGAATAAAACTAGAATAGTAATAAAATAGAGACTATTCCAGCCTAAAACCACTGCCATATTTGATGTAATGTTTAAAGGGATCCAATCTTTTGGGGGTTCTCTTTTGGGGTCTACTCCATCAAAGTTTCAGCGCCCTAATCTCAGAGTATATCATTACTTTAAATGAAAATATCATTCAGCAGTCCATAAAATTCATTCATTGAATACATTTACCTTCAATAATATAGTTTTTTTTTTCACAAGTATTTTATCGATAAATTTGGTTTACGTCACAGAGAGCTGTCAATTATTTTGCAATATATACAGTGTGAGAGAATAGCAAAAATACATTTTCAAAATTCATACCACAGATGCTACTTGGCACTTACCCAAAAGGATAAGTGGTGTAACTACGACTTACTCGTGCGTGGCTGAAATATGTCAACCAATTTTCTTGTTTTCGCAAAAAAATGTAATGGCCGCTTGCCAAAGTGTAGTAAGCCAAGTGATAAATGTTTAAATTTTTTTAGAAATATTGTTAATATGCTCCTTAAAATTTCGCACTAAGATACATATAAGGTATGAAAATATTTATAGCACAAAACTGCAGCTTTCATTTAAATTAAAATCTCTAAGATTGACCTCTGAGTTTCTGGCCGGATTTCGTCGGCAAAAGCTCTGAACCCAAAAATTAGGTGTCAATAATTTTTTTTTTATTTCGACCTTACTCCTGGAATAAGCAGCCAATTCTGTCATTCTAAAGAATATCTCCATCACAAAAATCATACCGATCGCGGTCAAATTGCAATTAAAACTGCAATGATTCGCTACTAGAAACGTCAACATTCCATTTGGTGTTCTTAGATGTATTTAAGCTAAGCTAAATGACAAAGAAATACAAAAAAAAGTGATATACGAAAGCACTAAACACTATTTTTGTCTGGAATCGTATAAAATCCTTCGATGATAAAAAACAACAAAGGAATACAATAAAAATTGATGTCCAAAAGCATTTAAATACCATTTATGTCTGGATAAATATAAAATGTGAATATTCGTTATGTGAAAATGTTATGCAAATGTCACGAGAGTCCACTTTCACCGCAACAAATCTTCCCCAGAGACATCTGGTGCCAACACTGTGAAAATGTGTCCTGATTTAATATGGATTGCTATTTTTGTTTCGTTTGCCTCTTTCATAAATTGTTTAAATTTTAAAATAGCTGCGTATCGTATAAACCATAGTTTCTCAAAGTTCCAAATTTTGACCCCTAGGAGGTTTGTTTGTTTGTAAACTCTTTATTGCATAAATTGAAATTATTATAAAAATGATAAAAAAACAACATCATGTGCATTGACAGGCTTATTCCGAAATCGGAATCTCTTCTAGCCAACCAGTCTTAAATTAAAAAAAGGAAATATTAAGTAAAATTAATTAAATTAAATATATAATAGATATAACAATATGATAAATGTAAGCTGGTTTTACTATACTCGTCACTGACCTCTTAGGATCCTTTTGCGGACAGGCGTGGTTAACATAGCTTGAATACTTCTATTGCTAAGTACTTTTTTTAGGATTTCTCGCAAGACCCTAGATATTTTTACAGAATCAAAAACAATGTTATGCAAATATCAGTCCACTCTCGCTTTGTTGTTGTTGATATTTTAAAATCACTGCCTATCATTTAAGACACCGTTTCTGAAAGTTCTTTCTACGAGGTTTTTCTATAGTCGTTACCGGCCTATTAGAATTCTTATGGGTAGGCATTAACATGCATAATTGGATATGTCTTTTGATAAGTATTGCAATTTACTTTACTTTGCATTACTTTGCGGAGATCCATGATACAAAAGTAATAATAAAATTATTTTGCTATAATCATTTATTATTATTATATTATAGCAAAATAATGTTATTATTACTTTTATCATTATTATTGTTAAAGCAGAGTTTAACAGCAGACAGACAGGGAGACTTTCATATTAATAATATTAGCTTTTTTTAATCATAATGGAATAACGCAAAGCAATGTCTATTTCTAGAAACGACTAAAATAATAGCTTCTCTAATAGCTTTAAAGGCACCTAAGCCATTATAGAAAGCACGCAAGTTGAAACAGGCCATTAGCTGAAAGCGCTTTAAGTGTAATCTGTCTTAAGGATTAATTGTGCGACTGTATAGAGTGAAGAATTAAACACTACAGCGGAACAGTGCTTTAATATTCTTTTACTTACTAAAGGAAAGAAGAACTGATAGTTTAAAACAAAAGTAATAATAAAATTATTTTGCTATAATCCGCGATACAGTAAATAGAAAATATATATAGTGTTTAATGTATAGTGGATTATCAGTATTTTCATACCCGATACGTGCAGGATTCGTAAAAGCACATGCACAAACCTCCACCACTTCCACCAAAATACACAAGCACTACACAGTTTCACTATCACAAACTCAACAATCGTTTCGCCCCGCAACCGAGGCATCATCAGGAGATAGACTCCACGACAAAATCGCAAAGCGAAGCGTTATGCAAACAAGCATTGTTATATAGTAATCGGTTCATCCCCACCTTTACCTCTGAACACGTGCAACAAGCTTGAACTTGAAACATTTATCTGCTCGTTAATGAGGGTGCCATTGTTATGCTTAATGATTTCTAATTGTTCCATTATTATGGATCTCCGCAAAGTAACGCCTAATTCTATAAACTGATAGTTTGTGAAATATTTTTAATGTTAATACACTTGGAATCGATAGATATAAGAATCTACGCCAGAATGTTAAAATAGTAATAGACGTTACTTTGTGGAATTCCGTAGTAAGTACAAAAGTAACAATAGAATTATTCTTATTATTTGGATTAAGTATAACCTCGTTTAATTTCCTCTTCAGGTGACAAGAGGGCTGGCTCCTTTTTCGCACAAAGAATCAGCTTAGCGATTCAACGCGGAAACGCTGCCAGCATTCTTGGGACCATTCCACGTAAGCATGATTTGTATAGCCCATTAAGTATAACTGATAGACTTAACTTGTAAATTTTTAGTTAAAATTAATATAGTACAGTAAGATAAATTATGGATATGAACGAAATACGAAGTATCTGTTTTTTTCTCAGAGAATGTGGATCGTTCTGGAATAAAAGTATCCTGTTTCATATGTAAGGCTTTGACCTCCTTGTATGCAACACTACGTACTTCGCGTACCCCTTGAAGCGGTAAAGCAGTACAAACATACACACGTCGTCTTTACAATATTAGTATCATCTATGATAAGATTATAGCTGTGATAGCCCGGCTGTGAGACCATGCGACTCTTTCGAGAGGGTCACGGGTTTAACCCCGGGCAGTTTTTCTGTGAAATCTTTTGTTTCATTGCTAATTCCAATTTATCACATGATTTTCCGTCAAGGAAAACATCGAATATGAAAGCAGTAGTGCCAGAGTTGAATGATAGGAGAGAATGGAAGAGAAAAACATATGCCGACCGCTTTTTGAGTGGGATAAGGGCAGGAAGATCATATATGATTAGTGCTTGATCAAATAAAATCAAAATATTCTTTATTCAAGTAGAGTTCGAGAATTTTTGAATCATCAAGGATCAATATGATTAATTAAACTACAACTGGTTCGGAATGTTGCTCTTACCGAGAAGAACCAGCAAGAAACTCGGCGGTCAAACGTCTAATCATTTTCAATTTTACATCGTTAAACCGCAGTCTTGTATGAAGCTGAAAGGATTTTCAAATCTAGGCATTTTTATCATCCAAATAATCTTCAATTTTGTAATATACTTTACGCATAAGCATATCTCTTACGTTTGATATACTTTCTGTAGACTGGTCTAGTATGGATTGCTGAATTTTATTATAAAAGCGAATACTGAGACCAGTGAATAAGTTGCTCTTCTGAGTAGCGACACCGGAATTACAAGCTTATTGTGACCTCTTGTATGTCTATGATATCAAATTTTATACATATGGAAAATAAGTACGCATATGCTGTAGGGGATTAAGCGAAGGGTAAATAAAAACAAATAACGGTTTAAACGAGAAAAATCCGTTTGGCCGTGTTAAAACATTATGCAAATTATACGGCCGCTGTATATAAACAGCCGAAAATCTTTGTGACATCTGCTTTCAGGAGAGGTGAAAATATGAACAGTCGGACACGCCCACGGAATTAATGTGTTGGTATTTATAAAAGCGCTTGAGTTAATACATCATTATCATTCTCCTGCATTTATCCCACTCCAAGTGAGTTCGGCACAACATGTTAAAAACGTGTTGTCATATCATTCGGCTACGTATTTTACGACCGGTCGCCTGCCTGACGTCAACTTATCTTAGTCGTATTATACGACCCCTTGGTAAAAAAGAGGGTGGTCTATTCTACTCAACGGGATACCACACGGTGGATCAACTAACCTTAGTCGCCTTTTACGACATCTCGGTAAGAAATGAGGGTGATCTATTCTACTCAGCCGGATACCACACGGCGGGCTTGAGTTAATACATATTAACTACTTGGGTGACATACTCTTGCGTGGTAATTTTTTTTAATATAAAAAATGCAATAATTTATAGATATAGGTGTTACTTTTGCGGAGATCCATAATACAAAAGTAATAATGAAATTATTTTGCTATAATCCGCAATACAGTAAATAGAAAATATATATACTACGACGCTTTGATGATGCTTCGGTTGAGGGGCGAAGCGATTGTTGAGTTTGTGATAGTGAACGTGTGTAGTGCTTGTGTATTGTGTGTTAAATGTATAGTCCACTATACATTTAACACTACATATATTTTCTATTTACTGTATCGCGGATTATAGCAAAATAAATTTATTATTAATTTCGACTAAGTTAAGTTGAGCCTCCGTGTTGTATCCGGCTAAGTAGAATTAGACCACCCTCATTTCTTACCAAGGTGCCGTAAAAGGCGACTTAGGTAAGTTTACCCGCCGTGTTGTATCCGACTGAGTAGAATAAACCTTCATTTCTTACCGAGGGCCCAGGCCGGTCGTGAAATAACTAGCTAAAACATGGCACAACATGCTTCTGAAATGTTGTGCCAACCTCATTTAGGGTGAGATAAAAGCAGGAGAATAATGATTACCGCGATAATTTATAGAGTTAGGCGTTACTTTGCGGAGATCCATAATACAAAAGTAATAATAAAATTATTTTGCTATAATCCGCAATACAGTAAATAGAAAATATATATACACAAGACAAAATCGCAAAGCCTTGTCGTGGAGTCTATCTCCTGATGATGCTTCGCTTGCGGGGCGAAACGATTGTTGAGTTTGTGATAGTGAACGTGTGTAGTGCTTGTGTATTGTGGTGGAAGTGGTGGAGGTTTGTGCATGTGTTTTTACGATTCCTGCATGTATCGGGTATGAAAAAACGGATAGTCCACTATACATTTAACACTATATATTTTTTCTATTTACTGTATCGCGGGTATTATAGCAAAATAATTTTATCATTACTTTTGGATTACCGCGATATTTTTTATTTTTTTTAAAAGACGCCTGCGCTGAATTTCTTTGCTGGTCTTCTCCATAGAAGCATCCTCTTAAATGATAGCTTTTTTAATAACAATGTAAAAGCACTTGACAAAGTCCGCTTAAATAAAAATACACCAGTAAGAAAATGGTAATAAACCTATTCCTTAAATGCAGCGCTTATCAAAGCTTTCTGTAAAATAGGTTTCATATAGAATTTCTTTCATCGCACATGTTTGCATTAGATATGCCAGGTTGATTTTAGGGGGTCTCGCTATGCATTTCATATGAGTCTTTGATGGCATTTGTGATGGAAAGGCGTGTATGGCAGTGGTGCATTACATTTTGAGTTATGGCAAAGAAGTAAAGTAATGATTTACAGAATTAGACCTTACTTTGCTGAGATCTATAAAACAAAAGTATTAATAAAATTATTATTCTATCCGCGATAAAAAAAAAAGATAATATAATACAAAAGTAATAATAAAATTATTTTGCTATTATTGTATTACTTTTGTATTATGGATCTCCGCAAAGTAAGACCTAAGTCTATAAATTAGATAATATATATATATCTTCTGTTTACTTATTTACTGATTATATCATCATCATTCTCCTGCTTTTATCCTAATGTAACCCACTTACATTAGGATAAAAGCACAACATGTTACAAACATGTTGTCACATTATTTGGCTACGTATTTTATGACCGGCCGCCTGCCTGACGTCAACTTAGTCGTATTTTACGACCCCTTGGTAAGAATGAGGTAGAAGTATACTAAAAATTATGTAATTTTTATAAAATCGACACACAGACAGAAAGACAGACAGCTTTTGGACTTTGTTTTATACTATATATTTATAATAAAAAATAATAATAAATAATGCTTATTTGCCGTGTGGTATCCGGCTGAGTAGAATAGACCACCCTCATTTCTTAACGAGATGTCGTAAAAGGCGACTAAGATAAGCTGACCCGCCGTGTGGTATCCAGCTCAGTTGAATGGACCACCCTCATTTCTTACCGAGGTGTCGTAAAAGGCGACTAAGGTAGGTTGATCCGCCGTGTGGTATCCGGTTGAGTAGAATAAACTACGCTCTTTCTTACCGAGGGGTCGTCAGTAAGTTGACAGGCAGGCGGCCGCTGGTAAAATACGCAGCCAAATGATGTGACAACATATAACATAGTAAAATGTTGTGCCAACCCCAATTAGAATGGGATAAGAGCAGGGGGATATAATTAAGGAAAAATAATTTAAAATTTAAATAATAACAAAAATAAATTAATAATTAAAATGAAGATAAAAATGTAAATGATACACTATTGCAGATTTTTTAAATTACCTATACAGAAGAATGATTATGAGTTTGAAGCAATAATATAAAGCTATATATAAGATTTTCTGAAAGCTCGTTAATGCTTAAGAATGCAGATTACATTAAAAGCCCGCTGAAGGCTTTGTTCCCGGCGACTGCTTTGTCCGTGACGTCACGAACTGCCGCCATTTAACTAAGTTATTCAGTTCGCCATAAAAACGTCTTGTTTTTTTGAATAAGTGAACACATTTTTACAATAAAGAGAATTTTATTTTATCATCCACAATATCATAAAAAGACTCCGTAATTATTTTATAGAAGTTTAGGATTTTTGGGGTTTGTCTCTTAGTATAAGTTTGGGAAACTTAGTTAGCGAGAACTTTAGTTTTTTTCGCCTATTCGCGGATATTGATAGAATTTTTGTAATACATAAAAGAGCCCTCTTTTTTTACGGGGGGGAAATCTTTTGAAAGATACCGGAACTCTTGGGGGTAAGCTCCGGTTATGTGGGATTTCTACCCACTAAAACTTCCTCGATGGACAGCCTCCGCACTAACAGAGAGACCCCGGGATCTCTGGCGAAATGCACCGATGCCTCTCAAGTGAGATAAAAGAGCCCTACGAGGCATTTACTATTTAAGTCCGCGTGATTCTCTGCGAGGTTTAGGGTAATAGGTATTCTTACTTTGGCTTCACAGTACATTTTTAGCAATCTAATGTTTGTGTATAAGAATATACATTATTATAAAAGGATTGGCGTTGTATTTTATAGACAAAGTAGGAACTGACATAAGCTTGCGGTTCCTGCTTTGCGCCTTGCAAAAGTAAATAAGTAATTTATGGGTTTTTGTATAAGATTCTATAATAAAATCTCGCAATCGATTTTATCTTTGCCACTACAGTAGTTTAAAAACGCTGTTAAAGGGAAGCTGATACAAAAAGCCTACTATTGAGGATTATATAGATGATAAAAATGCGTGGATATAGCTACTCCTCTACCCTTTACAAGATAGTAATAACCAAATGTTACTAGTTATAAGAATTTTATTTGAAAAGAGCAACCACCAAGTTTCTTGCTGGCTCTTCTCGGTAATAGCTTTCCGAACCAGCGGTAGATTTGACGATTCAAAAGCACTTATTTACAAGTATACTTGAATAAAGAATATTTTGTATTTGAATTGGAATTATTTACTTCAAGCCGGCCCATAGACTAGCGCTGTACAAAGTTCGAGCCATATCGGTGACTTTGGTTCTTCTACGGATCTCCTCATTTCAGATTTGATCACGTAGAAATATTTCGCGACCGCTGATTGCCGGATTGTTGTTATGAGGCCCATGGAATATATAAAAACTATGTAGTGGACTAATAATTTATTTATTAATACACAATATATAAATAATTTATTTATTCATCAACAGGCAATTTTTCAGTTAAGTTGATGCGAACATATTCGGATAAGGCTTATTTATTGAAAAACAAAATGAAGTTAAAATGGTCATATAAAATAACCAACAGAGAATAAAAGATTTAAGAATAGAGTAGAAATCGAAATAAAATCGCATCCCGGAGTGGAGGAAATATAGTTATATTCAGTAAGTTAATTTCCTCTAAGATAAATCCTAACGCGATGTGAAAGGTCACGAATTGAACCCGACTTTGAACTACTGTCTATTTGCTCATTGTTTTATCTATATAATATTATGAATGGGAAAGTCTTTTAGTCTATCTGTTCCGCTGTCACGGTTACCATTTTTTCTTCGGAAGCAGGAAAGAGCACATAATAGAGGGTATTTCGAGATAAAAATATTTATTTATTTAGCAATACACAACAGATATGATGACATTGTCATACATATACTTAAAACTATGATAACTATATTGACACGTTGGAGCAATGGGTAGCGACCCTACCTTCAGCTCCGCGGGTCGCGGGTTCAATTCCCGCCGAGGGCCAGCATTCTCTATAAACAGTTTGTTGATTCTTCGGGCCTGGGTGTGTATTTGTATCTAAGTATGTATTTAAGATTATATATCTAGTATATTTACCAGTTGTCCGTCACCCATAACACAAGTATTAAGTTACTTACTTTGGGGATGGACGACGATGGATGGAATATATATTTATTTATTTATTTAATTATTTATACCTTATTTATTGCCTATTTGGTGGAGTGACAGGAAGCCGAGAGGGCGCTGCCAGTGTAAACAATAGCTCCGTGTTAAAAAATATTTTAAAGTACTAAAAGTGAAAATTGCATATTAAAAGTGAGTGAACATACTAAAAATTGCATAAATATCATGTGACTTTGTTATCTAAACATTCATAGTGCTAAAAGTAATATAAATCTAAAATAATAAAACATATGACGGCCGTTGTCACTGCTGTCACGATTGTTTCGTTATTCCGCAAAAAAACTAAACAGTGATAGTTAAATTTTTGCTAAATTTCCCATCCTCCAAGTCAAACATAAGTAATAAGTATAAATCTATAGTAAACTGTGCTTAAACCAAGTGATAAACAACAAAATAATTTTTAAATTATTCGTTGTTCATTGTGGATCAGTGTGCACTTGTTGCGGTGACTCATATATTATTTATTACCTACCGAGGCAGCTCACTGCAAGGACAGTTTTTAACGTCTCATACAATATTTATACTTAATTATATCAAGCTGTTCGTAGTGTAAATGGCGCAGTGGTTCATAGCTCACGAGACGAGAAATATAATGTAAAGCACTGAATTTAAAGTTCGAATCAACAAACACTGAAAGATAGATATTTCTTTTTTTTGTTTTTGTATTTTATTTTTGGATTTTTTTTTTTTTTTTTACTTGCATAATTCTGATATTTTTTTTTTTAATATTTAATATTAATTTACTATTGGAATAAACTCAATTTAAAGAGGAAAAAATATCTACTCGAAATGGATCAACACTCTTCAAATGTAACTATGAGGAAAAAACATATTTCACGATCGTTTACAGACTTGTCAGATATTTTGCAAGATAATAGCCACATGAATTCTACCATAATGAATTCTACAATGAAGAGTCTGCCAAATGTATCAGTGGGTGATATAACTTATATACAAGATCTAAAACTACAATTGCAACAATTGACTTATCAGCTAGAAAGTGCGCATGAAGAAATAGAAAAATTGAATTCAGAAAATTACACGCTCAAGAAAACATTAGAAAAATATGACAAAAAAATTAGTCTATTTAAGAAAATTGGTGTGTCGGATAACTTATTAAAAAATATTTCATCACCTGCAGTGAGAAAAATAAATAAAATCATATCGATACAACCAGAAAAAGTTAATGATGAAAATGACTCGTTCCAGCTTGAAGAACAGGCAATAGAAACAGAAACAGCAGCTAAAAATAGAAACTTGTGTAACCGCAGTATAATAAGTGACTCAAAAAATATGAACAATAAGTCTAACTTGCCAAACAGAAAAGTAAATAAAATTTCAAAACGTAAAATAATTATAATTGGCGATCAGCAGGCATGTGGCCTATCGTTAACATTACTGCAGTCTAGGAAAAACTCCTGGAACAACTTTTATGATATTTTTGGTTATGTAAAGCCTAACGCAGGCTCTTCTAGCGTACTCTCGGATAATAGTAACATAGAACTTTTAGATAAAAATGATAAACTTGTAATTGCGGTTGGAGCTAATGACACTAATCCATTTGAAGTTATTGATGCGCTATCTTTGAAACTCGAAAAAGCATCTAACACAAACGTTCTTATTTTGCCAGTTGTAAATAATCAATACCTCAATACTTCTTCATTAAATAATTTTATTTCTTCCACTGCAAAACTGCATTCAAATGTTCAATATCTAAAACTCGATAAAGATAAATTAAAAGGTCACTATAATTTGCCAGAATTGTACTCGGAATTAATTAACTTTGCTATTGATTTTGACGATTATAAGTCACAGTATTTAATTGAAAAAGGTAAAAAAAATAAAACTATTTTAAACATTAGAAAGCAACAAAAAAATAAATACCAAAAAGGTACTATTCCTTTTTACTTCAAAAAACAAAGCGAACTGAAAGAAATAAAAAAAGAATCATCCACGTCACTATTCCCAAAAGGTACAATCCCTTATTATTTTCCGAAAATAAACAACACAAAAGGTAGTACAGCAAATTCGTTTTTTCATTAAAAGAAATCAATCAGCGATAACTCTCTTACATCAAAACATTGCATCAGTTTCATCAAAAATAGAATCAATAGAAATAGCTTTAGATGAATTACAGCTAAGTCAGAACCTAAATATCGAAGTTATTTGTCTAAGTGAAACTTTTTTAGAATCAGGATGTGAGCATAATATTAAATTAAACAATTTTACCATGGCAACGTTTTATTCTCGGCCAGATAAAAAAAGAGGAGGAACTTGTATACTCATAAAAAAAAATTTGAATTACAAAAAAATTACGTTAATTGATAATTTGGCTTGCATCTATGACTTTGAATGCTGCGCACTTGAGATTCCAAAATATAACCTCATTATAAGTTGTATATATCGTAAGTTGTATATATGTAATTTTTTTTAATAAACTTGATTCACTGCTAGATATATTAACTCGTAAAACAAAAGCTAAGGTTATTATTTGTGGAGATTGGAATATAAATGTTTTAATTGACAATAAAACAACCCAAGAACTCCGGGGGATTCTTAGTAATCACAATATGAATATACATATACAAAGTCCTACTAGGCGGAATGCATGTATAGATCTTATTGCAAGTAATATAGCTTCCATAAATAGTGCAGTACACACTGTTGGTTTATCTGACCATGAAACGGCTCAAACCTTATCATTTGACACAAAAACACAGTGCATTGCTCCCCATTGGTATGAATATAAAAGAAATTATAGCAAAGAAAATAAACACAAATTCAAAAAATACATAGCAGCCCTATCTTTTAGCGAAGTTTATGAGTCACTAGAAATAAATACAGCATTTAATAATTTCTTAGATGTAATTGAACTTTTTTATAATCTTTGTTTCCCGGTAGTGAAAATTAGATCAAGTCCTAAAAATAAAACTATAGCTTGGATTACAAGAGGGTTAAAAAAATCAAGCATTGTAAAGAGAAAACTCTACTTAAAGTACATTAAAACGTCTGCTAATAAAAGATATAACAAGCATATTTACCAAAATTATAGTAGATTATTAAAAAAATGTATACAAACATCGCAAAAAATACAAAATAGCATATATATATCTAACCAAAAAAATAAATGTAAGGCAACATGGGCAATTATTAAGAATACTATAGGCAGCACTACTCAAAAAAACACTATTGATAGCATAAATATTGATAATAAAATAATAACTAATCCTAAAGAAATTTCAGAAACATTTAATAATTTTTTTATACAACTCACCGACAAAGTTAATGTAAAAAATCAAGACAAAATAAAAAACCATATACAACACAATCCTAAAACTCTGTTTCTCTCACCTACAGACCCATATGAAATAAAACAAATTATTAAGAGACTACGAAATAGCTTCTCTGTAGGATCTGATGGAATCAGAACAGATGTTATTAAATTTGCGTCCGAAGAATTAAGTTTTCCGATAAGTCACCTCATTAACATGTCATTTGAACAAGGTATATTTCCAACCAAATTAAAAGAAACTTTAATTACTCCAGTACTTAAAAAAGGAAAAAAAACACAAATGAATAATTACAGACCAATAGCACTTATCACTATCTTCTCAAAAATATTTGAAAAGGCTATGTATACTAGACTCGATAATTTTGTTTCTACCTCAAATATACTAAAAAAAGAACAGTTCGGATTTCAAAAAAATAGCTCTACAACTAAAGCATGTTTTAAATTAATTCAAATAATCACTGAGTGTATAAATAATAAAATTCCAGTTATAACAATATTTCTTGACATGAGTAAAGCATTTGATTTCGTAAATCATGACAATCTGCTTTCAAAACTAGATAAGTATGGAATACGAGGGATCGCAAATAAATGGTTTAGTAGCTATCTTAGGGAACGTGTACAATGTACACAAGTCAGTAACGTCATAAATCGTAATAAAAACTTAATTACATCCTCTTTTAAAAGCAACAACACAGGTGTTCCCCAAGGAAGCATTCTGGGGCCCTGTTTATTCCTATTATATATAAATGATTTACCTAATGTCATTCAACATCATTGTTTGTTATATGCTGATGATATTTCCTTAATCATTAAATGTAAAAATGAAAAAGAATTTGAAAAGGATATAAACTGCTCGTTTTCTCAAATAATAGAATGGTTAGAACAAAATAATTTGGAAATAAATTTAACAAAAACAAAATTTATAGCTTTTAAAACTTATAAATCAAAACATCTACCTCTTGTATTACAACATAACAATACGCATATAGAACAAGTTGAAGTTATAAAATTTTTGGGCATCAAATTAGATAGTAATTGTAGTTGGAAATATCACATTATTGATTTGTGCAACAGGCTTAATAAATTTGTGTATGCTATTAAGAGACTTAGACAGATATCAACTCAGGCGTCTGTATTGTGCGCGTACCATGGTTATGTGTCGTCGGTACTTAGTTATGGTATTGTAATTTGGGGTAACTCAGTGGATGCGAATAAAATATTTAAGGTACAAAAGAAATGTATACGTGCTATATGCAAAGCAAATGTTCTAGATACCTGTAAGCCTTTGTTTAAAACGCTCAATATATTGCCCTTGCCCTGTATTTATATCAAGGAAATATGCATATTTGTGAAAAAATATCCTGACTATTTTAAAAGTAATGACGCGAGGTATAGAGATAGATTACTATTACCCAGAATAAAATTATCGCTTTACAAAAAAAATGCATACTGTATGTCAATTATAATATACAATAAGCTGCCTAAATATATAAAAGACTTATGTCTTCCTAAATTTAAATTAAAGCTACATGAGTGGCTATTATCTCATTGTTTTTATTCGATAAATGAATATTTAAACTTACAGATTAAGCCCTTACAAAAAATAAGATCGAAAATTTAAATTAGTTGCTGTTACTTATGTAATTGAAAATACCATTATTAAATGCTTTATAGCTATGTAAGTTTTAATTTTTTTTTTAATGTTAATGCTAAACCGTTTCTTATATTTGCATGCCATTTCTTGGTATTACACTAAAACGAACAATTGTAACACCTTTTTATAAGTTTGTAAGTGTATTATGCAAAAATAAATGAATTTGAATTTGAATTTGAATCCGGCAGAATAGAATAGACCACCAAAATCAAAAAATCAAATCAAAATCAAAATAATCTTTATTCAAATAAACCATTTCAGGCACTTTTGAATCGTCAAGCATCAATATGATTAATGAAGCTACAACTGGTTCGGAATGTTGCTCTTACCGAGAAGAACCAGCAAGAAACTCGGCGGTCAATCTTTTAAATATTTTCAATTATACATTATTAAACCGCTGTCTTGTATGAAGCTGAAAGGATTTTCAAATCCAGGCTTTCTTATCATCCAAATAATCTTCAATTTTGTAATATGCTTTACGTATAAGCATATTTTTTACACTTGATTGAAATCTTTCAGTACACTGGTCTAGGATGGATTGAGGAATTTTATTATAGAAGCGAATAGCGAGACCAACAAAAGAGTTGCTTACTCTGCTGAGTCGCGACGCAGGTATCGCAAGCTGTTTGTGACCTCTCGTATGTCTATGATATACATCAAATTTTGTTTTATATGTACTTATATTTTTCCGCACAAATAGAATATTACTATATATATATTGTGATGCTACAGTCAGTATGCCTATTTCTTGGAACTTTTCGCGTAGGGACTCACGTTGCTTCATATTATAGATAGCCCGTATGGCTCTTTTTTGGGCAACGAAAATCTTTTCTATATCGGCCGCTTTACCCCACAGCATTATTCCATATGACATAATGCTATGGAAATAAGCAAAATAAACAAGTCGCGCTGTTTCAACATCGGTTAAATGTCTGATTTTTCTAACAGCGTAAGCGGCGGAACTAAGTCTTCCTGCGAGGACAGATATATGGGTGCCCCATTGGAGTTTATCATCCAAAGTGAGCCCCAAAAATTTAGTTGTATTTTCTATCTTTAGTATCTGTTTATTAATCTCTAACTTTATGTCTGACCTAATTACGTTTGGTAACACGAATTGCAGACATTTGGTTTTATTTGCATTTAAAAGTAAATTATTTACTGAAAACCAATTTGATATCTGAGATAGAGCACTGTTTACATCGTCAAAATTGTCTTTATCTCGATCTACTTTAAAAATAAAAGAGGTATCATCTGCAAACAACACAATATCACAAATATTTTGAACACAATATGCTAAATCATTTATGTATACTAAAAACAGAAAAGGACCAAGGATTGACCCCTGTGGGACACCCATAACATTAAACGATCCAGATGACCTAACATCATTAATGCATACCTTTTGTAATCTATCGCTAAGATAAGAGGAAATAAGACCAAGCGAGTTATCATTTACGCCGTAATAACTTAATTTTAAAAGAAGGGTCTTATGTTCAACGCAATCAAACGCCTTAGATAAATCACAAAAAATGCCTATAGCATTTTGTGAGTTCTGCCAAGCTTCAAATATATGTCTTAAGAGTCTTGCACCAGCATCTGTAGTTGACCGACCCTTAGTAAAACCATATTGCTCTGAATGTAAGAAGTTGTTAAGATTAAAGTAACATACAAGTTGGTCGAGCATAATCTTTTCAAATATTTTACTAAGCGTTGGTAGAACAGAAATAGGTCTATAATTATTTGGATCACTCTTATCACCTGCTTTATAAAGAGGTACTAGCTTACTGTGTTTCATTAAGTTCGGAAAAACACCTGAATCTACTGAATCATTAAAAACTTTAGCTAGATATGGCGCAATTATTTCTATAATATTTTTTAATAATTTCACTGACATTCCCCAAAGGTCTCCTGTTATCTTATTATTTAAGGTTTTAAAAGTTTTAATTATTTTATATGGGGTAATGTGTTTAAAGTTAAATGAGACGTCGCA
This sequence comes from Morpho deidamia, assembly GCA_947086505.1. NCBI lineage: Eukaryota > Metazoa > Arthropoda > Insecta > Lepidoptera > Nymphalidae > Morpho > Morpho deidamia. The sequence continues at coordinate 1,693,552 of CAMTZC010000009.1, forward strand.
CTTAGCCACACTTCCTCTTAGCAGACTATGAGCTTCTGTTGGCGATGAATTTAACGATTGAGTAGTTGCTATTGGAATGTTATTAAAGAAATTTTGAAAAATATTTGCCACTTCAATGTCAGAGCTAACAGTGCAATCATTAATTTTAAGATTTATCTTGTTTTGTCGCACTTTATGTCTGCCCGATTCTCTACATATAATATCCCAGGCTGTTTTAATTTTATTGTCAGAATTCCTTATTTTTTGTTTAATATAAAGTGACTTGGCTTGAAAACAGACAATTTTAAACAGTTTGGAATATTTTTTGACATAATCAATAAAATCTGAGTTCTGATTGAACTGCTTTTCTGCGTACAAATCGTACAATTTATTTCGGCTTTTAAAAATTCCAATAGTGGCCCAATCACTAAACTTTAAGTTTTTCATTAGGTCTTTTTCTTTGGTTTTAAAAATATTATTAAATTTTTTATCTATCAAGCAAAAAAGAGCATTAAATAGATCATCTGGATTGCCCTTTATTACATTAAGAGTAGGCATACTGACGAAAATTTCCTTTTCAAATTTTTTAATTTTCTGACTGGTTATCGGTCTGTATTTAATCATTTGTTTTTTATGATATTTATCATCGGGAACACATATCATTTGTCCACTATGATCAGACTTTAATTTGCTAATGATTGATTTTTCTAAAACATCACAATCACAAAATATATTATCAAGACCCGTAGCTGTAGTAGCTGTTATTCTCGTGGGGTCTGTAAATATATTATGTAAGTTAAAACATTTAAAAAGATTTAACAATTTTCCACGAATGGAGCTATCTACTAAGATATCCACATTAAAATCACCACAAACTAAAAGTTTTTTAGATGATGTACATAGACGTTTTAGAACATCCTCCATGGTGTTTTCGAATAGGTTGAAATCGCCGGAGGGTGGTCGGTACACGCTAACTATAATATATCGTTCCAGCTCCACGCAAGACAATTCAACAGTACGTTCCAAGGAGAGACGAACTATATCTTTTCTTTCTTTACAGCTTATATTATTACTTGTAATTACTAATGATCCTCCGCGACAGGCTGTCTTCCTTAGGAATGCACTGGATACAGTATAATGACTTAAGTTTAATATGAACTCATGTTCCTTAAACCAATGTTCAGTTATACACAGAACATCTACATTAAACTTATTTAAAAAAAGTTCTATTTCTAACTCTTTGCCAAGTAGGCCCTGTATATTTTGATGTACAACAATAATTTTGCAGGGCTTGCTTGTTGTCTGTACTGCTAGTTTAAATTACTATTGTCAAAATCTACGTTATTAGTACTAGTACTAAATGATAATAAATTAATCTTCGTTATACTGTTTATAACGGGGTTTTGTATATTTCTTTTCTTATCCTCTTTTCACTTTTTTCCTTTTCTCACCCTCTTTTCTTATCGAGGTGTCGTAAGAGGCGACTAAGGTAAATGCCGTGTGGTATCCGGCAGAATAGATTAGACCACCCTCTTTTCTTACCGAGGTGTCGTAAGAGGCGAATAAGGTAAGTGCTGTGTGGCATCCGGCTGCATAGAATAGACCACTCTCATTTCTTACCGGTCAAAAGGAGACTAAGGTAAGTTGACGTCAGGCAGGCGGCCGGTCGTAAAATACGTAGCCAAATCATGTGACAACATGTTTGTAACATGTCGTACCGATCCCACTTAGAGTGGGATAAAGGCAGGAGAATGATGATGACTTCATATATAATGATATTTTACTTACTACTACTTTTTTTACACAATGTTTTAGTTATGGGAAGGATCATTTGATGTTTCTAATTTTTTATAATATCATGTATTTAAGTAAGTCTTTTATTAACAGATAGGTTAAGTATAAGACAAAACGGAATTTTGTTGATATTAGTAAATGGTTTACAATTCAATATTAAAATTCGGTAAGAAATAAGAGTGGGCTATTCAACTCAGCCGGATACAATGCGGCGGCTAAAGTAAATCATAAATAGAAAATTAATTTTACTGAACTCCTTTTTAAAGGCGTTCAGCTGTGACAGCAAACAAACTGTACTTTATTATTAAAGTATAAAGTGTAACATGAAATTTATGTTTACTCAGTAGATAAAAGTTGTCTATGTTTGCTTGGAATATAAAAATGTATGGATTCGAACAACTGCGACACCTACCGGGTTTTACTGCGATTAATAACTATCGAGAAAGAAAAGCATGAAAATCGATAAAACCGTTTAGCAAGAAAAACTTAACATCAGCCGATTGTCTACAACTAATTACACGATTCAGCGTTGATTTTCAGCAAAAGTAATGAAAATATTATTTAGCTGTAACCCGCGATAAAATAAAATATATGTAATGCTAAATGTAGACTTCACTATCCGTTCTCATACTTGATACGTGCAGGCCACCGTGTGGTATACGGCTTAGTAAAATAGACCTCCCTGTCAAAAGCTGTGATAGCTAAAAAGCTGTGATAGCCCAGCGCTGAGACCGTGCGACTCTTACGAGGGGAACACGAGTTAAACCCGAACAGTCACCAATGAGTTTTTCTATTAAAACTCATGTGTCTAATTGATAATTGCAATTTATCACACGCTTTTCGGTGAAGGAAAACATCGTGAGGAAACCTGCATATCTCTAGAGAACTCTGGAGATATGTGTAACCTACCAATCCGCATTGGAGCAGCGTGGTAGGTCTTAGCTCCAACCCTTCTCTCCAGAAACGGAGAGAGGAGGCCTATTCCCAGCAGCGGGATTGTAACAGGCTGCTACTTTCATATTCAAATTCAAAATATTCTTTATTCAAGTAAACTTGTAAACAAGTGCTTTTGAATCGTCAACATCTACTGCTGGTTTGGAAAATTGTTCCTACCGAGAAGAACCAGCAAGAAACTCGGCGGTTGCTCTTTTCAAACAATAATTCTTATCACTAGTTACATATAGTTATTAATGTCTTGTACAGGGTTGGAGAGAAGCTATATCCACGCATTCTTATCGTCTAGGTAATCTTCAATAGTATAATAGGCCTTCTGTATTAGCTTTTTTTTAATAGTATTTTTAAACTGCTGTAATGGTAAAGTTAAAGTAGATTGTGGAATTTTATTATAGAATCTTATACCCAAACCCACAAACGAATTACGAACTTTTGCAAGGCGCAGAGCAGAAACCGCAAGCTTATGTCGGTTTCTACTTTGTCTATTATACACATCGCCAATCATATCTTACCGAGGTGTTGTAAAAGGCGACCAAGGTATAAGTGGGATAAGGGCTGGAGAATGAAAAATAATGATGACTTGATAGGTGCAGGAGTCGTAAAAATCGTGCACTATCTGTAACCAACAACAAAAAAGTACTACACACATTCAGTTCAACAATTTCAATAATGCCATCATATCCTTAATAGTATATTAGGCTTTCTTTCAAATCAGAAGCTAATAAAGTATAAACAAAATCCTAAAATAGTAACTTTATTCAAAATTTACGAAGCATTGTTAACATTATGAAAGTATGTACACTTCACATCACATCCAAAAGCTCATATAACAAGTGCTTTTCCTTTGATCTACATATTACCAGCTATAACTTTTATATATTGTAACAAAAAGCGGTCAAATTTTATACAAGTGCCTGAGTGACCGAACTCGGTATATTTAAAAAAATGCTTTAAAAAGCGAAAATAGCTGGTGATATTTGGGACTTGATCCCGCGTTATTTGACTCCTCTAGCACGCCTGTTCCACTGAACTATTACAACTTTACAAATGACTGCAAAAATAATTTTTGTATTCCATTTATATTTTAGCTGTTTTTCAATGCCTATAAACAGGGATAAAATTATATTTTTTTAATAAAACCTAGTTAGAGAAGCGTAGCTTAGCGTCTAGCTTAGCCCGGCGCTACGCTCGACGCTACTGTCGGGGTATCGCTCGGCGTACATGTAGTTTGGACCGCATCATACGCCTATTTCTATAAATAATGTTAATTCATAAATTTCCTTATAACTTTACCAAGAAAAATACATGGAATTTCTAAGCCAAAAATTTAAAAGTGCCTTAAAAGCCTCGTAGAAAACTGCATGCTTCTTTAAGGACTTAAAACGCATCTTTGAAAAACATAAAAGGCACTATTATAGTAGACAGTAAGATGAAAGCGCCTCGCGTAATCTGTCTTCAAGATTAATAGTACGAATATAGCCTGGAGTGAAAAATTAAACACTGACACCGTTGTTTATGATTCTTTCAATTAAAATAGCAGTAAACATGATAAATTAAAGACTGAAGCCGTTGTTATGATTTGTTCAATTAAAATAGCAATAAATATTTAACACTGAAGTCGTTGTTTATGATTTGTTCAATTAAAATAGCAGTAAATATAATCAATTTAACACTAAAGCTGTTGTTTATGATTCGTTCAATTAAAATAGAAATAATCATGATAAATTAAACACTAAAGCCGTTGTTTATGATTTGTTCAATTAAAATAGCAATAAAATGATAAATTAAACACCGACACCATTATTTATGATTTGTTTAATTAGAATAGCAATAAACAAGATAAAAAATAAACACCGACACCATTGTTTATGATTCGTTCAACTGAAATACCAATAAACATGATAAATTCAACAAAGAAGCAGTTGTTTATGATTTGTTCAATTAAAATAGTAATAAAGATGATAAATTTAACGTTGATGCCGTTGTTAACGATTTGTTAGTGGTAGGAACAGCTTTTCGAACCAGGTAGAGTTGACGTTTCGAAAGCAGTAGCTTACAAGTTTAGTTGAATAAAGAATATTTTGAATTTTAATTAAATTCATCTGTTTTTTCCTTTTCGCCTGTAAGTTCCTTTTTAAACAAGTCTGCGCGAGGTGTGCACCGTGACCCACCTCGAAAGAAACACACAGTATCACCTCAGCTATTTTAATAGCTAGATGATCTTGTTATTAAGTTAATACATAATTTGATAGAAATACCCACCCTATCACAGACTTCCGTTCTGTAATCATGCCGCAGCTGGGGCGAGCCAACTTGAGGGTGTTAATTACCTATTGTTCCCAATACTCCTTTGTGATTCCGTTTAGGGTAAAACGAGAATATTTTTACAACTACGCCGCAGAACAGGAGGGGAAGGTATTTTAACGACCTCCTACAAAACTTTGTACAAATGTTTCTTGCGGATTACGTAGCGATTTTAATAATTTTTGAAGGCTTAATTTTAATCATTTTAATAATTTTAATATATTTCTTAATAATAATGATGAAAATCATAATTCTGCTGCCCTTATCCCACTCTAAGTGTGGTAGGCACAACTTTTATATGCATGCATATTTCACACAATCTAACCGTCTCTTTTTAAGCCACATTTCCATCCACATTCATATTAAAGACTTGTGAGATGTGATTTTCATTCCTCTTCATTATGTGTCCATAAGCTGTGATAGCCTAGCGGTGAGACCGTGCGACTCTTTCAAGGGGAACACGAGTTCAAATCCGGGCAGACACCAATGAGTTTTCTAATAAAACCTATGTGCCTAATTGATAATTGCAATTTATCACACGCTTTTCGGTGAAGGAAAACATCGTGAGGAAACCTGCATATCTCCAGAGTATTCTAGGGATATGTGTAACCTACCAATCCGCATTGGAGCAGCGTGGTAGTTCTAGCTCCAATCCTTCTCTCCAAAAACGGAGAGAAGTTAGCCCAGCAGTGGGCATAGTAACAGGCTGTTACTTTACTTTACTTATGTGTCCATACCATCTGAAGCGTACACTGATCTTGTTATTATGACATTATTTTTCTAAATTTAATTAATTTTACTTCGTTAAGCTTTTTTAAATAAATGCGTGAATTGAAATATTTTGCAATATATCGTTAAATTTATATTTAAAAAAAACGAGTATCATGAATTCATATACCTTGGACTAATTTGTAAAATAAAAAAAAAATCTCGTGGGCGTAGAGAACAACATAGTAGTGGCTTGTTACAATCCCACTGCTGGGAATAGGCCTCCTCTCTCCGTTTCTGGAGAGAAGGGTTGGAGCTAAGACCTACCACGCTGCTCCAATGTGGATTGGTAGGTGACACATATCTCCAGAATTCTCTAGAGATATGCAGGTTTCCTCACGATGTTTTCCTTCGCCGAAAAGCATGTGATAAATTGCAATTATCAATTAGACACACGAGTTTTAATAGAAAGGTAAGTGGAAAGGAAAGGTATCACCGCTGGGCTATCACAGCTTTCAACAATATAGTTAAAGTAAATATATATCTTTATTTTTTTTAATATGGAAAAATCTCACATAAAATGGACATATTTAAAAAATACGGCCTTATTAAAATTATGATACAAAATTACATATTTCAATTTTACATTACAAAAAAGATTGAAAGAAGTCGACGCTGACAATAGATAATTAACGCCCAAAGGACGCCTCGTTGGGTCGTCGCGGAACTACAAAATGGCCATTCTTAAATGGCGGATAATTTTTTTATAAAAATTAAATATTTACATGACATAATATTTAAATATTAATAATAATAGATGTGCGAGGAAGCCTAGGAGTGCGCGATATCTCCGACAAGATGCAGGAGAGTAGGCTGCGATGGTATGGACCAAGAGAAAGCCACCTGACTACGTCGGAAATTTAGCACTACAGCTTTCCATCCCGGGTCAAAGACCGGTAGGAAGACCCAGAACAAGATGGAAAGAAGTAGTGCTAAAGGACAAGAGTACATGCAAAGTTACCGACGACGATGTCCATGACCCAGCGAAGTGGAAGAGAAGTGTAAGGAAGGCTGACCCCACCACCATGTGGGATGCATAGCTGGGAAGAGAGAGAGACATGACATAATATTTAAAAGTTATAATATTATATTCATATTATTTCAATAATGAAATATAATAAACATTTGAATAATGTAATATAAAACACTGATTTACAAATAAAAATAATAATATTTTAATGAAGATGCCATTGTTAAGTTTTATTATGTATGTAAAGTAAAGTAACAGCCTGTTACGATGCCCACTGCTGGGCTAAGGCCTCTTCTCTCCGTTTTTGGAGAGAAGGATTGGAGCTAAGACCTACCACGCTGCTCCAATGCGGATTGGCAGGTTACACATATCCCTAGAGTTCTCTAGAGATATGCAGGTTTCCTCACGATGTTTTCCTTCACCGAAAAGCGTGTGATAAATTGCAATTATCAATTAGACACATAAGGTTTTAATAGAAAAACTCATTGGTGCCTGCCCAGGGTTTGAACCTATGTCGTCTCTAAAGAGTCGCACGGTTTCACCGCTAGGCTATCACAGCTATTATGATGTATATGTATATTATGTATATGTATTTATGTATTTAAGAAGTTATTTAATGCATGTACTAGTGGACCGGGAAAACCATATAAATTAGGAAATTTCTAGTGTACATTATAAAAAGATAAACACATATTAGGGATGGACATCCCCTTATCACTTAAGGGTATGAAATATATATTTATTTTTATTTTTATATATATTTATTTTTATTTATTTTTTATTATTTATAATAGCCGATTCTCAAACCTACTGAATATGAATATAAAATTTCATAAAAATCGGTCTCATAAAAGAAGAGGAAGGGGAGAAGAGTTTTATAAAAGAATTTTACATAACATGAGATATATTTTCCAATTGTCATCCATAGCACAAGTATTACTTACTTTGAAAACGGTGTGTGTGTAATTGTCCCATATATTTATATATTTAAATCTTATTCCTCTTTCTGTTCAAATGAACTAAGCTCTTGATTCACGAGCATTATAAACAGTTTTAAAATAAAATAAAGTTAAAAGCTCTTTGTAGAAGATGATTAAATAACCGAGGTTCGAGACGTTGCAATAAAGAAGTCCACGTTGGAGACAAAAGCTTTCGGCCGGCTTTAAAGTAATCTGCGTTCTTAACTATTTACTTTGAACGAGGATTTTGTTTAATTCAAACTCAGAGTACTAAGTTTTAATAACTCAACAGAGGATGTAAGTCATTGTTAACAACTTGAAAAAGAATGGAAGTTAGTTCTTAATCCGATTGTTTTTTTTATATTTTGCTACCCATTTTCTCCGTCGATTATTAATTGATTTGTTTTTTTTTAAATTAAAACTTACAAGCTTTCCTATTGAGATATAAGTAAGTATAGTAAAGTATGTCAAGTTAAAAATTAATTCAGAAAGACGTGCTTAGGTATTATTCTACACGTGCTCCCGTTGGTCGCTTTAATGAATAATGATATTAAAACTATTTGAACGCTTTATGTCCTGCTTTCTTAAATAATTTAAAGATTTAGGCCTGCTCTCTCCCTTTAGAGAGAAAGATAGAATAATTTAAATAATTAGGCGTTACTTTGCGGTGATTGTCACGACAAAGTCGCAAAGCTTTGCGATTGTGTGTATTGCTTGTGTATTGTGATGGCGTTGGTGGAGGTTTGTGCACGTGTTTTTATGAATCCTACCCGTATCAGGTATAAAAACAGATAATCTATTCTACATTTAGCATTATGTATATCTTCTATTTACTTAATCGCTGATTATAGAAAAATAATTTCATTATTGTTTTTGTAGAAAGATAGAAAGCTTATACTAGCGATGTGATGCGATTCCCGTTTTTCACGACGCTGTTCCCTTCACCGACATTTTCACCTGATAAGCATAAATTATTATTCTCGAAATTAATTTATGATAGTATGTAATTGAGTTCTGTCTATATAGAAAAGCTTTTGAGCCTGCTCGTTGATATAATGTTAACTAAAATCACTAACTATTTTGGCGCGTCGACGTGAATAAGCTTATGACACACTTTAGCTAAACATTTTACAGCTAACCTAACTATAATGAGATAAAGTAATGATTTTGTTCAGCTACATAACCTTATTTGACAATTATTTTAACAGAATTTAATTAGATCTTGTTAAGATGAAATTGGCCTTGGCAGTAAGTGTATGGTTTGTATTTGGCTTTTTATTTCATTTCGTGCAAAATTATCAACATATTTTCTTCAAGAGTTTTTTTAAATTCCAAGAAAATCTTTGGCTTTTTTTTCGTATATCTTATGTCGTTTACGCTGTGATAGCCCACGGAAAGATCTCGTGATTGTTTGGGAATGTAAGAGTTCAAACCTCGTGCACGCACGCATGAGTTTCTCTATTTAAACTTATGTGTCTAATTAATAATTGCAATTTATCACACGATTTTCGGTGAAGGGAAATTTCGTGAGACAACCTTTATTAATAACCTCTTAAGAATTCCTGATATATGTGTAATCTAGCAATCCGCATTGAAGCAGCGTGGAAGGTCTTAGCTCCATACCTTCTCTACAAAAAGGAGAGAGGCCTATTATGCTCAAATGTGGTATAGTACCAGGCCGTTACTATAAACTGGTTAAAACTTGCATTTTGTAATTGTTTCTATCTTTGTCTGCTAATACTACTTTATAGAATTAGGCGTTTCTTTGCGAAGATCCATAATACAAAAGTAGTAGTAAAATTACTTTGCTATAATCCGCAATAAAGGATCTTTATCCTTTATTAATTTTTGCTAATAGTACATTTAATCCGTACTAAAACATGTCTTAAAAATAATTTATAGAATTAGGCGTTACTTTGCGGAGATCCATAATACAAAAGTAATAATAAAATTACTTTGCTATCATCCGCGATACATTTGTATCGATTGATTGATTGATTGTATCGCGGATTATAGCAAAATAATTTTATTATTACTTTTATCTTAAAAATGTTATTCGTGGAAATTTATTCTGTAACAGTGACAAGTAAATTCCCTTTTTTCTCACGACGTGATATAGCAAGTTTACTTAGGTATGCAATCTGCGATCGTCGGTTTCAATTTACTATGTATCAGATGTTCAATGATCGTTTTGTGGGGAAATGAAGTAATCAAATGACATCACATCTTTCGCCGATCTAAGATAAGATTTATTTTCGATTTCCTCTCCGTTGGCATCTCATTTTCCTTTAGAGGGATACAAATATAAATTCAAAATATTTTTTTGGGTATGTCGGCAAATACTTTGTTAAGATTAATAGTGCGAATATAGCCTGGAAGGTTAAACACTGAAGCCGTAGTTTATGATAAGTTCAATTATAATAGCAGTAAGCATCATTCTCCTGCCTTTATCCCACTCTAAGTGGGGTCGTCACAATATCCAAACATTTTCTCACATGATTTGGCTACGTATTTTACGACCGGCCGCCTGCCTGACGTCAACTTACCTTAGTCGCCTCTTACGACACCTGGATAAAAAAGGGTCTATTCTACTCAGCCGGATACAACACGGCGGGTCAATTTAACTTAGTCGCCTTTTACGACACCTCGGTAAGAAATGAGTGTGGTCTATTCTACTCAGCCGGATACCACGCGGTATACAGGTGCAACTAATAATAAAGTGTTTAAAAAGACTAATATTCGCAGTGAGCGTTATAAATATAAGACTTGCTTAACTTGTCCTCCAATTCAATAAAATGCGACCACATTTTATACTTGCAATGGTTTTACAATCCCTTACAATATAGATATTGCGTTCGAGCAACATTAGTGCACATACCATATATTGCAAAACTGCGAAGTATAAATTTACTATAAAGTAAAGTAAGTAAAAGTAACGGCCTGTTACTATCCTACTGCTGGACATAGACCTCTCTCCGTTTTTGGAGAGAAGGCTTGGAGATAAAACCTACCACGCTGCTCCAATGCGGATTCGAAGGTTAGACTAATAGGTACACTAAGTTCAAGAGGAAGTCAACGAAAGAATTCGAATGTCTCTAGTAAGTGATATTATTTGATGTACCTATTTGTCTCGGTTTGTTACTCTCCGTAGAAGTACAATTTCTTTAACTTACACATTGTAAATAAAAACCTTTCATAGATTGATAATAGATGGTGTTTCTTAATGTCATCCTATTCCTGTTGAATTTATTAATTTCACCGATATTGCTTCAGTGGATTCGCTGTAAACTTACCAGACAGACAGACAGACTTTCACATTTAAAATATTAGTGGGGATTAAAAAGGCTTAAAAGGCCACTAAGGTAAGTGCTGTGGTATCAGGTAAAGTAGAATAGACCACACTCGTTCCTTACCGAGGTATCGTAAAAGGCGACTAAGGTAAGTTGACGTCAGGCAGGTGGCCGGTCGAAAGAACTTAGCCAAATCATGTGATTTGCTAAAAGGCAGGGGAAAGATGATATTTTCACTTTACAGTTCGATTTTTAAAACTATTGTTGGCAAGTTTTCAAATTTCTTCCAAAAACCTTTGTGACAATTTACTATAACGCAATACTATAATGTATTTTATATCTGAAGTGTTGCTATTAGAGCTAAACAAGTTTTATTCGCGTGTTAATACGTGCGTTTTGACTTATAATTGAACAAAATCTACTTGTTAAATAAATAAAAGTCCTTCAAAGTAAGGGCCAAAGCAGTAAACAGTTTCAGTCATGCGTGTGTCACGACACGCACCTCTATATGGGTCATGGTTTGTTTCTATTATATTTTTATTATATTTTGTATCATAACATTTTTTACTGTGGTTACTAGACAATTTAAAAGCTGTATGCCAGTAGTATCCGTCTAAGTAGAATAGACCACCCTCATTCTCTAACCGAGATGTCCTAAAAGGCAACTAAGGTAAGTCGACCCGCTGTGTGGTATCCGGTTGAGTATAAAAGATCACCCTCATTTCTTACCGTGGGGTCGTAAAATACGACTAAGGTCACTTGATGTTAGCTCAACACCGCTCGTAAAATACGTAGCCAAATCATGTGACAATATATCTGTATCTTTTAGATTTTTAACGCATATGCTATATCTAATAAATTAGGTTTTAACAGTACGGCAATTATATATCCTCTCTGTAGTTCTGAAAATACATAAATCCGAAAGTTTTGACAATAAAAAAATAACTAAAAGAATAAAATACAAGGTAATTAAAACAATCAGTATTTAACGCAGTCTGTTCGTAATTACAATAATATTAATAAATCTCTTAATATCTACCCGATGACATATCATGAGTGCAAAAAAGTCTTGACTGAATGGTTAAAGACACAAGATTATGATAAGATAGAATTGTAAGCTTGCAGAAATAATAAACAATATATTGAGTATATTCACTGTAATTCAACGGGTATAGTTTTATAATTTTCCAAAATCCCACGAAAAGTGAGTAAGTACGACGCCCGGAACGTCATCTGTCAAAATTGTTTCCCGCCTTTTGTTGTTCGGAAACGCACAGATAAAACTTATAAAACATTAATTGGCAGCACTATCCACTCCCTTTCAGAATCTATAATGAAACATTAAAAACTAATCATGTAATCATTTATAATCATAAAACATACTACGGATGCGCTCGTACATATTACACACAGCCACACACACGCACACGAACACATACTTATCCAAGCACGCACGTACAGACACACAACCGCACACACAAATATACTGATTTATTCTTAATGATTATGTGCTATTATTTAGATATGGAAAAGCGGGACCTTCTCACACGAATATACTTGACTTACTAGAAGATTCCAACCTTTATACAGTTATGAAGAACTTTGTTAATTAATAAATGAATTTTGAATTTGAATTTTTGAATCTGTAACATGTTTTGCCGACTCTTCTTAGAGCGGGATAAGGACAGGAGGATGATGAGACAAGTTAAAAGTGACAGTCTGGCATTTAGTGTGTGTTGAGGTCAACTCCTGGGCAAGCACGAATGAGTTTTTCAGTCAACTCTTGTATTTAATTCGCACGCAAAGCATTAAATAGACCGAATCCAAAAAAGTTCGATTAATGTCAAAATGTAACAAATCTTAGCATAAGGCCTATAAAACTAATGAGTGCTTAAGAGTTGCCAAGTTATGGGTATTGAAATAAGGATAACAATGTATTTAACTCAATTGATCCTGATTTTGAATTCACTACAGTTCAGTACTATACATGCGTTCAATACTAAGTTCAACTCTAAAGTGATAATTGCAATTTATCACATGCGTATCGGTGAAAACAATCAGAGGATTCAAGAGATATGTGTAATCTTCCAATCCGCATTGGAGAATGGTGGGCCTTAGCTCCAACCTTTCTTTTCAAAACGAGAAAGTCATCATGGGGAAAGCCGTTACTTTATTTTTTGGACAATTTAAACGTTTTTAGTATGGCACTTTTATTATTATAAACACACATTTGGTGAATAGATAAAAAACCAGATGCACTCTCGTTTAAACTATACCAAAAAACTGTAAGCGCAGAAGGAACTCTTGGTTTTAAAAATTAGAATTAGAAGATTCTAAGCCACCGCAATATTTCCACTATAGCAGTGTTTCCCAATGTGGGACCTATACTTGGACAAATTGTTAGGAGACGGACGGCATTGTTAAAATGAACTAACTGTACACGAGTTTAACCCTTCCGCTTCCGCCATTTAAACGTAACGCTAGATTTCAGGGTCAGATTAAACGAAAAAGTAAATTCTTCCTCCTAAAAGCTGTCATTCAAGTTAACGAACGACTATATTTTATCATTTAAGTTAACATGCAGTATAACAGAACTACCTTGCTATAATCCGCACGGGTTAAGCGAATGCATGCAAAGCCAATGTGTATGAAGCAGGCAAAAATTTTACGCACCTTACACATGCAGAACAAGTCACCACATGCACCCCAAGGCGCCTCCACCAGCAGCAACGCACACAAGCAGGACACACAACCACCACCACAATCTCGACGATCGTTTCGCTCCGAAACCGAAGCATCAGCAGGAGGATAGGCTCCACGACAAAAATCGCAATGCCAATGTATAATCGTGCGGATTATAGCAAGGTAGTTCTGTTATAGTGCATGTAATATGGAATTCCGCAAAGTAACGCCTGCCTCTATAAATCATTTAATATAAACATTTAAGTTAAAGAATTTTTAAGTGATTGAATTTTTCGCTTAAGAATTTATATTAAAAAATTGTGTTGGTATGTTACATAAGATTTTTGAAAAGGCTAAGCATAGCAAAAAAGGTTGAGAGACACTAGGCTAGAGCAAAGCAGAGATTAATACACGAAACTGTATACCTTCTCTAGTTAGAGAAAAAACCAAAGAATTATATAAAAAATATGATTTAATGGCTTAGCAGCAATTATATTGTAATGGATATTTTTATACTCAAAAAATATATGGATATATGTAAAAGTAGCGGCCTGTTACAATCACACTACTGGGAATAAGCCTCCTCTCTCCGTTTCTGGAGAGAAGGGTTGGAGCCAAGACCTACCACGCCGCTCCAATGCGGATTGGTAGGTTACACATATCTCCAGAAGTTATGATTTTGTCGTGGAGCCTATCCTCCTGATGATGCTTCGGTTTCGGAGCGAAACGATCGTCGAGATTGTTGTGGCGGTGGGTGTATGTGCTGCTTGTGTGCTTTGTTGCTGGTGGAGGAGCCTTGGGGTGCGTGTTGTGGCTTGTCCTGCATGTATAAGGTTCGTAGATTTTGCCTGCTTCATACACATTAGCTTTGCATGCATTCGCTTAACCCGTGCGGATTATAGCGAAGTAGTTTTTGTTATAGTGCCTATATCTCCAGAAGTCTCTACAGATATGCAGGTTTCCTCGCGATGTTTTCCTTCACCGAAAAGCGTGTGATAAATTGCAATTACCAATTAGACACATGAGTTTTTTTTTAATAGAAAAACTCATTGGTGCCTGCCCGGGTTTGAACTCGTGTTCCCCTCGCTTTCGAGGCCTTAGTTTTTATTATTTATTGTTTTTTTTAAAATATGTATGTATATATGTTACGTACACCCCTTTTTGATTACTATTAGTTGTTCTTGAAGCTTGGGTTGTCTGGAAGATATCGCTACTTAGCAATAAGGTAATTGTACGTCGAAATCATGTATATAAAAAAAATGTTTTTATGTTCAACATCTCATTTCATTGTATATTAGGATTATGGTGTACAATAAAGTATATTCGATTCTATTCTATTCTATTCTAAAGCCAAAAATATTAATAAGCGGGGTTGTAACATTTTATGGGTCTCAAGAAATGCAGGGGTTCAAAAGTAACTCTGATTGTAACAATAATAATGACTCTCGGAACGATCTGTAATAACGCACGAGTGATTGCGACGTTATAAATTGTTTTACTATAGGGTTGAACATACTCTGTAATAAAATTCTGAATGAATCAATAAATATTATTCTTTATAATTTATGAAATGTAAAACATCATACATTCTCCTGCCCTTATCCCACTCTAAGTGGGGTCGGCAAAACATGTTACAACATGTTGTCACATGATTTGGCTACGTATTTTACGGCCGGCCGCCTGCCTGACGTCAATTTACCTTAGTCGCCTTTTACGACATCTCGGTTAGAAATGAGTGTGGTCTATTCTATGCAGCCGGATACCACACGTCGCATACCTTAGTCGCCTCTAACGACACCTTGGTAAGAAAGGAGGGTGGTCTATTCTATGCAGCCGGATACCACACGTCGCATACCTTAGTCGCCTCTTACGACACCTTGGTAAGAAAGGAGGGTGGTCTATTCTATGCAGCCGGATACCACACGTCGCATACCTTAGTCGCCTCTAACGACACCTTGGTAAGAAAGGAGGGTGGTCTATTCTATGCAGCCGGATACCACACGTCGCATACCTTAGTCGCCTCTAACGACACCTTGGTAAGAAAGGAGGGTGGTCTATTCTATTCTGCCGGATACCACACGGCGTTATTTATGAAATGTAAAAATAATCAAATAAAATAAGTTAAATATATGTATTTTTGTACTATTCAAAGACACACTAGGGCCATGGCACCGTTTACGCAAAAGATTAGTATTATATATATACAGTAAATAAAGAAAATAAAAAGAATATGGTTATGTAGAAAACAATTGATAATATTAACACGGGTATATGTGTCCGAGTTGTTAGCTGATGACGATAGTTAGCAGCACTCATCTTTAATTTCGCGTTTGTTAATGTTTGTCATTTTCATTTCCTATAATCCGACGCATACAATACGCCGACGTAGCTCCTTGGTACTTGCGAAACGTCGACCTGCATAAAGATCTAGGTTTTCCCACTATCGCCAGGTTATTTTAACAATTTTCGATAAAATATTTGGACAAAGCAGTGGTACACCCCAACCCGCTAATAGCGTGGATGGTAAACTATCGCTGCTTCGACAAATCGTTCAAATCCCGTATTCACGCTCATTATAGACGCTCTAGTAGCGTACTTACTGATCCTGACGATCCTTACAAGATTGCCATCGCCAAAACACTGCACACATAGTCACACACACAGCGTCTTCGCCGGTGAAGACGAGGTCCTCGCTTTCTTACGTCTAGCGGCGGTTATGACAATAGGACTCTTCCACAGTCCGACATAGTCCTCCACAACGCGTCGCTTTAAGCCGAGGTCCGACCTCACAGGAGGCACTCGCTCTCTACGTTATCACACCCGGCGATGCTTCTGCGCTCGCCCGCCCTCCCAGTGAAGCTGTCAAGGCCTTCAACGCTAACAGCATTAGTTAGTGTCTGAAAAAAAGCCGAATTTTCATAGAATTTAAAAAATTCTTGGCTAATATATAACAGTTATTTGTAAAGATCACAGTGCGATACATCAAGAAGTTTCAGGGGATTCTTTAAGAAGTCCGTGGAAAAAAGACTATGAAAGTGGGATAGGTGACCTGCATGCGCCACGGTACGGGACGGCGGTTCGATAACTAACTTATGACTACTTGTACGAGTATAATTACTTGGAAAATATGTTGAACATACGTTCACATACATGCACACACAGAACACACACAAATACACATTCGCACACACATAAACACAGCCATATAAACAGTCAACTATTCTTCATTGTAATGTCTATTATTAACGTCGTGTGGTATCCGGCTGCATAGAATAGACAACCCTCATTTCTTACCGAGGTGTCGTAAAAGGCGACTAAGGTAGCCGGCCGGTCGTAAAATACGTAGCCTAATCATGTGACAACATGTTTGTAACATGTTGTGCCGACCCCACTTGGAGTGGGATAGGGGCAGGAGAATGATGATGTAATGTCTATTATTACGAGTATAAGTCTTAGATATGCATAAAAATACTATTTTAAGTTTATTAAACACTGTAACACGTTGAAACGGACGGACGTATGGACGGGGAAAGAATACGTACAAATGATAGGACAGAACTGTATTATCAACAAGCTTTTGCCCGCGGCTTCGCTCACGTTGAATTTTGTCTGCCAAGATTTAAATATTTTTTCTTTACTTAATATTAAATATATACATATAGAATTAGGCGTACTTTGCGGAGATCCATAATACAAAAGTAATAATAAAATTATTTTGCTATAATCCGCGATACAGTAAATAGAAAATATATATAGTGCTAAATGTATAGTGGACTATCCGTTTTTTCATACCCGATACGTGCAGGATTCGTAAAAACATATGCACAAACCTCCACCACTGCCACCACAATACACAAGCACTACACACGTACACGTTCACAAAATCGCAAAGTTTTGCGATTTTGTCGTGGAGTCTGTCTCCTGATGATGCTTCGGTTGCGGGGCGAAACGATTGTTGAGTTTGTGATAGTGTAAGTGTGTAGTTCTTGTGTATTGTGGTAGCAGTGGTGGAGGTTTGTACACGTGTTTTTACGAATACTGCATGTAACGGGTATGAAAAAACGGATAGTCCACTATACATTTAGCACTATATATATTTTCTATTTACTGTATCGCGGATTATAGCAAAATATTTTTATAATTACTTTTGAAATATATATATATATATATTTAGTTACTCGTACATCCAAAATTTCAGATGTCTATGCAATTATCCATGCAATTTTCGCGCTCCACGCATATTAGGTGCTCTACGGCGCTGTGATAGCCTAGTGGTGAGACCGTGCGACTCTCTAGAGACGACATAGGTTCAAACCCCGGGCAGGCACCAATGAGTTTTTCTATTAAAAACTTATATGTCTAATTGATAATTGCAATTTATCACACGCTTTTCGGTGAAGGAAAACATCGTGAGGAAACCTGCATATCTCTAGAGAATTCTAGGGATATGTGTAACCTACCAATCCGCATTGGAGCAGCGTGGTAGGTCTTAGCTCCAATCCTTCTCTCCAAAAAACGAAGAGAGGAGGCCTTAGCCCAGCAGTGGGCATAGTAACAGGCTGTTACGGCGCTCCATTCAAGAAAATCATATCGTCATAATCTTTAAACTATTCGGTCGAATTACTTAGTATGTAAGACAACGTTTATCTACATGAAATACTGAAAGCGACAAAAGTATTGATTTTTATAAAATTCTGATAAATATACTATTATGTGCATTGTAAAATAGTATCTAATTAAATATAATTTTTGATTCACAATTTTGGTCATAGTGGCTTCCAGGTAAAAGGTAGTAAAATATGCTGTCCGAACCTTTATTTACAACTATTCAAAACTAAGTATTCATAAAGTACTAGTGGTGGTTCTTCTCGGTAAGAGCAACATTCCGAATCAGTGTAGCTTATTAAATCTAATTATTGACTCTTGACGATTCAAAAGTGCTTGTAAAAAGCCTACTTGAATAAAGATTATTTTGATTTTGATTTTGATTTTGGTGCCATCTGTTATTCCAGTAAACAACGTCAACCGTGTTACTAGTACGTTATGTTACAACACTATTTTTCAAGGAATGAAGTCAACACCATACAAAAGCATAAGCAAGGATTCTTTGAGCTTTACTTCTATTATCGAACATGTTCACCAAATGTCACGGTATGGAATGCGACAACCCTTGTCAGCGACACGTGTTACAGGCCCTTTTATCGTCCCAGGAATGTTATGGGTCTCGTCATGTGAAAATTTATAGTTACGTCTTATTCCCTTTTTATTTCATGTCCAACTGCGAAGCGCAGGGCTTTATAGGTTTCCCCAGCTTAATATGTAACCTTAAGAATTCCTCATATATTTCAATCCATACAAGTGTCTTTCTGCAAAATCGCTTAACAATTTCATCGTGTAGTGCATGTATAAGGTATGAGAACGGACTTTGGTTCCTACACTTAGCATAACATAAATTTTCATAATAACCGTGGATTATAGTTAAATAATTCTAATTTATAGAATTAGGCTTAGGTTAGGTAAATATAGAGTGTACTATCCGTTCTCATACCTGATACAATTGGTAAAAACTCATGCATTACCCAATACCAATACCAATTCTACAAAAATACACAAACACTGCACATATTCACTACCATAATTTCAACAATAGTTTCGCTTCGTAACCGACCAATCATCAGGAGGATAGGCTCCACAACAAAATCGCAAAGCGACGCATCACCTAAAATAACAGAGTTATATAGTAAGAATTTTAACCTCCACCGTTTATTTTGCTTTCTATGTATAGCAAATTGGAACTAGTAACGTTTATCTGTTAATCAATTAGTGTGCCATTGTTATATTTTATAATTTCCAAATGCTCTAATATATTAAATCTTAGGTCTTTGACACACGTGTGCGAAATTTAGAAACAATAAACCAGATAGGAATAATGAACCAGAAAATTAAAATTTAGCTAAACATTTCTTAGAAATATCTGACGTTATTGGTAAACTTTTCACGCAGATTGTTCACTACTACTAGATTTTACAACAATACATACCTTCAACCACTTTCCTCAGATTAAATTCGACATTCCATCTTTAATTATATTGTACCGGAAGGAAAAGGATTAGAGCGGAAGTTGTAGCATAGAGACGTGATGATGGCTGTGACGAGGTGTTGAGAGGTGAGGAGAGTAGTGGCGCCATTTAAATAAATATATGAGACACCTGCACATACGGGGGTCCGTCCCCAAAGTAAGTAACTTAGTACTTGTGTTATGGGTGACGGATAACTGGTAGATATATACTTATATAATTTGAATACATACTTAAATACAAATACACACCCTGGCTCGAAGGACCAACTTGTTTATAGAAAATGTTGTCCTTCGGGAATCGAACCCGCGATCCGCTGAGCAGGAGGTAGTGTCACTGTCAACTGCGCCAACGGGCCAGTCGCATTTGATTGAGATTGAATTGATAAGTTGTCAAAAGAATAAATTCATTTGACTTATAAAAAACCTGTGATGTGTGACCCATGACCTGTGAGAGCTGTGATAGCCGAGTGGTGAGACCGTGAGACTGTTTCGAAGCGGTCACGAGTTCGAACCCCGGGCAGGCACCAATGAGTTTTTCTATTAAAACTTATGTGTCTAATTGATAATTGCAATTTATCACACGCTTTTCGGTGAAGGAAAACATCGTGAGGAAACCTGCATATCTCTAGAGAATTCTGGAGATATGTGTAACCTACCAACCCGCATTGGAGCAGTGTGGTAGGTCTTAGCTCCAATCCACTCCAAAAACGGAGAGAGAAGGCCTATTCCCAGCAGTGGGATATAAACAGGCCGTTACTTTACTTTTTTTATTTATTTCTTTGATAAAATTGATAAAAAAATATCGTTGTAATAATATTAACTCGATGTCTCACTTTTCATACCTACTTTTATCTCTCATTACCGCAATTGGAAGAGTCGAATATAAAATACAACAGATCCAAATTAATTACCATTTAAATAAATATTTTTAACGTCACAACGCAACGTAGTTTCGGATAACGATACAATAATAGCTCATTGCGAATGGACTTTTAATTTTATACCAGTTAAATTATAATTTGCATATTAATTGTTTATTTATAACGGTTAACAGTTGGGTACAGCCGGTGGGTAATTTTGATAAACGATTTTGTGTGTTTTCCCCTTTTACATGCTTAAAGGAAGGTATAGACGACAGCGATGATTGCCGGCGACTTGCTGGCGACTGGATAATTGATATCTCTGCTGTGGGTACTTAGTATATTTACTTATTTACTAGCTGTGCCAACAACGGCGTCGCACGCGTGATATTGAACATATAATTAGTTATTGTGAGTTAACCGTGAGAGATAGAGACATGCTGTCAAGGTCTTTTTTTAGTATTTTTATAGATCTGCAATTCTCTAGTACATTACTTTAGCGTATCTCTGCTGGTTTACGCAGCGCACCCGACTAAAGCACCCAGCAAGCAATTTTTTTATCAATTGCTCGATCTCTTCAACACAATTTACATAATACCGATATATACTATTTACCTAAACCATCCGAAAGTATTTCACTATCTTTTGGTTAAAATTGTACAAAAATCTGTTCGATAGATTTTGAGAAAATCGATTAAATACAGACAGACAGCTTTTTGGGACTTTGTTTTGTAATCAATATAGATTATAATTCTTTTTTTAGATCATTAAAAAAAGAACTAATTAAAATTAACGTTTAATATTAAATTTATTTAATAATTAAAATTTGTATTATGGATCTCCGCTAAGTCCGTCTAATTTTATAAATTATATAAACGGGTTATTTTTGTCTTATCTTAATCTTACTAATATTATAAATGCGAAAGTTTGTGAGTATGGATGGATGTTTGTTACTCTTTCACGAAAAAACTATTGGACGGATTTAGATGAAACTTTACACTTATATAGGTAATATATCGGAATAGCATATAGGCTACAATTTGTAATGATTTTATTTAATATAACGATACATGTCAATAAGGTCGGAACAAATCTGGCCTCTGAGAGCTATCCTGGCGTATGCTGCCTAAACCATTGGAGTTACACAAAGATGATGTAGCGTAGTATTGTTTGTCTTGAATAGTTTTAAATAAAAGTCCGCGACAGCATGGATCTACCTTTTATGTGCAAGCCACTATGACCAAAATTGTGATCATAAATTTAATTAAATTAGTTACTGTGGCAAACCAAATTCCATGCGAGCGAGCCGAAAACTAGCCAAAAACTAGTAATTATATAAACGTAAAAAAAATATCAAATAGGTACGTACAGTTCAAAAGGAAGTCAACAAAGGAAATCGAATTACTCTAGTGAGTAATATTATTTGATGTATCTATTTGTCTTGTTTTGTTACTTTCCGTGGAAGTAAATGGAGGATATTGAGAGGGTACGTATTTGTCAACGAGAAAGCTTCATTATCTCTGAATAAATAACTCATGTTTAGCTACAGAATTTATTGATATGTAATACTATATTTTACAGGCAATTCTGCGTTTATATTTTTTATTTATCGCAACACACACACGGACGTCCGTCCCCAAAAACTTGATACTTGTGTTATGTGTAAAGTAACAGGCCTGATACAATCCCACTGCCAAGAATAGGCCTCCTCTGTCCGTTTTTGGAGAGAAGGATTGGAGCTAAGACCTACCACGCTGCTCCAATGCGAAGTGGTAGGTTACACTAGTCCCTAGAATTCTCTAGAGATATGCAGGTTTCCTCACGATGTTTTCCTTCACCGATAAGCGTGTGATAAATTGCAATTATCAATTAGACACATAAGTTTTAATAGAAAAACTCGTTCGTGCCTGCCCGGGGTTTGAACCCATGATTGTCTCTAGAGAGTCGCACGGTGTCACTTCTGGTCTATAATGTACATACATAATTTTTTTTTAATCCTTTTATACATACCTAACTTTTAAACGCCAATTCTTTCGCGTGGACTACAGTCTTACTATTTAGATAAACCGTAATACTTACATTAATTATGATTAAAATGGGTTAACCTTAAAAGCGAGACATATACTGTCGCAGACTTTTATTTAGAACTTTTAGAGAGGAACAATTTTTGTAGTACATGTTTTTTGAATAACTTGTACCGTTTACTTAGCGCACGCAAGGAAAGCTTTAAATTTTGCCGTTTATGCACTATATTTATTGCTGCTCCTGTCCTATTCATCAAAGTGTAATGTTATATAGTCTATAGGCTTCCTTGATAAATGGACTATCTCACAGTCAAAGAATTTTTCAAATCGGTCTAGTACTTCCTGAGATTAGCGCGGACAAACAATCAAACAATCATTCAAACAAACAAATAAACAAACAAACATACAAACAAACAAACTCTTCTGTTTTATATATTAATATAGAATAAAGATATAGATATAGATATAGATATACACCCAGTCTAACCCAAAACGAATAAGAATATACTTTACTCGATAATTCGGCAAAAGTTCATCTTTTTTTTTTGTAAATATGAGCTATGAGCTTTTCAGTATTAACGACAGTTATCGAAAAACCGTTTGTGCGAAAAACGAAGATAAATGACATCCATAAACCTTACAAATACGTTTCCTCTCAATTTACTCCCTCAATTTGATGGAGCGACACCTTTAAGGAGAAAATGGCTTTTGACCTCTTCGCTATTGCTATAAATACAACGGGCCTACAAAAAATGTATCCATAAATATTAGTTCCTGATAAACAAGAATATAAAATGATAACAAAGCCCGCCGTGTGGTATCCGGCTGCGTAGAATAGACTACCCTCATTTCTTACCGAGGTG
This sequence comes from Morpho deidamia, assembly GCA_947086505.1. Classification (NCBI taxonomy): domain Eukaryota; kingdom Metazoa; phylum Arthropoda; class Insecta; order Lepidoptera; family Nymphalidae; genus Morpho; species Morpho deidamia. The sequence goes on from CAMTZC010000009.1 coordinate 1,717,078, forward strand.
TCGTAAAAGGCGACTAAGGTAAGTCGCCACCGTGTGGTATCCGGTTGAATAGAATAGACCATCCTATTTCTTACCGAGGTTTCGTAAAATACGACTAAGGAAAGTTGACGTCAGGCCTGGCGGTCGTAAAATACTTAGGTGAATCATAGGACAACATGTTTATAACATATTGTGCCGACCCCATTTAGAGTGGGATAAGGGCAGGAGGATGATGAAAATGAATACAAAGACAAAAATATAAAATATTAGCTATGTCCACGGCTTTGGCTCACCAAAATGGTTCAGCCGTTCCGAAAAATATTATATTAACTTAGAACTTCCTCAAGAATTTTACTATTATCATCTTCTTGCCCTTATCAACAACCCAACCTAGAACGGGTTTCGGGCTGTTGATGTTTTAAACATGTTGTTACAGGTTTTGAATAGTAATTTTAATACCGACCGCCTGCTTGTCGTCAACTGACCTTAGTCACCGTTAACGATACCTCGATAAGAAATAAGGGTGGTCTATTCTTCTCAGTCGGATACCACATGTAAGTAACTGTAACATTTAAAAATGATAAGTTCCAAAAACTAGTCCCTACTCTAACAATCATTCGATATTGAAGTAACTTAATTTGATTGAAATACTTTGCCCGCCCTTTTAGAGACTCCCGTTGTGTAATCATGCCTCAGCTGGGGCGAGTCATCTTGAGGGTGTTAATTACCTATTGTTCCCAATACCCCTTTGTAATTCCGTTTAGGGTAAAACGGGAATATTTTTACATCGACACTGCAAGAGAGGAGCGGAAAGGTATTTTAACGACCTCCTGCAAAACTTTGTGAAAATATGCCCTACGATTTACGAACCGACATTTTATTTTTTTATTATATTCAGCGCTTTTTTTTCCTTAGTAGCAATGATGAAAAATTTGCAGGATTATTTAAGTATATTAAATTTATCTATATATACTTCATTGTACACCACATTATAAATACATTGTTTTTTTATAGCGGCTCGCTTAGTGTCCAAAACTGGACGTAGGCCTCCTCCAAACTCCTCCACTCCCGACGGTCTTGAGCTTTTCTTATCCAATCGTGCCCTGTCGTAGGGTGTCGTCCTTCGACTACGTCTTTGATCTTGGTCTTAGAGCGTATCCAGTAGTTTGTTTTCCTGTCGCCTATGGTTATGCTTAGCATTGCTCTTTCCATCGCTCTCTGGGCGACACGGAATTTCTCTGTGGACTGTTTGGTAAGAGTCATACTCTGCACCATAGGTGAAAACAGGCAAGACACATTGCTCGTAGACTTTCTTTTTCAGGGCGATAAAAAGTTTTCCGCGTAGGACTTTACTATTTGCGCCAAACGCAGCCCATGCCCAAGCGATACGCTTTTCAACAAACATTGGTATTGACGCTAAATATAAAAATAACAACTTTTACGGCACAAAAGGCGGCCTCATCGCTTATTAGCGATTTCTTCCAGACAAGCCTTTGGATTAGGAAAACTGTAACGCACAAAATAGGTAGGTGTTATGAAATAAACTTATATACTAATAAGTACAAACTAAAACATAACCAAACTACACAAATAATTATATTATAATACATGTTATATACTAAATAAAAAAAATATTTAAATTTAAAAAATTTCCATGTAACTTTTTAGGCGATTTAAATTTACTTTTATCTAAAGCTTTTTAAAAAAAATATTTTTGGTATCTCGAGTGCAGATTATCAATCTAAATAGTAGTAAATCGTTATTTTTCTTTGTTATTTAACTTCTTGTCTTTTCCTTCTGTTGCGGTAGGTTGACTGGAAAACATCCGCTTTAGTAATAAGACCGTCTATGTAGATGTGCTATTTCTTTCTTTCTTTCTTTTATAGCGATTTATGTTAGAGACATAAGTAATTAATCTATGCTGTAGTTAATCTGTGACAACTGTCATGTTGGACAGCCCTCTTTCGCATACCGACCTTCTATGTGCATTACGTGTTCTCGTGCAATAAAAGGAAATCTTTAAGTATTTCTTTTATTTTACTCTATAAACGCGAAGTTTATCATCATATTAACGCTAAGCGCAGTCTTAACAATATGTATGTACAATAAAGAAATAAATTATTAAATTAATATTCTCTTTAAATAACCGCGATATTCACACGCGTGGGGAAATACCTTTTAATATATGCAGCTTTCCTCACGATGTTTTCCTTTAGTCACATAAAAATTCGTAAAAATTCTGTATTAATCCGTATAGCAGTTAGAACGTAAAGGTGGTACAAACACACCAACAAACAAATAAACTTTTTAATATTAGTTAGATACAAACTAAAGCTAGTTAAAATGACTATCACTTTTCCGAAGTACATAAACCCTAGAATCAAAAACAAATTGAATTGATTCAGCCGTTGCAAGCGCTGGTGCAATGTGATGGAAATTACATCGGATTTATATTCAAATTGCGGATAATGTTTCTGATAGCAATTCAGAATTGTATTCACCAATGATTTTTTTTTGAAAATGCGAAATAGGCAGATCATTAAATTCAAATTCAAATGATTCTTAATTCAAATTGACCTTTATAAAGCATTTATAGAATTAGGCGTTACTTTGCGGAGATCCATAATACAAAAGTAATAATAAAATTATTTTGCTATAATCCGGATGTATCGCGGATTATAGCAAAATAATTTTATTATTACTTTTGCTTTATAAAGCACTTTGAATCGTCAAATTACAATGATGCACACAGGTTCGCAAAGACGCTATAACCTAGAAGAGGCAGAAAGAAATTCGCTGGTCACTCTTTTCATAAATAAACATTATAATATTCATCATTCTCCTGCCCTTATCTCACTCCAAGTGTGGTCGGCACAACATGTTACAAACATGTTGTCACATGATTTGGCTACGTATTTTACGACCGACCGCCTGACGTCAGCTTAACTTAGTCGTTTTATGACCCCTCGGTAAGAAAGAGGGTGATCTATTCTACTCAGCCGGATACCACACGGCATATAAATATGACAATATTGTTTTTTCATTAAAATAGAAACTATGAAATCAGCAGTATCCGACTTGAAGGACCATATTTAACTTAGTCTTTACAAGTCGTATGATCGACTTCCAACGAATCAACTCATCCATATTGATCCAGAGTCGTAATAACCGTGGAAGCCTAGCAGACAAACAGATTTTCAATTTATAATATTAGTGTAAATTTTCAATTATTTATCCTTCTTGTATGAAAATATATGAAAAAAAAAACATGTTTTGAGCCCATCGCATGGGATGACTTAATAGTTCAAAATTAATCATTTTCCATTGCGATTCCATTTAGTCTTGATGTCTTTTTTTAAAATGTCTCTATGAAATACTAATGTCTTCATAGAGTAAAATAACTATTACTTTGATATAAAAGCTCGTTAACTCTACGAATACGCTGTTAAAGTGCTTTTGTCTGGAGTAAAAATGTGTTAGTCCTCACTTAGGTATCAGAAGAACATTTAACAGTAAAATAAAGTGACTCTTACAGAAATGGTACTTGCTACGATCATTTATTTAGTTTCACTAATTTTTCAACGTGTTTTTCACTTAAGTTGATTGATATAAGCGTTGTAAACGTCTAAAATAACAAAACTATATGACAGGCACCATAACAAAACTACCTCGCTACAATCCGCACGGGTTAAGCGAATGCATGCAAAGCTAATGTGTATGAAGCAGGCAAAATTTACAAACCTTATACAGTCCTTATGCAGGACAAGCCACCACACGCACCCCAAGGCTCCTCGACCAGCAACAAAGCACACAAGCAGCACACACACCCACCACCACAACATTCTCGACGATCGTTTCGCTCCGAAACCGAAGCATCATCAGGAGGATAGGCTCCACGACAAAATCGCAATGCATTGCGAAGGTGGTGTGGTGGCTTGTCCTGCATGAGTAAGGTTTATAAATTTGCCTGCTTCATACACATTAGCTTTGTCATGCATTCGCTTAACCCGTGCGGATTATAGCGAGGTAGTTTTGTTATAGTGTCTGTAATATGGAATTGCGCAAAGTAACGCCTGCTTCTATAAATCATTTAAAACTATATAACACGAAAGATATTCTGACTGTTTAAAACAGCATTTCCCAAAGTAAGCTACTCTTTCTCATTAATAATTGGATTGTTAAGGGAATTTAATTTAATATCTTCGGGCCATAAATTTAGATGCTAAATGTAACAAAGAAAGTTAATTATTTGTCCTAAAACCTATCATTAAAGTTTCTTAAGTGAACAATCGAATTTATAGTATTAAAATTTATGTATTTTTATGTAACATAAACGTGAGGGATTTTTTTTAAAAGTGGGGCATAGCACCAAAAAAGTTACAAAACACTGTCTATTTATATATTATGGCAAAAATGAGAAATATGCCAATCGCCCCCGGGTGGATTCGAACCACCAACCTTTCGGTTAACAGCCGAACGCGCTAGCCGAATGCGCCACGGAAGCCTCCGTGAGGCTGTGTCGAACTAAGATTGTGATATAAGGTCCCAAATTTGTACACAAAATGATACAAAATGCCCGTCGCCCCCGGGTGGACTCGAACCACCAACCTTTCGGTTAACAGCCGAACGCGCTAGCCGATTGCGCCACGGAGGCTCTTGTGATGCTGTGTCGAACTAAGATTGTGATATAAGGTCCCAAATTTGTACACAAAATGATACAAAATGCCCGTCGTCCCCGGGTGGACTCGAACCACCAACCTTTCAGTTAACAGCCGAACGCGCTAGCCGATTGCGCCACGGAGGCTCTTGTGATGCTGTGTCGAACTAAGATTGTGATATAAGGTCCCAAATTTGTACACAAAATGATACAAAATGCCCGTCGTCCCCGGGTGGACTCGAACCACCAACCTTTCAGTTAACAGCCGAACGCGCTAGCCGATTGCGCCACGGAGGCTCTTGTGATGCTGTGTCGAACTAAGATTGTGATATAAGGTCCCAAATTTGTACACAAAATGATACAAAATGCCCGTCGCCCCCGGGTGGACTCGAACCACCAACCTTTCGGTTAACAGCTGAACTCGCTAGCCGATTGCGCCACGGAGGCTCTTGTGATGCTGTGTCGAACTAAGATTGTGAAATGTCAAAATGAACAACAATAAAAAGCATTCTTAAAGTGCCATCAAAGAAATGTGACTCGTTATAACTTTTTTATCTTTTCTACAACGTTGTCTGTCGTTTCCGATTGCCTCGTAAAATGGCTTTTTTGTTTTGATTTGTTTCGAAATGAATCCCAAATGCGATGAAATGGATATAAAGTTGTTATAAATGGAAAAGTCTCTAGATAATACAAAAGTAATAATAAAATTATTTTGCTATAATCCGCGATACAGTAAATAGAAAATATATATAGTGTTTAATGTATAGTGGATTATCAGTATTTTCATACCCGATACGTGCAGGATTCGTAAAAGCACATGCACAAACCTCCACCACTTCCACCAAAATACACAAGCACTACACAGTTTCACTATCACAAACTCAACAATCGTTTCGCCCCGCAACCGAGGCATCATCAGGAGATAGACTCCACGACAAAATCGCAAAGCGAAGCGTTATGCAAACAAGCATTGTTATATAGTAATCGGTTCATCCCCACCTTTACCTCTGAACACGTGCAACAAGCTTGAACTTGAAACATTTATCTGCTCGTTAATGAGGGTGCCATTGTTATGCTTAATGATTTCTAATTGTTCCAAAATATTCAATTTTAAGCTTTTTTCGCAGGTGTGCAGTATTTCGAAACAATGGTCATTAGGAACTTTATGACCGCTTTCTAACAAATGTTTCGCGAAATGTGAATTTTGTGGCTTATTATTCCTGAAAGCGGCCATATGTTCTTTAAAACGGGTTTCAAAATTACGACCAGTCTGACCCACATATGTATCATTGCATTCAGGACATTTTATTTTGTAAATACCACTCTTTTTCGGGCTTTCTAATTTGCGAATTTCACTTTCACATTTCGCGAAACATTTGTTAGAAAGCGGTCATAAAGTTCCTAATGACCATTGTTTCGAAATACTACACACCTGCGAAAAAAGCTTAAAATTGAATATTTTGGAACAATTAGAAATCATTAAGCATAACAATGGCACCCTCATTAACGAGCAGATAAATGTTTCAAGTTCAAGCTTGTTGCACGTGTTCAGAGGTAAAGGTGGGGATGAACCGATTACTATATAACAATGCTTGTTTGCATAACGCTTCGCTTTGCGATTTTGTCGTGGAGTCTATCTCCTGATGATGCCTCGGTTGCGGGGCGAAACGATTGTTGAGTTTGTGATAGTGAAACTGTGTAGTGCTTGTGTATTTTGGTGGAAGTGGTGGAGGTTTGTGCATGTGCTTTTACGAATCCTGCACGTATCGGGTATGAAAATACTGATAATCCACTATACATTAAACACTATATATATTTTCTATTTACTGTATCGCGGATTATAGCAAAATAATTTTATTATTACTTTTGTATTATGGATCTCCGCAAAGTAACGCCTAATTCTATAAATTACTCTAGATAATACTTCTCGATTTTGGAAAATATTTCTATTTAGAAAAATTCTTCGGAATTTATTCTAATTGAAGCTGTGATAGATGGGCAGTTAGATCGTGTGAATCTTAGCAGAGTGCACGGGTTCAAATCACGTTTCTATTAAAAGAGAACTAATTGATATTTACAATTTCTTAAGTGCTTTTCAAATTCAAATTCAAAATAATCTTTATTCAAGTAATCTTGTAAACGAGTGCTTTGGATCTTCCTCTCTACTGCTGTTTCGGAGCGCTATTTCTACCGAGAAGAGCAAGAAAATCGGCAGTCGCTTTTTTCAAAACATAATTCTTATTACTAGTTAAATTTAGTCTTTCATGTCTTGTACATAGTCGAAGAGTAGATATATCGTAGATGTTATAAACAAGTGCTTTTGAATCGTCAACTCTACTGCTGGTTCGGAAAGCTGTTCCTACCGAGAAGAGCCAGGAAGAAACTCGGCGGTTGCTCTTTTAAATTCTAATTGCTACGATTAATTACGACATTTAGTCATTGCTGTCCTATACAGGGTCGAAGAGTAGCTGTAACCACGCATTCTTATCATCTAAGTATAGTATCAACAGTATAGTAGGCTTTCTGTATCAGCCTCATTTAACAATGTTTTAACCTGCTGTAAACTTAAAATAAGTATCAAACATCATAGAATGAAATCCCTATAAAATATTTTTCACTTTGCGATCTTGTAAGCCTCGGCTTGACTTTGACAAATTGCGGTTAAAATAAGCTCGTTTCGCTTAACAGCTCAGAGTCGGGGTCGTTGATTCACTAACGGAAAATGCAATCTTTTCATGCTTTTAACAGAAATGGACGCTGTAATTTGTATTGTGATCCAAAGTAAAATTATAAATAAGAAAATCCGTCTACGTTACAGAAACTATAACAGAACTACTTTGCTATAATCCGCGTGTGTTAAGCGAATGCATGCATTCTATGTGTATGAAGCAGGCTAAATTCACGTATCTTACACATGCAGGACAAGTCACCACATGCATCTCAAGACACCTCCACCAGCAACAATGCACACAAGCAATACACACAACCACCAACCACAAAATCTCTTCGATCGCTTTGCTTAGTAACCGAAGCATCATCAGGAGGATAGGCTCCATGACGAAGCATTACATGCATTCGCTTAAAAGACGCGGATTATAGCAAAGTAGTTCTGTTATATTTTCTGTAATATGGAATTCCGCAAAGTAACGCCTTCTTCTATAAATATAGTTATATAATATGTTACGCTTTCACGTCTAATCCGGTTGACCAATATTGATAAAAATTTAGCACAATTAAAGTTATATTCTTGGCCATAATATAGCATTTAAAAATTCCCCCACTTTTGTCGCAATTATGATAAAAATACACTTAACATACACAATAATAAATAATTACTTAATAAATCATCATCTACATAATTCTCCTGCCCTTATCCCACTCTAAGTGGGGTCGGCACAAAATTTTATTGTTTATATGTTGTCACATGATTAGGCTATGTATTTTAGAAAGAGGGTGGTCCATTCTACTCAACCGAATACCACACGGTGGGTCGACTTATCTTAGTCACCTTTTACGACACTTCGGTAAGAAAGAGGGTGGTCTATTCTACTCAACCGAATATCACAGAGCAGGTCAACTTATCTTAGTCACCTTTTACGACACTTCGGTAAGAAAGAGGGTGGTATATTCTACTCAACCGAATATCACAGAGCAGGTCAACTTATCTTAGTCACCTTTTACGACACTTCGGTAAGAAAGAGGGTGGTCTATTCTACTCAACCGAATACCACACGGTGGGTCGACTTATCTTAGACACCTTTTACGACACTTCGGTAAGAAAGAGGGTGGTCTATTCTACTCAACCGAATATCACAGAGCAGGTCAACTTATCTTAGTCACCTTTTACGACACTTCGGTAAGAAAGAGGGTGGTCTATTCTACTCAACCGAATATCACAGAGCAGGTCAACTTATCTTAGTCACCTTTTACGACACTTCGGTAAGAAAGAGGGTGGTCTATTCTACTCAACCGAATACCACACGGTGGGTCGACTTATCTTAGTCACCTTTTACGACACTTCGGTAAGAAAGAAGGTGGTCTATTCTACTCAACCGAATATCACAGAGCAGGTCAACTTATCTTAGTTACCTTTTACGACACTTCGGTAAGAAAGAGGGTGGTCTATTCTACTCAACCGAATACCACACGGTGGGTCGACTTATCTTAGTCACCTTTTACGACACTTCGGTAAGAAAGAGGGTGGTCTATTCTACTCAACCGAATATCACAGAGCAGGTCAACTTATCTTAGTCACCTTTTACGACACTTCGGTAAGAAAGAGGGTGGTCTATTCTACTCAACTGAATATCTCAGAGCAGGTCAACTTATTATAGTCACCTTTTACGACACTTCGGTAAGAAAGAGGGTGGTCTATTCTACTCAACCGAATATCACACAGCGAGTCGACATACCTTAGTCACCTTCTACGGCACCTCAGTAAAAAATTAGTTTGGTCTATTCTAATCAACCGGATACCACGCGGTGAGTCAACTTACCTTAGTCGCCTTTTACGACACCTCGGTAAGAAATGTGGATGGTTTATTCTACTCAGCCGGATACCACACGGCATTTAAATTGATTATATGTAGGGGCAAAAAATATGGCAAAAAAATATAAGGATAAATAGAAAAATACAAACTAATCTTAAACTTAAAAATTCACCAGATGTGGCCTTTCAAAGCAAGCTTTCTTTATCCTACCTTCGTATATTACTTTTCCATTCTGACTCTTGCAATATAACTGAACTTTCCGTGTAACATTTTCTAAGATTCTGGCTTAAAGAGATATATTTTATTTCAAATAAAACTTTTTCATTTCAAAACACCATGATATTTCTTTTTGTAGACGAAAGTTATACTGTCTGTAAAATAATCGCAGACAATCAGCAATATTTATTTAATTATATATAAAAGCAGCTTATATACCGGGCTATATAAAGGATATAAGATTTCTGTTCCCTATTGAGGAACGGAAATTTCCAAAACTTTGGTTACGGGGTGAAACGATTTTTGAGTTTGTGATTTTGTGAAGTACTTGTGTATAAGTAAATAAATAAAGTACGGGACAATTACGCGCACGTCTTTAAATTATGACTGCAAGTAAATTAATCCTTTTGTTATGGGCGACGGACAACTGTTAAATATATACATACTAACTTTAACACTTGTTTATAGAAAATATTGACCCTCGGTAGAAATCGAACCCATGACCCATGGAGCTCCCTGGACTCCATGGAGGACCCTGGAGTGAGGATGGTGAAGGTTAGTCGTGCGTGCGTTTCTACGAATCACATATCAGGTATGAAATATAATCCACTCTACATTAGGAAAACATATAATTTCTTTGGTATAATCGCGGATTAAAACAAAACAATACTATTATTACTTTTGTGCATAAATATTATTTACGCCGTGTGGTATCCGGCAGAATAGAATAGACCACCCTCATTTCTTACCGAGGTTTCGTAAGAGGCGACTAAGGTATGTGCCGTGTGGTATCCGGCTGCATAGAATAGACCACCCTCCTTTCTTACCGAGGTATCGTAAAAGGCGATTAAGGTATGTGCCGTGTGGTATCCGGCTGCATAGAATAGACCACCCTCCTTTCTTACCAAGGTGTCGTAAGAGGCGACTAAGGTATGTGCCGTGTGGTATCCGGCAGAATAGAATAGACCATCCTCATTTCTTACCGAGGTGTCGTAAGAGGCGACTAAGGTATGTGCCGTGTGGTATCCGGCTGCATAGAATAGACCACCCTCATTTCTTACCGAGGTGTCTTAAGTGGCGACTAAGGTATGTGCCGTGTGGTATCCGGCTGCATAGAATAGACCACCCTCATTTCTTACCGAGGTGTCGTAAGAGGCGACTAAGATTTGTGCCGTGTGGTATCCGGCTGCATAGAATAGACCACCCTCATTTCTTACCGAGGTGTCGTAAGAGGCGACTAAGGTCTGTGCCGTGTGGTATCCGGCTGCATAAAATAGACCACCCTCATTTCTTACCGAGATGTCGTAAGAGGCGACTAAGGTATGTGCCGTGTGGTATCCGGCAGAATAGAATAGACCACCCTCATTTCTTACCGAGGTGTCTTAAGAGGCGACTAAGGTATGTGCCGTGTGGTATCCGGCTGCATAGAATAGACCACCCTCATTTCTTACCGAGGTGTCTTAAGAGGCGACTAAGGTATGTGCCGTGTGGTATCCGGCTGCATAGAATAGACCACCCTCATTTCTTACCGAGGTGTCGTAAGAGGCGACTAAGGTATGTGCCGTGTGGTATCCGGCTGCATAGAATAGACCACCCTCATTTCTTACCGAGGTGTCGTAAGAAGTAACCAAGGTATGTGCCGTGTGGTATTCGGCTGCATAGAATAGACCACCCTCAGTTCTTACCGAGGTGTCGCAAAAGGCGACTAAGGTACGTTAACGTCAGGCAGGCGGCCGGTCGTAAAATACGTAACCAAATGAAGTAACAACATGTTTCTAACATGTTGTGCCGACCCCACTTAGTGTGGGATAAGGGCAGGAGAATGATGCTGATTGAAGCTTATTAAAATACTACAATTTTATCTATTCTTTCTTGCTTCCATTTATATGAATATTGTCTTTTGGTTTGATTTTTCGTTTTATTTTTTATTTTTTCTTGACATGTCTTTATACAATAAATATTATCTCAGTTTTGAAACTACAACATTAATGCCTCCGTGGCGCAATCGGCTAGCGCGTTCGGCTGTTAACCGAAAGGTTGGTGGTTCGAATCCACCCGGGGGCGAATGGGAATTTTTGTACATTTTATTGTTATACTAAACAAATTCGCCTAACACTCATACAAAATTAATATAAAAGTAACGATCAAAGATCTACCGATTTCGCTACTTATTTTGAAACTTTTGCATGTTGTTATCTTGCCGGAGTTTGTTGCTACTCGATACTTTATTTGTGTTAAATAGATGTTTGTTTTATTCACATACAGGTGTTATATAATTTATCGACTTAGAATAGTCATGATGTGTCTTCTTTAGTTAAGCCACTCCAGCAGATTTTACACAGAGCGTTAGCCCTTTAATTTCTAGTGACATGGAGATGAAATATTATACATAGTAGATAGTACGACCCCATTAATATATAAACACCACTCTCGAATTTATTTATAATATGATACATAGTAAGAGGCGACTAAGGTAAATGCTGTATGGTATCCGGCTGAGCTGTGATAGCCCAGCGGTGAGACCGTGGAAATCTTTCGAGGGGAACACGAGCTCAAACCCGGGCAGGCACCAATGAGTTTTTCTATTAAAACTCATGTGTCTAATTGATAATTGCAATTAATCACGCGCTTTTCGGTGAAGGAAAACATCGTGAGGAAACCTGTATATTTCTAGAGAATACTGGAGATATGTGTAACCTACCAATCCGCATTGGAGCAGCGTGGTAGGTCTTAGCTCCAACCCTTCTCTTCAGAAACAGAGAGAAGAGGCCTATTCCCAGCAGTGGGCAGTAACAGGCCGTTTTTTTTTTATCCGGCTGCATAGAATAGGCCACCCTCATTACTTACCGTGGGGTCGTAAAATACGACTAAGGTAAGTTGACGTCAGGCAGGCGGCCGGTCGTAAAATACGCAGCCAAATCATGTGACAACATGTTTTCAATATGTTGTGCCGACACCACTTAGAGTGGGATAAGGGCAGGAGGATGATGATGACTTCACTGTAGTATAGGCAGTAGTGAATCGCAATAAAACATGAATATCCTATACGCTTTGGAAACTCAGTTAAGATAGGTTCCCTAAAAATCACTTATCACTCTTTCATTACGCATCAAAGCATAAATCAAAGCTAGAACAAAACTTTCTAAGTTAATATTCATAAAACTATTCCTCTAAGGTCTGAAACACCAGTCTTCGGAGGTTTCAATGCAAAAACTTGGTCACACACAACTTCGCGAACGACGTCGCCGCGCGAACTTTGTTCTTAGAAAATACGGGCGAAAACTTCCCATCTTTTGACAACCATCTGTTATGATGGAGATGTGTTTTTAAAAGCTTTCTATATTTATCATAAAATGCATTGTAGTAGCATTTTAGGAGCACTCCAGTGTAAACTCACACCCCATTCAAAATATTCTTTATTCAATTAATCTTGAAGACAAGAGCTTTTGAATGATCAACTCTACTGCTGGTTCGGAAAGCTGTGAAAGCAACTCGACGGTTGCTCTTTTTGAAAGATAATTCTTATAACTAGTTACAGTTAGTTAGGGTCGAAGAGTAGTAATGTATAGAATTAGGCGTTACTTTGCGGATATCCATAATACAAAGTAATAATAAAAAATATTTTGCTATAATCCGCGTTAAAGTAAATAGAAAATATATATAATCATAAATGTATAGTGGACTATCCGTTTTTTCATACCCGATACATGCAGGATTCGTAAAAACACATGCACAGAACTCGCAAAGCTTTGCGATTTTGTCGTGGAGTCTATCCTGATGATGCTTTGGTTGAGGGGCGAAACGATTGTTGAGCCTGTGATAGTGAACGTGTGCAGTGCTTGTGTATTGTGGTGGCAGCGGTGCAGTAGTAGTAGCTTGTAAGTAATTTAAGATATATATAACTTGTGCATTTTTTAAATTATTATTATTATTAATTAATCCTCAATAGTAAAGTAAGCTTTCTGTATCAGCCTCTTTTTAACGGTGGTTCTAAACTGCTGTAATGGCAGAGCTAAAATAAAAATTCCCGTATTTATTTTGGAAACAGGAAAAAAAGACCAAAGGGAAAAAAACGTAGGAAAAGAGCCGGGGTTTTTCTTTCAGGTATATGAAATGTGAAATATGTGAGTATCTCCAGTGCTTCTGTAAAATGCCGTGCGGTATCCGGCTGAGTAGAATAGACAACCCTTATTTCTTACCGAGGTGACGTAAAAGGCGACTAAGGTAAGTCGACCCGCCGTGTAGTATCCGGCTGAGTAGAATAGACCACCCTCATTCCTAACCGAGGTGTCGTAAGAGGCGACTAAGGTGAGTCGACCTTTTTATAATTTTAAACTTATTATATTTTTTTTAATCAAAGTAAATACAAATAATATATAAAAAGAATAATAAAGAAAGTCAGAAAAAGGCAATACTTAAGCCAAAAATATAAAAACATAAGTGAAAAAAAATTGTAACTTGTTTAAAATTCACGGCGAGATATAAGAATTTTAACAGCTTCTAACAATTTCAAAGCTCAATTTACAACATATTTTGAGGGAGTTTGATAAGTCAGAAGTTGGATTCGGAATCCAACCCATTCTATTAGGAGCGAATTATACGTATTTGAATTTTAAATGCAAGATCTGAGACGAAAATTATATTAAAATATTGAAATGGGACCGCTATCGCAAAACTTGGGTTGAAAGAGATGATCGCATTTACACCGTTGCGTCGCATGTATTAGAAGATATATTTGAAACTAGGTGTACCCACGTTAAAATATACTTAAAGAATTACGTATTTTTGAAATGAAAACTTCTTTAGTGGTATTGTACACATTTTGCGATGGGTAAAGAATGTTAAAGTCGCGTCAGGACACGTGAAAGGATCGAAAATTCGTAACCCCTCGTAAGCACGCGCGTAAATACGTCGTGTTAAAATTCGCAATTGCCGTTTTTAAGAAGTTTCGTATGATATATTCGGCTTAACGCCTAAAATGGAACACTACTAGATAAAAATACGTCGCGTTTTAAATGCGCTGTCGTGTGAAAACATACATGGATACCCATTTGTTTCATTTAAACGTATTTTTAACGCACGGTAAAAACCTCTTGTGCTACGAGGGGTAAGACAGAGAGTAGATCGCCGGTGTGACGTAGGAGAGGAAGTACTCTCCTCTCTTTTGACCGCACGGCGAAAATATATGCCTGCGGCTGCTATTTCATTTAAACGGCACAGGACACTTGCGCGAAATAAATTTTCATTTTTGTGAATGATAGCGCGATAAATGCACATTGCATTTTACCACATAAATGACATTACTTTTATACTGATAGTTAAAGCAAGTCACGCAAACTTATTCCAAAACCATTCCAATATATGTAAATAAATATAAATAAAATAAATAGATAACAAAAATGCACAACGTTAAGATTCCAGTTTCACTTCTACCAGCATTCCCGCAGTGCACAGTTTTTGTTGAAAAGAAAGAATAGTTTTATTTATATTATATTTGACCTTTGTATTCAATTAAAAGGAAAGGATTTGCTTAAAAGTTTTTTTTTACATCTTAACCCTGCGAATTTGTTAATTTTTCTGAAATTATACAGATAACCTAAACTTAAGTTTGTTAATTACTTTGTCTGTTTGTGCTAAACGCAACGGCAGAATTTTACCAACAAATAGACAGACAAAAAAGAAGTAATTTATTTAAATAAATTGACGTTGTGAGTGCATCTCCTTTAGCCTGGGTTATATAACAGTATAGGCCTGTAAAAGTTTTAAAATCGATTAACAACATTTCAAATTGAACATTTCCAGCGACGAAATGATATCACAATCGTATAAAGGAAACGGGGACTTTTGTGGCCCAATTCTAATAGGTTGCGGTTATATAATTTTTTTACATCCCTAATATACGGTTGTGCTTGAGTACAAAATAAGTGACAAAATGCCCGTCGCCCCCGGGTGGACTTGAACCACCAACCTTTCGGTTAACAGCCGAAAGCGCTAGCCGATTGCGCCACGGAGGCTCTCGTGATACTGTGTCGAACTAAGATTGTGATATAAGAACCCAAATTTGTACACAAAATGATAAAAAATACCCACCGCCCCCGGGTGGACTCGAACCACCAGCCTTTCGGTTAACAGCCGAACGCGCTAGCCTATTGCGCCACAGAGGCTCTTGAGATGCTGTGTCGAACTAAGATTGTGATATAAGAACCCAAATTTGTACACAAAATGATAAAAAATACCCACCGCCCCCGGGTGGACTCGAACCACCAGCCTTTCGGTTAACAGCCGAACGCGCTAGCCGATTGCGCCACAGAGGCTCTTGAGATGCTGTGTCGAACTAAGATTGTGATATAAGAACCCAAATTTGTACACAAAATGATAAAAAATACCCACCGCCCCCGGGTGGACTCGAACCACCAGCCTTTCGGTTAACAGCCGAACGCGCTAGCCTATTGCGCCACAGAGGCTCTTGAGATGCTGTGTCGAACTAAGATTGTGATATAAGAACCCAAATTTGTACACAAAATGATAAAAAATACCCACCGCCCCCGGGTGGACTCGAACCACCAGCCTTTCGGTTAACAGCCGAACGCGCTAGCCTATTGCGCCACAGAGGCTCTTGAGATGCTGTGTTGAACTAAGATTGTGATATAAGGTCCCAAATTTGTACACAAAATGATACAAAATGCCCGTCGCCCCCGGGTGGACTCGAACCACCAACCTTTCGGTTAACAGCCGAACGCGCTAGCCGATTGCGCCACGGAGGCTCTCGTGATGCTGTGTTGAACTAAGATTGTGATATAAGGTCCCAAATTTGTACACAAAATGATACAAAATGCCCGTCGCCCCCGGGTGGACTCGAACCACCAACCTTTCGGTTAACAGCCGAACGCGCTAGCCGATTGCGCCACGGAGGCTCTCGTGATATTGGGTCTAACTAAGATTGTGATATAAGAACCCAAATTTGTACACAAAATGATACAAAATACCCACCGCCCCCGGGTGGACTCGAACCACCAGCCTTTCGGTTAACAGCCGAACGCGCTAGCCGATTGCGCCACGGAGGCTCTTGTGATATTACTTTAAACTTAGCTTTATTTTCTTTAATAATTTGCCAAGTGACGATTATTTACAGATAGTTAAAAACAAAGCTAGAATAAACTCGACCTGAGGCGTTCGTCTACTGTTAGATATAGCTTTCAAGGGATTTCTATTTACAGTTGAGCATAGTTTAACACCTAAGTTGACGCGAATAGAGTTGCGGTTAGAGCTTGTTTTTAATATGTTTTTTTAACTAGTTGTAATTGCGTTTGTTGGTTATTTAAATGATAGTATGATGTCTTATATTAAATAATTATATAAAAAAAAATTATGTACACTGCCTATATTAAATGTTAAACTAAGTTCATTGCTATAAGTGGTAAGCAAAAGTCGTTTGTGGGGTTAGGAATAAGAAAGATTATATAATAAAATTCTGTAGTAAATTTTAGCTTTGCCATTAAAGCAGTTTAAAAACACTGTTAAAGGGAGGTTTATATAAAAAGCATACTATACTGCTGAGGATTACTTAGATGATAAGAATGCGTGGATATACCTACTACTCTACCCTGTACAAGATAGTAATAACCAAATGTAACTAGTTATAAGAATTTTATTTTAAAAGAGCAACCGCGGAGTTTCTTGCTGTCTCTTCTCGTTAGGAACAGCTTTCCGAACCAGCAGTAGCGTTGTAGATTCAAAAGCACTTGTTTACAAGTTTACTTGAATAAACAATATTTTGAATTTGAATTAGAATATAAAGTTGTCTGTATAGTAAGATATCGCTGGTTAGACATGAAAAATGAAAAATATCTATAGGCTATCAAATTATTAATTCTGTTTATTTTTTAAGTTTTACGCTAAACATTTTTTTTGAACTGACTGTATGCTGTTAGCCCTAATGGCTTTTGGGCGGGACGGGCGAGCGCAGAAGCATCGTTGAGGTTGCGAAATGCAGAGAGCAGAGCGCAGAAGCTCTACTTAAGTAGGGGAACGTCGTCCTAAGGGTGCCTCCTGTGAGGCCGGACCACGGCTTAGGGCGACACGTAGTGGATGGTTGATGGTATGACTTAGATTAGTCAGCGCGACGTTGGAAGGGTGGAGAGAAGCCACGACCGACCGACTTCAGAAAACTGGGACCTCGTCTTCGTCGGCGAAGACGCTGTGTGTGTGTATTACGTGTTTCTGTGTTGGCGATCGTTATTTGATCGTCGAGGTCATACAGGACGCTTTTTGGACGCCTATATTTTCAATGGTCGGACCTAATTGGGATGTAGGTAGAAGCAACTGAATAAGGGGGTTCGGGTGTACCTCAGATTTCTCGAAGTGAGATTTCGAAAAACGTTTAAAGAGGTGAGTAATGGTAGGGAGATCGAGGTCTCTATCGAGGTCAACGTTCGCATAAACCACGGACAAACAGTGGCTGTCCGCATAAATCTGTTCTGTAGACGCTAAACATTATCTGTTGTTATATGACCCGCCCATTGCCACCTAATAACTTAGCAAAATCCATCTAAAATCTAGTATTTTGTTTTCTAGATATATCGCGGTCTAACGACTTTGTAAATCTATCTTATTCGCGTAGTCTGAAATAAACCAAAGTGTAATGAGGTCTTGAGGGACAAGTCAGCACGTATTTTGATACAGACCCGATTTAATCCCGAGGGAATAGCAAGAGATAGTAGCATTTCTTGGAAATAAATCTTCGTAACCGAATAACGTTCAGGAGATTATAAGAAGGATTCAAAGATTTGTAGAATTGTGATGCCCCGTCGCGTGGTATCCGGAAAAATTAGACCAACCTCCTTTCTTACCGAGGTGTCGTAAAAGGCGGCTAAGGTAAATTGACCCGCCGTTTTTTATCCGGCTGAGTAGAATAGACCACCCTCTCTTACTGAGATGACGTAAAAGGCGACTAAAGTATGTTGACCCCCCGTGTGTTATCCGGCTGAATAGAATAGATCACCATCGTTTCCTACTGAGATGTCGTAAAAGGTGATTAAGGTAAGTGGACCCGCCGTGTGTTATCCGGCTGAGGAATAGACCACACTCGTTTCTTACTGAGATGACGTCAAAGGAGACTAAGATAAGTTGAGCCGCCGTGCGTTATCCGGCTGAGTAGAATAGACCATCCTCGTTTCTTACCCAGATGTCGTAAAAGGCGTCTAAGGTAAATTGACCCGCCATTTGTTATCCGGCTGAATAGAATAGACCACCCTCGTTTCTTACTGAGATGACATAAAAGGCGACTAAGATAAGTGTACCCGCCGTGTGTTGTCCGGCTGAGTAGAATAGACCACACTTGTTTCTTACTGAGAGAACGTAAAAGGCGACTAAGGTAAATTGACTCGCCGTTTGTTATCCGGCTGAGTAGAATAGAGCAACCTCGTTACTTACCGAGATACCGCTGGGCTATCACAGCTTATAAAAGTGTGTTGTCGAAAGCGCATTAAAACCTAGTAAATATGGTACGGTAAATTGAAAAATATTTTTAAAAGCACTTACATCTCATGGGAATGCATAGATACAGTGTAAATCGAACTAATGAAATCCCTCTGGATCTCGTTATATTTGATACAGGCATCTAATCGACAGATAGATTGATGGCAATTTGGAAAAATATTTGAAAGAGTTATTTAGCTACGTCTTGCCCGTGTTTACGACTAGTTTAAACATCTTTGTTACTCTTCCAGCCTTATTATCATAAATATATTTGCACATACTAATAAAAAAAAAATATTTTGCTATAATCCGCGACAATCCCATTGTCCATCCCCAAAAGTAAATAGTAACTTATAGACTTGGTGACGGACAACTGGTAAATATATGCATAAATAAATACATAAGTAAAGTAAATTTGCGGCCTGTTACAATCGGATTGGTAGGTTACACATATCTCCAGATTTAGAGATATTTAGGTTTCCTCACAATGTTTTCCTTCACCGTGAAAAGCGTGTGATTAATTGCAATTATCAATTAGACACATGAGTTTTAATAGAAAAACTAATTGGTGCCTGCCCGGCATTGAACTCGTGTTCCTCTCGAAAGAGTCGCTCGGTCTCACCGCTGGGCTATCACAGCTCATCCGCGACAAAGTAAATAGAAAATATATATAGTTCTAAATGTAGAGTCGACCATCCGTTTTTTCATACCCGTTAAATGCAGGATTCGTAATAACACAGGCACAAATCAGGTGTTTAAATTTTTTTTTAACTTTATTTTTCTAACAAATGGCTGTCAATATATTGAGGAGTATTGTCTTCAGAGATTCCATTAATAACAACTTTATATCCATTTCATCGCATTTCGAATTCATTTCGAAACAAATCAAAACAAAAAAGCTATTTTACGAGGGAATCGGAAACGACAGACAACGTTGTAGAAAAGATAAAAAAGTTATAACGAGTCACATTTCTTCGATAGCACTTTAAATATACTTTTTATTGTTGTTCATTTTAAAATTTTACAATCTTAGTTTGATACATCGGTCACTATAGCCAACGTGGCGCAATCGGCTAGCGCGTTCGGCTGTTAACCGAAAGGCTGGTGGTTCGAGTCCACCCGGGGGCGACGGGCATTTTGTATCATTTTGTGTACAAATTTGGGACCTTATATCACAATCTTAGTTCAACACAGCATCACGAGAGCCTCCGTGGCGCAATCGGCTAGCGCGTTCGGCTGTTAACCGAAAGGTTGGTGGTTCGAGTCCACCCGGGGGCGACGGGCATTTTATATCATTTTGTGTACAAATTTGGGTTCTTATATCACAATCTTAGTTGGAGACAGCCTCACAAGAGCCTCCGTGGCGCAATCGGCTAGCGCGTTCGGCTGTTAACTGAAAGGTTGGTGGTTCGAGTCCACTTGGGGGCGGTGGGCATTTTGTATCATTTTGTGTACAAATTTGGGTTCTTATATCACAATCTTAGTTGGTGACAGCCTCACAAGAGCCTCCGTGGCGCAATCGGCTAGCGCGTTCGGCTGTTAACCGAAAGGTTGGTGGTTCGAGTCCACCCGGGGGCGACGGGCATTTTGTATCATTTTGTGTACAAATTTGGGCTCTTATATCACAATCTTAGTTGGAGACAGCCTCACAAGAGCCTCCGTGGCGCAATCGGCTAGCGCGTTCGGCTGTTAACCGAAAGGTTGGTGGTTCGAGTCCACCCGGGGGCGACGGGCATTTTGTATCATTTTGTGTATAAATTTGGGACCTTATATCACAATCTTAGTTCGAGACAGCATCACAAGAGCCTCCGTGGCGCAATCGGCTAGCGCGTTCGGCTGTTAACTGAAAGGTTGGTCGTTCGAGTCCACTCGGGGGCGATAGTATTTTGTCTAGCTATAAATATTTGTATAAATTTTTAATCTGTTTTCCTTGAAATCATGATTTTTTGTTGAAGCAATAATCTAATGTTTATATATTGAAAAAATACCTATGTGATGATATACGCTTGAATCACGCTCCCGATTTTCACTTTTATTTGTCCAGTTATTAGTACTTACGGGTTCTCTATGGATCTGCATTTCGGACAGGCAACGATGTTTCTTCGACTACGCAAAATGCAAAGTATAAAACGCATATTAAAATTTTAATTTCTAGATCTAATTATCCTTTAACGAGACAAGCAGGCTTGATTATGTTAATTAAAAAATATTTTGCAAGTTACTCCGAAATCAAATCAAATCAATATAATCTTAGCTTTTTCAAGCACTCTCGAATCGTCCATAATCAAGATGATTAATGAAGCTACAACTTATTATTGCTCTTACCGAGAGGAAACAGCAAGAAAGTCGGCGGTCGACCTTTTAAACATTTTCAACATTTATATAAACCGCAGTCTGCCATGTGGTATCCGGCTAAGTAGAATAGACCACCCTCATTTCTTACCGAGATGTTATAAAGGCGAATAAGGTAAGTTGACTTAAGAACTTGACTGAAGTTATCATGTTAAGAGAGGGATAAGAGTAGGAAAATGATGATTATTATACCACAGTTTTCTATGAAGCTGAAAGGATTTCAAATCCAAGTATTTTAATTATTCAAATAATGTTCAATTGTGTAATATGCTTTACGCAAGCATATTTCTTACTGTGATAGCCCAGCGGCGAGACCGTGCGACTCTTTCGAGGGGAACACGAATTCAAACCCGGGCAGGCACCAATAAGTTTTTTTATTAAAACTCATGTGTCTAAATGATGATTGCAATTAATCACGCGCTTTTCAGTGAAAGAAAACATCGTGAGGAAACCTACATATCTCTAGAGAATTCCGGAGATATGTGTAACCTACCAATCCGCATTGGAGCAGCGTGGTAGTTCTTAGCTCCAGAAACGGAGAGAGCCTATTCCCAGCAGTGGGATTGTAACAGGCCGCTACTTTACTTTCTTTTATATTTCTTATACTTAATTTGAACCTTTTTGTACAACTTTATGTCTATAAGAAAGAACTTAATTACTAAACTAAGTAAGCAAGTAAACAGACGCGTTAATCGTGGCCAATCATCAAAGGCAATATGGTGGTAATGCGACTGCAAACAACGAGGGGGTGTGCATATTCCTGGATGATGGATGTTCACCATCAGTCAAGCCGATTGTGGTGACAGCTTATCTGTAAACGATTGCGAGGTTGTGATAAATTGTACGATAATTAGTGTGTAGGCGTTACTGGACTGAACTCTGACAACCGATGTAATAAATGCTATTTATTATATGTATGTCACGGGTTCAAACTCTAGGCAGACTTAGACTTATGTGTCTATTTGATAATTGCAATTTATCATACGTTTTTCGGTTTAGTAAAACATCAGATCACATCAAAATATTCTTTATTCAAGTAAGCTCTTTCG
Organism: Morpho deidamia; assembly: GCA_947086505.1. Classification (NCBI taxonomy): domain Eukaryota; kingdom Metazoa; phylum Arthropoda; class Insecta; order Lepidoptera; family Nymphalidae; genus Morpho; species Morpho deidamia. The sequence goes on from CAMTZC010000009.1 coordinate 1,739,298, forward strand.
AGCACTTTTGAATCTTCAAGGAACAAAATGATTAATGAAACTACAACTGGTTCGGAATGTTCCTCTTACCGAGAAGAATCAGCGAGAAACTCGACGGCCAATCTTTTAAACATTTTCAATTTTGCATTATTAGACCGCAGTCTTGGATGAAGCTGAAAGGTTTTTCAAATCCAGGCATTTTTATTATCCAACTAATCTTAAATTTTGTAATATGTTTTACGTATAAGTACATCTCTTGCATATATCATGTTTAAACCTCTCCGTAAATTGGTCTAGTATGGATTTCTTAATATAATTTCGTGAGAAAAACTGCATATCTCTAGAGAATTCTGGTACAACCTACCAATCCGCATTGAAGCAGCATGGTAGGTCTTAGCTCCGATCCTTCCCTGCAAAAAATAATCTCAGACATGAAACTTTTATATGGCGATGAAAACAGAGTTACGTTTACATATATTAGGTTGTCGAACACAGTGGATGCAACTCTGACAAAAGTCGTTTTGTCAGAGTTGCATCCACTGTGGTCACGAACTGCTTTCTGACTGGTATTGACTGGTCAGACTTGGACTTGGACTTGGAATTTTCACGATGTGCACCGTATATGTTCTATAATAATGTACAACTTTTTTTTGTTCTATGATCAATAGTTTTTTTGAGCTTTTCATTCTAATAATTTTAATTTCTTCCAACAAAATAAATTCGAAAAAATTTTTTATTCTGAAATCGTTCCCAATATACTTATTTACAAAAATATACAAAAACTAAAGAAATGACATTTGACTATTGCCATTTCTAACACTATGCAAACAACTTTTAGGTTTTTAAATCTGATATAACAAACATTAATCTGTATTTTAAGTAAAAGTTAATATTCTACTTAATGTGAGGTCACTCTCAGGAGAGAAATAATATGATCCACACTTATAAATAAGTTATGCATACCCAAGTATTTCCCTTGAGGAAAATCACTTTACAATGTTTTTCTTAGCCACAAAGCTTATTCCTGTTTTATTTATTACTTAGCTAGCTGTGCCAGCGGCTTCGCCCGCGTGGAAATCTGCGTGTCACAATTTTTTTCTAGAATTCAAATTTTAAACATTTGCAACAAAAGTAGTTATTGTGAGTTAACCATAAGAGATAGAGACATACTATCGCAGACTTTTTGGTAGTAGTTTTATAGATCTACGATTCTCTAGTACATTACTTTAGCGTCGCGTAGCGTATTACAGCGCACGCGAGTAAAGCTCCCAGCAAGCACTGAATTTCACGCGGGCGAAACCGCATGTATTGCTAGTGTATTATATAATCTAAGTCTGTGTAAAACACCTTTAAAAGTCAGTACAACATTTGTATGAATGATACAGTTACCACTATCGTTGCCTTATACTGCCTCCTCCTTCAGTCGTTTGCTCACTGCTGAGCATTGTGATGGAAGACATTCTCTTGGGAGACATACGCAGTAGTTTCCCCTTGCCTTCTGCGTTGAGTTGTTTGGAGGTTATTTTACTCCTCCAGGCCCCCATAGCCGCTCCTGAACAGGTTGCCCCGATGCTCGGGGTTGCCAGCTCTTTTAGCACCACCCAGAGGATACGTGCAGGGTGCTGGTAGGTTACTCCTGCGAACGCGTGCGACTCCATCCTCCAATATATACTTGATTGTATATAGATAAAAAAGTAATCTATAAAATGTAATGAGATATAAATATTAATGAGAAAAATAAAAAATAGAGAAAAAAAGGATTAGTAGGATAGGATAGGATATATAATATGGGTGTATGTGAGTGTATGTATATTTTCATATTTTTTTGTTTGTGTGTGTGTCTATATAGTTAGCGTAATATACGCTTATGGTAAGAAATCAATGTAGTTAAGAAGATTTTCAGTCGAGTCGTAGTCATAGTCGTGTCAGTAAGTTCCCACAAGTCATCATCCTTTTGCCCTTATCCCACTCTAAGTGTTCTCACACAAACATGTTGTCACATGATTTGGCTGCGTAATTTACGACCGGCCGCCTGCCTGACGTCAACTTATCTTAGTCATATTTTACGACCCCTCGGCAAGAAAGAGGGTGGTCTTTTCTGCTTAACCGGATATCACACGATAGCTGAACTTACCTTAGTCGCCTTTTACGACACCTCGGTAAGAAATGAGGGTGGTCTATTCTACTCAGCCGGATACCACACGGCGTCAGTAAGTTCTCACAAGTGACCAATAAATATATATCTTACTTGCATGCTGAAGTTTTTCCTCCATAAATGAGCCTTACCCATAATTTTCTTGGAAAATCCTCTATGCGGGTCGGCTTACTGAGGTAAATAGCTTTTCCTTATTTTATCGCTATAAATTCCCGCGCTTCCACTGAAGAGTGAATAAAATATAACAAGGTGAGATGTGGATTTTCCCACTTTCCATTGAATATATCACGATTTTCGCTGAGCAAGAATAACAGTGTGTTTAGAGGATGTTATTTTCTCACCTAGAAGTGTTGTTTTGGAAATCTGTACTAATAATAATACATACTTACATCAAATTCAAATTATAATCCAAATATTCTTTATTCAAGTTAACTTATAAACAAGTGCAAAAGTAATAAAAAAAATATTTTGCCATAATCCTCAATACATACATACATACATGTATCGCGGATTATAGCATTATAATTTTTATCTACTCTGATACTATAATACAAAGATTATAAAACTGAAAACAAAATTCTTATGACAAACATTACGTACAGGCCAAAAATAAAAAATTAAAAAATTTCATTACGATACAGGTCTTGTATGGACACCTGTATCATAATGTAACTTTTTAATCATAACGATACACCTATACAACTTCCAGCTGGACCAAGGAGGTTAAACCTCTACCTTAAAAAAAAGGTTTCAATGAATGGGTCCGCGGCGACGCAACACGCATGCGCAATCCATGTTTGCGCCTTGGCGCCAATATATGACATTTAAAAAATCTCTTCTATATTTAAACGAAGTTTAGTTTTGTTTGTAAAAAATAAGTTTTTGTGTAAAAACATGTCTGAGAGCGGGGATAGTAGTGATTGTACACCACCAGATATTCTGAAAGCTGCGTCAAACATGACCGTACGACTTATTACAAGAAAAAAAAATTTGTTATTATATTCAGCGTTTTATTTGCAATATTGTTTTACGTATTATAGTATGAGAGTAGATAAAGTAGTGTATGATACTGTACATAACTTGGTCTTATAACACTCGTGTGACACTATAAAAAAACTAGCCTGTGGCTCGTTTTTTTAAACCCCACTCGTGTTATAAGAACCCTTATTATGCAACAGTATCATAAACTACTATATTATCCTTTTGTATTATAGATATCCGCAAAGTAACGCCTAATTCTATAAATTATAAACAAGTGCTTTAGAACCGCTGATTTGGAAAGCCCTTCCTAGAAGAACCAGCAAAAAAGTCGGCGGTTGCTCTTTTCAAAGAATAATTCTTATTACTAACTAGTAACATATGTAACTACATATAGTTATAAATGTCTTGTACAGGGTCGAAGAGTAGCTATATCGACGCGTTCTTGTCGTCTAAATAATCCTCAATAACATAGTAGGCTTTCTATATTAGCCTTTTTTAAACTGCTGTAATGGTAAATTTAAAGAAGATTGTGGAATTTTATTACAGAATCTTATACCACAAACGACTTACGTGCTTTTGCAAGGCGCAAGCCAGGAACCGCAAATCTTCCTTACAAAAAAGAAGCAGGGGAGGAGGGGAGTCCTATGCCCAGCTGTGGGATAGTAACAGGCCGTTACTTTACTTTTTTACTTTTATTCTACTGTAGATTGGTAAAACTGTAAAATATTTTATTATTATGAAATTTCGTAAAGTACACAATCCACTTCGTAAAAATCGATCATTTTCAGCAGTGGTAGAATGAAATATATACTTAAGAGGGCATATTTTCTTTCTCACAGAGGTCAAATGTTAAAGAAATTTATGGAGTTCACTTATGAAAGTAATAACCATCACTTATCTTGGTTAAAATATCATTCAGGGTTTTCTTTAGGTGTTATTCGATATTTTTAGGGTATCCGGGATTTTTCTACTGTTACGGCAAAATATAATTTAAAAAATTTTCCGCGATATATATAGAATTGGCGTTATTCTGTGGAAGTCGAAATTCTGCGATAAAAACAAAAAGCAAAAAATATACAATAAGTAGTAAGTAAAGTAACGGCCTGTTACTATGTCCACTGCTGGGTTAAGGCCTCCTCTCTCCGTTTTCGGAGAGAAGGATTGGAGCTAAGACCTACTACGCTGCTCCAATGCGGATTGGTAGGTTACATATATCTCTAGAATTCTCTAGAGATATGTAGGTTTCCTCACGATGTTTTCCTTCACCGAAAAGCGTGTGATAAATTGCAATTATCAATTAGACACATAAGTTTTAATAGAATAACTCATTGGTGCCTGCCCGGGGTTTGAACCTATGTCGTCTCTAGAGAGTCGCACGGTCCCACCGCTAGGCTATCACAGCTTCTAAATACAACATATACAAAATATACAATATGTAATGCTAAATGTGTATTCCACGTTTTCATACCTTATACATACAGGATTCGTAACAAACCTCCACCACCACCACAATACACAAGCACTGCACACATTCACTATCACAATTGTCAAAAATTGTTTCACCTCACAACCGAAGCATCATCAGGAAATCGACTCCACGAAATCGCAAACCATATTATTGTATATATTTTTTATTTGTGGATTATAGCAAAATATTATTAGTCTGCCTTATTACCAGTACTAATCTAACAACCAGCACAGGGCAGGTTATGATTTTTTTAATAAATCAGAAATACTTCTTATAGGTACCGCCATCCGATTACATGAACGATTTCGCTCAGGTAGTAACCCCATTATAAACTAAAGAAACAACAAATATAATTTAACTATGTTAGATTCCGGCATATGCGTTATTAATAAAAAAAAAAAATTAGTTGATATTTTACATAACTTCTTAATTTATCGACAGGGGCGTTATTTGGTCCCGCATAAAACTTACGCCAATTAATTTGCTGACGGTCATTGCGGATAGATTTACTAGTAGCGACATAAAGGTAATATTTTTATCGATTTGAATATCACTATATTTCTAACTCGACTCAGGTAACTGTGCAACAATGTTATACTAACTGCACAGTTAGAGCATACAATCCAAATTTTATAATTATTGTATTACTTGCGAAAAGAGTTCGTAATGCGTATATCGTAGAATTCGAATTTGACGGTGGCAATGTTACGAACATGCGATATGAGTTCGTAATGCATATGTCATAAAGTTCAAATTGAACGAGACAGTTTACGAACATGCAAAAACGGTTCATAAATTAAACGACATAGAGTTCAAATTCGCTTAACCATTTCTCTGGAACATTCGACGTGTATCAAAACATGTTATTGGTAAACATGTTTACGATCGTTTCAAGGCTATCGAATAGTCTCGAAATCGGTTCGTTCGATATATAAGCAGACGTATCGTGCGCCTCGACATTCAGTTTGTGAATAGCGATCAACAGCGAATAAACAAGTGAAAATAAAAGTGAATTATTAATGACGTCGGCATTCTTATTGGACAACGGACTGTGAAGAGACTGTAAGTAGTAAGTTTGTAAAAAAAAATTGAATAAAGTGTTTTAACGAGTCACCAAGTATTTTCATCCAAATCCACGAACCCCTGTAACATTATTTTATATGTATAAGTATATATTAATACGTAAAAACATTACTTTAAATTCATATAAAGGAGACCAGAAAAATATAATCTTATTTATGTTGAAATACTTTTAATGAAATAACTGCTGCTTGCTGCGTTTCCGCCTTGAAGTCCTAAGCTGATTGATTGTGCAAAAAACGAGTCAGCCGTCTTATTACCTGAAAACGCAATTAATAGTGCCATTAGAACATTGATTGAACATTTTTTGCCATGGTTTCAATTGCAAATGGGATTAAATTAATTTTTCTAACACAAAATAGTTTGTCATTTATTTCGGTCCAGATCTAATCATGCTTGACTGATGATGTCTTTAAGTATTGAAATTGAAATTCAAATTCACAATATTCTTTATTCAAGTAAACTTGTAAACAAGTGCTTTTGAATCGTCAACTCTAATGCTGGTTCAGAAAGCTGTTTCTATTGAGAAGAGTCAAGGAAGACGTCGGTGGTTGCTCTTTTCAAATAAAATTTTTATAACTAGTAAAATTTGGCCATTACTATCTTGTACAGGTATATGGAGTAGCTATAGCAACGCATTTTTATCATCTATATAATCTTCAATAGTATAGTAGGCTTTTTGTATCAGCCTCCCTTTAACAGTGTTTTAAAACTGCTGTAATGGCAAAGATAAAATCGATTGCGGAATTTTATTATAGAATCTTATACCCAAACCCACAAACAACTTATTTACTTTTTCAAGGCGCAAAGCAGGAATTGCAAGCTTATGTCGGTTCCTACTTTGTCTATTATATACGTCGCCAATATTTTTATTCTTTGTATTAATTATGTGAATAGACTAAAAGCAATATTTTCAATGAATTGAAATTTTTGAACTGCAAAATTACTTTGAGAAATGATTGCGTTTGTTATATATTAGGTCATTTTTTGGCAATCGTATATAGTAAGAAGAAGAAATAGAAAGAGGAACGCTCAGCAGTGATTGTTCATTGGTATAAAACGAAGACTAAGGTGGTTATAAAATAAAAAAGTTTTTTAAATAAATCTGTGATTGAGTGTGACAGTTGGCCCATATTTAAGTGTTTTTGAAGATGAATAACATGAACTTATGATTCTTTGTCATCAGTTTTACGTTTCAAAGTCTGAAACCCGTATTACGAGGAAGTACTGGTAAATGCAGAGTTAATGAACGTTGTTGTCGATGGACAGAAGATCTGTTACCAAACTTTAAAGAGCTTCTGGATTCATGCCCACTGTCACTCTCTTTGTGAATACACAAAGAGAGTGACAGTGCCTCATCTAGTTTTGATCTATATCCTTGTTAATGCTATAACTGCTTAATTAATTGATGTCTTCTATACCCGTGGTTCGCACCCATTCTATTAGATAAATTAATTCGAATAACATTGTTTGGAAATATATTCGTTACGCTAATATACAAGGAATTTGGTACGGTTTTATTTAACGAAAAAAATATAGAAATATTTAAAATTCTTCCTCAAATGATAGATCTACTGTTGGACAATGGTCTATTCGAGGTATTTCCACACCTCATTATATTGTGTCGCTTAGAATTTTAATGAGGACGACAGCCTACCTCATTGGGGGTCTTCCAACGTTACGCCAACGGTATGCCGGTGCGGGGTGGCCTTTCAAATATCTTAGGACCCTGACACTCCTTGATTGTTCATACTATGTGACAATATTTGTATATTTTAAAATACTTTGGAATTTTTTTTATTGTTTTTATAATACACTGTAACATAGCTGTGCCAGCGACTTCGCCCGTATGGAATTCAGCGTGTCACATTTTTGTATAATATTTAAATTTTAAACGTTGTTGTGAGTTAACCATAAGAGATAGAGACATGCTATTGTGGACATTTCGTAGCAGTTTTATAGATCGACAATTCTCTAGTACATTACTTTAGTGTATCTCTGCTGGTTTACGCAGCGCACGCGACTAAAGCTCTCAGTAAGCAAGTTTTTTAACAACTGCTCGATCTCTTCAACACGATTTACATAATACCAATATGTACTTTTGGTGAAAACCGTACAAAACTCCATTTAGTAGATTTTGAGAAAATCAATTACATACAGACAGACAGCTTTTTGGGACTTTGTTTTATAATAAGTATAGACATGTAAGCGAGTAACGACTTTTTACTGTTTTTATAAAAAAAAAGTAAAGAAACCATTATTTTGCTATAATCCGCGATAAACTTTTTTTTCGCATTTATTTATTGCGGATTATAACAAAATAATACTTCCATTACTTTTGTATTATAGACGCCCGCAAATTAACGCCTAATTTTATAACATACATATAGAAAATAATTAATAAATTGTTTGTTATTTATTTCTGCCGTGTGGTATCCGGCTGAATAGAATAGACCACCCTCATTTCTTACCGAGATGTCGTAAAAGGCGACTAAGGTAAGTTCACGTCAGGCAGCGTCAAACAGCAGCCGGTCGTAAAATACGTAGCCAAATCATGTGACAACATGTTTGTAACATGTTCTGCCGACCCACTTAGAGTGGGATAAGGGCAGGAGAATGATGATGTTTGTTATTTAAATATTTTATGATCGCTTCATCATCATTCTCCTGCCCTTATCCCAGTGTCGGCACAACGTATTATAAACATGTTGTGATATGTTTTGTCTAGTTATTTTAAGACCAGCCGCCTGCTGACGTCAACTTACCTTAGTCTTAAGAAATGAGGGTGATCTATTCTATGATCTATCTATCTAGGATATTTCGAAGTCGCTTATAGCAGTTTAAAACAACTAATATATGGGCGGCTAAAATAACTAATACTAACATCACCATTGGTGTAAATACAGCCACGTTTTCGCCCGAAGTCTTACAAGCGTGGATTCGCATTCATATTTTGCATAATTTTTGGTAGTAATTTAAAATTCAAATTAGAACTCATTGAAAATATGCCGGCTCGTCGCTTCAAATTCAATCATCGTTCAAAATATCTTCAGACTGTTTTAATGTCTGTTGTTAATTGATTTAAAGTGGTTCAAAGTTTACCGTTTCTAAATTTTAATTGGATTTTTATTACATTGTCGAATGTAAGTGGACTGTGTAAACTGAAAATCGTTCAGTTGCCTGTTGACTCCCTCTTAGGATGTAATTTTCAGATTAACAGAACTTTTTTAGTTATATCGATTCATACATTAACGCCGTGTGGTATCCGACAGAGTAGAAAAGACCACCCTCATTTCTTACCGAGGTGTCGTAAAAGGCGACTAAGGTAAGTCGACCCACCCTGTGGTATCCGGTTCAGTATAATATACCACTCTCTTTCTTACCGAGGTGTTGTAAAAGGCGACTAAGGTAAGTCGACCCACCGTGTGGTATACATATAGATATGGTCCAACTTACAAACTTATACTATATGTGAAAGTCTGTCTGTTACCCTTTCCCAGCTATTCGCTGGATTAATTAGGACAATACTGGGGTAGCGATAAAAAAAATCTCATTTTATCTCAGGAAAGAAACAATTATTGCATTATTGTGAGTTACTTAAAAGTTAACGTTATCCAGAGCAACATTATTGGTCTATATATAAGTTATAATAAGTATAGATCAGATATATAGGAGTTTTTTTTATATAATGGCGCTGAGTAGAAATGAGGGTTTGTGCATGTGTTTTTACGAATCCTGCATGTAACGGGTATGAAAAAACGCATAGTCCACTATACATTTAGCACTATATATATTTTCTATTTACTGTATTGCGGATTATAGCAAAATAATTGTATTATTACTTTTGTATTATGGATCTCCGCAAAGTAACGCCTAATTCTATAAATGCTTGTGAATCGTCAACTCTACTGCTGGTTCGGAAAGCTGTTCCTACCGAGAAGAACCAGCAAGAAACTCGGCGGTTGCTCTTTTTAAAATATATTTCTTATAATTTACTCTTCTTCTTATCTTATAAGTAATACTCAATCAGTACTACCTAATACAAGGTCAAAAAGGATATCCACCCATTTTTATTATCTATGTAATTCTCAACAGTATAGTAGCTTTTTATATCAACCTCCTTGGCTTAGTTTTTTAAACTGCTGTAATGGCAAAGCTAAAGCGTTCTACTATAAAAGTATATATATGAAATTGCAAAATAATGCCTTACTTCTGAAATTTTAATGTAAATTCTTCGAAATAGTAATACAAAAATATAAGCAAAGCAAGCAGAAGTGGAAACTTCCGCGAATTTCATTTTGAAATTTAATATTTCTCATAACTACTTCGAATACTTCTTAAACAAATCTGCAAAAGCTCAACCTCTTTACGCAGACAGTCGTAAAAACTTTGCTGGGGAGTAATTTTGTAAGATTTATTTACGTTTTGAACTTAAAACTTTGGAAAATGATTTGATTTGGAGGCCTATGTTAGTATGTTTTCAAATCGTCAATAAGCTGCTATGACTTTTAAAAGAAGGATGCAGAAGCATTGGCATTATAGTTTAAAACACTTTAACTCCATGGCCTAAGTGCGAATGGAAAAGGTATAGAACTGTCAATCGATGCACACTTTCACCGTTTGCCAGATTTGGCCAGAAATTGCCAACCTGGCAGGTCTTGACGCTGTTGCCCTGATATGGGACGAGTCTAACGTATCAATGCATGTTGCGTCCCATTAGGGCCCGTCCCCGTGCCCAAGGAACCAGCGTCAAACCGTCTGGTCCATTGCTATCATCCCGACTTATCCCCAAAAGTTCGAGAAGAGCAGGAATGTCGATGGTGGCAAGATCCCTTTTGATGCCATCATCAAAAGAACAACGACGGAAAAGCAGTTAGTTCTATGTTTGATAGTTGGCACTTTTGTGACGAATTTATTTTCAGCAATTCAGATATTACTCTTCTTTCAGAGTTAAAAGTTATTTTAGTTTTGCTTTTTAAAGACGATTTGAGGTATAAAAAAAGATTTGATGTAAACCGATTTGAGTGAAGTCGATCTAAGAAATAATATATATCACTCACAGTATATTTTTAGTTATTTAATTTTTGTACATATGAATATAAATAATTATAAAACGATTGGCGATGTATATAATAGACAAAGTAGGAACTGACATAAGATTGCGGTTCCTGCTTTACGCCTTGCAAAAGTTCGTAATTCGTTTGTGGGTTTGGATATAACATTCTATAATAAAATTCCACAATCTACTTTAACTTTACCATTACAGCAGTTTAAAAATACAATTTAAAAAAGGCTAATTCAGAAAGCCTATTATACTATTGAAGATTACTTAGACGATAAGAATGCGTGGATATAGCTTCTCTTCAACCCTGTACAAGACATTAATAACTATATGTAACTAGTGATAAGAATTATTGTTTGAAAAGAGCAACCGCCGAGCTTCTTGCTGGTTCTTCTCGGTAGGAACAGCTTTCCGCAGTAGTCTTTTACCAGCAGTAGATGTTGACGATTCAAAAGCATTTGTTTACAAGTTTACTTGAATAAATAATATTTTGAATTTGAATTGAATATAGCTTATATAAGCTTTTTAATTTGTGTTTTGCCCGTAGAGCTAGATTTAATCTACAAAAGAATTAATATATGATCATAATTTTTAGTTCTAGATATTATGTTACCTTATTAATTTGAGTTTTGACCTCATTCGCCAGCATACAAAACACAGACAATGCTTGCACAATCAAGTTCTTGCTGGTGTTTGTGGGTAGAATAAAGAGCGGCCATTACCGCTAACGCTAATTGAGTTTTCGGCTGTTTTCCCTACTTTACTGGGTGTGAAAATTTGATTAAATTAGGAAAGGTTGTTTTCGCGACTGTAATTACGAGGTAGCTTGATTTTGTTCATTATTAAAAACATTTTTCGAGGGCAGCGCATTAGTGAGTGTTGGGAAAATTTTGCCAATAATTTATATGCTAGAATAGGATTTGCAAAAGTTCTTGGAGAGTTAGAGAGAACGGTTGTAGCTTAGACTTCCACGCTGCTCCAATGCGGCTTAGTAAGTCTCACATATCCCACGAATTCCCAAGAGATATGCAGATTTCCTTACGATTTTTTCCTTCATAAAAAACCGAGTAAAAAAAGGAAAGTAACGGCCTATTACACCCACTGTTGGGCATAGGCCACCTTTTCCCATTTCTGGAGAGAAGGGTTGGAGCTAATAAGACCCACCATGCTGCTCCAATGCGGTTTGGTAGGTTACACATATCCCAGGAAATCCCAAGAGATATGCAGATTTTCTCACGATGTTTTCTTTCACCGAAAAGTAAAAAAAATATAAAGTAACGGCCTATTACAATCCCCTACAACCAACATAGGCCACCTCTCCCCATTTCTGGAGAGATGGGGTGGAGCTAAGACCCACCATGCTGCTCCAATGCGGTTTGGTACGTTACACATATCCCCAGAATTCTCTAGAAATATGCAGATTTCACGATGTTTTCTTTTACTGAAAAGTGTGTGATTTATTGCAAATATCAATTAGACACAAGTTTTGATAGAAAAGCTTCGTGGTGCCTGCCCGGTATTTGAACTCGTCATCCCCTCAAAAGATCCGTACGGTCTCACCGTTAGGCCCACAGCTGTGAAAAGCGTATGATAAATTGAAAATATCAATTAGACACTCGCCCTGTGGTATCCGGTAGAATAGAATAGACTACCCTCATTTCTTAGCGAGATGTCGTAAAAGGCGACTAAGGTAAGTTGACGTCAGGCAGGCGGCCGGTCGTAAAATATGTAGCCAAATCATGTGACAACATGTTTGTAACATGTTGTGCCGACCACACTTAGAGTGGGATAAGGGCAGGAGAATGATGATCAATTAGACACTCCCTCAATTAGAAACCCTCTATCACAAAAACTCTACATCTTAACTTTAAAATTTCCTAACTAATCGGTCGGTAAAGTAATTTTTTGTGTGGATCTAAAAATGGACATATTGAGAGTATTTTACACTTAAGTTGATGCCAACGTGCAAGTGAACCAATTAATATAGTTTAGGTTTAGACAAAATTTAAGGCAACAATTTATACAGCGTCTATGTAACGTCAAAACATTTGTTTGAACACATTTTCATCGCACACTAGGTATTTAAACTGATTACTTGATATAATAATTAGTGTTATGAAAAGTTAGTTTCAAAGGATAAACGATTAATGTATGTAATACGGTGTTTTTGACGTCCATATTAATATTATATACGCCCACCGTGTTGTATCCGGTTAAGTAGAATATACCATCCTCATTCCTAACCGAGGTGTCCTAAAAGGCGACTCAGATAAGTTCACCCACCGTGTGGTATCCAGCTGAGTAGAATAGACCACCCTCGTTTCTTACCGAGGTGTCGTAAAAGGCGCCTAAGGTAAGTTGACCCACTGTGTGGTATCCGGTTGAGTAGAATAGACCACCCTCTTTCTTACCGAGGTGTCGTAAAAGGCGACTAAGGTAAGTTGACGTCAGGCAGGCGGTCGGTCGTAAAATACGTAGCCAAATCATGTGACATGTTATGCCGAACGTATTTAGAGTGGGATAAGGGCAGCAGGATGATGATATATATTATATATGCGGAAGCCCGTCTATAATAGACAGCTGTTTCTTCTTTTTTTTAAACCGATGGATGTCCAAAGCTGGACATAGGTCATTTTAAGGGGTTTCCACACCACACGATCTTGTGCCGCTTGGATCCAGAGGCTCCCCGCGACCTCTTTGAAGTCCTCAGTCCACCTGGTTGGGGTCTACCGACGCTGCGTTTTCCGATGCAAAGTCGCTATTCCAGCACCTTAAGATCTCAGCGCCCATCCGTGCTATATGCCCCAAACTCCACTTGTCCTAATCAAATCAAAATAATCTTTACTCAAATAAATCATTTCAAGCACTTTTGAATCGTCAAGCATCGATATGTTTAATGCAGCTACAACTGGTTCGGAATGTTGCTCTTACCGAGAAGAACCAGCAAGAAACTCGGCGGTCAATCTTTTAAATATTTTCAATTATACATTATTAAACCGCTGTCTTATTGGCTGAAAGGATTTTCAAATCCAGGCATACTTATCGTCCAAATAATTTCCAGGCTAGAATAAAGGATAATAAATTCACCTTTCCCCTTTTGAGAGCAGGTAAAAACATAGTTATTAACAGGGGGTATCTATACTTATTATCCAAAGTCCCCAAAATCTGTCTGCCTGTATGTAATCAGTTTTCTCAAAATCTATTGACCGGATTTTTGTACGGTTTCCTTCAAAAGATAGTGCAATACTTCCAGATAGTTTAAGTAAATAGTACCATATCATAATGAGGGAATTAACCCAAAGATGATAATATAAGAAAACCGAGCTTCATTCATTATTTTGGCTGCTGTATGATGTATCTATACTTATTATAAAACAAAGTCCCAAAAAGCTATTGATCGATTTTCTCAAAATCTACTGAACGGATTTTTGTACGGTTTTCACCAAAAGATAGCGCAATACTTCCGGATGGTTTAGGTATATAGTGCATATCGGTATTATGGAAATTGTGTTCAAGAGATCGAGCAGTTGTTAAAAAACTTGCTTGCTGGGAGCATTAGTCGCGTGCGCTGCGTAAACCAGCAGAGATACGATATGATAAAATACGAATGCTGCATGTTGCAGGTATGAAAACGAATAGTCCGCTCTACATTTAGCATTATATATATTTCCTATTTACTTTATTTGGATTATAGCGAACTGATTTTATTATTACTTTTGCGACTAAAACATTTTTGTAAGTCAATATCAAAACGCTTAAAGATTCAAAACTTCTGCGAAAAAGCTTTCATGACGGGCGTTAATTATATAAATCGCTGAAATAACAATTATTATCTGGTAAGTCAGTTTTCAAAGTCAAAGTAATTATTTCTTTCTAAAGACTTATTATTAACGCAAATTCTTTGGTCTTTCGAGCCTGAGTGTATATATGTATTGAAATATGTATTTAGAATTTGTTGTCTGTCACCCACAGCTACTAAGTTACTTTAGGAACGGACGATCGTGTGTGTAAGTTTCCTTTAAATTTATATTAATATTATTAGAATGAGAACTACTTTGAAAAATGTATTAACTAGCAACATTTTTTTAATGTAATAGGAGTAATAAAGGATATTCCACTACGTGTATTGCGTTATTTAATTTACGCAATTATGGCCAACTAAACTAAATTATTTCTGTAAAATTACAAATTTGGTTGCGTGTCTTTAAAATGTCTTTCCGTTGTATAGAAGTCTTTCTATACAACGGAAATTATGAAATTGTATGTTCTTTATCGAAATTAATAATTTAAAGGTTAATTAACGCAGAAACTGGTTCCATTTTTCCTGTTCACATCGCTCGCTATTAGTGATTCAAAAAATCTCTGTTCGAATGATAAAATAAATTATCTCTATTTACCAGTGATGCAGATCTCTAGCGTAGCTTACTCGTCGCTGTTTGTCAGTCAACAAGTCAAGTCTAGCCTCACAGAAAGCATCCATAGGACAACCTAGTGGTGATAAATATAATAGACAAAGTAGGAACCGACATAAGCTTGCGGCTCCTGCTGTGCACCTTGCGAAAGTACGTCAATCGTTTGTGGGTTTAGGTATAAGATTCTATAATGTATATTTTTCTAATTTTATCTTTGCCAAGCTGTGATAGGCCAGCGGTGAGACCGTGCGACTCTTTCGAGGGGAACACGAGTTTAAACCCGGGCAGGCAACAATGAGTTTTTCTATTAAAACTCATGTGTCTAATTGATAATTGCAATTTATCACACGCTTTTCGATGTAGGAAAACATCGTGAGGAAGCCTGCATATCTCTAGAGAATTCTGGAGATATGTGTAACCTACCAATCTCCATTGGAGCAGCGTGGTAGGTCTTGCCTCCAACCCTTCTCTCCAGAAACGGAGAGAGGAGGCCTATTCCCAGCAGTGGGATTGTAACAGGCCGCTACTTTATCTTTGCCATTACAGCCGTTTAAAAACACTGTTAAAGGCAGGCTGATACAGAAAGCCTACTATACTGTTAAGGATTGCTTAAATGATAAGAATGCGTGGTTATAGCTACTCTCCGACCCTGTACAAGGCAGCAATGTCTAAATGTAACTAGTAATTAGAATTATGTCTTAAAACGAGCAACTGCCGAGTTTCTTGCAGGCTCTTCTCGGTTGAAACAGTTTACCGAACCAGCAGTAGAGTTGAGGATCCAAAAACACTTGTTTACAAGTTTACTTACTTGAATAAAAAAATAATTTGAATTTGAATTAGGAATACCTAGTCGAGTATTTGCGGTCTACTCTGCATTTCGCATCATGGGTGAAGGCTCTATGCTCGCCTTCTCGTGACTGTAAATGATGTTATAAAGGAAAAATAAAAGATATTTTGATGTATTTAAAATTGTATTTATTACACCAGTATCATATCATCCCATGCTATTGGTCCATCCAACATAACTCACGCCATAGTTTACAATCTATCACCTTTTATATATTTGAAGTTAATTTTTAATGTGAGGTCAGTGAACTAAAAGATATTGACACTGTTAAGCCTACTGTATACAGATACGTCGTGCACCGCACTGCTTCAAAAAAATCTATAAAATTAAATAAAAATTGACAAAATTAATGAAGTTAGTAAATCGACACGGAGTTTCCTTTACTTACTATTAATTTGTTAGTCTGTAAAAACTGTTTTAAGTAAATTAATGGCTTTCTAATTACTTTTTGACTAAAAATTTTCCGCTTCATTTCATGAATTGCCTTATAAAAATTATGCTTAATAGGAAATTGAAAAAAATGGTATTTCAAATATTAATTGATGTCGATCAGTTAATACATTCAGTTCATTCAGGTCATTACATTAACCTGATAGACTGAAAGAAAAAAAAATAGTTGTCCCTTTGTTCTTACCAGTTCGTAAAGAGCGTCATATCTTAAATTTCAGTCACGATCCAGCAATTTTGAATAAATTTTTTGACTAGTTTTTGGCCTTTTACAAGGTATCATTTGGATCACTGACCTCACATTGCAGTAACTATACTTTTTATTTACATTTATACAATCAAAAAAAATTTCCCTCTAGCCGGTAAAGCGATCATTTGAAATGGCTAAAATTATTACACTATTAGGTATTAATTCTCTATACAATACTATATATAACGTAATTATACTCTATAAGAGCTTAGACACATCTGGCTTAAAGCTTATCACTAAGATACTTAAAGTTAGTAATAGCAGAATAAAATTTACAGCCGGTATTTTATATAATGTAGTAGCTTTGGCGATGGATTTTCTAATAAATTTTCTATAATTATTGTATTTAATAGTTTATATAAGTTTCGCTAAATGTGTCTAAACCTTTCTATATACTTCATTTTGGCGGCAACGAGATAGTAATAGCTTGTATTGGTTATAAATAATGCAATTCATCAATATTTTCATAAGCACCAATATTGGAATAATTGGCCTTGTATAAATAATACAATGTAATTTACTACTAAACTATAGTTACTTTTATCAACCAGATAACATATTATATTGACTGGCATGGTATAAACATGAATAAATAACGTTTACAATGCGGCGGTGACTTTGCGTTTCGAAACGATGAAATATAATAAAAATAATTTACACGTTTTTTTTATTTATAAAAGTAGTCGAAATTTTATATAAGAAGAAACGTGGCTTTTTCAATATTATCTAAAATTCAGATAAAACAAATATTTTCTCACGAATATGTTTTAAAATCTTATTTTTGGTTTCACTCCTGATTGAAAACAATATAAAGTAGTCCATTGATCTATAAATGTCGTACTTAAGTTATAAGACCCAAAAATGTTTTGGCGATAATACGAAATAACTTTTTTTATAAAAAAATTAATAGATCTGATATATTTTTTTTATTGATTCTATAATACTAGAACATTTTATTCGAAGTAATCTTAGTAAATTATATAATTTTAATATAAGTTTTCTTAAGTGCTTAAATAAGAATAATATACCTCGTATAGTGAAAATAAAACTAATTTTAATAATGTTATCCAACAATATAACTTGTCATTTATTGTGTAGGCTGTTTTAAATAGTCTGTGTATACACTTTAAGCATAAACAGTACAACATAAGAAATCATTTGGAGAAGGTAGACGCGTAAACGCAATGCATACAATATCGCGTCTGTGTGCACAATCCGTTTTCCTATATTACACTTTGCGACTTCTAGGCCGAGAAACGTAAAATAGACTTCAAGTATATAGTCTGTAGCGAGCAACAACTTAGAAAATAAATTTTTGCGGTCAAAATTAATAGTGAAATGTTTTCATTTATCTATTAGGAAATAAACTTGAGCATGAATAAAAATATAAAATACTTACACGTCGGCTTTTACGTCAAAATCGATTGTAACTTTAAAATATACAAGTTTTTACTTTATCTATTAAATTTCGTGACATCTTTTATTCAATTTACAATACGTCTAGTTTAGACATCATAAATATGAATATAAACTAAGCAAATCACATTTATCAACGTTATCCGCCCTAATAACATGTCATACCAATAATGCGAACACGAAACTTTTCGCTTCGCAAAAATTTCTCCTAATAATATACCTACGATAAATTTTTTACACTTGAGTTGCGTTTTCGATCGTATTCAAAAATGTTTCTTTCACTTCTCCAGAATTTCGCTTCCGCGGCTTCGGTACCGGATTCGATATCGTTCTCGCTTTAGCTAAAGTTGTATTCGCAATGTTAACACTGTACGCTATTTTTAAATCTCGATTCGAATTTAAAAGACTTTCGTTTTCCGTCAAAGTTACCTTCAAAGGTTTATGTTCGGAAGATTTCCTCGCGTGCCCATTGGACATAGCTTGCAGCATAAGCAGTTGGTTGTGAATATTTGGAGAGCTAAGACTATTCCGAGGGACAGTTGCGTGAGGAGTTCCTGGTGCAGGAGACGGTGCTGGTTCAATATCATCGGAAGCATCAAGATATCCTACTTTATTGACTGGAACCAAATCCATTTCGCTTTTGTTAAGACTATAATAATTACCACCGTTTCCAAAAAGTTTCATATTGAAGTTATCATAATACGGTAAAACACCGTTTAATGTTGAAAATACCTGTGGTCTTAAACTACCCTCTGGGTAGCTTAATCTAGGTCTTCTGGGTAGCGTTACGTAACCTTTTGTATTGACTAATGGTATTTCTTGGTAATTTGAATTTTGGAGTCTACTGTATAGTACTGAATTGATGGACTCTATTCCATAGGTTGGTGATTTAGGACTGTCTATGTGGTTTGATATTTGGGATCTATCTTGTGTTGATGTTACACCGCTGGCAGGCGATATCTGGTTCGTCGCTCGTAGTGGAAAAGAGAGCAAATCAGGTGGATAAGCTTGAGAATCTTGGGAGAGTCTGTCCATTAGAATTTCTTTGGTTAATTTCGGCTGTTCTTTTTCTGGGTGGTTCTGGTCCTCATTTGAAGCTGCAACAAAGAAATATAATTTTAATTGATAAAAAAATAATACTTTCATTAAAACTAGACATTTGGTTACTGAGACCATAGTTTAAAAATTGTTACAATAGTGATATTCAGGGTTAAAAAAATTGTGTAGATATTTTCTATCATTTTGTCTAGAATGTACTTAAATATTTTAATAAGATTAAAATACATTAAAGTGCTCAGAAGTCTTAGATAGCATATTTTCTATCTTAAACCTTTAAGTGTAGTGTTACATTTATTTTTTTCATAAAGTTAGGGTTTTCTTGATTCAATCTTTAAAGATGCATCATAAAGATATTATCGCAAAAAATACTCAAGTCAAATTATCTATCAGCTGTAGTATAATTCAAATTATTCCCCCTATTTATTTATTAATCTGGACCTTACTAGCGTCTTTTGATATTGTAAATATATGTATAACCAATCCTGAAAGATGGGGTTAGATTATCTGTCAACTTATGGATATCAGCGACATTAGATTAAAGTTTCATTATATATGTTATATATGTATATAATACAACCTAATCTTCGACAGTAACGGAACTTTTTTTATAAACCTTTGATATGCAAATCATCTGAGAGCACTCAACTTCTTTGAAATAATTTAAACCCTTTCTCTGTACAGTAACGAACATTTGCTTAATAAATAAACTCTAAAGAAACAAAGCGCGGAAATAACAAATTGTATAAAGTCAAAATCAGAAACAATTGTCGGGACTCTAAAATTCTTCGACCGTGGACTGAAGAAAAATTTCCCGCAGACAAAACTAATTTCAACTCTTTGATATTTTGAAAATTTGGCACAGGTTTCACTGCCTTAACTTCAACCGAGCCTTGGCACAAAGGAGCGTAACCTCGTTAATTTTTTATGGTCCAAGTCACGACAACGATAAAAGAATGTTCCATGAAAATAGTCAGCTGTCGACTTTGGTAATTTATGAAGAAAGACATCGTGCGACAGATATAGTTTAACTTACGACTATATCTTTGACTCTGCTCGGTCAAAAAGTTTCAGTTCAATATTAGAATCTCTTTATAGGGAAATATTGTAGGAGCAAGTAAAAAAAGGCTAAAACTGGGTAAAATATGGTCTATTTATACGAGTTTACAAGTACTGTATATATCTTGTACCGTACCTACTCTTGCGTATACTGTATTTGCCATCAATTAAACTCATACAAACGCGACGTATATGTTTTCTAGGGTTCTTTAGCCTAATTTAAAAGTAATTTTTGTAAATGCCTACGTAGCTCAGAATGAGAGTAAGTTAGCTTAACTAACTAAAATAGCTGAACCTAACCTATGTATATTCAAATTCAAAATATTATTTATGTAAGTAAACTTGTAAACAAGTGCTTTTGAATCGTCAACATCTACTGCTGGTTCGGAAAGCTGTTCCTACCGAGAAGAACCAGCAAAAAACTCGGCGGTTTTTCTGTTCAAAGAATAATTCTTATTATTAGTACATATAGTTATTAATGTTTTGTACAGGGTCGAAGAGTAGCTATATCCACGCATTCTTATCATCTAAGTAATCTTCAATAGCATAGTAGACTTTCTGAATTAGCCTTTTTTTTAATAGTATTTTTAAACTGCTGTAATGGTAAAGTTAAAGTAGATTGTGGAATTTTATTATAGAATCTTATACCCAAACCCACAAACGAATTACGAAATTTTGCAAGGCGCAAAGCAGGAACCGCAAGCTTATGTCGGTTCCTACTTTGTCTATTTCTTCTTTAGTATCTTTGTTACTGTATATACATCGCCAATCGTTTTACGATTATTTATATTCATATGTACAAAAATTAAATTACTAAACAATATACTGTGAAGCCAATTTAAAAATACCTGTTTCCTTGAACATGTAATAATACTTGCATGTTGTGTTCATTTCTAGTAGGTTCATCTTGTGTATTTCTAGATATTTTATCAATTGTATGTCGGAATTGATTATATTCAGTTTAATGAAACAAAAAAAAATCTTAAAGACACCTGATCAAATCGGAAGTAAGAATATCAATATTCTCTTTTACATGTTATCTTTATTTAAAATCTGTCCTAATAAAAGTATAGACTAGTTCATACTCTTATTATATCTAAAATGTCTCTCCGGGTATTGCTTTGAAGTCGAGACGGGGCCTAATAAATAGAATTATATTTGCCTTTATTGGGTCTTTTTATACGGCAATACGACGTCGTTCTGCAATGAAGCAAAATAGAAGGATGGCACATTTGATCTACTCCTTGAATATATTGGATAGATATGTATATTATCAACATATAATAAAGTTTGTCCGCCGTGTGATATCCGGCTGAGTAGAAAAGACCACCCTGATTTCTTACGGAGGTGTCGTAAAAGGCGACTAAGTTAAATTGACTCACTGTGTGGTATCCGGATGAGTAGAATAGACCAACCTCTTTCTTACCGCAGTCAGAGTTAAGAGCCAATGAGTTTTCTATTAAAACTTATGTGTCTAATTGATAATTGCAATTTATTACACGCTTTTCGGTGAAGGAAAACATCGTGAGGAAACCTGCATAATCTCTAGAGAATTCTAGGGATGTGTGTAACCTACCAACCCGCATTGGAGCAGCGTGGTAGGTCTTAGCTTTAATCTTTCTCTCCAAAAACGGAGAGAGGAGGTCTTAGCCCAGCGGTGGGCATAGTAACAGGCTGTTACTGTTTTTCTTACCGAAGGGTCGCAAAATATGATTAAGGTAAATTGACGTCAGGCAGACGGCCGGTCGTAAGATACGTAGCCATATCATGTGACGACATGTTTGTAACATGCTATACCGACCCCACTTAGAGTGGGATAAGGGCAAGAGTATCATCATAATAAAGACAGTTTGTGTATCTGTGTATAGACAGTATTCCCTATAATATTGTAACTAGGAAATTTGTGGTTTTGTGAGATTGCACCTCTGTCGTGACGTTCGAGTTGGCGGACGGTTTGTATAAATTGTATACAGCTAGATTTTAATATGTGTGTGTACGAAAATATATGGCAGTAATCACTACGTTGGGAACGCAGGTTGGTGATCGCAGTGCTGGTTTTTGCAGTGATAATGCCTCCTTATCACGTCAGTTTATCTGAAGGATGTATTTCGAGTTCGTGAGTTGGGCAATTTAGGAAACTGGTTAGAAAGAGGTCTCCCCATTACAACTCACAAGCTAATTGTCCCTTAGTGGGATAAAAGTTCTTGATACAAAAGTAATAATAAAATTATTTTGCTATAATCCGCGTTACAGTGAATAGAAAATATATATAGTGCTAAATGTATATTGGACTACCCATACTACATACATATTTCATACCCGTTAAATGCAGGATCCGTAAAAACACATGCACAAACCTCCACCACTGCCACCACAAGACACAAGCACTACACACGTTCACTATCGCAAACCCAACAATAAATGAAAAACGGATAGTCCACTAAACATTTAGCACTACATATTTTTTCTATTAACTGTATCGCGGATAACAGCAAAATAATTTTATTATTACTTTTGTATTATGGATCTGCGCAAAGTAACGCCTAATTCTATAAATTATTTAAAGTTCTTGATGATGATAATCGAGTTGTTTTGATGTTCTCTAAGACTATGGATTTTCAACAGTAAATGTAGGGTAATGGGTATTTTAGGTGTATTTAGAACTCTCTTTCAACCCTATAAACGCCCAATACGGGGCAAAGATCCCTTTTTTTCTATACGTCACATGGTTTTTTAGTGCTTCGAAGAAGCGATTATATGCGACTTTTGAGTGTGCGAGAGAATAAGAATGACGTGTCGAACAAGGCTGACTGTTTTCAACATGGATTCACCATTGCAGTATCTTAGGGTCCCAAGGTTTATCAGTTTTCCGTACTATGTACGAAAAATAATATACATCGCCGTGTGGTATCCGGCAGAATAGAATAGACAACCCTCTTTTCTTACTGAGGTGTCGTAAGAGGCGACTAAGGTTAATGCCGTGTGGTATCCGGCTGCTTACGTTAGCTTCACAGTATATTTTTAGCAATTTGATTTTTGTGCATAAAAATATACATAATTATAAAAAGATTGGCGATGTATATAATAGACAAAGTAGGAACCGACATAAGCTTGCGGCTCCTGCTTTGCGCCTTGTAAGAGTACGTAAGTCGTTTGTGGGTTTGGGTATAAGATTCTATAACAAAATTCCACAATCAATTTTAACTTTGCCATTACAGCAATTTAAAAATACTGTTAAAAAGAGGCTGATACAGAAAGCCTATTATACCGTGGAGGCTTACATTGATGATAAGAATGCGTGGATATAGCTGCTCTTTGACCTTGTGCAGGATAGCTATGACAAAATGTAATTAGTATTAAGAATCTTCTTTTTTAAAAGAGCTCCACCGAGTTTCTTGCTGGCTCTTCTCGGTAGGACGGCTTTCCGAACCAGCAGTAAAGTTGACGATTCAAAAGCACTTGTTAACAAGTTTACTTGAATAAATAATATTTTGAATTTGAATTTGAATTTGCATAGAATAGACCACCCTCATTTCTTACCGAGGTATCGTAAAAGGCGACTAAGGTAAGTTGACGTCAGGCAGGCGGCCGGTCGTAGAATACGTAGCCAAATCATGTGACAACATGTTTGTAACATGTTGAGCCGACCCCACTTAGATTGGGATAAGGGCAGGAGAATGATGATGTACGAAAAATAATATACAGACGTTACAGTTCCAATCAGCGCCATTTATCGATAGCTAATTCAAAGAACTAAAATTTTTAATTAAAAATCAAACTAAGATCGTCCAACCGCGTCCCATAACGACATTTTTCATTTATATAATACAAAAAAGTGTCCTTTCTAATACGGTAACGTATTTCATATTTATCCTTATTAAATAAGTTACGGTTCCCGGAAATAGGCAGGAAATTGAAAGGTAAATATTTAAGAACTTGTGTTTGTGATACGGAAAGGAAAATATAAAACGATTATTAAGCTACGCGCGCATTCACAAGTTGTACCCTCTTGGTAAGTGGATATTATTAAATTAAATCAAAATAATCTTCATTCAAATTATTTATGTTATTATTTCATAATACCTTGAATTTACAAGCTGTGATACCCTAGCGGTGTGAGACCGTGCGACTCTCTAGAGACGACATAGGTTCAAACCCCGGGCAGGCACCAATGAGTTTTTCTATTAAAAACTTATGTGTCTAATTGATAATTGCAATTTATCACACGCTTTTCGGTGAAGGAAAACATCGTGAGGAAACCTGCATATCTCTAGAGAGTTCTAGGGATATGTGTAACCTACCAATCCGCATTGGAGCAGCGTGGTAGGTCTTAGCTCCAATCCTTCTCTCCAAAAACGGAGAGAGGAGGCCTTAGCCCAGCAGTGGGCATAGTAAAAGGCTGTTACTTTACTACCTTGAATTTAATTTTTGATTGTTATTTTTAAATACGTTTCATTTTGAATTTTATTAATCGTACTTAAAATTTCCTTTTTTAAAATTTAAGACTAGTTGGATCGGAGAGATTCCGATTCCTGAATAAGCCCGCCGTTACACACTTTTTATGTTTATCATTTTATTATTAGTATTAATTTAAATATGTGCAATAAAGAAGCTAAAAACAAATGAATAAGCTTTTGTAAGCACTTTTGAATCGTCAAGGATTAATTAGATTATATGAAGCTACTACTAGTTCGGAATGTTGCTCTTACCGAGAAGAACCAACAAGTGATAGTAAGTATGCCTATATTCTTGAACTTTTCGCGAAGAGACTAGTTTTCAAACGCCAAAGATATAAGTTTAAAAATTAATATGTAAATTATTGTGAGAGCTAAAATAGACTTTCCAGACGGCTTTTTGAACCGCGACCTCCTACCAACCGCGTACCTTTCAATAAAAACTAAAATTAAATACATATATTACATTTAGCATTATATATATATTCTTTTTACTTTATCGCGGATTATAGCAAAATAATTGTACTATCCCTTCGGACGATAGGTTCCCTTAGGTGATCATAAAACGAATTTTTGACATCAATTTTTAGATCATATTATTTACTATATAATAAATATACGTATGATTTATATACCATTTTTTTATAAAATTCCTCATTGAATACAATTAATCATTTTATAATAATAACTTACATTTATCGTTGGTGACGAAAACATTTTGATTTTTCCAAAATTAAAATGTGATCCATAAAATCTCGTATCAAATTCACGTAAATTCAGATAAAGAAACAATATTTTTTGCATGCAGCTATATAGATTAACAATACTATTTTTATTGGCTATTGAAAATATACTCTTACTATATATTTAATCTTCGAACCCACTATATGTGCACCATGTGCACATAAGAGCAAGTACCAAAGATAAATGTAACTTATTTTATTAATATATTTAATTAATATTATAAAATATTTGGTTGCATTCGATGGGGAATCTTTTAACCATGAAAATGGTATGCTAATCATAGGCATAATTATTAAATAGTGTAAAAAAATACCTACCAATCCGCATTGGAGCAGCGTGGTAGGTCTTAGCTCCAATCCTTCTCTCCAAAAACGGAGAGAAGAGGCCTTAGCCCAGCAGTGGGCATAGTAACAGGCTGTATACGTACGTACGTACGTAAAAAAATGATTCAAAAATAAATGTGTAAAATTCTGCGTAACGATTTGTGCAAATGGTGCACAGCGACGGCGGAAGGGTTATTACTTTTGTATTATAGATCTCCGCAAAGTAACGCCTAATTCTGTAAATTATTTTAAGGGTGAACGATCGCTAGTATACGGTGACCTTTACAATAAGGCGTAAACAAGATATATAAAGTTCCTTATAGCAATGTAATCAAAGTAAGTCAATATTACTTTTGCAAGCGGAATTACTTTAATGGATGCCTATTTTTCCTATTTATATTTTATGTTTTGAGATGACAATCGTATTTTTAATTTCAGAAGCTTTCTTAACCTATCTATCATTCATAACAATTGATTATGTATGCCCTGTGATATCCGGCTGAGTCGAATAGACCTCGCTCTTGCTTACCGAGAGGTCGTAAAATAAGACTAAGGTAAGTTGACGTCAGGCAGGCGGCCGGTCGTAAAATACGTAGCCAAATCATGTGACAACAAGTTTGTAACATGTTGGGCCGACCGCTTGTGCCACTTACGAGTGGGATAAGGTCAGGAGGTTGATGAATTCATATTGATTGATTTACTAAAATTTAATTCATTGATTTGATTGACTGGTCCATTGGCAAATGTGGCAGTAGCAACCTGCCTTCAGCTAGACGGGTCGCGGGTTCGATTTCCGACGACGGTTACCACTTTCTATAAACAATTTGTTTTTCGAATCTGCTTGTATAATTTTATCTTATTTATCGCACTTTAATTTTATCTATAGCACATCCGTAATTATCTTCATGTTACATAATTGTTATGTGATAAATATAAAGAAGTAATTGCAATGATAACTATATTCCAATTAATACTTTAAGGATTACATTTTTAATATTATTTGCAATTTTATTCAAATGGAATAAATGATATATTCAATTAACAAAAACTACATCTACTTCGGGGAATGAAAACAACTTGTTTTGTTTCATAACAGAAAAATAAAGTTAATGGCAAATGGAAGCGTATCTCAGGGGCTTGGGAAAGACTTACGGACTTTTAAATTTACGTAACAACAAAAATGTTTAACAACTTACCTAAAACGGAGTCATTATCCAGTAAAGTCTTGTTAAGCTCCGACATTTCTGTAGCTGCGCCGGCAAGGGTCGGCGCTTCGTACTTCCTCGGGGGCTTAGTCACGGGATTAACATCCATCTTAGAGCCTTTTTCCGCTTCTGATGCGACAGAGCCTTCTATTAACGCTTCCCCGTTCGACGAACGCGTGTCGGTCTTGATCAGTCTTTTCAGTTCGCTGTTTTGAGTAGTAAAGTAGCACACAGCAAAAATAGCCCCCAATATGATCACAATAGATGTTAAACATCCTACTAAAATTGCAAACGAATCAGCGTCCATACCCGCTATAGTCCCCGCTCCACCATATCTCGACAAAACAAGAGTTAAAGTTTTCTCGTCTTTACCACCTGGATTCTCAGCAACACACGTGTAGTTCCCTCTATCACTGTACCTCGTGTGAAGTATAGTTAAATTCACCCATCTTATCAAGTCCATAGTATTCTCAGTAACCGTGTACCGAATTTCTCCGAACGATCTCAACTCAACAGTTTTCCCATTAAACCTCCAAATAACTTCTGGTGTGGGATTGCCTACTACTTTACAAATTAGAGTCACGTTTTCCTCATAGCTTTTGATAGTTGCGTCTGGGAGTGGTTCCAATATAGTAGGCCGGCAGGCAAAGTTTGAAGAGTCTAATTCGTTCCAAAGTTTGGAACGGATCGAGGCGGGCTCCGTGCACGAGGTCGGTGGAGTGTACAAGTTATGGCTGATCACCCAATCTCTGAATGTTTGTAAGTTACAATCACATCTCCACGGGTTGTTGTGTAGATCCAATCCCGACAAGTTTCTGAGCGCCATCAAAGTTTCCGGTTTCATGTGACTTAAATTGTTTCCATCGATTCTCAATATCTTTAGCTGGGGCAAGTTTACAAACGCCTTGGTTCCTATTCTAACGATCCTGTTATTGCTAATCGCAACTTTTTGTAGGTATTTCAGATTGCGAAATAGTCCATCTTCCAATTTGTCAATGAAATTATTACTCAAATTTATTAACCTTAGTTTCTCCGTGCTCTTAAAAGTGTCTGGATGTAGATTTCGTATTCTGTTCTTCGATAAATCTAATTCTATCATGATTGCTAAATTTACGAATGCCGCTTTGTGTACAACTTCTATATTACAGTCTCTGAGAAAGAGTTTCTTTAGATTACTAAGACCCACTCTTTTAAAAACCTCTTGATGTAATTGTAGCAAATTATTGTTGGATAGATCTAATATCTGTATGTCACTGCTGAGATTGGCTGGCACTACTCTTAGGCTTGAGTTAGCACAGATCGCAGCTTTGTTACCAGATTGCCATCTACAGTCACAAGGTCGTTGGCATTCTGTTGTAAAGTCAGATGTAGCTGTAGTGGCGAAACATATGAGCAATATATTCAGCCATGTCTCCCAACATTTGTGAGCCATTTTGCTATAATGTTTGTCATTTCTTCGTCTTGATGCATTCCTGACTGAAGAGCTTCAGTGGACGCATAGGTAATCTGCAACAATAAGAAATATTTTTTTAAAGATATTTTAGTGAATTTTCCTGCGTAGTTTGTAAGGTTTAGGTATGTATTTATTATTTCAACTTTAAAAATGGAGTTCGACATTAAATATATTTTTTAATATGCAAATTAAAAGTCATTAACAATTTTAAACGGATATATGTACGTATACGAGCTGTGATAGCCTAGCGGTGAGTACTCGGTGAAGGAGAACGTCGTGAGGAAACCTGCATATCTCTAGAGAATCTCTGGAGATATGTGTAACCTACCAATCAGCATTGGAGCAGCGTGGTAGATCATAACTCCAACCCTGCTTTCCAGAAACAGAGGGAGGAGGCCTATTCCAGTAGTGGGATTTTAACAGGCCGCTTCTTTAATTTTACTTTTATATATATACTAAATAGATAAAGAATTTCATATTTTAGCGAAAACTCTCTAAAACGTTATCCTATTATTCTTATCCTATCCTATCTTTTTCATATATTGTTCAAATATCATCATTTATATTCTCACTATTTTAAAATTTATTTTCCGCTTTTTACTCCGATTGATAATTATCAAACAATTAAAAAAAATGAAACTAAAATATCTTATTCTTGCATTGTTACCGGTTCTTATAAATGCAACAAAATTTGTATTAACTCTGTCCGGCTCAAGATTTTTTGAAATTGAGTTCAAAGAAGTCGGTTACATACATATACATATACTGGTGTAACTAATATCGCCCATGGGCTGGGCTCACACACATTTTTTTCAGCAATAATACCTGCAGAACTCGTAATTCAATCTATTCCGTTACTTTAAGCAAACTAAAGCATTTTCTATGCATTTTCTTTGGCATCATCATCCTCCTGCCATTGTCCTACTCTAAGTGGGGTCGGCACAACATGTCACAAACATGTTGTCAAATGATTGGCTACGTATTGTACGACTGGCCGCCTGCCTGACGTTAACTTACCGTAATCGTATTTTACGACTCCTCAGTTAGAAAGAGGGTGGTCTATTCTACTTAACCGGATAGAACACTGTAGGTCAACTTACCTTAGTCGCCTTGTACGACACCTCGGTAAGAAATGAGGGTGATTTATTCTACTCAACCGGATACTACACGGTGGGTCAATTTACCTTAGGCGCATTTACGACATCTCGGTAAGAAATGAGGGTGGTCTATTCTACTCAACCGGATACTACACGGTGGGTCAATTTACCATAGTGGCATTTACGACACCTCGGTAAGAAAAAGGGTGGTCTATTCCACTAAGCCGGATACCACACGACATGCATTTTTCTTGGCAATGAAAACTTTAAACCCATTTATCTCAAAACATGATTTTTGAGTTGTGCCACTATGCAGCCCATGAGCGATATAAAGTGAGACGTCTTTTGCTTCGGTTGATACGTACGTAGGATGCAATAAAAAGTCCAAGTTTTATATAATAACTTCTTAGAAGTCCATCAAAATGTGCTTAGTGGGGAAAAGCGGTTAAGGAAATTTACTTTTGTAAACGATCGCTCAAGTAAGCGCCTTGAGCAAACTTGCAAAATTTTTTACTGATATCTTCTTAAACTTTAGATAAAACATTTTCATTTAAAATTGGCGCTCGAATGATATTAAATACTGCCGAAAGTTTTAATGGAGGTCTATAAGCACTTTGAAAATATTTCTGCGTTCTAAATATTATTCTCTGCGGGTAGATTTATTTATATTACTTTATTATGCCAAAGTATTTTATATTTTTTTGCTTACCTATTATTTGTTTCTCAGTTATTACACGACTATTGTTAATCTAAAAACTTTGTAAACATCTGTTTGATTTACATTTTAATGTGTAGTATCTAATTTTTCTAGTATTATTTTACTTATTATTTATAGAAGTCTGAAAACTTGACTTTATTTGATAATAAGACGATAATTCCCTGTAGAATAAATTGAATTTGAATTACATTTGAATATTTTAAATAAATTTTGCAACAAAGTATTTAATTTCTATTGTCTCGAGCGTTATTTTATGTCTCTATGTATGTGTGGTAAAGTCTCGATGACTTTCTGTAATACCTTGTACCCTTAAACGAGGTTTACAGGTTCGAATATGTAGTAGGCATTTCTGAGTTTTCTGCAAAAAAAATAATTGGCTAATAGATATTTAAATCTCATACGATTTCCGGTGAAGTAAAACATCGTAAGGAAATTTAAAAATTCCTAGACTAGGATATACAAACTTGCATATTCGGTCTTGAACAACACCGATCTTTTTCCCAAAGACAAGAATAAATTTTCGTCTAGCATTGGGATGGTCATAGACTTAGCAGTGCGGTATCCGATTGAGTAGAATAGACCACCCTCACTTCTTACCGAGCTGTCGTAAAAGGCGACTAAGATAAATTTACGTCAGGCAGGCGGCCGGTCGTGAATACCTAGCCAAATCATGTAACAACATTTTTAACTCATGTTGTGCCAACCCCATTTAGAGTGGGATAAGGGCAGGAGAATGATGATTGGGATAGTAATAGACTAACTATAGTTTTATTTGATTTTACTTGTCTCAATTGAAACTACAATGGTACAATTACACAAACGATTTTCAATTTCCAAAGTAATTTAATACTTGTGTCATGGGTTACAGACAACCGATAAATATATAATTATAAATAAATTGTTTTAATAAACAACTAAATACACCCAAACTCGAATAGAAAAAAATTTTTTTTTGAAAAATGTTGGCCTCTCGCACACAACAAAGACGTCGACTAGCCCGTTGGCGCAGTGGGTAGTGACACTGCCTTCAGCTCCGCGGGTCGCGGGTTCGATTCCCTCCGAGGGCCAACATTTTCTATAACAATATATATTTACCAGTTGTCCGTCACCCATAACACAAGTATTAAGTTACTTACTATGGGGACGGACGACCGCGTGTGTAAGTGTCCCATAATTTATTTATTTATATTTGTAACTCAAACTGTAAAGTAATACACTTCACTAATAAAAAGATTAATTGATTTCTTAAGTAAAACTCACTAATCCTTTGTAATTTTGATAACAAAGTCAATTCCGAAAGGTCATGCGCCAAGGTGGCATTGAAATTAATAAGCGACATAATTTATTGCCGGTCTTTAGCAAACATTTGGTTTGATTTTCGGCAAATCGTCTGCGAACATTCATCAATCAACTGGCAAACAAACTCCTGCGAAGATTAGCTATAGACCACCCTAAATTTTAAACAAAATATTCCATAATAGGGTTAACTCCATTTATCAACTTGAGATTTGTTTGTTCAATCTTCGTTACATAGGAGTCAAATTAAAGCGAAATAATCTTTATTTATAAAGAAGTTTAATAAGCACATTTCATTATCAAAGATTAGCTTATTAATTAAGCTCTCTCTCTCTCTCTCTTATAAACCAAAGCTCCGCTAGCTTATAAAGTTAGCTACTACCAGTAAATTATAGGTATTCTTACATTTATTACACGGTATTTAGCAGTTTCATTTTTGTACACAAAATATACAAACTTATGAAAAATCCTACTGATATTATAAATGTGAAAGTTTGTGAGTATGGATGGATGTTTGTTACTCTTTCACGAAAAAACTATAGGAAGGATTTGAATGAAACTTTACAGTTATATAGGGCATCAGAATAACATATAGGCTACAATTTTTAATGATTTTATGTAATATAACGATATATGTCAATGCAGTCGGGAAAACTCTGGCTTCTGAGAGCTATCTTGGCGTACGCTGCCTAAAGCATTGGAGTTACACAAATATGAACTACCGTAGTATTGTTTGTCTTGGAAAGTTTTAAATAAAATTCCGCGACAGCATATTTCCACCTTCTATGTGGAAGTCACTATGACCAAAATTGTGAATCATAAGTTAAATTAAATTAGATGCTATTTTACAATGCACAGTTTAGTATATTTATCAAACTCTCATCAAAAATCCATAGAAATGTATTGATTTATGATGTTTTGGTCGCTTTCAGTATTTCAAGTAGATAAACTTTGTCTTTCACACTAAGTAATTTGGCTGATTAGTTTAAAAGTTATCACGATATGAGTAACTTGAATGGAGTGAGATAGAGCGCTCAATATGCGCAGCGCGCGAAGATTGTATGGGATCCGTCACTTTGGAAGCAAGATGTTTGAAATTTTGGACGTGAGAGTAACTAAATAAAATATTTTTTTATATGAAGTCCATCATATAATGATTTAAAATATTGCTTTACCCTTGTGACAACATGAAGTGAATGCAGTTCGGTCGCCTAAAGTCACTTCAGATTCAAAATGTTTCGCATTGCAAAACCTGCACTCTAATTTTAATTACATATAATTTGTTCAAAAAAGAAATAGGCACAGTCTTGGTCAAATCTGTGGTTATAGTAGTTTAGTTTTCGATAGTAGAACCTTAATAATGTTATATATTATATTATATATTAATAATGTATATTAAGTCACTTACAATTTAAATTTATTATATGGTCGAATTTCGACCACTGGGCGACCACTAGTAGGTTTAAATACAAACTCAAATACAAATACACACCCAGGCTCGAAGAACCAACAATCTTTTTGTAGAAAATGTTGGCCCTCGGCGGGAATCGAACCCGTGACCCGTGGAGCTGAAGGCAGGGTCACTACCTACAGCGCCAACGGGTCAGTCGATATTGATATATATAATTGATGTATATAATAGACAAAGTAGGAACGGACATAAGCTTGCAGCTCCTTTCTTACGCTTTGCAAAAGTACGTAAGTAGTTTGTGGTTTTGGGTATAAGATTTTATAATAAAAGTCCGCAATAATTTTAGCTTTGCCAGTAGAACAATGTAAAGAAAAAAAAAGGGAGGCTGATATAGAAAGCCTATCTATTGCATTGGATAACATAGATGATAAGAATACATGGATATATGGCTACTCTTTAACCCTGTCAAGATAGTAAGGACCAAATGTAACGAGTAATAAAAAGTATTTTGAAAAGAGCAACCGCCTAGTATCTTGCTGGCTCTTCTCGGTACAGCTTTCTGAACCAGCAGTAGAGTTGACGATCCAAAAGCACTTATTTTGCATTTGGAGAATGATAAATAAATCCTGTTACAATCCCACTGCTAGGATAGGCCTCCTCTCTCCGTTTCTGGAGAGAAGGGTTGGAGCTAAGACCTACCACGCTGCTCCAATGCGGATTGGTAGGTTACACATATCTCCAGAAATCTCTAGAGATATGCAGGTTTCCTCACGATGTTTTCCTTCATCAAAAAGCGTGTGATAAATTGCTATTATCAATTAGACACATGAGTTTTAATAGAAAAACTCATTGGTGCCTGCCCAGGTTTGAACTCGTGTTCCCCTCGAAAGAGACGCACGGTCTCACCGCTAGGCTATCACAGCTTTTTAAATAAATCCATTTAATGCTCTCCACTCTACTTTTAGTAGAGTGTACTATCCGGTTTCATAACTTGCGCGTGCGGGATTCTTAAAACACCGATGTGGTAATATAGCTACCCTACACATAATGTTATGAGAAAACGTGTCCCTTGAAAAAATCATTTCTGTGCAGAAAAGCGTGTAATGTTCCCGAGTAAAGGTCTCCCCAACATTCCGTAAAAGTGTTTTCGAGTAAGCGTAATAATTTTATTTTCAATATTTCATTCTAAGCCCGAGGGAGCTTTTCGATGCGAGGCCTTAAGAGACCTTAGGTGTTATACTGTATGAACGTTGAGAGATTTATAATGTTCATATTTTTTATCTTATTCATAGTCTAATTATTAAACTATTAAATGCCGACCCCACGTAGAGTGGGATAAGAGTAGGGGGATGATGAGTTTAATTTATTTAATAAACATAAGAAGAAAAGTAAAGCAACAATCTGTTACTATCTAAGCTCCAAAGGAGAGAAAGATTGGAGCTAAGACCTACCACGCTGCTCCAATGCGGATTGGTAGGTTACACATATCCCTAGAATTCTCTAGAGATATGCAGGTTTCCTCACGACATTTTCCTTCAATGAGAAGCGAAATTGCAATTATCAATTAGACCCATAAGTTTTATCAGAAAAACTCACTGGTGCCTGCTCGGGGTTTTTAACCGAGACCCCTCGAAAGAGGCGCGCGGTAAACATATATCTATACTTATTATAAAACAAAGTCCCCAAAAGCTGTCTGTATGTAATCAATCTTCCCAAAATCTACTGAACCTATTTTTGTACGGTTTTTACTAGTATGCACTGCAATTCTTCTGGAAGGTTTGGGTTAATAGTACATTAAGGTTTAATGTAAATTGTGTTGGAGATGTTGCGCGGTTAAATATTCGCCTGCTTGGAACTTTAATTGCGTGCACCGCATAAACCAGCGGAGATACACTAAAGTAATGTACTAGAGAATTGTAGATCTATAATAATACTACAAAAAAGTCCGTGATAGCATGTCTCTATCTCTTATGGTTAATTCACAATAACTACATTAATGTTCATAGTTTCAACTAAATACACTGATTTCCGGTGTTGCTGCAGGCACAGTGAGTACCCAAAAGTTTCCAAAAGATGTTTATCTGTATGTGATCTATTTTCTCTAAGTCTACTGAACAGATTTTTATACGGTTTTTGTTAATTCTTGAGGAAGGTTTAGGTTGAAAGTGCATTCTGATTCTTATTTAGATAGAACTTTCGCTGGAAGATAGAGGAGGTTGTGGAGCAACATAAAGACTTCTAGATATATACATTCTAGATATAGACGTTTGTTTTTAGGATTTGTAGACAACATTTTTTCAAATGCGTTGACAATACAACTTAGACATCTGCGCCACACTCCCTTCGACGTGTCGCTCTTCACATTTGTTAAGAAAACTCATGTAAACGTTCACATGCCTTATACATGCAGAACTACTCACCACACGTATCACAAAACTCCGCCACCAATAACACACTAAACGCAGTCACTACGACCATCTCTACGATCGTTTCGCCTCATAACCGAAGCATCATCAGGAGGATAGCTTCCAAAACAAAAACTCAATGTGCCGCATCATCCAAAATAGCAGATTATACAAATAGTTCAACCCTCACCATTGATTTTGCCTCTAAACACGTATAGCAAACTAAAACGACATGACACGATCGTAGAGATTGTTTTAACGATTTTATGTAGTACTCGTGTTATTTGTGGCAGCGTTTTAGATACTTCTGGTCTGGTGCCTTACTAAAATAATTTAAAAAGATACAATGCCAATAAAAAAGCTATTTAGAATCCATATAACGTTAACTTTCATTATAAATAATATAATTATTTGTCTTGAAATATTCGAAAACATTTAAAGTACATAGTGTCTGGAGAAGCATTATTATCATTAGAAGTAATGCTTCTCCAGACAGTAATTGGAAGTAATTTAAAGCTTCTTCACCTAACGAACACAAGCTATACAAATTTTAAACAATATTGTTTTCATTAAGCAAATGAAATAGCCCCAAGTCGGTTGGGTATCTGTGAATAGGGGTAATTCCCCGACCGCTATCACGTATCCACAACGGGCGTTGGAATGGGGGCAATTTCGCAAAACATCGCGCTAATCCATTCATTGCGGTAAAAGACGATATGATAAGTCCATACGCATATACAAGAGCGAAAGCGTTACGCGTCACGTAATAAATTGTTGACAATGTATACTTATTATAAAACAAAAGTTCCAAAAAGCTGTCTGTTTGTAGGTAATCGATTTTATCAAAATCTACTAAATGCATTTTTGTACTATTTTCGCCAAAAGATAATGCAATACTTCCGGATTGTTTAGGTAAATAATACATATTTATATTATGTATATCGTGTTGAAGAGATCGCGTAGATGTTAAAAAACTTGCTTGCCGGGAGCTTTAGTCGCGTGCGCTGCGTAAACCAGCTAAAGTAATGTACTAGAGAATCGTAGATCTATAAAAATATTATACAACAACAAAGTCCGCGATAGCATGTCTTTATCTCTCATGGTTAACTCACAATAACTATTTTTATGTTCAAAATTTCGAAAATTCGGTTAAAGTTTTCGTAAATCAGTGAATTCCACGCTGGCGAAGCCGTTGTTGGCACAGCTAGTTGTATGCAAAACGGAATATCTTTCACTAGTGGTACCCGCTTTTCCTAACGCGTCAACTTAAGCGTTACAGTACCCTTAGTGTGACTTTTCCTCCCAATGCACAAAAAGAATCATGATTTTGTTGCTATATATTACTCCGGTGTGTTAATTTTAGCTTTTTCAAATTTCATAACATTGTTCCAGCGGATTAGCCATGACAGTGTAACAGACAGACAGTATAAATGCAAATAATTTTATTTGAATGATAAGAAAGCCTGGATTTGAAAATACTTTCTGCTTCATACAAGACTGCGGTTTAAAAATGTGAAATTGAAAATGTTTAAAAGATCGACCGCCGAGTTTCTTGCTGGTTCTTCTCGGTAAGAGCAACAATCCGAACTAACTGTAGCTTCATTAATCTTATTGCTCCTTGACGATTCAAACCTGTGTACTGTTTGTGTATTGTGGTGACGGTGGTGGTTTGTGCATGTGTTTTTACGAATTCTGCATGTATCGGTTTAAAAAACGGATAAACCACTGTACATTTAGCATTAAAGATTTAAAAAGTATAATTTCCGCGATAAAGTAAATATTTTCTCTTTACTTTATCGCGGATTATAACAAAATAACTTCATTATTACTTTTGATTCAAAAGTGCTTAAAAGAGCTTATTTGAATAACGATTATTTTGATTTGATTTAATGTGTACACAGTACACTGTACAGTGTACTTTTACATCGTCAACTGTGCTGTTTGTTCGGGAAATTACTCCTACTTTGAAGCGCCATTAAAGAAATTGGCTATGTCGGTGACTGTGTTTTTTCTACGGATCACTTTATTTGTAATCATGATTGGATTACGTTTAGATACTCCAAGGAACTACTCAGGCTAACCCAATATATGGACGTAGCTATAATCGGTGACATAAAGCATTTCAGATTAATCCGCTAATACTTCCGCTCCTCTCGTCACTATATACGTAATAACATAATAGCAGTTAATTTATTGCAGCCGCAAATACACTTTTTTTTTCTCGCCAGCTAATCTATGACATGGCTAAGATATATTATGCTTCATGCTCCCGCAAGATGATTCCATTTTCTTTTTCCCTATTATCCTAATGGAATAATGGCGTATATGCGAATTATCCAATTACTTTACAGAATAAGTTAAGACCTTTATATAAAGAGTCTGTTTATTATTCTATTTATAATATTCCTTTATTTCATGAATCGGCTTTCTCTATCTTCCCAGCTATGATTTCCACATGGTGGTGGAGTCAGCCTTACTTATTCTCCCTTTTATCTATCCTTCTTCCACTTCTTATCATTTCATCTTGGGTTTTCTATTAGTCTTTGACTCGGGATATACTGACTGACTAAAATTTCCGACGTAGTCATGTGGCTTTCTTTCGAGGTGTCGGTAACATCGCAGATTGCTCTCCTGCATCTTGTTGATGATATCGCGCACATCGAGGCTTCCTAGCACATACTCGTTGCGGATTTTATCAACCCTTCACATCCACCGCAGCATCTTCATTTCGACCACTTGAATGGTACGTACATTGTTTTGAGTCCCATGTTTTGCTGCCATACATAATCTTGTAAACAATACAAAAACATCATAAAAATTCAGTTTTCGGCGCGAACTAAGTCACTTTCACCACCAGTTCCAAATAAACTACATCCTTAGAGTATCCAGAATTTTTTGCTACAAATAAAAATTTCTGACAGGGAAAGGAGGAGACGCCATGAAAATTTTGATAACAAACTGGCCTTTTGGCTCCGGTGGCAGTGACTTTGCCTCCAGCTTTGTGGTCACGGGTTTGATTTCCGCTGAGAGTCAACATTTTCTGTAAACAATACGCTTTCCTATTAACCATATCTCGAAGATCATCGAAATCCCGAGCTCTTAATTTGAATACCGAAACGATCCATTACAGATTTGATTAAGGATTATTATCAGCAATATTTCATCCGGGTGTCGTCGGTGATGAATGGTACAACCGGGTCAAACCAGTAATATCCGGTGTTAGGTAAACTGTTAGGTAAGTACTCCTGATGTAATAATCTGTAGTATTTTGATTTGTGAAAATGTATTTAGTAAACATCATTCGCCGTGCGAGCTGAGTAGAAAATAAATCACCCTCATTTTTTACCGAGGTGTCGTAAAAGGCGACTAAGGTTAGTTGACCCGCCGTGTACTACACGGCGGGTGCTTTATTCAACTCAGCTGGATACTAATCCAGCTGAGTTGAATAAAGCACCCCCATTTTTTACCGAGGTGTCGTAAAAACGACTAGATAAGTTGATCTGCCGTGTGATATCCGGCTAAGTGGAATAGATCAACCTCATTTCTTACCAAGGTGTACGTTTGAAGCGACTAAGATTAGTTGACTACCGTGTGATATCCAGCTGCGTAGAATAAGCCACCCTCATTTCTTACTGAAGTGTCGTAAAAATCGACTAAAGTAAGTCTACTAAGGCACGCAGCCGGTCGTTAAATAACTTTCCAAAACATGAAACAACATGTTTAAAACATGTTGTGCCGACTCCACTTGGAGTGGGATAAGGGCAGGAGAATGATGATATTTAGGAAACATTATGACGTTAATAAAGGCCTTTCACCATTCAATTGCTTGGTAAAAGCCTCTACTCCACTTTTAAAGCGAAGAGGGGAGATAAATGAAATTACAGCACATTGGAATCTCAGAAACTCTCCAGAGATATACAAATTCCCTCGTGATGATTGCTTCGTTGAAAAACGAGTGATAAATTGTAAATATATTGATATTTACAACTTGTCTATCTGCTGATGATGCGTCGATAGCGGATTGTTGAATATGTGATAGCGAATGTGTGTAGTGCTTGTGTATTGTGTTGGCTTTCTTGTGATATTAAAGTATGATTTTACATACTCAGATTACGTTACGTTGGCATTCATTTTACGTCGGATTTAATAGTAAAATGTATAGTACAACCGACTTCCTTTATATAGCTGATATTACAACCGGTTCGAAGTAGTAAATATACAGAATGACGGTAATAGAATAAATAATATATTTTACACTGGCTTTTGTATGCGAAGCTGCGAAGCCAGGCTGGAGAGTTATTTTATTTTAAAGCTTTTACTTTTCCCGATAATTTATTTTATCTTGTTTCGATTAAAAACTTTATAAAGTACATTAATTTATAGATTTCAATAATATGTGGATAATGCATAATACTTCTAATACAAAAGAATATCTCTTATCTTCCCATAAAATGACGTGTCCGGGAAATGAGTGCTTATTTGCCTAACATGATTGTCGTAGAATTATTAAACGAGAGTTGAAGACGGCATTTACAGAAAGGAGGATGCTTTGGAATTTTAACTAATAGGATGCCTGGATCCTTTTTCAAGTCACTGTGCTATTTTTTTACTTTTTATATGTTTCGGTTTTTATATAGGATATATCGAAAAAATGTCATTACGATTTTGTCGTGGATCCTATCCTCCTGATAATGCTTCGGCTTCGGGGAGAAACGATCGTGGATATTTTGGTGGTGGTTGTGTGTATTGCTTGTGTGCATTGTTGCTGGTAGAGACGTCTTGGGATACGTGTGGTGACTTGTCCTGCATGTTTAAGGTGCGTGAATTTTGCCGTCTTCATACACTTAGCATTGCATGCATTCGCTTAACCCACGCGGATTATAGCAAAGTAGTTCTGTTATACTTTCTGTTATTAATTTGTAAATAAATGTGAAAAATAATGATCATAACATCGTATTGTGAGGAAGTCCCTCACTCTGGAGCCATAACCACCGGTAGCTTGGGATATTGCCCCGCTTCCGGCGACGATTTTTTATATTATTAGATGATAATTATTTAATTATTTCGCTTTTTGTAGAAATATTAAAAAATTAAAAAGTTAGTTTTAAGATAACTAAAAATCTTAATGATTTATAGAAGCAAGCGTTACTTTCTGGAATTCCATATTACAGAAATTATTACAAACCTACTTTGCTATAATCCGCGTGTGTTAAGCGAATTTATGCAATGCTAAATGTATGAAGCAGGCAAAATTCACGCACCTTACACATGCAGGACAAGTCAACACATGCATCCCAAGACGCCTCCACCAGCAAAAATGCACACAAGCAATACACACAACCACAATCAAAATCATAATAACACACATGCTCACACACCTTATTGACAATCATGTAGACTGAATTACTTTACGACTGTTTTAGGAAATTATGATGTTCAAGAAAAAGCATTACCAACATGGAAATATGTTAAAGAAAATAATAAAGTCAATGTTTTCTTTGTTTAGCAAAAAGCCTCGCTAGTAAAAGCCAATATATCACGTCATAGTGTCGAGCGGTAAGAAATATGTTTCCTCGGCTGGTAAAACTACGTTTTAAATAACTTAATGGTGCTTTAATGGGTGTTTTGTTTTAGTATTGCGATAAATTTCCATAACAATACGGCGGTGTTGCGGGTTGGGCGTGTAAGTTATAATAAGGGCATAAGTATGAGTCGAAACTACATTCATTCAAGGGTATATTACAAAAGAACAATCGCTTTTTAAAAGGTTTTATTCAACTTGCAATGTATTTATGTAAAGGTCAAATATTGCAAGTTAAATTTGACCCACTTCCAGGTGTCCGATTGATCTGAGAATTCACATACTCCAGTCTCGATAACAATGCATGTTTTTGATAAGCCTGACCTGATGCTGCTGTTGCTAGGATTGACTCAAGTCAGGGAACTCTTCCAAGTTTAATAGTAGTAACATAAAATTTTGTAAGCTTTTTAACTTTTTTTTTATTGTATTTTATAATGTACAAATTATAATCTATCTTAAATTACTTACACGCTACTACTATACAAATCATGCCCACGTGGAATGGTCCCAAGAATGCTGGCAGCGTTTCCGCGTTGAATCGCTAAGCTGATTCTTTGTGCGAAAAAGGAGCCAGCTCTCTTGTCACCCGAAGAGGCAATCAGCCGAGGTGTTAAAACGGATAAAAAAAATTTGCACTTTGTCTTCATGGCCCTAGGGTCTGAACTGCAAACGGTACAAATATATAACTCTCAACGAGAAATGCACACTTTCGCCGCTTGCCGGATTCGGCCATTTCCGCCGCAGCTCCTTGGTCTTGACACCGTTTCCCTGATATGAGATGAGGCTAACGTATCAACGCATGTTGCGTCCCACATTATGGCCCGTCTCCGTTCCCAAGGAACCAGCGTCAGACGGTCTGGTCTCTTGCCATCATCCCGACATATCCCGGAAAGCTAAAAAAGAGCAGGAATGTCGATGGTGGCAAGAGCTCTTTTGATGATGTCATTAGGAGAACTATGGAAGCAAGATACTCTAGAAGCCTACCAGAGCTCCTATGAAATGAATAACAAATCAAGTTAATGGGCATGAAAGCCCATTAACTTGATTTGTTATTGTGTATATTGAAAGTTATTCAAAAACTGCAGGCGCAAAAAGCTATACAAACAAGAAAAATTGTGGGATTCTGTTAAAAGTTCTCGATTAAGCAAACAAGAATTTTGGAAAACACTTTCTTTAAGCAAACAGATTCTATGATCGGATCGGATCGTGTTACATAAATTATAAGAATGCGTAGATATAGCTACTCTTCGACCCTGCAGAAGATACTAATGACTAATATCTAATAATGGCCTGTTACTATCCCACAGCTGGGCATAGGCCTACTGTCTCCGTTTTTGGATAGAAATTGGAACTAAGAACTACCGCGCTGCTCCAATGCGGATTAGTAGGTTACTATCTTCAGAATAGAGATACGCAGGTTTCCTCACGATGTTTTCCTTTTCCGAAAAGCTTGTGATAAATTGCAATTATCAATTAGACACATAAGTTTTTTTAATAGAAAAACTCAGTGGTGCCTGCCCGGGGTTCGAACCCATGATCGTACCCATGATCGTCTTTCGAGAGTCACACGGTGTTGCCGCTGGGCTATCACAACTTAGTGTGGGCTATCACACATAAGTCTCATACCGGCTATACTCTCGTCTAATGTTATCGGGTAAACCCGATTAGTTTCGTGCCCATCCGGAGCACTTTTTCATGATCTCTTTACACGACGTTATCGCGGCGTTATCTTAGACACTCGCAATTTTTTTTTTGCCATATAATTATTTGGAACCCTCCTTTAATATAACTTGTCTACTATACTATTACGCAATATTATTATATTGCGGTTTTATTAAACCATCAAAAACATTTTTAATTTAAATTTGACTAAGCCTTATAAATTTGACCTTCAAGTCGGTTTTCATTACCAAGAAACGAAAAAGAAGCTTAGCGATGAAAATCAGCAATGTATTTTTAAAATGAAAATTCTTTTGTAATTTTTGAGACGGTCACTGATTTAAATTGAATGTATAAAATTATTAAATACCAATAATAAATACAAACAATCGTGTACCCTATTTTCAAATTCAAATTCAAATAAGTCTTTATTCAAATTGGCCTATTGCAAGCAGTTTTGAATCGTCAAATTAAAATTAAATTGAAGCTACAATTTTTTTACGAAATAGTAACCTACTCATCCGTACTCTCTAGTACGTGATGACGTAGATGAGTAGGTTACTAAGAGAAAGATTGGAACTTAGGCCCATCACGCTGCTCTTAGGGTGATGGGTCTAAGTTCTAATCCTGCTCTTCAAAAAACGGAGAGTAGTGCTATAATAAAAGGCTATTACTTAACTCCTTTAAGTCCATTACTTAACTTGTTCCTATCTAGGAAAGCCAGTAAGAAACTCGGCTTTTGCTTTTTCAAAATTTAATTCTTATAACTAGACTGGCTTTGGCAGCGGCTTCGCCCGCGTGAAGATCAGCGTGACACAATTTTTTTTAACTTAAAATTTTAAACGTTTTTAAAAGTAGTTATTGCGAGTTAACCATAAGAGATAGAGACATGCTATCCCCGGACTTTTATTTATAGTATTTTTATAGATCTGCTAGTTTACGCAACACACACCACTAAAGCTACCAGCAAGCAAGTTTTTTAACAACTGCTCGATATCTTCAACACAATTTACGCAATACCGATATATACTATATACCTAAACCATCCGGAAGTATTGCACTCTTTTGGTGAAAACAGTACAAAAATCCGTTAAATAGATTTTCAGAAAATCGATTACATACAGACAGACAGCTTTTTGGGACTTCGTTTTATAACAAGTTTAGATAGATAATTAGATATTGAAGCGGCGATAGCCCAACGCTGACACCGTGTGACTTTTTAAAGACGATAATGGGTTCAAACCCCGAGCAGGCACTTTCACCTAAAAGCGTATGATACATAACAAAAGTCTATTAAACAGTTCCTTAGAGAAAAACTCATTGGTGCTCGGGATTTGAACCTGTCCACCCTCAAAAGGAGTTAATAGGAGTAGTATTATTGACAACATGATAAAGGAAATCTTTTAAAGATATTCTAAACAATATTTATCTATTGAATTTTTTACATTACAACCTTTTTATTTCATCATCATTCTCCTGCCCTTATCCCACTCTAAGTGGGGTCGGCACAACATGTTACAAACATGTTGTCATATGATTTGGCTACGTATTTTACGACCGGCCGCCTGCCTGACGTCAATTTACCTTAGTCGCCTTTTACGACACCTCGGTAAGAAATGAGTGCGGTCTATTCTATGCAGCTGGATACCACACGGCATTTAACTTAGTCGCCTCTTACGACACCTCGGTAAGAAATGAGGGTCGTCTATTCTATGCAGCCGGATATCACACAACCTTTTTATTTCATTTATCGCAAATAATATCCGCTAATAAGTTACGCAACAGGTCAAGTAGTATTCCAGGGGTCTCATAAATTGAAGAGAGTTGCCAACCCCTAGTGGAATCGGATTGTGAATATTTCACGAAGCCTTTAGTCGCTTGGCAAAATAAAAAACATTTAATTCTAAAAAACATTAGACGAATGAGTTTATAAAGCAAAGTCTGAAAGTTGCGACCATCGTAGAAGAAATGAGAAGTGCAAGATTAAAAGATGGTATAAATAATAAATA
Organism: Morpho deidamia; assembly: GCA_947086505.1. Classification (NCBI taxonomy): domain Eukaryota; kingdom Metazoa; phylum Arthropoda; class Insecta; order Lepidoptera; family Nymphalidae; genus Morpho; species Morpho deidamia. The sequence goes on from CAMTZC010000009.1 coordinate 1,783,865, forward strand.
TATGGGACACTTACAAACACGGTCGGCCATCCCCAAAGTAAGTAACTTAATACTTGTGTTATGGGTGACGGACAACTGGTAGATATACTACATATATAAGTTTAAATATATACTTAATATTTTTTTGTCCATTTTAACACCTCGGTTGATCGCCTCTTCGGGTGACAAGAGGGCTGGCTCCTTTTTCGCACAAAGAATCAGCTTAGCAATTCAACGCGGAAACGCTGCCAGCATTCTTGGGACCATTCCACGTGGGCATGATTTGTACAGTACTAGCGTGTAAGTAATTTATGATAGACATAACTTGTACATTTTTACTAGTATATGTGTATAGTCTATATAAAGCTATAGTCATTTATAAATGTAATACATACCTAAATATAAATATACACCCAGGATCGAAGAACCAACAAATTGTTTTTGAAAAATGATGACCCTCGGCGGGAATCGAACCCGCAAGCCGCAGAACTGATCAGATATGGACATACAATAAGGGATGAAAATTTTGTGACCGAGTGATAATTGTGAATGCAAAAAGCAATTAAAAATATAATTACATAAAGCTTATCATATCCTTACTAATATCATCAATGCGAAAGTTTGTCCGTCTGTCTATTACGTTTTCATGGCCAATCGCTGAATCAAGAACTATGGAGTTTGGCACAATTATTCCATACACACCGGGGGAACAAATAGGCTATATATATCCTTTTAGTTCAACAGGAATAGGATGACATTAAAAAACGCCATCTGTTATCAACATAATAAGTTTTTATTATTTACAATATGTCAAAGTTTATATAATCCACCGCGTGATTTCCGGTTAGTAGAATAGACCACCCTCATTTGTTACCGAGACGTCGTAAAATACGACTAAGGTAAGTTGACGTCAGGCGGGCGGCTGGTCGTAAAATACTTTGCCAGATCATGTGACAATATGTTTGTACCGTGTTGTGCCCACCCCACTTAGTGTGGGATAAGGGCAGGAGGATGATGATGTGTCAAAGTCTATTAATATATTAACGGTCTGGAATAGAGTCCTTTAAGACCGAGTCAAATCATTAATTTAAAAGCAGTTCCATCTCAGAGGTTCACATTTTTTGGCTTACGTCGAAAGGTTATTTTAAAAAAGTTTTCATATTTTGGTTTCTGTTTACTGGATAAATTTAACGTAGCCTTTACAATATAAAATAAGGAATAGCTGCGAATGTAACTGACAAACATGACTGGCCCGTTGGGGCAGTGGGTAGTGATCCTGCCTTCAGCTCCGCGGCTCGCGGGTTCCATTTCCGCCGAGAGCCAACATTTTCTATAAACAATTTGTTGGTTCTTCGAGCCGTATATTTGTATTTAAGTATGTATTTAAAATTATAATATGTAGTATATCTACCAGTTGTCCGTTACACACGTAACACAAGTATTAAGTTACTTACTTTGGGGACGAACGACCGTGTGTGTCAGTGTCCCATATATTTATTAGTTAAGCATACTTTTGAATATTTATACATATTACATACATGACCCGGGGTTTGAACCGGGTAACCGTCACACATCTCTTCAATTACCTACTAAAGCTTCCATCCATATCAGGAGTAATCCATTATTAACTGATATAAATAATGTATACCAGGATTTATAGATACAGGAAATTCGCCAAGCCGTAATCGAACCGGTTCGTGAATATTTAATATAATATATTACTCCGTTACTAATTCTAGACAAATCTATGTAGCCGGTAATAAACTATATTTGAACGCTCTAGTTTGTAGAACTGTATAAAAAAAGGTTTTTGAAGTGAGTTGTTAAGAGAATACTATCCCATTGCTCTACTTCTATTGCCCATAGGTCTACTCCCTCCATTTTTTTACGAGGTTGTAATAGTGAACGTGTGTAGTGCTTGTGTATTTTGGTGACGGTGGTGGAGATTTGTGCATGTGTTTTAACGAATGCTGCATGTTTCAGGTATGAAAACGACCACTCTCTAGTGGTGGAGATTTGTGCATGTGTTTTAACGAATGCTGCATGTTTCAGGTATAAAAACGAATAGTCCACTCTACATTTAGCAATATATATATTTCCTGTTAACTTTATCGCGGATTATAGCGAAATAATTTCACTATTACTTTTGTACTAAAAAGGACATTTGATATGTGAATTTTAACATTAAAGTCATGATAGTCGTCTGTGAGAAAAAAATATTATGTTTTCTTTTATTTCAAAATCATCGCAATTAAGTTTTATGGGTAAAAAAAGTAAACGCAGTATCAAGAATGTATGTTTTAAGCACTTTTCCTCCATAAATCACTCGATAGTACCGACCCCAAGTCGAACCTGACCGTAAATATGTCACGTCACTATTACTTCACTTTATAAAACAAACATTTTCCTTCCGCTCGCTTTAACATTGTAAGTTAAAAAAAGGCTTCTACGCCTGAATTATGAAAAAAGAATATAATATCTATACTTATTGTAAAACAAAGTCCCAAAAAGTCTGTCTGTATGTAATCGATTTTCTCAAAATCTACTGAACGGATCTTTGTACGGTTTTCACCAGGGATAGTGATGATACTTACGGATGGTTTAGGTAAATAGTACATATCGGTATTATGTAAATTGTGTTGAAGAGATCGCGCAGTTGGTAAACAACTTGCTTGCTCGGAGCTTTAGTCGCGTGCGCTGCGTAAACCAGCAGAGATTCGCTATAGTAATATACTAGAAAATTATAGATCAATAAAACTACTATAAAAAAGTCCGCGACAGCATGTCTTTATCTCTTGTGGTTAACTCACAATAAATACTTTTGTGTTTAAAATTTGAATTCTAGAAAAAAATTGTGACAGGCTTATTTCCACGCGGGCGAAGCCGCTGGCACAGCTAGTGATTAAATAAATATAGGGGACACTTACACACACGGTCGTCCATCCCCAAAGTAACTTAATACTTGTGTTATGGGTGACTGATAACTGGTAGATATACTACATATATAATTTTAGATACATACTTAAATAAAATATACACCCAGGCTCGAAGAACTAATAAATTATTACAGAAAATGTTGGCTGGCGGCGGGAGTTGAACCCGGGATCCGCGGGGTGCCTACCCACTGCGCCACCGGGCCAGTCAATTTATATAATCATATTTATATGAAACTTGTAGACACCGTTCTCCTAACCTTATCCCATTCTAATTCGTCGGTCCGACATTAAATTAAATTAATGATTTTTTGAGGAATACTTTAAAATAGAGCTGTGATCGCCCAGCGGCGCGACCGTGTAACTCTTTCGCTGGGAACACGAGTTCAAACCCGGGCAGGCACCATTGAGTTTTTCTATTAAAACTCATGTGTCTAATTGATAATTGCAATTTATCACACGCTTTTCGGTGAAGGAAAACATCGTGAGGAAACCAGCATATCTCTAGAGAATTCTGGAGATATGTGTAACCTACCAATCCGCATTGGAGCAGCGTGGTAGGTCTTAGCTCCAACCTTTCTCTTCAGAAACGGAGAGAGGAGGCCTATTCCCAGCAGTAGGATTGTAACAGGCCGCTACTTTACTACTTTTACTTTAAAATACTTTTTCACTAAGGTTAATCATTAAAGTAATTACAATATTACTTAAAGATTTGAATTCTTTTTGATATAAAGAGGATACTTAACAAAATCGATTAAAATAATAAGTTTTTGTTACAATAATAATAAATGCTTTAAAAGTTTCATTTCAAATTCTTGTTTGAAATTAAATTAAAGTTAAATTAGATAGCAAAGCTTTGAGGTGAACGATTGAGAACAAAGCGGAGTTAGTTATGAATACTTTTGTTTATCAGCGAACTCTTGTAAATTACATTCAATCTATCATTTAGTTTTGTATTGCATTATCTTGATAATGAAACTGAACAACTTTATTATAAGAACCTTCATTAAATCTAGGGTTCCAATTAGAAGTTACAAATAATTAATAGTTATTATAGAAGCATATATATTTGAGCCGTGATAGCCTACGGTGAGACCATGCGAACCTTTCGATGTGGTCACGGGTTAAAAACCCCAGGCAAGAAATTAGGGTGGTTTGTTCTACTCAGCCGGATACCACACGGCGGTTGTAATATTAAGTGGTAAACTAAGTAAAGTAGCGGCCTGTTACAATCCCACAGCTGGGATTAGGCCTCCTCTCTCCGTTTCTGGAGAGAAGGGTTGGAGCTAAGACCTACCACGCTGCTGCAATGCGGATTGGTAGGTTAGACATATCCCCAGAATTCTCTAGAGATATGCAGGTTTCCTCACGATGTTTTCCTTCACCGAAAAGCGTGTGATAAATTGTAATTATCAATGAGACACATGAGTTTTAATAGAAAACTCATTGGTGCCTGCCCGGGTTTGAACTCGTGTTCCCCTCGAAAGAGTCGCACGGTCTCACCGCTGGGCTATCATAGCTTTTTTATTATTAGTATAGTTGTTATTACGTAATACTTTACAATTAATAATAGATGTCGCAATTACGGCCGCATCAAACTGTCAAATGTAATAGATGTCGACAATTAGATATACGTCGGATCATCGTAGCTGTGATAGCGCAACGGTGAGACCATCTGACTCTCCAGATATAATTATGGGTTCAAACCCCGGGCAGGCACCAATGAGTTTTTCTATTAAAATTTATGTGTCTAATTGATAATTGTAATTTACACACGCACACACGCTCTTCGGTGAAGGAAAACATCGTGAGCAAACCTGCATATGTCTAGAAGATTCTAGGGATATGTGTAACCTACCAATCCGCATTGGAGCAGCGTGGTAGGTCTTAGCTCCAACGCTTCTCCTCAGAAACGGAGAGAGGAGACCCTATGCCGAGCAGTGGGATTGTAACGGGCCGTAACTTTTATAGAAGCATAAACATAAAATAGAATTTACTATGTATTTATTGATTGTAGATATATGCAAACATATAAACAAACATACTATTTGCCCTATAATTTATCGTTTAGAAAAACTGGTAACAATTTTTTATATTATTTTTTCGTGATTGGTACAATTTTCTTACTTTGTAACTTAATAATAATAACAATAATGAACAATAATTGTTCTTATTGTTGTTTTGGTTAACGGTCTAATTGCGAAAGCCTCGAACAACATCTTCAGAAACTGTTGCTTAGAAGTTCAAGAGTCGGATGAAGAGCGTAGTATTACTTGAAACGTATTGTGATGAAGTTCCTCAAGCTGGGGATATTGCCCCGTTTCCGGCGGACGATTTTGTATATTTTTAAATGTTTTTTTTTTATTATTTTGTTTTTTTTAATAAGAAATATTTTGAAATGTAAAAAATTAGTTTTAAGAAGAATAAGGGAGAATATCTTATAATTTGCCGATAGAATCAAATGCTATTCAATCTAGTTCTATTCCGCTCAATTACAGCAAAATAATAGTATCCCTTACACGGGTTCAAACCCCGGGCAGGCATCAATGAGTTTTTCTATTAAAACTCATGTGTCTAATTGATAATTGCAATTTATCACAGTCAAGGAAAACATTGTGAGAAAAACCTGCATATCTCTAGAGAATTCTAGGGATATGGGTAACTACCAATCCGCATTGAAGCAGCGTGGTAAGTCTTAGCTCTAACCCTTCACTCCAAAAAAATAGAGACAGGAGGCCTATGCCCAGCAGTGAGATAGCAGTAGGCCGTTAAATTTTTTTTTAACTTTTTTTATATGCAAAATAGCAAAATAACGCCTAACTCTATGTCTGAAACTTATTCACTCTAACATTGGGAGAGTTTTTAAACGACCAAAAACATTCGTTTCCAATAGATTTTATGTAAGTGGTTTTTGGAGGGAAACTTTGCGAGCTGAGTGTTCAATAAATCACCCGTAGTCGACCCGGATCGTAAATACGTCACCTGACAATTATTTGACTGAATAAAACAAATCCTTTCCCTTTCCAGTGGTTTTTAGGAAACGTGTATTTATACACCGACAAGGGAGCTCAGTCTAAATCAGTGATTCCCAAAGTGGTCTATATCGACCCCTAGGGGTCTATGACAACCTGCAAGGGGTCTACATCAGCGAAAAAAAATTTGGGGGTTCATGAAATGAAAATGGGGGTCCACGATAGTGGATCTCAACACATACACTGATAGTACCTATTTACTTACATCATACTATCTTATAATATCAAAACATATACATTATTTATAAAAGTACCTATGAAGTAAAAACATTATTATATATATATTTATAAAATTGTGTAAGTTGTAGGATGTTGCTATTCGCTTTGTGGTCGCAATACATTTTATTTATAGTTTATTTTATGATTATTTAATGTTACGTATATTTTACATAACACATATAAAATTTTATTTTGAGTAGTTTTAATTTAAATTCAATTAATAAATGAATAAATTAATACGTGTTTTTACTTTAAGTTTTAAACACTAAACTTCACTACAGTTAGAAATTTAGAGGAAATCAATATCAGGTAAGTAGGGGGTCTACACAAAACAGAAAAACATGGCAAGGGGTCTACGACACAAAAAAGTTTGGGGAACTCTGGTCTAAATTTTATCTACTAGCGCTGCCCGCGGCTTCAAACAAGTGGAAATCATTCTGTCGCATACTTTAATGTGTTTCAGTCAAAAAGTAATATTAAAAATTATCTTGCTATAATCCGCGATACAATCGCGGATGTACATGTATCGCGGATTATAGCAAAATAATTTTTGTTATTACTTTTGTATTATGGATCTCCGCAAAGTAACGCCTAATTCTAAAAATTATTTCAGTCAATTTACAAAAAATAGTCATGTAATATTTACATAAACCTCAAATCAAATTTCCTCAAAATATGTGCTATCTTTAACTAAAAACTATAAAATAATCTGATCAACAAATTTTGAGAAAATCGATCACATACAGACACAGCTTAGGCGTACTTTGGTTTCTAATAAGTATATACATGGTATTTTGTGGCATATTATCTTCAACCGGATTCCACTCGGCATATATATATAAAAATACCTCTTTTGTTTCGGTAACAGGAATAAAAACATATTGCATTATTGAGACTACTTAATCGCTTAAATTGCGACAAAGTCCCGAATTTTTAATACTTTATTTACACTACTTAAGTTCAGAACAACGAAGTCCGGTTTATAAGGTAGTTAATATATAAAATTGATACATCTCCGTACGATAAAATGCTCAAATAAATAAATATCAAATAAAGAATCCGACCAATTTTGAGATAAGATCTGTAATTTCAAAGATCAAAGAAACAATCAAATTTCGTAATGGAATACACAATTTCTTTTTGATATAGGTCCCATACGTCTTGTCAAATTGATTTCTTTGTTTTTACATTATGAATCTGAGAGTAGAATGAAACATTTTATTTTTATAAAACAAACTTGTACCCGCAACTTCGTTCGCGCCTACTTAAGCATTAAAGTACGCTCCTTAATACCATATATGTGTTTTTTGTATTCCTGAAAGAAATGACAATAACAATGTTTTATTAGACAGAGACTTGCTATGCCCGCGGCTTTGCCCGCGCTCGAATTAATGCGTCACAAAGTTTTCTCGCGGGAATTCCAAGATAAAAAGTGGCGTTTAATTTTAAATCTGCAAAATCTTAGTATTTATTTGATTTATATAGTGTAAGGGACAATTTTGATCTATATTAAATGGCAAAGCTATCGAACGCATTTATTGTGATAAGGACTTATATCAAACAGAAGAAAACGGTCTCAAAAATAACGTAATATTTTAAATTAAAATTTTGTGAGTCATTGTGAGTTAACCGTAAGAGATGAGAGAAACATGCTGTCGCAGACTTTTTTGTGCTATTTTTATGGATCTACAATTTTCTAGCAAAGTTTGCTTAACGTAACTCTGCTGGTTACGCTCCCAGCAAACAAGTTTTTAAAACAAATGCTCGATATCTTCAACACAATTTGCAACATACCGATATGTACCTTTACCTAAACCATCCGGAAGTATTTTTCTATCTTTTGGTGAAAACTGTAAAAAAAATCCGTTCAGTAGATTTTGAGAAAATCGATTACATACAGACAGACAGCTGGGACTTTGCTTTATAATAAGTATAGATAAGTACTACTACTAGTATAGTACTAGTATATCTCGGCACGTAGTCGACGTTCGACGTCCATAAATCGACGTCCATAACTTCGTCACACAATTCAATAAAAACCACAAGAAACTTAATATAAATTAGTTTTATTTTGTGATGCATGTGGTGACTTATCCTGCATGTGTAAGGTACGTGAATTTTGCCTGCTCCACACACATTAGCTTTGCATGCATTCGCTTAACCCTCGCGGATTATAGCAAAGTAGTTCTGTTATAGTGTCTGTAATATGGAATTCCGCAAACGCCGTGTGGTATCCGGCAGAACAGAACAGACCGCCCGCATTTCTTACCGAGGTTTCGTAGGAGGCGACTAAGGTATGTGCCGTGTGGTATCCGGCTGCATAGAATAGACAACCCTCAGTTCTTACCGAGGTGTCGTAAGAGGCGACTAAGATAAGATGACGTCAGGCAGGCGACCGGTCGTAAAATAGTAGCCAAATCATGCGACAACATGTTTGCCAGATGTTGTGTCGACCCCACTTAGAGTGGGATAAGGGCAGGAGAATGATAGAATATGGAATTCCGCAAAGTGAAATGCTTCTTAAAATCATCTTTAATTTCTTTATGATTGAAAATATTTGTAAAAGTAAATAAATAAAAGACTTATTTATTTACTTTTACAAAATTAAACTGTTAATTATTATTTAATATTTTCTTGTATATTTACATTCTACTTTAAGCGATTATTAAAATCGATAACTTATTTTATTTTTGCGAAACACATTTTTAAAAAAATTCTGAAATTTTTTTGATATATTTGGAACGTTAAAATATACTGTTTTTTTTCAACCTTAATCTACAAAAATTGGGCCCCAAAAGTTTCCTTTCACCAATATTGGTATGGATCTTTCATAAAATACTCTTTCATATAGAGAGACTTTCTAATTTATAATAGTATATGTGGGCGCCGTTAAATAGTGCCATCTAGCAACGCTTAGTAAAGTAGTAAAGTAAAGTACCGGCCTGTTATTATGCCCACTGCTGGGCTAAGGCCTCCTCTCCCTGTTTTTGGAGAGAAGGATTGGAGCTAAGACCTACCACGCTGCTCCAATGCGGATTGGTAGGTTACACATATCCCCAGAATTCTCTAGAGATATGCAGGTTTCCTCACGATGTTTTCCTTCACCGAAAAGCGTGTGATAAATTGCAATTACCAATTAGACACATGAGTTTTAATAGAAAAACTCATTGGTGCCTGCCCGGGTTTGAACTCGTGTTCCCCTCGAAAGGGTCGCACGGTCTCACCGCTAGGCTATCACAGCTTTCGCTTTTTAGCAACGCTTATAAATATCAAATTGTAACACTTGTTTTAATACTGGCTTTATGTTTTAAAACAATACTTTTACATTTCCTTGGGTTCTATAATAAATAATTGAACGTTAATATGACGCATTTCTGTCCCCTTGTTAATTGAATGAAATATTTAAATATTATGAGATAAATTGTGTAATAAAAGAAACAGTGTTTAAATTGAAAAAGTGACTGTATTTATAATTTATATCTGCTAATACTATTTATATTGAGAAAGTTTTAATTAAATCTATTGTAAATAGCATGAATTAAGAAAGGAACCGCTGGTTGCTAAGTAACGATTATTATTAAGAAAATTAGGACTGTGAATAAAATTAAACTAATTTATATTGAGTTTCTCGTGGTTTTGATTGAATTGTGTGAAGAAGTTATGAACGCCGATAGGTCGCTCAGCTACGCGCCGAGATATACATGGCATTAGAATGCAATTAACGCTAGATTCTCAGACAATAATCTTCTAATACCCTCTACAATTAGTTAATTACGTTCACCCACAACGCTGCCATACCAATTTAACTGTCAACATGTATTACTAATTCTGTAATGAATTCTATAATTACTGTTATCAATACCACTTTGACAGCATGTGGTATGCGTGCCAAGTGAATTATAGACAATAATTTATAGAATTAGCCGTTACTTTGCGGAGATCCATAATACAAAAGTAATAATAAAATTATTTTGCTATAATCCGCAATACAGTAAATAGAAAATATTTATATATAGTGCTAAATGTATAGTGGACTATCCGTTTTTTCATACCCGTTGCATGCAGGATTCGTAAAAACACATGCAAACCTCCACCGCTGCCACCACAATACACAAGCACTAGCACACGTTCACTATCACAAACTCAACAATCGTTTCGCCCCGCAACCGAAGCATCATCAGGAGATAGACTCCATGACAAAATCGCAAAGCCGTGTCGTTTGTGAATGTGTTTTTACGAATCCTGCATGTATCGGGTATGAAAAAACGGATAGAACACTATACATTTAGCACTATATATATTTTCTATTTACTGTATCACGGATTATAGGAAAATAATTTTATTATTACTTTTGAATAATAGGCATCTAGTTTTAACCGCAATTTTGTCAATTTCGCAAGTTGTGTCAAATATATTTTAAAAATACCCTCATATATTAATTGAATATACATTATGTTTTGAGCTTTGCGCCGTGTGGTATCCAGCTGAGTAGAATAGACCACCCTCATTTCTTACGGACGTGTCGTAAAAGGCGACTAAGGTCAGTTGACTCGCCGTTTGGTATCCGGTCTAATAGACCACCCTCATTTCTTACCAAGGTGTCGTAAAAGGCGACTAAGGTAAATTGACGTCAGACAGGCGGTCGGTCATAAAATACCAAGCCAAACCAAATAACAACATGTTTACATGTTGTGCGACCCAATTTAGAGTGGGATAAGGGCAGGAGAATGATGATGATTATAACTTAGTGATATCCCAATTAAAACGCTTACCATCGCGCACTGATCGACTCTAAGCTTTTTTTGTGAGGCCCATAGTCAGCGAGGTCCACTCTCCAATAGTAATAAATAAGGCTTGACCAAGTATCAAGCAAATAAATTTTCAGTACAAAGAAGCAATCTTGCGGATGGACATCTAGACAGACGGACGTATATTGCCCTGGCAGGGTCGCGTCGCAAACATTCTCCTCGACTACAAATATCAGTACAAATTTGGCTCCACTAAATTCAAAATGCATTCAGCAGAGCGGATCGCATTCGGCTGACAGTTGTCGTGCGAAATTCAAAATTATTGTGTCCCGGATTACACGGGAAACCGTGACGTTTCAGGGTCTACATACACTTTTAGATTAGCTTACTTCTTTAAGAGATGGACTGAAAGGTCAATGAATTCGAAAGGTCAAGGTCAACGAACCGGCAGACCAAAGGGAAATAAGGGAAGAAAAAAATGGGACGATGAGTTAGTAAAACGGGCAAGACGCTGTTGAGTATCTACTGCGTGTGACAGTTGCACTTGGAGACATTTGGAGGAGGACTTTACTCAACAGAGGTTTTCCATAATTTGTAATTATGCACGGTGACATGACATTACATTTAATTATTAATTTACTTGCTGTGCCAGCAGCTTCTCCCGCGTGGAAATCAGCGTGTCACAATTTTTTTTAACAAAAGTAGTTATTGTGAGTTAACCATAAGAGATAGAGACGTGCTGTCGCTTTTTTGTAGTATTTTTATTGATCTACAATTCTGTAGTACATTACTTTAGCGTATCTCTGGTGGTTTACGCAGCGCACGCGACTAAAGCTCCCAGAAAGCAAGTTTTTTAACAACTGCTCGATCTTTACAACACAATTTACATAATACCAATATATGCTATTTACCTAAACCATCCGGAACTATTGCACTGTCTTTTGTTGGAAACTACGAAAATCCGTTCAGTAGATTTTGAGAAAAGCGATTACATTCAAACAGAGAGCTTTTTGGGACTTTGTTTTATAATAAGTACAGATATATGTTTATAATATTTTAATATTAAATAAGACAACATCCTTTTGCGAGGCTGGCATTGCGGTAGTATAAAACTGTGTTGTATATGCCATCCTCACAGTCAAAAATAATTAAATTAATATAATAAAAAGAAAAACTAAAATAGTGCAACAAAGAAAGTGCGCATGTGTGTTAGTGAGTGTGGTCACGTGCTATTGTGTGTGATTCAAATTCAAATTCAAATTCAAAATATTCTTTATTCAAGTAAACTTGTAAACAAGTGCTTTTGAATCGTCAACTTTACTGCTGGTTCGGAAAGCCGTCCTACCGAGAAGAGCCAGCAAGAAACTCGGTGGAGCTCTTTTAAAAAAGAAGATTCTTAATACTAATTACATTTTGTCATAGCTATCCTGCACAAGGTCAAAGAGCAGCTATATCCACGCATTCTTATCATCAATGTAAGCCTCCACGGTATAATAGGCTTTCTGTATCAGCCTCTTTTTAACAGTATTTTTAAATTGCTGTAATGGCAAAGTTAAAATTGATTGTGGAATTTTGTTATAGAATCTTACACATGTTGAAACGGAAAGTAATGTTTGACATTAATTTGTACTTATATTTTTTTATAAATAATGTTTTTCTATAATTTTTCATGGTACATAAATAATATAAAAGATAAATAGCTTAATAAAAATATAGATTTTTTAATTTTATTAATAATTATTTAGTTATCATTTTACTTTTAAATTTATAAGTAAACATATTATTTTCTTTTCCTATAAGTGAAACACTTTGATGGCGTGAGATTGTAACAAGTATTTAATCTATACTTATTATAAAATAAAGTCCCCAAAAGCTGTCTGCCTGTATGTGAACGATTTTCTCAAAACCTACTGTAGATTAATGTGCGGTTTCTACTAAAAAATAGTGCAATTTTACCGGAAGGTTGCAGACGTTCTGTATAAACGAGCAGAAATACACAAAGGTATTGTGCGCGAGAATTTTAGATCTACAAAAATACTACAAAAAAGTCCGTAACAGCATGTCTCTATCTCTCATGGTTAATAACTAACTACTTTTGTGTCTTTTGTGACACTGATTTCCTCGAAGCCGCACATACAGTTACTTACAATATAATTCAAGTTCTACTGGTAGCGGATGAGTGTGCTTACACCCTTTATCCCGATATGTCACGTTGGTACCGTCAATGTCACTTCCAGTCGACTTAATTCTCCATTATATGCTATGCTATTGCGTTACGATGTCATGTTAAGCCATCGATGTAAACTCATAAATTGCAATAACGGTTTACAACCACTGTAACATTTGTAAATAGCCTGACAAGTGACGTAGCTCTAAATATATCGTAGATTCAATCGATATATTAGCATATCGATATAATGGCAATGACACAAAGTAGGAACCGACATAAGCTTGCGGTTCCTGCTTTGCGCCTTGCAAAAAGTTCGTAATTCGTTTGTGGGTTTGGGTATAAGATTCTATAACAAAATTCCACAATCTACTTTAACTTTACCATTACAGCAGTTCAAAAATACTATTAAAAAAAGGCTAATTCAGAAAGCCTATTATACTATTGAAGATTACCTAGACGATAAGAATGCGTGGATATAGCTTCTCTTCAACCCTGTACAAGACAATAATAACTATACGTAACTAGTGATAAGAATTATTGTTTGAAAAGAGCAACCGCCGAGTTTCTTGCTGGTTCTTCTCGGTAGGAACAGCTTTCCGAACCAGCAGTAGATGTTGACGATACAAAAGCACTTGTTTACAAGTTTACTTGAATAAAGAATATTTTGAATTTGAATTTGAATACAGCGATTGAATCAATAAATGTACAAAGTCCTTTATAAAATATGTCTCGAGTGTGTAAAAAGTAAAATGGTTATCATATAAAATTACAGGTGGCACCTGCAATTTCACTCTCGTCAATTTAAGCGTTAAAGTGCACGCAATAATGCCATATTTGTTTTTTCCCGGTTTCGAATGAAATACGGAACGATGCTTCTGTTGCGGGGCAAAAACCATTGCTGAGATTATGGTAGTGAATATATACAGTGTTATTGTGGTAGTGCCAATGCTGATTTATAGTGCAAGAGGTTTATAAATCCTGCATATATAAGGTGTGAATACAGGAATTTTTTTACTACAATTTATCATTACTTTCGGATTTGTTAATTTAAATTTTTTATATCTCTTGCACGTCAAACTTCAATGAGAAAGGAAATTAAAAACCGAACCGGTTAATATCGCATTGGTTTTTGAATTGATAGAACGAAAATCTATTTAAACTATACTGACCACTGGAATACTAAAACCGGAGTCATTAACCAAAACTGATTTGAAATTTTACAGGTTTCCAAACTTTGAATAAGCTTTGCCAAACAAAAACTTCTTTTTCAAATTTAAATTCTTATAAAAGTTCTTTTAATAATGTAGTTAGTATTTACATATTTTGTTAAAGACATTTTCAGTGGATATAATTCTGTGTTAATTTACAATACACTTTAACCAAATGAGGTACCCTGTCTCAAGTTGTCCATTGTCGAATTTTCCAACAGCTTCTTTTGATGTTGTCCGTTATTTTCTCAATGACTTCATCAAAGATAATTTCCAGTACTTTTAAAACTGCGCTAAATAAATTTCCTGCTATATGAAAAGATTTTTGATTTTATTATAAAGTTTATCTCAGAGATTTTGGTGGTGGTTGTGTGTATTGCTTGTGTGCATTGTTGCTGGTGGAGGCATCTTTGGATACGTGTGGTGACTTGTCCTGCATGTTGTAAGGTACGAGAGTTATTCTGCTTCATAGACTTAGTATTACATATATTCGCTTAACACACGCGCATTATAGCATTGTTCTGTTATAGTTTCTGTTATATGGAAATCCGCAAAGTAACGCCTGCTTCTATAAATCATTGGTTATATAAAAGGGATGTTACGGAGGTGGGTTTACCGGAACCAGAGTCGGAACCGGAGATTTCATATTTGAAGTATCGGAGCCGAAGTCGGAATCGGAGGCGGAGTCGGAGGCGGAGATTTCCACTTCTGCCTCCATTATTAATATAAAAATTGACCGGTAAACTGTACCTAGACAATATGATCACCACGATTTAAATACAAATGCAATGCATTGCGATTTTGTCGTGGAGCCTATCCTTCTGATGATGCTTCGGTTTCGGAGCGAAACGATCGTCGAGATTGTTGTGGTGGTGGGCAGTACACACTGCTTGTGTGCGTTATTGCTGGTGGAGGAGCCTTGGGGTGCGTGTGGTGGCTTGTCCTGCATGTACAAGGTTCGTAGATTTTGCCTGCTTCATACACATTAGCTTTGCATGCATTCGCTTAACCCGTGCGGATTATAGCGAAGTAGTTTTGTTATAGTGCATGTAATATGGAATTCCGCAAAGTAACGCCTGCTTCTATAAATCTATAATTTCTGTCCGAATTCACATAACAATTTCACCTTCGTTATACCTCCGATTTAAATTTATCGGAGCCGGAGTCGGAGTCGGAGGTGTGAATTCAATCGGAGGTTCCGACCTTCCGGAACCGAAGTCGGAGCTCCGTAACTATATATATATATATAAAACTATATAAAAACTAAATTCAACTATTTAATTTATAAATTATTTTTTGTTAAATAAGTACAAGAAATAAAGATGCTACTAATAAATAATTACTTGACACAAATATTTTTTCTGACTTAAATGCCGATAGGCAAAGATATTTGCGGTTTTACATCAACTATGAAAACCACTCACGATATCTTGTTATATAACAAATTCGTTTAGTTATGTGTAAAGTAGCAGCCTGTTACAATCCCACTGCTGGGAATAGGCCTCCTCACTCCGTTTCTGGAGAGAAGGGTTGGAGCTAAGACCTACCACGCTGCTCTAATGCGGATTGGTAGGTTAGGTTAGGTATTTTGCTATAATCAATTATAGCAAAATAATTTTATTATTACTTTTGTATTATGGATCTCCGCAAAGTAACGCCTAATTCTATAAATTATTTACACATATCTCCTGAATTCTCTAAAGATATGCAGATTTCCTCACGATGTTTTCCTTCACCGAAAAGCGTGTGATTAATTGCAATTATCAATTAGACACACTGCCTGCCCGGGTTTGAACTCGTATTCCCATCGTAAGAGTCGCACGGTCTCACAAGCTGGGCTATCACAGCTTAGTTATGAGTAAGATAAAACAAATAAATAAGATCTCTTTCTGTAAATTTAACTCCGTGATCCATCACAATTCACTTTGATCAATCAAGATAAAAAAAACAAAATACATTGTTGAATCTTTTCACCGTAACTTTCAATTCCGTAGCCCTTCATTCCTGTAAATTTAACTCCGTGGTTCATTACAATACTTTTTGTTTAGTCGAGCACGAAATGCGCCATTGTTGGATTTTTCACTACAACTGTGACTACAATTAAATTTTATAGAAATGTTTATTTCTAGGTTGCTAAATTTATGAAAACATCAAGGAACATTGTACTGAAAATAGGCATCAAATCACATTTCTGTATAGAGGGTGGTACCAACCATATGACATTAATTTTAATCCGCCAATTACCAATCCGCATTGGAGCAGCGCGGTAGGTGTTTCCAACACCTTTCTCCGAAAACGGAGGGAAGCCCAACGCCCAGCAGTGGGATAGTAACAGATTAAAAAAGTAAAGTAACGTTACTTTACTTTTTTTATCACATCTTTGCAGCCTACATGAAAAAAATAAGTTAAGTTTGTGAAGTAATTTAGCCACAGGAATAACTTTACGTTTTGAAAAAAAACATACATGACGTAGAAGGTATAGCTTTGCCCTATTACGACAAATATCAATTTTTATAATATTTTTGCCCAACATAATTTTTTTAACAGCAAGAAGTCATTAAAGACGTATACAACAGTAACGATGATGAATTTATCTTCACTAAAAAGCTATACAATATTGTTTTGAATAGAAATGCCGATGTCATTTTCAGTTGACTTAATTCCACGGTCATGACAATATTCTTTGTTATCGAGGCACATAGTACTAACCATTCTATTGTTAAGTTTTTAATACAACGTCTACCTTGGGTTTAGTCCATAATTAATATATTTTTAAATAATTTATAGAATTAGGCGTTACTTTGCGGAGATCCATAATACAAAAGTAATAATATATCGGGTATGAAAATACTGATAGTCTACTATATATATTTTCTATTTACTCTATCGCGGATTATAGCAAAATAATTCTATTATTACTTTTGTAATATATTTTTCGATGTTTTTAATCAGTTCTAGCTTTATAGTTCTTTAGGTAGCATACTAGCAGTTTTACTTCACTATTAAAAGGTAGGACAAACAGAAATTATTATAGCGACGTCATCATCATCATCCTCCTGCCCTTAACCCATTCTAAGTGGGGTCGGCTCAACATGTTAACATGTTGTCACGTGATTTGGCTACGTATTTTACGACCGGCCGCCTGCCTGACGTCAACTTACCTTAGTCGCCTTTTACGACCCCTCGGTAAGAATTGAGGGTTGTCTATTCTATGCAGCCGGATACCACACGGCACATACCTTAGTCGCCTCTTACGACACCTCGGTAAGAATTGAGGGTTGTCTATTCTATGCAGCCGGATACCACACGGCACATACCTTAGTTGCCTCTTACGACACCTCGGTAAGAAATGAGGGTGGTCTATTCTATGCAGCCGGATACCACACGGCACATACCTTAGTCGCCTCTTACGACACCTCGGTAAGAATTGAGGGTTGTCTATTCTATGCAGCCGGATACCACACGGCACATACCTTAGTTGCCTCTTACGACACCTCGGTAAGAAATGAGGGTGGTCTATTCTATGCAGCCGGATACCACACGGCACATACCTTAGTTGCCTCTTACGACACCTCGGTAAGAAATGAGGGTGGTCTATTCTACTTAGCCGGATACCACACGGCGGAAATTATTATAGTGAATTGATATTTTGTGACAGTGATTGATATTCAATTATAAAAATGTGTCAATTTAATTACAATTTAAAATTTACGAGGGGTTAATTACTAAATGAAATCTTTCATACTTATTATAAAACAAAGTCCCCAAAGCTGTCTGTTAGTATGTGATCCATTTTCTCTATATCTACTGAACGGATTTTCGTACGGTTTTTACTACAAGGTAATGCAATTCCTCTGAAAAGTTTAATTTAATAGTTCATAACAGTTTTATGTAAATTGAGTTGAAGAGGTCGTTCGTCAACCATTTTAAGTGGGCGTAGTAACAAACCGGTGTCGATTGTAGTTTAGAGGGGAGAGTAGGAGTAAAAAGCGTTGTAGGGTATTGGAAAGCCAGTCTCCTGCCGAAACTTGAGGGACTAAATTATAAGAATAACATTTAAAGTAAGCTGTCATATAAAACTTCTATACTTATTATAGAAGAAAGTCCCAAAAAGCTGTCTGTCTGTATGTAATCAAAAAATTTTTTTTCAAAATCTTCTGAACGGATTTGTGTACGGGTTTCAGGAAAAGATGCAATTCTTCCGAATGGTTTAGGTAAATAGCACATATAGGTATTACGTTAATTGTGTACGCACAGTTATTAAAAAACTTGCTTGCTCGGAGCTTTAGTCGCGTGCGCTGCGTAAACCAGCAGAGATACGCCAAAGTAATGTACTAGGGAATTATATATCTATAAAAATACCAAAAAAATTCCGCGATAGCATGTCTCTATCTGTAATGGTTAACTCACAATAACTGACTTTATATTTAAAATTTGAATTCTAGAAAAAAAAATTGACACGCTGAATTCAACGCGGGCGAAGCCGCTGGCACAGATAGATAACTCATAAGTTTACTTTATTCAAAAAGACTTTTATAAGTTAAATAACTTTCGTGTTGCTTCGGAACATACTCCTAATGACAAGGACGCGGCAACAAGGTTGGTAGTTCCTCTTGTTAAAGTCCTAAGCTCAGAACAAAACTGTAGCTTTATAATGTAAATTGAAAATGTATAAAAGATTGACCGCCGAGTTTCTTGCTGGTTCTTCTCGGTAAGAGCAACATTCCGAACCAGTGGTAGCTTCATTAAATATAATTAATTAACGATTCAGAAATGTTGGACCTGGCTGAGTAGAATAGACCAACCTCATTTCTTACCAAGGTGTCGTAAAAGACGACTAAGGTAAGTTAACGTCAGGCAGGCGGCCGGCCGTAAAATACGTACCCAAATGATGTGACAACATTTTTGTAATGTGCCGACCCCATTTAGAGTGGCATAAGGGCAGGAGGATGATTTGATTCAGAAATGTTTGAATAAAGATTACTTCGATTCGATCTTATCATATATCTATATCCGTACTTATTATACAACAAAGTCTCCAAAGTTTGTTTGCGATCGATATCTCAAAATCTACTGGAGGGATTTTTCTACGGTTTTTACTAAAAGATAGTGCAATTTTTCTGGAAGATTTAGATAAATAGTGCATTATCGTTTTATGTTTATATGGTTGCAAAAGGTCACGCGGATTAAAAAAACTCTCTTGCTGGGAGCTTTAGCCGCGTGCGCCGCAGTAGTACTAGAGAATTGTAGATCTACAAAAATACTACCAAAAAGTTCGCGGTAGCATGCCTCTGTCTCTTATGGTAAATTTACAATAGCTACGTTTATGTTAAAGCAGCAGGCACAGCTACTTTAATTGTTAAAATATAGTCCTTATAACTTACATTCCAAATGTGGCCAATGTGAAAAGTTCCGTTTAGTTCACGAAGTTTCGACCCAAGAATTTGTAACACTTTCTTTGGTCGCTATAAAATTTGCACACCTAAGTGTACGGCTATTTGTTTAACTGCGTCAAACGATACCGCTATTATTTAACCGAGATAAGTTACAAACACGGGCCGTGGGCCACATCCAGGGATTTGTTTTTGGGGCTGCGTGAGAAATGAAGTTTTAGGCCGGTGTATCAAGATTGATGCCTTTACGCCCCGTAAGCACGGGCGTAATAAAATACGTCGCGTTAAAACTTGTTTCGTATGGTGTATTCGGCTTAACGTCCTACGCCTAACGCCTAAAACGGAACACTGCTTGATAAAAATACGTCGCGTTTTAAAAACGCTGTCGTCTGAATAAATATCAGCAGGCCTACCATGAACTCTTATTGCAACTCAATTGACGTAAACGAAATTGTTTTGCTTTTTCATATAACGTCTTGAATGCGCACACTTTAAGTCGTTGCCGAATGAGCGTTCGGAATGCGTCGAAAGAACATTTGAGTAAAAGAGACAGAGTTATAATAATAAAATAATAATAATAATACTCTTTATTGCACATCAAATACATAGGAAATACAAGAAAAAAAAGAAATACAGAACAGGAACAGAAAACGTACAGAAGTGCAAAGGCGGTCTTATCACTAAGAGTGATCTCTTACAGACAACCTCTACAGTAAGAAATAAAGAAAAGAAAGAGTTATCTATAGTTCATATAACGTTATCCTTTTCAAACACACTTCATGGTACGAAAAGAAAGCGGTTGGGTTTAGGTACTGACTTTGAATTGAATCGTTTTCTTAAAGTTCATGGTAGTTCTACTGGATACCCATTTGTTCCATTTCGACGTATTTTTAACGCACGGTAAAAAACCGCTCGTGCGTATGAGGGGCTACACTGAACAAGTTTCGTTAAAGGGTAGGATAAAAGGAATACTTCCTTGAAAGATGCGTTTACTTTAGAGAAGAGGTAATCTCTTGGGGATCAAATCAAATCAAAATAATCTTTATTGAAATAAACCATTTCAGGCACTTTTGAATCGTCAAGCATCAATATGATTAATGAAGCTACAACTGGTTCGGAATGTTGCTCTTACCGAGAAGAACCAGCAAGAAACTCGGCGGTCAATATTTTAAATATTTCCAATTATACATTATTAAACCGTTGTCTTGTATGAAGCTGAAAGGATTTTCAAATCCAGGCTTTCTTATCATCCAGATAATCTTCAATTTTGTAATATGCTTTATGTATAGGCATATATTTTACACTTAATTGAAATCTTTCTGTACACTGATCTAGAATGGTGGATGCTCTGGTCTACAGATAATATATTTAAATAGTCTTCACACGTTCTTTTAAACTGTCAACCCTACCTAAGGAAGATTTCAACTAAAGGGAAAAGCTAAGAAACTGGAGGCAGCTGATGTCAAAATTTTGATTATGACAGAAACTATAACAGAACTACTTTGCTATAATCCGCGTGTGTTAAGCGAATGCATGCAAAGCTAATATAAAAAAGAATCTACCAATCTGCCTTTGAGCAGTGTAGTAGGTTGCAGCTCTAACCTTTCTCTGCAGAACGGCGTAAGCAGGTCTATATCCAGCAGTGTGAGAGAAGACGGTTACTACTTAATAGTAAATAAGCTTGCTATATTGTTTCAAACTTCTGTAATTGCAAACACAAGGCTCAATTTCAAAGGCCGTCAAATAAAGTGAGATTTTAAAAAACATATGCATACGAAAAGTGAACGGCGTGTAATGAAAGCGCTCCCGTCACTCGGTAATCTTTTATGCAAACCTCGTTGGCCGAAATTCTGTATGTCCAAGTTTTAACGGCAGCATCCCGTGAAATATATCGCCCTAGTAGACTTTCCGACATCAGTAAACCGTACACACTGCCGTTTAGAATTCATATTCTAATTCAAAATATTCTTTATTCAAATACACTGTTTTCAGTGCTTTTGAATCGTCAATTTTTTTTATAGAAGCTACCACTGATTCGGAAGTTTGCTCCGACCGAGAAGAACCAGCAAGAAACTCGGCGGTTGCTCTTTTCAAAGAATAATTCTTATTACTAGTTACATATAGTTGTTGATGTTTTGTACAAAGTCGAAGAGTATGTATATCCACGCATTCTTATCGTTTAAGTAATCCTCAATAGTATAGTAGGCTTTCTGTATTAGCCTTATTGTGTAACAGTGTTTTTAAACTGCTGTAATGGTAAAGTTAAAGTATAGTAACCGGCATTAAATAATGCTCATAGCTGTTTAGAACGAAACAGCCAGCCATTTCGTATAGCGCTGTCACTGTCACTCAGTTAGTATGTGACGTTTCACACGGGTTCGTCAGTCTGTGCGACAGAGACAATGCTCTATGAAGTAGAATCTAAATAATTTATAGAATACCATAATACACAAGCACTACACAAGTTCACTATCACAAACTCAACAATCGTTTCGCCCCGCAACCGAAGCATCATCAGGAGACTCCACGACAAAATCGCAAATACCCGCTTTCGTTTTAGCATTATATATATTTTCTATAAATCGATATATAGATAGATATATTCTATATATCGATTTGTATTGTAGTGGAAGTGGTGGAGGTTTGTGCATGTGTTTTTACGAATCCTGCACGTATCGGGTATGAAAATACGCATAATTCACTATACATTTAACACTATATATATTTTCTATTTACTGTATGCGGATTATAGCAAAATAATTTTATTATTACTTTTGTAAGTAGAATCTAGTCGAATTTCTCACTCTAAGCGATCGATGTGCATTATTTATTGCCGGGTAATGTAGTATTCATATGAACAGTGTGTAGTTTTAAATAAACGAATAGAATAGAAGAGGTGTAAACTTAATGATTGCGTTGGATTCAAAGTTCCAAGCTCAGCTTACAAGTGTTCAAGTTGCTAGTTCAGAATAAGCTATGATTCGGTTACGTTATCGCGAACTGTTTGACTTTTGCATACTTTTACTCCAACTTCTTACTAACTATACCGGCACACAAAATATGTGGAAAGTGCATTTGATCGAACCGGCCTATGGGTGCGTGTTTCCGTATTTAAGGTCAGTTTGTCCTATACACCTTTAAAATTTCTTTCTTATTTAGTACTTGATTGTTGCACTATTTTTTAAATTGGCGCAGTATTTCCGAACATAATTCACTGCTTTTGTGAAATACAATTACACGAACATACTACAGCGATAATATAGCGTTTAAAGCAGTGTGATTACAGACTGTTGCTCTTGTGTAATATTTTGACAGTCTACATGGATCTGCAGCAATGAATGCTTCACTTGTAAAAATCCCTCAGTGATCATCGTTGCAGTCGTCTAAACGTCAACAACCTTTCTTCGTATTTACAGTTCGTCTGTTATGTTATGAACCAAGAATTCCGCAATCTTTAAATATACATTAAATATATAGAACACTTATGCATACGGTTCTCCGACCCCAAAGTAGGTAACTTAATACTTCTGTTATGGGTGACAGACAACTGGTAAATATAGCATTTATATATCATTTTAAATAAAAACATAAATACTCCCAGACTCAAAGAACTAATTGTTATGAACTAAATAATTTTTTTTAATTTGTAGCCCCTCGGCGAAAGTCGAACCTGCGACCTTGAAGCTAAAGGTGCGCCGACGAGTCGTAATTACGTGTGAAGTAAAAATACCAAGCAAAGTCAACGGCTAGAGCTGTTAAAGTGTGGTTAACGTTTTAATTTACCTTTAGTTTACGCTATAATCGTAAAAGAACCCATTTTAATCCCGAATATAGCTTTAAAAATGGTTGAATCTCGTTTTATAACTAATCAAGGCTTTATGGTCGAAAAAAATTTACGACCCCGCTAATATTTTGAGAGCCAGTTAAGAGGTAACTCAGAAGGAAATCTACAATTGAAAATTAAACATACAATTGTGACTTTCGTTAATGTTTCTAATGAAAGTGAAGAGAAGAGCGGCTCGTTTTTTTAAACCACACTCGTGTTATAAGAACCCTTATTATGCAACAGTATCATAAACTACTATATCAGTTGAAGTGTTTTATGTAAATCGTGTTGAAGATGTCCCGCAGTTTTAAAAAACTCGCCTGCGGGGAGGTTTAGTCGCGTGCGCCGCGTAAACCAACAGAGAGACACTAAAGTAATGTACTAGAGAATTGTAGATCTACAAAAATACTACCAAAAAGTGCACGACAAAATGTCTCTATCACTTGTGGTTAGCTCACAATACCTACTTTTATGTTCAAAATTAGATTTTCACGCGGGCGAAGCCGCAAGCACAGCTAGTATATTATAATACGAAATTTTCTGTCGCGTAAAAGTAAAAAAGTAAGTAACGCCTGTTAATATCCCACTGCTGGGAATAGGTCTCCTCTCTCCGTTTTTTGAAGAGAAGGATTGGAGCTAAGACCTACCACGCTGCTCCAATGCGGATTGGTAGGTTACACATATCCCTAGAATTCTCTAGAGATATGCAGGTTTCCTCACGATATTTTCATTCACCGAAAAGCGTGTGATAAATTGCAAATATCAATTAGACACATAAGTTTTAATAGAAAAACTCATTGGTGCCTGCCCGGGTTTGAACCCATGTTCGTCTCTAGAGAGTCGCACGGTCTCACCACTGGGCTATCACAACTATTCTATTCTGTCGCGTATGTCTGCGATACACTCAAAAAGATACTGTTGTATTTCATCAAATTTTACAAGTAAATAAATTATTTTTTTAAAGTTCAAGTGTAGAAATGACGTCGTCGGATTTAGTTGAAAGGTTGTGGCAATTGTTGAAAGTGTCGCAAAAATAGTTCTTCTGGGAGGTAGCAAAGAAAATTTTAAACTTGTAAACAAGTGCTTTTGAATCGTCAACATGAACAGGTTCAGAAAGCTGTTCCTACCGAGAAGAGCCAGCAAGAAACTCGGCGGTTGCTCTTTTCAAATAATAATTCTTATTTTTATTTATTTTTTTTTTTTTATTTTTTTTTTTTTTTTACACTTACACACACGGTCGTCCATCCCCAAAGTAAGTAACTTAATACTTGTGTTATGGATGAGAGACAACTGGTAGATATATACATATGTAGTTTTAAATACATACTTAAATACATATATACACCCAGACTCGAAGAACCAACAAATTCTAAATAGAAAATGTTGGTTCTCGTCGGGAATCGAACCCGCGACCCACGGAGCCGAAGACAGGGTCACTGCCAACTGCGCCAACGGGCCAGTCAAAATTTCTAGTTACATATAGTTATTAATGTCTTGTACGGGGTCGAAGAGTAGCTATGTATATCCACGCATTCCTAACGACCAAGTAATCCTAAGTTAGCCTTTTTTAAATAATATTTTTAAACTGCTGTAATGGTAAAGTTAAAGTAGAGTGTGGAATTTTATTATAGAATCTTATACCCAAACCCACAAACGAATTACGTACTTCTGCAAGGCGCAAAGCAGGCACCGTAAGCTTATCGCGGTACTTACTTTGTCTCTTATATCGCCAATCTTTTTATAATTATGTATATTCTTAAGTCCAAAAATTGCTAAAAGTACATACCCAGTTATGAATATATCACGCGTGATCTCTCGACCCGACCCCCTGCAGTGACCTAAAAAACGGACTATAAATTCTCTCCACCTGAGACGTTTGAGTAACTTTTTTAATCAACGCCCACCGTTTTCATTGAGATTGCTTTCCTTAGATATAAGATGAATGGCGCATTCAGATTGCACGATTGATTTTTTTTTTAATCTTATCTATTTGATGGCCCATTTTTCATAGTTTAACTTACAAGGTTGTTTCGGTTACGCTAGTTACTTGTCCCTGTTTTCACTGTGAGGGTCGCGGCGGCCCATTTTAATAGTTTAACTTATTTCCTCTGTTTCGGTAATGCTAGTTACTTGTCCTTGTTTCGGTTTTACTAGTTACTTATCTCTGTTTTCACTGTAAGGGGCGCGGCGGCCCATCTTATAAGTTTAACTTATTTCCCCTGTTTTTGTTACGCTAGTTACTTGTCCTTGTTTCGATTTCACTCGTTACTAGTCCCTGTTTTCCTTGTGAGGGTCGCGGCGGTCCATTTTATTAGTTTAACTTATTTCCCCTGTTTCAGTTACGCTAGTTACTTGTCCTTGATTCGGTTTCACTAGTTACTTGTCCCTGTTTTCACAGTGATGGGCGCGGCGCAGCAATAGTCGAACTAATAGACCAGGTGTGAAAATTATTGCGCGCATTTGTTTTAATTTTGCGAAAAATCCCAAGTTATTTATTTTAATCATATTGCGTAAACGATGTTGATTTAATACACTATTCTATACAGAAGCTATGAATACTATTCAAGATAATTAAAATTTAAAAAATATATTCGTATTTAATTAGCAGGGCTAATTCCTCAAAATCTTCAACAATTTGAACTTTGTTAAAGTCAAAACATTAGACTCTCGGCATTCGATACTAAATAACGGGTATTTATAAAATTAAACCAATAACAAGAGAAACCACTACAATTTAATTAATTCGCCATCAATTCATCCGAAGTAGCATTCCCTTTAACCAAACTCGAAATTTCTTCAATTTATATTGTATTCATTCATCTTAATTAAGAGCTTTAGTTCTAATTTGAATCACGTCGAAGTGAATATAAGGAAAGTATTCAAAATTTTATATGCTCGTCATCATCGTTGTCAACGGGTCAGTGATTTGACTGGCCCGTTGGCGCAGTGGGTAGTGACCCTACCTTCAGCCCCGCGGGTCGTGGGTTCGATTCCCACCGAGGGCCAACATTTTCTACCAACAATTTGTTGGTTCTTCGAGCCTGGGAGTGTATTTGTATTTAAGTATGTATTTAAAATTATTTACGTAGTATATTTACCAGTTGTCCGTCACCTATAACATAAGTAATAAGTTACTTACGTTGGGGACGACCGTGTGTGTAAGTGTCCCATATATTTAATATTTAAAATTTATTTATCTATTGGTAAGTGGTTATGGTGTGGTTAGATTTCCTTTCCTCTCTTACTCTAGCAGTAGGTGTCGGCTGTCCGACATAAGTCTCTCTAAGGAATTCGATTAAAAGGAATGAATTCAAATGAAAGGAAGGAAAGTCAGTTAAATGAAAGGCCACACGATGTTTCCTGTTCTGGGTGCTTCCTTTCGAGACACACAGTATTATGCTGAGTTAAAGCCTTTTCTGCACTGTGCTATACACATTGTTTATTATCAAAATTAAGTTTAGTTTGTATATCTGTATATGTTATGGAGCACATTTGTAGAATAAATTTTCATTTATTTCATTCATTCATCTTGTGCCACCAGGACCTGGCGACTCCATATAACTATTTTGAGGTCATCTTTCCAGATAGTTGAGATTCTATCTATCCTGCGTTTGCGGTGCAGGGTTTCCACTCTAGCATCTTGCGACCTCAACGGTTCTTTGAACTATGTATTTGATGGATTAATATTATCATTGATGTATTTAAAAAAAGGAAAGTAGCGGCCTGTTACAATCCCACTGCTGGGAATAGGCCTCCTCTCTCCGTTTCTGGAGAGAAGGGTTTGAGCTAAGACCTACCATGCTGCTCCAATGCAATGGATTGGTAGGTTACACATATCCTCAGAATTCTCTAGAGATATACAGGTTTCCCTCACGATGTTCTCCTTCACCGAAAAGCGGTGATAAATTGCAATTACCAATTAGACACATGAGTTTTAATAGAAAAACTCATTGGTGCCTGCCCGGGTTTGAACTCGTGTTCCCCTCGAAAGAGTCGCACGGTCTCACCGCTAGGCTATCACAGCTCATTGGTGTATTGAGATGGCTTCATTATAAAATTGACGTCGTATTCACCGATGACTTTCAAATATATGATTTATACGCAGTTATATAACGCTTGTGTTCAGCACTTCTGTCATTCATTTGATATCCCCAACCTAATAGAGAAGGCTCTATCAAAACTGGCTTCCCGACCGTGTGCAAATCTATTATTACAAGGAGAACCTTCTATTTAGTAAAGTCTCTTTACAGAAGAGAAACTACTTAGAAAGCTCTCAGTATTGGGTATGCAGAAATGCGTACAACATTGCAGATTAATGGCAAAATATTGTCGGGTTTAAATAAACGTGCCGTTACAAAAAAAAAAGTCTATCAATACTGCCTGTTTTTGGACCTGATGACTGTTGGCGATGACGCCATTTTGGTCAATCCATCTGCTTTTTCCAGAATCAGATACAAGCTCAAGGAGCAAGGCTCTGATCATTTGAAGCCTTGTTTTACATCATACTCTTGCCCTTATCCCACTCTAAGTGGGGTCGGCACAAAATGTTATAAAGATGTTCATGTTAAGATGTTCTTACATGATTTAGCTAGGTATTATATGACCGTTTGCCTGTTGTCAGTTTAACTTAGACTCCTTTTACGAAACCTCGGTAAAACCCTTTTTTGACATCACCAAAATTTCACCACCACATCATCATCATTATCCTGCCCTTATTCCACTATAAGTGGGGTTGGCAAAACATGTTACAAAAATGTTGTCACATGATTTGGCTGTGTATTTTACAAAAGTAATAATATTTTTTTTTACTATAATCCGCGATACAGTAAATAGAAAATATACATAGTGCTAAATGTATAGTGGACTATCCGTTTTTTCTTACCCGATACATGCAGGATTCGTAAAAACACGTGCACAAACCTCCACCACTGCCACCACAATACACAAGCACTACACACGTTCACTATCACAAACTTAACAATCGTTTCGCCCCGCAACCGGAGCACCATCAGGAGATAGACTCCACGACAAAATAGCAAAGCGTGTGTATTTTACAACCGGCCGTCTGCCTGACGTCAACTTACCTTAGTCACCTTTTAAGACACGTCGGTAAGAAAATGAGGGTGATCTATTCTACTCAGCCGGATATCACACGGCGGAGTTATATTTCACCACCACAATTGACGTGAATAATGATTCTAGAAAGATATTTTTGAGAAATGCTATCAAAGAATATGAGTTCGATCTATAAATGCGAGATGCTGAAATCCGAGTGAACTCCCCGCCCGCACAAACCCCCTGTCAATACCAACCGAAGTCATTAAGCCGTGAAATATACGCTTCCAGTACCTATCAACTCATAAAAATATGCAATTTTTGTAATGTACGCCTCGAGCATTATATTCTTGTAGATCGTTTTTATTACGACACTTTAGACGATTACTGTTGGTGCTAGAAAGTTGTTGGTGTTAATTAAAAATGTAACTGCTGAAAATATTTTATTTTCTCTTTATATTATGTGTTTTTGAAACGAGTATTGAATAGGAATGTGGATGGATATATGACTAGAGGGAGGCCTAAAAAGAGATGGTTGGAATGTGTGAAGTTTGACATGTATATAGAAGGACTAGCGCCAGAGTTGACGAATGATAGAAGAGAATGGAAGAGGAAAACATGTTGTACCGAGCCGACTTAGAGTGGGATAAGGGTAGGAGAAAGAAGAAAAATAATATGTGTTATTGAATATATTTTAAAATTGTCGGCTTAGGAAACCTGCATATCTCTAAAGAATTCTAGGTATATGTGTAAACTACCAATCCGCATTGGAGCAGCGTGGTAGGTTTTAGCTCCAACCTTTCTCTCCAAAAAACGGAAAGAGGAAGGCTATGCCCAGCAGTGGGAAAGTAACAAGCCGTTACTTTACTTTTTACTTTTTTTTGTCAGCTTAGTTGTAGCCGTGACTCCTTTTTTTCGTTCAACATCCGCGTTCGTGTTAACTTAATTGTTAAATACATCCTCTATACGTGATTTGTGTTTTTTTCGTTTCACCCGAAGCAATTTTTTTATCGCATTGTTTAGCTCGATATATAAGTTTTAGGTGCACCAAAATTCATTAATATATTTCCACTGTATTAAGTAAGGTAAATCTGTCGATTTTTTGGATTGATTTCATTTCTTGATGCAATGTTTGACCTTAAAGAATTTATTTCTCGCAATAACTTACAGTAGCATTACAAAGAATTTATACTTGTCATATTTTTCTAAGATCAAAAATAAATAAATCGTTAAAAGAAAATTACATATATTATCCCCCTTATTTAGTGCACACATGAAAGATACCAGTAAAATTAACCAGACTAGTTAATTAAATCATATACCACGGATCTTAGCAGAAGAAAATTTATTTACGGTTAGCAATTCAGCAATACAATAAACTTTAACAAAAAACTTTTAGAAAAATCTAAAAGGAGTTCAGATTAATTATTGTCCTAGAACAATAAAGAATGAATATCTAGAAGAATAAATACTTGCAAGTTATTTGATATTACTTGATTCTTATATTCCTTACAATATACCTTTACAAACTTTTATATAAATTTGTTCGTATTAAGATACGATATAAAAATTGTGATTCATCTTTGAAGTAAGTTCTACATCCGATAAAGCTACAGAGCATAGCAGTGACTTCCATAAGGTGATTTCTCCAATTTAAATACACTTCTTCAATTAAGATAAGGATCCTTTAATGTAATGTCCCCTCTAGAAAAATTTAAGTCACGCCTTAGTACTGTAAACGTGTCCTAACAACGACTTACGATAAAAGAACGGCGCACGTTCCCAGCATTTATGCGGGACGTCTTAAACCAATTTCCTTGTACTGCCAATCATAACGAACTTAGCGCTTGGAAGACTGCGCAAATAAATAGCACAGTCTAAGGGTAATTGTGTTTCCTTGCATTTTGCTAATTTTAAAGTGCGAAACTGTGTTCCTTAAATTTAATAATGTTCAAAGCAACTGAAAAGAAAATTCTTTTTAAAACAATGTCACATCTTATTTTAGAAACAAAATATATATTCTTCAAGTATTCACCGTTGGCTTGTTCATTTATTTTTTTAGTTTAGGAGCATTGGAAATGAATGAAAATTTATTTTTAATACGTCCATTATAACAGGTAATATAATTAAGTCGCATTTGAATGAGTAAAGAATTAATTTTACAAGTAGGCGTTACTTTAAGGAAAATTAATACAAAAATAATATTTAGTTATTTCCAGTTGCTCTAAAATATTAAGTCGGTGACTGTTATTGCAGGTGTGTAGAATATTAAATATTATAATCGGAGAAACCACTCATCGTCTTGCCTACGCTTAAAGCCAGATGACAAAGTATTTCTGTGTAACTATGTGTATATATTATATCGGTATCGAATATGATACGCGGCTTTATTTTTATTAAAGTGATTTTTTATCCAAAATCCGCTTCTATCTCATAAATCCGGGACAAAGTATTATTACGCTATAAACAAGCGGGATTTCAGACTAAGCTCGTTTTAATGAAATTTCACTTTACAGCGCCACACCGATAATACTACTATCAATTAGCGTGAAATCACGGACAATTTGCATGTCATTCTTAAAAGAAAATTAAATATATACCCTAAAAACATTATTCATATAAAGTTTCTATTCATTATCCTGCCTTACTCTAAGTGAGATCGGCACATGTTAAAAACGTGTCACATGATTTGGGTACGTGTTTTAGAATCGGCCACCTGCTTGACCTTAGTGGCCTCTTACGACACCTCGGTAAGAAATGAGGGTGGTCTATTCTACTCAGCCAGATACCCAGCATAATAACTCTCGACAGTATAAGTCTTAAATAACTTCAGAATTAAAGTAAATAACTTTAAATTAAATTAAATAACTTTAAATTGTTATTCCAAACTTATGTTTTGGCAAAGCTAAAACTGATCGAAGAATTTAATTCAATTAATTTATACTAATCTATACTTAATTAATTCGAGCCAGAATTATAAGAGATATAGTTTCATGTATAACCTTGGGAATTTCCTGTTTCTACCAAATCATGCTTCTTACAAGCTTTTGTTCAAATAATTTATAGAATTAGGCGTTACTTTGCGGAGATCCATAATACAAAAGTAATAATAAAATTAATTTGCTATAATCCGCGATACAGTAAATAGAAAATATATATAGTGCTAAATGTATAGTGGACTATATGACTGATGATGCTTCGGTTGCGGGGCGAAACGATTGTTTAGTTTGTGATAGCGAACGTGTGAAGTGCTTGTGTATTGTGGTGGAGGCTTGTGCATGTGTTTTTACGAATCCTGCATGCAAAATAATTATATTATTACTTTTGTTTTAGCTTTGTTTAATTTGTTCCGTGTAAAAGTGTCAATCTTGATACAGGGTGTTAAAACTTCATTTCTCACACAACCCCTGGATGTGGCCCGCGACCCGTATACGTAACTTATCTCGGTTAAATAATAGCGGTATCGTTTGACGCGGTAAAACAAATAGCCCTGCAAGGAAACACTTTGGTGTGCAAATTTGATAGCGGCCAGGGACAATGTTACAAATTTTTGGGTTAGAGTCACCCGCAAACTACACGTTGGTCAACCTAAGCGAGAGTTTGTAAGTATAAATTGGCAACAAATGCGTAAGTTAATGCGTGATAGTAACGCCTATGCTGCGCCAGCGAAGTTTAAACCAAGGCCGACTCATGGCAGTTGAACGCCGTAACTACGAGTATCACCCAAAGATATGCTGCATCATTCAAATTCAAAATATTTTTTATTCAAGTAAACTTGTAAACAAGTGCTTTTGAATCATCAACATCTACTGCTGGTTCGGAAAGCTGTTCGTACCGAGAAGAACCAGCAGGAAACTCGGTGGTTGCTCTTTTCAAAGAATAATTATTATTACTAGTTATACATAGTTATTAATGTCTTGTATAGGGTCGAAGAGTAGCTATTTCCACCCATTTTTATTATCTATATAAAAAGAAATATCAACAAGCAGTCGACACGGATGTATCTAACGATATTAAATAATATATAGCAGGCAAGGATTGCACTCTTGACGCCATTCGACTACAATTTCCAGCTAGATGCGGCTCATTGCAGCTACTGGCTTGGAAATAGAAAACCAATACAGCAGTGTCGGGCCACGAAACGGGAGGTTATGACAAATTTCATCTATATACACATTATAACTGATATATTAGGTCCTTACATATGAAATTGGCGTTTTGTCGTACTGGCCACTTTGATCTCAAATATTACCTTTATGGTTAGGAATTCCAAATTTAAATTCATACAGCTATTTACTCATGCATTTGTGTTTCAAACCCCCTAATTCATTTGTTTTTTTCTTTGTGTCACTCTGTTAACAAAATGGAAAACATGAAATATCGCGTTATTTACGAGTATGAGTTCCACCGTGGCACCAGTGCTGCAGAAACGGCTCGAAGGATTAATGACGTGTATGGTGACGGTGTCGCAAAAGAAAACACAGTGCGTTTTTGGTTCCAACGTTTTCGTTCTGGAAATTTCGACCTGCAGAACGAGCCTCGTGGACGGCCGGAGACCAAAGTTGGTAATGAAGAATTGAAGGCTATTGTGGAAGCGGATCCATCGCAAACCACGTCCGAGTTAGCTGCAGGCTCCGGTGTTAGTGATAGAACTATTCTAATCCACTTGAAGCAAATTGGGAAGGTGAAAAAGCTTCGAAGGTGGGTACCTCATGAATTGAGTGAAGCAAACCGACAAACGCGCGTCGACTGCTGCGTTACGTTACTCAACCGGCACAATAATGAGGGAATTTAAAATCGAATCATTACCTGTGATGAAAAGTGGATCCTCTACGATAATCGGAAGCGCTCATCGCAATGGCTGAACCCTGGCGAACCAGCCAAATCCTGCCCTAAGCGAAAATTGACTAAAAAAAAGTTGCTTGTAAGTGTTTGGTGGACTAGTGCCGGTGTCGTTCACTACAGCTTTCTTAAATCTGGCCAGACGATTACGGCAGATATATATTGTCAGCAACTGCAAACCATGATGAAAAATCTAGCTGCTAAACAACCGAGGCTGGTCAATCACTCTAGGCCACTGCTGCTTCAGGACAACGCTAGACCACACACTGCACAACAGACGGCTACCAAATCAGATGAGCTTCAATTAGAATGTCTTAGACATCCACCGTACTCTCCGGACCTTGCTCCAACAGATTACCATTTTTTTCGCAATTTGGATAACTACTTGCAAGGAAAAAAATTCAACTCCGATGGGGCAGTCCAAACAGCCTTCAAAGATTTTATTGATTCCCGCCCGAATGGTTTTTTTAGTAAGGGGATCAATGAACTACCTATGAGATGGCAAAAGTGCATACATAGCAATGGTACATA
Organism: Morpho deidamia; assembly: GCA_947086505.1. Lineage (NCBI taxonomy): Eukaryota > Metazoa > Arthropoda > Insecta > Lepidoptera > Nymphalidae > Morpho > Morpho deidamia. The sequence goes on from CAMTZC010000009.1 coordinate 1,817,801, forward strand.
CTTTGATTAATTAAATATATTTCATTTAAAAAAACGACTTTATGTTCCGCCCATAGAAAACGCCAATTTCATATGTAAGGACCTAATATCAAAGAAGAGTTTGTTTGCTTGTTTGTTTGTTTGAACGCGCTAATCTCAGAAACTACTAAATCGATTTGAATTCGAATTCTTTGACTATACGATAGTCCCTTTATCGAGGAAGGTTATAGAATATATAACATCACGCTTAGATGAGTAGGAAAGAAGCAGCAATAAAAAATATTACCAGCAGAATTTAAAGCTCTCCATGATCCGTGAAATCCGTGAAAGTTTGTCAAAAATCATGTACCTACTACAAAATCGTTCCCATCTAAAAGTTGTAAATAAAAGTCTGCGAAAGCATATGTCTAGCTTTTAAGGTTAACCCACTTAAACCGTAATATAACTATTACGGTTTTTTCAAATAATAAGACTGCAGGCCATGCGACCGAAGTTGCGTTTAAAAGCTATTAATATTCCTAAGATAACTCTTGCAATTGTTTGATTCACGTCTAAATGAAAGCACAAGTCATACTCATCAAGCTGTTGTCTGTTTTTTTTAATTACCATGAATATTGGCTTACTACAACAGTTGTGAATTTGAAGCTTCTGTAGATCTCAGGCCTAAAAATATTACATCGTAGAGTTATTAGTTCTACGTCAATTGGTTTTAGGTTCTAGTTCAGTCCAGTTTCAATTCTTCTGGTGTCGAGATTCAAGTTAAGGTAAAGTTCTTAAATAATAACCAATATTTATATATTAATAGCTTTGTCAGCGGCTTCGCCTGCATAGAAAAGTCACGAAAATATTCCCGAATCCAAATTTTGAACATGAAGTAGTAATTGTGATTTAACCTTAAGAGATAGAGACATGCTGTCGCGGACTTTTTTGTAGTATTTTTGTTTATCTACAAATTTTTAGTACATTATTTTAGTGTAACTCGAGTTGTATGGCGAGTTTTCTTATAACAGCGTGTCCTCTTTAACACAATTTACATAAAAAAGTAATGTAATATCAACATAAACATTCCGGAATACTTGCACTGCCTTTTGGTAGAAACTTTAATTTATTTTGATAAAAATCGATCACATACAGACGGACAGCTGTAGCTGTAGCTAAGTGTAGATATACGTTCAAGAAATATATAAAATTAATACTTATAAAGATATTCAACTAGGCTGGCTAGTGTTTCGAAGTGGGGGATTCGGTGCCATAGCGAGAGAAAGGTCCCTCGAGGCGGCCGATGCTTTTAAGTGTTCCTAATGCGTCGGTTGAGATGGTTACAGGTTTTGGCTAATGAGGCCCCACATGGTGAAGCTACAAAGGGCGGCTACTGCTGACGAGTGTGCAGACATAATGCGTCCAATATTCCTGTGTGTCTACAGCCAGTAAGATGGAACACCATGAGGTTTTAGCCGGTAAGAGTCCGGCATAACTGTAACACCGCCCCCCACCGACTGCAGTACCCATGAAGGGTTTCCTCATGTAAAAAAAGTCTGGCTAGTGTTAGTATTGTTACATGTTCTTTAAATTAATTTTAAGTTATGTATCATTTAAGCTGTGATAGCCTAGCGGTGAGACCGTGCGACTCTCTAGAGACGACATAGGTTCAAACCCCGGGCAGGCACCAATGAGTTTTTCTATTAAAACTTATGTGTCTAATTGATAATTGCAATTTATCACACGCTTTTCGGTGAAGGACAACATCGTGAGGAAACCTGCATATCTCTAGAGAATTCTCTAGGGATATGTGTAACCTACCAATCCGCATTGGAGCAGCGTGGTAGGTCTTAGCTCCAATCCTTCTCTCCAAGAACGGAGAGAGGAGGCCTTAGCCCAGCAGTGGGCATAATAAAGGACTGTAGTAGCGTATTTTTGTTACCTTTGAATCATATTTTCAATTTATGTTATATTAATTCGTTCTATCCAGATACTTGGAAAATCTCTCGAGTAGTTCCTGTACCAAAAAAGAGGTCTAGTTCTGATATAAGTGATTTTAGGCCTATTGCTGTATTGTCTACCTTTGGCAAACTGTTTGAATCTATCTTAGAGTATCGAATAAGAAAACAGTTTGAGCACCAACTTTCTGAATCTCAGCACGGATTTAGGGGAGGTCGCTCGACCAGTACTAATTTGCTTTCATTCTGGATGTATGTTACGAGAGCTGTAGATTCTGGTTCGCAGGTTGATGCTGCATATTTTGATTTCCAAAAGGCCTTTGACACCGTCGATAACGACGTGCTTCTGAGTAAATTTGCTTCTGTGGGATTTACTCCTTTATTACTTAAGTTTTTCGCCTCATATCTTCGAGATCGAAGACAGTATGTGCAGCATGAGGGATACCGATCGGATCCCTACTTTACTTATTCTGGAATAAGTCAGGGAAGCAATTTAGGTCCACTGGAATTCTTAATAATGATCAATGATTTGCCAAAGGTAGTCACCCAGGCGAGTTGTCTCCTGTTTGCGGATGATTTAAAGCTTTTCTTTGCCATTCAAAGTTTTTCCGAAGCCTGTATTTTTCAGAGTGATATTGATAATGTTTTGCAATGGTGTGGCCAAAATAAGTTGTTTTTCAATGATCAGAAATGCTCTGTCATAACATATACTCGTAAAAAAACACCTATCATAATGAATTATCAAATTAATGGAGTAGCGTTATCACGTGTAGCAGCAATTAAAGATTTGGGAACAGAAATGTCTGAAGATGTGACATTGCGTACACACATAAAAAATATTTGTGTTAAAGCATATAAAACTCTAGGTTTCGTATTGCGACAAGCGCAAACTTTTAATTCGGTAATAGCTATAAAGTTACTCTACAACGCTTTTGTGCGAAGTAAATTGGAAAACAATGCACTCATCTGGAACCCATATGAATCAAAATATATAGACATGGTTGAAAAAATTCAAAAGAAATTTTTACGATGGCTGTATAGAAAGCAGTATGGATATTGTGTCGGATATCCTACAATATATCCCAGTCAATTCTTGCTGGGTATGACAGGATATGACACGCTTGAATTTAGGCGTGCTATAACATTGCTGTTATACGTGATAAACGTCATTCAAGGCAGAAGGTGTAATTCAGTAGTATTGGCATCAATAAATCTGCACGTGCCGGACGGGTATGTAGCTGCACGTCGCCGCACTCTGTTCGCGTTACCGCAATGCAGGACAGAGCTGGGCAAACAAGCTCCGCTTGTTCGTGCGCTGCGCTTGCTTAACGATTTGGTTAAGGAGAACTCGGTCTTGGATGTATTTCACACTCCACCGCTTCAACTTATAAAATTAGTTAAATTTAGTGTACAGAGTGAGGAAACCTAATACATTTATTAGTATTAGTTTTTTCTTTTGTTTATTTTATGTATCGCTTATTAGATATGGTATTGCATGTTTACTTTTCTTATTATTATTATTATTATTTTTTTGGTTTGTTTTTGATGAGTTTTTTGTAAAATGTATATTTTTGTTCCCACAAGACGAATTGGGTCACTGTAAGGTCTTGTGGGTGAAGTTTTTGATAAATAAATAAATAAATAAATAAATAAATAAATAAATAAATAACAGGCTGTTACTTTACTTTTACTTTACTATGTATCATTTACAATATGTGATATATTTATATATCGAAATTAATTATTATAATAATACTTATATTATTATGTTTTATTTATTTTATAAGTAGAATTGTTTAACTACTTCTTAGCTTACTATGAACTCCGTCCGATTAAGTTTTTCTCTAGTGTTATCCGTCTCACCTTAATTAGGGTTCTTAGTGTGGTTTACGATTGAAATGGTAAATGTAACTGAGGATTGAATGAATGATTAAATGAATGATTAATCTTTTTTGCACACCATAAAATATATATAGCACTATAAGCAATATAACAGAACTAACTACTTCGCTATAATCCGCACGGGTTAAGCGAATGCATGCAAAGCTAATGTGTATGAAGCAAGCAAAATCTACGCACCTTATACATGCAGGACAAGCCACCACATGCACCCCAAGGCGCCTCCACCAGCAACAACGCACACAAGCAGCACACACACCCACCACCACAATCTCATTTGGTTGTTCAATTGTGGTGCAGGGTGTGTGTGCTGCTTGTGTGCGTTGTTGCTGGTGGAAGCGACTTGGGGTGCATGTGGTGGCTTGTCCTGCATGTATAAGGTGCGTAGATTTTGCCTGCTTCATACACATTAGCTTTGCATGCATTCGCTTAACCCGTGCGGATTATAGCAAAGTAGTTAGTTCTGTTATATTGCTTATAATATGGAATTCCGCAAAGTAACGCCTGCTTCTATAAATCACATAGCACTATAATTAAATAAAAATAAGGTTGCACAATCTGGCGATCTCTACCTATGGTTACAAAGTAGGTGTGGTGTATGCTATGAAGACTATATAATACTTACACATACACATATAAAATATTACATATACATCCATAAATAAATATAATATAAACATAAACATAATACTTATAATCATCATAATAACAATAGAAGTCATTGACACGGTGTCAAAGCGATAGATAGGAAATGATCTATGACACGATTTTTGAACACTTCCAACAATTGCGATTTCCTAATAATCAGAGGTAATGAATTCGAAACTTTATATACTTGAACTGTAAACGATTAATTATAGAATATGCTATTATGTCAAGGCATTTTCAAAAACAGCATATTTGAGGAGCGTACAGGCCTAGAGTAATGAAACTCTAAGAAATTAAATTTCTCTTTTAAGTAACTTGGAGCACTTTGGTTAAATAATTGATTGAAATGGTAAATGTAACTGTGAAGTAAATAAGTAAAAACTAATTGATTTTATTATAATGTACCGGGTTATATTAAAATTAAAGACAAAATATAAATGCACGTTTGACACCATTTAAGTACAATTCCAATATAGTCGAGCCCCATTGAATCTACCGGCTTGATAATAAAAACCAATACAGTAGTGTCGGGCCATTAAGGGTATCTCCTGAGATTTGGTCTCACAAGAGATAGATTTCCCTGAAGGTGAAACCTGCATAAGATTTATTATTTCATATGAGTGACAAGTATTTGGTCAAAATATGTAAAAAAGAAAATTCTGGCAACTATATGTGACGTAAATATGTCATCTAAACATGTTGGCAGAATGTTGTTTTTCATACACACATTTGGAATAGTATCCGTTATGATTGAATTTATGGGTTAAAGTACAAAGCAGGCATCTCTGAGTTGTATATTATGAAAACTTCGGGGCATTGAAAATTAATATTATTGAGAATTACTAATATAAACAGCCTATTATTTTACTGCTCTTACTTAAAAGTTTTCTTTTTCTCTATCTATTCATATATATACGACTTTAAACCTAAATAAGAATGAGATACCGGTTATTTTAACTCGTGCTTATTTAGCAATGGATTTATTTCATTTTAATTACTAGACTGGAAAAAGAAAACGATATTACGCTATTGGGTCATGCAACTTAAAGATAACCGGCAAGTTATTTCGCGTCAACTTTATCGTTAAAATATTTTTAGTTTAATTTAACCGATATGTTAGCATGGTATATAAAGCTTCAATTTTCCCAAATTACATCAAGCTCCAGCGAAATAGATGTCAAAAGTTTGTCTGACTTTCCAATTGATAATACTTGTATGAATTACTTAGGCATATAATTAAAAATAAGTAATGATAAAGTAATAAAAAATTACATAAAATAATAAACTTTTAAAAGCTCATACAGAAAGGCTTCTACTATTGAGGATTACATAGTTGATAAGAATGCGTGGATATGGCTGTACGTGATAGTAATAACTAAATGTAACTAGTCAATATATAGATACCGGCTATACTCACGTCTAATTTTATCGGATTAGCCCGACTAGTTTCGAACCCGTCCGGGGCACATATTCATGATCTCTTTACACGACGAATAGTACTCACGATAGTTTGAATTAAATGTAACTAGGTTCAGAATTATATTTTTAATATTCTCGCTGATACTTCCAATTAGGAACAGCTTTCCAAACCTGTAGTAGAGTTGACGATTCAAATTTACTTATTTACAAACCTTCTCGTATAAAGAATATTTAGAAATTAAAAAATAAATAAATATAATCGAAATATTGGATAACGGAATGATATACATTTAAAAAGCTAAACGCAATTTTACTGACCCCGTACTCTGAACGGATCAAACATCAATATATGTGCCTACATCACAATGTAGGACAATAAAGTATTGTGCCTGGATCAAGGAAGGCATATTTCTACCGTGAGGTCTTCTATGAGATAAACGATAGTTCAACAATAAACCATTATTTATTGAAAGAAGTTTACGCAATTATACTATTACTAGTCACCATGCCTTTGGACGGGTAGTAGAGCATTATCAGAAGTAATGATAATATTATTTTGCTATAGTCCGCAATGAAACAAAACATTCTCCTGCTCTTATCCCTCTCTAAGTGCGGTCGGTACAACATGTTTTAAGAATGTTGTAAAATGATTTTGCTAGGTATTTTACGACCGGCCGCCTGCCTGACATCAAGTTACCTTAGTCACCTTTGACGACACCTCGGTAAGAAATGAGAGTGGTCTATCCTACTCTGCCGGATACCACACGGCAGAGTTACATTTACAACAATACACAAGTCTCAACACGTAACCGAAGTACGATCAGGAGATGACTGATTCCGCGACAATCGCAAAACTACGCATTACCTAATCAAGCATGTATAGTATTGGTTCAACCCCCAACATTAATTTTGCGCATAAAAAAATCTTTCTTGATCGATTTCTACATGCATATTTCTAATCCTCATTTAGCAACGCTAACAAACTATACTTACCCTAAACTGTCATGTACAAATTGCGAAAAATTAACAGTATGAGACCAGAAAAATTACCTTCATAACCGACGCTAAAAACGGCAGCTAATGTACAAAGTCCCTACATTTTGTAACTTAAAAATGGTTGGCGCTTAATAAAAATAAATTACGAGAGCAACCGCGCAACCGTTGGTGCAAGTTGAAACACTGTAAATTTTAGCATGAAATATTAAAAACCCGCTTAATTACCGCTCCTTACAAATAGCTTGCCACGGCCCGATTTATTTGCGGTTTGAAGTATTAAAACTATGATTGAGAAGGCGTGTTTTTTTATATGGAACATTTTTAAAGAAAACTTTATTCACAACATTAACTAAGTAACTAACTATCTAGAAATAGATAAGTATATGGCACAAATAAATATATGGGAAACTTACAATCACGGTCATCCATCTCCAAAATAAGTTATAGTACCCGACATTAAATAATGCACATCGATGTTTAGAACGAAACAGCCGGCCAGTTCGGTTTCGTAGAGCGCTGTCACTGTCACGCAGTTAGTATGTGACGTTTCACACGATTTCGTCAGTCTGTGTGACAGAGACAATGCTCTATGAAGCAGAATCTAGCCGATTTCTCTCTCTAAGCCTCGTTGTGCATTATTTATTACCGCGTACTGTACTTATTTGTAATAGATTCGTTCTAACTACAATTGTATGACTGAAAACTGATAAATATCTATAAATAAATAAATAAATAAATATGGGACACTTACACACTCGGTCGTCTATCCCTAAAGTAAGTAACTTAATACTTGTGTTATAGGTGACAGACAACTGTTAGATATATGTATACATATATAATTTTTAAATACATATTTAAATATAAATACACACCCAGGCTCGAAGAACGAACAAATCGTTAATAGAAAATGTTCGCCCTCGGTGGGAATCGAACCCACAACCCGCGGTGCTGAAGGTAGGGTCACTACCCACTGCGCCAACGGGCCAATCTATATCTATACATATTATAAAACGAAGTCCTCATAGTGTCTCGATTTTTCAAAACCTACTGAATGTTAATGCATACAAGGTCTAGTTTTACAGCTGTTTGTCGATATAAATTGACTAGTGGTATACCTAATTCATCCGACAATACCGTTTTCAGTTGCAAAACGTACTGTTGCGGTCTATTTGACATCATTGTGGTGTAGTAGTTGTTACTGGAACAAGGACAGGATCTAAAATTATCTCGTTCAGAGATTATCAGATAATGACTGTGTAAATATTTAGATAGCTTGTATTAAATTGATGCATTTCTATTCTTTCATAAAACCGGTAAGACTTTGACTTTTCAAGTTGTTGTCATCTGTTACTCTCCCACCGCTGGTCAAATCCTATCTCCTTTTTTCTAAAACCCTATTTCTATAGGGTTTGGAGATTATCCTAATATGCTATTCCAATACTATGGTATTGAAATAGCATACATAGTAAACATGTTCCTGGAATTCTTGGAAAATAAGCATTAGCGATATTTAGTAAGTTTTGCGTGTCTGTAAGTTGATGACGAATTATATTTAAAGTGAAATGAATCTCGCACATTCATTACTTACGTAAAATAAAAATGTATTATAAAATCTCTAAAAAAGAAAATCGCCGTTTCAAATTCAAAATATACTTTATTCAACGTCACTTGTAAACAAGTGCTTTTGAATCGTCAACATCTACTGCTGGTTCGGAAGCGTGCCAGCGAGAAACTCGGTGGTTGCTCTTTTCATAAATAGTTCTTATAACTAGTTACATTCGTAGAGGAGTAGTTATATCCACGCAATTTTCAATCATCTATATAATCCTCAATAGTATAAGTAGGCTTTTTGTATCAGCCTCCCTTTAGCAAACTGCTGTACTAGCAAAGACAAAATCGATTGCGGAATTTATATATAAAGCTTTGTCATGGATATTATGTTATGAAAGAGAGAAATCTAACACAAGTTTAGCAGGAGATCGCAAAATCTTGTACATAGATAAAATGTAACGGAAACAATCATTTTTTGTCAACTGTCCACATCTAGGTCAAGCTGATGCGATCCGATTTCGCCATTCAATTACAGAATTTGCTCGCTTTTTTAAATGACCTACTATAAGCCACTTTGTAAATCTCATTTTCATCATTCAGATTTTATGTTTCAGCAAATTTACTTTTGCTGCTATGGGAACATCCGACGCTTTGTCTTTGCTAAATTATTTCCTATACAGAAACTATTACAGAACTACTTTGCTATAATCCGCGTGTGTTAAGGGAATGCTTGCAAATTGCAAAAATTGCTCATACGTCAAAATACGTCGAGGCGCTCGGACGTGTTATGTGTTACTTTATTAACTATTCCATTAAATTATCTCGCTTAAATGTTCTTTGGTGGTGTTCTGAAGTTTTGTACTTATTGGAGCAGTTATATATGGTGAGAACATTGCAAATATTTACCACAGTTGAACGGGGAACATGACAAAATAAGTTTATTTTACGGGCGGTGGATTAATGCTTCCTTCGATTAAACTGAACGGCATTACATTGTTTACAATTGCATTCTCGGTTACCGCTTCGTGCGCAGATCTTTCACAGTGTCGGACTTAGAATCATACCCGCATTGATAAAATTATAAAATAATAAAATTATATATAAAGATGTCACAAAAAACTTTGAATAATTGCGTTACTTGTAACCAACATTTGCATAATAGGGAAGCGATGATATGCAGTCTTTGTCATGGGGCTTATCACTATATGTGCCTGGATATTTCCAAATTGATATATAGTAAATACACTCAGGACTTTAAGGATAAGTGGAGATGTCCGAGTTGTAAAAATTTGAAAAGATCTGATGTCACTTATTGTACACCTGTCCGTGAGAAGCAACGCTTTGTTTGTATGCAAGACCTAGACGTTAAATTTGAATCTATGCAATCGCAGCTAACGGACAGCTTAAAAAGTCACATATCTTCTATTATTTCAACCGAAATGCAGTCCCTGAAATCTGACATTCTTAAGCAATTGCATGACATAAGTAATGAGGTTTCGGATTTAAAGGATTCTGTGCAATTTATTTCGTCAGAGTTTGATAAAATTAAGACTAGTGTTGATAATCATAATAGTACAGTCATCAACCTGAAGATGGAAAATGCTCAACTAAATAACGAGTTGAAGTCAATAAAATATCAGTTATCAGTTCTTGACTCAATCTCGCGAAGTAATAATCTGGAGATACAGGCAGTTCCGGAAAAAAAAGGAGAGGACTTATTTCATATGTTGAAGTGCATTTTTGAATCTATTTCGGAACCTTACGATGAAAATTCTATAATCTCATGTAAAAGAGTGGCAAAAAGTAATCCTGATTCTAACCGACCGAGAAACATAATAGTGTCTTTAACATCACCTCGAATTCGTGACCGGCTTTTATCATCTATATACCGTTTTAACAAGAAAAATCAGAGTAATAAATTAAATACCACTCACTTGGGTCTTAATGAAACATGTGTTATTCCCCAACCTGTCTATGTCATGGAACATTTATCTGCAACTTGCAAAGGTATACATGCTGCAGCTCGTAAAGCCTCTAAGGAAAAGTCTTATAAGTTTGTCTGGGTGAAATTTGGTAAAGTTTACGTGAGGAAGAATGAGACATCGCCCGCAATTCTACTTAAGGATCTGGACTCTGTTTTTAAATTATAATTAACCTAGTTGCTTTTTGTTTTTTTTTTTGTTTTTTTTACTCTTCATTTATTTTTATATAAACTCAATAATTTAAGTATAAAATATACAATGTTGCGGTTATTTTATCAAAATGTTAATAGTATAAAAGGTAAAAGCAAAGATGTGTACTTGTCGGTATTAAATTTTGATTATGACATTATATGTCTTACGGAAACAAATCTAGACAGTTCCTTTTTTAATGAAGAATATTTTGATGACCGATATACAGTCATTAGGCGTGATAGAGATTGTTTTTCTAGTTCAAAAATATCTGGTGGTGGAGTTTTGATTGCTATTAAGAAACACATCTATGTTACTCGTTTAAAGGAAATAGAGAGCCAGGCCGAGGATATTTGGATCAAAATTAATCTCAATCCTCTGATTCTTTATATGTGTGTAGTATATCTCCCACCTGCTTTACAAAATAATCTTATTGAAAGTTTTTTCATGAACCTACAAGATAATATCCTCAGCTTGGGTCCCTCAGATAATGTTGTATTAGTCGGTGACTTTAATGCTCCTATGTTGACTTGGTTTCATGAAAGCAACTATTGTGATAACTTTTGTGGTGAAGGCATTGATTTCAGAACAAAACTCTTGTTAGATTCTATCAGTCTGGGTAACTTAAAGCAATATAATTTTCTACGTAACGAAAATGGGCGCACCCTGGATCTATTTTTTTTTCTAATTTGCCCGAGACTCTGATCAATCTCAAAATGACGGATCCTATCTCAAGATTGGACAGGCACCATCCGGCATTTGAAGTAGTAATAACTCTACAAAATCAATACAATAACTTGCGCAAAAGAGATAAAATACTTCACTTTAGAAAATGCAATATTGAAAAATGCAAAACTGACCTTAAGTGCGTTCGTTGACTGGGAAAGCGTTCTTAACATGGAAGACATCGACCAAATGGTAAATAGCTTCTATGATATTGTAAATAAAATTATTGCCAATAATACTCCACTAAAGAAAGTAGGAAAACAAAGTTATCCGGTCTGGTACAGTGAGCCAGTTAAGAGATGTATCGAAGAAAAATTAAAGTTTCATGCTTTGTATAAATCTTTTGCCAATCCTAGAGATTATGACACGTTTTGTCTACTAAGGTCTAGATCTAAAAAACTAATTGCTGACTGTTATAACAAATTCATCAATAGCACAGAAGATGCTATTACACGAAATACAAATAGCTTTTGGGCCTTCGTAAAAGCTAAGAAAAGTAATAACAATGTTCCCATGTCTGTGAACTACAATGGAAAAACTGTATCTAATAGACAAGATGTTGTTGAATTGTTTGCAGAATTCTTTAAGTCTGTATATTTAGATGAAAATGATGCCCTTGATTTTACAGATGATTACTTTGTCGGTAATTCTAGTCTCGCTAATATACATGTTCCACTGGAGGTAATAATGGTTAAACTTAAAATATTAGACACTAATAAGGGAGCTGGACCGGATGGTATACCCCCTTCTTTTATAAAAAGTTGTGCTAGGGAACTCGCTTATCCATTATTTATGATATTTAACAAATCTTTATCTTCTGGTTATTTTCCTCTAGCATGGAAAAGGGCGAACATAGTAGCTATTCACAAAGGTGGGGATAAACATAATTGCGCAAACTACCGCCCCATAAGTATTCTTAGTAGCTTTAGTAAGATTTTTGAATCGGTAGTGTGCGAGTTTGTATATTTCCATATTAAACCATTCCTAGCAGTTGAACAGCACGGATTCATGAAAAAACGATCTACTATAACAAATCTCTTAGAGTACAGTAACTTTATTTATAGCGCTTTCGAGAGGAGGGCGCAAGTTGATACTGTATATACAGATTTTCGCAAGGCTTTTGACTCTGTCAGCCATAACATTCTTTGCAAAAAGCTAGGTGCCGTAGGTATTCATGGTACCCTTTTGAGATGGATCATATCATACATAAAAAACAGATCACAAATTGTCATACTAGATGGCTTTACGTCTACGCCCTTTCCATCAACATCTGGTGTTCCTCAAGGTTCCCTTCTGGGACCATTGCTCTTTCTTATATTTATCAATGATATTGTTAAACAGTTTAACAGTGGCTGCCTGTTGTATGCCGACGATTTAAAACTTTTCAGAGTAATTAACAGCCCTCTGGATTGTATGGAATTACAATCTGACATAAACAGCCTTGAGACTTGGTGCTCTGAAAATTTGATGTCACTCAACGTTAGTAAATGTTTTGTAATGTCGTTTACATTAAAACAGAATTCATTGACATACGATTATAGAATAGGTTCAACAAAACTTCTAAGAAAAACAGAAGCAAAAGATCTCGGTATAATATTCGATGTATCAATGTCATTTAGAAATCACATCAATAAAACTATATCTCGTGCTAATAGTATTCTTGGCTTTATCTTTAGAATTTCGAAAGATTTTAGACAGCCTAACACCCATATATTACTTTACAATAGCATGGTTAGAAGTATTCTCGAATATGGGTCTGCTATTTGGGCTCCATACTATAAAATACATATAGATAATATTGAAAGGGTACAAAAAAGATTTTTACGTACATTATCCTATAAATTCCATTTAAAATTTAAATTATCTAATTACGCATCTCGCACAGATTACTTTAAAATACCTACATTACATATCAGACGCGACATCTCAAGTTTAACAATTCTCTATAAGGTCATTCACAATATCATTGATACTAGTTTGTTGTCAAACATTTTTCTTGTAGTGAGAAATAGAAGCATTAAAATCACAAATGTATTTCATATCCCTCTATGCCGAACTAATGTTACAGCGTCTAACCCGATTTATCGAATGCAACGTCTGTACAACGAACGCTGTGCTAATAATATAAATTTCGATATTTTTTGTGGAAGAATCAGCCATTTTCGTGAAACTCTGAAAAAGGAATTGACAGTGGATTATAATGGATACCTTTAAGCTTTTATTTGTATTTGCATTTCTATTATTTTTATTTTTTAATACTTACTTTAAATTCTTTTTTAGTGTTTTCCGTTCGAGTAGCTTTTAATTAATATTGCATGCCTAGATCATATTTTGGAGTGTTATTATGTGAAGCTCATTAATCAATTAAACTTGTAAATTTATTTTTAATAACATTCTGTACTTGATCTTAAATAAATTAAAAAAAAAAAAAAAAAATGCTAAGTGTATGAAGCAGACAAAATTCACGTACCTTCCACATGCAGGATAAGCCACCACACGTATCCCAAGACGCCTCCACCAGCAACAATGCACACAAGCAATACACACAACCACTATCATAATATCCACGATCGTTTCGCTCCGAAACCGAAGCATCATCAGGAGGATAGGCTCCACGACAAAATCGTAATGCATTTCAGTTGCTAGTCTACTTACTCCTTGGCGTCTTGGGATACTTGTTGTAGTTCTATTATAGTTTCTGTAATATGCCTGCTTTTAATAAAAGATAAATGGTTCATAATCGCGAGTATTTTAACGTTTGAGTTGACAATATCGAAGTCGTGGGTGCTGCTTCTTTGAAATATGTAGCTTGTAATTTTTTATAGGAAAAATCATTGAATACCCGGGATTCGAACCCGTGACCGGTAAGAGTCACACAGTTTAACAGTTCATCTATCGCATCTATTTAATAACAAAAGCAAATACACCATTAATTAAAAAAAATATATTTTTCCACGAAAAAAATGTTTAAAAATTTCCTCATGCAGCTTTAAGTATACGGCTGAATAAAAGAATTAAGGCTTTATACAAAATGGCTGCGACATTTTACTCTTATTTCTTTATAAGCGGCTAAATATAATTCACATTTACGTCGTTATCACGACCCGTTCCTTGGAGCTTTATTTGGGTATAAAATTTTCATAATTCGCTTTTTAAGGCGAGGCGACTAGGGTAAGTTGACGTCAGGCAGGCGGCCGGTCATAAATGTAGCCTAATCATGTGACATGTTGTAATATGTTGTGCCGACCCCACTTAGAGTGGGATAAGGGCAAGTGAATGTATGTTCGCTTTTTAAAATTGTTCTCATTGAAATAAAGGCTATCACTATCCCACTGCTGGGAGTGTTTCCTCTATTTTTGAGCATAATGATTGGGTAGTTTAAATCTACCACGCTATTCCAATATCAGTTAGGTTTACTCCACGGAATTTTTTATATATGTATATTTTGTTACGAACAGGGGTTCGACTCGTTAAAAACACTTTACTCAACTTTTTACTACAAACTTAATACTTACAGTCTCTATACAGTCCGATGTCCAATAAGAATGCCGAGGTCATTTTTATCTCACTTTTATTTTCGCTTCGTTATTCGCTCTTGATCGCTATTCGCAAACTGAATATCGAGGCGCACAATACGTCTGCTTATATAACGACCGACCCGTTGTTCAAGAACATTCGCGAGACCTTGGGGAGATCGTAAACAGATCTTTTGTAAACACTTTTTGGTAAACAAGCCGAATGTTCTAGAGAATTAGAGAATTATCTATGACATACGCATTACGAACTCTTTTCGCATGTGAGCTTGCTTGTGGATTATCAGTGAAAGCGCATAAGAGAGAGACATTCTTTAATAATATTACTATAATAAGTAGTGCATGTTATGTTTTTATTTATGTGTTAATTTAGTCTTTATGTATTATTTTTTAAATATATTATCACTACATCCTCCTTTTTTTATTGACTATAAATGTTTTTAAAGTGCTGGAATGGGGACCCGCTCGCAGGGAGCCACTGGATCCAGGCGACGCAAGATCGTGTGGTGTGGCGATCCCATGAAGAGGCCTATGTCCAGCAGTGGACGTCCATTGGCTGACGAAGAAGAAGAAGATTCTGCACTGAGGCTCAAGAGAAGAGTCAGATCAGTGTCCCATTAGAGAGGGATATTCTGCACTGAGGCTCAAGAGAGGAGTCAAATCAGCGTCCGATTAGAGAGATATATTCTGAACTGAGGCTCAAGAGGGCAGTCAGATCAATGTCCGATTAGAGAAAGATATTCTGCACTTAGGCTCAAGAGAGCAGTCAGATCAATGTCAATAAATTATTAGTGGAAAGAGGTGACTATAAGGAGGCCACTTCCGGGGTGTTAACCCTGGCTAAGAAAATTACTAGAGATTATAAGAGCGCAGAGTACACTGAGATTAGCCCGGGTCGCGCTGTACACGTCATAGTAAACAAGATAGGACGTGCATAGAGAATGATGTCACTGCTTTGACGTCATGAACAATAGTTATTTCGCCCTTTATAGATTACCATGTAATTAGAGAAATTAGTTTTCCGTGGCGACAGGTTCTGTAGACCCCCTACGAGGTGTACTTACGACATAAAATAGTGGTCGGGGGCCACTGGACTCAAGCGGCACAATATCATGTGGAGAGAGATCTTTTGGAGAGACCTATGCCCAGCATTGGACGTTCACCGGTAGTCGAAGAAAATAACTGTACCAAATGTTAGACTCCCTCCGCCTAATTTTCGTATAAAGAGTACAAAGTTTTTGCTTCGCATAAAATATAAATAAAAGAGCAAAGATTGTAGGGATTAGGTATTTTTAAACAAAATATTTTAGCGGAATAAGAAACTTGTTAAGCGGGACATCTTTATCTTTGCTCGGTGGCTCAGGTTTGCTCTGGGGGATTAGGGATGCTGTGTTAAATCTTAAACATAAACATAAAATTCTTTATATAACGTTTCAAATGATAGTTGTTTGGCGTGTTTTGTATATAACAATGTAACGAGCCCGAACTTAGTGATTTTATTTATTTAAAAAGTCATATACAATATGAATACCATGCATAGCTAAAATACAAAATAAACATGGATTATTAAATTAAGTGCTATATTAATATGGCAACAGCATACGCAGATTCACAACAACTAACATAATTAAAGAAAAAAAATAAACAATAAAGTATAAATACAATAAAATGGCAAAAAGAACTAGTGATAGACGTGAAGTCGTGCGACGAAAAAACGGTCGCGCCGCAGCTACCATTACGGTTTTTGTCGCGTCGCAACCGCCATTGCGGTTTTACGCTACACTGAGGTCGTGCTCTGACAGCCGTTTGCGAAAGTCGCTCCGCTTATCCCAGCTTATATCCGCTTTGGGAACCGCAACATTTTTCCGTGCCGGATCTCCTTTTTTCAACTAGTGAGAATGACCTGGATGGGTCTGATTTTATTTACTTTACAGTCCACAAAAACTAAGGTAAGTGTCTTGTTGCTGCACTATTCGCCTTAGACGCAGCTCCATAAGGAAGGACGTTGGAGCAGCGTGGTAGGTCTTAGCTCCAACCCTACTCTCCAGAAACGGAGAGAGGAAGCCTATTCCCAGCAGTGGGATTGTAACAGCTACTTTACTTTACTTTTTAGTTATTAGCACTAGACGTGAGTCAGAAGGTAGGTAAGGTTAGGTCCATCCCTTTTATAAATACTAGGAGAATTCGCAATTATAAAAAGAAACTTTTGCATAGAGTATCGTCATTCAAGCTCACACGTTCACTCTTATAAAGTCGTTTCGCTCCGCAGACGAAACCGGAGATAGATTCGACAACAAAATCGCAAATGTATAAAATGGTATGAAATATTCATATTTATACACAAAAAATACCTTTGATCCCAAACGTTCAACAGTGATGGAATAAAACTACTCAAATCTTAAAACAGACAATAAATCAAATTCCTCCAGACAAAAGAGCTAGCGTCCTTTGATACTGCGGAGCCGACGAAAGATTCCTGAAAATCAATTTGGTCGGAAATGGAAAATTTAAAGTGAACGAGTTTTGTAAAGTCGAAACTTTCGTTTTCCTTTTGTAAGTGACGTGACTTGGATCAGATTTAATTTCCTATGAACTTTAGAATTGGTTAATACCACTCATATCATGTCATGTTTTAATTATGTGTTACATCGGTGGGCGGGGAGCGATTGCAAGCAGTGATAGCCTTCTTCTGCTCTGCGGACGGAGGCGGCGGAGCGGTTCCGGGAACTTTTTTTCTGGATCCAATCTGACGCTGGCGAGTCCAGGTGGTAGTGACTTGCCTAAGCCCATGGTTTGCCACCCTGACAGGGGACCTTCAGGTGTTCTGAACGGGGTATATCGGACGCTTGACCTACAGGTCCCCGAGGCGATAGGTGCATCTGGTGCTCCCGATGCACCAGTTAGCGGAGGGGGACTTCTTTTTTGAAGGATCCCTACCTAGAGGGTGTGTTCTCTGGTATCAGAGCTACTGTCGGCGGGGATAGGGGTAATGTGTACAGCGATACCCTGTCCTTGCCATCGGTAGCGTGGTGGAACATCCAGGTCGTTTTAGTCGGTGCGAGTCCGACATAACCGCCGCCTGTGCGGGTTTTTTCCTGTATAAAAAAAAATGACATGTTTTAATTATGTGTAAGAAAAATGCTTAAAAAAAATATTGTTACGTATATAGCTTAGTGGATTGGATAAAATAACTGGTGATTCGTTAAAAAAAAATTATTCAGCTTTTAATAACACAATTAGCACTTAATTCGGTCTCGGTCGCTATTCGCAAACTGAATCGCGAGGTGCACAATAGTAAAAAAAAAGTAAAGTAACAGCCTGTTACTATGCCTACGGCTGGGCTAAGGCCTCCCCTCTTACCCTTTTTGGAGAGAAGGATTGGAGCTAAGACCTACCACGCTGCTCCAATGCGGATTGGTAGGTTACACATATCTCCAGAATTCTCTAGAGATATGCAGGTTTCCTCAAGATGTTTTCGTTCGCCGAAAAGCGTGTGATAAATTGCAATTATCAATTAGACACATAAGTTTTAATAGAAAAACTCATTAGTGCCTGCCCGGGTTTGAACTCGTGTTCCCCTCGAAAGAGTCGCACGGTCTCACCGCTAAGCTATCACAGAGGTGCACAATACGAGCCCTTATATAGTTATGTCTGTAGTGTATAGTGAACTAATTATTCTGCTTCTTGATTAATCGTAAGTCGTGTCTATGGAACTGCCCTATGCCGATTCGTTACCCGAACCGATGCCGGAGCTGGGAATATTAGGGCTGCTGTTGATTACGGGCCTTGGCTTAGTCTATTTTGGCAGTAATCATCTTATTAGGCATGTGGGTTGGTGAACGCAGTGATGACTAAGTTAGATCGACAGCGGTAATAAACAGTAGTAACTTGGTTTAGTGTATTTTGCCAATAACCACCATCCCTGTCATGTGGGTTGGTGATCGCAGTGATGACTAAGTTAGATCGACAGCGGTAATAAACAGTAGTCATTGCGTCAGCTACACATTGGCTATACGCGTATTATTCGGTAGTCAGAGCCTAGCTGGTCTATCTGTAGAGTGCTACGCGAACAGGTAAGTTTGACATTTGAGGAGTCTAAATGAGACGAGCAGGCAGAAAAATATACCGCGTGCTTAATTTTAAAGTGACCTAATTCAAAATTATTCCTTTTATTATCCTTATTTCCATGCCATCAATGAGATCACGCTAGGAACTATTAGAAATACTAGTGTTTTCATGATCTTCCTAATTATAGGTTTCTTTAACGCTCACGAGTCTTGTAGGCGCTATGCTAAGATTTATTGCAATTTGCAACAAAACAATTATTTTGAATTAAGTCACTTTAATATTAAGCGTGATATATATTTTCAGTGGACAAAGAGTAACCACTCTTGGTTGAATATCAATGATGAAAAATGACGATCGCGCTGTATATATTCACCACCATCAAACACTATCAAACACAGTTAATTAAAATTGCGTTCGCAATAACGCCATTACATTTGAGTTGCCATTTTTTTCTGAGAAGTAACTGTGCAGCAATTAATTGTAATTTGCAAATGGGTTTTTTATTTTATGAAAGCATGATACAGTGGCTTTAGGTCATTCAAATACAAGGACCTCGAAGGTAATATTATGATGATTACTTTATTAATATATTTGAAGCAAATATTTAAAACTCTACGTAAAATCCAAAGCACCTATTTGGAATACAAAATAAATAAATATACTTATCGGACTAGCAAGGTCATTCGTCGTCAAAGTAAGTTACTTTATACTTGTATTATGAGTGACAAACAAATGGTAAATATATATATATATATATTTTTATATACATATATACAACCAGACATAACTTTTAATTTTATATTAATTTATACAGATATCATTTTTATATACATAAATAGACCCAGACAGCCGTGTGGTATCCGGCTGAGTAGAATAGACCACCCTCATTTCTCACCGAGGCGTCGTAAAAGGCGGATATGGTATGTTTACCCGCCGTGTGGTATCCGGCTGAGTAGAATAGACCACCCTCATATCTCACCGAGGCGTCGTAAAAGGCGGCTAAGGTATGTTTACCCGCCGTGTGGTATCCGGCTGAGTAGAATAGACCACCCTCATATCTCACCGAGGCGTCTTAAAAGGCGGATATGGTATGTTTACCCGCCGTGTGGTATCCGGCTGAGTAGAATAGACCACCCTCATATCTCACCGAGGCGTCGTAAAAGGCGGCTAAGGTATGTTTACCCGCCGTGTGGTATCCGGCTGAGTAGAATAGACCACCCTCATATCTCACCGAGGCGTCTTAAAAGGCGGATATGGTATGTTTACCCGCCGTGTGGTATCCGGCTGAGTAGAATAGACCACCCTCATATCTCACCGAGGCGTCGTAAAAGGCGGCTAAGGTATGTTTACCCGCCGTGTGGTATCCGGCTGAGTAGAATAGACCACACTCATTTCTCACCGAGGCGTCGTAAAAGGCGGCCAAGGTAAGTTTACCCGCCGTGTGGTATCCGGCTTAGTAGAATAAACCACACCATATTTCTAACAAGTTGTCGTAAAAGGCAATTAAGATAATGTAAAGGTAGAAGAAGAGTGGAATAAGGGCAGGAGAATGATGACAAATACACCCAGAATTGAAGAACCAACAAATTGTAATTTGACAATGTTTACTCTCGGTAGAAATCGAATACTCACGACCCAAAAGCTTAAAGCAGGGTACCATCTGCGCTAATATTAAAAAAAAATACTAACTATGCCCGGGTTAGATCAACTCTTTGTAAAAACGCGTAAAATCAGTATTTGTGCCAAATTTTATCTATATTGCTTTAGCGGATTTGCCGTGAACAGATAGACAGACTTTCGCATATATAATATTAGTCAGAATTACCTTCGAATCATAATTCTTTATAGACTGAAGTTCAAGTTTGCGAACAAAGTAAAAAACTTAAGTAAAGTTTCGTAAAGGGGTAAAGTTAAGCAGCACAATAACTGTAATATTTCATGTTTAAACAGTAATGTTTTTTTCCAACAAGTCATAAAACTACCATAAAGATTATATAACTTTTATCTTAACACCAACTTTTATGTAAGTTTGAAGAAAGAAACATTTAAAAAACGTAACTAGATACATATGAAAAAGGTGTCCCATTATTCATAACCAAAACTCATTTTTTTATAGAAAAGAAAAATATATGCCATAGCTTTCCCTAGCTTGCATAATTTTGTTATATCTAGAACAAATTAGGGACGGAAAGCTCTCAGTTGTTTTTATGGAATAGATAGATATATGCCATAGTTTTCCTGTTTGTGTTCCTATAAATATCCCCATAATACATCGTTTTGTTATATGTTACACGGATAAGGCAGCGAAAGTAAGTTACTTGACTTTCTCGAAAATTTCACCAACTAGCGTATCGCGCTGGCTTCGAACGTGTCGAAATCAGCGTGTCACACAGTTTTTCCCGCGTAAATCCTGATACCGTGGGAATTTAAAAATAATGTAATATACATTTAAACCTTCCTCAAGAATCTTTTAATTAAAACCGTTCAAAAATCGGATTAGCAGATTTAGAGGAAATCGAGCACATATAGACAGACAGCTGTCGGAAACTTTGTTTTAGAATACACATGTAAAGATAGATTATCTTTATATTTCAACTAATTTGCACAAAAACTGAACAACCTAACTAAAACTTTAAGCATGAAATCAGTTGGCTTACAGATGTCGCGAACAGGCAGACAGAGTTCTTCGTTTTATAATATTATATGTAACAAATAATCAATTGTATATTATCGATATTGTTCTAGCGGATTTGACTTGAAAGTGTTCCACACTTTACTTAGGCTCAGTCAGGTTTCGACTTCCCTTTGAAGGATTTTCTAATTTGCAAAAAACAAATGCAAATTTAGCGAGATGTGAATTTCGTTTTCGTATTCTTGAAAGCGGTCATATGTTCTTTAAAACGGGTTTCAAAAAATTAGGGTTTTTATAAATTATTTAAAAAATAATTTGAACTAAGAACTTCTTAAATGCTTCAAATTCCACGTTTTTCTGTTGCAAACTTACCTGAACAACAAACACTGCATAATCCCCTCCAGTCGAGGAATACGCAGAAAGATTACCTGGCTTCATATTTCGCAAACTTGCTCCAAACTTGATAGAAATATTCTTGAAAGCAACTTTCACAATTAATTAAAACTTAAACTATATGCATAAGTTTGCAAACGTTGTTTTAATGAGCGAAATATGTAACAACTACTAGCCAACAAAACACCGGATTAAGGAAATAGAATACAAAATAGGACAAAGTCCAAAATAGCTTGAAAAAGCTTACGAGTATTTTAATTTCAATTAGACGGACGTGAATTGATGCCGTGTGTTATACGGCTGAGTAGAATAGACCACCGTCATTTTTTACCGAGGTGTCGTTAAAGGCGAATAAGGTAAGCCAACCCGCTGTGTGGTATCCTGCTGAGTAGAATAGACCACCCTCATTTCTTGCCGAGGAGTTTTGGAAAGCGACTAAGGTAAGTTGACCCGCCGTGTGGTATCTGACTGAGTAGAATAGACCACCCTGATTTCTTACCGACGTGTTGTAAAAAGCGACTAAGGTAAGTTAATGACGTTAACTTACCCTACTTGCACAAGGACTGGCCACTTACTTGACGAGTAAGCGGCCAGTCCTTAAATAACTATCCAAAACACGCAACAACATGATTTAAACATGTTATGCCGAACTCACTTAGAGTGAGATAAGGACAGGTGAATGATGATGACTGGTAAGTTAACCAGCAGTTGTATATTTGATATATTGTTTTTTACATGTCAGAGTTGTTTAAATATATTATATAAAAAAAAAAAAATTTTAGATAACAAATAGTCAAAGTTTTAATATCACGAATGAAAATACTAACAAGCGATGTTTACAAAAAACTTTTGGCATTAATTAATCTTTATAAAGTGTAACGAGCTAAGAATAATCTGTATCATCTATTCGAACCGCGAAACAAAGATAAAGATAATAAACTTCGGGTAATTCCTTTTACTGACATAATTCAGGAAACAGGGTTTACGTTGCGAAGTTTTAACTCTTCTTCTCGGTGGATATTCGTGTATAGACGAGTATTGCGTACGACCCTTTTTAAAAGCTGAGTTACATCTGAACTCGTTTATATCAGTGGCTTCAACCTACATTACGACATACCCAAAATATAGGCATGCTTAAAGCGTCTGGCTGTCATAGCCCAGCGGTGAGACCGTACGACTTCTTCGAGGACGTCATCTAGGAGGTTTTCTATGCTCGCCTACGTGACACAATAAGTCAAAGCCGAAGAAAATACAAGCTTTTATACAAGCGCTTTGAGAACTTACGGATATTTTTGAAATCTTGTGTCGCCGTTTTGAGCAACAGCTTACTAGTAGGTACGTGAAACCATTTTGAAAGCGTAAGTGGAAGGGTAGAAATTCAAAAAAATATCTATAGAAATATAATGATTAATTAAGTTAGTATGGTCGGAGATTTTCTTAAATGAAATGTGAAATCAAATTAAAATAATATTCAAGCACGCTTTTTATAAACACTTCTGAATCGTCAAGAATCACTTAGTTTTAATGAAGCTTTAACTGGTTTGGAATGTTGTTCTTACCGAGAAGAACCAGCAAGAAACATAAAATTACTTTATTTAACTGTGTTTGAAGATGAAAAGATTTCCAAATGCAATTCTATCATTGTGCGCCTCGATATTCAGAGACTAAGTAGTAAGTTTGTAGTAAAAAGTTGAATAAAGTGTTTTTAACGAGTCGCCAGGTATTTTCATCCAATTCCAAGAACCTCTGTACGTAACAATATAAAGTAACAGCCTGTTACTATGCCCACTGCTGGGCTAAGGCCTCCTCTCTCCGTTTTTGGAGAGAAAGATTGGAGCTAAGACCTACCACGCTGCTCCAATGCGGATTGGCAGGTTACACATATCCCTAGAATTCTCTAGAGATATGTAGGTTTCCTCACGATGTTTTCCTTCACCGAAAAGCGTGTGATAAATTGCAATTATCAATTAGACACATAAGTTTTAAAAGAAAAACCCATTGGTGTCTGCCCGGGTTTGAACCTATGTCGTCTCTAGAGAGTCGCACGGTCTCACCGCTAGGCTATCACAGCTTCCGTAACAATATTTGATGAAATATGAGACTAAGTAGTAAGTTTGTAGTAAAAAGTTGAATAAAGTGTTTTTAACGAATCGCCAGGTATTTTCATCCAATAATTTTAACAATATAATTATAGACAATTCCAAAAAAACGGTAAACATATCTAATGAATTATAAAAATTCTGCGTTAATTGATTTCGAGAACTCCCTCCTTTGTCTCAAAACAGTAAGATATTCCTTGTATTGTTTCTCGAAATTTGATTTTTTGCTCATTTCGAACCGGTGTCCATTGTTTCACTGGAGGCATTGTGAAGTGTTAATTTTCTTACAACTTTGTATCTTATAAATTCAAAACAACATTTGCAGTCTATGCTTTTGCATGTTATTTATAACATTATAGCTTCTTTCTTAACAGAGAGACATCTATAGGTTTGACTGGCCCGTTGGCGCTGTGGGTAGTGACCCTGCCATCAGCTCCGCGGGTCGCGGGTTTCCCGCCGAGGGCCAAAATTTTCTATAAACAAATTGTTGGTTCTTCGAGCCTGGGTGTGTATTTGTATTTAAGTATGTATTTAAACTTATATATGTAGTATATCTACCAGTTGTCCATCACCCATAACACAAGTATTAAGTTACTTACTTTGGGGACGGACGACCGTGTGTGTAAATGTCACATATATTTATTATTTATTATTTATTATAGGTGGATATCTTGGAAGCTTAGATGAAAAGGTCTATTGAAAATTTTTCAAGTCACACGTTACTGTTAATATACGTTACGTTACTCAAACACACACACATATACACACTGATTTATTCTTCCTTCTGACACGATTTTACTTGACTTACTCACTAGTTACCTTTATAATATAAAGAATTTTGTTAATGAATAAATGAATTATGATTTTGATTTTTTTTTAACTGTGCCGCTTGAATCCAGTAGCTTTCAGCAACCTTTTAGAGGTCATCAGTTCACCTCATAAGGAGTCTTCTAGCGATATGGGGTACAGTACATTTTTAACTTCTCAACATGCCTTTATGCCAACTTCTCAGCAAATAATTAGAGGGTGCTTTAATATACACAAATAAATATTTATTTCGGACAATTAGGGCCCATTTTGTTTGTTTTACGATAAAAAAACTTTTTTTTTACTCTTACAACAAATGAGTACGTTACTTCAACTCATAACTACATTAATATCTAAGACGCCAAAATAGATCTAAAAATATATACTTGGAACATTAATGGATTAGCCCCCAACAAAAGGAAGTAGTACTACTTCAGATGCATAAGCTTGACATATTATTGATATCAGAAACACACTTTGAAGTAGTCTAATAAAGGATACAATATATACCATACAAACGCCGTGTGGTATCCGGCTGCATAGAATTGACCACCCTCATTTCTTACCGAGGTGTCGTAAAAGGCGACTAAGGTATGTTGACGTCAGGCAAGCGGCCGGTCGTAAAATACGCAGCCAAATCATGTGACAACATGTTTATAACATGGTGGCCGACCCCACTTAGAGTGGGATAAGGGCAGGGGAATGATGAATATATACCATATAAATCACCCAGATGGAACAGCTCATGGTGGAACTGCTGTCATTATAAAAGCTACATACAATAAAACACTATGAACTACCACAATACTGAATACTGTACTGAAGAAATACAAGTAACCTCAGTAGCTGTCTCGAAACTTATGAAAAAAATGAATGAAAAAAAACCTATGAAAAAATAATTGTAATAAGTCAAGTTAAAAAAAACTTTTAACAAAATTTCATATCCCTCCTGTTAAACGTTGAGAAGTTACTTATTCGAAGCCAGAGAGGATAATAACAAGAGCATTTTAAGAAACAGACGGATCCAGCATCTGCGAAAAATTCCTAATAAGTATAAAGTGTCGCAGATAAGTACAGAAGATATATAAAAGAAGAAACAGAAGTAAGAGAAATGATAAAGCTAATTGCTTCATGCGTCAATTACGTAGGAAAGGAATCTTTTGCCTTGCTTGGCAATGTCCACTTTATTCCATTGTTAAGGAAATCCATGGATATTTCTCTTCAGACCTCAGGGGATACTGACTTCAAACCAATAGTTTCAGTATAAATTGCCCTTTGTATTTATTAATGTAACAAAATTGGAAAACATACTACGCCTGCTATGAAATATTTGTTCCAATATATTGTATAGAGCAAACAGTTACTATTCCTTCGGGAAATTTCTATATCGACCAAATCAATCCGCATTGTGTAGGCGATTCAGCAACACGGGTACACAGAAAGTACTCGTAGAGTAGCAAAAAGTATACATATTCAATAATTTGAAACAACCACCGATTTATGCGCCATTTAGGTATTTGGTACCTTGATGGTCTTACCTCTGGGCTATCACAGCTTCTTCTACCCTTATCCCTCTCTAAACCTTCCGAAAGAATTGCACTACTTTCTAATAAAAATCTTCAAAAATCGGTTCAGTATATTCTGAGCAAATTTATCACATACATACGTAGTTTTTAGGGACTGTATTTTATAATAATATTTAAATAGACTTCTAGATCTCTACTCTAGATTCTCTATTGAATCCGAAGCAAAATTCAAAAGTTTGAATCTGTGACTGTTTAGTAACTTTTTTGTTAGTAATTGTTACTTTTTGTTTTCTGAATAAACGTCCTTTAAAATTTCATAGTTTATTTGCCCGAATGCCCCCTAAACTAAAGGGAAAAATTTATACATCGGTCATAAGACCTGTCGTAATGTATGGATCAGAATGTTGGGCAATGGAAAAGACGGATGAAAGAAGAGTGCATGCAAATGAGATGAGGATGTTAAGGTGGATGTGTGGTGTGACAAGACTTGATAAAATAAGAAATGAGTATATAAGGGGAAGTCTGAAAGTTGCGCCCATTATAGAAAAGATGAGAGGTGCAAGATTGGGATGGTATGGACATGTAATGAGGAGGGATGAAAATCATGTGACTAAACGAGTGTTGGATATGAATGTGGATGGATATATGACTAGAGGAAGGCCTAAAAAGAGATGGTTGGACTGTGTGAAGTATGACATGCATATAAAAGGAGTAGCGCCAGAGTTGACGAATGATAGAAGAGAATGGAAGAGAAAAACATGTTGTACCGACCCCACTTAGAGTGGGATAAGGGTAGGAGAAAGAAAGAAGAGTTTATTTTACAATGATATAAATTATGACCCAAACTGCACACTATAGTTATAGCATAACATAGATTTTCTCTTATCGCAGATTATATCAAAATAATGGTGTCATTACTTTTGTATGTAATTGGCAGCTAATTTATAAATAATTGTTATATTGGCAACAATGTGAGTCGGCTAGAAGCCAACTAACTTTACCGTGACACCCAACTTCAATGTTGGCTCACTATACAGAGGTTCGCACCACTGTGGCACTCTATTTGTGGCAACAACGAAAGCTGTAAAGTTTGCAATTTTGTTTGTGTTTCCTGAAAACTAAACTCAACTAAACTTCTTACATATCTAAACGAATAGATATGTAAGAAGTTGCCTTTACGTTGAGAAATCTGATTTTACTCTAGAAACAAAATTAGTGTAACGAATTGATTTGTGTAAAATATATTAGTGTAATATATTCTTTGCGATTTTGTCGTGGAGTCTATCTCCTGATGATGCTTCGTTTGCGGGGCGAAACGATTGTTGAGTTTGTGATAGTGAACTTGTGTAGTGCTTGTGTATTGTGGTGGCGGTTGTGGAGTTTTGTGCATGTTTTTACGAATCCTGCATGTATCGGGTATGGAAAAAAACAGATAGTCCACTATACATTTAACATTATATATATTTTCTATTTACTTTATCGCAGATTATAGCAAAATTTTTTTGTTATTACTTTTGTATATTTGTTTAATTTATTACAATACGTATTTTTCAGCTTTTGTTACGTAAGTTATAGTTATTTAATTCAATTTAAATCATGTGACCTGTATGAATATGATGAATATATTAATTTTTATAGGAACCACGTGCGTAAATAAGTTAGATTATAACAAAGTGTGTATTTGTTTTAGATATATTGGTCGTCTAGGTACGCGATTATTTCTTACCGAGGTGTCGTAGAAAGCGACTAAGGTAAGTTGGCCTGCCGCGTGGTATCCGGCTGGGTAGAATAGAACATCTCATTTCTTGCCACGCTGTCGTAAAAAGCGACTAAGGTAATTTGACGTCAGGCAGGCGGCCGGTCGTTAAATAAGTAGCCAAATCATGGAACATGTTTATAACATGTTGCGCGGTCCCCACTATAAGTAGGGCACGATAAGGGCAGGAGAATGATAATATTGGTCGGCTAACAAATAAGAAGGGATTAAATATATAAGATATTTAAAGATTTAGGGAAACTCAGTTCAGCAGCCTATGCTATTCGAAAGATAAGACAGTTTACAGACGTCGAAACAGCAAAACTAGTTTATTTTGCTTATTTCCATAGCATTATGTCTTATGGAATAATGTTATGGGGTAAATGCGCTGATATTGAGAAAATTTTTGTATTGCAAAAAAGAGCCATACGTGGCATTTATAATTTGAATTCGCGTGAGTCCCTGCGAGAGAAGTTTAAGGAAACAGGTATTCTTACGTTAGCTTCACAGTATATTTTTAGCAATTTGATTTTTGTGCATAAAAATATACATAATTATAAAAAGATTGGCGATGTATATAATAGACAAAGTAGGAACCGACATAGGCTTGCGGCTCCTGCTTTGCGCCTTGTAAGAGTACGTAAGTCGTTTGTGGGTTTGGGTATAAGATTCTATAACAAAATTCCACAATCAATTTTAACTTTGCCATTACAGCAATTTAAAAATACTGTTAAAAAGAGGCTGATACAGGAAGCCTATTATACCGTGGAGGCTTACATTGATGATAAGGATGTGTGGATATAGGCGCACTTCTACCCTGTACAAGACAGTAATAAATAAATATAACTAGTTCTAAGATTTATATTTTTAAAAAGAGCAACCGCCGAGTTTCTTGCTGGCTCTTCTCGGCAGGAACAGCTTTCCGAACCAGCAGTAAAGTTGACGATTCAAAAGCACTTGTTTACAAGTTTACTTGAATAAAGAATATTTTGAATTTGAATTTGAATTTGAATTAGAAATAGTCTAAAAAACTCTGGAGAATAAGATTTACTCGCGAAAAACATTTTCATTTTCCCTAGATTTATTATGTTGCAGGGCTGTCTATATAAAAATATAAATATAATATTTATGTATGTTTATATATAAATTAAATTACAACCAATTACACATAATTCATACATTTTACAGAACCAATAAAGGAAAAAAAATGGTACAGAGGACTCGATAAAATTTCAAGCAGGTTTAAGAAATCATGAACTATTATATCCAACATTTTTTTTAATAATTTAAAGAGGGTTTGCATTTTAATGTGTAAAAATTTTACATCTGTCAAATAATGTGCATTCCTTAATTTCACATATTCCAACGTGCGTTCTTTGATCTAAATTTATCCGTACTAAAATATTTATTCGTCAATTATAGATGGTGACGACAAGAGCAATACAGTTGACAAGTATAAAAGTAAAATGCTATGAAAAGCATATAACAAAATAAAGGGAAAAATTATAATATTAGGAGGCTACGAAATTCCATATAAGTAAATAATGTAATACATGCATATATATATATACATAAACACTTACATACACATATACACACATGCGTAAACATATATTTTCCTACATAATTATTAAAAAATCCGATCGAATTAAATTTTCAGAACTAATATCGGTGTGAGTAACTTTTGTTAGTAATATAAATAAATTAGTAATATAAATGCGAAGGTCTGGTTGTGTGTCTATTACGCTTTCACCACTAACAATATTTACGTAATTTAGCGTTAAAAATACCGTTTTTACAACAAGTACAAATTCACATTACATAATTGAGGGTAAATGATTTATAGAAGCAGGCGTTACTTTGCGGAATTCCATATTACAAGCAATATAACGGGTATAACCCGTGCGGATTACAAAGTAGTTAGTTCTGTTATATTGCTTGTAATTGAGGGTACTTAAACGCTAAAGTCGGTGGAACAAAATCGCTATTGAGATATATTTATTCAAAGCGTGATGGCAGCCCTAGAGTAGACACTGCCAAGTTAAACTGTCCTTAATCGGCGATGGGCTTTTAGCTTATGTCTATTTTTGGCCGTCTGATACAGATTGCTCTGATTCGAACTGTTCCGATTTAATCACCACTCAAGAGCTTTTAGTGTAGACAGCTTTAAATGGCTTGAGTTCTATTGACGACAGATCTGTCTTGTGTTATTTGTGTGACTTTATTAATAGAAATAAAGAAAATAAACTTATTTGATACTAAAACAACAGATCATACAATCTAATCAAAATAATTTAATACTATTAATACTTATTTAAGAATTATATTTTGAAACGCCTTAATTACATAATTGAAATTAAGAGCAACCGCCAAGTTTCTTGAGGGCTTTTTTGGGTAGATGAAATTTTTGAAATTTACTTAAATATTTTGAATTAGAATTTCTTTTTTCACATACCCAGTAATTAGGTTAGTATGACATGAGCACATCGCTGGAACTAATTGATACAAGCTCAAATAATTAAAAAAAATATCATAAAAAGAAATAAACGTTCCTAGTTCAAGCTGTTACACGTTATCGCAGGCAAAATAAATAGTGTAGGTCGAACCAATTAGTATGTAAAAGTAATAATAAAATTATTTTGCTATAATCCGCGATACAGTAAATAGAAAATATATATAGTGTTAAATGTATAGAGGACTATCCGTATTTTCATACCCGAAACGTGCAGGATTCGTAAAAAATACATGCACAAACTTCCACCACTTCCACCACAATACACAAGCACACACGTTCACTATCACAAACTCAACAATCGTTTCGCCCCGCAACCGAAGCATCATCAGGAGATAGACTCCACGACAAAATCGCAAAATTTTGCGATTTCGTCGTTGATGGATGGAGGTTTGTGCATGTGTTTTTTACGAATCCTACATGTATCGGGTATGAAAATACGGCTAGTCCACTATACATTTAACACTATATATATTTTCTATTTACTGTATCGTGGATTATAGCAAAATAATTTTATTATTACTTTTGTATTATGGATCTCCGCAAAGTAACGCCTAATTCTATAAATCAATTAGTATGTAACTATGCAAGTTAGGATGATATGTCACTTTGCGATTTTGTCGTGAAGTCTATCTCTTGATGATGTTATGGTTGCGGGGCGAAACGATTGTTGATTTTGTGATAGTAAACGTACGTAGTGCTGCATGTATCAGGTATGAAAATGGACAGCCCGCCCTGCTACACACATTCACTACAGCAATCTGAACCATTGTTTCACCCCGCAACCGAAGCATCGTCAGGAGATAGACCCCACATTACACACACATCGGTTTCTAGTTCACTTTAAGACTATTCCATCTTAAGATATATGTCATCATCACCCTCCTGCCCTTATCCCACTCTAAGTGGGGTCGGCAAAATATGTTACAAACATCGTTGTCACATGATTTGGCTATGTATTTTATGACCGGCCGTCTGCCTGACGTCAACTTACCTTAGTCGTATTTCATGACCCCTCGGTAAGAAAGAGGGTGGTCTATCCTACTCAACCGGATACCACACGGCGGGTCAACTTACCTTACTCGCCTCTTGCGACACCTCAGTAAGAAATGGAGGTGGTCTATTCTAATCAGCCGGATACCACGCAGCGGGTCGACTTACCTTACTCGCCTCTTACGACACCTCAGTAAGAAATGAGGGTGGTCTATTCTAATTAGCCGGATACCACGCAGCAGGTCGACTTACCTTACTCGCCTCTTACGAAACCTCAGTAAGAAATGAGGGTGATCTATTCTAATCAGCCGGATACCATGCAGCGGGTCGACTTACCTTACTCGCCTCTTACGACACCTCAGGAAGAAATGAGGGTGGTCTATTCTAATCAGCCGGATACCACGCAGCGGGTCGACTTACCTTACTCGCCTCTTACGACACCTCAGTAAGAAATGAGGGTGGTCTATTCTAATCAGCCGGATACCACGCAGCGGGTCGACTTACCTTACTCGCCTCTTACGACACCTCAGTAAGAAATGACGGTGGTCTATTCTAATCAGCCGGATACCACGCAGCGGGTCGACTTACCTTACTCGCCTCTTACGACACCTCAGTAAGAAATGAGGGTGGTCTATTCTAATCAGCCGGATACCACGCAGCGGGTCGACTTACCTTACTCGCCTCTTACGACACCTCAGTAAGAAATGAGGGTGGTCTATTCTAATCAGCCGGATACCATGCAGCGGATCGACTTAACTTACTCGCCTCTTACGACACCTCAGTAAGAAATGAGGGTGGTCTATTCTAATCAGCCGGATACCACACGGCATTTTTAAGATATAGGTAATGTTCGTAAATGTAATAAACTAAACAAAAGCCGCTTAATAAAACATATCAATTCTAACTTACCCTAGAAAGTACGTTGGATTCCATTCCAATGATAAAACACGAGCGCCTGGGACATAAAGACCCTGTAATAATGTATTCAGTTGGAATTTATGTCCCAATATCCGCTAGCATAGTGCCTGCCAAGAAATACTAGGATCTCCTAATGTTTTTTACTCGCGTTAGAGATCGGAGTTATTTGACTTGTACTGTTATCAGAGAGAATGTTATTACAATCTATAATGATTCGTATTGTTCAAGAAAATCTGGATATAAATTATATTATAAAACTTTCTGTAAAATATTGTAAAACAAAGACCTTAATAAAGCTTTCAGAAACTCTTTTATTTCAAAGTTAGTAATTTAACTTTTCGGTTTAATAATTGAAAAACTATTGTTACAAGTGAATTACGATGTTATATGTTTTTTTTTATTTTCAAACGAAAAAAACTAAGGCTGTGATACTGGGGCAAAGCGGTTGATATTAGAAACATTTTTTTTCCCAAAGAGAGTCATATGGTCTATCTATAATATGAAACAATGTGAGTCCTTTCGCGAAACGTACAAGGAAATAGACATACTTACTGTAGCGTCACAATATATATGTAATAACATTATTTTCTAACGGAAAAATATGAATATATAACAAACTAAATTTGATGTATATCATAGATATACTTGCGAGTCCTGTGTTGCGACTCAGCAGAGTTAGCAACTCATTCGTTAGTCTCGGTATTCGCGTCTATAATAAAATTTCGCAATCCATATTAGACTTATCGACAGTAGAGTTTAAATTAAGTTTAAGAAATATGATTATACTTTAAGCATATTACAATTAAAGAATTTTTGAACGAAAAAAAGCTTGGATTTGACAATACTTTTAGTTTCAAACAAAACTGCGGTTTAATAATGTAAATTTAAAATGTTTGAAAGATTGACCGCCGAGTTTCTATCTGGTTGTTCTCGCTAAGGGCAACATTCTGAACTAGTTAAAGCTTCATTAAACATAATTGATCCTTCACGATTCTAGACCAGTGTACAGAAAGATTCCAATTAAGTGTAAAAAATATCCTTATACGTAAAGCATATTACAAAATTGAAGATTATTTGGATGATAAGAAAGCCTGGATTTGAAAATCCTTTCAGCTTCATACAAGACAGCGGTTTAATAATGTACAATTGAAAATATTTAAAAGATTCACCGCCGAGTTTCTTGCTGGTTCTTCTCGGTAAGAGCAACATTCTGAACCAGTTGTAGCTTCATTAATCATATTGATGCTGGACGATTCAAAAGTGCCTGAAATGGTATATTTGAATAACGACTATTTTGATTTGATTTGATTCAAAAGTGTTTGTAAAAAGCTTGCTTGAATATTATTTTGTTTTGATTTGATTTCTTTCACATTTCATTTTGATTTCATTTAAGGAAATCCATTTTTTTTTCCTTTCCTTTTCCTTTAATTCCTTTCCTTAAATGAAATCAATCATACTAACTTAATTAATTATTATATTTATATAGTTATTTTTTAGAAATTATTCTCTTCTACTTATGCTTACAAAACTTTACATACCTAAGCTATTGACTCAAAATTGTGACACAAGATTTCAAAAATATCTTCCATACAATATCAAATACTTCAGTCTTACAACAATCCTCTTACTGAATTCCTCAAGAAATTCTACAAAGCAAGTAGTTCTGGAACAAATCTTGTTCCTTATAAATTTTCAATCATGCCGTACATTGCTTGGGGGTTTAAGCCGAGTAAACTACGTACGTAGAATGAAAATGTGAGCAAGGTATAATTAAAATATTGTTTTCTATATACATCAAATAACAAGAAATCTTGATAGTTTATATATCATTAATATTTATGAAAACAATTCTATTGAATTATTTTAATCGCTTCTTCAGGTGACAAGATGTTTGGCTTCTTTTACGCATAAATAATTAGCTAAGAAGGTCCACGCAGAAATGGCGGTCAGCTTTCTAGAGACATTAATTTCTAAGTAATTTAAAAGAGTTTATATAAACTTATATACTGTCGTAGTTAAAATTTTTAAAAAGAATAATGGTTTGAACTTATTTCTTTTAAAACTTATGTGTCTAATTGATAATTGCAATTTATCACACGCTTTTCGGTGAAGGAGAACATCGTGAGAAAACCTGCATATCTCTAGAGAATTCTGGAGATATATGTAACCTACCAATCCGCATTGGAGCAGCGTGGTAGGTCTTAGCTCGAAAGCTTCAAAAACGGAGAAAGGAGGCCTATGCCCAGTAGTGGGATTGTAAGACCCGTTACTTTACTTTACTTTAATTTTACTTATTTTATAATAAGTAACAGTTTTTGGGGACATTGTTTTATAACAATGTCCCCACAAACTGTTGGTTTCTGATCAATGTTTTCAAAATCTACTGAACGGATTTTTGTATGGTTCTTACTAAGGGACAGTGCAATTCTTGTGCAAGGTTTGGGTAAATAGATTATATCAATAGAATTCCTGCGGGGTCGGGAGTTACGCGGGAAAACTTAGTAACACACTAATGTCTTTTAAACGCGGACGAAGCCGTGGGTACAGCTAGAAAAAAAAGTACAATAAAATAAAAAAGCGATTTAGTATTTAGTGTCACTAACTGTCCCTTGTGTGAAATTTCAACACGTATTTATAATTTAGTTTTGTTAGTATAAGCCCATGGATTTAATGAAAAAATATTATACCGAACTTCATTGTTTTGATCCAAGATAACGCCCACGTCACAGATTCCCATGGATCATTCATTTTATTACAGCCTCCGATATACCCTGCACGTATATGAGTTGACATGATTTATAGACAACTGTCAATATTATCTACCCTCTGATTGATTGAATGGTCGGATATGATTAATACGTCGGTCGCTTCATCGTGTTAATATTTTTACCGTCCAGTGTATCATATATGGTATACACCGTGCCTCTTAGTCTCGAGGTAGTTTATATAAACTTTGTGCTACAAAATATTTTTTCTTTTTTTGCACTTATCCCAGTCTAAGTAGGGTCAGCAGAACATGTGACCTTTTTTATAGTATTATTGTACTTTTTATTTATTTATTTATTTATGTACCAAAACTAAAATATATATGAAAATACAGGTAAAAGAAAACAAGTACAAAGGATTACTTATCTCTATAAGAGATCTCTGCCAGCGACCCGCGGTGGTTCGATAGTAAGTGGAAACGTAGTATAGGTATATTAATAGTTAAAAGATACATTATTAAAAACACTATAAAACAATTATAAATTAAATATGGATAAACTTACTTTCTTATAATCATGAAATAGAATACATATATATATATATATAATAAAAGATAATACACTAATACTAAAACAAAATATAATAAACCTACATAAATATAAGTTATGACAGCGAGGAAAGGTAGTGTTGCTTTAGTCTAAGTTTGAAGATGTGTAAAGAAGGAGAGTCTTTAAAGATGCTATCTGGTAAAGAGTTCCAAAGACGAGATGCAAGGACTGTAAAAGACTTAGAGAAAAACATAGTTTTATAAGAAGGCACCGCCAATGATTTAACTGCCACGCAAGAAAAAGTAAAGTAACAGCCTGTTAATATCCCACTGCTGGGAATAGGCCTCCTCTCTCCGTTTTTTGGAAAGAAGGGTTGGAGCTAAGACCTACCACGCTGCTCCAACGCGGATTGGTAAGTTACACATATCCCCAGAATTCTCTAGAGATATGCAGGTTTCCTCACGATGTTTTCCTTCACCGAAAAGCGTGTGATAAATTGCAAATATCAATTAGACACATAAGTTTTAATATAAAAAATCATTGGTGCCTACTCGGGTTTGAACTCATGTTCGTCTCTAGAGTCGCTCGGTCTCACCACTGGGCTATCACAGTGTGCAGTCAAATCAATCAATCGTGTAAATCATTGGCGGTTTACGCAGCGCAGGCGAGTTAAGCTACCAGCAAAAAAATTTTACAACCATGCAATCTCTTCAACACAATTTACATCAAATACATCTAACCATAATGTATTATTAACCTAAACCTTTAGCAAGAATTGCACTATGTTATAATAAAAAACGTAACAAAATCCGTTCAATACATTTTGAGAAAATCAATCACATCTGTATGTGATCGATTTTCACAAATCTGTCTGTACAGATTTTAGGGACTTTGTAATAAGTATAGATTGTTGTACGAGGTGATCAATCAACGGTATAAGCAATGCGGTTTGAGAGCCATGAATCATTCCACGCTTGGGAGGTGTCATTGGTTCTAGAATAACAGATGGCCTTCCAAATTACTGACGGACTAATTTACAATCGATTCACATATATTACGTTATCAATTGCAAATTGGTCCTTCAAGCCGGATTATCATGGAATATATTATAGCACCGGAGACAGCGATACAAGTCGTTACTGAACATAGCTGACTTCTATAAATGTATTTAGATTATAGATAAAAAATGGTCCTACAAGACGGATTATGATATCATTTTAATATTGTATTTGCCACCTCGTTCACGTTCTTTTGAAAAAGTCTCAATTAGGAAGTAATTGAGTAACTAAATGTCCCCTATATATTTTTATTTATTTATTGAGATATACTCTTTTCATATTTAAATAATGGACTTTCACTTGTTATATCTATCTTCAAAAGTTTACCACGTCTGAATGAAATTTCAATAGGTTTCAATGAAATTTCATCAAATGAACGAAACTATTACCCCTAGCTTTTTAAAGCTATTTCATTCATGCGGTCTGTACTGAGATACAAAATCTCTCATATGTCACAATTATTTCAAAATAAACGAAAAACAAACATACACAGTTTCTCCTTTAGAATATCAGTATCAAATATTATCAATCAATATCAAATATTCTCTTATATTTGTCCAGTAGCATAGTTATTTCAAATGATTAGGCCATTTTGATTTTCGTACTCACTTGTGAATGACGTTGAGTGACATATGTCTATTCGTCTGCCACAACATAATCCTATTAGAATTGAAGGCATATTGAATTATTAGATATGAGTATTCCGAAGTCATACAATGGTGTTCATTTCTATACGTTCTATCATCCTCATCATTCTCCTGCCCTTATCCCACTCTAAGTGGGGTCGGCACAACATGTTACAAACATGCTGTCACATGATTTGACTACATATTTTACAACCGGCCGCCTGCTTGACGTCAACTTACCTTAGTCGTATATTACGACCCGTCGGTAAGAAAGAGGGTGGTCCATTCTACTCAGCCGGATACCACACGGCGGGTCAACTTACCTTAGTCGCCTTTTACGACACCTCGGTAAGAAATGAGGGTGATCTGTTCTACTCAGCCGAATACCACACGGCATTTAATATGTCTATAGGTTGTATTTCAATAAAGATGCAATTCCCAAATATGACGTAAGATTTATTATTACAGTCTAATACAAAATTTTTCTTGGCAAGTAATATTTTATATTACGCTGGATGATATTGTTCACTTACATTTAGCATTTCGCAACCTTTTTGAGGCCGTCTATCCAACTCGTAGGAAAACTACCAACTTTGACCGCGGCCTTGAAACGCACGCGGACTTCAACCTAACCTCGAGTGCTTAAGACTTAAAGGTGAGTCGTTCAAAGCTAGATTTAAACACGAGTACAGGCGAATATTAATACGGATTTTAATCCAAGCTTCTACAATTAGATTTATATTGGTATTAATTTCTATTGCTTATATTCTTTATTAAAAGCGTCACTTAGATTTAATGTTTTTGACTGCTACTGGCATTTAATTCAGACCCCAGTTTCTGTATGTAACAATTATATTTCTATGTTCAAAATAAAAACATTTATACCTTTTCTTCCAGATGGCTGCATATGGTAGTGTATACCTTATTTACCTGACTGGATAAAATAGTCCATATATTTGACGTTTTGTCAAAGCAAAATGTATCATAACACGTTACATTTAGATTGAAATTTGTTCGAAGAATTTTTGGCTTTACGACTCTCGAGTTACCTTAATTTATCCTCTTCAAATATTCCACTGCAGTAAAAACGTTTTTTACTGGCAGACGTTACTTAATTTGTGCAAATATTTACGGAAATGTACTGCATCCGACACGTGAATTATTGCGGAGTTAAATTTAAACTGCCTTATAAATAGTTCGTAGAAGTAATTCACTGGAGTATATGATACAAAAGTGTAAGGTTTACGGTTTTTTAACGAATTACGAATTATTAACACTGATGTAAAGAGATGGCGGCTTGCGGGGGAGACAATCTCTAAACATGACAATCAGTAGGAACTCTCTTGTATTCTCTCTTGATATCTTTAGCAATTTAATTTTTGTGCATAACAATATCTTCTTCTTCTTTCTCAACCGATGGACGCCCACTGTTGGACATAAGTCTCTTCATGGGATCTCCAAAACACACGATATTGTGCCGCTTGGATCCAACGACACCCCGCTACCTTGTTGATGTCATCAGTCCATCGCGTAGGGGTTCTACCAACACTGCGTTTTCCAGCACCTTGAGACCCCCAACGCCTATCGGTTCTCCGCACTATGTACCGCCCATCGCCACTTCAGCTTCGCATAACAATATACATAATTATTTAAAAAAATTGGCAATGTATGTAATACACAAAGTAGGAACGGACATAAGCGGCTCCTGCTTTGCGCCTTGCAAAAGTACGTAAGTCGTCTGTGGGTGTGGGTATAAGATTCTATAATAAAATTACGCAATCAATTTTAGATTTGCAATTACAGCAGTTTAAGAACACTGTTAAAAAGAGGCTGATACAGAAAGCCTACTAAACTGATGAGCCAAAAAGATGTACGGGCTGCTACTACCCTGTACTATCTTTCGGCCCCGGTCTTTTTTAAATTAACGAAAAACTTGGCGATAGCCTCATTTAGTTCTCTTTGATTTTGGTACAAAGCTTCCATGATGCTTGCTTATGAGTAATAATAAAATGGAAAATTCTTACTTGGTTGCTGCGAAATTTGCTTTCTACCTTTGCTTGCTTGGCTCCCGGTTAATGCTGAATGCTGATTGCTGATGA
The DNA here is from genome assembly GCA_947086505.1 of Morpho deidamia. Lineage (NCBI taxonomy): Eukaryota > Metazoa > Arthropoda > Insecta > Lepidoptera > Nymphalidae > Morpho > Morpho deidamia. The sequence goes on from CAMTZC010000009.1 coordinate 1,857,401, forward strand.
ATGCTGAATGCTGTATGCTGATACTTTGTGGACACGTGTAGTCCAAAGTCACTGATTACACCACACACACGCGTTAATTCGAGTGCGCCACGTGTTTGATATTCTGCACTTTAACCAACCCGCACGTGTGGTTAAGATGCTCGAAGGACCAAAAAGATGTACGGGCTGCTACTACCCTGTACTATCTTTTGTTGATAAATGATATTGATAATTGCGACGCTTAATTGATAGATTTATTTGATAGTTATTATAATGATTTGATAGTAATGATTTGATATGTTGAGCACGGATGGACTGATGATGATGATGACTGATGGATTGAGATGGACGATATGAGGTTCGATTACCAATGCTTCCAGATTTTCAAACAAAACTGGGAGACTCAAAATCAAAAGCTATAGCACAGTTTAGGTCATTAGAAAATAAATTGAACAAACATACCAACATAGGAGAACAATACAAATTATTTATCAATGAATACCGCGCGCTCGGTCATATGATTCCCGCCAATGGAAATTTGAAGCCTGAATACTTTAATACACATCATTGTGTGCAGTCTAATGACCCTATCAAGTTTAGAGTGGTATTTAATGCCTCAAGCAAAACCTCAACGGGGATGAGTTTAAATGATGTGATGGAATGTGGTCCTAATTTACAGCAAGACTTACAATCTTTAATTTTGAAGTGGATACAAATCAGGGAAGATATGAACAGTATGGAAGATCTCACATTACCGAGGTGGCTGCGTACTCAAGAGTGTGATAGCATCGAATTACATGGGTTCAGTGACGCATCCATGAAAGCATATGGCTGTGTTATTTATTGTCGCGTCAACATTGGCAATAGATCTTCGGTAGTGCTAGTTGCCGGTAAAGCAAGACTGGTACCAACAAATAAGGCTGTGACATTGCCAAGGTTAGAGTTAAGCGGAGTTCTACTCTTATCAAGATTAATGGATAAGGTGAAACAATGCCTCAGTAATCATAGTATCAAAGTGTATGGCTGGGTAGACTCTATGGTGGTGCTTGGGTGGCTTAACGGAGAGTCCACCCGATGGAAAACGTTCGTGGCCAACAGGGTACGCGCAATCACTTATATCATGCCACCTGATTGTTGGCGGTATGTTAAATCTGAAGAAAATCCAGCGGACTGCGTAAGTCGAGGTTTAACTGCATCACAATTACGGGAGCACAGTTTGTGGTGGCAAGGACCAACATGGCTCACAATATTTAAAGATGAAAGTGGACCAACAAAATTTTCCACGGAACAAGAGATAAGATCTCCAAAACGCGTATATTCAATAATACAACACGAAAATATAATTGAAACTATTCTATCAAAATATAGTTCCTTTAATAGAGCAGTAAGAGTAGTAGCTTGGATGCGAAGGTTCATGTGCAGCAAGAAAAAACAATTAGGTGCGTATTTATCAATGGAAGAGATCAAAAAAGCTACTTTACTAATTATCAAGAATATCCAACAAATTACTTTTATCAAAGAATATGCAGACTTGCAAGCTCGACATAAAATACACACGAAAAGCAAGATTTGCGAATTACATTCCTACCTCGACGAAGATCACCTAATCAGAGTCGGCGGAAGGTTACGTCATGCTAACCTTGATCCCGACATGAAAAACCCTATCATAATCCCGGGTAAAGGTCGCCTGGGAGAGTTACTTATTGATCATGCTCACAGAATGACTTTTCATGGGGGTGCAAGATTAACATCAGCATATCTACGACAGAAGTATTGGGTTATTGGTGGTAACAGAGCCACCAAAAAGAGAATACGCCTTTGTATCTTGTGTAGGAGGCACGAACCAAGCAAACATCACCAAATCATGGCTGACCTACCAACAGCTAGAGTAAACCCATCAAGACCATTTTATCATGTATGTGTGGACTTTACGGGCCACGTGTTTATCAAGGCAAACTCAGGTCGCGGTATTAAAACAACCAAGGGATATGTAGCAGTTTTCACGTGTATGGCAACCAAAGCTGTTCATTTAGAACTAGTATCCGATCTGACGAGTTCAACATTTTTAGCAGCCTTACGGCGAATGTCAGCCCGCCGAGGAACCCCCCGAGATATCTACAGTGACAATGGAACCAATTTCGTTGGAGCGAACAAAGTACTACAACAAGAATACCAAGAGCTACTTAGTATTTTCGGAGAAGAATTTCATTCAGAAATTTCCAGTATGGGTATCAATTGGCATTTTAATGCCCCGTCCTGGCCCTCAGCAAACGGACTTTGCGAAGCAGCCGTAAAAAGCTTAAAATATCATTTGAAGAGAGTTGTCGGGGAACAAAAACTTACTTTTGAAGAATTTAGCACAATCCTCGCGCAATTAGAAGCTTGTCTTAATTCAAGGCCCTTAGGTCCTTTGACAGAAGATCCTGAGGATCGGGCATTCTTAATGTAGCAGCAAATTGCATTATAAAAGAAAATAACTTTACAGCACACTCTCATAACACTTTGAATATGAACCAGATTTCGATCGATTCAGATTTGTATAGCCCCCCAATCGCTCCAATAAACCATTTATTTAACCTCACTCTTATCAACTTTGGTAATGAAACAACGCATACAAGGCTTCACCAAGATATAGCCAAGATCGGCGAAGAACTTACCCAACTGCGACAGCTAAATAGTGATTTTCCGGTGGACGATTTATCACCTCATCATATCCACCACTACATTGTAAGCTATGGTCTGCTATCAGTAGCCATAGCTGTAGCAGCGGGGTTCCTGTGTCGATGGAGACGTTATAAAACGCGCCGGGCCGGCTCTCGGCGGGCCGCGCCGTCTGCCCAACCGGAGTCGGCCACGCCGAATAACAGTGACAATGTGTGAGCTGAGGACCAGGGACATGGCAAACTCTCCTACGCCGAGGAGAGTTTATACTTTAAAAGATATAGTGTAGTACAGTGTAAAAGTGGGTATAAGTAAAAGCAAATCATAAGTGCCTCAGTGGGTGTTGACTATCAGTGATTAATTTAATTAAGATTTATTATTACTTTGTATTTTGTTTTATCATTATTTGTTTTTTGTACTAGTTTAAGCAAATTGCCTATCATCTTGTAGTAGTTTTAAGCCACCTCATCAGCTTTCTTATCATTTGGCCGGGGAGCATGTACGGGCTAACACGTACATTTGCACCGTCGGCATTTACGCCATATTATTAATATCACTTAATACAAATTTGAAATCAGTACGACGTTAGCGGCCGCGCGTGCTCAACATATCAAATCATTACTATCAAATCATTATAATAACTATCAAATAAATCTATCAATTAAGCGTCGCAATTATCAATATCATTTATCAACAAAAGATAGTACAGGGTAGTAGCAGCCCGTACAGATAACTTAGATGATAAGAATACGGGTCCTGGATGTTCCTTTAAGGCCCTTGTTAATACAAATCACCGCGTTGGATCAACTAAATGTCCTTCTTGGAAAGAAAATGTGGCCGGAATACGTAAGCCAAAAAACGGGGTACGACAGCAGGAAGTGAGACATTAGGTTCTCGGATCAGGGTGTTACAGATAAATCTTGACAGAACCCGAGCTGCTCATGACCTGCTGGAGGTGACGGCAAAAGAACATGAGATAGATCTAGCTATAATATCAGAACCTAATAAAAAGATAGCAGAGAGGAAGAAATGGGTAACGGACTGGCAAGAAGATGTTACAGTGGTCGTATACAATAAGGGGATGCAAACGAAAGTAGTCGCTCGCGGAAAGGGCTTTATTGCGATAGGTCTCTCAGGAATTATAGTTTACAGTTGCTATTTCTCGCCAAACTATAGTTACGAAGAGTTCGAAAAAGACATAAATGAGCTCTTCGAAAATAATGAGTCACAGCGAGGAGACATATTAGTCGCCGGAGACTTTAACGCGGCCTCAAGCCTCTGGTCCACTAAAGCTGAGGATGCTCGGAGACGCTTAATCTTGGAGCTGCTAGCTAGTACAGATATGGTCATGGTCAACGTTGGGTTGGCTCCGACATTTCAAAGAGGCGCTAAGAAGTCTACACCAGATATCACGTTCGTGAGCTCCAGTCTAAGTAGCAAAATATCAGAATAACAATTCAACGCGCACGGAGGCCGCGGGCAGAAGATGGTTTAATAAATATCGCACTCAGCAAAATATGAGTGTCAACTGAATTACAAGATAATTGACAGAAGTAAGCCACTCCAAACAAATTATAACGGAATATTTTGGCTCTCCCAAACAATTCTGTTTCGGTAAGAGCATTTCGCAAATTACCTACTCTATTATTCACAACTCGAACTCGATTCACTAAAATGTATTTTTTAAATATCAGCAGCTAAATGACAATAAAAAAATCTTTACAAAACTGTTACTGTACGAATATTTTGAGTATGTTTAAAATGATTTGTAAATTTTGGCTTTTTTTGACAAGTTCCATAATACAAACAATGTAGATTCAAATATCTAAAAAAACATGCTTTTATAGCTGACTAAAAAAGTGGAAATATACAATAGACAAAGTCGGAACCGACATAAGCTTGCGGCTCCTGCTTTTGTCTTTACAAAAGTACGTAATGAATATAAGATAAGATATTAGATTTTATAATAAAATTCCGCAATCTAATTTAGCTTCGTCATTACGGAAATATAAAAAAAACTTAAAAGGAGGCCGATACAGAAAGCCTACTATACTAATTTATAGAATTAGGCGTTACTTTGCGGAGATCCATAATACAAAAGTAATAATAAAATTATTTTGCTATCTATTGACTATCCGTATTTTCATACCCGATACGTGCAGGATTCGTAAAAACACATGCACAAACCTCCACCACTTCCACCACAATACACAAGCACTACACACGTTCACTATTACAAACTCAACAATCGTTTTGCCTCGCAACCGACAAAATCGAAAGCCTACTATACTGTTGAGGATTACTTAGATGATAAGAATGCGTGGCTATATCTACTCTTCAACCTTACACGAGACAAAAATGGCAAAATGTAAGTATTAATAGGAATTATTTTGAAAAGAGCAAGCACCGACTTTCTTACTGGCTCTTCTCGGTAAGACAGTGTACCAAAGAAGCAGTACAGTTGACGATTTAAAAGTATTTGTTAACAAGTTTATCTGAATAAAAAAAAATATCTTGAATTTGTATTGTATCACTTTTTATTTCCTTATGTTATAACATTTTAAATTGCTCGATCAATTATTTGATTTCTCAGTGTTTTACTATACTCATTTCTCCTTCTTTATAAATATCATTTCCAACATATTCTCGATAATAAAGAACAATGGAAATAAAACAAAAATAACGAAGCCAAAATAAGTTTTAAATCTGAAAATCCGTTGTACTGCAATAGCTGAAGAGGGTAAATTACGGTTGCTTGTTCCGTACCACTTTCTGTTAAACAAAAATCTTTAAGATATATTCTATAAGTAATAAGATTTATTTTTGCTCGAATCCAGGAGGAATCCACTTTTTATTAAAATCAAGTTCAGCTCATAGCAAAGGTAGGAAGCGAATTTTAAAACAGCAACGAAGCTATAAAAGTAAAAAGTAAAGTAACAGCCTGTTATTATGCCCACTGCTGGGCTAAGGCCTCCTCTCTCCGTTCTTGGAGAGAAGGATTAGAGCTAAGACCTACCACGCTGCTCCAATGCGGATTGGTAGGTTACACATATCCCTAGAGAATTCTCTAGAGATATGCAGGTTTCCTCACGATGTTTTCCTTCACCGAAAAGCCTGTGATAAATTGCAATTATCAATTAGACACATAAGTTTTAATAGAAAAACTCATTGGTGCCTGCCCGGGGTTTGAACCTATGTCGTCTCTAGAGAGTCGCACGGTCTCACCGCTAGGCTATCACAGCTTAACGAAGCTATGTAGCAGAGTAATTAAAATTTATTGTACAGTTTTGCAAGCATGTTCATTCGGATTCTGCTCCATCTATTGACTGTTTTTAACTGACACAATAAATGAAATGAAAATTTAATTTAATAAAAATAAAAATGTAATGAAACTGAAATAAGACTGCAATGAAACTGAAATAAAATCGAAATTGAAATTTGTTTCTACCACACTATCATAGCGGAATTTTCCCAAGAAGACAGTTTTTGTGCATTACATTTTAAAGTAATGATATGTGCAAAATACTAAGATAATAAGTATAGTTTTTATATAGGAAAAAAAACATTTTAAATACTGCACCAAATTAAATTATTCTCAATTTAAGTAGACAGTTTTTCAGTACTTTTCTAACGTGTAAATTAACTCTAGGTTTATTGCGAAATATATCTCTCATAAAGTTGCATTGGCTTATTAGTGACTTCTTCATGGGATTGGGAGTCAATATTTCTCAAATAATATACCCTAATCCAAGACTTTATATGTTAAGGCCCTTATCATTTGTTACATATTAAAAGTATACTATATGATTTATAGAAGCAGGCGTTTACCCGTGCGGATTATAGCAAAGTAGTTAGTTCTGTTATATTGCTAGTATACTATATATTTTGTTATATAACATGTTTAGAGCTACTGTTAACACGCCCGTATACGCCGGAAGTTTGCATAGAGACTAACCAACTAACGTTATACGAGGGTGTAGTTAGTAAATGGGGGGAACAGGATGTAATAAGAAACTAAATATAAAACTGACTTGGATACAATTCAAACCCTCGGCAATCACTCATGAATTAGAAAAAAACTATTCACTTAATTGATATTCATTTTTGAGGAGAACAAGCTCAATTCAGAGCTGTGATAGCCCAGCGGTGAGACCCTGCGACTCTTTCGAGGGGAACACGAGTTCAAACCTGGGCAGGCACTAATGAGTTTTTCTATTAAAACTAATAAGTCTAATTGAAAATTGCAATTTATCACACGCTTTTCGGTGAAGGAAAACATCGTGAGGAAACCTGCATATCTCTAGAGAATTCTGGAGATATGTGTAACCTACCAATCCACATTGGAGCAGCGTGGTAGGTCTTAGCTCCAACCCTTCCCTTCATAAATGGAGAGAGGAGGCCTATTCCCAGCAGTGGGATTGTAACAGGCCGCTACTTTAAGCTCAATTTTTTAACTTTTGATGAAGAGCCCTTAAGTCCATGGGGTCTGGACGTTCATACCTTCTTCAATGAGCTATCTAGAAGGCTCGTAGAGCGAGCGTACCGGGGATCAATTACACTGTACTCTTTGCCGGGGACCCGACAGCTGGCAACCACCTTGGCCAATGGATAAGTTTGGCCATTCAAAGGGGTAACGCTGCATGTATTTTGGGAACCTCACTATTGCAATGGAATCGATGATATTGATTTAGTGATAAATTTAGTGTTTTTATTTTTATTTATTTATTTATTTATCCTTTATTGTACACCAAATTTTAAATTACAAACATTTGCTTAACACTACACAACATAAGAAATTTTGTAATGTACGAAAGGCGGCCTTATCGCTTATCAGCGATTTCTTCCAGACAACCTTCGGATCAGGAAAACTGTATAGTACAGAGCAAGTAGGCGGTGTATAATAATAAACTTAAATGCTAATGAGTACAAACTAATAAATAGATAAATATACATACATACACATATATGTTACATATTACGCACATGAAACTTAAATGAACTATTTTATATATATCATCGACAAAGAAGGATAATACTTGCGTACACGGTTTTTAAAAATGTCTAGAGAACGTGAATTGCGCATGTCTAAGGGAAGCGTTCCACAATTTAATGGCTCCAACAACAAATGATTGGCTGAAAAATTTGGTTCTGTGAGCAGGCATCTTAAGAATCATTTTTCTTGAATCACGCAATTCGGTTTGCACTGCAAGGAATTCGAATTTTTCCTTTAGGTATGAAGGATTTTTCATTATTTTTGTTATTATTCAGTTTCTTTTAAGTTTTTATTAAATGCCTGTTATTGATATTTGTAATTCATAATTTCACCCAAGGATGACATTGTACTGTATAAAGGATGACGTGATGATATTGATGATCTGCCAATATCCATAAAATTATATTGGCTTCCCAATCCATCTTTAAAGAAGACATTGGTCCAACAGTGACTCCATAAATGGAGTACTACTTTATCAAACACTTTTAAACCAGCACTAGGGACCAAAAATTCAGGGGGAAGAGAAACATGTCCTTATTTCGATCATTGTACATATATTTACTATATGCCGTGTGTTTTTTTTTTCATTTCATTTATCCGGCTGAATAGACCATCCTCATTTCTTGCCGAGGTGTCGTAAAAGCCGACTAAGGTAAGTTGACCCACCGTTTGGTATCCGGTTGAGTAGAATAGACCACCCTCATTTCTCACCGAGGTGTCGTAAAAAGCGACTAAGGTAAGTTGTCGCACCGTGTGGTATCTGATTGAGTAGAATAGACCACCCCCCTTTCTTACCGAGGGGTCGTAAAATATAACTAAGTTGGCGTCAGGCAGGCGACCGGTCATAAAATACCTAGCCACATGATGTCATGTGACAACATGTTTTTAACGTATAAATTAATCCAGCTCCAAATAATGGACCTAAATTGGAATCTTCTCGCAAAATTTCAATAGCTCTTGAAGAAAATTAAATGTATATAAATAATCGAAAAACGCATTCAGTTTTTCTAAATCTAATTTCACAGATTTCTAAAAGTGTCCTTCCAATTTTTTTGTGTGAGCCTCCATTTAGAATTAATTATTCATCAATGATAAGTGATAGTACCATTTTTTTGTAACAACTTTATTGACAGAATCAATAAAGATCTAGAAGATATATCTTGGTCCATAATATCTCGTCACATCACTAACGAGGCATAATTATGTCTAGTGCATCTAATAGCTTAAGTAGTCAACGTTGGGATTGAGACTAAATACGTACAAGTGAACTATTTATATCTACTATTGAACTTAACTGTAAACTCCACTTCTAATATCAATATTAGATTGACTGTGCCGTTTGTGACAGCACTATTATGTCAACAATTTTACAAACAAGTCTTCACAAGTTAGTTGTGCACAATGGTGATGGCAAAGTTTATCTCAATTGGATTGAACAAGTGCTTCAAAAACGAATTGCAAAATTTTAAACCTGACGTTAACGCGTTAACGAGGAGCTAAATAAAATCTGCGAGAAAGGAGTCACAAAGCACATAGAATTTTTGAACCTACGGTTTTTGAACTCAGAATTTCTGTACGCGCCGTGCATTTCGAGCTTTTTAGCTTTTAGAAACGTTGAAAGCGTAAATCCTAACAAAACTAGGGGGTAACAAATCAAAAACTTGTTTTGGTTCCACAACACAGCGTGCAGATAGCAGTGAGTTATGATTTAGTGTGTAGAAGCCTTATTCAAGCTTATAAATGGCTAAGAGTTCGGGTTAAGTAGATGTAAACCTCTATAAAACTTTCATCAAAACAATTCTTATATTATTAGCTGTGCCAGCGGCTTCACCCGCGTGGATTTCAGCGTGTCACAATTTCTTTCTAGAATCCAAATTTAGCACATAAAAGTAGTTATTGTGAGTTAACCATAAGAGATAGATACATGCTTTTTCGGAATTTTTTGTAGTAGTTTTATAGATCTACAATTCTCTAGTACATTACTTTAGCGTATCTCTGCTGGTTTACGCAGCGCACGCGACTAAAGCTCCCGGCAGGCAAGTTTTTTAACAACCGCGCGATCTCTTCAACACAATTAACATAATACCGATACATATCGGTATTAGGTAAATAGTTATTAGGTAAATAGCACATACTATTTACCTAAACCATCCGAAAGTATTGCACTATCCTTTGGTGAAAACCGTACAAACATCCGTTCAGTGGATTTTGAGAAATTCGATTACAGACAGACAGCTTTTCAGGACTTTGTTTTATAATAAGTATAGATTAAAGAACACATAAAAAAAGGAACAGCCTGTTACTAAGCCAATGCAGTATAAAGGCGTCATCTTTCCCTTTTGAAGAAAAGGGTTGGAGCTAAGACCCACAACGCTCCTCTGAAGCGCATTGGCAGGTTTGTTTTTCATTCACAAAAAAGCGTGTGATATAAAAGTAAAGTAAAGTAGCGGCCTGTTACAATCCAACTGCTGGAATAGGCCTCCACTCTCTGTTTCTGGAGAGAAATGTTGGAGCTAAGACCTACCACGCTGACATAATTTTACGGCTTTGGATTCTAGGAATTTTGTCAGTCATAAACTTATAATTCCCAAGTTTACCGAATATATTCTAATCTACTAAAATTGTCGCCAAATATTATTGTTATTTGAAATTTATATATAAGTTTATTTTCACTTACTTTCGAAATTTCATAAATTATGTTATTTTTATACCTCATTTAGTGATTACTTTTGTATGGTAGACTTAAGCTGTTTTTTTGTTGTCATTTTAGTGAGCTATTTCCTTCTTTGTTGGATATGTTAAGAAACCTCAGAATAATTATTATGTTTACATTTCAATGTTTCCCTCCCATACAGCTGGTGGGTGTTGGACATAGTTGTTTGATACTTCATTAGTTGGTTGTTTATTTTATTTTCAAAACTTTATTATATTTATTATTATTTATTTTTATAATATACTTATTTTTAGTCGTTATATTTTATTAATATTTCAATGTCGTCCCCAAATGTTAGTATAAATAGTGACTTGTTTATGTCTCTGTCTTCCAGCAACGAGGCGCTTAGTGAAAACAATTACCACAGTACATCTTCTCCATCCCTCAATGTTACCTTAGATTCTTATTTCTCAGACTGTGTGAAGAATTTCAACATAGTTCACATTCTCCTTTAGTGATTATTTTAAATCAGTTTATGAACCGTCATCTAGCTTAAATAGTCATAAGGTTTTTGAATCTCATAGCCACGTTAACATTAGCACAGTGGACTTATCACCTTCTACTGTTGAGGGTTATTTAAAGAAGCTTGACATATATAAAGGCAGCGGCCCTGATGAAATCCCTCCTATATTTTTAAAACGGTGTGGCAGAACTTTAGCTTATCCTTTGTATATGTTATTTGCAAAATCATTGAGAGCAGGCGAAATGCCATTGTTGTGGAAACAGTCATATGTAGTGCCTGTGTTTAAATCTGGAAACAAGCACAATGTGGAAAACTACAGGCCCATTACTAAATTATGTACCATTGCAAAATTATTTGAAAAAATCATATATGATAAAATATTTCCTTTTCTTAGGCAAGTTATTATTAGTCAGCAGCATGGTTTCATCGACAAAAGGTCAACTGAATCCAATGTCTGTGAATTTGTTCATTATGTAGCAATGGCGATGGATAACGAACATCAGGTAGATGTGGTGTACACCGATTATTCGAAAGCCTTCGACAAAATTTCTCATGAATTACTACTTAAGAAGCTTGAAGATGTCGGTGTACATGGCGATCTACTTCGGTGGTTTTCTTCATATCTGCGTAACCGGAGCCAAGCTATAACTATTAAGGGATTTTGCTCAACATTTGTACCAGTCCCCTCAGGTGTTCCTCAGGGTTCCCATCTCGGCCCGTTGCTTTTTAATATTTTTGTTAATGATCTCGTTCATGTTTTTAATTATTCATCCATTCTACTATTTGCGGATGATATGAAAATATATAGAAAAATTAATGATGTTATGGATTGTGCACTCTTACAAGAGGACCTTTATAACTTAGGTAGGTATTGTGATAGTAATCAACTATTTTTAAATATAAAAAAATGTCATGTAATGACATTTTCTAGGAAACTTAAGCCAATTTCGTATAATTATAACTTGAATGGTGATTTAATAAGCCGCGTTAGTGTAACCAGGGATCTGGGGATTTATCTTGACAGTAAGCTTTCTTTTTCTGTTCATGTGAAAACTATTGCTGCCAAAGCGTATAAAATGCTAGGTTTTATATTCAGAGTTGGTAAAGATTTTAAAAATGTAAGCACTTTGATTCTGTTATATAACTCCTTTGTTCGGTCAGTACTAGAATATGGATGTGTAGTCTGGAATCCTCAATATAATGTCTATATAAACCTCTTAAATAGAATTCAACGTAAATTTATTAAATATATAAGCTATAAATTTCCTAATCATAATATAATTGAATTATCTTCGTTAGAAAGTCGTCGGATGATTAGAGATCAAGTATTTTTATTCAAAATTATCAGAAACCTTATCGATTCTCCTTATTTATTAAGTAATGTACAGTTTAGATGTCCTAGGTTAAGTGCTCGTAATGTGTATACTTTTAGCGTGCCTTTCGCTAGAACTAAATGTACTAGTAGTACCTTTTTGTTTCGAGCTTGCAATAATTTTAATAAGATATTTAATAATTTAGATTTGTTTTTGGGCTCTGTTGATAATTATAAAAATCAATTACTGGACTGCTTAAATGAGTCCAGTAAACCCTAAAATTTGTTGTAAAATTTGTTGTATTGTACAACGTGGTAGAAATTTTGTTCTCACACTTCTTCACTGTCTTATAAAATGTAATAGTTATAAGTGGAAACTAATTTTGGTCTATGAATTTGTTATAACTTACTATATTTATGTGCAATTTGTACTGTTTGTTTCCCAAATACAAATAAATAAATAAATAAATAAATAAATAAATTAACGCCCAAAGCATTCCGGCTCATTTCACTGATATGCTCGTGTCATTTGAGTCTCAGAATATCCATGCCATTCTCATTTCAGAATCTTGGCTTAAACCCTGCTTACCATCCGTTTCCTATTCGCTTCCTGGATTTCACCTCATTCGCAATGATCGCGCTTCAAAAGGGGGTGGAGGTGTGGCGATCTATTTAAGATCCTATATTCCATTTAAAATAATTAGCTCGTCTGGTCAACCGCCTCCTGATGATGTCTCTGAGCACTTGCTTATTGAGGTGACTCTATCCCAGTGCCGAGTCCTACTTGGAGTTTTTTATAACCCATCACTCCTTAATAATTATTTCCTCTCCTTTGAAAAGCTTCTCGAAAATTTTGTTCCCTCTTACAGCCATACAATTATAATGGGTGATTTCAATACATGTCTACTTAAAAAAGATCACCGTTCCCGAAAATTGTTATCACTCATAGAGGCCTGTAATATCCATATTTTACCTTCCGCTGCCACCCATATTTTTCCTAACTGTGCTCCTTCTCTTCTTGACCTTATTATGGTATCTTCTATTGATTCTGTTTTTAAGCACGGACAGTGTTCTGCCGTTGCGTTTTCTCATCATGACCTTATATATATTTCATATAAACTGCGACCTCCAAGAATTAAACCTAAACTTCTTCTGCGACGTAATTTTGGTGGGATGGTAGTCGATAATTTACGCAACGATGCTCGGCAAATTGACTGGTCGATCGTTGAAGCGAACAATTCTATCGATCAAAAGGTTAATATTTTTAACTCCTTACTCACACAACTCTTTGACCTACATGCACCAATAAAAACTGTAAAGATTAAACATCTGCCAGCACCTTGGCTGTCTGATGATCTGAAAGATAAGATTCATAAGAAGAACCTTGCAAAATCCAAGCTGAAGTCTAATTATACTGAGGCTAATCGACGCAATTACACCAGGGCCAGGAATCGTTGCAATACACTGTGTAGAGATGCACAAAGGCGCCACATTCACACATCAGTCGAGAACGGCGACGCATCCAGAGTTTGGAAATTTCTCGAAACTTTAGGAGTTGGTAAAGCTAAAAAAACAGCTGTAACATATAATATTAATATTGACTCACTAAATCAGTATTTCTCAACTTCTCAAAACAAATTTAATCCTTTAAATAAAATTACTACCCTACAATCTCTTTCAACAAAACCAACTCCTGACTACCCACCGTTCTATTTCAACCAATTATCTGTATGTGATGTTAAGAAGAACATTATGTCTATCTCATCGAATGCCGTCGGTGCTGATAGCATTAGTCGTAATATGATAATCCCGATCCTTGATATTGTTGCTCCTATATTGACCCATATTTTAAATGTATCCATATCCTCTTCTAAGTTCCCGGAAGCATGGAAGTCTGCTCAAATTGTTCCTTTACCAAAAAAAAATAATCCTGTTATTTCCTCTGATTTTCGTCCAAATTCCATTCTACCCTTCCTATCCAAAGTCCTTGAAAAGATGGTTCATCAACAATTAAATGTATTTTTGAATAACCATAATATACTTAATGCCCACCAATCAGGCTTCCGCCCTGGACATAGTACGGCTACTGCTCTTATCAAAGTTACTGACGACATTCGCTGGGGTATGGACAGCAAGCAACTTACTGTATTGACGTTGCTGGACTTCAGCAATGCGTTTAATACAGTGGACTTTGATGTGCTGTTAAGTCTGTTACGTTCTCTTAACATATCCCCATCAGTAATTGACTGGTTTCGGAGCTATCTCATAGGACGAAGGCAGCGCATCCGGGTTGAAGACAGTTTTTCAACTTGGTGCGATGTTACGTCTGGAGTGCCCCAAGGTGGCGTGCTATCACCCTTACTTTTCTCCATCTTCTTAAACTCGATAACTCATAACTTATCTTCTCTCTATCACATGTATGCAGACGACGTTCAAATTTATGCGCAGTCTACGGTTGAGAATCTTGGCACAGCTATCTCTAAAATAAATTATGATCTGGATAAGATATCACAATGGAGCCAATCCTATGGTCTTCATGTTAATCCCCAGAAATCTCAGGCTATTATCATTGGTAGTCCTGGCCAGATTTCTAAAGTTGATTGGACTAGTCTTCCGTTGGTTGAATTTAATGGAGTCACGATACCCTATGGTGATGTAGTTAAGAATTTAGGTATTTATATGGACAATACTTTGAGTTGGTCGCATCACTTAAAAGAAGTGAGTAGGAGGTCTTTCGCAGCTTTGAGTTCTTTGCGTCGATTACGTTATCTTCTTCCTATTCCCACCAAAATTATGCTCGCACAGACTTTGCTTCTTCCTATACTTGATTACGCTGACACGAGCTATATAAATTTAACCCAAGACCAGTTAAATAAACTTGAGAGACTCCAGAACATTAGCATTAGATTCATATTTAATTTACGGAAATATGATCATATTTCCGAATTTCGTGCTCGTCTCAAGTGGTTACCAATCCGTTTTCGCCGGAATTTACATTGTCTTTCTGTTCTGTACTGTGTGCTTTTCAAGTCCCCAAGTCCGTATTATTTAAAGAGTCCTTTTAAATTTTTGGCACCCTATTATCGTAGACTCGTTCGCCAAACGACCATGCTTACATTAAAGATGCCTGCGCACAGCAGCATGTTCTACCACAATTCTTTTACAGTTCAGGCCATTAAGCTTTGGAACTCTTTGCCATTGCCCATAAGGCAATCGCAAACCTTATCTTTATTTAAAAAGCGTGTTAAACAGCATTTTTTGTCTCTTGCTGTATTACAGTGACATTTGAGGTGTGACGATTTTTATATATCTTAATTGAAATATATTTATATATCTATTTGTATATTGTATGTATTTGTTTATATATTTATGTATATGTATGTATGTATTTGTTTATATATTTATGTATAAGTATGTATATTTTAGTTAATATTCTTTGCTGTATGGACACACACCACCTACTATATATCTGTAACTTTGTCCTTTCATCAAACTGGTTGGCTGGAAGAGATCGCTATTTAGCGATAAGTCCGCCAGATTGTATCACTACTTTTGTCTTATTTATTATTGTTGTATTTAGTTTTATTGTTATTAATGTGGTGTTCAATAAAAGTGTTCATTCATTCATTCATTCACGCTGCTCCAATGCGGATTGGAGAACACACATATCTCCAGAATTCTCTAGAGATATGCAGGTTTCCTCACGATATTTTCCTTCATCGAAAAGCGTGTGTTACATAGCAATTATCAATTAGACACATGAGTTTTAATAGAAAAAATCATTGGTACCAGCCCGGGTTTGAACTCGTGTTCCCCCGAAAGAGTCGCACGGTCTCACCGCTGTGATATGTATATTGCAGATCAATTAATCACATAAGTTTTAACAGAACATCCCGGGGTTTGAATGCGTGACCCTCTCGTAAAAGTCACCTTGTTTCGTCGCTTGGCTATGACAGCTCGTTGGGCCAAACTAACTGAGAAATTAGTATTTAAAATTGTAGACCAGATCTTTAAGTGCTTAAGAATAAAGTTAGCTAACAAGTAAGGAGTCAACTTTGACAAAAAGACCTTATTGAAATACTTGAATTTAGTTATTCAGGCGATGAGGACAACTAGGCTAGCATTTCAGTGATAAAATAAAGATAAGAGAGATTTGTTAGACAATCATATTTATCTATATTGACTTGTTATAATAGTTTTCTGATAGTGAAACCAAAATGAGTGGGGCACTTAAAAATTCCGCAATCCATATTAGTCTTATCTACAAAAAAGTTTAAATTAAGTGTACGAACTATGCCTATACATAAGGCATATTACACAATTGAAGATTATTTGAAGGATAAAAATCCTTGAATTTGAATCCCTTCAGCTCCAAACAAGACTACAGTTAAATAATATAAATTTAAATGTTTAAAAGATTGACCGTCGAGTTTCGTGCTGGTCCTTCTCGGTAAGAGCAACATTCCGAACCAGTTGTAGCTTCATTAAATCTAATTGATCCTTGACGATTCAAAAGTGCTAGTATAAAGCTTACTTAAATAAAGATAAATTTGATTTGATTTGATTTGATTTAATTCAAAAATCGGTGACTTATAGGATTTATAGACGTTAGAAAGGTGAAAAAACATTTTATGCAATTTTGGTAGATATTAACAGCTACACCACTTTAAGAAGTTAGCAGAAAATTGCTGGATCCAAGTAGTATATTATGCTATAGATCCTTTAAGGGGCCTTTAGCAAAGGACATCTACGACTATAGATTGAATAATATGAACAATTAAAATTAAAAGCGTTTTTAAAGTAAATCCCAATCATTTATAGAATAAGGCGTTACTTTGCGGAGATCCATAATACAAAAGTAATAATAAAATTATTTTGCTATAATCCGCGATACAATCTCGGATCGCAGATTAAAGCAAAATTATTTTATTATTACTTTTTAAATCTCAATCACCTCAGGTAGATTAAATCTATGAAAAATATTAAAATAGAACATAAAATTAAAATTTAATTAAATGTCATTCAATTAAATTTAAAAGTAAAATTTAGAGAGCAAGAAAAATGATTACTTAACCAAATAAAAATGTCTCTCAAAAATAGTTAATAAGAAGTCTATGACATCCAGCGGCAAAAAAGGTATGGACATTAAATAATGAATTTTAATGAGTTTGTAGCTGCCTGACGCAGCTACAATACTAACCTATTTACCTTACCTTACCTTACATCTACCTTTAAAACATACCTGAACCTTTTTACCAGTTACCGGGAATAAGGAGAGGAATCCAAGGAAAGAAAAACACAGATATCATTTATTTAAGCTAGCTGCATGGAGAAATAAAACAAACACCAAGACACAAGATTTAATATTGATGGTCACTGTGACGCTGATGGTTACTGATGATTACTGTGACGATGATGATCACTGTGACAAAAGGCAGGCGTTCTCTCACAGTGAGTACTCTTCTGATTTATCACATAGTAACCAAAGTATGGGGTGTGCCTTCCTGTTGTGAGAACGCCTGCCTTTTGTCACAGTGATCATCATCGTCACAGTAATCATCAGTAACCATCAGCGTCACAGTGACCATCAATATTAAATCTTGTGTCTTGGTGTTTGTTTTATTTCTCCATGCAGCTAGCTTAAATAAATGATATCTGTGTTTTTCTTTCCTTGGATTCCTCTCCTTATTCCCGGTAACTGGTAAAAAGGTTCAGGTATGTTTTAAAGGTAGATGTAAGGTAAGGTAAGGTAAATAGGTAAGTATTGTAGCTGCGTCAGGCAGCTACAAGTTTAAAAGGTAGAAAGGAAGGAGATTTGAGATAACTATGCATTATAATTACTAGATAGACAATACTAATAGATTAACTAAGTAAAGCAGAGCACACAACAAGACAACTGTTTGATATTCCTACGGGAAGAGCATACAACTACCTACCAGGTAAATAAATAGTGGCGAGTAAATTAGCTAGATTCTGCATTAGATAAGTCCACAATGAGGTTTTCTCTAATTCAGATGTAATATCTTCAAAAACGCTCAGCGGCGACCACGGAGCGTAATTAAAACGTTATTAAAACCCCCGCAGCGAAATAAGTGCAACTACAATAGAAACGCCGTTATGAAACGTGAGAATTTCACGTTGGTATAAATCTCAACTAGAAGGGACTAGCCTTTATTGATATTACATAAAAAATTAAATAAATTAATGTTTGAATAGTCAAATAACTTATAGGGTATATGTATTTTTGGGAATGACGTTGGATACAAAACTCCAATGGAGCACACACATAACAGCTCTCGCAGGGAAACTCAGTTCAGCAGCCTATGCTATTCGAAAGATAAGACAGTTTACAGACGTCGAAACAGCAAAACTAGTTTATTTTGCTTACTTCCATAGCATTATGTCTTATGGAATAATGTTATGGGGTAAATGCGCTGATATTGAGAAAAATTTTGTATTGCAAAAAAGAGCCATACGTGGTATTTATAATTTGAATTCGCGTGAGTCCCTGCGAGAGAAGTTTAAGGAAACAGGTATTCTTACGTTAGCTTCACAGTATATTTTTAGCAATTTGATTTTTGTGCATAAAAATATACATAATTATAAAAAGATTGGCGATGTATATAATAGACAAAGTAGGAACCGACATAAGCTTGCGGCTCCTGCTTTGCGCCTTGTAAGAGTACGTAAGTCGTTTATGGGTTTGGGTATAAGATTCTATAACAAAATTCCACAATCAATTTTAACTTTGCCATTACAGCAATTTAAAAATACTGTTAAAAAGAGGCTGATACAGAAAGCCTATTATACCGTGGAGGCTTACATTGATGATAAGAACGCGTGGATATAGCTGCTCTTTGACCTTGTGCAGGATAGCTATGACAAAATGTAATTAGTATTAAGAATCTTCTTTTTTAAAAAAGAGCTCCACCGAGTTTCTTGCTGGCTCTTCTCGGTAGGACGGCTTTCCGAACCAGCAGTAAAGTTGACGATTCAAAAGCACTTGTGTACAAGTTTACTTGAATAAAGAATATTTTGAATTTGAATTTGAATTTGAATATAGAATATGCAGTTATGCATATGTGCAGAATATGAGTTACTTTGCAAAGATCCATAATACAAAAGTAATAATAAAATTATTTTGCTATAATCCGCAAAGCCTTTGCGATTTTGTGGTGGAGTATATCTCCTGATGATGCTTCGGTTGCGGGGCGAAACGATTGTTGAGTTTGTGATAGTAAACGTGTGTAGTGCTTGTGTATTGTGGTGGAAGTGGTGGAGGTTTGTGCATGTGTTTTTTACGAATCCTGCACGTATCGGGTATGAAAATACGGATAGTCCACTATACATTTAACACTATATATATTTTCTATTTACTGTATCGCAGTTTATAGCAAAATATTTTTTTATTATTACTTTTGTATTATGGATCTCCGTAAAGTAACGCCTAATTCTATAAATTATCTCTGATGGTGTTGCCTTATCAAATGAGTAAAACTGGTTAATTGGTCGTAGATATCTATAATTAACTATAATACTTATAATTTATAACTAAACTTATGTCTTATGTAAGGATTAAAAAATATAAGTTCTTAACATTAGTTTGTATTTAATAAATGAATTGATAAATGAAAGCATAGATTGAGTTCAGTATAGTCTTCGTACGACTTCCTGTTCCGTTCTTGATAACAGTAATTTAACGTCATTTACTTAGGTATATATAACATAATGCATATGCTAACTAAAATATTTATATATTTATCTCTTATATCATAAACATATAAAACACTGGTTAACTTATTACCAGTACATAATATATTAAGTTGTATTAAATTAATATTAAGGATATTATATTATGTATTTGTTGATCGTTTTAAATTTATACTCAAAGATACGTTTGGTCTAAAACCATTGACAAAGCTAGATCTATCTAATTTATAGAATTAGGCGTAACTTTGCGGAGATCCATAATACAAAAGTAATAATAAAATTATTTCGCTATAATCCGCGATACAGTATAGAAAATATAGTGTTAAATGTATAGTGGACTATCCGTATTTTCATACCCCAAAACGTGCAGGATTCGTAAAAACACATGCACAAACCTCCACCACTTCCACCACAATACACAAGCACTACACACGTTCACTATTACAAACTCAACAATCGTTTTGCCCCGCAACCGAAGCATCATCAGGAGATAGACTCCACGTTTAAGAATCCTGCACGTATCGGGTATGAAAATTTGGATAGTCCACTATACATTTAACACTATTTTCTATTTACTGTATCGCGGATTATAGCAAAATAATTTTATTAATTTTGGTATAATGTTTGGTTCGAAATCTAGATTGTGCCAACTTTATTTCATTATTTATTTTTCAACTTTATTCTATTGGAGAAATAGAAACGAAAAAACTTTTGTATCCATAAATGCGATATATCCAGTAATACTATATCATTGTCCTCGAAACTCTGTTTATACTTGCAGCGTTTTATCGGGGTTTGTTCATGCCTTATTTTTTCAGTTAGCGGTCGTTGTTGGTTTTGAACTCGGGGAGTTTTAACTGGAACTTAGTATATAGCGACACGAGGAATTTAATACCACCTATAGCTTCTACTGTAGTGTGCTTAACGGTTATATTTGAACAAGAAATATTACAGCAATATTGTTTTTGATTGCTTTTTTTAAATGCTAACTGGGTTAATTCGTGCTATTAAGTTTCTTTGATTTGTTTGTAGGAAATAATATACTTCGTGTGAGTAGGGACGAACTACTCAAGTTCTTTTTAAGGCAAGGCAAATATTAAAACGAACCAAAATCAAGACATCTAATAGTTGGATTGAGTCTGCGTTTACTTGAATACGACAAACTCTGCCATTTAAAAAAAAATCGATTACTCTTTCAAAATCAATTTCTGCAGTTACTAGATTAGGATTACATCAGTTAAATAATTAAATAAGCCCGTGTAATAACAGTGACCGTGCTTTAAACTCCACAGGTCGCAAGTTCGAATCCTGTCGAGGGTCAACCACATTCTGTGTAAACATTTTCTAATACCTATTTGATAGTTCTTCGAATCTGGATGCATGTACTTAAGTATTTATTTAAAATTATATATGTATATATTTACCTGTTGTGTGTCAACTATAGCACAAGCATTAATTACTTAAGGGACGGACAGCCGCATGTATAATTGTTTCATACATATATTTAATTTCAAAAAGGAATAAGAATATTATTTTGCTGTTATAAATTTATTAGATCATTATTTTTGTATTTTACTCCTCAAAGTGACGCCTTCTTTTATGCATTATACAAATCATCATTCTCCTGCCCTCATCCCACTCTAAGTGGGGTCGGCAAGACATGTTACAAACATGTTGTCACATGATTTGACTACGTATTTTACGACCGGCCGCCTGCCTTACGTCAAGTTACCTTAGTCGCCTTTTACGACACCTCGGTAAGAAATGAGGGTGGTCTATTCTATGCAGTCGGATACCACACGGCACATACCTTAGTCGCCTCTTACGACACCTCGGTAAGAAAGGAGGGTGGTCCATTCTATGCCGGATACCTCACGGCATTATACAAATATCGCTTGATTTATTATGATTCGGGCTTGTTATTTTGTTGTAGTTCATTTTGAAGAAAATCTAGTTTTTATTCCATGTTTATGAAAGGTTTACGATATTTTTATTGCAACAATACAGATGCCCTGTGTAATATTAGGTCCTTACATATGAAATTGGCGTTTTGTCGTACTGGCCACTTTGGTCTCAAATATTACCTTTATGGTTAGGTATTCCAAATTGAAATTCATACAGCTATTTACTCATGCGTTTGTGTTTCAAACCCCCTAATTCATTTGTTTTTTCTTCTTTTGTTTTTTTCTTTGTGTCACTCTGTTTACAAAATGGAAAACATGAAATATCGCGTTATTTACGAGTATGAGTTCCACCGTGGCACCAGTGCTGCAGAAACGGCTCGAAGGATTAATGATGTGTATGGTGACGGTGTCGCAAAAGAAAACACAGTGCGTTTTTGGTTCCAACGTTTTCGTTCTGGAAATTTCGACCTCAACAAGCAGAACAAGCCTCGTGGACGGCCGGAGACCAAAGTTGATAATGAAGAATTGAAGGCTATTGTGGAAGCGGATCCATTGCAAACCACGTCCGAGTTAGCTGCAGGCTCCGGTGTTAGTAATAAAACTATTCTAATCCACTTGAAGCAAATTGGGAAGGTGAAAAAGCTTGAAAGGTGGGTACCTCATGAATTGAGTGAAGCAAACCGACAAACGCGCGTCGACTGCTACGTTACGTTACTCAACCGGCACAATAAAGAAGCAATTTTAAATCGAATCATTAC
Organism: Morpho deidamia; assembly: GCA_947086505.1. Lineage (NCBI taxonomy): Eukaryota > Metazoa > Arthropoda > Insecta > Lepidoptera > Nymphalidae > Morpho > Morpho deidamia. The sequence goes on from CAMTZC010000009.1 coordinate 1,879,894, forward strand.
CTGTGATGAAAAGTGGATCCTCTACGATAATCGGAAGCACTCATCGCAATGGCTGAACCCTGGCGAACCAGCCAAATCCTGCCCTAAACGAAAATTGACTAAAAAAAGTTGCTTGAAAGTGTTTGGTGGACTAGTGCCGGTGTCGTTCACTACAGCTTTCTTAAATCTGGCCAGACGATTACGGCAGATATCTATTGTCAGCAACTGCAAACCATGATGGAAAAGCTAGCTGCTAAACAACCGAGGCTGGTCAATCGCTCTAGGCCACTGCTGCTTCAGGACAACGCTAGACCACACACTGCACAACAGACGGCTACCAAATCAGACGAGCTTCAATTAGAATGTCTTAGACATCCACCGTACTCTCCGGACCTTGCTCCAACAGATTACCATTTTTTTCGCAATTTGGATAACTACTTGCTAGGAAAAAAATTCAACTCTGATGGGGCAGTCCAAACCGCCTTCAAAGATTTTATTGATTCCCGCCCGAATGGTTTTTTTAGTATGATCAATGAACTACCTGTGAGATGGCAAAAGTGCATACATAGCAATGGTACATACTTTGATTAATTAAATATATTTCATTTAAAAAAAACGACTTTATGTTCCTCCCATAGAAAACGCCAATTTCATATGTAAGGACCTAATATATTATTCTCAATACATTCTTTAGTGTAATATAATCTTTTACCTCTCCTTTCATCAACGAATCATTAAAAGTCATTCTTTTACAAAAGTAATCATAAAATTATTTTGCTATAATCCGCGATACAGTAAATAGAAAATATATAGTGTTAAATGTATAGTGGAGTATCCGTATTTTCATACCCGATACGTGCAAGATTCGTAAAAACACATGCACAAACCTACACCACGTCCACCACAATACACAAGCACTACACACGTTCACTATCACAAACTCAACAGCATCATCAGGAGATAGACTCCACAACAAAATCGCAAAGCATTCTTTTAGTCCCCGTTAACTCTTATAATTAGAGTTTTGAATTATTCAATCAAACTTCCGAACTAGAATCGGATCTGAATACAAAATGCAAATCAGCTGATGTGTTCTCAACTGCCGGGTAGGGTTTGATAAATATTAATCATTCAAATTACCCTTTGATGGCAGGTATCTCGCGAATAAATTACCATTTGGGTGCGTAGTCGCGAATTCGCTCGTATGTATCTCTATACGTAACTTTTTTTAATAATAATAATAATAATTAATCATTTGTTGCAAGAACATAGGTACATAATGTGATGTTGTTCAAGCAATTCTGCACTACTTGAAGAAACGGAACGTCGAACCGCCGTTTTCAAAAATTCAAAATTTAAATTTGACAGATTCGCAAAACTTTTCGCAACATATATACGTCTCGCAATACTATTGTAAAATTCGCTAATAAACTAGTTTAAACCAATTCAAGCACGCTTTTTACTTGAAGATTGGTCTACTTCGAGCCGAACGCTATTAATCAAGCAGCGATTTATTAACTAGAGGAAAGATCGCCGCAGTTGTGGATAACCATCAGCCCGTTTTCGCATCATCGCAGGTTTACTCGGTGAAACGTGCCTACCAGGTAATTCCACTCACTTTCTTATCCTTCTGTGTTAATACCGTGTTTGTTAAATTCCGGCGCCAATATTCGCGACGTTAAAATTCAAAATAAAAAAACCCTAATCGTTACTAATTGTGATAATTGCACTTCTTTTATACTTTAATAATGTCTAGAACTGAACTCGCTTTGCCTAAATCGCCAATTCTAGACCCTACAGCTCAATTAGTAAAAGAACTAATCAAACAAAGGGGCACTTTAAAAGGCAGATTAACTAAATTAGCCGCATACGTTCATACATTCGATAATCAGTTTCTTGAGCGTACTAAACGAGCAGAATTAAATTTAAGAATAAAAGGTGCATCTAATTTACTTTCCGAATTCAACGAAATTCAAATGAAACTTGACGGCTTGCTTCCAGAATCCGACAGTAACGAACAGCTGGACGAGAGAGAATCGTTTGAAAATAAATACTATTGCATCCTAGCACAAGCTAACTGTATTTTAGATACCGATACGATGCCTCCTAACGCTAATAATTGTGATAGTTTCGGTAATACACATCAGTCCGTTAAATTGCCAACAATAAATTTACCTACCTTTGACGGCTCCTATGAACAGTGGCTCGAGTTTAAAAACACATATGTTTCCCTCGTACACACTTCTAAAACTATTAGTAACATTCAAAAGTTCCATTATTTGAAGTCTTCCTTAAAAGGTCCCGCGGAACTAGTAATAAATTCGCTAGAATTCACTTCAGAAAACTACTTTGTTGCCTGGGAATTACTAATGAATAGGTATAACAATAGTCGGTTACTTATTCACAATCATGTCAAGTCGCTATTTAACATTCAACGTTTACCGAAAGAATCGCCTATATTACTACGTAAATTAATTGACGGTGTGCTTAAAAACCTACGCTCATTAAAATTACTAGGCGAGCCTACGGAGCACTGGGACACCTTAGTAATATACATGATTGTTTCTAAGCTTGACGATATCACTGAACGCGAATGGGAGAAATATAGAAGCGAATTATTACTAAGCGGACATCAACGCGAGTGCACACCGACGCGAATACAAGTAGATGATTTACTACAATTTCTAAAATCAAGGGCGAATATGTTAGAAACGTTACAAGTGTCACATAATAATCATACACAAGATGTTAAAAGGTACACGCGAACTACACATAACATTCCTAAGTTGCACTGTAATTTATCTACTTCGAAATCCGATAAATCCACGAAGAGATTATGCCCCTATTGTCACACCGATCATCACTTGTATGCATGTCACAAATTCCTAGATTTAAATATCGATAACAAGATTAACTTCGTAGTAAAATATAAACTTTGCGAAAACTGTTTACGTCCCGCACACAGCGCTGAGTCATGCAAATTCGGCCCGTGCAGGATATGCAATAAGAAACATAATACCATCATCCACCGCGACCACATCTCGACTGAGGGGCAGGGGTCGCTCCCGGGAGCGCCCGCGCAAGGCGACCGTGTGGGTGACACCGCTCAATCATCGAAATGCACACAATTGCATACCTTATCGTTGCAGGTTAATACTAAAGACATTCATCGCGCGCAAACGTCCTATGTAAAACCTGTTTTGTTATCGACCGCGCTAGTCCGAATAACAGATGATTCAGGTAAAACAATTACGTGCCGCGTTTTACTAGACAGTGGTAGCCAATGCTGCTTTATACGTAAAGAAACTTGCGACCAAATTAATACGCCACTAATACAGTCCATTCAAAAGATACAAGGAATCGGAAATTCCGTTACGCAAGCTCTTCAGAGTTGTAAAATAAATATAAAGTCATTACACGGAGACTACGCTATCTCCTTACATTGTTTAGTGTTACCGCAAATAACGCCAAACACTTCGCCAGTACCTATTAATTACGATAATATTATTATTCCAGATCATATCACGTTGGCTGATCCCTCATATCTAGATAGTCATACGATAGACATTTTGATCAGACTATTTTTGGGATTTGTTATGCGATGGTAAAATACCATTAAAAAGTGGGCCCTTCCTCCAGAACACTAAATTGGGTTGGATAATTTCGGGTCCCATTAATAAACTAGCATGTTTTAATAACACTGTTAGCTGTAATTACGCGCAGTCAATTGATTTACAATTACATAAATTTTGGGAACTCGAGGAAGTTCCGATTAGAGTGTGTGTACAGTCTGAGATGGAACGCGCTTGCGAGGATAATTTCGCTAAAAATACTACGCGTGGTTCTGAAGGCCGTTTCATTGTTTCTATTCCCTTCAATGAGTCGCCAACTTTATTAGGAGAAACATACACACAGGCCTACAAACGTTTAATTTCACTTGAAAAGCGATTATCGCACTCAATTACACATAAACAATTATATAAAGATTTTATGTACGAATATTTACAACTAGGACATATGGAGCGCGTACATAACTATCCTAGCACGCACTATTTTATGCCGCATTTTTGTGTGTTTAATGAGAATAGCACAACTACAAAGTTACGCGTGGTTTTTGATGCAAGTGCAAAGTCCACAACGGGTAAGTCGTTGAATGATTTGCAGATGGTCGGGCCAGCTATTCAAGGGGACTTATTTGCAATTTTATTACGCTTTCGTGAAAGTGCGTTCATCGCTTGCGCCGACATCGAAAAAATGTACAGGCAAGTGTTGGTGAGCGAAAATCAGCGCGACCTTCAGCTTATTTTGTGGCGTAATAATCCTACAGATCCGTTGCAAATATATAAATTAAATGCGGTCACTTACGGCACGGCATCGGCGCCGTTTCTTAGTGTGAGATGCTTGCGACAACTAGCAACGGATTGCAACGACTTGGATGTTAAGAGGGTTATAACGCAACACTTTTATGTTGACGATATGATAACTAGTTTAGACAATAAAAATGATTTATTAAATTCTTGTGAAAGGACTGCGACCGTTCTCGCTAAGGGTTGCTTTCCATTGCGAAAGTGGGTGTTTAATTTTTCGCATGATCACTTGCCATCATCGTCACATAGATTAAAAGATTTGTCGTTAGGTGAGCAAGAGCAATCAAAAACTCTTGGTTTAGGTTGGTTCAATCAGACTGACGAACAGAGTTATCAGACAAGGGTTCAAATACACGCGAATAAATTAACAAAGCGAGTAATATTATCTATAATATCGCAAATTTTTTATCCTTTAGGGTTACTAAGCGCTACTATAATTACAATTAAAATTATATTACAAAAATTATGGCTACCAAAAGTTGATTGGGATACGCAATTGCCAGACGAGATAGCTAATGACATTAACCAATTTTTGTCTAGCTTAACAGAGCTAAACAATTTACGCATACCGCGATACACATTGACGAAGTATAATATTATATGTGTTCGGAACTTCACGTATTTACCGACGCTTCACAAAAGCCGTACGGTGCTTGTACTTACATACGCACAGTTACACAAAATGGTGTGACGGTTTGGTTACTATGCGCGAAAGGAACAGAAGCTACTTTAAAACCTTTGACCGTACCTAAATTAGAGTTTTGTGGTGCTTTACCCGGGGCTAGGCTGTGCGTTAAAATAATCGAGTCACTTCGGTGTCGTTTCGATGACGTTACGTTGTGGTCAGACTCGACTATAGTGTTAGGGTGGTTACACACAGGAACCTTAATGCTAATAATAGGAAACCTACCAGCTAAGCGTCTATCTCAAGGGTTTCCGTTTGCATTTACCGGCGTTGATTACCTCGGGCCAGTGTTTATACTGAATCGGAAAGGTAAGCGCGCTAGACACATTAAAGCCTACGCTAGCCTTTTTATTTGTTTCGCGACTCGAGCTATACGTCGTGAGCTTGTGGGTCATTTATCGACTGATGCGTATCTCTTAGCGATAAAACGATTCATCTCTCGTCGCGGCAAACCAGCAGAAATTTTCTCTGACAACGGGAAAAACTTTACTGGTCTTATGACTGAATTTTCAAAATTTTTAACTAATTGCGCAGATGATGTTAAAGATTTTGCAATAACTAATAACATTAAATTCAGATTTATTCCACCATATAGTCCACACTTCGGATCTTTATGGGAATCTGGGGTTAAATCGTGCAAATATCACATTAAGCGGGTGGTAGGCAATGCCTATTTTACTTTTGAGGAGTTTAGCACGGTATTAGCACAAGTGGAAGCGGTCCTAAACTCCCGTCCCTTGTCTCCTATGTCTTCAGACCCCAACGATTTCGCCCCACTTAGTTCTGCCCATTTCCTGGTCGGCCGTCCACTGAGGTCGCCTGCTTGCGAGGATTATGAGCAAATACCAGCTCAACGACTCGCACGCTATCAACAAGTTGAGCAAGCTCGGCAACATTTTTGGAGCTGGTCCAAAGAATATGTTTCAGAGCTGCAGGTCCGGACTAAATGGGCCAAAGCTGGTGACGATCTGAAAGAGGGCGCACTCGTTCTACTAAAGGAAGACAACAACCCACCTCTAAAGTGGAGCATGGGTCGCATCGTCGCTACCTTCCCAGGAAAGGATGGAGTGTCCAGAGTGGCCTCAATACGGATGGCTACGGGCAACGTGATTCGACACGCTTTCTCCAAAATCTGCCCCCTACCTACAGCCTGCGACCCTCTTATCTAAAACTATCTTCTTCTGTTGGAAGTGGAAGCTTCCAAGGCCGGGGGCATGTTCAAGCAATTCTGCACTACTTGAAGAAACGGAACGTCGAACCGCCGTTTTCAAAAATTCAAAATTTAAATTTGACAGATTCGCAAAACTTTTCGCAACATATATACGTCTCGCAATACTATTGTAAAATTCGCTAATAAACTAGTTTAAACCAATTCAAGCACGCTTTTTACTTGAAGAGATGTAAATGTAAAAATTCATGCCATATATGTTCCACTGATATCTCAGCTTGCAAATATTAATTGTACTTAAAATGTAAAAATGATTAAACACACACAGTAAAATAAGAAAAAAAAATACTAAAAATAATTACGAAATAAAATGAATTAATTAAATAAAAATACATAATTAAACTCTTGTACAAAAAAATTCATTAATGTCGTAGTATACTTTATCGAGCAGCAAGTCAAACAATTGATTTTTAAACCTCGTATAAGGTAGGTCTTTTAATATACCGCCACAAAGTTGAAGCCCGTACATCGGGGGGAAACTCTGCGGTGGTAGAGGTAGATTGGCGGAGAGCAGCTCAGTTGGAGCTCCTCCGCCAATGGAGGCTGCGGCTGGAATCGCCCAGCGCAGGATTCTGGACAATTTCAGCCATCCAGCCCATTCTTCAGGGCTGGGTCGCCAGGAGGCATGGGGTCCTCACCTTCCGCCTGATACAGGTACTTTCCGAACATGGTTGTTTCGGGGGGTATCTGTGGAGGGTGGCCCAGTGCGAAGCATCTGGTGTGTGCCACGAGTGCGGCGCTGAGTCTGATACGCTGGACACCCTCGCGGACTGCCCTGCTTGGGCGGTTCAGCGGGCGAAGCTCGTGGCAGAGGTGGGGCACGATCTCTCCCTGCCCACTGTGGTTCGTGCCATGGTGAACAGGGAGGCATCGTGGGCTGCGATGGCCTCCTTCTGCGAGGATGTTATCTTGCGGAAGGAGGCGGCGGGACGGATCCGGGAAGTCGAGCCTTTGGATCCGATCCGCCGCAGGCGAGCGGGGCGCAGGCGACTTGCCGAAGTCCGTCGCATGCCGCCCTAACGGGGACCTCCGAGCGTTCCGAACGGGGTTCATCGGACGCTCGCTGGAGTTAGGTCCCCAAGGCGGTCGATGCATCTGGTGCTCCCGATGCATTGATTAGCGCAGGGAGGGGCCACTGCTTAGAGAGGCCCCGACCCGGAGGTGGCGCTCTCCGGGGTACAGAGCTGCTGCTGGAGGGGATGGGGGTAATGTGTCCAACGATACCCTATCCCCGCCACTAGCAGCGTGGAGGAGCACTGTCAGGTTTTTAGTCGGTGCGAGTCCGACATACCCACCGCTCGTCCCCGTCGGGCGGTGATGACCCATAACGGGTTTTCCTGACATAAAAAAAAAAAAAAAGGTCTTTTAATATATCCCAATTGACATACCTTACATAATTTCAATTTTTGGACTGGTACATATAAATTACATTTGCTCCTCATATTTCAAAGACGTCACTATTAGTTTGAAATAAATAAAAATGTTTCTTGGCAAATAGAGCCATTTCATAAATATACATACAAGGTACTGGTATTAACATAGTTATATGGTACAAATACGATGGTGTCGCTCTTCCCCAAAATAAGTAACTTTATCTTTGTGTTATGAGCGACAGACAACTGGTAATAAAAGGACAAATATCTTCATTCTTCTGCCCCTATCCCATTCCAAGTAGGGTCGACACAACATGCTTTAAACATATTGTTAGATGATATTTTACGACCGGCCGCCTGCCTGACGTCAACTTACCTTAGTCGTATTTTACGACGGTCTTTTCTACTCAGATGGAAAGCACAGAGCGGGACAGTTGGTAAATACATATAAGTATAATTTAAAATAAATACATAAACAAAAATATTGGCCCGCGGCGGGAATCGAACTCGCAACCCGCGGAGCTGATTCCAGGGTCACTGCCAGCTGCATCAATGGACCAACCAATTGCAGGGATTGGATTGACGTGGTGGCTTCAGTATAGCAATTTACGCTTATTAAATCTTACTCAGTGAATCCCATTTCCGGTATTAAACAACTATAAAATTGATATAGTCTGTCTGTCTGTTTATCTGTTACAATTTCACGGTTGAATTGAAGTTGAAATGTTACAATTCAATCGCTGAAATTTCGTACAATTTAAACTTATGAGGGCACTTTAACGTTTAATTTTGCGCGTACATGTTGAGCGTACCGCTAATATAAAATAATATAACTGTTTTATAACAATTGCAGAATAAAGACACTATAACAGAACTACTTTGCTATAATGCGCAAGGATTAAGCGAATGCATGCAAAGTGTATGAAGCAGGCAAAATTCACGTACCTTACACATGCAGGACAAGCCACCAAGTGCATCCCAAGACGCTTCCACCAGCAACAATGCACACAAGTAATGCACCCAACCACCACCAAAGTCGCATGCATAGCGATTTTGTCGTGGAACCTATCCTCCTGATGATGCTTCGGTTTTGGGGCGAAACGATCGTCGAGATTTTGGTGGTGGTTGGGTGCATTGTTGTGTGGATTGCTGCTGGTGGAGGCGTCTTGAGATGCACGTGGTGGCTTGTCCTGCATGTGTAAGGTACGTGAATTTTGCCTGCTTCATACACATTAGCTTTGCATGCATTCACTTAACCCTTGCGGATTATAGCAAAGTAGTTCTGTTATAGTGTCTATAATATGGAATTCCGCAAAGTAACAACTGATTCTATAAATCATTTAAATTGCAGAATACATTAAAACAACATTCAAATGCAACAGAGATATATAGAGGCTACAATTTAAATTAGTTTCAGTAGTTTGCGGTCCAGGGATTCGGGGATCTGGGTTTCACGTGCATCTGAATAATATATTTCTTTATTGAATTATACAAAAGATTTACAACATTATTTCTATGTAATTATGTATTCTCTTTCTATCTCAATTTTGAAGCAATTTCGTTTTTTTTATATAAAAACTATAAAGATACCGTGTGGTAACCGGCTGAGTAGAATAGACCACCCTCATTTTTTGACGAGGTGTCGTAAATGGCGACTAAGGTAAGTCGACCTTCCGTGTAGTATCCGGTTGAGAAGAAAAGACCACCCTCATTTCTTACCGAGGTGTCGCAAAAGGCGATTAAGGTAAGTCGACCCGCCGTGTGGTATCCGGTTGAGTAAAATAGACCACATTGTTTCTTACCGAGGGGTCGTAAAATACGACTGAGGTAAGTTGACGTCAGGCAGGCGGCCGGTCGTGAATTTCGTAGCCAAATCATGTGTCCATATGTTTGTTGTGCCGACCCCAATTCGAGTAAGATAAAGGCAGAAGGATGATATAAAAAATATAAAGAATTATAATAGGTGATGTATATAATTGACAAAGTAGGAACCGACATAAGCTTGCGGTTCCTGCTTTGCGTCTTGCAAAAGTACGTAAGTCGTTTGTGGGTTTGGGATAAGATTCTATAATGAAATTCCGCAATCAATTTTAACTTTACCATTACAGCAGTTTAAAAACACTGTTAAAAAGAGGCTAGTATAGAAAGCCTACTATACTGTTGAGGATTACTTGGATGATAAGAATGCATGGATATATATTCTTCGACCCTGACAAAAAATCAATTAAATGTATCTAGTAGTCAAAACTATAAGAGGATAAAAAAAGCAAGCAACCGCCGAGTATCTTGTTGACTCTTGTCGGTAGGAACAGCTTTCTTTAAACAACATACAATCGACACCGGTTTGTTATTAACCCCACTAAAAATCGTTGTAAAACGGCCTCTTTAACTCAATGTTCGTCAAACCGTTATATTCTATCAACCTGACCCTTTCGCAACAATTGCACTACGTTTTAGTAAAACCCGTAAAAAAATCCGTTTAGTAGATTTCGAGAAAATCGGTCACATACAGACTTTGGGGACTTTATTTTATAATAAGTATAGACTACACGTACAATGTGCAGATATGTAACAAAACCATTGTAGAATGCATCAGAACTATCTGAATGCGCCTGAGATACATCTAGTTTATAGTTTCAATTAATTCCCATTGTTTGCGGTCCAGCGGTTCGGGCAACTAAATTTCATGTTTCTACTTAGTTGAGTGCATATTAAACTTAGTTTAAAGTTACTGAGATTTATTAAGGACTAGCTTTGGCTAGTTTGAGCGATTTCGCCCGAGTGGTAAACAGTGTTCACAAAATTTTCACGAACATAAAAGTAATTATAGTGAGTTAAGTATAAGAGATAGGGACATGCTGTTCCGGACTTTTTTGTAGTATCTTTATAGATCTACAATTTACTATTACATTACTTTAGTGAATCTGTGCTAGTTTACGCGGCACACGTGAGTAAATTCGAGCAGGCGAGTTTTACAACCGCGCGATTTCTTTGAAACAATTTCCATAAAACAGTATTAATCTAATAACTTTTATACCTTACGGAATAAAAATCGTACAATAATCTTGTTTTTTTATTGTCAAAAGTTTTATGTCTATTAATTACGGGAACTTATTGTAATCTTTTATATCATCATTCAATAACAATTTGTAAATAAACGAACTTTGCCTTCTTAACCCCTAGAAAAAGTTACAAGTCGCCTAAATTATTACGGCTCGCACTGCTGAGATACTTGATAAGTTTTGTTTCCGTGGAACTTTAATACAGAATGCCAGAATATCTGAATGCGTCGAACGCAATGGCTTTCTGTGGATCATACCCTTTTGTGTTTGTGCGATGTATGGGAATAAAGGATTGTATCCGAAATACATCAGAACATCTCCTGAACCACTCGTGTGATTTTTTTCCAAAAAGACAGAATTGTTAACAATATTTTGAAATATAAATTCGAACAACTTTTTCCTGTATTATTGATTTATTATCACATTGTTTTTTGTAGAATAGAAAGAAAAACGGATATTATTTATCGTACTCCAACTTCCAGTGCAAGCCTCAATTTAATGGGTAAACCATTTCCAACAATATACTATTAACACATGTATAACTTCATCTACTGCACTATCTCTTAGTAAAGACTGTACAAAAATTCGTTAAGTAGATTATGAGAACAACATCAGACAGACAAATTTTGGAGACTTTGTTATATACTACGTATAGTGTATAAGATTTAATTGTGACGAATTTCATCAATAACGGTCTAGCCAAGAAAGCGTAACAGACGGACACACGTTCCCATTTATAATATTAGTATTGATGCTTTGTTATATTTTATTATCTAGAATATTATACAATAAATTAGCTATGCCTGCTATATTGAAATTTCGATTACGATTTTTTTTAATTGGTTCTTTTTATTTAGGCATGAGAAATAGAGACATGCTGTCGCGGGCTTATTTGGAGTATTGTAGTATTTCATACATCTTCAATTCTCTAGCACCTGACTTTAGTGTTTCTCTACTGGATTAAACGACGTCGATTAAGCGACTAAAGGTCCCAGCATGAAAGTTTTTTTTTCAACTGCACGACGTCTTTGACACAAAAACTCAAACATTCCATTCGAATTGCACTATCTCTAAGTAAAAACCGTATAAAAATCCGTTAAGTATATTTGAGAAAATTGATCACATACTCACTACAGCTTTTAGGGATTTTGTTAGACATGGAGATAGATATGAACAATGCTTTGGGCTCACCTTTCTATTTTTCATTGAAGTATAAGAAACTCATAGTTCCTGGAACAAAGAAAATCCGTTGATATTAAATAGGTAATTTCAGACCTGCTAGTCAAAATAATTTTTCATTCATTTAAAAAACGACATTTATAAATCGACAAAACTGGATTTTTCTATATTTATTTTTCGTTATAAAAAAACCATGGTGTACACGTGACCTTAGACTTTACAGTTAAAATACCTTAAAAGGTGTTTTAATACCTGACAGATTGTATTCTTACATCGTAATGCATTACGATTTTGTCGTGGAGCCTATCCTCCTGATGATGCTTCGGTTTCGGAGCGAAACGATCGTCGATATTGTCGTGGTGGTGGGTGTGTGTGCTGCTTGTGTGCTTTGTTGCTGGTGGTGGAGCCTTAGGGTGCGTGTGGTGGCTTGTCCTGCATGTATAAGGTTCGTAGATTTTGCCTGCTTCATACACATTAGCTTTGCATGCATTCGCTTAACCCGTGCGGATTATAGCGAAGTAGTTTTGTTATAGTGCCTGTAATATGGAATTCCGCAAAGTAACGCCTGCTTCTATAAATCATTTAAATGATTGTATTCTTCATTAAGCATTATCTTCATTCATCATTTAGCAATGTCAAAATGTAACTAGTTATCGTCATTTTTTTAAAAGAGCAACCGCCGAGTTTATTGCTGGCTCTTTTTGGTAGGAACAGTTTCTCGAACCAACAGTTTAGTTGACGATTCAAAAGCATTTGTTTACAAGTTTACTTGCATAAAAAATATTTCGAATTTGAAATACATTACTTTTATCGCAGACCATAGAAAAGTAATATTATCATAACTTTTTTTTGGGCGCTTACTTTTTTTTTTTAATACTTCTGTCTGTCTAAGATCAGTCTCAGGACTATTATTAGATTTGATGTCTTTGCTTTGTCGGATTAACCTCATCCTGTGATGAGACAATCCTCTGTATTAATGTATGTTACTTTGTATTATACATATACATATGTATGTGTACCTCCCTTTGTACAAATACATAAGGTTTACTCTAAGTGATTATATGTTTTTGTATGTTTTATGTTTTGTGCAATAAAGTTTATATCTATCTATCTATCTACGTTAAACATTTTTTTTATACTTTATATATATTTGTTTATATGCTTGCTAGTCGTGCCGTGTCGGTGTTTGCCAGCATTTGCATTCAGTAGCATCACAACTAAGCTGTTTTTGTGACTTTTAAGCCCTGAACACTCATTTAATTCTTCTTTTTTATATCAAACGTTATACTACACTCAATTTTAACTCTTTAGTTTTCATCTGTCACATCTAACACACTCTGCTTCATAAAGCTTACTATACAATTGAAGATTATTTAAGTGATAGTAGCATATCTTAACTGCAGTCAGCTACGCACCAAGCTGCAACGATTGACCTGTAAAACATTCTCTCGCCCTGATCCCACTCTAACACAACATGTTACAAACATGTTGTCATTTGATTTGGCTATGTATTTTACGACCGGCCGCCTTCCTAACGTCAACTTACCTTAGTCGCCTTTTACGACATCTCGGTAAGAGATAAGGGTGGTATATTCTATGCAGCCGGATGCCACACAGCATTTACCTTAGTCGCCTCTTACGACACCTCAGTAAGAAAGGAGGGTGGTCTATTCTATTCTGCCGGATACCACATGGCGGCAAAATAATATATTTATGGACCTGTAAAAATCGATCAAATTGTAAAAATATTTGCAAAGATTGTCCGCCGAGTTTCTTGCTGGTTCTTCTCGTTAGGAGCAAACTTCCGAATGAGTGGTAGCTTCTTGAAAAACATTTGACGATTCAAAAGTATTAAAAAAAGTCCACTTGGATAAAGAGTATTTAGAATTTGTATTTGAATTTACAAGAGAAATAACGATTCCGTACAATCATTCGCAAGCTATAGTCGTTACGAGCCGTTACTACGGTCGATTTATTCAAAAGGTAAATTGGAAGCAATTCCCCCGATTCATTACCGCTGTATTTACCACTCGTTTATTCATATTTTACAGAGGTGAATACAAAGTAATCAATAAACAAGTTTCTAATTATCAGGAACAGGGAAACAGTAACGATAACAACAATCAGATAGGACAATTTTATAATAAAGTAACCCTTACCACCTCACAACCGGGCATACGGCTTCCTATCACGCTGCTGGGTCAAATTTTAACTTGCAAGATTCCATCTTCACACACATTAAAAAAAAGTAAAGTAACGGGCTGTTAATATCCCACTGCTGGAAATAGGCCTCCTCTCTCCGTTTTTTGGAGAGAAGGATAGGAGCTAAGATATCCCACGCTGCTCCAATGCGGATCGGTAGGTTACACATATCCCCAGAATTCTCTAGAGATATGTACGTTACCTCGCGATATTTTCCTTCACCGAAAAGTGTGTCAAATTTATTTTATATTAAAAAAAATTTACGTGAATATATTATTATTTTGATTTACGCCGCGTTGTATACAGCAGAATAGAATAGAACACCCTCCTTTCTTACCGAGGTGTCGTAAGAGGCGACTAAGGTATCTGCCGTGTGGTATCCGGCTGCATAGAATAGACCACCCTCATTTCTTACCGAAGTGTCGTAAAAGGAGACTAAGGTAAGTTGACGTCAGGCAGGCGGCCGGTGGTAAAATACGTAGCTAAATCATGTGACAACATGTTGTAACATGTTGTACCCCACTTAGAGTGGGATAAGGGCAGGAGAATGTATGTATGTATGTATTTGAGAGATACTGTTGCAGAACCACTTATTGGTTTCTATAATTAAGCTGTTATAAGTCATAAAAGTGCCAAAACAAACACACCATTCTTTATATCGCGGAAAGGGAAATTGGGTAACTTTCGAGGGAAATTCGTTGTACATTTTTGGTACTGTAACAAACCTAATTCGGAGTGAGCTATTAACCCCGATGACGAGACGCTTTCTAACTAAACAAACTAACACTGGCTCCCAACTACGTTGGCGTGAATAGGTAAATGTTCGCAAAAACTACATATAGAAGAAAAAATATAGAAATCGATGTAAACGATTCTTTTCTGGACGTATTTCATAACAATTATAATAAATCTAAAGCACGATTAAAAATAGTTTCTACCTAATGTTAATAGTAATTTTTAAGCTATTGCATAGCTTCTATCGCGGGCCTTGAGCGTGGAGACCGAATCTAGAAATTGGGTAACGAAAAACCTAACACCCCCCACTCCGACCGGCACAGCGGTGATTCTTTTTACTAGCGATCTGTGCGCCCCAGGGCGCACACGCCAGTTGACGGGTTAATGACTTTTGAAATATCACGCTTGTCTTTTTAGTTCAGCAACCTGCCTTTAGGTGGCATTGGTTGTATTAAAAACTACCGTTAAAATCGACATGTATTGAAAGATAATAAAAATATTTTGTACAATATTAACATCTCATTTATTTCATAAAAGAAAAAAAAAATTTTTTTATCGGTCACCACGCTCAAAGTGTAACTTGAATTAATATCAAAGAAAAAAAAACAAAGAAAAAACTTTACTCTACTTTAATCATCTAATATATAAAATATTAGACGATTAAAGTACAAATTTTATGAAGCGATGTAGAATTAACAAACAAATAAATAGATATATATAAAACTTACTTAATTAGAATTAAAAAGAATTGTCTTATGTGAATTATTATTTAATATACTCAAAGGAAAATCAGGAGTTATCCTGTACAATTATCTAGTCTCTAAAGTGTAGAGGAGACCTTTTCCCAGCAGTGGGATAAAGTCAGATGGCTGCATTTAGAATTCCTTAGTTACTTGTCCTAATACTTCATTTCGCCATTTCCCTTTAAACTGAATCATTACGCAATCCTTATTCTACAAAATTGTTTAGATTATGAGAAAACTTGGTAGCTTTAATTAAAATGCGTACGGCTCGCAGGATTCGAGCGTTAACTGAACCGTTGGTACTAAAGAAATGAGGGTAGTTTTATTTTAATTAAAAAAGCTCTTATTAGTGGGCGAAAACATTAAACCTTGTTTATATTTTGATATACTAAATGCCTTAATAATGTTATAACAAAATGATGATGTAAACGTTTTGTATAAAAAAACTCGTTTCTACTTTGGCGTCAATTTATCATCATTATCCTGCCCTTATCCCACTCTAATTGGGGTCGGCACAACATGTTATAAACATGTTGTCACATGATTTGGCTACGTATTTTACGACCGGCCACGTGACGTCATCTTATAGTACCCGGCAATAAATAATGCACATCGAGAACTTCGAAAGAAACAGCCGGCCAATTCGGTTTCGTAGAGCGCTGTCACTGTCACACACAGGTTCGTCAGTCTCTGCGACAGAGACAATGCTTTATGAAGCAGAATGTAACCGATTTCTCTCTCTGAGCCTCGATGTGCATTATTTATTGCCGCATACTATACCTTGGTCGTTTTACGACCCATCGGTAAGATAGAGGGTGGTCAATTCTACTCAGCCGGATATCACACGGCAAGTCAATTTAAATTAGCCTCAAATCTATAAACCGAGTAAAAAGTAACTTAACAGAAATAAAGAAACTATATTAAATAAAAAATATATATAAATTTTCAAAGGATAAACGATAATTTTTTTATCCTATTGTTATTCTGGTTTAAAAGTTTCAACTCTACTGAATTTCATCGAAATTTTTTCAGCGGATTAGACGTAAAATGTAATGAATAGACAGAAAGACTCTCTTTTTATGATATTAGTATGGATGTAATGTTCTACTAAATCTGTCTAATGTTTTTTATACCCACGTCTTCTACAATGCTACATCTGGGCTCTACTTCTACCACGCACATCCGTGAGTCTCGGACCGTAAAAGAAGATTTCAAGAAACGTATAAAAGGATTCGTAATGTCGAGGTACACACTATGCTACTCGGTCCACCTTCACATACATTAAAAAAAGTATAGTAACGGCCTGTTATTATCCCACAGCTGGACATAGGCATCCTCTCTCCGTTTCTAGAGAGAAGGGTTGGAGTTAAGACCTACCAGGCTTCTACAATGTGAATTTGTAGGTCACACATATCCCCAAAACTCTCTAGAGAAATGCAGGTTTCCTCACGATATTTTCCTTCACCGAAAAACGTGTGATAAATTGCAATTATCCATTAGACACATAAGTTTAAACAGATAAACTTTTTTAATTTAAACTATCGTGAGTAGTATTCATAGTTAACATATAAATAGCGGCTATTCTCACGTCTAATTTTATCGTATTAGCCCGACTAGTTTTGAACCCGTCCGGGGCACTTATTCATGAGCTCTTTACACGACTTTATCGCGGCGGGAACTGCGTGCAGCCAGCTCGCTGGGCGCGCCTCCCACCGCCGCGTATCCCAGAGGTGAGACCGGCGACTCTTTTAAGGGGTCAAAACCCCGGAGCGGATATCATGAGTTTTTGTAGTTAATATAAAGATACCAGCTATACTCACGTCTAATTTTATCGGATTAGCCCGTCTACTTTCGAACCCGTCCGGGGCACTTATTCATGAGCTCTTTACACGACTTTATCGCGGCGGGAACTGCGTGCAGCCAGCTCGCTGGGCGCGCCTCCCACCGCCGCGTATCCCAGAGGTGAGACCGGCGACTCTTTTAAGGGGTCAAAACCCCGGAGCGGATATCATGAGTTTTTGTAGTTAATATATAGATACCAGCTATACTCACGTCTAATTTTATCGGATTAGCCCGTCTACTTTCGAACCCGTCCGGGGCACTTATTCATGAGCTCTTTACACGATGTTATCGCGGCGGGAACTGCGTGCAGCAGCTCGCTGGGCGCGCCTCGTAGGTAGCTGGGGCGAGGGGGGACGGTTGCGGCGGTGGTCGCGCGTCTTCTTTGTGTTCCATGTCGCTTTGGTCGTCTTCGTCGGATTCACCAATGAAATTTGTTGTTGAAACCGATACCGTAAGCGTCGCATGCACAAATTTCATTGGTCAAACCGACGAAGAAGACCAGAGTGACATGGAACACTCGGAAGACGCGCGACCACCGCCGCAACCGTCTCAAGCTCCAGCCACCTACGAGGCGCGCCCAGAGAGCTGCCGCACGCAGTTCCCGCCGCGATAACGTCGTGTAAAGAGCTCATGAATAAGTGCCCCGGACGGGTTCGAAACTAATCCGATAAAATTAGACGTGAGTATAGCTGGTGTCTATATATTAACTACAAAAACTCATGATATCCGCTCCGGGGTTTTGACCCCTTAAAAGAGTCGCCGGTCTCACCTCTGGGATATCACAGCTTTTTTGGGAAGAAACTGCAGAGTCAAACAAAATTCCAACATGAAAATTCAATGTAGTCTTACTATTACTTACACAACCAATCTAACTAAAAGATCAATGGTTCGTAACACTCGAGCGAGCCTGAGCGAAAATCCGAGAAAGCATAAAAAGGTTAATCACGATATTGTGAAGGACCAATCCACTTCGCGGACCCTTGTTTATAACACATGACCGACCTTAATTGAAACACCGAAAGTGAAATGTAACGAAATAAAAGGTTCATTCGAATTTGGTCATTCTGTTTTAAACATATTAACACATTGGATGCCTATCAGTAACTCATTATTCTCTTGCACTTATTTCTCATAAGTGGGGTCGGCACAACATATTGTCACGTACAGGGGTTCATGGATTTAGATGAAAATACCTAGTGACTCGTTAAAAACACTTTATTCAGCTTTTACTACAAACTTACAACTTACAGTCTCTATACAGTCCGTTGTCCAATAAGAATGCCGAGGTCACTATTATTTCACTTGTTTATTCGCTCTTGATCGCTATTCGCAAACTGAATGTCGAGGCGCACGATACGTCTGCTTATATATCGAACGAACCGATTTCGAGAATATTCGCAAGACCTTGGACAGATCGTAAATAAGTCTTTTGTAAACATGTTTGTCGGTACACGTCGAATGTTCCAGAGAATTAGCGTTTAGTGGATTTGATCTCTATGACATTAAATTTACGAACGCTTTTTCGTAAACTGCCCCGTTCAATTTGAACTTTATGACATATGCATTACGAACTCTTTTCGCATGTTCGTAACAATATTATAACAACAATATTTTTCTTATTCAACAAATGAGAAACAATTTTCTTTTCGTTTCTTTCACAACTCAATTCTTTTTCAACCTCTTCCATTAACGGCGACAATGTTTTTGTATATTATTGACCTAATCTACTTTAACTTTACCATTACAGCAGTTTAAAAGCTAATAAATAAAGCCTACTATTCTATTAAGGATTACTTAGACGACAAGAACGCGTCGATATAGCTACTCTTCGACCCTGTACAAGACATTAATAACTATATGTAACTAGTAATAACAATTGTTATTTAACAAGAGCAACAGCCGAGTTTCTTGCTGGTTCTTCTCGGTAGGAACAGCTTTCCGAACCAGCAGATGTTGATGATTCAAAAACATTTGTTTACAAGTTTACTTGAATAAAGAATATTTGAATTTGAATTTGAAATTGAATCATTTGAAGGAGATTCTATTATATCATTAAAACATGTTGTTACATGATTTAGCTAGGTATTTTATACGACCGGCCGCCTGCCAGACGTCAACTTATCTTAGTCGCCTTTTACGACATCTCGTTAAGAAATGAGAGTGGTCTATTCTACTCAGCCGGATACCACACAGAATTTACCATAGTCGCCTTAACGACACCTCGGTAAGAAATCCTGCTCATTTTATGTATGGATAATGAAGACGGGTGAAAATGATGTGACCAACCGGAAGTTAAATATGAATGTGGTATCCGGCTGAATGGAATAGACCACCTTCATTTCTTACCGAGGTGTCGTAAAAGGTATCATCGTTCTCCTACCCTTATCCCACTCTAAGCTGGGTCGGCACAACATGTTACAAACACGTTATCACATGATTTGGCTCCGTATTTTGCGACCAGCCGCCTGCCTGGCGCCGTGTGGTAACCGGCTGCATAAAATAGACCATCCTCGTTTCCTTACCGAGATGTCGTAAAAGGCGACTAAGGTAAATTGACGACATGTTTGTAGCATGTTGGGCCCCACTTATACTGGGATAAGGGCAGGATGATGATGATATGTTACTAGAAGGAGGTCGAAAAAGTGGAGTTCGGATTGTGTGAAGTATGACATATAAAAAAGTAGCGCCAGAGTTGACGAATGATAGGAGAGAATGAAAGGGAAAATCATGTGCCGAACTTAGTGTGGGACAAAGTCAGGAGTAAAATTAATGATGATGATTGATTTTACTTGACTTTTATACAGACAAAAATTATACTAACGAATAGGTTCGAGTAAAATTCTACTCGTTCGAGCCTACATTAAAAAAGGCACCATAACGAAATGCTTTTAGTGATATTTTGGGACGTGTCCAAAGCTACGCGTCTGAACTGACAATGGCTGTGGCGAAACACAATGAGGCGAGCGAAATACGAGCATGAAAAATGAGAATATCTCTGCGGGATGTAATCTCTACATATTGAAATTTTAAATACAATATCTGGGCGTACGTTTAAAGTACTCTACAGAGAATGGTAGAGCGTGTTTCATTATAAACCGCATCAATAATTAAAACAATTTTTTTGCTGTCGAATTGGCAATATATGTACTCGTACTGTTAACTGATTTTTTTTAATTTAACATAAAGTACAGAATGTTATCAAAAATAAATTTACAAGTTCAATTATTGTTGAGCTTCGCATAATAACATATTACAATACTTCATATGTTTATTTCACAAATTTTCAAAGTTTTTCTATTAAAACTTGTATCTAAATGGTAATTGCAATTTACCTTTTTACACACCCTTTTCGGTAAAGGACAATATCACGAGGAAACCTCCATATCTCTAGAGAACTCTGGGGATATGTGCAACACAAAAATCCACATCGGAGCAGCATGGTAGGTATTAGCTCCAGAAAGAGAAGGCTCTTCAAAAACGGAGCTAGGATGAGGAGGACCCAGCATAGGGATAGTTACACGCCTTTATTTTACTTTACTTTTTCAATACGTCAATATTTCAATACGTCAATATAATTTACGTCAATATACTGTTAGCTGTTGCTAGAGCATTATGGGTTAATGCTTAATTAATAAGGAAGTATGTATGTCTGTCTGTTACATTTTCGTGGCTTATCCGCTACATCAATATGGATGAAATTTAATACAATAAAAGCTTATACATCGAACTAATTTATAGCATAAAAAAGCTCCCTTTCTCCTACATAAAAAATAAAACATTGCATAATTGAAGGTAATTTAACGGTATATGCATGCGGAAGTATGTCCGTCTATCAGTTTTAAACGGTAACTCCGTTTTTTATCGTATGACCAAATATTTATGAGATTTTTGTTACAATTGAAGCTTACCGAAGCAAAATATAAGAAAAAAAACCGTTTACTTTTTCTTTCACGAAAACGAATCATTGTATAATTGAGCGTAATTTAACGCTTAAGTTGACGCGAACGAAGTCGCAGGTACAACCAGTTTAGTTATGATTTAAAAATGAAAATAGAGCCTCCTTAAATAATTTTTACAAACGCGGATGATATCAAAATAATTCTATCATTACTTTCGTACAAACTCATTAGATTAAGCGGTTCGGACTTGACACAAAACTGACGGCCTTTTCAATCTTAGGTGGCTTTGTTATAATTTTGCAATTTAGGCATAAATTCCAAAGCGCCAACAAAACCGAGAGAAACAATGGCCCGCCCATTAAATTGCAACAATGAATCTCATATCAGTCATCTTATCAAGTCGACACCGCAATTTATCTCCAGTCGAGTGGCGCAGAAATTAATCCGAAACAATCCGGCCATTCCCCAAAGTGCACTTTTGGGTAGACCTCAATGGTTTTAAGCATCTATCATATATCAAAGCGAAAGCCTTTCTCGTGTATTACATTATAAGAAATAATCAAAAATAATAAATTATTCAAATATGTTTTAAATATTTGATTAAATATTATTTTTTCGAGGGGAACACGAGTTCGAACCCGGGCAGGCACCAATGAGTTTTCTATTAAAACTCATGTGTCTAATTGATAATTGCAATTTATCATACGATTTTGGGTGAAGGAAAACATCGTGAGGAAACCTGCATATCTCTAGAGAATTCTGGAGATATGTGTAACCTACCAATCCGTATTGGAGCAGCCTGGTAGGTCTTAGCTCCAACCCTTCTCTTGAGAAATGGAGAGAGGAGGCCTATTCCTAGCAGTGGGATTGTAACAGGCTACTTTAATTTTACTATTTTTACTATACTTATTATAAAACAAAGTCCCAAAAAGCTGTCTGTCTGTATGTAATCGACGGATTTTTGTACGGTTTTCACCAAAAGATATTGAAATACTTCCGGATAGTTTAAGTAAATAGTCCATACCGGTATTATGTATATTGTGTTGTAGAGATCGCGCAGTTGTTAAAAACTTGATTGCTGGGAGCTTTAGTCGTGTGCGCGTAAACCAGCAGAGATACACTAAAGTAATGTAGTAGAAAATTGTACATCTATATAGATACTACAGATAAGTCCGCGATAGCATGTCTCTATCTGTCACGGCTAACTCACAATAACTATTTTTATGTTCAAAATTTCGAAAATTCGGGAAACGATTTACGTAAGTAAATCATTGAAATCCGCGCGGGCGAATCTAGTAAAAAATAAAAATCAACGGGTTACAAAACTTATCGGGCTAACATATTTCAATGGAAGGGAATGGAGGAAAGAGGAAGTTGTAGCATAGAGACATGAGGATAGGTGTGGCGAGTTGTGAAGAGGGGCGGAAAGGGGATATGGGGAGAGGAAAGGAGATTAGTGGCACCTTTTGACGTAGGTTTAGTCATTATCGGGTAAAGTTAAAAAGTTGTAAAGAAAGAATATTAAATTAACTTTTGATAAAATGCTTAGCTATTTATTAAATAAATATAAAGGCCAAATATAGTTGTTATAATATAAAAAAATCATTGTCCTTTATTCGAGCCTGGGTGTATATTTTTATTTAAGTATGGGTGTATATTTAATTTAAAATTATATATGTAGTTAGTTAACCAGTTGTCTGTCACCCATAACACAAGTATTAAATTACTTACTTTGAGTACGGACGACCGTGTGTGTAAGTGTCCCATATATTTAATTATTTTATTTATTTCTTCACTATGTTATGCATCACTTAAAAGGGCCTGATAAATTTTAAACTAAAGCTAAATATTCACCATCGTTAAAGCAAAGTAAAGTAAAGTAACAGCCTGTTACTATGCCCACTGCTGGGCTAAGGCCTCTTCTCTCCGTTTTTGGAGAGAAGGATTGGTGCTAAGACCTACCACGCTGCTCCAATGCGGATTGGCAGGTTACACATATCCCTAGATTCTCTAGAGATATGCAGGTTTCCTCACGATGTTTTCCTTCACCGAAAAGCGTGTGATAAATTGCAATTATCAATTAGACACATAAGTTTTAATAGAAAAACTCATTGGTGCCTGCCCGGGGTTTGAACCTATGTCGTCTCTAAAGAGTCGCACGGTCTCACCGCTAGGCTATCACAGCTTATTTCACCATCGTACAAAAGTAATAATAAAATTATTTTGCTATAATCCGCTATACAGTAAATAGAAGATATATATAGTGTTAAATGTATAGTGGACTATCCGTATTTTCATACCCGATACCGACAAAATCGCAAATCTTTGCGATTTTGTCGTGGAGTCTATCTCCTAATGATGCTTCGGTTGCGGGGCAAAACGATTGTTGAGTTTGTGATAGTGAACGTGTGTAGTGCTTGTGTATTGTGGTGGAAGTGGTGGAGGTTTGTGCATGTGTTTTTACGAATCCTGCACGTATCGGGTATGAAAATACGGATAGTCCACTATACATTTAACACTATATATATTTTCTATTTACTGTATCGCGAATTATAGCAAAATAATTTTATTATTACTTTTGTATTATGGATCTCCGCAAAGTAACGCCTAATTCTATAAATTATTCACCATCGTGTCGCCTTGTGACCGAAGTATCATCAGGAGATAGATTCTTAATCGGAAAGATATTTCTACATAGGATTGAAAAATCCCAAAAGACTGAGAAAAATCGTTTTATCCAATTTAATGTTACGAGCTTATAAATAAAAAGAACTTTGAAATTTGCAGAACAAAAACCTCGTAGATTATCGCGGATTAATAATTCAATCTTTCCTTTTGTTTCAGCTTTTAAAAAGTATTATTTGAAAAGAAATATCTACACAAAATTTTACGGATAGTTCTATAAGATTTCTCTTCGAAATGTTTTATCTATTTACTCCATCGACGTTATGATTACACCTGGGAAATAACGTGATAGGGGTTTATATATTGGCATCTGACATCCTAAAAGGTATATAAGTAAATATACATTACTGAGAGCTTTGCTTTGCTTACCTACTATCATTTAATAAATCAGATTACGTTATGCTATGTTTATTGTGCTATGTTATGTATATGTACACATGACTTTTTTGACATAAATTGTAAATGCCCTCAATTAAAATTACATATATTCACACAAATTGAAGCATTTTCTCGCATATCATGCACACATACACACTTCTCTAGCGTGCTTAATATAATAAGAATACTGTTAATAAAATTAAATTCCGTTATTGGCTATATAGTCTAAGAGCTGTGGATTAAAAAAATAAAATCACGTTTAATGTTCTCGATAGTCTTCGGATAGTCCTTGGTTAGTTTGCACCTTCTTCTTTGTCAAGCGATGATCTGTTAGACATAGGTCTCTCCATGAGATCTCCACACAACACGATCTTGTGCGACTTGATTGGTCAGGTCAGGTTTACCGACAATGCGTTTTCTGGAGCGGGTTGCCATTTCAACACCTTACGCCTCGTTCGGACGGGCGTAAAAATACGTCGAGATTGTGGTGGTGGGTGTGTGTGCTGCTTTTGTGTACGTTGTTGCTGGTGAATTGCGCCTTGGGGTGCATGTGGTGGCTTGTCCTGCATGTACAAGGTACGTAGATTTTGCCTGCTTCATACACATTGGCTTTGCATGCATTTACCTAACCCGTGCGGATTATAGCAAAGTAGTTAGTTCTGTTATATTGCTTGAGATACCCATTTGTTTCATTCCGACGTATTTTTAACGCACGATAAAAATCCTCACGAGGGGTAAGACCCCAATGTCCATCAATTCTCTGCACTATGCGCCATGCCTATCGCAATTTTCGCTTTCCAACAAGCGAAGCTTTGTCGGTAACTTTGGTTCTTCTACGGATCTCTTCATTTCTGATTCGATCACGTATAGATACTCCAAGCATATCTCGCTCCACGGCCCGCTAAATGACTTTGAGCATATGAGACCTATAGTTTACATAGCAAAGTAATCTTGACAATTTATATAAGAGACTGAGGTTAATTTCATTAAACACTCAAAAACTAAGTTAAATAATATTCGGATGCTGCATTTCTACCTATTATTACCGAACATAGTTTAATATTCCCAGAACTTTCATTACTCAAACAGTATCTTCCTGGAATAGAATCGAGGAATTAACAATAGCTAAAGTAAACAGAGCTTGGGAACTATGACCGCAAGTAAGTATAGATAGAAGAAAAAGCGTTAAAACATATTTTTGTCTTTCATTTTTTATATAATTAAAATGCTGAGTCTAGAAATAAGCCTTAGATTTATTTGCAACAATTTTTAAAGGGCGAAAAAGGTACGTAACAAATTTATATTAATTATCTTGCTCTGGCTGAGGCTTTTCACGCGTGGAAATCAGTGTAGTGTAATTGAAATTGAACATTACAGATAGAAACATGCTGTCCCGGACTTCTTTGCAGTGTTTTTGTAAATGTACAATTCTGTAGTACATTACTTTAGTGTGTCTCTGTAGGTTTACGCGATGCACGCGACTAAAGCTCCTTTAAATACCTTTAAGTAAAAACCGTTCAGTTAAGTAAATTTTGAGAAAACCGTACACATACAGACATACAGTTCTTAATAACATCATCATCACTCTCCTGCCCTTATCACGCTCTAAGTGGAGTCGGCACATGTTAAAAACATGTTGTCACATGATTTGGCTACGTATTTTACGACCGGCCGCCTGCCTGACGTCAACCTACCTTAGTCGTATTTGACGACCCCTCGGTAAGATAGAGGGTGGTCTATTCTACTCAGCCGGATACCACACGGTGGGTCAACTCACCTTAGTTGCCTTTTAAGACACCTCGGTAAGTGATGAGGGTGGTCTATTCTACTCAGCCGGATACCACACGGCGGGTCGACTTACCTTAGTCGCCTCTTACGACACCTCGGTATGAAATGATGGTGGTCTATTCTACTCAGCCGGATACACGGACACGCGATTTTACACGTGTGTATACACACACACACACACACACACACACACACACACACACACATATATATATATACATATACATATACATATACATATATATATACATATATATATTACTCATGAATATTTTTATTTCAATAAATCATTATCCTCCGTTTTGCGGACGCTACTTGGGACTAATAGGCGTGCCGTAGTCGCGTGTAAAAGCGAAATACGTATTTTTACCTTGCAGCGAACGATTGCACGTAATTGACTCCGAACAATGTGTGGATACGATAAAAGACCATAATTGTAGCATTTCATTGTATTAGTTTTGCGGCTGTTTGAATTTTTGCTGCCATTGCAGCACGCGAACTAGAATGTAGAGTTTTATATAGAAGAGAAGCAGTTAAAGAAACGAAAATTGTGTTAAAGCAAGATATACTTTCAAAATTAGGCGTCGTTTTGCGGAGATCTTTACACAAAATACAATTATAAAGAAAATATTATTTTGCACCGCCGTGTGGTATGTGGTAAATGAAACTGAAGGTAATCTGTACTTTACCATTAACATCTTATTGTAATGCCGTGTGGTATCCGGCTGAGTAGTATAGACCACCCTCATTTCTTATCGAGGTGTCGTAAAACGCGACCAAGGTAAGTTGGTTGAACCGTCGTGTGGTATCCGGTTGAGTGGAGTAGACCACCCTCTTTCTTACCGATTTACCCTAAAAGGCGACTAAGGTAAGTTGACCCGCCGTGTGGTATCTGGCTGAGTAGAACAGACCACCCTCTCTCTTACCGAGGTTTCGTATAAGGCGACTAAGGTAAGTTGACCCGCCGTGTGGTATCTGTTTGAGTGGAATAGACCACCCTCATTTCTTACTGAGGTGTCGTAAAAGACGCCTAAGCGGAAAATAAAGGGAAAAGAATGATGATGATGTTTGCTATATTCCAATTAAAGAAAATGTATGTACTGGTTTAATATAGTGGTTTAATAAAAATCCTAGTTCATGTTTCCTAGTTTCCTAGTTTCTTTGCTGGTTCTTCTCGGTAGGAACAACTTTCCGAACCAGCAGTAGAGTTTACGATTCAAAAGTACTTGTTTACAAGTTTATTAAAATAAGTAATGATTTGAATTTGTATTGAATTTTTTTTATAATCACTCATAAGCAAAAAATACAAAAAATTTATAAAAATATGAGTATTTTACTCAGTTTTATTTTGATATTTGAAGCAAAAACCAGCTATGAATTTCATTAACGTGAATAATGTCAAAAATACAATTTGTACGTGAATGTGTATATGAAATTGTCGAAATAATCAAATTACTCGGCTATTAAAATTATATTTTTCGACAACAAATATGTTTTGTTAAGCAAATTACGTGAATCATCCTCCTGCCCTTATCCAACTCTAAATGGAGTCGGCACAATATGTTACAAACATGTTGTCACATGATTTTGGAACATATTTTACCTGACGTCAACTTAGCTTACTTTTGTTTTACAACTCCACGGTAAGGAAGAGAGAGATCTATTCTACTCAACCGGGTACCACACGTCAGGTCAATTTACCTTAGTCGCTTTTTACGACACCTCTGTCAGAAATGAGGGTAGTCTATTTTACTCAGCCGGATACTACAAGGTTGTTCTATTGACCTTAGTCGCCTTTTACGATACCTTGCTAAGAAATGAGTGTGGTCTATTATACTCAACAGGATACCACAAGGTTGTTCTATTCACCTTAGTCGCCTTTTACGACACCTCTGTCAGAAATGAGGATAGTCTATTTTACTCAGCCGGATACCACACGGTGGTTCAATTTACCTTAGTCGCCTTTTACGATACCTTGCTAAGAAATGAGTGTGGTCTATTTTACTCAGCCGGATACCACAAGGTTGTTCTATTCACCTTAGTCGCCTTTTACGGCACCTCTGCCAGAAATGAGGGTAGTCTATTTTACTCAGCCGGATACCACATGGCGGGTTAATTTACCTTAGTCACCTTTTACGACAATTCGGTAAGAAATGAGTGTGGTCTATTCTGCTCAGGCGGAAACTACACGGCGGGTCAATTAACCTTCGTCGCTTTTAAGGACACCTCGGTAAGAAATGAGGGTGGTCTATTCTACTCAGCCGGATATCACACGGCGAACAAAACCCTTTTTGTTTATGTAATAAAAAAAGTTAATTAAGAAGTAACAACTGATTTACATTAACAGTATTAAATACATAACATGTTGCTCAAATATTGTGCGAAGTAACTCAAATACTGGAAAATATATATAACAATTTGCGTTGCAAATTACTTCCACTAATAGAATCAAGTTTACATAGCAAAATGAAAATTAACATAGAACATGTGTGCGAAATGGTACAGGTTTGATTATATTGATGAAAATACATTTTGTTGTAGTGGTGTTGAATAACGTGTTTGTTTTGTATACAATTAAGCCGTAATTGGAAACTATTATGTTACTATATTTAGTTTAAATTGTTCGGTAAAAAGATAAAACAAAATGACAGCGGTTTTATTGACGGCGTGTGGACTAAAGGTAGGATTCCACTAACATAGTGTGCAGCACATTTGTTTACAAAGATTGTGTACAAAGTTCTCGCACTGCAAGTACTAAGCTGATATCGCGTTTAGCTTCTATCTCCACCGGCAATATTGTGTGTAACTTGTGCAAGCGCACAGTGAAGCATACATGTGCGCGAACATGTTCATTTAGGAGCATTTCATAATCTTTATTATTATTTCATTTTTTAATTATATACAAATTGACAATATATTTTTAGACATTTTCTATTAAATAATTCTTTATAAGATTTTAATTCCTCCACTCCTCATAAGAAGCTGTGATAGCCTAGCGGTGAGACCGTGCGACTCTCTAGAGACGACATAGGTTCAAACCCCGGGCAGGCACCAATGAGTTTTTCTATTAAAACTTATGTGTCTAATTGATAATTGCAATTTATCACACGCTTTTCGGTGAAGGAAAACATCGTGAGGAAACCTGCATATCTCTAGAGAATTCTAGGGACATATCCCTAGAATTCTCTATCTATGTGTAACCTACCAATCCGCATTGGAGCAGCGTGGTAGGTCTTAGCTCCAATCCTTCTCTCCAAAAACGGAGAGAGGAGGTCTTAGCCCAGCAGTGGGCATAGTAACAGGCTGTTACTTTACTTTTACTCCTCATAAAAGAAGTGTGTGTGGCCCGTTGGCGCAGTGGGTAGTGACCCTGCCTTCAGCTCCGCGCGTCGCGGGTTCGATTCCCGCCGAGGGCCAACATTTTCTATAAACAAACTGTTGGTTCTTTGAGCCTGGGTGTGTATTTGTATTTAAGTATGTATTTAAACTTATATATGTAGTATATCTACCAGTTGTCCGTCACCCATAACACAAGTATTAAGTTACTTACTTTGGGGACGGACGACCGTGTGTGTAAATGTCCCATATATTTATTTATTATTATTTATTAAAGAAATGTTTTCGTTCCGGCAGCGGAAGCAAAACTGTGTTCGTGAACAACGAGTGCGTACGCGTCGACGCGACTCCACTGTTTTAAGTGTACGCGCACAAATGTGTATAGATGTGCGCGAACATTTCTAGAATATTCGCGCACAATTTGTATGTTTGGTTGAGTGAGTCGAACAGAGTAAACATTTGTGCCGCACACTGTGCATTCACAGTGCTGTACAGTTCTGCACACTGGTGGAATTCTACCTTAACAATCAATCAATCAGTTAATAAAAGCAATCGATGGTACGGGGATGACATGGCGCTGCTCAACTCATCGGTCAAAGGGTTATGCTAACACTCACGGGTTGAATTGTAATCTCTTGAAAACAGAGATGCTCGTAGCTGGGAAAGGACCGAAGAGAGTTTCCGAAGTATACCGGCACGGCAGTGCGGATTGTAAGGCAGTCATACCTTGGCCATACTGTCACCGATCAAAGGGATAATGAGTGATGATGATTGATTGCTTAAACGAAGCCCTCACCCTTCTACTCCAAAAAAAGAGTGAGCCTATGCCCAGCAGTGGGATAGTAACTACACTCGCGTGCAACCGAATCGACTCGCCTCTAAAAATTGGATAAATGGTGTATTATATTTTTAAAGAATAAAAAAAGTCAGGTATATATATATATATAGATTGAAAGCCTGTTTCATAAGCTTTAAAATGATACCATAACCTCAAAAATCTGCGCAATATTTTTGAATTTAATCGAAATCAACACATGGTGTTGGTATTTTAGTTTATTATCTGTATAAAAAGTAATGTATTTATTTTTCTATTGATGGTCACACTAAAATTAAGCTTATAAAAGCAGCGTGCGCCATTTTTAGTTCTCTTACTTCGCTCACCGCTGTGCTAGGAAAAGAACACAAGAAGAGAAGCAGCGTTACTTTGCGGAATTCCATATTACAAGCAATATAACAGAACTAACTACTGTGCTATAATCCGCACGGGTTAAGTGAATGCATGCAAAGCCAATGTGTATGAAGCAGGCAAAATCTACGCACCTTATACATGCAGGACCAGCCACCACATGCACCATCATCACCACCATCGTCGAGATTGTGGTGGAGGGTGTGTGTGCTGCTTTTGTGTGCGTTGATGCTGGTGAATTGCGCCTTGGGGTGCATGTGGTGACTGGTCCTGCATTTTTTAAGGTGCGTAGATTTTGCCTGCTTCATACACATTGGCTTTGCATGCATTCACTTAACCCGTGCGGATTATAGCAAAGTAGTTAGTTCTATTATATTGCTTGTAATACTTTTGATTCTTCGACTGTATAATTTGAATGTGTGTTTTATTTTATTGTGTTTTGCTCTGCAATTTCCCAATTTCGTATACAAGGTAACAAAAATTGATATAGTGAAAAAAACAGGATAATTAAAATTAAAGGAAAACAAAATGTTGTTATTTTGCTGTGTGCTATGATTTCGTAATGCGCAAGATATTTTTCTGTTATATTTATTTCGAAAGTATCCTCTATCTCGTATAATCTAAGCTTCCATTAAGTAAAATTACTGTTTTGATAAAGTCACAGTAATTTGTTAAAAGCTTTACTCATCTCTGGATAATCTAGATACAAATAAAAGCTAGTTGACGAAATAAATTATGTCTTAGGCTTGTCGCGAATTCCGTGTCTCGCAAACGTGAACGTGATATACGGAAAGAAAGAAATAAGAACTTTTTATAAAATATAATAAAATAATGATTACATAAAATAAAATTTAAAAAATTATATTTTTTTATAAAATAAAATTGTCCTATCTTTGTTGTTTAGAATATATTTTCATAGAATACTTTGTAATAACATACTGTTATATACCTTTTCTTTCCGCGTTAATGAAACCGCTATTATGAATAATCCAGCTATATTTATATGCAGCGTTAACAATTAACATACATAATTAGTATTTATATACTATGATTAGTTATATTTGTAGGAATTTATTCGACACTTATGGAACTTCGCGAGCATAAATAAAAGAGAACTTTTAGAACAGAGATATATTGAAAACGTATTTTTTACAAGAGCAGTCGATGACAGAACGAAGTGGTACTTTTGATTCAGACAGAATATATAATATTGTGATAAGGGTACGTTCACTTTCCATCAATATTCCTAGATCCGTGTTATTAGGGTGTGGAAAATATGATACTTAAATGGGTACAATGTATAAATGCTTGTTGATTCAAACAGGTGTAATACTCGTAGATAGCGTAAAATCGGGATAAGTATGCGTTTTAAAAGTAAAGTAGCGGCCTGTTACAATCCCACTGCTGGGAATAGGCCTCCTCTCTCCGTTTCTGGAGAGATCGGTTGGAGCTAAGACCTACCACGCTGCTCCAATGCGGATTGGTAGGTTACACATATCTCCAGAATTCTCGCGAGATATGCAGGTTTCCTCACGATGTTTTCCTTCCCGAAAAACGTGTGATTAATTGCAATTATCAATTAGACACATGAGTTTTAATATAACTCATTGGTGCTTGCCCGGGTTTGAACTCGTGTTCCCTCCTTCTTCATTCCCTCGAAAGAGACGCGTATTAAACATTAATTCAATTTAGCTATTAGTAAAATAAAGTAGTAAATATAAGTACTAGTAAGTAATGTGCCTCGTCTCATTCGGCTGTTCTGTAGGCGTTAACTTGGTGTTATGTGATGTGTTCAGTACCTTAGTTAGTGACTTAACATTTAAGAACAACTTGAGATCATTGAACATAACAAAGGCACTCTCATTAACAATCAGATAAATGTTTCTGGTTCAAGCTTGTTACACGTGTTCGGAGGTAAAATAAACGGTGGGGATTGTGACGGTTCCAACCTTACATACATATTGGTAGAGTTATGTACTGAAGCGATAGTATGATAACAAATGTATATATATATAAAATATTTGTTTGTCATGTTATATGGGTTTTCAGAATGGGTTTTCGATACCCGTTACATATCTGTAAATTTTTCATGAAAATATTTTTTTCAAAATTTTCCCCATACATTTTCATTTTTCCATACTAAAATTTTCCATTGCGACCGAACGTCACGACAGTCGCGGGAAATAGACGTGGGTGGATGTCTGGCGGACGTTGCCGGGAGCGCTGCGGCCGAGCGGCTGAAAGGCGAAGGCTAACGTTTCCCGTACCAGGTACAGGGTAGCGCCATGATCCCTAGCACATATTTAAAGCTTCGGCTTGCCTAAACGGTGTTGTGAGAGACTTCGGTCTTTTATCTCACAAATAATTAATGTAATATTTTATTACATGTTACAAGTTTATTATTATTCTCGAACGCTTTATAGTGCCTGAATATAACTTGGTGAGGGTGACTTCGCTGAGTGGTGCTGGGCACTGTACCGAATTAGACTCTGGTGAGTACTGGTGTCGGATTGATGGTTTCAGGCCTGCAATGATTTCGGTCTTTGTAGCGAGCCTCGCCTCGGTCTGCTCCAGGCTGTGAATATCATGATGGTCTTCCGTCTTGATACAGAGCAGCTAGAGGTACTTTAGTGAGTTTTGGGTGATACGGATTGAATTTTAGGCCGGTATTGATCTCCGATCTCTACTGTGAAGCCTTGTTTGATCTTTGGACGCCTAAGACTCCAAAAGTAGTGCTGGTACAATGTGGTTTCCTAAATGTTACTGATTGATGATTTGGCGTTGGAAACGATGTCTGCTGTCTTTCAGTAGTGCCGAAATCACGACCGAATGTTGCTAGATGTTGTGGAGTCTAGTTTACTAGCCGAAGCGATGTCATAGCAGTGATGGAACCGAACTGTGGACTTTGTTCATAGTTTTGCATGGAGCGTGCGGGGTAAAACCTACATGTGACGTGTGATAGTCCTTCTGAGGGCTTCCCCATAGCTTAGTGTCAGTGATACCACGAATGTTTACGACATTATAGCATGTCATAGGGCCGCTGGTCGGGTCTTTACTAACAAGATTGCGGACTAGCTTTAGAAAGTGTTGCCTGTGCTATGACTCTAGCTTACGTAGCTTGCTACGTGTAACATATAAATAACTAATTCTTGTATGCCGAAGGTGCTATAAGCCAGAAGGACGCAGTACAAGCGGGCGTCGACACATTTTGTTATAAATATAACTATTTAGCACAATAGTGCTAGCACTATAAATGCAAATAATTGAAATATAAAAATATAACGCTAACGCTCTACGGAGTAATGAATTATTAAATATAATATTTGCCACCACGTGTGGTACGAAACATAAAACTTACTGTTATGTGATCTCTGAGGAGTCATGTGCAAATCTACAATTTATGCCATTACGTGTGGTATCAACGAATACAAAACCTGCTTTTATGTGATCTCTACGGAGTCATATGCAAACCTACAATATATGTGCCACTACGCGTGGTGCCAACGATTACAACAAATTACTGTTATGTGATATCCGAGGAGTCATGTACAGTTTTAGCTTCGTGCTATTATGTTTTCCACTACACGTGGTGACAACGAACGCGGAACGTACCGCTTGAAATGCTTGCTATTGGCAAGGTGCACTGTCTTATTATAAGAATTGGTTGATTTATATCAACAATTACAGGCTTTAAGCCTCATCAAAACAATTTTGGCTAACGCCAAATCAACAGCTACGGCTGAAATGAAATTTGGACTTAGGTCCTAGTATTAAACCCGGCACACGTGCCTTATCTTGGACTACGGTCCTCATTTATCACTTACCCCATTCTCTTTAAGAGCAATGACGGGTGTTTATAAAACATATTATAAATAACCTGTGCTCAAGGGCACAGGCGCACTATAAATTGCATACCCTTACCCTACGGGGGGGGGGGCTCATATCCTATGGACGGAGCTCACCGTTGGTAGCGGGTGAGGAGCTACTGACTATCTCTTCTCTCTTTATATTTTTCTATTTCGGAAGAATATAAAGGACGGGAGAGGGATACCACATTGCTTAAACTACTCTACGGAGTTGTTTAAGGGTTAGGTGTTAGATCGAGTGAATGATCTTTCTGATGGCTTCAAAAATTATATTCATTTTTCCATTATCTTGAACTTCCCATCGGGATGGTTTAAGGAGACTTACAGTATGTTACTCGAGTGATCCTTCTGTTGGCTTTAAAATACATTATTTCAGTTATTAATTATATAACTTTATAACCCATACTGATGGCAAACAAATATATAATTAAATATAAAATATCTAAACTAATATGTCCTCTCTGATGGGTATTTATGAAATATTACAATAAAGAACATTCAACCTTCTGAATGTTCAGCATTTTTTTTAATATATATAATGGGTTCGATTCGTGTAATAAACATGTATATGTATCGAACATAAAGAATCTATTCTTGTATTAACAGATATGGGATCTGTTCATGTAATAAATATATGGGATCGGTTCGTGTATTAAATATATGGGATGCGTCCGTGTAATGAATATATAGGATGCGTTCATGTAATAACTATATGGAATCGGTTCATGTATTGAACATATATAACCTGTTTATGGGTCGTGCGATTGTTGTGCAATAACTAATATTAATTTATGTTTATTTTACTCCTCTAATCTGATGAATCTGTGGTCTCTGACGCTCTAAAAGGATTTGAGTTATTACAATCACAACGTTAAATGGGTCCTAACCAACTAGACGAATCACGTGCCAAATATATAAATTTAAAAGCGCTAGCGCTTATGCGCTTGTTTTATGTATTTAAGAGGTAGAGCGCGGGCGCTCTAACCTCATTTAAATAATATTCATTATAAATATGATGAAGTATATAAATATGTACAAAGGGTACGGGGGGGAAAACGTTACAATTTGGTGCCGCGACCAGGATGGTCAAAACGGCTTGAATAAATTTATTAAGTAGGCGAAAGCCTACAATTTGCTGTCCGTGAAATGGAAAGAGACTGAAGAGGCTTTCAGGTTCATTAAGATTGGTAAATTCTTGAGGTCTGGGGGTTGAGGAGTCCGGGGGTTGAGCATATTTATATTCGCTACCGATGAACAAGTAATGACAAAGAGCAATTAAATGATAAATATATGAGAAAAATAAATATGAATCAGTTTCAAAATTGAGTGTTAAATCAATTAATATTTAATACACTAGTGATTGACAGTCAACATAATAGTATAATTGAAAAAATCATGTTATTCTTAAAGTATTGTGTTACTAAGTACGATTAAAAAGAGAGATAATCAATCCTCAGACATGCAATATAATAAAAGTTTTCAAAGTAAAGATGGAATCATAGAGGCCAGAAGGATATAAAAATAATAATTTAGAATTAAAATAATGCAGCCACATCCAAATAGTTCCGAATCGGTTATAAACTTAAATGTTTCAAAAAGGCATGAAAACAAATAAGGTATATAAGTTAATTTATGAGTGTTTTATCAGTGAAATTAGAAATTGATTAGACTGTTAGCCTCGATGGTAACTTTGATAATTATCCAAAAGGACATTTTTCTTTATTTATTGGAGTGAATCGAAATATGTGCAAATATCATTACAGTCAGAGACAGTGTTGATCTAAGGTTAAAGTAATCTGAAGGTTGTTAATATTGAATGTTTCAGAGATTAAATGTGTGGAAATTGTAAAATCAGGGGGTTGATATGTGATAGATTAATTTTCATGTTCAAGCTCAAAACTCATTGTTGGGAAGATTAAATAAGGTTTACAATAATATATAAGTTATTGACAGATTATTTCCAAAATTCAATTTCAAAAGATTTAACTAGCTATGAACCTTTTCCTATTGTAAATTCTATTCCGATGGAACTGCATAGAATTTAGGGGGTTGAATGTGACGGTTCCAACCTTACATACATATTGGTAGAGTTATGTACTGAAGCGATAGTATGATAACAAATGTATATATATATAAAATATTTGTTTGTCATGTTATATGGGTTTTCAGAATGGGTTTTCGATACCCGTTACATATCTGTAAATTTTTCATGAAAATATTTTTTTCAAAATTTTCCCCATACATTTTCATTTTTCCATACTAAAATTTTCCATTGCGACCGAACGTCACGACAGTCGCGGGAAATAGACGTGGGTGGATGTCTGGCGGACGTTGCCGGGAGCGCTGCGGCCGAGCGGCTGAAAGGCGAAGGCTAACGTTTCCCGTACCAGGTACAGGGTAGCGCCATGATCCCTAGCACATATTTAAAGCTTCGGCTTGCCTAAACGGTGTTGTGAGAGACTTCGGTCTTTTATCTCACAAATAATTAATGTAATATTTTATTACATGTTACAAGTTTATTATTATTCTCGAACGCTTTATAGTGCCTGAATATAACTTGGTGAGGGTGACTTCGCTGAGTGGTGCTGGGCACTGTACCGAATTAGACTCTGGTGAGTACTGGTGTCGGATTGATGGTTTCAGGCCTGCAATGATTTCGGTCTTTGTAGCGAGCCTCGCCTCGGTCTGCTCCAGGCTGTGAATATCATGATGGTCTTCCGTCTTGATACAGAGCAGCTAGAGGTACTTTAGTGAGTTTTGGGTGATACGGATTGAATTTTAGGCCGGTATTGATCTCCGATCTCTACTGTGAAGCCTTGTTTGATCTTTGGACGCCTAAGACTCCAAAAGTAGTGCTGGTACAATGTGGTTTCCTAAATGTTACTGATTGATGATTTGGCGTTGGAAACGATGTCTGCTGTCTTTCAGTAGTGCCGAAATCACGACCGAATGTTGCTAGATGTTGTGGAGTCTAGTTTACTAGCCGAAGCGATGTCATAGCAGTGATGGAACCGAACTGTGGACTTTGTTCATAGTTTTGCATGGAGCGTGCGGGGTAAAACCTACATGTGACGTGTGATAGTCCTTCTGAGGGCTTCCCCATAGCTTAGTGTCAGTGATACCACGAATGTTTACGACATTATAGCATGTCATAGGGCCGCTGGTCGGGTCTTTACTAACAAGATTGCGGACTAGCTTTAGAAAGTGTTGCCTGTGCTATGACTCTAGCTTACGTAGCTTGCTACGTGTAACATATAAATAACTAATTCTTGTATGCCGAAGGTGCTATAAGCCAGAAGGACGCAGTACAAGCGGGCGTCGACACATTTTGTTATAAATATAACTATTTAGCACAATAGTGCTAGCACTATAAATGCAAATAATTGAAATATAAAAATATAACGCTAACGCTCTACGGAGTAATGAATTATTAAATATAATATTTGCCACCACGTGTGGTACGAAACATAAAACTTACTGTTATGTGATCTCTGAGGAGTCATGTGCAAATCTACAATTTATGCCATTACGTGTGGTATCAACGAATACAAAACCTGCTTTTATGTGATCTCTACGGAGTCATATGCAAACCTACAATATATGTGCCACTACGCGTGGTGCCAACGATTACAACAAATTACTGTTATGTGATATCCGAGGAGTCATGTACAGTTTTAGCTTCGTGCTATTATGTTTTCCACTACACGTGGTGACAACGAACGCGGAACGTACCGCTTGAAATGCTTGCTATTGGCAAGGTGCACTGTCTTATTATAAGAATTGGTTGATTTATATCAACAATTACAGGCTTTAAGCCTCATCAAAACAATTTTGGCTAACGCCAAATCAACAGCTACGGCTGAAATGAAATTTGGACTTAGGTCCTAGTATTAAACCCGGCACACGTGCCTTATCTTGGACTACGGTCCTCATTTATCACTTACCCCATTCTCTTTAAGAGCAATGACGGGTGTTTATAAAACATATTATAAATAACCTGTGCTCAAGGGCACAGGCGCACTATAAATTGCATACCCTTACCCTACGGGGGGGGGGGCTCATATCCTATGGACGGAGCTCACCGTTGGTAGCGGGTGAGGAGCTACTGACTATCTCTTCTCTCTTTATATTTTTCTATTTCGGAAGAATATAAAGGACGGGAGAGGGATACCACATTGCTTAAACTACTCTACGGAGTTGTTTAAGGGTTAGGTGTTAGATCGAGTGAATGATCTTTCTGATGGCTTCAAAAATTATATTCATTTTTCCATTATCTTGAACTTCCCATCGGGATGGTTTAAGG
The DNA here is from genome assembly GCA_947086505.1 of Morpho deidamia. NCBI lineage: Eukaryota > Metazoa > Arthropoda > Insecta > Lepidoptera > Nymphalidae > Morpho > Morpho deidamia. The sequence goes on from CAMTZC010000009.1 coordinate 1,918,730, forward strand.
AGACTTACAGTATGTTACTCGAGTGATCCTTCTGTTGGCTTTAAAATACATTATTTCAGTTATTAATTATATAACTTTATAACCCATACTGATGGCAAACAAATATATAATTAAATATAAAATATCTAAACTAATATGTCCTCTCTGATGGGTATTTATGAAATATTACAATAAAGAACATTCAACCTTCTGAATGTTCAGCATTTTTTTTAATATATATAATGGGTTCGATTCGTGTAATAAACATGTATATGTATCGAACATAAAGAATCTATTCTTGTATTAACAGATATGGGATCTGTTCATGTAATAAATATATGGGATCGGTTCGTGTATTAAATATATGGGATGCGTCCGTGTAATGAATATATAGGATGCGTTCATGTAATAACTATATGGAATCGGTTCATGTATTGAACATATATAACCTGTTTATGGGTCGTGCGATTGTTGTGCAATAACTAATATTAATTTATGTTTATTTTACTCCTCTAATCTGATGAATCTGTGGTCTCTGACGCTCTAAAAGGATTTGAGTTATTACAATCACAACGTTAAATGGGTCCTAACCAACTAGACGAATCACGTGCCAAATATATAAATTTAAAAGCGCTAGCGCTTATGCGCTTGTTTTATGTATTTAAGAGGTAGAGCGCGGGCGCTCTAACCTCATTTAAATAATATTCATTATAAATATGATGAAGTATATAAATATGTACAAAGGGTACGGGGGGGAAAACGTTACAGGATTCAACAAATTTTTGTACAACTATACTTGATTGGGTGATGTGTCGATTTGCGTTTACGTTTATGTTTGTGTTTTTTACGAATCCTGCATGTATGGGGTATGAAAAAGGATAGTCAAACATATATTTTCTATTTACTTTATCGCAAACTATAGCAAAATAATTTTATTATTACTTTTGTACTCTTTATCCCTCAAATATTATTCGCTAGCCCTCATCTGTAGGCTATAAACAATTCATTTTAATTTCATATATGCAAAATTATTTACTCATCCCTCTATCACATCTGAACGGTGTAAAGGACATATAGTTGAAGGGATAAAACTAGATCGTGGTAGCTAGGCTTGTGTTTGCTTGGCAGTCATGGACAAAAGCTTGTAGGATAATGTATCTTCATAAAATTTGCTCTCATTTCTTAAACGCCGTGTATATTACAATTTCACGGACTGGAATGTAAAACGTTCATCATCTCTGAATTCCGCCTCATTTTTCGCACCAATGGCCGTGTCCCTTTGATTCCCTTCATTTTCCTCGACTATGTACATGCCATTACGTTAAAGCGATCAAAGAGGAAATGCTTAATGGAAAACGTCATCTTTAAATGATACCACTCGGAATATCTTAGAAATGCTCTTAGCCCATAAAGAATATTTATTATACTTCCTGTTCCAATTTTTTTTGGCTTATTGTGCTGCAAAAGTGATGATAGAATAATTTCTTCGACCCTTTTTCTATGTCATCCGTACTATTACTGACAAAATACTTTTCAATAAAATATGCGAGGGTCGTGTATGTGCATTCATACTAATATTATAAATCTATTAAGCATTTGTCTGTCTGTATGTTGTACATTCAAAGATAATCCGCTGAGTCAAAAAAATTTGGTATAATAGACGCTCATATACGTTTTTTGTTCATATTTTTACGTACAGAGGTTTTGGATTTGGATGAAAATACCTGGTGACTCGTTAAAAACACTTTATTCAACTTTTAACTACAAACTTAGTACTTACAGTCTCTATACAGTTCTTTTTCCAATAAGAATGCCGAGGTCACTAATAATTTACTTTTAGTTTTGCTTGTTTATTCGCTATTGATCGCTAATCGCAAACTGAATGTCGAGGCGCACGATACGTCTGCTAATATATCGAACGATCCGATTTTGAGAACATTCGATAGCCTTGAAAAGTTCATAAACATGTTTACCGATAAACATGTTTTGAAACAAGTCGAATGTTCCAGAGAAATTGAACTCTATGACATATAGTTTACGAACGCTTTTTGCATGTTCGTAAACTGCCCCGATCACTTTAAACTTTATGACATATGAATTAAGAACTCTTTTTGCATGTTCGTAACACTGCCACCGTCTAATTCTAATTCTATAACATACATATTGAACTCTTTTCGCATGTTCTTAACAATATAAATTTATTTGATATACTTAATCATTCAATTCATTCATACGTTCATGTATTCATCAGACGCATAAGTTTTAGCAGAGAAAGTCATTATCACTGGGCCGGGTTCACCGAAGTATATTATGGGTGGCGACTGTTGGGTACACAAAACTCACTATCCAAATAAATCTATTTATTTACAAGTAACTAATTAGAATATTTCTTATACTATCTACTATGCTAAAATCTTAAATACTAACGGCGTCCGATCCCACCGAAGTTAGGTAGGGAAAGGCGAGGTGGCGCGAAGTTTCTTTCCCAGGCGTGGAACACTCTCACAGTGAACTCTGGGAAAGCGGCAATCGCTGAGTCGACGTAACAACCGTGACCTCGAAACTTACTATAAAGTATAAGCTATGATAGCCTAGAGGTGAGACCGAGCGACTCTTTCTAGGGGGTCACGAGTTCCAACCCCGGGCAGGCACCAACGAGTTTTTCTATTAAAACTTACATTTCTAATTGATAATTGCAATCTATCACACGCTTTTCGGTGAAGAAAAACATCTTGAAGAAACCTGCATCTCTCTAGAGAATTCTGCGGATATGTGTAACCTACCAATCCGCATTGGAGCAGCGTGGTAGGTCTTAGCTCCAACCCTTCTCTCCAGAAACGGAGAGAGGAGGCCTATACCCAGTAGTGGGATAGAAACAGGCCGCTACTTTTAAATATTTCAAATAATTTTCAGTTTCAATTTCAGATAGCGATCGAGTAATTCTCTTATAGCCCATTATCGATATATCAGACCTTCGGCATCCTCTTAAGGTTGGCCATTTAACATTCTAAAAGGGTACACCCATTCGTGGTTTGGAGGTTTATATCTGGCCATTGTAACATTTATTATGCTTTTAATTTTGTCTCTCTCGGATAAGGGTTTGACTTTTATTAAATTTTTTGGTCTCATTTACACTTATTATAAAACAAAGTCCCAAAAAGCTGTCTGTCTGTATGTAATCGATTTTCTCAAGATCTACAGTACGGATTCTTTTACGGTTTTCACTAAAAGATAGTACAATACTTCCGGATGGTTCAAGTAAATAGTATAAATCGGTATTATGTAAATTGTGTTTAAGAGATCGCGCAATTGTTAAAAAAATTGCTTGCTGGGAGCTTAAGTCGCGTGCGCTGCATAAACCAGCAGAGATACGCTAAAGTAATGTACTAAAGAATTATAGATCTATAAAACTACTACACAAAGTCCAAAGGGATAGCATGTCTTTATCTCTTATGGTTAACTCACAATAACTACTTTTATGAGTAAAATTTGAATTTTAGACGAAAATTGTCACACGCTAATTTCCTTGCGGGCGAAGCCGCTGGCACAGCTAGTATAAATATATGTACCATCTGAATATTTTATTTTACAGGGTTCTCCTTCTTTTCTTGATCATAATATTCAAATTCAAAATATTCTTCATTCAAGTAAACTTGTAAACAAGTGCTTTTGAATCGTCAACATCTACCGCTGGTTTGGAAAGCTGATCTTACCGAGAAGAACCAGCAAGAAACTCGGCGGTTGCTCTTTTTAAAATATAAACCTTAAACTAGTTACATTTAGTTATTACTGTTTTGTACAGGATAGAAGTAAACCTATATCCACACATCTTTATCATATATTTATTATAGAATCTTATACCTAAACCCACAAACGATTTACGTACTTTTGCTAGGCGCAAAGCAGGAGTCGCAAGCTTATGTCGGTTCCTACTTTGTCTATTATATACATCACCTATCGTTTTATAATTTTTTATATTTTTATGTACAAAAATTACATCGTTTCAAATATACTGTGAACCAAATGTAAGAATACCTATTTCCTTAAGCTTCTCTCGCAGGGAATCACATACAACATAATTCCATCAAAACTTTTTTTATCCGGCTGAGTTGAATAGACCATCTCATTTCTTACCAAGGCGTTGCAAATGGCGACTAAGGTAAATTTACCCAGTGTGGTATCCGGTTGAGTGGAATAGACCACCCTATTTCTTACCGAGGGGTTGTAAGGCAGGTCGTAAAATACGTAGCCAAATCATGTGATAACATGTTACCAACCCCACTTAGAGTGGAATAAGAGCAAGAGAATGATGATGAATTCTATCATAAGTATTGTATTGTAGAATACCGCAAAGTAATAAATTATCCTGATATCCATCAGACATTCATCGATATGAAAAGCAACAAAAACTCTGCAGAAAACGCTGATTTTGTAATACAGTATTAACAAGACACCCGTCGCCAATCTGTTAGTGCGGTCGCAAAATAAAATTAAAAAGATAAAACTTTATAAACGCTACGTTTAAGAGAAAATTCGCTAAAATTTCACAATAAAAGTTGTTAACTTGTACTGTTTCAGAGTCTAGCGACTAGCTCGCAGCAGCTGTACCAAATGATAATTGTACTGCGACTTCTTGTTTCGAATTCACCCACAATATAGTTACAACAATGGAAGTTCTTTTTATTTAGTAACATTATAATATGTTCGTTTAGATTTTTACTAACGTTTCTTTTTTACTCGTCTAAAAATATTTTTTCTCTATAAAACTCTTCAATAATAATTTTTAAATTAATTTAATAATTAATTAAATTTTATATCCATACCAACAAACAAATAAGCGGTACTCAGATGGTCCATCGAAGAAACTGTTAGATCAAGGAGTGACAAGAGGAAAATAAGAAAGGAAGAATAGTCGCGGTTTACGTGTAGTCCATGTCGCCACTTAGTCGCGCAGTCCGTCTCGCACAATCCGTGGCCTGCTCTGACTATAACAAGTCGCGGTTTAAACCGGATTGAAAACCATATATCTAGGAAAACTATAATTAAAAACAGATGTACTTATTTGATTTGAGCGTGGTGGGTTTAAAAACTTACCACTCTCCAAGAAGATATAACTTTTTTTCTTTTCCAGCCATGAATTTCTATTAATATACACAGACTAGACTTCGACCGCGAGGAAACTGGCTCTCTAATAACCTACACCGCTTTTTATACCTATTCCCCCCTAAACAATCGACATCGGTTTGTTACTACCCCCACTAAAAATTGTTGTAAAACGACCTCTTCAACTCAATTTACATGAAACGGTTATGTGCTATGAACCTAAACCTTTCGGAGGAATTGCACTACCTTTTAGTAAAAACCGTACTAAAATCCGTTCATTAGATTTTGAGAAAATCGATTACATACAGATAAACAGCTTTGGGGTCTTTATTTTATAATAAGTATATATGTTGTATTTCTTTATTTCATTACAGAATTGAAGAAATATTTTAGGTCGAATCCTCCGTTGAAATACAAGACGAGTTCCATGAAACCGTGAAATACTACTTCAAGGAATAATAGACGTGACACTTGAGCTGAACTGTCGCTAAGTGTGAAAAGTGCTTTGTTATTGCATTGTTAAAGTTGTATCGGGAATATTATATTACCTTTAACGTTTGCTTGAGTATTATTTGATTGATTTAAGTTGTTTTTGTTAACTCAATATTAGATTACGTTAAATTAGTAGTAAAATTATCTCTTACTGTGCAGCTGACAAACAAAAGCCCTTTTTTTCTCCTTGAAAAGAAGAAATTTCTGAATTTAAACTATCGTGAGTGGTATTCATTATTAATGTTGAAAGACCGGCTATACTCACGTCTTATTTTATCGGATGAGCCCGACTAGTTTGAAGCCCATACGGGGCTCTTATTCATAAGTTCTTTACGCGGCGTTATCGCGGCGGGAACTGGTTGTAGCAGCTCGTTGGGCGTGACTTGTGAGCGGCTGGGGCGGGGGGGAGGCATAGATGCGGCGGTGGTCGTGAATAAGACGTGAGTATAGCCAGTCTCTCAACATTAATAAGAAGAAATTTCATTTAGACCTACCACTTTGTTATAGTGCGGATTTCGAGAGGAAACATATTCGAGCAATTGTTAAGGGAAACACAAGTTTCATTGCCATATTTTCTTAAATGTAAATAGCATTTAGAATTCTAAATATCAAATATGAACATAATGTCTTGCTAATCTGTAAATCGTAGATCCTTTTACCGTCTTTATAAATCGCATCGGAAAATTATATGTCGGTACGGTTTTGCTGGTAGAGTATGCGTCCTCCGTATAACATTCGACGGAGTAGCCGTGAAAGCGTACCAGAGAGACAAATAAACAGACATACACACTGATTATACGTTAATAATATTAATCATCATTCTCCTACCCTTAAAAAATGTTAGTACATGATTTGGCTAGGTATTTCACGACCGGCCTACCTGACGTCAACTAATCTTCGCCTTTTGCAAGACCTCGGTAAAAAATGAGGGTGGTCTATTCTACTCAGCCGGATACCACACGGCACTTAACTTAGCCGCCTTTTACGACAAGTTGGTAAGAAACGAGGGTGGTTTATTCTACTCAGTCGGACACCACAGTCGGCTCAACTTATCTTGGTCACCTTTTACGACATCTCGGTAAGAAATGAGGGTGGTTTATTCCACTCAGTCGGATACCACACGGCGGGTCAACTTACCTTAGTCGCCTTTTACGACATCTTAGTAAGAAATCAGGGTGGTCTATTCTACTCAGCTGGATACCACACAGCGGATCAACTTATCTTGGTCGCCTTTTACGACATCTCGGTAAGAAATGAGCACATAGCAGTACATTAAATATATAAGTATAGATATACAATTTACTAGGCATTGCATTAATACTTCTTAATTATAAAGCAACCTATGTGCTTTGAAAATCATATGACATTTAACCACACTGTTCATATAGAGCAAAAAAATTAAGTTCTCCACGTAAAATGTTGATTGCTGAATGATGTCGCTTTGTCACATTAGAAAGGCGAAAACAAAGAACGGGGAAAAACCTTTTGTATTTAAAACTGGAACATCAAAAATATATTCCCTCACTTTCTAATTTTAAAAACTGATTTATGCTGCAATCGCCTTTAAATAATATTCTTATGGAATATTTATTAGATAGTAAGCCATATATAAAAAGTAAGGGTTTGTTTATGTCCCACTGCTGGGTAAAGGCCTCCAGAGAGAAGGAGAAAGGGGTCGGAGCCTAGGACCACAATACCCCAATGCGAATTAGTAGTTTACGCATATCCATAGAAGTCTTCGCGATTTTGTCGTAGAGTCCATCTCCTGATGATGCTTCGATTGCGGGGCGAAACGATTGTTGAGTTTGTGATAGTGAACGCGTGTAGTGCTTGTATATTGTGGAGTCAGTGGTGGCGGTTTGTGTATGTGTTTTTACGAATCCTGCATGTATCGGATAGTCCACTATACATTTGGCACTATATATATTTTCATTTAATTTTTAACGTAAAAACTTATTAGTGCTTTTCCGGGGCTTAAACTCCCCAGTTAATACTTCGGTTTTTTAACTTTTTTACCCCTCTAACCCTTTAATACCCTGATATGGATTACACGATACCCCAATCGTCTATTATACCTTTTATAAGATCCAACAAACTTAGAAAATTGTTAAATCCATGTATTTTCTTTTAATAATTAGATCCTCAAAAGTTTAATAGGCTTACTGTATAAGCCTAGACTATGGAATATTATTATAGAATCTTATAGTAAAGTAGCGGCCTGTTACTATCCCACTGCTGGGCATAGACCCCCTCTCTCCGTTTAAAGAGAAAAGGATTGGAGCTAAGACCTACCACGCTTCTCCAATTTGGATTAGCAGGTTACAAATATACCTAGAATTCTCTAGAGATATGCAGGTTTCCACACGATGTTTCCCTTCATCGAAAAGCGTGTGATAAATTTCAGTTATAAAACACACTCATTAGTTTTACAGAAAAACTCATTGCTGCCTGCCCAGGATTTGAACAATCACATTCAACATCCACATTTCGCCAATCACAGCTTAGCTTGTAGAATCTTATACTAAACCTTAAATGATTCACATACTATTGTAAGGCGCAAAGGAACCGCAAGCTGATGCCGGTTTTTGTTACATATTAAACAAAGCCCCTTAGTAAGGCAATCTTTAAACGCACAAAACCTCAAAAGAGGGGATATTAATAAATAAATAAGGTGCGGTAATTCAACCTGAAACGCTGTAATAGAGGTGCGGTTGCTGCTGAATGTGGGATGAAATGCGATCATTAAAGTTTATGCGCGGGGCTTACCTAGTTTTGAGGTTTTTGTATGCCCTTTGGTTACGGGATTACGGTGTTTTGGTGCGTTAATTACTTGGCTATGGTGTTTCAACGGAATTCGCAAAACTGCACGTGCAAATAAATGATAAAAAAATGATTATATAATTAATTTGCTTCTATCTGCGGTAAGTAAATGGATATAATACGGAATGTAGTTTCGCGTGTAGATATTAGCATAGAGTTATTGTAAATAGTAATTTATAGAAATAGGCGTTACGTTGCGAGAATCCGCGTTTGTTAGGAAAATCTATGTAATGCTTAGGCAGCTAAACCTTTCACATACCTTATACATGCAGGATTAGTTACCGCACGTATCATACGAAACAACCACCAACATCACACTACACACATTCACTTCAATAATCTCAAAGATCGTATCGCTCCGTAATCAAAACGAAGCATCGTCAGGAGATAGATAGGTTTCACGACAAAATCGCAAAGATCTCAAATCCTTTGCGATTATGAGAAGAGCCAGCAAGAAACTCGGCGATTGTTTTTTTCAAACATAATTCTTATAACTAGTAAACTATCGTCACTATGTTGTACAGAATAGAGGAGTACCTATATCAACGCATTCTTATCATTTATATAATCCTAAACTGTATAGTATGTATCTTTCTGTATCAGCCTCTTTTTAACAGTGTTTTTAAACTGCTGTAGTGGCAAAGATAATATAAAAAGATAATAAATACTGAACGGATTTTTGCACGGTTTTATGTGCTCGAGCTGTGATAGCCCAGCGGTGAGCCCGTGCGACTCAAACCCGGGCAGGCACCAATGAGTTTTCCAATAAAACTCATGTGTCTAATTGATAATTGCAATTTATCACGCGCTTTTCGGTGAAGGAAAACATCGTGAGGAAACCTGCATATCTCTAGAGAATTCAGGAGATATGTGTAACCTACCAATCCGCATTGGAGGAGCGTGGTAGGTCTTAGCTCCAACCCTTCTCTCCAGAAACGGAGAGAGGAGGCATATTCCCAGCAGTGGGATAGTATCAGGCCGCTACTACTTTTTTTACTTTATATGCTCTACTCCCAATGCAAAGCTGGGAAATTCAGCTATAAACAGCCGTTAATAAAGCCAAATCACCTTATCTCAATCCCGCTCAATTAGTGAAAGCACCTGCGCGCTCCCGTAATCCTCTAAAAATGGACATAAAAATCCAGAAGTAAATCCGTCGGCTAAATCCCCTTTATTATGACGACAAGTCTACTTGACATAATACAACAGATAAACAATGGTTATGTTGGACATAGATACGAGTATTATAGAAATGATCACAATATTATATATAACTTGCCAAGCCAGCCGGCTTCGCCCGCGTGGAAATCAGCGTATCACAATTTTTTTCTAGAATTCAAATTAAAAAAAATATATTATTGTGAGTTAACTATAAGAGATAGGGACATGCTGTCGCAGCTGTTTGAAATATTTTTTGGCCTAAAGGCATCGGTTACATGTCACTCTTGAAATTAAATATAAGCATAAATATAAGGAAATGAAAATAACCATTTTTTTTAATCGATTTATAAATGTTAAGAAAATCTATTATTAAAATTTTTCTATAATTGAAATTTTTGGAACACTGCTTGTCAAGCATACGAAATAGAGATATGCTCTGACTCTTTTTTGTAGTATTTTTATAGATCTACAATACTCTAGTACATTACTTTAGCGTATATCTGCTGGTTTACGCAGCGCACGCGACTAAAGCTCTCAGCAAGCAAGTTTTTTAACAACTGAGCGATCTCTTTAACCATCCGGAAGTATTGTATCTTTTGGTGAAAACCGTACAAAAATCCTTTCAGTAGATTTTGAGAAAATCGATTACATACAGACAGATAGCTTTTTGGGACTTTGTTTTATAATAAGTATAGATGACAATTTAAATTCACATTTCTGTTGGTTTGCTAATCATAAAGTACAAAAATAATAATTACTTACTTATGAATTAATAGCTAACCCAATAAACAGTGTCAAGACTTAACTATTTAAGTAACAAAGTAATAATAAATAAATAATAAATATATGGGACATTTACACACACGGTCGTCCGTCCCCAAAGTAAGTGACTTAATACTTGTGTAATGGGTGACGGACAACTGGTAGATATATACATATATAGTTTTAAATACATACTTAAATACAAATGTACACCAGGGCTCGAAGAACCACCAAATTGTTTATAGATATACATGTATATAATGTTGGCCTTCGGTGGGAATCGGTCTGGGTAGGAACAGCTTTCCGAAACAGCAGTAAAGTTGACGATTCAAAAGCACTTGTTTACAAGTTTACTTGAATAAAGAATATTTTGATATTTTGAATTTGAATTTGAATTTTGGAGATATTTTTTTAATAAGTGTAGATTAGAAGTAAGAGTATGGATTGCAAAAAACATTACTAAATATCTGCCTAGATTTATTACGGCCGCAAGTTTCTCATACACATAGCAAGTCTACCATATTGTTTTAAACTATGCCCTAGATTCTGCCGAGGCTAAATTACAACATTCTAACCGTGTATAATATCGTATTTTAGGAGGTAGATACGCTTAAATTATTCGACCCAGTCTTTTCTCGACAATTAAACACTGCCTGAATATTATTCTTACCCAGATTTAATGGACGCGTGATACTGCGTTGAAAACTTTAATTTATAATTTTGTTATGTGATTCCTTGTACAAAACGAATTTGGCTTTCAATCCTTTCAATTCAAAAGTAATAATAAAATTATTTTGGTATAATCCGCGATACAGTAAATAGAAAATATATATAGTGTTAAATGTATAGTGGACTATCCGTATTTCATACCCGATACGTGCAGGATTTTTAACTTTGCGATTTTGTCGTAGAGTCTATCTCCTGTTGATGCTTCGATTGCGGGGCGAAACGATTGTTGAGTTTGTGATAGTGAACCTGTGTAGTGCTTGTGTATTGTGGTGGAAGTAGTGGAAGTGGTGGAGGTTTGTGCATGTGTTTTTACGAATCCTGCAAGTATCGGGTATGAAAATACGGATAGTCTGCTATACATTTAACACTATATATATTTTCTATTTACTGTATCGCGGATTATAGCAAAATAGTTTTATTATTAGTTTTGTATTATGGATCTGCGCGCAAAGTATCGCCTAATTCTATAAATCAATTCAGTTGACTTATGCGTTAGGCACATTGCAAAATTATAATAATATGACACAAGCACTACATGCAATCACTACGACAATCTCCACGATCTTTTCGTCCCATAACCGAAGCATCATCAAGGGGATAGGCTCCGGACAGACAAACAGACACGGAGCACGTAGACAGACGAAACAACCTACATTTTTTAATATTTCATATCACAAAAAAAAACAAAATTCAAAACAAACATTAAAAATTAAAAAAAAATTCGTCCGTCGTAAGCAGGGCAATATCCCGTACTACTAGTGATTAGGGCTCCAGAGTGAGGAACTTCCTCACAATACGCGCCGTTTCATGTAATACTGCCTTCTGCATCCGACTCTTGAACCAACTATTAAGCGAAAGCTTCTGAAGATGTTGGCCGAGGCTCTTCGCGATAAGATCATTTCACATTCACATCATCAACATCCGAAACAACAATAGGAACAATTATTGTTGAGTCAGCATTCCACAAAATTAAAAAAAAACTAAATATTATTTATTCAAGTAAACTTGTAAACAAGTGCTTTTGAATCGTCAACTCTACTGCTGGTTCGGAAAGCTGTTCCTACCAAGAAAAGCCAGCAAGAAACTCGACGGTTGCTCTTTTCAAAATCATAATTCCTATTGCTAGTTATCACTATATTTAGTAATTGCTGTCTTGTACAGCGTCTAAGAGTAGCTATAACCACACATCCTTATCATGTAAGTATGCTTCAACAGTATAGTGGGCTTTCTGTATAAGCCTCTTTTTAAACTGCTGTAAAGGAACCTGCCTGTTATCTAATAATCTCATAAACTACTGTTATAGATTATTACGTAACATATCGAACCGTTCTTCGAAAAATATTGACGCTGTAAATGTGACAAAACAAAACACCGCTCAAACCGAAAATATGGAAAACTGTTTCGTGCCATATGCTTTTAACTTTCCCAACATATAAATCCACCGAGGGTAGATCGATTGCACGCACCATAAAATGTAAAGTAAATGTCACAATACACACGCACCAACAATATTGACGTGCTTAGGTTACCACTCAGAGTTTTTATATACAAAATACCATGGGAATAAATTGTTTAGGGAGGCTTGATGGCGTAATGGGATCTTTGTGTTTTATTTTTATGTCTACCGCCATCTGACGGTAGATGGTACGGTGACTATTTTGGACTCTTATTGATTAAAAACTTGAGTGCTGGACCACGTTGCTGGTGAAGAGTAACTTTGTGCATAGTGCTTACATTCCTGCTAGCCGTACAAGTCAAAATTTGTCATTTCTCCAAAAGGTTTTTTTAAACATAAAATAATTATTATTTGGAATAAAAATAAATAAATCTATTTAAATAACTTTCACACAACTAAGATCTAATCTAAACTATATGTTTACTGCTAGGAGTGGTTAGGGACCGACTCCAGGGCTCAAGCAACCATCGCGCGAGCAATGCAGGTGGTCGCTGTTTCCCGAAATACAAATCGGCGTTTCCGCGATTATTTTGTAAAGACCACTCGGCACGGCGTGGGATCGACTTCCATAACTGGGTTTGTACCCTGGAGAGTGTCTCCTTAGGGTCATAGCCTTTCTAAATGCCTCGGAGACCAACCTCAACTAGGTGCCCTATTTGAATCGCCCGGAAGTCGCTATTAGGGTGGTGTGCGACAGACTTCAGCGAGCCGCCTGCATCGCCGCTTGCCTGTGATAGATCAAATCAAAGGAGTTGATATTTCAGATCCGCTCCATCACCCCTTTAACCCCACCACCCCAGTTAACTATCTTACATAAGGAAGCCATCGCTTCTCACATCTCCCTGTCCACCATGGCGCGTAATCTGCAAATCGTAAGTTGAGAGTGCAAAATATGGGAGAGTGCAGATGCTATATTGGAGTCAGGCAGCGTCTAAGGGTGCCTCCTGTAAAGTCTGGTAGACTATCAAGGTATGACTGTGACTAGTTGATACACCGTCGTAAGTATGGGTTGAAGACATGCCTGATCAACGTCATAAAATTGGTCTATGCCTACGATGATATTAACATAGAGTTAGTTACTAGAGAAGGGAAGCTAAAGGCAGAAGAAACTCGTATACTTCATCTTTATCTTATCAGATATAAATAAGAGAATAGATCACTCTCATTTGCTGTCTCTTTATTTTAATATGGCACAATTTAGGCGGTCTTCCTAATTCTATTGTAATAAGAGTATGATTATTAAAGTCAAAAGTCAATGTTCGCGAAATTTCTTCCTCAAGTCAAATATTTTTGGTTTGTTAAGAGTTTTTTAAACTTGTGTTAAGCCAAGTTCAAAACATATTGCGACATTTTTTTATATAAACATTTATGAAACGAATAAACAATAATCAAAATATCATTTCAGTTCCTGCCTTTTTTAGCTCGGACATTAATGTTGAATTAAATTTCGGCCAAACGCGTTATCGATAATATTGGTCTTTAGGTTATTTTAAAGGCCCTAATATGAACATTGAAGCTATTAAATGATAATAAACCTAAAACGCCGACCCAACGATAAACCCGACGGTTAGTATAAAACAGTTTAACCCTTACCCGGAATAAAGGTAATTTAAAATATTTTTTGGCCTAAAGGCATCGGTTACATGTCACTCTTGAAATTAAATATAAGCATAAATATAGGAAATTAAAATAACAATTTTTTTTAATCGATTTATTAATTTTAAGAAAATCTATTATTAAAAATTTTCTATAATTGAAATTTTTGAACACAAAAGTAATTACTGCTTGTGAAGCATACGAGATAGAGACATGCTCACGCGGACTTTTTTATAGTATTTTTGTAGATCTACAATTCTCTTGTACATCACTTTAGTGTATCTCTGCTGCTTTACGCGGCGAACGCGAATAATACTCCCAGCAAGCGAGTTTTTATACCACCTTCCGGAAAGAATCACACTTTTAGTCAAAACAGTATTAAAATATAAGGGATAAGTTGACCTTTGTATACTTTTTATTAATAATGTTTTCTTACTTTTTTTATGATACATCTATACTAATTATAAAACAAAGTCCCAAAAAGCTGTCTGTCTGTATGTAATCAATTTTATCAAAATCTACTTAACGCATTTCCGTACGGTTTTCAATAAAACATAGTGAAATACTTCCGGATGGTTTAAGTAAATAATACATATCGGTGTTATATACATTGTGTTGAAGAGATCGCACGGTTGTTAAAAAATTTGCTTGCTGGGACTTTTAGTAGCGTGCGTTTTGTTAACCAGCTGAGATAGGCTAAAGTAATGTAGTAGAGAATTGTAGATCTATAAAAATACTACACAAAAAGTCCGCGTGAGCATGTCTCTATCTCTTATGGTTAACCCACAATAACTACTTTTATGTTTAAAATTTTAATTAATAGAATAAAATTCCATACGGGCGAAGCCGCTAGCACAGCTAGTAGATAAATAATTAAAAATCCGTTCATTACATTTTGAGAAAATGACGTGTGGTATCCGGCTGCATAGAATAGACCACCCTCATTTCTTACCGAGGTGTAAAACGCGACTGAGGTAAGTTGAAGTCAGGCAGGCGGCCGGTCGTAAAATACGTAGCCAAATCATGTGACAACATGTTGTAACATGTTGTGCCGACCCCACTTAGAGTGGGAAAAGGGCAGGAGAATGTATGTATATTTTGAGAAAATCGATTATATACAGACAGACAGCTTTTGGGGACTTTGTTTTATATTAAGTATAATATTATATTACAAACCAAACCAGTCTGTTTCTTCACTCACTGAAAATTGCTGTAACACGATCTTAGCGCAAATAATGAGTGAATGAATCCCGAGATGTGGGTAATTTGCACCAACTGTGCGAGCAAATTGGTCTAACACACCATTATTTCGCAAATAAGCACTTTTTCTACACCGTTTTATATATATTTCCTTTGCAATTTTCTGTTTTCCGAACAAATTACGCAATCAGACAATTCCTTTTCGCTTTGAACATTGGAGCGAGTGTAATCAACGGATGTCCTACAAATACTGCAAAGGTGAAAGTTAGATCAAAACGATTTAACGCTTCGACAGAACGAAATATTGTGCGAAAACTTCACTCGCTTAAAAGCGTTGGAAAGAGAAGCTATGATTGTATCTGCATGAGCAATTTAAAACTATTAAATTCCATAAAGAAACAGTATCTGACACACAAAAGTAATGAAAATATTATTTTGCTATAATCCGCGATAACAATATATATTTTATGATAAATGTAGAGTGTACTATCTGTTTTCATACTTAACACATGCCGAATTCGGTAAAAATCATGCACTAACAATACACACGCACTGCCCATATTAACTACCCCAACCTCAAAAACTGTTCGCCCTGTACCCGAAGCTTCGGCAGGAGATATATTCAAAACTGCAAGGCGACGCATCACCCAAACAAGCAGATATAGTAATGAGTTTAACCCCCATCGTTTATTTTTGCCTTCGAACACGTGTCAGACATAACCCAATGAAGATATAGCGATGATTATGCCACACTTGTTTAGTGACGATGAAAAACATCGTAAGAAACCTGTACATCTCCGAAAAAAGGTTTTTTGTAATTTATCAATCTTTACAATAAATCCTTCATTGTATAAACATTTGAATGTTACACTTCAATGTTGCCCTGGCTTCTGAAATAGCGCTAGCCGTGAGTCAGAAGTGAGTTCCTTCCCCTACTTATAAGTACTAAAAGTATTTAAATTTTTAAAAACATTTTTTTTTTCAGATTCATTATCACCCAAAACCTAAAGGCGTGTGTGTTATGTGTTTGTGTTATGTATGTGTGTTATGTATGTACGTGTATATCTGTGGAGTTAGTGAAGATCTTAAAATACGTGTGTGCATGGGTGATTGTGAGTGGATGCATAATCATCTCTCTGTTTACATATGGTTATGTCACCGACACTAACAATCTTTCTACATCATCATAATCTAGACTTTTTAGCCACGTTTTTGAGAAGCATAAAAGTAGTCTGGTGGGTCTTAACTTCAATCCTACTTTTCAAGACGAGGCTTTCAGAAGCTATTTTAAGGCCAAAGTATCCTGAACACAGATTTTTATTTTCTTCGTGTCAACCTTCCGCTTAACTTACTTGACTCGCCAATCTCCTACCCACTTGTTTCAAGTACAGCAGTCCTTGAATACTAGCAATGAAAACAATCGTCTCAATAATTGACCTTCAATGTCTGAATAAATTCAGTGCTTGAAGGTCAACCAATAACTTTATTTGTCATTTTTATTAATTCGTATATTCAGTCAGACAGCGTTTTTATGAATACGCCCGTAAAAATATATCTTTATACGCGATCTGGAACATTATTGAAGGTGATCTTGAGATGAAATAACAGTATTCAAGGCCTATTAACTGAAGGGCTGTCGCGCGTTTTAGGGAAAGGGTTTTCTCAGTTTTTTGTAATAATCCAAGTGACACAAATTCGGCAGTCAGTGTAATCCAATTATACATTAAATTGCCTATTTTACTGTTGCTATTCGACTTGGATATGAGATTAATAACACCGGCACACAAAAAAGTGGATAGAGCGTTTGACAGGACCGAGCTATGGGTACGTATTTCGACCCAGTGAATCCAAATTCAAGGTCAGTTAGAACTATACACTTTCAACATTTTGAGAAAACTAAATTAAACAGATTTATGTACTATATATAATCCAGATAGAAAATTGGCAGTTTTAGTGATTTAATTTTTTTGTTGATTGCAAGCATGAGTTTCATATTTTTCGATCCGCGGAATTAGCCTAGGGCAAAGCTTATAAAACCATAAGCCGTTTTAAATGAAAAAAAAATGAAAAAATGTGCGTGCCGTTGTAATTTTGCAGAAATACTTGTGAAATCAAATTAACTATCATAAGCCAGCTTAGCGAAACAAGCCAGTGAGGTAACCTACAAGAAAAAGGAAAATATTTTATGTTGTAGGTGCCTAATGCTACGATCACCAACCCGCATGTCAAACGTTGGTCAAGCCAAGCCACGCGTAAGCGGCCTGCTAGGAGGGTGCGGGGGGCGTACACCAGGCCGGACAGACGCGTAAACGTGCTTGTACCGTGTAACCGCAATCATAAACTCTTCAATGCAGTCCACTTTCTTTTATTTTGGGGATCAGAACTCCCACGAATACAAGCAATATAACAGAACTAACTACTTTGCTATAATCCGCACGGGTTAAGTGAATGCATGCAAAGCCAATGTGTATGAAGCAGGCAAAATCTAAAATCTCCGACTCAATACGTTAGAGCAACTTGAGATAATAAAAAATAACAATGGTCACTTAATTAACGAGCAAGTAAATGTATCTAATTCCGCTTTGCTACATGTGTTTGGAGGGGAGGGTATTGGTGGGAGTTGAACTATTTAAGATTGCTTGTATGGGTAGCGCGGCGCAGTACGATTTTTGTCGTGGAGCCTATCCTCCTGATGATGCTTCGGTTTCGGGGCGAAACGATCGTCGAGATTGTGGTGGTGGGTGTGTGTGCTGCTTTTGTGTGCTGCTTTTGTGTGCGTTGTTGCTGGTGAATTGCGCCTTGGGGTGCATGTGGTGGCTGGTCCTGCATGTATAAGGTGCGTAGATTTTGCCTGCTTCATACACATTGGCTTTGCATGCATTCACTTAACCCGTGCGGATTATAGCAAAGTAGTTAGTTCTGTTATATTGCTTGTAATATGGAATTCCGCAAAGTAACGCCTGCTTCTATAAATCCCACGAATACATTGTCTGGACACTGACCCCACCAAGCGTGGTTGCATAACGCTTAATGGTAGGCAAAATCAATTTAAACCTTCTAAAGATTCTACGCTCGCACTCTCCACACCCGATTCATCTCAGTTAATTTCTCACTAAACGACATTTATAATGTTGGCCCAGCTTTTATACTTCAGTACATAAGCTATGTTTTATATCGCTAGCGTAACGGATACCTGCTTTTAAGAACTGAAATCTAGGTTAATAGATTGCTGAAAGATACTGTGATAGCGATAGAATAAAAAGTCGCTTTCTTATATGTAGTTAATTATTTTCTCTTCTTTTTTGTTAGTTTATTAAGTATTAGTAAGTAGTATTAGTTTTCTAATTATATCCTAATTATTTTGTATTTTTATCGTAACTACTAATTTGTGGTCGACTTCTATTTGTAGGAAGATGGAAACATACTAATGTTGAATAGATATGCTAGTCAGCCTTAAAGGTTTTAAAGAGCATCCTAGGGAAAAAAAATGTACACCAAACCGATAATGCTGTATTAAGGGGTAATTAACACACATGTAATATTTAGGAAAATATAATTTCTATCGAATATCGAATGCATATATAATTCAAAAACTAGCGTGCTTGATGAGGTATCTCACCACTACACATTAGAGTGTTATATTATATAGAGTGTTATATTGTATTATAAACGTATAAAATAACATTAATTATAGGCCAACCGTTTAACTCAGACTTTGCCTGCGTGATGCACGGGCGCGGAGGTAGAATGAGAACGGGGACTGAGGTAGGTGCGGGCGGTCACCTCTTGTATATCACACTACGGGCGCCGCTCGCGCCAACCTCAGTCCCCATTCTCGTTCTACCTCCGCGCACTTGTACCCGCAGGTGCAGTCCGAGTTAAACGATTAGCCTATGGAGCCCTCAGGTCTCTAAGTCTCACGTACATCCCATTCGATTCACGTACAATCGATTGCAAAGTTTAGAATTTTCTTGTATTGTTACAATTTTGGCACATATTCCTAACTTATGCAACACCTACATGAAGCTGACAAATAATTTTAAAAAATAATTCATTATTTACAACTAATTAAGTAAGTTGACGGATATAGATTTTTTCAAAAGATTATCTCACAAGTTAATTTTGTGCTGAAATATTATTTTGCAATAGTCCGCAAAAAAAAAATGTATATTGTACTATCCATTCTCATACCCGATACATTTAGAACTCTAAAAGCAATACACAAGCACTGCACAGATTTACTACCACAATCTCAATCAGTGACTGTGTGCAGAGTATTGTTATTTTATTGGTAGCGGTTAGTTAGTGCATGAGTTTTTACGAAAACTGCATGTATCGGGTATGAGAACGAGTAATACACTGTACATTTAGCATTTTATATGTTTTATTATAGCGTATTATAGCAAAATATTATTTTCATTACTTTTGTATTACTAACCTCCGCAAAAAATGCTGTGTGGTATCCGGCTAAGTAGAATAGACCACCCTTATTTCTTAGCGAGGTGTCGTAAAAGGCGACTAAGGTAAGTCGACCTGCCATGCTGTATCCGGCTGAGTAGAATAGACCATCCTTATTTCTTAAGGAGATGTCGTACAAGGCTACTAAGGTAAGTCGACCTGCCATATTTATCCGGCTGAGTAGAATAGACCACCCTTATTTCTTAACGAGGTGTCGTAAAAGGCTACTAAGGTAAGTCAACCCGCCATGTTTTATCCGGCTGAATAAAATAGACCACCCCCTTACTTACTGAGGGGTCGCAAAATACAACTAAGGTAAGTTGCAGTCAGGCAGGCGGCCGGTTGTAAAATACGTAGCCAACTCATGTGACAACATGTTTATAACATGTTGTGCCTACCCCACTTAGAGTGGTATAGGGGCAGGAGGATGATGATAATGATGATGATGAACCTCCGCAAAGTAACGCCTAATTCTATTTATTAATTTTGTGCCATTTGCAACCATCGGTTCCTTAACACCTTTATAAAATCATCTGCAATCTAATAGAGGTTTTAAGATCCATGCTGCTTTTGATGGAAGGTTACTACTCTACCACCTTTAGAAAGAGAGGATTCAAAATTAATTTGTGCCATACAGTATGTACCTAAGTATATTCACATAGTGTAGAACAATTTCAAATCAAATAGTGGTGCGACTTTCATGTTATTTTATCATTAATATGTTTTTCATTTACGCAAAGGAAAAACGTATTTTTATTATCCTATATTCAAATATATTACAAAAAAATATTCTTTATTCAAGTAAACTTGTAAACAATTGCGTTATAAATCGTCAACTCTACTGCTGGTTCGGAAAGCTGTTTCTAAAAATAAAACCCAGCATAAATCTGGGCTCTTTTCAAAATATAATTGTTATAATTAGTTACATTTATACTATACTAATAAGCTGTGATAGCCTAGCGGTGAGACCGTGCGACACTCTAGAGACGACATAGGTTCAAACCCCGGGCAGGCACCAATGAGTTTTTCTATTAAAACCTTTGTGTCTAATTGATAATTGCAATTTATCACACGCTTTTCGGTGAAGAAAAACATCGTGAGGAAAACTGCATATCTCTAGAGAATTCTGGAGATATGCGTAACCTACCAATCCGCATTGGAGAAGCGTGGTAGGTCTTAGCTCCAATCCTTCTTCAAAAGATACAAAAATATATATAAGAGATAGAGACATGCTGTCCCGGACTTTTTTGTGGTATTATTATAGATCTACAATTCTCTAGTACGTTACTTCAGTGTATCTCTGCTGCTTTACGCAGCGCACGCGATTTCATCTCCCAGCAAGCGAGTTTTTTACAACCACGCGACGTCCACAACACAATTTACGTAAAACCGTAATGTACTATTTACCTAAACCATCCGGAAGTATTGCACTATATTTTGGTGAAAACCGTACAAAAATCTATTCAATAGATTTTGAGAAAATCGATTACATACAGACAGCTTTTAGGGACTTTTTTTTATAATAAGTATAGATAATTTTTTAACACATATGTTTATGAACACAGTAACTGGTAACAGTTAACAAAACGTTATATGCGAAAATGCTAGCATATTAGAACGTTTATTCGACAAATACACTTGCAATATGTAGATTGTACTCGGAACGCACATTCTGGCTCGAAATAGGTTCGAAACAATATCCTTAGTACTTAGAAATTATTGTACGAAAGCGCTAAAGTTTTATTATGAAGTTAAAAATATCGAGAATACACTTTCAATTTAGAGAAATATCTACGCTTCCAGTTTAAAATTATAATACAAATGTAACAAATGATTTTTATGGAATTATGAGAACAAGATCAGCATCAGTGATGAATAGAATGCGGAAAGCTCCAACGGTATTCTGAAAATACTGAGTGAAAAATCTTGATAATCCATTCATGAAGTACTGAATTCGTATGCATATGTACAAAAAAGAGCCATACGTGGCATCTACAATTTAAGTCCGCGTGATTCCCTGCGAGAGAAGTTTAAGGAAATAGGTATTCTTACATTTGCTTCACAATATATTTTAAACAATGTAATTTTTGTACATTTTTTTTTTTTTTTTTTTTTTTTTTTTTTTTTTTTTTTTTTTTTTTTTTTTTTTTTTTTTTTTTTTATTTATAACAAATATATACAAGTTATGTCTATCTTAAATTACTTACACGCTACTACTATACAAATCATGCCCACGTGGAATGGTCCCAAGAATGCTGGCAGCGTTTCCGCGTTGAATCGCTAAGCTGATTCTTTGTGCGAAAAAGAATATCGAAATATTTATATTTTTTGTACATAAAAATATAAAGAATTATAAAACGATAGGTGATGTATATAATAGACAAAGTAGGAACCGACATAAGCTTGCGACTCCTGCTTTGCGCCTAGCAAAAGTACGTAAATCGTTTGTGGGTTTGGGTATAAGATTCTATAATAAAATTCCGAAATCAATTTTGGCCATGCCATTACAGCAGTTTAAAACCACTGTTAAAAAGAGGCTGGTACAGAAAGCCTACTATACTGTTGAAGATTACTTAGATGATAAGGATGTGTGGATATAGGTGCACCGCTACCCTGTACAAGACAGTAATAAATAAATGTAACTAGTTTTAAGATTTATATTTTAAAAAGAGCAACCGCCGAGTTTCTTGCTGGCTCTTCTCGGCAGGAACAGCTTTCCGAACCAGCAGTAAAGTTGACGATTCAAAAGCACTTGTTTACAAGTTTACTTGAATAAAGAATATTTTGAATTTTGAATTTGAATTTGAATATGCAGTCCCAGTGCTTCATGAATGGAAGGTATGCAACAATATCATTTATTTCATAATAATCATTAATTGATTAATATTTACACAGTCTAGATTTATACTAACGAAACGGATGTAATGTCTGGAATTAAAAAATAAAAAATAAAAATAAAAGTAATAGACGAATTATTTGCGAAATTTATGTTCCCCATTTCCTTTTTTTAATTTTTCAAGTGTTTAATCGGTAAGATGGACTTTAATACATGACTTTTAAATAATTTATAGAAACATGCGTTACTTTGCGAAATTTCATAGTACTATATTGTTACGAACATGCGAAAAGAGTCATAGAGTTCAAATCCGCTTGACACTACTTCTCTGGTACATTCATGTTGTTTACGAATCGTGTTCTGTATCCCCGCTACGACTCCCGAACAGTTGCGAACATTCTCGAAATCCTTTCGTTCGATATATAAATGTATTATATACAATATATTATAAATGTATTATATACAATATATTGTATACAATGTTTTTCTTTTTAATTTGTATGTAATAACTGTTGGTACATAAATAAATAAATAAAATAAATGGACGTATCGGGGGCCTCGACGTTCGGTTTGCGAATAGCGATCAAGAGCTAATTATATATTGAATTTGAGAAGCACACAAGAGTAAATAATAGGGAAGCGAAAGTAAAAGTGAAATAATAGTGATCTCAGCTCTGTTATCATACAACGGACTTTTCATCTAAATTTACGAACCCCTGTACGTAATAATATAATTTATTCTTTTGATGACGCTTCGGTTTCGGGGCGAAACGATCGTGGAGATTGTGATGGTGAGTGTGTGTAGTGCTCGTGTGGAGTGTTGCTGGCGGCATCGTTTTGTGATACGTGTTGTGACTTGTCTTGCATGTATAACATATGTGAATGCTGACTGCTTCATACTTTTAGCATTAGATAGATTTTCTTAGCAAACGCGTATTATAGCAAAATATTGTTACTTCTGTATTTAGGGACCCCTGCTTTGTAAGATATATTGATATTTTAACATAATGGAGGTACATTATTCTCAGTACTAATTGATATTTTTAATTTTCCAATAGATTCTTCCAACCATTGTTGCGGCAGGTTAAGACTACAATTACTCTATTATATAAATGGCGGTACCGTTCATACGATATTAATTTAATGTTAGGTACCTACACACGTCAGCGCCTTAATTAAAAGAAATTAATTAATCCAGTGGGGTATTCTAGCCAGAGGAATTATTTAAAGTTTAAAAAAGAGACGTGGTTTATAGAGATCAATTACCGTACCCTAACATGTATACCTACGACACATAACCCTGACCTAAAATCTAAACAGTATAGCTGCGAGTGAGAAAAAACAAGAATGTAGTTGTTTTCTCCTGTTGATGTTGTCCGCTCCAGGTCAATGAACCATTATAAACTATATTTAAGAAGATTAAATTATAACAAAGTTTTTTATACGTTTTAGCTATTGGTGGATTCATTTAAGCTTGTATCATCGGTACTGGTTTTGTATTGCAGTAGTGTGGTTTTATTAATGCGGTGAAAAATTTGCACAAGCCATATTAATATACGCAGCACATTTATTTTATCATTTTTTTATAACTATATATATATAGTTGTTATAACAAGTTTGTTATAACAAGACTGAAATATGTCACAGTAATACGTTTAGGTGATCAGTGGATTATTTTAATATCGAATAAACATTACCACTGTATAACGATCTCATATTATAGTAGTATCTTTTAATACATTCATACATTCTCCTGCCCTTATCCCACTCTAAGTGAGGTCGGCACAACATGTTACATGTTTTCACATGATTTCGCTACGTATTTTACGACCGGCGGCCTGCCTGACGTTAACTTACCTTAGTCGCCTTTTACGACACCTCGGTAAGAAATGAGGGTGGTCTATTCTATGCAGCCGAGTAGTATCGTTTAATAATGCAGTGAAAATTGGCATAAGCGAAATAAATTTACGTAACGCATGATAAGGAATACCAATACCAAAAAGGCAATACCAAACATTTAGCGACCAGTATGGGCTATGGGGACAAAAAAGAAATAAATGCCAAAGTTAAGAGCTTAACCATAAATTGTCTCTCACTAAAGCAACGAGAACAGTGTACACACTCGGCCACACCTGAGCTCGATGTTAATTGGTTTTGGAGGTCGCCCTAATTAGAACAAAACGGTGTGTACCGACACGACAGGCTTTTGGGCTCCTTTACACTACACGACAACGATGCTACTGTGGAACTAATAAAACACAGATAATAATAAATAATATAAAGTTAGAAATTATCACCTTTAGGTAGAAGCGGAACTACCTAAGCAATATTAAAGTGACACAGTAATGATAATACTTGCGTAGTAACAACGCATGAACATGCTGGTTGAGACCAAGCAAGACAAGTTGAAACACGATCTTACGAAGCTTTACACGAAGCTTTACAGCAAGACTCCAGGGGATGAACGGTGTAGCCGTG
Source organism: Morpho deidamia (assembly GCA_947086505.1). NCBI lineage: Eukaryota > Metazoa > Arthropoda > Insecta > Lepidoptera > Nymphalidae > Morpho > Morpho deidamia. The sequence continues at coordinate 1,943,800 of CAMTZC010000009.1, forward strand.
TAAGCGTAAGCTAATAACCGTACCAGTCGAGTATTACAACAAGACTGACTTCCATGTTTTTTTTTTTCGAATGTGTCTAATGCTGTTAGCCCTAATGGCTTTTACAGCGTCACCGGTGGGATGGGCGAGCGCAGAAGCTTCGCCGGGTAAAATTGATAAGAAACGAGTGTTTTTAGGCACTCGTAACTTATTGGGAGCGTCGCCTTAAGGGTGTCTCCTGCGAGACCGAACCTCAGCTTAAAGCGGCGCGTTTTGGAGGACTGTATCTAACACATTGACTTTGAAGAAGTCTGCATCACGGCGGCCGCGGCAGAGGGCTGCGGCCGCTTGACACAAGCAAGCGGGGACCTCGTCTTCGCCGGCAAAGACGCTGTTTGTGTGAATGTTGTGTGTAGGTCTTGTTTGATGCTGTAATAGCATCGTCAGGGTCGTTGAGGACGCTCTTAGGGCGCCTGTGAAATCGGTTGGGGAAGTTAAACACTTTATAGTTGGACGCGGCCACTATAAGGGGGTTCGGGTGTGTGGACGCTTTCTCGAAGTAAGTCTTCGAGAATCGTTTGAGAAGATCGGCTATCGTGGGAAGATCGAGATCTCTATGGAGATTCACTTTGCGCACGAACCACGGACAGCCAGTGGCTGTACGCATGAATCGATTTTGAAGTGTCTGCAACGGACACAGTCGTGACTTAGGAACGTGCGCGAACGCGACGCTCGCACAGGTCATTATGGGTCTAATGCAAGTCTTGTAAAGCGTCACTTTGTTGCGAAGTGACAGTTTACTAGTTTTGCACAATATCGGATAGAGGCGTCCCATGGCGTAAGCCGCCCGGTTGCGGACAACGCGGATGTGTCGGATGGACTTCCATGTGGCGAACTCCACCTTTTATAAACGATTCTCGCTCCAAAACCAAGCCCCGCTCTGGTATCGATCACGTGATCACAGTGATGCCATTATACAAAACTAAAAAAATGAGCCATGGATGCAACTTTAATGGCGGTTAGGCGAAACCTCTAACTATAAATAAATATATGGGACACTCACACGGTCGTCCACCCTCAAAGTAACTTTATACTTGTGATGACGGACAACGGGTAGATATACTACATATATAATTTTAAAAACATACTTGAATACAAATACACACCCAGGCTCGAAGAACCAACAAATTGTTTATAGAAAATGTTGGCCCTCGCACTTATTGTCGCAGGGTCACTACCCACTGCGCCAACAGGCCAGTCGATAAAATATGGACGACTTATGATGATTGTATAATAGTCAATTATATTTTATATGTCAATAAATTAAGAGAAAAACTTAATTGCAACTGTCTCAGCAATCTGGGTATAAATTTATGATCCTAATATAAATTCAAATCCTTATCTGAAATTGGATCTCGTAATACACATAGCTACTATTTGACCCTTTACAAGACAATAAATTCAAATTCAAATTCAAAATATCGTTTATTCAAGTAAACTTGTAAACAAGTGCTTTTGAATCGACATCAATAAAGCCTAAATGTAAATAATAAGAAATTTATTTGGAAAGAGCGACCGCAGAGTTTCTTGCTGGCTCTTATCGGTAGGAAAAGTTTTCCGAACAAGCAGTAGATTTGACGATTCAAAAGCACTTGTTTACGAGTTTACTTGACTAAAGAATAATTTGAATTAAATTTTGAATGTAAAAAAAGTCATGTTACCTGTATAATAGTAATACAAAAAAGAGCCATACGTGGCATTTACAATTTGAATTCGCGCGATTCCCTGCGAGAGAAGTTCAAGGAAACAGGTATTCTTACATTGGCTTCACAGTATATTTTTAGTAATTTAATTTTTGTACATATGAATATAAATAATTATAAAAGGATTGGCGATGTATATAATAGACAAAGAAGGAACCGACATAAGCTTGCGGTTCCTGCTTTGCGCCTTGCAAAAGTTCGTAATTCGTTTGTGGGTTTGGGTATAAGATTCTATAACAAAATTCCACAATCTACTTTAACTTTACTATTGCAGCAGTTCAAAAATACTATTAAAAAAAGGCTAATTCAGAAAGCCTATTATACTATAGAAGATTACCTAGACGATAAGAATGCGTGGATATAGCTTCTCTTCAACCCTGTACAAGACATTAATAACTGTATGTAACTAGTGATAAGAATTATTGTTTGAAAAGAGCAACCGCCGAGTTTCTTGCTGGTTCTTCTCGGTAGGAACAGCTTTCCGAACCAGCAGTGTTGACCAACAGATGTTGACGATTCAAAAGCACTTGTTTACAAGTTTACTTGAGTGAAGAATATTTTGAATTTGAATTTGAGTTTGAATAGTTATTACTGAAGCTTGAGGTGTCAGTATTAGATCTTGATGAGGCCTGATTGCTGGCATACCCATTGTCTTCCCCGTTGTACACTACACTATCTATAAATCTATTGTGTAGATGTATAGATACAGAAGTCTAGACGATCGTCGTAGTACATATTTTACATGAACGAAGGTCATAATTTTTAACCCCCCCCCCCATTATAGAAGTATGCTTTGTTTTATAATAAGTAAAGATAATTTTGCATTACGCCATGTGGTGTCCGGCTGAGTCGAATAGACCACTCTCATTTCTTACCGAAGTATCGTAAAAGGTGACTAAGGTAAGTTGACTCGCCGTGTGGTATCAGGCTGGGTAGAATAGACCACTCTCATTTCTTACCGAAGTATCGTAAAAGGTGACTAAGGTAAGTTAACTCGCCGTGTGGTATCCGGCTGGGTGGAATAGACCACTCTCATTTCTTATCGAGGTATCGTAAAAGGTGGCTAAGGTAGGTTGACTCGCCGTGCGGTATCCGACTGAGTAGAATAGACCACTCTCATTTCTTACCGAGGTATCGTAAAAGGCAACTAAGGTAAGTAGACTCGCCGTGTGGTATCCGGCTGAATACAATGACCACTCTCATTTTTTATCAAGGTATCGTAAAAGGCGTCTAGGGTAAGTTGACGTCAGTCAGGCGACCGGTCAACTTACCTTAATCGCCTTTTTCAACACCTTGGTAAGATATAAGAGTTATCTATTCTACTCAGTCTAATAACACACGGCGGGTCAATTTACCTTAGTCGCCTTTTTCGCCACCTGGGTAAGAAATGAGGGTGGTCTATTCTACTCAGCCGGATACCACACAGTGAAAATTAATGCCTAATTCTATATGTTAGATTAAGTTTAGTTTTGCATCTTGCTTTTGCAAGTTCTATAAAATATTACTTAGCTCTAACCAATCCATCATATTATGCATGGCAAGCGTGATAACTTATTGCAATGAAAACATTTATTCACACATCAATAAGTCAGTTTACTTCCATGAAAATCAGAGATGTACGCAACAAACAACTTTGTGATGTCATAAAAGATTCATTACAATGTAAGGGAATGGTAAATTCGGAGGAATTCCCAATGAGTTCCTGTTTTTCTTTTGTTGAACAATTCCCGGATTTATTCCGTTCCATTTTAGCGTAAAATTACAAAAAAACCTTCATTATGCGTTTCTCAATCTATATTTTGAGATAATTTATCATCATTCTCCTGCCCTTATCCCACTCTATGTGGGGTCGGCACAAGATGTTTTTACATAATTTGGCTAATTATTTTACGATCAGCCGCCTGAGTGCCTGACGTCAACTTACCCTCGTGGAAATCAGCGTGTTTCTAGTATTCTAATTTTAAACATAAAAGTTGTTATTGTGATTTAATCATAAAAGATAGAGACATGCTATCGCGGACTTTGTTGCAGTATTTTTATAGATCTACAGTTCTCTAGTACGTTACTTTAGTGTATCTTGCTGGTTTACGCAGCGCAATTTAACAACTGCGCGATCTGTTCAACACAATTTACATAATACCGACATGTACTATCAACCCAAACCATCCGGAAGTATTGCTCTACCGTAGAGAATTCCGTTCAGTAGATTTAGAGAAAATCGATTACATACAGACAGACAGATCTTTGGGCCTTTGTTTTATAATAAGTATAGATGAATACCACTCACGACAAGCTAAATTTAAAAATACGCGTTTACAAATATCATATTTTCCCGTCATAAAATTTACGACAAAATCATATTACCGTTGACATGACATTGTCCCGCTATCTATCCGCCATGACAGTAGCTAATTACAAAAACGCGGCCTATTTTACATTTTTATCGCGAAACAAACACCGCGGTGAATTTCGAGGAAAAAAAATGAAACACCGCCATTGTATCTCGTCAACGAAACGCAATAACGAATACGCGTATTTTAATTGGCCTATCACAAAAATAACAAGTACACGCTCTCAAAATTACCTGTGTTTAATTAACGCAAAATACGCGAAATAATTTAGCGGAAAATCCTCCGTAAATCTAGAAAGTTCTTGACCAAATCCTTTGGCCAAGCGTCCGAGACTACCTAAACCAGGGTTGGGAACTTTTTAATCAACGGGCCGATTTAAATTTAATGAAGTAACTCTTATCAATAATTTACAAAACCTTATTTTTAATTATAAGTTTTTTAAATAGAGCTGTGATAGCCCAGCGGTGAGACCGTGCGACTCTTTCGAGGGGAACACGAGTTCAAACCTGGGCAGGCACTAATGAGTTTTTCTATTAAAACTCATGTGTCTAATTGATAATTGCAATTTATCACACGCTTTTCGGTGAAGGAAAACATCGTGAGGAAACCTGCATATCTCTAGAGAATTCTGGAGATATGTGTAACCTACCAATCCGCATTGGAGCAGCGTGGTAGGTCTTAGCTCCAACCCTTCTCTCCAGAAACGGAGAGAAGAGGCCTATTCCCAGCAGTGGGATTGTAACAGGCTGGTACTTTACTTTTTTTTATTTTTTATTTTTAATAAATATTAGAATAAAAAAGTTTAGTAATTTTACTATTAGTCTATTGAAATTAATTTTATTACAATATATTAATGGGAGAAAGTCTACAAGATAAATTTGAATTCAGAAATGCTTGGCGGACCGCATTAAAATGTTAGAAGGGCTGCAAGCGTCCCACGGGCCGTGTGTTGCTTATCTCGGACCTAAACTTTGTAATTCGTATATTACAAAATATATTTTTTGTTATCATTGTATATACTCTATACTCTTTAATAATAATAAATATATATATGGGATACTTACACACACGGTCGTCCGTCCCCAAAGTAACTTAATACTTGTGTTATGGGTGACGGACAACTGGTAGATATACTACATATATAGTTTTAAAGACACACTTAAATACAAATACACACCCAGGGTCAACAGGGTCAACAAATTGTTTATAGAAAGTCTCGGCGGGAATCGAAATCGCGACCCGCGGAGCTGAAGCTAGGGTCACTACCCACTGCGCAAACTGGCCAGTCAAGTCGGATTCTTTACAAAAGTAATAATAAAATTATTTTGCTATAATCCGCGATACAGTAAATAGAAAATATATATAGTGTTTAATGTATAGTGGATTATCAGTATTTTCATACCCGATACGTGCAGGATTCGTAAAAGCACATGCACAAACCTCCACCACTTCCACCAAAATACACAAGCACTACACAGTTTCACTATCACAAACTCAACAATCGTTTCGCCCCGCAACCGAGGCATCATCAGGAGATAGACTCCACGACAAAATCGCAAAGCGAAGCGTTATGCAAACAAGCATTGTTATATAGTAATCGGTTCATCCCCACCTTTACCTCTGAACACGTGCAACAAGCTTGAACTTGAAACATTTATCTGCTCGTTAATGAGGGTGCCATTGTTATGCTTAATGATTTCTAATTGTTCCAAAATATTCAATTTTAAGCTTTTTTCGCAGGTGTGCAGTATTTCGGATTCTTTACTTACATGTATTCTATCAACGTAAAATACACGGAATAACTTCAAAAATTCGAATAATGATTATAGGTTCTTTGATTTTACTGTCAACTTATGCTTAAAAATTTCAGACGGCTGAATTTCAGACTCTTCAAATCAACCATATCATTCTATTAACTTTTTGAAATGACCAGCCATTTTAAAGCTTAAAACCAAATAACTTACAAAATAGGACAAATTACAAAATAGGCAACGAATCCCAAACAACCAATCCCAACTGGTCTCTTTATCCGTCAAGCTTGCTAATTGAACATACAAAAACTTTTTCGAAGTTGCACTTTATTTGAGAACCACAAAGAGAAATACTCTAAGCTCACAAATGGTCGTATTTTTAAGCTACCACATCGAGCAATTTAAATTAATTGATATTACCAACATTATTGGGAAACTTTGGTTATACATCTATATATCGTTATAATATGTTTAAATACTTAAGAGGTTTTTTTAATGAAGACTTTGGTTTTACAGCTGTGATAGCCCAGCGAGACCGTGCGACTCTTTCGAGGCGAACACGTGTTCAAATCTGGGCAGGCACCAATGAGTTTCTATTAAAACTCATGTGTCTAATTGATAATTGCAATTTATCACACGCTTTTCGGTGAAGGAAAACATCGTGAGGAAACCTGCATATCTCTAGAGAATTCTGGAGATATGTGTAACCTACCAATCCGCATTGGAGCAGCGTGGTAGGTCTTAGCTCCAACCCTTCTCTCCAGAAACGGAGAGAGGAGGCCTATATCCAGCAGCGGGGTTGTAAGAGGCCACTACTTTACTTAAGAGTGCAGAAGAATTATTTGCCATAAATCAATTTGGGTTTAAAATAAACTAAGTGAGTATTTCAGTGGTTAAAGAATATGAGGAAATAAAAGAAGCCAGCGTAACAATAAATGCGCGGATTTTAATTGGCGTATCAAAAACCTTTTCACAAGTCTTTAATTAACGGAATCCGCAGAAAGAACTTTAAGGCAGATTAAGGATCTGCAAGTGTAGTAACTATGAATTCTTTGATTTTTAACGCGCAGATTTGATTTATTTGTGAAATTAGTAGCATTCGTATGACATCATCACTCTGCCGCCCTTATTCCACTCTAAGTGGAGTCGGCACAAAATCTTGTCACATGATTTGGCTACGTATTTTACGACCGGCCGCCTGCCTGACGTCAACTTACCTTAGTCGCCTTTTACGACACCTCGGTAAGAAATGAGGCTGGTTCATTCTATGCAGCTGGATACCACACGGTACATACCTTAGTCGTCTTACGACATCTCGGTAGAAAAGGATTTTTTTTAAATATTTTATAGAAGTTTATTAGCATTCGTATGACAAACTTCTATAAAATCTTTTTAAAAAATCTCTTCATGTTGCATTTTGCTTATTTAAAATTGATGTAAATAGAAGTGACAATTGCTAACCGACTGTATACTAAAAGGTAATAATAGTTTATCGCTGAATAATTTATGTCAACGATAAACTATGACGATAGATAGAGTCATGTTTCTGGCAAAGTGTGACGAGAAGTTGGGTGAAGCGAGCTCTATTCTTAGCTTATCTTTTTTTATCTATAATAATCCAGTTATATATTATAAGAGGATTTTTGGAGGCCCATATTATCATTGAGTCGACCTAAATACAATGTAGGTGGTTGCCACTGTTCTTAAGAGATAGAAATAACAATGTCCTTGATAAAAGAGGTATAAATGAGATATATTTAAAACGTAATGAAAAAAGTGACAGTAAATACTATCCGTTGTCACGCTAACGGTAATACGATCTCGCCACCGTGACACTAAGTAATTACAAGACGTGACACGATTTCCATTTTTATCGCCAAACAAATAAATAACGGTGCAAATCCTGTGAAAAATTGGAAACGAGATTGCGTTGCAACAAGAGAACGCAATAAAAAACGCCCATGAATTTTTAACAGACTATCAAAAATATCAGAGGTGGAGCCAAATTCGTTCCTTTTCCTGTCAGATAAATTAAAACGTGAAGCACATCGTATGCTGAAATTACAAGATATATTAATGCCACGATTTTATACTACCTAAATCCAGATATTCCTTGTGGTAGTTTTAAGGTCGATATACTAATATCGACTTATACTGTACCAACTTTCGATTTTTCAATAAAAGTTTCACCATTATACCAACTTGAGATTTCAACGCCTATCGGTTCTTCAAATTATATTCCCAGATCATGTTGAATGACAGAATCTTCGAAGATTTAATTCTTCTAACAGTGCCTGCTACCACTGATGACATACGAAAACGTAGTCTCCGAGTATGAGCCTCTTAAGCAAGCTCAGAGTCACTCAGCGGGCGATGGAGCGAGCTATGATTGGAATGTCTCTAGGTATTCACATCAGAAATGAGAGATCTTTAGAAGAATCAATGTCACCGACATAGCTTAGAGTGTTGCGACGCTGAAATGCACATAAAGCGAAGAACAGAAGGGCTTTTGGGTCTGCAGCGCAATGCAGCGTCGGTAGATCACCTACGAGATGGACTAACAACCCCAATAAGGTCGCGAACAACCACTGGATCCAAACGGCACAAGAAAGTGAGGTATGAAGATCCCTTGAAGACAACTATGTCCATCATTGAACGTCCGTTGAAGAAGAGAGGTTGAGACACAATGACTTGTGACGGTGACGCCTTTAAAACTCCTGCTGATACCGAACCTGCCTACACTGTTTGTCTGGTTTTCATCCTCTTGCTAAAAAATCATTATCCTCCTGCCCTTACCCCGCTCTAAGTATGGTCGACACAACATGTGACAAAACTTTATAAACAATTTGTTGGTTCTTCGAGCTTGGGTGTATATTTGTATTTAAGTATGTATTTAAAATTAAATATGTAGTATATTCGCCAGTTGTCCGTCACCCACAACACAAGTATTAAGTTACCTACTTTGGAGATGGACGACCGTATGTGTAAGTGTCCCATGTCCCGTATATATAATAAAACATGTTGTTTCACGATTTGGCTACGTATTTCACGACCGGCTGCCTGCCTGACCTCAATATACCTTAGTCGTATTTTACGACCCTCGGTAAGAAAGAGGGTGGTCTATTCTACTCAACTGGATGCCACACGGTGGATCAACTTACCTTAGTAGCCTTTTACGACACCTCGGTAAGAAAGAGGGTGGTCTATTCTACTCAACCGGATACCACACGGTGGGTCAACTTACCTTAGTCGCCTTTTATGACACCTCGGAAAGAAATGAGGATTGTCTATTCTACTCAGCCGCATACTACACGTCTAAATGTTTGTCTAATGCAAATTGTAAGGGAAAATTTATTTTGCAGTTTTTTGATTCGATTTGAGTTCCACGAAATGTTCTACGAACATCACTACGAGCCATGGAAATGGTCTCGTTTGTGCCGTGAACACTTACCGTTTGAAAGAGACCTCTACGCGTGAACCGTGAATAAAGCCGTTTATTCAACACGTTTCAACACGCGATGAATCGGAATATAGCGGCAATTCAACAGAGCCTTGTGATGTGATATTTTCTTTTATTTTAATGAAATAATTAGAATTAGCCTATTCATTTAACATACATACTAATACTATAATTGCTACAGTCTGTCTGTCTTTTTGTCTATTTAATCTAATCTAATCTCTCATACATAAAGCTTAATATATTGAGGATTACTACGACGATAAGGATGCGTGGATATAGCTACTCTTCGACCCTGTACAACACATACTATATGTAACTAGTACGTACGTGAATTTTGCCTGCTTCATACACATTAGTTTTGCATGCATTCGCTTGACCCGTGCGGATTATAGCTAAGTAGTTCTGTTATAGTTTCTGTAATATGGAATTCTGCAAAGTAACGCCTGCTTCTATAAATTCTGCTCTGTGTGTTTATGGAGAGATTAATAAGTTAAAAATATCCCTCGAATTCTCTCGAGAAAAACGTGTAAATAAGTTAGATATATGCATTTAAACATAAGATCGCATTAGTGAGTTTGAACGTGTTTGAACTTCGAAATACCGTCTCAAAGGGGAGGTATCACAGTATCGACAGACTTCACTGACTTAAAATTTATAATATTAGCATTTATAGTTGATACTAATAAAAATTACACTAACAGAGTTATGGTTGTTATGTAAAATAAATCTGATGATACCAGCAGTTAATCCTTGGACGATTACGAGACATAATTTATGGGGGTAAGGAAATAAGCCCCGAACGTCACTTCAACGGAAGCGGATGTCAAGATACGAGATTTATAGACTGTACTGCTATTGTACTGACAACGAAATTACAAAATATAACGGAAATATTAGCTAGTTTTGTTAATCACGTGAAAATTATGTTTTCTCTTTGTAAAGGTGAAAATCTCTGAGAAATCTTAAATGACATTAAAAAGGTTGTACACGTTGTGATCTCCCAACTTTCAAGATATCGTGATATTTGATGAAATTATATATTGGAAAAATCAATTCATTAAAAGCACCTATCTTTTATAGGATAGGATTATATAGGGTAATCTTTACAATGCGAATAATGCTTTGTTTCACATATCTCACTGGTTTACAATAAATAACTTACTATACAAAAAAATTAAACAAGAGACAATTCTTGCTGCGACAACACCGCGTAAAGAGCTCATGAAAAAGAGCCCCATATGAGCTTGAAACTAGTCAGGCTTATCCGTTAAAATAAGACGTGAGTATAGCCTCTAAACGTTAATTATAATTTGATTTTATCATGGATTATACATGACTCTAAGTCAAATGCTTTTGAGATGAAATCACCATGATGTTCACTGAAATCTTAAAATACTCCCGCTACATTCAAGATTGCACGGAAATAAGCTGTCTGTGTTTAATCCAAGAGGGCTTGAAGATAAAACGAGTTATTAAGTAACGGAAATCAACGCTACACTGCGCTGTGCATAGAGTTATACTAGATTAAGGGGGCCATAGACAAGCCTGTAAGTGAGAATGTCGCAATAAATACTAATTTTATAAAGAGGAATGATTTCTATGTGTGTATGTATGTTTGTAATGTTTTCACACAAAAAATACTGACCCTATTACAAAAATTCTTTCAACTTTGGATAGCTGCGTCTTCACTAAGCAAGAATAGGGATCCCTAATAAAAATTTAATAAAATGTGAAAAAAATTAGTCATAAAAATCTGTCATCGCGTACGCTGCGGAAACTATTGACGATACAACAAAAAAATGATCTACAGTAATATATATCAATATCTACAATAAAGTCCGCGATACCATATGTCCACCTATTATAGTTATGCCAATATAATGCGAAAATATTTTTTTTACATTGTAACGGTTGATAAAAGTGCCGACAATGATTAAACCATCAAATCAAAGCATCATCTCCAATCATTATCTCCTGATGGCGCTTCGGTTGCGGGCTGAAACGATTGTTGAGTTTGTGATAGTGAACGTGTGTAGTGCTTGTGTATTGGGATGACGGTGGTGGAGGTTTGTGCGTATGTTTTTACGAATCCTGCATGTATCGGGTATGAAAACGGATAGTCCACTCTTTTTTTATACAGGAAAAAACCCCTTATGGGTACCGCCGCCCGACGGAGACAGGCGGTTATGTCGGTTATGTAGTCCACTCTACATTTAGCATAATATATATTACTTATTTACTTACCGCGGATTATAGAAAAATAATTTATTATTACTATTGTATTATAGATCTTTGCAAAGAAACACCTAATGCTATAAATTATTGAACGATAATTAATTTAGGTTTAACCTGAACGTGAAATCAATTCTTTTAAATGGTTTGTAATTCAAACAAGTATGATTATGTATCAATATTTTTTTTTACATAAAAGTAAATAGGTAAGGTTGGTGTTCTCAAAACCTGCTGAACCTATTATTGTACGGTTTTTACTCAAAGGTAGTGCAATTCTATCGAAAAGTATAGTTTAATCGTTTCACCCAGTAACCTAAGTCTCATCAGGAGATACTCTCCATGAAAAAATCGCAATGCTTTGCAAATTTTTCGCGTTATTTATTATCCATTACGAATAGATGTTTTAGGTATGAAAACGGATAGTCCTCTTCATTTAGCATTATATATATTATATCTCCTATTTACTTTATCGCGGATATTAGCATAATTTTATTATTACTTTTGTATTATGGATCTCCGCAAAGTAACGCCTAATTCTATAAATTATTAGAAGTCGAATGTATTTCAAGGTACAAGGTAAAGGCTTAACACTTTGACGAACGACACCGAAGCCTCTGTAACACAGACCTTTGACGTCGACATTGTTTCCCAAGAAACGGAACGTTGGGTTGTGGATGGATTAGTCTCTTCTTTGATATAATATTTAGGGGTGATAATATCTCTGTGCTTGGTATATGGGACAATTTAACAAGACGTTGCACTCTGTATGACGCTTAACGCAGTCCGTCTTCTATACTTATTATAAAACAAAGTCCCAAAAAGCTGTCTGTCTGTGTGTAATCGTTTTTGTCAAAATCTACTAAACGGATTTTTGTACAGTTTTCACCAAAAGATAGTTCAATACTTCCCGATAGTTTAGGTAAATAGTACATATCGGTATTATGTAAATTGTGTTGAAGAGATCGCGCAGTTGTTAAAAAACTTGCTCGCTGGGAGCTTTAGTCGCGTGCGCTGCGTAAACCAGGCGAGATACGCGAAAGTAATGTACTAAAGAATTATAGATCTATAAAAATACTATAAAAAATCCGCGATAGCATCTCTATCTCTTATAGTTAAGTCACAATCACTATTTTTATGTATAAAATTTGAATTTTAGAAAAAAAAATTGACACTGATTTCCACGTGGGCGACGTCGCTGGCACAGCTAGTAAACTATAAAGGTTTATACTGTTAAAGATGAAATTCTCAAAGCAACTGTACTCCATAGTGTTTTACAATTGAAAGAAGCAGGTGTTACTTTGCGGAATTCCATATCACGGAAACTAGAACAGAACTTCTTTGCTATAATCCCGCGCGGGTTAAGCGAATGCATGCAATGCTAATGTGTATGAAGCAGGCAATATTCACGTACCTTAAACATGCAAGACAAGTCACCACATGCATATTGAGACACTGATTAGATGATCGTTATGATGACAAAATTGTGATGACGCATTACCATTTTGTTGTGGAGCCTATCCTCCTGATGATGTTCTGGTTTCGGGACGAAACGGATCGTCGAGTTTTTGGTGGTTGTGTGTATTGCTTGTGTGCATTATTGCTGGTGGACGCGGGTAAGTGTACGTGTTTGTGTGAGTATGTATATAAATGCAATTTGAATGTATAATTTCAAGTTCAAGCTTGTTGCACGTGTTCAGAGGTAAAGATGGGGTTGAACCAACTACTATATAACAATGCTAGTTCGGATAACGCTTCGCTTTGCGATTTTGTTGTGGAGTCTATCTCCTGATGATGCTTCGGTTGCGGGGCGAAACGATTGTTGAGTTTGTGATAGTGAATGTGTGTAGTGTGGAAGTGGTGGAGGTTTGTGCATGTGTATTTACGAATCGTGCATCGGGTATGTGATATATTTACTATTTACTGTATCGTGGATTATAGCAAAATAATTTTATTATTACTTCAGATTATAACACATTACATTACTCATTAAATATTGTTTTCATTTATTTATTTCAAAGCTTTCATCATCATTCTCCTGCCCTTATCCCACTCTAAGTAGGGTACGGCACAACTTGTTTTAAACATGTTGTTACATGTGCGTGAGTGTGCGGATATGTGTGTACGTGTACTTCTGAGTGTGTCTATAAATGGAGTTTGAATGTGTGACAAGTTAGTTACATATCGCCCTATCCGAATAACAAAGTCACATCTCCCATATATAAGCAAAGGAAATGTGACTTTGTTCTTCGGATAGACCTATGTCATAATAGTTTTGAAATGGTAATTTATTGTTATTTTTCTACTTTACAATTATAAGACTGGTTCAAGCTCAGCAATCATGCTTTAATTTCGTGTTTAAGAACAGCATGCATGTTAGTTAAAACAAAGCTTTGCTAAGAAATGTGAACCTTTGACGCGGTAAAGGCGATGCTTGAATTTCATGCAGCTCTTTGATGTCGTAATAGTTCTAAGACATGCCTGCGAACAGGGTTCAATGACCTAGTATGCATTTCATACGAATTCCGTACGCGTATATTGCAATGTTGGTTTCAGTTCATGTCCGTGCATAAATTGTAATTTGAATAAAGAGTTTTGCTTGTTCCTGCATCTTTTTGTCGTATTTGTTCACTTCTATTTGTAAGAAGAGTAATGAAATAACTGTATACTTAATTAATTAACTCGCAATAAGTTTTCATAATTAATATATAGATACCGGCTATACTCACGTCTAATTTTATCGGATTAGCTCTTTACAGCGTTTCCGCGGCGATAACGCCGTGTAAAGAGCTCATGAATCAGTGCCCCGGACAGGTTCCAAACTAGTTGGGCTAATCCGATAAAATTAGATCCGGTATCTATATATTAACTATGAATACGACTCACGATAGTTTAAATTTAAAACAAGTTTTCAATAATTTAAAACTATTTTGAATAAGTACAAAAATAATTGAGTCTTGTAAGTAATAATAAAATTTATTTTGCTATAATCCACGATACAGTAACTGAAAATATAAGCGATTGCTTTGCGATTTTGTCATGGAGTCTATCTCTTGATGATGCTTCGATTGCGGGGCGAACGATTTTTGAGTTTGTGATAGTGAACGTGTGTAGTGCTTATGTATTATGGTGGCGATGGTGGATTATATATTTTCTATTTACTGTATTTATTTAGAATATTTTTATTGAACACCACATTTATAAAAATAAAACTAAAATTAACAGTAATAAATATTGTAAATGAAATGAAAAAATCTGGCGGAATTATCGCTTAATAACTTTAACGCGGATTATAGCAAAAAAAAAAATATTACTTTTGTTTTATGTTAGACGTATTTTACTCAAATCTCTGTAAATTAAGCATGACAATCATGGAACATAAATAAAACAAAAACTTCAAGACTCCGTCGCGAGTCGTATTTCACCCTTTAGTATTCTCCTTGTACAAGATAAATAAACAAACAAAATAGCGGCAGGGATGGAATCGCAAATGAAATTAGCTTACCCCGTCAACCTGTCAATAAAATCTCCCGTGACTCACAAAAACTCGTAAATGCAAATCCCTAGCGCGTTGCCAGATTTGACAAAGCCCAGCTTAACATACCGACTGTTTAAGAGAATAAATGTAAGCAATATAACAGAACTAACTACTTTGCTATAATCCGCACGGGTTAAGTGAATGCATGCAAAGCCAATGTGTATGAAGCAGGCAAAATCTGCACGACATTTGCAGTACGATTTTTGTCGTGAAGCCTATCCTCCTGATGATCCTTCGGTTTCGGGGCGAAACGATCATCGAGATTGTGGTAGTGGGTGTGTGTGCTGCTTTTGTGTGCGTTGTTGCTGGTGAATTGCGCCTTGGGGTGCATGTGGTGACTGGTCCTGCATGTATAAGGTGCGTAGATTTTGCCTGCTTCATACACATTGGCTTTGCATGCATTCACTTAACCCGTGCGGATTATAGCAAAGTAGTTAGTTCTGTTATATTGCTTGTAATATGGAATTCCGCAAAGTGACGCCTGCTTCTATAAATCAGAATAAATGTAATTCTAAAAAGAAAAAACAAAGCAAAATGAATATATTGCCACTACAGCCTTACAAAAAAGAGCCATACGTGGCATTTACAATTTTAATTAGAGCGATTCCCTGCGAGAGAAGTTCAAGGAAACAGGTATTCTAACATTGGCTGCACAGTATATCTATACTAATATTATAAAGAGGAAAGATTTGTATGTTTGTTTGTATGTATGTTTGTTACGTTTTCACGCAAAAACTACTGGACCGATTTCAAAAATTCTTTCACCATTGGAAAGCTGCTTTTTCACTGAGCAACATAGGCTATATGTCATTTTCAAAAAAAATAGGGATCCCTAATAAAATTGTAATAACTTGGTAAAAATTTAGTCGTAAACATCTATTATCGCGTGCGCTGCGGAAACTATTGATGATAGAACAAAAAAATGTTCTACAGTATTATAGAACGTATCAATATCCACAAAAAAGTCCGCGATACCATATATCTAACTATTATAGTTATGCCAATATAACTTTTTTACATTGTAAAAGTTGGTAAAAGTGCCGACAATAATCAAACCATTTTATTCATATCTCTGTATTAATCCTTATCCCATTAAATGATATTTTATGAATAACTGTTTCAATACCTGTAAAATACTTTTTAAATTATTAAAATCCGACATCCCCATCAAAAGATTTTACGAATTTAAGAATGTAAATCGAAATCAAATAATGCCATAACAAACCTAACCTACCGTTATAGCAGGGCCTGCACTTGGTGAATTAAGTCTTATTCCAAGAATACTAATGATACCCATTTTTTATAATTAAATAATCTACTCAGATTTCGTAGACTTTCCACTACCACGAGATCTGTATGGACGCGGGTGAAACCGCAGGGCTTTGCTAGTTTATTATAAAACAAAGTCCCAAAAAGCTGTGTGTTTGTATGTAATAGATTTTCAAAAAATCTGCAGATCGAATTTTAGTACGGTTTTCACCAAAAGATAGTGCAATACTTGGTTGGTTTAGGTAAATAGTACATATCGGTATTATGTAAATTGTGTTAAAAAGATCGAGCAGTTGTTAAAAAACTTGCTTACTGGGAGCTTAAGTCACTTGCGCTAGGTAAACCAGCAGAGATACGCGAAAGTAATTTAATAGAGAATAGTATATCTATAAAAATACTATAAAAAAGTCCGCGATAGCATGTCTCTATCTGTCACCGTTAACTCAAAAAAGAAAAGTTTTGTAAATCATTGTATTCCACGCGGGTAAAGCCGTTGTTGGCACAGCTAGTAGTTATTATAAAAAGATTGGCGATGTATATAATAGACAAAGTAGGAACCGACATAAGCTTGCCGTTCCTGCTTTGCGCCTTGCTATAGTACATAAGTCGTCGTAAAATTTGGTATGTCACTAGGGAAACTTATAAATATATAAGCTATACATACTCATTACAGAAACTGCTTGGATCCAATAATGTTTCCTATTGAACGTCCATTCTGAAACAAAACAATATTTTCTCATCAAACATATCTGTATACAATAACTTAAAAGTTATCATTGTTAAGAATATATTTCTCTGCGACAATGTTCTGTTAATATACCTTTAACAGACTCATAACAACAAAAGATAGTCGCTTTTTAATTGATTATTACCAAAATTACTAGGGCAACAATGCTATTTTAGACAGAGAAAGAAGTTTTAATATCTGAGTATGATTAGATTAGAGCTGTATGTAATTCAGCTCTAATCTAAACGCGGACTCAATACCACTAGAAGATGCGTCTATTTTTCTAATAATATCGTTTTCTTATACGATTTATAAGAAGACGTAATTTTATTATTCCCACAAACATAGTAAAAACAACTTTTGCTAAACGGCAATTTAAAAATCAATCTTTTTATTTATATAAACACATCAACCGAACTTTAAACATATATTCAATGAATTTTTAATTGTAAAAAGTCTCTTATTCGGTGGCTAAAAGATCTTACTTATGAAGATTTTGAAAATGTTATAAAAATTAGTACTTAAAAATATACCCTAAATGTAAATATCCATATACTGACGTATGCATCAACAAACGTGCTTGCATCTTCAAACACACACACACAACATTCACACAATGAAACACACACACACGCACTCACATATATACACAAAACAATACATATTATATATTTATTAACTAATTTTGTTAGTTTATTTTTGCTTTAGTATTTTATTTATATTAAAGTAACCTAATTTTTAATATTAATGCAACCTTACGTTTAAATGTTTGTATATAAGTATGTAGTTATGGAGGAGCGAGAACTCCTTACACAAGTATTTTTATACTTAAAAGGAGATCTCGAACTCGTATGTATTTTAAAAATATTGTGAAATGAAATAAAATATTTTTATTTATTATTTTACTCATCTCGTCAAGTTTATCTTGGTATCCAGTAACGTTATTATCACTGTTAGAGAACGTTATTTATAAACTTTATATAGACCGACCGACTTTAGTTTGACCGCGTGGAAATTAGTATGTCAAAGTTTTCCAGCGTAAATCCGGATTCCACAGGAGTCTATAAATAATCGATCAATTAAAACCTTCCCTAAAAATTGCACTACCTTTAGTAAAAACCGTATAAGAGTCCGTGCAGTAGAATTTGAGAAAATCGAAACCACATCCACATGAATTACAATTATGTTAATATAACATTTGGAATATATCCCAACAATTGCATTTATAAGGTTTTTCAACAAGCGAAATAATAAAGGAACATTTTTATTTACTTCTTTCTGTTAGCTACGGCCGGGATTCGACTCATAATTCTAACGTTCTCTCATAGAAAATGTTACCAAATAATACGTCACCAACAGATAACCGTACAACTATAACATATTGGACACGCTAAACAAGTATTGACAGGTCAATTTAATAATAATTTGGAATCATTAAGCCAGGTCGATTCTACCACCAGTTCGGAACGCTGTCCTCCACTGAGAAGAACTGGCAAGAAACTCAATGGTTGCTCTTATCTCGAATATTAACTATTTGACGTTAGATTCTAACAACACGAAATACTCAATATGGGTAACCAAATCAACACACAACGTCACAGCACTATAAAACGTATGGACACCTTGAGAGGTGGTATTGGACTGACTAAACTGTTGAATGTCGCTCGCGAACAAGACTCGGGTCACAATATTTTACCCTCATTCATTCGGTTTTATTCCTCTACCCACCAAATGACAGATAACATAATATTGTAGACAAAATACTTCCTCATTATTATTCTATGCATATTAATGTATTTATTTAAATTATATAATTTATATCTGATTATTATAATTATGTCTAACAATTATACACGTTATACCGAGTCACCGTATGATATCTGACAATATCTAACATTTCTTAATTGGTCATCCATATTGTTTGAAAAAAATAGCACATGATATCTTCCAGTCAACCTTTGAGTGACAAAAGGAAAAAGCAAAAGCTGAAATACGGACAATATATAATAGAAAGAAACCGCTGTGTTGTATCTCACAGCGTAGAATAGACTACCCTCACTTCTCACCGAGGTGTTGTAAAAGGCGACTAAGTTAAGTTGACGTCAGATAGACGGCCAGTAGTAAAATAGCTAGGTAAATACCCCACTTAGAATAGGATAAGGAAAGGACAAAGATAGAAAGATATAATAGAAAGAAAGAAAGATAACGAAAAACTATGTACCTAGATGAATATTTGAACTCGAGATAACACAAAATAATGAAAAAAAATATGCAATAGATATAGACTGTTGCATTTTTTTTGCAACCATCATTAATGTTATTTCTTGGCGCGAAACAATCAATATCAAGTAGTGTTTAATAAACACAGTTATTAGATTTTTTACTAGAGTTCAAACAATAAGCAACATAACATCATCGTACAATCTTAAATTTTCAACTAGATCTGGCTTTGAACGATCTGTCCTCGATTTTGTATAAAAATATAATAATACCCATATATAGACGATATAATAATATCACGTAAGTTTCCCATCAAGTTCCCGAGTTCCGACACGAATATGGAATATCAAATAGCAACAGAAAATGTCCCGCGATATGCCCTGTGTGACTAATAGAAGTATTTATCATGGAAATTGAATATGGTGCCCTTAGGCACATTCCTCAGTTCACTCAAATTAGGTTAAATCTACATGAGTAACGAATAAACATTTGATTTTATCTATATAAATATTATAAACACATGCTGTGTGGTATCCGGCTGAATAGAATAGACCACCCTCATTTCTTACCGAGGTCTCGTAAAAGGCGACTAAAGTAAGCCGACCCGCCGTGCGGTATCCGGCTGAGTATAATAAATCACCCTCATTTCTTACCAAGGTCTCGTAAAAGGCGACTAAGGTAAGCTGAACCACCGCGCGATATCCGGTTGAGTAAAATATACCACCCTCATTTCATACCGAGGTCTCGTAAAAGGCGACTAAGGTAAGCTGAACCACCGCGCGATATCCGGTTGAGTAGAATAGACCACCCTCATTTCATACCAAGGTCTCGTAAAAGGCGACTAAGTTAAGCCGACCCACCGTGTGGTATCCGGTTGAGTAGAATAGATCATCCTTTTTCTTACCGAGGGGTCGTAAAATACGACTAAGGTAAGTTGACGTCAGGCAGGCGGCCGGTCGTAAAATACATAGCCAGATCGTGTGACAACTATATATTTGTAACGTGTTGTGCCGACCCCACTTGGAGTGGGATATCGGCAGGAAGATGATGACTGATGAAACCGCACGTATAGCTAGCTAGTGTATACATAAATTATAGTTAGTTAATAAAGAGCTCGCTTTTTATACGCACATAAAGTAAGACCCTCAACCAACTTGATAGGTAAATGATAGGCCCGAAATAGTATCCAAAAGGAACTTTACAGAGGTTTTTTCCGATACAATTGACATTTAAACCTTTTCGAGTGTATTCGGGCCGGAGCCCGGACGTCTATTATTTATGTATAGACCCGTCAATTACAAGATACGTTGCCTCTATTTTAGTATTGGATTGCAGAATTTTGGAGAAAGGACAAAAATATACATCCTAGTACGAAAGTAATAATAAATTTATTTGGCTATAATCCGCAATAAAGTCAATAGAAAATATATAAAGTGCAAAATGTATAGTGGAATATCCTTCTTTTCATACCGATGCAGGATTCGTAAAAACACATGCACAAACCTCCACCACCGCCACCACAATACACAAGCACTACACTAGTGAACGCACTATCACAAACTCAACAATCGTTTCACCCAGCCTAAGCATCATCGGCCTACCATGAACTCTTATTGCGACTCAATTGAAGACGTAAACTAAATTGTTTTGCTTTTTCATACCATGACGTCTTAAAGACGAACACTTTAAGTCGTTGCCGAATGAGCGTTCGGAATTCATTCTAGGAACATGTGAGTAAAAGAGACAGAGTTATCTATGGCTCATATAACGTTATCCTTTTCAAACATTACGACCCCAACGCAATTCACACTTCATCATACAAAAAGAAAGCGGTTCGCGGTCGTCGTTTACGTCTTCAATTGAGTTCATAATACAACAGTTCGCAATAAAAGTTCATGGTAGTGCTGCAGAAAGGCCAAGAATTAGATACCGGCTACGGTGAAGCCATGCTGTAGAAGGAAGAGGAAGAATGAAGGGGTTTTAGACAGTGGGAGTCCGGACACTTCCCTGTGGAAAAGTCCACAGGAAGTTATAAAGGATTTCCCCTCCTCTAGGAAAAAAGGGTTTTTTTGGTTATAAGTGGGTCGCAGGTTTGGAATAAAAGAATTGTTTCTTGCCCGGGTATTAACCCATGACAATTCAAGGTTCTCTGAATTTAAATCTCTATTCTTACAGCATCAATAACTTCAGCTTAAGCCAATTTAAAAGCATCCTACCCCGATAACTATGTAGATTCATGACTATGGCACAACTTTGACGAATACACAACAGCATCCATTAATATTCAAGCCACGCTGTCCGTCCGTGCCAAAATCACATAACTCGAACTGATGTTAGAAATATAAAACATATTTTTTTAAAGAAAATTGAGGTAAAATTTGAATAGCAGAAATCGTCGCTTGCAAAAAACATTAATATACTTTCTACAATATTTTTTAAATAAAATATAACGGTGGCACATCAATTAACGAAAAGATACAAGTTACAGTTTGCTACACGTGTTCAAAGGCAAAATAAGTGGTGGGGGTTAAACTTTTCACTATATATATAACTTTACGATGATGCGTCGCTTTGCGATTTTTTCGTGGAGTCTATCTTGTAACGATTCTTCGGTTACGAGGCGAAATGGTTTTTGAGATTGTGGCAGTTAATGTGTGCAGTACGTGTTTATTGTTGTGTTATTGGTGGCAAATAGTGCATGACTTTTTAATCTGCATGTATCAGGTATGAGAACGGATCCTACGTTTAGCGTCATCATTCTCCTACCCTTATGGCCTGATAGCATGTTTTAAACATGTTCTTAAATGATATGGCTACGTATTTTACGACTGGCCGCCTGCCTGACGTCCACTTACCTTACCAGTCTTTTACGATACCTCTGTAAGAAATGAGGTTGGTCTATTCTATTCAGCCGGATACCACACGGCAAACACTCTACATTTAGCATTACATATTATAGTTTCGAGCTTTCGAGTGCTTAAACAATGTATTCTGAACGAGATAATCTCGATGAATAGAAGTATATTATAGTAGTTATAAAAGGCATGTGCTAAAAAAACCCATTTCGCTGACCGAGAGTGTAGTAGTTACTATAATATATAATACCTCGAAATTCGCTCGCGCACTGGAAACCTTTTTTTATGCAAATTACCGAAGTAGGTCAGTGAAACAAAATATTCACATGTAAGCGAGAAATGATGATGTTTCCAAATGGTTCCCAAATCAAATCAAAATAATATTTATTCAAATAAGCTTATTCAAACACGTTTCAATCGTCAAGGTTTATTATAGAAAAGACTAGAGGTGCAAGATTGGGATGGCACGGACATGTAATGAGGAGGGATGAAAATCATGTGACCAAGCGAGTGTTGAGTATGAATGTGGATGGATATGTGACTACAGGGAAATCTAAGTATGACATGCATATAAAAGGAATAGCGCCAGAATTGACGAATTATATGAGAGAATGTAAGAGAAAAACATGTGCCGACCCCACTTAGAGTGGGATAAGGAGAAGGAAGAATAGGCTACAGTCCTGAATGAAGCTGAAAAGATTTTCAAGTCATTTTCATAATTTATATAGTTTTTAATTGTACCTTAAGCTTTCCTCTTTACACTTAAGTTAAACCTCTGTGTAGGCAAGTCCAGATTTGAGGAATTTTATTCATCATTCTGCTGCTCTTATCCCACTCGAAGTAGCGTCGGCGCAACATGTTTAAAACATTTTACATGTTTTCGGTAGTTATTTTACGACCGCCCGCCTACCTGACCTCTACTTACCTTAGTCGCCTTTTACGCCACCTCGGTTAACAAATCCGCACAGTAGGTTTTGAAAAAATCAACCACATACAGACAGACAGCTTTTGGTGACTTTGGTTTATAATATGTATAGATTATTTATGTATGTAATAAATCCTATGACTTTTTTCAAAAGAGTGACCGCCAAGTTTCTTTCTGGTTCTTCTCGGTTAGAGCACCTTTCCGAATCAGTCGTAGCTTCAATTTGATTTTAATTTGAAGATTCAAAAGTGCTTGTAATAGGCCAATTTGAATAAAGACATATTTGAATTTGACTTTCTGTATCAGTAACCTCACAATAATTATTTTAAAATAAATAGTTAATTTTATATGACTTATTGTCGAGTACTCCGGTGTGTTTTCCGGCTGAGTAGAATAGACCACCCTCATTTCTTACCGACATGTCGAAAAAAGCGACTAAGGTAAGTTGACGTCAAGCAGCCGGCTGGCCGTAAAATGACTAGCCAAAAAATGTTACAACAAGTTTATAACATGTTGTGCCGACCCACTTAGAGTAGTTAGTATAAGGGTAAGAAAATGACGATGATATACAGATTAATGTAGTGATATAATACGGAAACCTGTGATTTTCTGCATCCTGTTTTCTTAATTCTGTAGGATTTATTGTCGCGGTACTAAAATCAAAGCAGACGAAGTTTCGTGCGATATCTAGTGTTGAAATATTTTTAGTAAATTTAACTGAGAATAAGAGAAAGTTTATCTAGAAGCAACAAATACTTGCGCTATCTTTTTACTCCTGAATATCTTGATTGAAATTAAAAATTTTAAACGCTTTTTTATAACTTTCTTAATTAAATAGCGACTATTTTCAACGTTTCCTGCTTCGTTGAATAAATGATAGATTTTAATTACCTTTTCTATCTTTAACTTTCCTCTGTCTCGACTTGGTCTATAATTTTTTTTTGTCTTATGATAGTCTTAGAGAATTTCATTATAGAATTGAAGTACAATTCATTAAAGTACTTATAAGTTTACATTTTACTATCATCCTGAGAAGGCATACGGGTCGCGGGTTTTATTCTCGCCCTGGCCAACATTTTCTAAATACATTTTTTTTGTTGTTCGATTCTGGGTGTATACGTATATTTAAGTTTTTGTTTCAAATCTATAAGTGTATTATCTTATACTAGCTGTGCCAGCGGCTTGGCCCGCGTTGAAATGTGCGTGTCACAATTTTTTTTAGAATTCAAATTTTAAACCTAAAAGTAGTTATTCTGAGTTAACCATAAGAGATAGAGACATACTATTGCGGACTTTTTTGTAGTAGTTTTATAGATCTACAATCCCCTAGTACATTACTTTAGCGTATCTCTGCTGGTTTACGCAGCGCACGTGACTAAAGCTCCCAGCAAGCGCGTTTTTAACAACTCTCTTCAACACAATTTACATAATACCGATATTTACTATTTATTTATAGCATCCGGAAGTATTGCACTATCTTTTGGTGAAAACTGTACAAAGATCCGTTCAGTAGATTCTGCGAAAATTGATTACGTACAGACAGACAGCTTTTTGGGATTTTGTTTTATAATAAGTATACATACATTTATTATCAATTGAAAATGAAAATGTACAAGTTATGACTATCTTAAATTACTTATACGCTAGTACTATACAAATCATGCCCACGTGGGAATGGTTTTTGTGCGAAATTTATCATTTGTCTGTCACCTATAACAAAAGTATGAAGTTATTTACTTTGGGAACGGACAGTCGTGTGTGTGATTGTCCCATATACAAGGTGGTAACGACGATCCGACATTAAATGAATCCAGTGATCATTTGTCCGTATAGATAACTTTGGCATAATTCAATATTTTTATATATCGTTTAAAAAAAATGTATTTTCGATGTAAATAAATATAATTTAACTGAAATCTAGCTTTGTTAGTAAAAGTTGACTGACCTTGCACGGTGCGCTTGTTCAAAAAACAAGAGAAAACAATGTTACTGTTTTCGTCTGCCTCGCACCATACTATTAAATTTTTGGGTCAAGGTTATTTTTCGTTTCGTGTGTCGTGGTACTATAAGAGTAGTTAATCTTTACAAATCATGTTTATTTCAAAAAAAAACTTAAAATTATTCCTGTGACTGTGTCTGTAATGATTTTTTTAATGTAGGGCGCTGAGGTGTGCAACTAAAATTAAAATTAATATTGCATGATCGGTATTACCGTGTATTTATTATTATATGCTAGCCTGGTATAAGAGCTTCAATTGTTTCACATTTCCTACAGGGAATTCGCAAGGCATTGACAGTCAAAAGAGTATTGCAGAACTACAACTATGTATAGAAATATGTAATGCATATACATACGTGGCATTTACAATTTAAATTCGCGCGATATCCTGCGAGAGAAGTTCAAGGAAACAGGTATTCTTACATTGGCTTCACAGTATATTTTTAGTAATTTAATTTTTGTACATATGAATATAAATAATTATAAAAGGATTGGCGATGTATATAATAGACAAAGTAGGAACCGACATAAGCTTGCGGTTCCTGCTTTGCGCCTTGCAAAAGTTCGTAATTCGTTTGTGGGTTTGGGTATAAGATTCTATAACAAAATTCCACAATCTACTTTAACTTTACCATTGCAGCAGTTCAAAAATACTATTAAAAAAAGGCTAATTCAGAAAGCCTATTATACTATAGAAGATTACCTAGACGATAAGAATGCGTGGATATAGCTTCTCTTCAACCCTGTACAAGACATTAATAACTGTATGTAACTAGTGATAAGAATTATTGTTGGAAAAGAGCAACCGTCGAGTTTCTTGCTGGTTCTTCTCGGTAGGAACTGCTTTCCGAACCAGCAGTAGATTTTGACGATTCAAAAGCACTTGTTTACAAGTTTACTTGAATAAAGAATATTTTGAATTGAATTGAATTGAATTGTTTTTTCATCAATACGCTAAAAACACGAAAAGCAATATCGAAATAAAAGGGTCACCTTTATTACCGTCCTCTCAAAGATAATCCAGCTATCAATACGATGGCGTCGCGTCTATTATTGTGATATTGCTTCGGGCGATAGATTATATGTAGTGTCGCAAAAAATCATATACCAATATTATACAGAGGAAAGATTTGTATTGTTAGATATTGTCAGATATCATACGGTGACTCGGTATAATGTGTATAATTGTTAGACATAATTATATTAATCAGATATATATTTTATAAATAAATACATTAATATGCATAGAATAATAATGAGGAAGTATTTTGTCTACAATATTATGTTATCTGTCATTTGGTGGGTAGAGGAATAAAACCGAATGCATGAGGGTAAAATATTGTGACCCGAGTCTTGTTCGCGAGCGACATTCAACAGTTTAGTCAGTCCAATACCACCTCTCAAAGTGTCCATACGTTTTAAAGTGCTGTGACGTTGTGTGTTGATTTGGTTACCGATATTGAGTATTTCGTGTTGTTAGAATCTAACGTCAAATAGTTAATATTCGCGATAAGAGCAACCATTGAGTTTCTTGCCAGTTCTTCTCAGTGGAGGACAGCGTTCTGAACTGGTGGTAGAATCGACCTGGCTTAATGATTCCAAATTATTATTAAATTAACCTGTCAATACTTGTTTAGCGTGTCCAATATGTTATAGTTGTACGGTTATCTGTTGTACTGTTATCTGTGACGTATTATTTGGTAACATTTTCAATGTGAGAACGTTAGAATTATGAGTAGAATCCCGGCCGTAGCTAAGAGTATGTATATAATAAAATGGGAATATGAATTATTATGTTGTGTGGTATCCGGCTGAGTAGAATAGACCACCCTCTTTCTTTCCGAGGTGTCGTAAAAGGCGACTAAGGTAAGTCAACCCGTCGTGTGGTATCCGACTGAGTAGAACAGACCAACCTCATTTCTTACCGAGGGGTCGTAAAATACGGCTAAGGTAATTTGACGTCAGGCAGGCGGCCGGTCGTAAATGAGTAGCCAAATCATGTAACAACATGTTTGTAACATGTTGCGCCGATCCCACTTAGAGTCGGATAAAGGCAGGAGGATGATGTTAATGAATTGGTTAATTATTAAAAGTAAATGGACTTTTATATCATCATCGGACTGGGATTTACAATTTCATATGAGAGTATTTATTCGTTTATTTACTTACTAATGATGAGGGTTCACCATAAAATTATACCAAGTCCTGGAAACATAAAATCGGAATCCATAGATTAAAACAGAAGAGTGACTTTGACACGAATCGTGATAAGCTAGTGCATATATTTGAGTAATTTCAGTAAGTAAATACAATATGTTTTATAGGCCTATATTGCTGATCTACACTTTATATTGACCCCAATTGGGAAACAATAAGTCGGCAATATATGCCCATGTTGTATAGGGTTGTAACAGTTCGTTGTTCAGAAAGACGGAAATCCTTACAAAATTCAATATATCATTTAACTTAAGCATTTCATGCTCAAAATTATGTATACACCAGTTAATTATGAATATATCTGGACACATCGTATGAAAACTAACGCGTGCGAAAGCCATGCAAAGCCAGAGAGTCACTAGGTACGACAAAGTTCCGAACTTCAGCGAAATATCTTAATAATAAATAAATCATAGTAAAGTAAAAGTAAAGTAGCGGCCTGTTACAATCCCACTGCTGGGAATAGGCCTCCTCTCTCCGTTTCTGCAGAGAAGGGTTGGAGCTAAGACCTACCACGCTGCTCCAATGCAGATTGGTAGGTTACACACATCTCCAAAATTCTCTAGAGATATGCAGGTTTCCTCACGATGTTTTCCTTTACCGAAACGCGAGTGATAAATTGCATTTATCAATTAGACACATGAGTTTTAATAGAAAAACTCATTAGTGCCTGCACGGGTTTGAACTCGTGCTACCCTCGAAACTCACTCAAAGTAAATATGTGCTCAAAGAGCCGTGCAAAGCCAGGGGGGTCACTAGGTATTAGAAAGCCAAACTTCAGCGAGATATCTTAATAATACCGCAATAAACACAACAATACCGTCGCAGATGTATTGTGCGGATAATATTGCCTGCGGAGATGGACGTCGCGAGTTTCATATCTCAAGAAATAAAGTTGTATGCTATTAGTGGTACACGCGGATCTGACGAGTGGACAACAGACCAATTTAAATTACAAAAAGAAAAGTTAGGATAGAACTATTTTGCTATAATTCGCGTTTGTTGGTTGCTAAGTGTAGGAAAACAACACCACCAACATATAGCCACTACGACAATCTCTACGATCGTTTCGCCCCGTTACCAAACCATCGTGAGGAGATGGGCTCCGCGACTAAATTTTGCTTTGCTATTCTACTTCAATCAAAACTTTTGTACTATAGAATTCCGCAAAGTAACGTTTAAATTATTTAATGTCTCGTCGTCTATGAAACTTTTTAAGTAACAGATTGTACGTGACCATTATATTTTCTATTTCGAATAGGTTATATGCCTTAGGCTGTGTGGTATCCGGCTGAGTAGAATAGCTCATTTTTTACCGAGGTGTTATAAAAGGCGACTAAAGTAAGTTGACGTCAGGCAGGCGGCCGGTCGTAATTTAAGATAATCATGTTGATTGACTTTCGCGACAGTATGTCACGGGATAGAGGCGTTCTTATGAGAAAAAAAGTTTCGCACGGAAAACCTTTTTACGGGACGGCCTCATTTGTTTTTCTTTTGCCGAGTTTCGTATAAAATAAGTGTGGACGTTCTCGTTTGAAATTTTCCGCTCGCTTTGAACTATTTTACAACGGGGTGACGTGCCCGGAATGCGAATTTTGATCCTTTTCGAGTTCACTCCGTTGTTTTATTGTTTGAATCCCTTTTGTGCATTTCACTGAGAATTGTTGAAAAATTTTGTAAAATCAGTTCTGTTCGTAACCAAATCAAATCAAATCAAAATAATCTTTATTCAAATAAACCATTTCGGGCACTTTTGAATCGTCAAGCATCAATATGATTAATGAAGCTACAACTGGTTCGGAATGTTGCTCTTACCGAGAAGAACCAGCAAGAAACTCGGCGGTCAATCTTTTAAATATTTTCAATTATACATTATTAAACCGCTGTCTTGTATGAAGCTGAAAGGATTTTCAAATCCAGGCTTTCTTATCATCCAAATAACTAATAACCATATGAAGGAACACCGTCGTGTGGTATCCGGCAGTGTAGAATAGACCACACTCATTTCTTACCGAGATGTCGTAAAAGGCGGCTAAGTAAGTAGACTCACCGTTTGGTATCCGGTTGAGTGGAATAGACTACCCTCATTTCTTATCGAGCGGTCGTAAAATAAGACTAAGATAAGTTGACGTTGGCGGCCGGGCGTAAAATATGTAGCCGAAACATGTGACAACATGTTTTTAATATGTTATGCCCCACTTACGAGTGGGATAAGGGCAGGAGAATGATGATATGAAGGAATAATATTTTTATATTCGAATAGAATTCTTTCCTATTTAATTGCCTTTGCCTTTTCTTTCAGACTGATCTCAAGGACATTACTTTAAAAATTCCGGTTTCATAATTAATCATAAAAAGGCCAGGATGGGATTTAGGTGCCGCGGGTCTAATAAATAAATGCGCGGATAGTGAAAAAATTTTCGTATTACAAAAAAGAGCCATACGTGGCACCTACAATTTAAGTCCGCGTGATTCCCTGCGAGAGAAGTTTAAGGAAATAGGTATTCTTACATTTGCTTCACAATATATTTTAAGCAATGTAATTTTTGTACATAAAAATATAAAGAATTATAAAACGATAGGTGATGTATATAATAGACAAAGTAGGAACCAACATAAGCTTGCGACTCCTGTTTTGCGCCTAGCAAAAGTACGTAAATCGTTTGTGGGTATGGGTATAAGATTCTATTATAAAATTCCGAAATCAATTTTGGCCATGCCATTACAGCAGTTTAAAACCACTGTTAAAAAGAGGCTGATACAGAAAGCCTACTATACTATTGAAGATTACTTAGATGATAAGGATGTGTGGATATAGGTGCACTTCTACCCTGTACAAGACAGTAATAAATAAATGTAACTAGTTCTAAGATTTATATTTTAAAAAGAGCAACCGCCGAGTTTCTTGCTGGCTCTTCTCATAGGAACAGCTTTCCGAACCAGCAGTAAAAATGACGATTCAAAAGCACTTGTTTACAAGTTTACTTGAATAAAGAATATTTTGATTGTGATTTTGATTGAATAAAGTGTTATCTTAAAGTCGCCTTTGTCATCGGTTGTTTACCTTTTTGTACACTAGATGGCGCTGTATTTTATTAAAAGACGCTTACATGTTGCTGTCTACATTAATAATTAAAATTCAAAAATTCGACATTCAAAATATTATTTATTCAAATAAACTTGTGAAAAAATGTTCTTGAACCGTCAACCCTACTGCTAGACTGAGCCATCAAGTTCAGTTCTTAAGTCCTAAAGTTAAAAATTGCAGGATAAATTAAAGTTAACCACTTTGGTGACACACTTGACCTAAGCATTAAAAACACTTCAAGAATCGTCTAGATTTTCTCCTAAATTTTCAGGACCCGTTTTAGATTACAGAATAGATATAACTTTAATATTATCCATTATTAAAACTATTACCCTCGCTTAAAGCTAAAGATAGTTAACGTAATCCGTTATACTCTTTAACGGCACCGTTAAAAATTAAATTACGGTTACTCCGGCGTAGTTGTACAACCTAAAATGCTTTTGTAATCGTTTTGCTTAACTATTAAATTAAGTATTAAAATGAAGAACTAAAGTGAGAAACTAAAGATATCGCAAGGAGAGACTGGTAATTGAAATGTATAGTGGTTCTGATGACCCTCATCAGAATGTATACATTTCACAACAGAAGAAGAAAATAATGACTTCTGTACTCGGGAACGACGACGACGCAGCGCTCAGTCAGTTGGTGACCACGTCGGAAGCAATACTGCCGAAACATTGAAAGTAATATAAGTAAGTCGATTTTATCGCGATTTGATTCGTATGTTTATATACTAATAATTAATTGCGAAAGTTTAAAAATCTTCTATTTTTAGAAGCTAAGTCAATCAATCCTGAGACATGAAAACGCGATAATAACACCTTCCTTTTAAAGAACAAAGGTAACTCCTCTTTTAACTATAGCTACTAACTATAACTAGCCACCACACGCACCCCAAGGCTCCTCCACCACCAACAATGCACACAAGCAGCACACACACCCACCACCACAACAATCTCTTTGAGATTGCGTTTGGTGGCTTGTCCTGCATGTATAAGGTTCGTAGATTTTGCCTGCTTGATACACATTAGCTTTGCATGCATTCGCTTAACCGGTGCGGATTATAGCGAGGTAGTTTAGTTATAGTGTCTGTAATATGGAGTTCCGCAGGGTAACGCCTGCTTCTATAAATCATGGTATAACTATTTCGTTCCATTCCACAATAATTATCTTAGTGCCAGTGGTAGTTTGTTTGATATAAGTTTTAATTAAGTTTTCCATATTAAAACTAATTTGGATTTGACGCGGACACCCGCATTTACATATCTTATGAGGCTACGTGGGCGAAGGATTTCCAACTTCGTATCACACAAAGTTGACGCGTAGAAGTTCTGTAGATATGATTATTTAAAGCTCATATAGTTCAGCTATATTTCACTTTGAGGACCTTTGATTTAATCCAGTAAATCTATTAAGGTACGACCATGTTACTGAACGCAGCGGGAAATGTTAAAAGAAATTATTTATACTTTTGGTTCAAAAATCTTGGACATATATTAAGCTAATTGTATCTTAATTTTGAAAACACTGTTAAAGGAAGGCTGATACAGAAAGCCTACTTACTATACTATTGAGGATTATATAGATGAAAATAATGCGTAGCTATAGCTACTCTTCTACCCTGAACAAGATTGTGCTTAGCTTAGTGCTTGTGATTAGCCATGAGAAAGCCAACTATATTATTGAGGATTATGTATATAGATGAAAATAATGAATGAAAATAGTGAAAATCGCGTTTCCTCCGCACTACGATCGCACCGTAAGGGTTTGTTAAGGCATTAGCTAAATCCAACCAGGTTTAAGTAAGGGCATTAAATCAGTACACTCTCAATAGTAAATTTATTCGTAACCCGAGCTGGGGATTACACTATTCAGGAAAGGTGGAGTGGATTAGTTTTGCATATAATTAATTGTTTTAGTTTGTGAAAATTTATTATTAACTTAACCAAGTTTGTAAGTTATAGTCTTCAACATATTATTGTTGTTTTAGAAAAGAAGTTATAAAATTATTTATTATTAAATAAAATTATTACGCCGAGTGGTATCCGGCAGAATAGACTAGACTACCCTCCCTTCTTACCGAGGTGTCGTAAGAGGCGACTAAGGTATGTGCCGTGTGGTATCCGGCTGCATAGAATAGACCACCCTCATTTCTTACCGAGGTGTCGTAAGAGGCGACTAAGGTATGTGCCGTGTGGTATCCGGCTGCATAGAATAGACCACCCTCATTTCTTACCGAGGTGTCGTAAGAGGCGACTAAGGTATGTGCCGTGTGGTATCCGGCTGCATAGAATAGACCACCCTCATTTCTTACCGAGGTGTCGTAAGAGGCGACTAAGGTATGTGCCGTGTGGTATCCGGCTGCATAGAATAGACCACCCTCCTTTCTTACCGAGGTGTCGTAAGAGGCGACTAAGGTATGTGCCGCGTGTGTTATCTGGCTGCATAGAATATACCACCCTCATTTCTTACCGAGGTGTCGTCAGAGGCGACTAAGGTATGTGCCGTGTGGTATCCGGTAGAATAGAATAGACCACCCTCCTTTCTTACCGAGGTGTCGTAAGAGGCGAATAAGGTATGTGCCGTGTGGTATCCGGCAGAACAGAATAGACCACCCTCCTTTCTTACCGAAGTGTAGCAAGAGGCGACTAAGGTATGTGCCGTGTGGTATCCGGCTGCATAGAATAGACCACCCTCCTTTCTTACCGAGGTGTAGTAAGAGGCGACTAAGGTATGTGCCGTGTGGTATCCGGTAGAATAGAATAGACCACCCTCCTTTCTTACCGAGGTGTCGTAAGAGGCGACTAAGGTATGTGCCGTGTGGTATCCGGCTGCATAGAATAGACCACCCTCCTTTCTTACCGAGGTGTCGTAAGAGGCGACTAAGGTATGTGCCGTGTGGTATCCGGCTGCAGAGAATAGATCACCCTTATTTCTTACTGAGGTGTTGTAAAAGGCGACTAAGGTAAGTTGACGTCAGGCATGCGGCCGGTCGTAAAACACGTAGGCAAATCATGTGACAACATGTTTGTAACATGTTGTGCCGACCCCACTTAGAGTGGGAACAGGGCAGGAGGATGTATGTATTATTAAATAAAATTATTAATAATATCCACCACAAATTTATAGCAAAAGAATTTTATTATTAGATCCATAGATCTTAAATACACTGAGATTTCACATTTCATTTGATGACCATAGGTGATTGCGGATGCAAAATCTAAGTACATACGAAATATTTAAAAGGTTGAATATTACATTCAATCATGTTAAGCAAATTTGTACTTTCCAACATACATTAAAGTTTATAATTGCTTGTATATCATCATCAACCATGGTATGCCACCCCTGAGACCTCTCCTGACCCTTCCAGACACTTTGAAAAGTGAAACTGGTTGTATGTCATCTTAAAAGCGTTTTGTATCGACTACCCTTCTAATAATAACATCGACGAAAAAAACGTTAAACGTAACTTGTTCGGTGAATTCAAATAATTTACACAGCCGCTATGCATGTGTTTTTACAACACTTGCATGCATGGGGTATGAAAAAACCGATATTCCACTATATATTAAGCATTATATATATTTTATATTTACTTTATCGAAGCTTATAGCAAAACAATTTTATTATTACTTTTGCATTATAAATCTCCGCAAAATAACGCCTTATTCTATAAATAATTCAAATAATTAAAATTAAAAATAAATACGATAATGTAATAGTATAAATGCGAAAGTCAGTCTTTCTATGTCTGTCTATTTGTAACGCTCTCACAGCTAATCGGCTAAAGAAATACTTTCTTAGCTTTTACCCAGTTACAAAAGTAATAATAAAATAATTTGCTATAATCCGCGATAAAGTAAAAGGAAAATATATATAATGCTAAATTTAGCACTCTAAATTACTATTCGTTTTCATAACCAAAACATGCAGAATTTGTTAAAACACATGCACAAACCTCCACCACTGCCACCACAATAAGCAAGCACTACTCACGTTCACTATCACAAACTCAACAATCATTTCGCCCGCAACCGAAGCATCATCAGCAGACTCCACGACAAATTCGCATAGTTTGCGACTTTAACAAAATATATTATTCAATATATCAAAATATATATATTGATTATAGCAGAATAATTTGTTATTACTTTAGGATCTCCGCAAAGTAACGCCTAATTCTATAAATTATTTACCCTGTTGTCTGTCACCCATTAACATAAGCATTAAATTACTTACTTTGAGGACAGACTACCGTGTGTGTAAGTGTCCCATATATAAAAGTAAAAGTAGAGTAGCGGCCTGTTACAATCCCACTGCTGGGAATAGGCCTCCTCTCTCCGTTTCTGGAGAGAAGGTTTGAATCTAAGACCTACCACGCTGCTCCAATGCGGATTGGTAGGTTACACAAATCTCCAGAATTCTCTAGTGATATGCAGGTTTCCTCACGATGTTTTCCTTCACCGAAAAGCGTGTGATAAATTGCAATTATCAATTAGACACATGAGTTTTAATAGAAAAAATCATTGACGCCTGCCAGGGTTTGAACTCGTGTTCCCCTCGAAAGAGTAGCACGGTCTCGCCGCTGGACTATCACAGCTCTTTCCCATATATATTTATTTATATTTATACCATGCTAAAAGGACAACGAACTTAAAACGATCGAAATCGCAACAACAGATTGTTCGTTATATATTTAAAACATCTCCAAATAATTATTATAATTTATTTACATTATAAAGCCAGATGAAGATAACGGCCTATTACTATCCCAATCGAGGGCATATGCTCTCTTCTTATTTGGAGACAAGGATCGGAACTTAGACCCACCTAGCTAATCAAAAGTGCATTGGTAGGTTACACACATCCAAGAAATCCTCGAGAGATTCCAGGTTTCTTTACAACGCTTTTCTTCATCGAAAAGCATGCGATAAATTGCAGTTATCAATGTTACGAAGAAAACTCAGTGCTTACCCAGGATTTGAACCGGTAGAAAGCACATGACCCGGTAGAACGCACATGGTATCACCGTCCAGCTATCATCATCATCCTCCTGTCCTTACCCCACTCTAAGTGGGGCCGGCACAACATGTTACAAACGTGTTGTAACATGATTTGGCTACGTATTTTACGACCGGCCGCCTATCTGACCTCAACTTACCTTAGTCGAATTTTTCGACCCCTCGGTAATAAGGAGGTGGTCTATTCTACTCAACCGGATACCAGACAGTGAGTCAACTTATCTTAGTCACCTTTTACGACACCTTTTTCAAACATTACCCAACAGCCTGATAATAAAGGCTTAATGAGTTCATAATTGCACAGAGACAAATAAACCTAAAGAATTTTAAAAAACAACGCTATCCAGCGTAGTTATCAAATCCGCATCTCAGCTGCCAAATATTTGCTAAAAGCGTACCTCAACGACAAATTCCGGGCTCAAAATGAAATATTTCTCGTTTGATCTTGCAACGGTGCCAAAAACTGCCATTTTTATTTTACCTCTCCAAGATATTGGCTATTATCTTCTAAGACAATAACTTCTTCATTATTTTGTTGCTTTAATTACACATTGTCCACTCTTTTAATTAAATGACATTTCTCTGTTACTATGCCACTGCTTGGGATAGGTCTCCTGTCTCCGCTTGTGTCTCCACAAGCGGAGACAGGAGACCTATCCCCTTATACCCTTCTCTCGAAGGGTTGGAGCTAAGACCTACCAAGCTGCTCCAATGCGGATTGGTAGGTTACACATATCCCCAGAATTATCTACCCTGCAGGTGTCTTAACCATGTTTTCCTGCACCGAAAAGCGTTTGATTAATTGCAATTATCAATTAGACACATAAGTTTTTAAGTCCCCGAGGTGGTCGATGCATCTGGTGCTCCCGATGCATTGTCCAGCGGAGTGGGAGCCACATTTAGAGAGGCTCCGACCCAGAGGTGGCGCACTTTGGGGTTCAGAGTTGCTGCTGGCGGGGGTGGGGTCAAATAAGGTACCCTGCACCCGCCAGCAGCAGCGTGCGGTCGTTTTAGTCAGTGCAAGTCCGACGTACCATGGTACCCATAAGGGGTATTTTTCCTATATAAAAATAAAAAGCCGTGAACACGTAAAAGACTGCCAGACTTTAGCTAATAATATTATTAAGGTTTAGTTTTATGGAATTAACTAACTGACCTATTTAGTTAATCTACTTGACATTAAAGACCACTTAAGAATTCTCAACGCTTAGTGACTTAAGAAATTAGGTGTGAAAATCTGTAAGGTTTCTTTGTTAAAGCCATACATAGTGAGACACAGTTTTGCTTAGCTACTGCGGTTTGCACAATTGCGTAATTATCCGTGGTGATATTGTAAATGCGAAAGCCTTTCTGTCTGTTAGACATTAACGGCGTATCCACTGAACAATATTAATGAAATTTGGCTTGACTAAACCTTATAAACCAGAGTATCGTGTACGATTAAAAACCTCGTATATATTTCGGGAACAGAGGATGAACACATCGCGTTATTGAGGGTGCATTAACGCTAAGTTGGCGCTAACGAAGTAGCGTGTACCACGAGCTATGTATAAATAACTTAAAAAAGTTAAATAACGGTCTGTTTCTATACCACTGCTAGGCATAGGCCTCCTCTCTCCATTTTAGGAAAGAAGGAATGGAGCTAAGACCTTCCACGCTGCTCCAATGCGGATTGATAGGATACACATATCCCCAGGATTCTCTAGAGATATGCAGATTTTGTCACGATGTTTTCCTTCACCGACAAAAAAGTAAAAGTAAAGTAAAGTAACGGCCTGTTACTAAAGCCACTGCTGGGCTAAGGCCTCCTCTCTCCGTTTTTGGAGAGAAGGATTGGAGCTAAGACCTACCACGCTGCTCCAATGCGGATTGGTAGGTTACACATATCCCCAGAATTCTCTAGAGATATGAAGGTTTCTTCACGATGTTTTCCTTTACCGAAAAGCATGTGATAAATTGCAATTATCAATTAGACACATAAGTTTAAATAGAAAAACTCATTGGTGCCTACCCGTGGTTTGAACCGATGATCGTCACTAGAGAGTCACACGGTCTCACCGCTGCGCTATCACAGGTTGTCACAGCTGTCACCGACAAACCTATGATAAATTGCAATTATCAATAATTCACATGAGTTTTAATAGAAAAACTCTTTGGTTCCTGCGCGGGGTTTTAAATAGGAAACAAAAAGAAATCGAGCGAAATTCAGTAGCCTAATATTTGTTCGCAAATATTTTATCCAATCCTAAAGAAACAAACATGTTTTTATATTTTCTAAGCGAACATATGCTGGCCGAAAGCCAAATTATATTCCAGTATTCCTTAAGGCGCGAACGGCGAATAAAATATATTACACATACACCCATGTAGGAAACGACATCGTACAAAATCTCAATCTTTTGTATTGTCATTCTAAAACAGGCGCCATACGTTGGCGTGTCCAAATCTTATAGAAATATTAAATATATACCTATATGTATGCATGTGTGTCTGTGTGCATGTGTGTGTCTATATATACACACATAAATGTGTGTTGTTTGTATTAATTTCACTTAAATATACATATAAACAACTATGTGAAGATTATAGACTCAACCAAAGCGCAAGATGTGATTATCTTTAAGTGGGTCTACATCCTAATTCATGTAAGCTGTTGATATTTGTCATCCTCCTGCCCTTATCCCACTCTAAGCGAGGTCGGCACAACATGTTACAAACACGTTGTCACACGATTTGGCTGCGTATTTTACGACCGGCCGCCTTCCTAACGTCAATTTACCTTAGTCATATTTTACAACCCCTCGGTAAGAAAGAGGGTGGTCTATTCTCCTCAGCCGGATACCACACGGCGGGCCGACTTACCTTAGTCGCCTTTTACGACACCTCAGTAAGAAATGAGGGTGGTTTATTCTACTCCGCCGGATACCACACAGCACTGAATATTAACAATAATTTAAAGAATTAGGCGTTACTTTGCGTCCACAATACAAAAATAATCGAAAGCTATCCTATTTTGTCGTGAAATTTATCTCCTTTTGATGCTTCGGTTGCGGGGCGAAAAGATTGTTGAGTTCGTGATAGTGAACTGATTTGAACAATTAGATTAGATGTAAGATAGTTAATTCATCGAGGAAGGCTATAGACTTCATAACATCACGCTAATATGAATAGGAGAGGAGCGGCGATAAAAAATATTACGAAAACGGCAATATTATTAATAAATAAATAATTAAAGTTTTCCTTGCGTTCGCTTAATTAACAGTGAAAGCTATTCAAAAATCATCTATTACAAGATTGTTGCCCTCCAAAGGTTCTAAATAAAAGTCCGGGGCAGCATATGTCTAGCTTTAAGGTTAACTCACTTTAACCATAATTTATATAAGTATTACGGTTTACTCAAATAATAAGACCTTTATAAAGCTACACGAATACTCGTCATCGTTAATGGTTCAGCCATTATAATACAAATTTTATATTTATCCAATAACCGCACCCGCATTAGGCAGTTATTACCCTCCAATAACAAAGATAATGTTCCACGATATTATATCGACAAAACTGCCTATCGACAACAACAAACAATAATTATACTAGCCACTTATAAGCAATTTCGTACCACTGAAAGTATACTCAGAAGGTATAATAGAACTTGGATCATTCACACAAAATAATATCGTTCCAACAACTTAATTTGCACGGAAATGGAAAATATCATCAAAGTTCGCCTGTTATAATGCAAAATGGAAATCCTATTCCCCTATCTACTGTAACATGTATGATAAAATCGTGCATTTAGACAGCTTACGTCCGTAATTTTCGTGTAAATTTTGTTTAACGCTAGTTAACAAAAAAGTAAAGAAAGTGGCTCAATATACCTAGTGGGATAGTCACTGCGCAAAGCTACTTTTTTATTCGAAGAATAATCTTTGACCTTAAATAAGATAACAATCCCTCCCTCAAACACCTCCCCCCTCATCCCCTTCTCCGCACCCTCTTGCCCCTCTTCCCAGTCATGCCCTCTCCTCCTCTCTCTATTCCCCTCTCCCGCCCTCTCTCCATCTTCTTCTCTCCCCTCTCCCTCTTCCTCTCTCCCCTCTCCCTTTTCCGGTCTCTCTCTCGTCAACCAATAGGTTTTCCAAGGACTTCCTGAGACCTTCTTGAGGAAGTCTCTAGCACCTTGAGAGCCCAACGCCCTGGGTTCTGCAAACTATGTGCCCCGCGCATTGACATTTCCTATTCTCGACCCGATAAGCTATTATGTCTATCACATTGATCCTTCTACGGATCGGAAGATAGCGATGATGAAATGCAACTAATAAGATAATATAATTTTTCGTAACCCAGCGGTGAGACCGTGCGATTCTTTCGAGGGGTTCACAAGTTAAAACCACGGGCAGGCGCCAATAAGTTTTTCTATTAATACTTACATGTTTATATATAATTGCAATTTACCACATGCTTTCTTCCGAATTCTGGGGATATGTGTAACCTATCACTCATTGGAGCACCGCGGTGGGTCTTACCTGCAATTCTTAACTCCAAAAGAAGAAAGTTGAGTCCTAGAGGTGGAATAGTAACAGGCCGTTACGTTTATAAGAATTATATTTTGAAAAGAACAAACATCGAGTTTCTTACTGGGCGTTTTCTGTAAGACTAAGTTTCTTGCCTACACGTTCACTTGAATATAGGATATTTTGAATTTGTTCTGAATTTACTTTAATTTTTTTCAGCCTCAAATCTGTTATTATAATTAATGTTGAGAAACCGGCTATACTCACGTCTTATTTTATCGGCTGAGCCCGACCAGTTTCAAGCCCATACGGGGCTCTTATTCATGAGCTCTTTACGCGGCGTTATCGCGTTACCGCGTATGGGCTCGAAACTAGTCGGGCTCATCCGATAAAATAACGAGTATAGCCGGTCTCTAAACATTAATTATGAATACCACTCACGAGTACTCACTCACTAGTTTAAATTCAAAAACTGGTATGTAAAAACTGCTAGCGTGTCAAATATGGATACCAATAAATAGCCTCAGCGTAAAACCGGAAATATAGGTCGAAGAAGATCCGGCATATAAAGTATTTTAATGTATGAAAATAAAAACGCGAGGGTGAAACTTCGTGCTCGAACAGGCCGCAGTCCCACCCTCTCGAACGAGGGCATCTGCATAAGTACCGTAAAAACTGAACATACACCACGTAGGCCTCTGTTCTGGTGTGGTCCAAGTTATACAGTTGGCAGTTTTCACTGCGTGATATAAATGAAAGTTAAAATAATTTGCACCGCTTTTTGAAGCAATGGATCTGCGGTAAGACTGCTGTTTGATTCGTATATATAAAAAACTAGCTGTGCCAGCGGCTTCGCCCGCGTGGAAACCTGCGTGTCACAATATTTTTCTAGAATTTTAAAATTTGCAAATGCTATACAAATACTTATTATCAAATTTCATGAACGATTCTAGATAGCAAATATTTGTATTATGTCTCCAACTTCGTTTACTTTTCATAAAATAATTTGGAATTTTATACAGTATTAAAAAGCTTTTTGGAATAGTCGTAGGAGGTGCTGGGCTAAAAATACTCTAGTAATGATTTTGATTAAAGAAAGGTAACATTTATTTTGCTAATAAGTTTGTAACGATAAAATCCTTGGAGATTTATTCTACGAATTCATTCAAAAATCAAACAACATAAAAACGTAGTTATTTTAGGACAAAGAACGCTAAAAGTTAATTCAAAATAATGAATTTACGTAAGAAATTACTTATTTGACCGTCCAAAATCGATCCACAGCAATATCAGAACTTATAAAAACAAGTAACAAGTTAAAAATACTTTTATAAAAAGCTTTTAGAAAAATTTAATGTCCTTACTGTTTTTTTTAAATAAATGACATTACATTTATGTCCGAGCCCTTTTTTTAGCTAAGCTTTATTTTTATCTTTTAATTTAACTTGTACTTAAAAATGAAACTTACTCTAATGCATCAATGTTAATACAATAAATATTGTTACGAACATGCGAAAAGAGTTCGTAATGCATATGTCATAAAGTACAAATTGAACGGAGCAGTTTAAGAACATGCAAAAAGGGTTCGTAAACTATTTTTCATAGAGTTCAAATTCGCTTATTCTCTGGAACATTCGACGTGTATCAAAACATGTTTATTGGTAAACATGTTTACGATCTTTTCAAGGCTATGGAATGTTCTCAAAATCGGTTCATTCGATATATGCTTATATATCGAATGAACGATATATAAGCAGACGCATCGTGCGCCTGGACATTCAGTTTGCGAATAGCGATAAACAGCGAATAAAATATAAATATATAAATAAATAAATTGTATATAAACTGTAAGTAAACTGTAAGTACTAAGTTTATAGTAAAAAGTTGAATAAAGTGTTTTTAAAGAGTCACCAGGTATTTTCATCCAAATCCACGAACCCCAGTACGTAAAAATATATCTTTTTTTTTTAAATTATTATTATTGTTAAAGCATTTTTTATTCTTTTTACTTATTTATTATAAAAATATATATGATTATTATTATTATTATTTTAATGTTATAAAAAAAATTTTTTTCATATTTTTATTCTTACAAGTTATCTACTACAACTACTCTTTACAACTAAAGTACGTATAAACACATTAACAGTGGAAGAGTTCTCTCACCTGGAGCCAATCCTGGCAGCAGCATCAGGTCAAGCTTATCATAGAAAGCTTACTACACTATTGAGAATTACTTAGACGATAAGAATTCGTGGATATAGCTACTCTTCGACCTTGTACAAGACATTAATAACCATATGTAACTAGTAATAAGAATTATTCTTTGAAAAGAGCAACCGTCGAGATTCTTGCTGGTTCTTCTCGGTAGGAATAGCTTTCCGAACCAGCAGTAGATGTTGACGATTCAAAAGCACTTGTTTACAGGTTTACTTGAATAAAGAATAATTTGCATTTGAATTTGAATTCATAGATAAAATCAGCTCACCCGACCAAAGGGAACTGGGTCAAATTTAAGTTGCAAGATTCATTCCACCTTCACATACACGTAAACGGCAAGTTAAATAAAAACCAAAATTTAAAACTAAACATGCCCTCTATTGCGAAACAACAGATCTGCATAAGTAACATAAAAGCAAAACATATGGGCCCAAATGCGCAACGTAGGCCTCCGTTTTAGTGTGGTTCAAGGGAGAAAAGATTTACTTATTTTTTAATCTTAAAGACATGTCTGTTACTATCCCAGCTGTTCATAGGTCTTCTCTCTCCACTTTCGGATAGAAGGGTTGGAGCTAAGTCCTACCACGCTGCTCCAATGCGGATTGATAGGTTACACATATCCACAGAATTCTCTAGAGATACGCAGGTTTCCTCACGATGTTATCCTTTAACGAAAAGCGTGTGATAAATTGCAATTATGTATTAGACACATAAGTTTTACCAAAAAAATCATTAGTGCCTGCCCGGGGTTTGAACTCGTGACCCTTTAGAAACGATCGCACGGTGTTGCCGCTGGGTTATCATATGTAATGCTTTACATAGAATTCGAATAATTTCAACATTAATCTAACTAAAAATTTGCTATAATCCGCGATTAATTAAATAGAAAAAATATATAATGCTAAATGTAGTGTGAACTATCAGTTTTCATACTTGATACATGCAGGATTCGTAAAAGTCCATGCACTACAAACCTCCACCAACGCTGCCACATGCATTACACACATTCATTATCACAAAGTCAACAATCGTTTTGTCCGGAAACAAAAAAAGCATCATCAGGAGATTGACTCCACGACAAAATTGCGAAACTTTGTATTATGGATCTCTAAGTGGGGTAGGTACAACATGTTTTAAACATGTTGCATGTTTGGCTAGTTTTTTTACGACAGGTTATCTACTTGTAGCCTTCTACGATACCTCGGTAAGAAATGAGGGTGGTTTATTCAACTCAGCCGGATACTACACGGCACTTATCTTAGTCACTTTTTACGATACGTCGGTAATGTTAGGTCGGTCGGTAATATTAGATAATATTAGGTAAAAAATTGGCGTTTTCTATGGGAGGAACATAAAGTCGTTTTTTTTAATGAAATATATTTAATTAATCAAAGTATGTACCTTTGCTATGTATGCACTTTTGCCATCTCATAGGTTCAATAGTTCATTGATCCCCTTACTAAAACCATTCGGGCGGGAATCAATAAAATCTTTGAAGGCGGTTTGGACTGCCCCATCGGAGTTGAATTTTTTCCTTGCAAGTAGTTATCCAAATTGCGAAAAAAATGGTAATCTGTTGGAGCAAGGTCCGGAGAGTACGGTGGATGTCTAGGACATTCTAATTGAAGCTCCTCTGATTTGGTAGCCGTCTGTTGTGCAGTGTGTGGTCTAGCGTTGTCCTGAAGCAGCAGTGGCCTAGAGCGATTGACCAGCCTCGGTTGTTTAGCAGCTAGCTTTTCCATCATGGTTTGCAGTTGCTGACAATAGATATCTGCCGTAATCGTCTGGCCAGATTTAAGAAAGCTGTAGTGAACGACACCGGCACTAGTCCACCAAACACTTACAAGCAACTTTTTTTAGTCAATTTTCGCTTAGGGCAGGATTTGGCTGGTTCGCCAGGGTTCAGCTATTGCGATGAGCGCTTCCGATTATTGTAGAGGATCCACTTTTCATCACAGGTAATGATTCGATTTAAAATTCCTTCATTATTGTGCCGGTTGAGTAACGTAACGCAGCAGTCGACGCGCGTTTGTCGGTTTGCTTCACTCAATTCATGAGGTACCCACCTTTTAAGCTTTTTCATCTTCCCAATTTGCTTGAAGTGGATTAGAATAGTTTTATCACTAACACCGGAGCCTGCAGCTAACTCGGACGTGGTTTGCGATGGATCCGCTTCCACAATAGCCTTCAATTCTTCATTATCAACTTTGGTCTCCGGCCGTCCACGAGGCTCGTTCTGCAGGTCGAAATTTCCAGAACGAAAACGTTGGAACCAAAAACGCACTGTGTTTTCTTTTGCGACACCGTCACCATACACATCATTAATCCTTCGAGCCGTTTCTGCAGCAATGGTGCCACGGTGGAACTCATACTCGTAAATAACGCGATATTTCATGTTTTCCATTTTGTAAACAGAGTGACACAAAGAAAAAACAAAAGAAGAAAAAACAAATGAATTAGGGGGTTTGAAACACAAATGCATGAGTAAATAGCTGTATGAATTTGAATTTGGAATTCCTAACCATAAAGGTAATATTTGAGATCAAAGTGGCCAGTACGACAAAACGCCAATTTCATATGTAAGGACCTAATAAAGGCCTAATA
The DNA here is from genome assembly GCA_947086505.1 of Morpho deidamia. Classification (NCBI taxonomy): domain Eukaryota; kingdom Metazoa; phylum Arthropoda; class Insecta; order Lepidoptera; family Nymphalidae; genus Morpho; species Morpho deidamia. The sequence goes on from CAMTZC010000009.1 coordinate 1,988,530, forward strand.
GAGGGAGATCTTTTCTACTCAACCGAATACCACACGGCGGGTCAACTTACTTTGGTCACTCTGTACGACACCTAGTTAAGAAATGAGGGTGGTCTATTCTACTCAACCGGATACCACACAGCGGATCAACTTACCTCAGTCAGCTTATACGAAACCTAGTTAAGAAATGAGGGTGTTCTATTCTACTCAGCCGAATACCACACAACGGTATTGTAATTTTTAAACAAAAATTACAATTGAAAATTACAATGAAATTACAAATTTAATAAAAAGCAATTAAGCGAATAAAGAGCAATTACCTGACAATAACAGCATGAAATAGCTAGGTAAGAAAAGGCAACTAAGCACCTATTCTAATATTTATATGCTTGATGCACAAAAGCCTTTGAAATCTTATGAATAGAACCATTTGCGCACTTCCCTCGCGAGCCTATATGAAAAACTTTACACATGCTGCCGGAAACCGCAGCTGTTTGTTCCAAGTTTTTGATAAACGATACTTTTTTAAAATATGTTAAGTGAGAGTTGAGTATACAAAAGACTGCTGAGATGTTTTCAACGGACAGGCTTTTAGTTCTTTCTTTAAGATGAATAATGCAGATGTATCTCATAACAGTTTATGGTTGTTTAAAAAAGTAAGTAAAGTAACAGCCTGTTACTATGCCCCCTGCTGGGCTAAGGCCTCCTCTCTCCGTTTTTAGAGAGAAGGATTGGAGCTAAGACCTACCACGCTGCTCCAATGCGGATTGGTAGATTACACATATCCCTAGAATTCTCTAGAGATATGTAGGTTTCCTCACTATGTTTTCCTTCACCGAAAAGCGTGTGATAAATTGCAATTATCAATTAGACACCTAAGTTTTAATAGCAAAACTCATTGGTGCCTGTCCGGGGTTTGAACCTATGTCGTCTCTAGAGAGTCGCACGGTCTCACCGCTAACCTATTACAGCTTTAAGGTTGTTTACGTACGATCAATTTTGCGTAGTATTAATTCAATAAGAAGCATAATTTATAGAATTAGGCGTTACTTTGCGGAGATCCATAATACAAAAGTAATAATAAAATTATTTTGCTATAATCTGCAACACAGTAAATAGAAAATATATGTAGTGCTAAATGTATAGGTGACTATCCGTTTTTTCATACCCGATACATGCAAGATTCGTAAAAACACATGCACAAACCTCCACCACTGCCACCACAACACACAAGCACTACACACGTTCACTATCACAAACTCAACAATCGTTTCGCCCCGCAACCGAAGCATCATCAGGAGATAGACTCCACGACGAAATCGCAAACACAATAATAAGCTGTGATAGCCCAGCGGTGAGACCATTCGACTCTTTTAAAAGGGTCACGAGTTCTAATCCCAGACAGGCACCGATAAATTTTCGTTGAAACACGTGTCTTATTGATAGTTGCAATACATATCTAGCTTTTCGGTGAAGTAAAACATCGTAAGGAAACCTGCATAGTAGTAGTAAAAGTAAAGTAGCCGCCTGTTACAATCCCACTGCTGGGTGTAGGCCTTCTTCTCTCCGTTTCTGAAGAGAAGGGTTGGAGCTAAGTCCTACCACGCTGCTCCAATGCGGGTTGGTAGGTTAAACATATCTCAAGAATTCTCTAGAGATATGCAGGTTTCCTCACGATGTTTTCCTTCACCGAAAAGCGTGTGATTAATTGCAATTATTAATTAGACACGTGAGTTTTAATAAAAAAAACTCATTGGTGCCTGCCCGGGTTTGAACTCGTGTCCCCCTCGAAAGAGTCGCACGGTCTCACCGCTGGGCTATCACAGCTTTAAGGGAACCTGCATATCCCTAGAGAATTCTAGGAATATTCCTAGAATTCTCTAGGAATATTCCTACGCAATTAGGCGTTACTTTGCTGATATCCATAGATTGCGGAGATTTATAAATTATTCAATTAGTTTTGATAGAAAACAAAGATATGTTTTCAAAGATTCGCGTTTGTATTGACTCTCTGATAAGAGTCACAAGGTCTCATTAGGCTATCACAGCCCATCTCAAGCTCATTATGGTCCAAAATTAGATAACTATCGATCTTAAAATCGATTCACTTTTACTGTTCTATTGTCTGTGTACACAGCACCTTTATAACCAACTCGACAATCTACCATAGCTGTGTATATTAAAAGTTTTCGTCCACTTAGCGGAAGACTAATTTAAAATTCGTGTCAGCCGTAAGCAAAATGGGCTGAGATAATAAGAAGCACCTGTACTTTTATCCAACACATATTTTCCCTGGATCCCTTACAGCTTTATTTTTTATTTAGATTTAAAACTAACTTTAAAGCCCAACTTCGTTCGCGGTTACTGCAATCTTTGAAGTTCTATAAAATAAGAGCAAAGCTCTAACAAATTGAAGCAAATTTGTATCATACACTGTTCAATGAACATAAACATTGGTTACTAAGTAAGAGTATATTTTTTAGTTTTTTCATTTATCTTTGTTTTATGTTTTTTTGTCTGTGATTTTTCCTTTTTTTTGATGGCTTGTGTCTTTTGTCTTTGTATTCATTGTTTTGTACATTATTTGTAACATTTATAATTTTCTATAAAAATAAACAATCTAACACGCTATAGTGTTTTTATTCAATAGAAGGTCTATATACCTTCAACACAGTGGTCCTTCAAGAAGTGGAAAAACAATCCAACAAATGTTCACAAGAAATATTAAGTGTTAAAAAATAACACGAGGAAATGTACAATGATGGTGGATATTCATAAAGCAAGGAGTAAGGATTCATGCAAATGAAATGAATAGTTCAACAAATATGCCTATCGCATAACAACTTTCTGTCTATATACGGAATTAATTTCATAAAATCCTTTTAATGTATGCAGTCACTAACATTGAAGACATTTCATCTCAGTGGATAAAAGAAATATACATATGAAGAATAGTGTGTGTGCTTGAAAATTGTTTAAAAGTGATCTGTAAATAGAAAATAAAAAGTGCATCTATAAATACAACTACTACATTGGGGTAAATATATTAGTATAACTTGTAACCTCCATAATGTCAGAAGCAAATCTAAATCAATTAATAAAAAAACGTACATATTTAAAAGGGGCCTTAACTCGCCTCACAAATTTGTCTTCTAGTAAAGAACAGCAAGCCTCTGACAGTGTGGAATTATTAGAAGTAAGACATGAAAAATTATTGTCATTATTCAAGGAGTATGAAAATATTCAATTTGAAATATTATCAATAAACGAAGACGACAAAGAGGACATAGCCTCTGTGGAGCAACAATTTTACACTACATTGGCTTTGTTGAAAAAACAGATTAAGGCTTGTTCTATAGGAAAATTGCCTCAGAGCACAAATAGTCAAATGTCACACACAAAGTTACCTAATATTGAGATAGAAGTATTCTCTGGCAAAGACCTTACCAGGTATAAGCCATTTATAGATATGTTTATGTCTATTATTAATAGCAACAAAGATTTAACAAATGTCCAAAAATTATATTACCTTAGAAAATATTTGATAGATGAAGCTCTTTCATTAGTAATAAATTTGCCATTAATTCATGAGTCATATACTGAGGCACTCTCGCTTTTAAAAAGAAGGTATGAGAATAAAGCTCGCCTTGTAACTAATCACATAAATATATTATTAGATTTACCAGTGATGCAAAAGGGTACAGCATCCAATATAAGGGCCTTCATATCTGAAGTACAACAGCAGCTACATGCATTAAAGAACTTAGAGCAACCTGTTAACAGCTGGGATATGCTATTAATATGTATTTTATCACGGAAACTGGATTCTTACACTAATAGGGCATACCATTTAGATAAAGTAGATCCAGAAAATATTCCCACCCTTGAAAACTTTTTGTCATTTTTAGAAAAGAGGGCTATAGGTTTAGAAAATAGTGGCCCCCAAAAAAGTTTCATGGAAACTAAAAATCAAAAGTCATATAAAGTAGCTAATGTGGCACTTCAAAACAATAATAAAAAACAGAGTTTGTGTTTATTTTGTAATAAATGTGATCATGTTATATACATGTGTTCTAGATTTAAAACTGCATCTATCGCAGAAAGAGTAGAATGTATAAAAACTAAAAACTTATGTAAAATGTGTTTGAAGGTTCATAAAGACAAATGTAAGTTTGTATTTAAATGTAAGATTTGTTCTGATAATCACAACACCCTTCTGCATGGCATGGATGATAATGAAGTTGAAGCGGTGACTTTACATTCCAATATTAGGTCACCCACAAGTGTTCTATTGCCCACAGTAAAAGTAAGAATTGCTGATAATACTGGAAAATACATCATAGTTAAAGCATTACTAGATAGTGGAAGCCAAGTTTCATTTATCACTACTAGTTTGTGCCAAAAGCTCAAATTGCAAACCCTCACTGAGAACACTAACATAATTGCTGTAGGCAATAGACCACAAAAAATGGAGGAATCTGTGAACCTTTCTGTTTTAGCATGCTATAATGATGTAAAGATAAAATTAAAATGTTTTACCATTAATGTAATAACAACAAAATTGCCACAAAATTACTTTAATCCATCATGTATTTCGATACCAAAAAATATTAAATTAGCTGATGATGAATACAATATCCCATCAGAAATTTCATTATTGTTAGGAGCAGATTTTTACTTTAATATTTTAATTGATGGTCAAATAAACCTACCGGAAGGTCCAGTATTGCAGAACACTTTGTTCGGGTACATAGTTGGAGGAACAGTCCCTCACAACTCGTCTGATGTCAATTTGGTCAGCAACTTTGTTGTCAATGATGATTGTTATAATTGTAGAGATTTAAATACTATTATGGATACATTTTGGTTAGCAGAAAAAATACCAGAGAAGATTGAAAAGGTATCTACTGAATATGAAAAAGCTGAACAATCTTTCAATAATTCTGTTATTTTACAGAACAATAAATTTACTGTAGATATACCACTGATAGCTCCAATAGAGCAACTTCAGATTGGGGATTCCTTTTCAATTGCCCTCCAAAGATTTTTTGGACTAGAGAAAAAATTTAAAACTAATCCGGAGTATTTTAAGCAATATGTAGATTTTGTTAATGAATATGTTAACCTAGGACATGCCAAAATTGTTGACATTGGGAATTATGACATATACAATGACTCAGTTTACTTTTTGTCACATCATGCAGTTCTAAATTCACAAAGTAAAACCACAAAATTAAGAGTGGTTTATAACGGTAGCATGAAGTCAAAGAACAAAGTGTCTTTGAATGATCTTATGCTAAATGGACCAATAGTTCAAAATGAATTGCTCGATATACTTATTCTGTTTCGCACATATCGCTATACTGTTATGTGTGACATAGAAAAAATGTTTAGACAAATTAATATTAATCCTAAACAGACTTGCTTACAAAATATATTATGGCGCAATGATCCATCAAAACCTGTAAGTTGCTTGCAATTGCAAACTGTCACATATGGGCTCAAATCATCAACATTTTTAGCTACAAGGTGTCTCTTAGAATTAGCACTTAGGTTCGAGGACAAATACCCTTTAGCAGCAAACGCAATTAAGAGCAATACTTATGTAGATGATATTATTGCTGGTTGTGACACAATAGAGCAACTCAATGATCTTAAAACACAATTAATTGAATTATTAAAATTAGGTGGATTCAGGCTACACAAATGGTGCTCTAACTCTAACAAACTATTACATGACATCCCCGAAAAACAAAAATATTTTGGAACTGTTGATATGAACCAAGATAGAATCATAAAAACATTAGGACTGAAGTATGATGTAGATACTGATTTATTTATATTCACAAGCCCTACAGCTAACGTTCATGAGCTTAACACTAAACGTAAAATATTGAGTTTTATTGGTAAGATGTTTGATCCCCTTGGCCTGATTGGACCAATAATGGTAAAGGCAAAACTTTTCATGCAAGAGCTATGGAAATCAAAATCAGACTGGGATTCTATATTAGCCCATAGTCAATTAAAAGATTGGAAGAAGTTTGTTGATAGCCTTAATGAAATGGGAACTATCAAAACATTAAGAGGAATTAAAGGGGATAACATAGTCACAATAGAATTAATAGGATACTCAGATGCTTCTATAAAGGCAATTGGTGCATGTATTTACCTAAGAATATTTTATAAAAGTGGTAACGTGCAGGTAAATCTATTATGCTCTAAATCAAGAGTTGCGCCTCTTAATAAAACACACACCATTCCCAATTTAGAACTTAACAGTGCGTTGCTACTATCACAGCTTGCACATAGAGTTTATGAAACCTTAAAATCACAATTTTCTTTAAAAGCATATTTACATTCTGACTCTCAAATAGTACTCGCGTGGTTGAATTCAGAAAAAACAAAGGGGAGCTATGTATCAAATAGAGTCAAACAAATTAAAAAACTGACTAGGCATTTTAAATGGTGCTTTGTCAAAAGCACGGATAATCCTGCTGATATATTATCTAGGGGAGTAGACCCACATAAACTTCAATCAATCTCTTTATGGTGGCATGGACCACAGTACTTGATTGAACCCACTTACACTTTTCCTCATTATGACTGTAACATAATAATTTCTGACTTGGAAAGTAAGCAAAATGTTTTGGAAACATCTGCCAATTTTTGTGCAGCAAATAATACAAATATTTTCAGTAAATATTCTGATTTCACAAAATTACAAAGAATTATTGCTTTACTTCTTCGCTTTAAATACAATTGTTTAAACTCCAATAATAAAGTATCTGGATCAATATCTCCTGAAGAGTTACAAAAATCATTATTATTAATCATAAAATACAGTCAGCAGCAAAAATTTAAAAATGAAATACAATTACTTAAAAACAATAAAGTCATTAAATCAGGCATATGCAATTTGCATCCGTTTATTGATGGATTTGGAATACTGAGGGTTGGTGGTCGATTACAAAATTCCACTAACATGGCTTACGATAAAAAGCATCCTATAATATTACCCAAATCTAGTCACATTACAGACATGATTATTCAACGAGAACATCTGAGGTTGTTACATGCTGGACCTAAACTTGTATTAAGTTCTTTATCTCAACACTATTGGTTGATAAATAATATTCGCGAAATAAAAAAGGTCCTTCATGGTTGTGTAAAGTGTTTTCGAAATAAAACCATTGCTGCTAAGCAACTTATGGGTTCATTGCCAAAAGAAAGAGTAACCTTGTCAAGGCCATTTCAGGTCACAGGTGTAGATTTTTGTGGTCCATTTGACATGAAAATTGCGAGAATAAGAAAACCATTAGTAAGTAAATCTTATATTGCCGTTTTTGTGTGCTTCAGCACAAAGGCGATTCACTTAGAGCTGCTCAGTAACCTTACTACTGAAACATTTTTGGCAGGTCTACAACGATTTATTGCTAGAAGAGGTATGCCTACGCAGATTTTTTGTGATAACGCTAAAACTTTTAAAGGTGCAGAGAATTATTTAAATGACTTGTATAAGCTCCATTCTAGTAAAAAACATATTGAGTCTGTTGAATGCTTTTGTTCGGAAAAGATGATCAAATTTAAATATATTCCTAGTTATTCTCCAGAATTCGGAGGCCTTTGGGAAGCGGGAGTAAAAAGTGTTAAATACCACTTTAAACGCGTAGTAGGGAATATAAGCCTTACCTTTGAAGAACTGTATACTGTAATTACTCAAATTGAATCAATATTAAACTCGAGACCTCTGCTCCCTATGAGTACAGATGTAACTGATTTAAGCTATTTAACACCCGGGCATTTTTTAATAGGAACTTCTTTATCTAGCTATCCGGAATTAGACCTTTCTGATAAAAATATCAATAGACTAAGATTTTGGAATTTAGTAACAAAGTTGAAACAAGATTTTTGGAAGGTGTGGTATCAGGATTACCTAACACTGTTACAAAGTAGACCAAAGTGGAAATATCCTGTTGACAATATAAAAGAGGGAGATTTAGTTATTGTACGCCTAAATAATGTTACTCCACTATCTTGGCCAATGGGTCGTGTAATTAAAGTACACCCTGGACATGATGGGAAAGTTCGGGTAGCAGAGATACGAATGGGCACTAAAACATATCTCAGATCTTACAACAAATTATGCCCATTACCAATAAAAGATTAGATAGATGAAAATGATACGGTTAAAAAAAAAAAATAATAATAATTTTCAATCAATCCGGCCCGCCCCAACTTATGTTCAATGAACATAAACATTGGTTACTAAGTAAGAGTATATTTTTTAGTTTTTTCATTTATCTTTGTTTTATGTTTTTTTGTCTGTGATTTTTCCTTTTTTTTGATGGCTTGTGTCTTTTGTCTTTGTATTCATTGTTTTGTACATTATTTGTAACATTTATAATTTTCTATAAATGTAAACAATCTAACACGCTATAGTGTTTTTATTCAATAGAAGGTCTATATACCTTCAACATACACTATAAATAATATTTTATAATGATTCTTTCACAATTAAGAATATTTATGGAAACGGCAATGCTAATTTAATAAAATAATATAGATAAGTGTATTTCATCATTCATGGTAATATAAGCGTTTAAACATGACGAAAGACAAACGGAGATTTTCAAGCCCATACGTCACTCCGGAATATAAGCTTTAATTGTACCAAATTTCACCAATATTGATTTAGTGGATTGGCCGTGAAAGCGTAACTTAGTTACTATTTTATAAATTTATTATTTTTAATTTACGATGCGTATTTAATGTCTGACACTAAAATTAAATAATGAAAAAATAATTAAAAAAACCTAACAACTCCGCAATAGTCCAGACAAACGTCATAATCACTTTAAACACTAAATAGTGTTACAAAGCTTAAGGTAACTAATTTGATGAAGAAGTATGAATGTCTCAATGATTCAATGATGATTAAAGCATTTTTGTGATTTTGTCTGCTTTATCCAGGGTGAAATTAAGCCTGACTAAGGCTCTGAAGATTAAATGAGTTACTTTTTTAATCAGCTTCTCTTGCTACAGAACGCTATCCCTAAAGGCAGATTAGCATAAAAATGAATTTGGATGTTTTTTATATTCTATTCTTAACTAGCTTTTATGCGCAATTTCGTTCGCGTAAACTGCAAGTCTTATTATTTGAGTAAAACGTAATACTTATATTAATTATGGTTAAGGTGGGTTAACATTAAAAGCGACATATGATGTCGCGGACTTTTATTTAGAACTTTTAGAGGGGAACAATTTTGTGGTACATGATTTTTAATAACTTTCACCGTTTACTTAGCGCAAGCATGGAAAGCTTTAAACTATGCCATTTTCGCATTTTTTTTATTGCTGCTCCTCTATAATTCATCTTAACGTGATCGTATATAGCCTAAAGCCTTCCTCGATAAATGGACTATCTGACACTCAAATAATTTTTCAAATCGGTCCAGTGGTTCCTGAGATTAGCGCGTTCAAACAATCAATCAAACAAACAAACTCTTCAGCTTGATATATTAGTATAGATATAAGCTATGATTTAATTTCTTGAGCGATGATAGCCGAATGCTTTTTACCGTACTTTTTATTATTGCACCGTGAAGCCCCGGGAGAAGTTCTACCCTACGTTGTAGACATCCCATGAAAGCGCACAGAGCGTTTAGATCCGTCATTTCTGTTGCACAGAGCACAGGAATGAAATCTTTCCCATTAATTTCAATAGGCTCTAGGCATGCGCGTTCCATCTTAGACTATTTCATCTCTTACCGTCAGGCATGATTGCAGTCAAGCGCTCGCCTATCTATACTTATTATAAAACAAAGTCCCAAAAAGCTGTCTGTATGTATGTAATCGATTTTCTCAAAATCTACTGAACGGATTTTTGTACGATTTTCACCAGAAGATAATGATTTAGGTAAATAGTACATATCGGTATTATGTAAATTGTGTTCACGAGCTCGCGCAGTAGTTAAAAAACTTGCTTACTGGGAGCTTTAGTCGCGTGCGCTGCGTAAACCAGAAGAGATACGCTAAATTAATGTAGTATAGAATTGTAGATAGATTAAAATACTACAAAAAAAAGTCCGCGATAGCATGTCTCTATCTCTCACGATTAACTCGCAATAACTACTTTATATTCAAAATTTTGATAATTCGGGAACAGTTACGTTAATCACTGAAATCCACGCGGGCGGAGCCGTTGTTGGCACAGCTAGTTGAACAATGAAATCAAAGTTGAGACAACTCACTTATAGAAGCAGGCGTTACTTTGCGGAATTCCATATTACAAGCACTATAACAGAACTAACTACCTTGCTATAATCCGCACGGGTTAAGCGAATGCATGCAAAGCTAATGTGTATGAAGCAGGCAAAATTTACGAACCTTACACATGCAGGACAAGCCACCACACGCAACCCCATGCATTACGATTTTTGTCGTGGCGTCTATACTCCTGATGATGCTTCGGTTTCGGAGCGAAACGATCGTCGAGATTGTGGTGGTGGTTGTGTGTGCTGCTTGTGTGCATTGTTGCTGGTGGAGGTGCCTTGGGGTGCGTGTGGTGGCTTGTCCTGCATGTGTAAAGTTCGTAAATTTTGCCTGCTTCATACACATCAGCTTTGCCTGCATTCGCTTAACCCGTGCGGATTATAGCAAGGTATTTAGTTCTGTTATAGTGCTTGAGACAACTCTATATTTAGCATAATATATATTTTCTATTTACTTTACCGCGGATTATAGCAAAATAATATTATTATTACATGTGTATTATGGATCCCCGCAAAGTAACGTCTAATTCTATAAATTATTTAAAATAAATAAATCTCAGAGCTGTGATAGCCCAGTGGAGAGCTGTGATAGCCCAGTGGTAAGACCGTGCGACTCTCTAGAGACGAACTTGTGTTCAAACCCGGGTAGGCGCCAATGAGTTTCTCTATTTAAACCTATGTGTCTAATTGATATTTGCAATTTATCACACGCTTTTCGGTGAAAACATCGTGAGGAAACCTGCGTATCTCTAGAGAATACTAGGGATACGTGTAACCTACCAATCCGCATTGGAACAGCGTGGTAGGTCTTAGCTCCAATCCTTCTCTCCAAAATCAAACAGAGGAGGCCTATTCCCAACAGTGGGATATAAACAGGTCGTTACTTTTTTTACTTAAATAAAGTACGCAAACACAATCTTATTTGAATATTGTACGTGTAGAACCTATTTACCTACAATTCTTAGCACGCATATTTGTGGGTCGTACCCGATCGATGGACTGTTTGAACTTAACGCGACTCATTCAGAGGTGTTGGACCGTGAAAGAGGCAATCTACGAGTTCTGAAGTGCCGCCGACTTTGTATAATACGCTGGTATATTATAGTTTGGTTGGTAATATGTTTTGCATTTTCAAATATAATTGAGGGTATTTTTTCAGCTTAAATTTTTGATGGAAAAATATTACTTAATTTTCGTTATTATTATATAAATAAACGATATAATAATAAGTTATATCGCGTGCAGATAATATCAGTGTCGTGTGCAAGAGACCTTACGCGGATTGTGCGGTTCAAGTGAGGGTAGTTGAACAAAATAATGACTGTAGTACTCGGGAACGTAGACGTCGCGGCGCTCCAGTCAGTTCGTGACCATGGCGGATGCAACTCTGCAGAAACGTCGAACCTTGTAAAAAGGTAACTCGATTTTGCCGCGATTTGACCCGTTTATTTATATAATAATAAGTATGTATCGCGAAAGTTTAAAATTTACCATGTTTTCGTTATTCAAGCACACTTGCAAATCAGTGCTTTTGAATCTCAAACTCTAATGCTAGTTTGGAAAAATGCTCCTATATACAAGAGCCAGCAGAAACTGAACGGTTACTCTTTTCAAAATATAATTATTGTAACTTACATTTATTATATAAGTTAGTAAGATTATATGCTTTTATTGCTATCTTTAACGACGTAGGAGGAGTGGCTATATACACGCATTCTTTTAATTTATGTATTCCTCAATAGTATAATAGGATTTGTGTATCAACTTGCTTATAATAGTCTTTGCAGACTGCTGTAACGGTTCTGGTTCTGGTGGCGCCATCTGTTATTCCAGTCAGGAAAATACAGGCATTATGTTGTATTTATTATATATATATATATTAGTTGTTGGAAGCTGTGATATCCTAGCGGTGAGACCGTGCAACTCTCTAGAGGCGACATAGGTTCAAACCCCAGGCACCAATGAGTTTTTCTATTAAAACTCATGTGTCGAATTGATAATTGCAATTTATCACACGCTTTTCGGTGAAGGAAACATCGTGAGGAAACCTATATATCTCTAGAGAATTCTATATATATAACCTACCAATTCGCATTGGTGCAGCGTGGTAGGTCTTAGCTCCAATCCTTCTCTCCAAAAACGATGAGCGGAGGCCTTAGCCCAGCAGTGGGCATAGTAACAAGCTGTCTCGGCAGGAATCCGGTGAGAGCCACTGGATAGCGGTTTAGTTTACGAACATTTTCTCAGAAAGATGACTGAAGATTTTGCTACATATGTGGCTAAGTAAACTTTTTTTCTTATGAAGGTCAAAGTAACCAGGTTTTGAAGCGGTCGAACAACAGAAACAATACGCAAACGCGATGTTCTAAGAATTTTTTATTCAGCAACATAACTAATCTCCTAAATATACCTTTACATTTTATGCTCGTACCTGCTTATTTCGGGCGACTAAAAAACTTTTGTAATTACAGACTAAAAACTCCGTGATTGAGTACACGAGCACAAAAATAACTTTTTTTTGTATTATTAAAAAAGTCACGCGAGACAGTGTTTTGGTGGAAAAAGTCGAAAACATTGTACTGAGTATAAATACATATTTTAAAAAAAAGATAAAAAAATATATTAAAATAAGAATAATAAGTTCTATATTATTCAAATTTCAAATAGATCCTCCAGCCCTAATCCCATTTTCCAATTTAAATGAATAAAGAAATAAATAAATAAAATTCTAAGTGGGGTCGGCAAAACATGTTACAAACATGTCGTCACACGATTTGGCTACGTATTTTACGACTGACCGCTTGCCTGACGTCAACTTACCTTGGTCGCCATTACGACACCTCGGTAAGAAATGAGGGTGGTCTATTCTACTCAACCGGATACCACGCGGCAGGTCTACTTATCTTAGTCGCCTTTTACGACGACTCCGCAAGAAATGAGGGTGGTCTATTCTACTCAGCCGGATACCACGTGGTGGGTCGACTTATCTTAGTTGCCTTTTACGACGACTCGGCTAGAAATGAGGGTGGTCTATTCTACTCAGCCGGATACCACACGGCGGGTCGACTTACCTTAGAAGCCTTTTACGACAACTCGGCAAGAAATGAGGGTGTTCTTTTCTACTCAGCCGGATACCACACGGCGGGTCGACTTACCTTAGAAGCCTTTTACGACAACTCGGCAAGAAATGAGGGTGGTCTTTTCTACTCAGCCGGATACCACACGGCGGGTCGACTTACCTTAGAAGCCTTTTACGACAACTCGGCAAGAAATGAGGGTGGTCTTTTCTACTCAGCCGGATACCACACGGCGGGTCGACTTACCTTAGAAGCCTTTTACGATAACTCGGCAAGAAATGAGGGTGGTCTTTTCTACTCAGCCGGATACCACACGGCGGGTCGACTTACCTTAGAAGCCTTTTACGATAACTCGGCAAGAAATGAGGGTGGTCTTTTCTACTCAGCCGGATACCACACGGCATATTATTTAAATTTCAAATAAGACAGACATTTGCAATATTAATACACATTATATACTCGTAAAATATGATTATTCCCTGAATCCTAAGGGGAACCGTGAAATTTTTGATCTAAATGTTAGGCCGGTGTATAAGCATTGACTGTGACGGATTTTATCATTATTGGTCCAGTGGAATAGTTATGAAAGCGTAAAAGTATAGCCGGTTTCTATGCATAAACTATAACTAATAAATACATAAATATATAGGACTTACACACACGGTCGTCCGTCCCCAAAGTAACCTAATACTTGTGTTATGGAGTGACGGACAACTGGTAAATATACTACATATGTATTTTTATAATTAAATACAAATACACAAACAGGCTCGAAGAACCAACGAATTGTTTTTAGAAAATGTTGGCTCTCGGCGGGAATCGAACCCGCGACCCGCGGAGCTGAAGGTAGAGTCACTACCCACGCGTCAACGTGCCAGTCAAATCTATACTACTACTGTATCTGCTGTGATAGCCTAGCGGTGAGACCGTGCGACTCTAGAGGCGACATAGGTTCAAACCCCGGGCAGGCACCAATGAGTATTTCTATGAAAACTTATGTGTCTTATTGAGGATTGCAATTTATCACACGCTTTTCGGTGAAGGAAAACATCGTGAGGAAATTTGCATTTCTCTAGAGAATTTTAGGGATATGTGTAACCTACCAATCCGCGTTGGAGCAGCGTGGTAGGTCTTAGCTCCAATCCTTCTCTCCAAAAAGGCCTTAGCCCAGCAGTGGGCATAGTAACAAGGTGTTACTGTATCTAGTTCTACTTTGTCTAAAACTTTCTCATCAAAAATTTTCAACATAAAGATGAGATAAACGGCTTTTTCAAAGTACAATGGTTTAGTATACTCTCTTTCCCTTTCCGCATACACTGTGATATACAATAGACGTCAAAATACTTTTGTGTTACATTATTCTGCAACCATACCACCATTTTCCCTTTTGAATGTGTCTGGAAGGGTCTAAAGTGGTCTCTTAGGACGCATACGTCTGAATGGGATTATATTTGCTGGGCAAAACTAAACCGTGCTACGTTGTATTAGCGATCTTTGTTTAGCACAAAGGGTCTAGTATATTTAATATTGAATTATTTACATAGTTGAACCTCTGTGTAACTTTAACACGGAATTTCGTTTGCGAGAATTAATACGATTCATTTGATTTTATTATTTAAAAAGTGTGCGGCAATTGCAAGCAACAGTTTCGTTTTGTAAATTTTAAAACTACCCTCTAAAATATAACTATATATTTTTTTTATTGCCTAAGGAAACGTAGAATTTTTTTTAGTCTATATATTAGCCCCGTATATAAGCTTTTAATTGTACTAAATTTAAAACAAAAGTAATAGAAACATTATTTTGCTATAATCCGCGATAAAGTAAATAAGAAATATATATAATGCTAAATGTATTAGTTTCCATACCTGGAAAATGCAACATTCGTTAAAACAAATGCAATGCAATACACACTTTCACTATCACAAACTCAACAACTCGTAAAGCCTTTACGATTTCGTCGTAGAGTCTAAGTCTAGAAACGATTGTTGAGGTTGTGATAATGAACGTGTGTAGTGTTTTTGTGTTGTGGTGGCGGTGGTGGAGGTTTGTATATGTGTTTTAATGACTGCCGTATGTTCCAGGTATGAAAACGAATAGTCCACTATACATTTAGCATTATATATATTTCCTATTAGCTGTGATAGCCTAGCGGTGAGACCGTGCGACTCTCTAAAGACGACATAGGTTCAAACCCGGGCAGACACCAATGGGTTTTTCTATTAAAACTTATGTGTCTAATTGATAATTGCAATTAATCACACGCTTTTCGGTGAAGGAAAACATCGTGAGGAAACCTGCATATCTCTAGAGAATTCTAGGGATATGTGTAACTTACCAATCCGCATTGGAGCAGCGTGGTAGGTCTTAGCTCCAATCCTTCTCTCCAAAAACGGAGAGAGGAGGCCTTAGCCCAGCAGTGGGCATAGTAACAGGCTGTTACTTTATATTTCCTATTTAAAAATAATAAAAATATTTTTCAATCCATTTAAAGTTCTAACGGATCCTAAATTACAATCAAGCGAAGTTGACAAATTCTAAATATCATTTTCCTTGCATAATTAATAATCTTATTAGAAAACAAGCTGGGGTCAGAACTTACGCACCCTTAGTAAGTAGGATGTTTGGAAAGAGAGATCGCCTCATTTCGAGCAAATGAGAATTTCGTCAAATATCAATCGGCAAAAGTGTAAAATCTCGCGCAAAATTATTTCCAGCCATAACAAAAGAAACAGGTCACAATTTTATATACATGCTACCATGAATTATTTCAGCAGAAGTAAATCAAGCGAGACTATTGTCTTTAATAAAAGACAAGTAGAAAAGAATGCGTGGACGGTGCGCGTGAGATTGTTTCTAAGAATGAAATTTTAAACAAAAGAATCCTGTTTAACGAGCAAAGTATTATATACTAGGATACAACTATATACTAGAAGGATAGACATGAAAAGGCACTATTCTCCTGAAGATGCTCCGGTTTCGGGGCGAAACGATCGTAGAGATTTTGATGGTGGTTCTGTGTATTGCTTGTGTTAATTGTTGCTGGTGGATGCGTCTTGGGATGCATGTGGTGACTTGTCCTGCATGTATAGGGTACGTGAATTTTGCCTGCTTCATACACATTAGTTTTGCATGCATTCGCTTAACCCTCGCGGATTATAGATCACGTATCACGGTTGTACATATATCATAGTTAAGACAGAATAACGTCATAATAACGTCTTATATAATTAATTTTTCCTCCTTTATATATAATAAACAAGCTTTTGCTCGCGGCTTCGCTCGCGTGGAATTTGGTCAGGCACATTTAGTTTCGTGACAGATCATTTTAGATATAATTTTTTGTACTTAATATTAAGAAATTTATATTTATTTAGATACTCGTACATCCAAAATTTTAGATGTCTAACTTCAAAACAAAAAGATTGCATATTAGATACCCTATTATAGCGCTCCATTTCAGTCAATCATATCGTGATAACTTTAAAACTATTTGGCCAAATTACTTAGTGTAAAAGACAAAGTTTATCTACATGAAATACTGAGAGCAAAAAATGTATTGATTTTTATAAGAATTTGATAAATATACTAAAATATGCATTGTAAAATAGTATCTAATTTAATTAACTTTATTTTTCACAATTTTGGGTACAGTGGCTTCCAGATAAAAGGTAGATATATACTGTCGCGGACTTTTATTTAGAACTATTCAAGACAAACAATACTGCGCTACATCATCTTTATGTAACTTGAATGGTTTAGGCAGCGTTCGCCAAGATAGCTCTCAGAGGCCAGATTCTTTCCAACTTTACTGCCATGAATCGTTATATTACATAAAATCATTACAAATTATAGCCTATATGTTATTTCTGATGTATAACCTATATAACTGTAAAGTTTTATCCAATTTTTATTCAATTTCTATTCTTATTCAATTTTATTTAATTTTTATTCAATTTTATCCAATAGTTTTTTTGTGAAAGAGTAACAAACATCCCATATCCATACTCACAAACTTTCGCATTTATAATATTAGTAGGATATTTTAAATTAATGCTGTGAACTTGAAGAACCAACGAATTGTTTCATGGAAATGTTGGCCCTAAGTAGAAATCGAAACTGCGACCCACGGAATTCAAGCCCTACTGACACCTGCACTATCGTGCCAGTCTAGAAGAAAGAATGCATAATAATTATTCCCCAGTATTTATGAAGATACCACTTAAGGTCGCTTGTTAGATAATTTAACTTAAACGTGATTGGACTGAGATGGGGGGAATTCGTTAAGCTATTAAGGGACACGGAAGCTGTAATGTTCGAATCTCAAAATCACCCTAGGGATTGCTATACATATATTTTGTTCACGTAAATAAACTTGTTGAGGCCCATGAAAGTGATAAATGAATTTTAACTCACAGCTAGTTAAGAAACAGCATCGACACTTTAGTGAGATTAAATTAAGTGATTTTTTTTTTAATGATTTATAGAAGGAAGTTTTGCGGATTTGCGGAATTCCATAGTACAGAAGTTACAATAGAAGTAGCGTGGCATACCGTCTTAGAAATAACACTATTTGTATTCCGTAAGATTATGTACAAACCTTGATTCAAAAAAATATATAAATAAAAATTATATGATATAGATCAATGATGAATTTATAATTAATATATATTTTTATTATTATAAGATGTACTATCTTACAATTCATCAATAACTAAAACATAAAAAAATATTATATGCATTTATTGAAGCAATGAAAAGGCGTGCGACTCAAAATGGTGCCACGTTTTAATAGAATCACAAATGCAGCGCTGGGTTTCAGCCAAGCCTCATTCCACGGTTGCTTAAATAAACAACTGTATTTATTAGAAAAAACTTTCTAGAATATACAACACCAATTAAAATGAAACTGGTGTCGTAAAAGGCGACTAAGGTAAGCAATACAACAGAACTAACTACTTTGCTATAATCCGCACGGGTTAAGTGAATGCATGCAAAGCCAATGTGTATGAATCAGGCAAAATCTACGCACCTTATACATGCAGGACCAGCCACCACATGCACCCCAAGGCGCAATTCACCAGCAACAACGCACACAAAAGCAGCACACACACCCACCACCACAATCTCGACGATCGTTTCGCCCCGAAACCGAAGCATCACCAGGAGGATAGGCTCCACGACAAAAATCGTACTGCCGTTACTATTATTACACGTTACACGACTATTGTCGTGAAGCCTATCCTCCTGGTGATGCTTCGGTTTCGGGGCGAAACGATCGTCGAGATTGTGGTGGTGGGTGTGTGTGCTGCTTTTGTGTGCGTTGTTGCTAGTGAATTGCGCCTTGGGGTGCATGTGGTGACTGGTCCTGCATGTATAAGGTGCGTAGATTTTGCCTGATTCATACACATTGGCTTTGCATGCATTCACTTAACCCGTGCGGATTATAGCAAAGTAGTTAGTTCTGTTGTATTGCTTGTAATATGGAATTCCGCAAAGTAACGCCTGCTTCTATAAATCGACTAAGGTAAGTTGAACCACCGTGTTGTATACGGTTGAGTAGGATGGACCACCTTCTTTCTTACCGAAGTGTCGTAAAAGGCGACTAAGGTAAGTTGACCCACCGTTTGGTATCCGGTTGAGTAAAATCGACCACCCTCATTTCTTACCAACGTATCGTTAAAGGGACTAAGGTAAGACGATCAGCCGCGTGGTATCCGGCTGAGTACAATAAGCCACCCTCATTTCTTACCGAGTTATCGTAAAAGGCGACTTAAGTTAACAACTATATTTATTAGAAAACAAAATATAAAATATATAACACCACTTGAAAATGAAAATTAAGGTATTCTGTACTTTACCCTTAACATCTTATTATAATGCCGCGTGGTATCCGGCTGAGTAGAATAGGCCACCCTCATTTCTTACCGAGGTGTCGTAAAAGGTGACTTAAGTTAACAACTGTATTTATAAGAACTGAAAAGCAACTAAGGTAAGTCGACCAGCCGTGAGGTATCCAGCTGAGTAGACTAGACCACCCTCATTTCTTACCGAGGTGCCGTAAAAAGCCACTTAACACCCTCAGCGCCAGACCCTATGTGAGAGTTAAAAAAAAACAATATTTTTTTTTGTTGGAATATGTTTAAAACTACATAATATATCTTATATTGTTTTTCACCCCCATTTTCCCTTGGATTTTTATCCGTGTTACATTTAGATACACGTGGCTTGGGAAATAGTTTATTTGAAATTCATACCTCCCAGGCCATGTGTATCTGAAAAGATACACAGGTACATCGGAAAAATGCGCCAGGGCAGGGCTTTCATTTTAGTATAATAAATGTATAAAAAACATGTACCCAAAGGATACACGGCGCGTTTACTACATACAAAAATGTGTATACTTTTGGATACACAATGTTCTAGACACTGTGTGACAAAAAAATACACATGGCGCTTAAGGTGTTAAGTAAATACAAAATTTTTGATACAAAATCTTTCGAGTGACCGTGACCGAGCTAGGCTTCTAGCCTTATCAGAAAAAGAATCAGGTTATTGGCTTCTTGCTCTCCCGTCTAAAAATCTTGGCACACTTTTAGATAATGAAAGTTTTAGAGTGGCTTTGGGTCTCAGATTGGGAACCACATTGTGCCTTAAGCACAGATGTCCATATGGAAAAGAGGTAGACAGTTTTGGCATACACGGGCTTTCATGCCATAGGAGCTCTGGTAGGCTTTTCCGCCATGGTTCTCTTAATGACACCATCAAAAGAGCTCTTGCCACCATCGACATTCCTGCTCTTCTCGAGCCTTCCGGGATATCTCGGGATGATGGCAAGAGACCAGACGGTCTGACGCTGGTTCCTTGGGAACGGGGACGGGCCCTAATGTGGGACGCAACATGCGTTGATACGTTAGCCTCGTCCCATATCAGGGAAACGGTGTCAAGACCTGGAGCTGCGGCGGAAATGGCCGAATCCGGCAAGCGGCGAAAGTATGCATCTCTCGTTGAGAGTTATATATTTGTGCCGTTTGCAGTTGAGACCCTAGGGCCATGGAGCCAAAGTGCAAAACATTTTTATCCGTTTTAACACCTCGGTTGATCGCCTCTTCGGGTGACAAGAGGGCTGGTTCCTTTTTCGCACAAAGAATCAGCTTAGCGATTCAACGCGGAAACGCTGCCAGCATTCTTGGGACCATTCCACGTGGGCATGATTTGTATAGTAGTAGCGTGTAAGTAATTTAAGATATATAACTTGTATATATTTATTTATTTAGTTATATGAATGAACATAAACTGTATCTTACTTAAATGATTTAATAAATTTATTTAAGTAAACTGTATTTATTAGAAAAAAAATATATATATATAACACCACATAAAATGAAACTTAAGGTATTCTGTGCTTTACTATTAACATCGTATTGTAATGCCGTGTGGTAACGCTTGAATTCAGCGCTGTTTAGGCAATTAAAAAATTAACAAGTTGACAATGATACGTTCCGTTTAAGGCACTTACTTCTTTAATACCATTAGATTATAAATATCATTATTGCATAAGTTTTCTAACATATTCTCATTGAAAGTTTATAATATTTATAGTGATATTAAAACAGAAAAAAACCTAAAATTTTTTGATGGTTGTGGGCCTTCTACAACGATTAGGCCCAATTCTGGCTCCTTGCTTTTTAATATCTACCCAAACTTTACCCGTTTTATAATCCTAAAACCATTAGCTACAAACATTCAAACTATAAATATTTAAAAACTTAAGGCGGTCCAGCTGTTGATTATTACTTTCGGAAACTTTTCCAATTATTTCTCGGAGTCAAGGTTCGGTAAATGGGTTAGGAGGTACTTGTAAAGTGACATTTAATTATGTCCAACTGCTTAATCCGAAGGTTAATTTTGCTTTATGTTGCGATATTGGTATATAATAAATACTATTTAGCGGCCACTAGTGTCAGGTATTTATAAACTTCATGAAATGAAATTTTACGAATTGGTTCCGCCGTGTGGTATCCGGCTGCATAGAATAGACCACCCTTATTTCTTACCGAGGTGTCGTAAAAGGCGACCAAGGTCAGTTGACGTCAAGCCAGTCGTAAAATACGTAGCCAAATCATGTGACAACATGTTTGTAACATGTTGTGCCGACCACACTTAGAGTGGGATAAGGGCAGGAGGATGATGATGTATAAACGTTGTATTACTTATCATTTATCAAATTTTACATACGAATGTTGCTCCGCTCTAAGTGTTAAGATGGCAGAATTAACTTTTAGAATAATTAAAAGCAGAAACTGAAATAGTTATACAAAGTCACGAAATATCGTATGATTTCATGCGATACGCTTACAATGGCCTTCTTTATCTGACTATTTTTAATGTGGAACGAAACTCGGTACACATTTTAACATCGTTAGCTTAGATTTACTATTGTTAGAGAAATTATTGTACCGTACAAAGTACTTGAACGCATGTAATGTTTTAGATAATAAACGTAGAACTAGTTAATAGAAATAATAAATTTCAAGTATACTTTGATATGTTCGTATATAAAAAGAAATACTGCCAAATTTAATTGTCAAGTATTTTTAGAAAACTGTTTAAATTTGACTTCATTTGGAAGTTTCAATTGACGTACGTTTTCAAATCAAATCAAATCAAATCAAAATATTCTTTATTCAAGTAAACTTGTAAACAAGTGCTTTTGAATCGTCAACTTTACTGCTGGTTCGGAAAGCTGTTCCTGCCGAGAAGAGCCAGCAAGAAACTCGGCGGTTGCTCTTTTTAAAATATAAATCTTAGAACTAGTTACATTTATTTATTACTGTCTTGTACAGGGTAGAAGTGCACCTATATCCACACATCCTTATCATCTAAGTAATCTTCAACAGTATAGTAGGCTTTCTGTATCAGCCTCTTTTTAACAGTGTTTTTAAACTGCTGTAATGGCATGGCCAAAATTGATTTCGGAATTCTATTATAGAATCTTATACCCAAACCCACAAACGATTTACGTACTTTTGCAAGGCGCAAAGCAGGAGTCGCAAGCTTATGTCGGTTCCTACTTTGTCTATTATATACATCACCTATCGTTTTATAATTCTTTATATTTTTATATACAAAAATTACGTTATTTAAAATATACTGTGAAGCAAATGTTAGAATACCTGTTTCCTTAAACTTCTCTCGCAGGGTTCACTTGTACGTATAATCTTTCCCCCGTCCCGTCGATCTTCGGGGTCATCGCGTTACAATGATAATATTAATGAAAACTAAAGTCTTCGAACAGCGTGATACTATTGATGCTATATTTGAAACGTGGTCGCTGACTATGGGCCTCATGAGAAAGCTCACAGTCACTCAACAGGTGATGAAGCGACCCATGGAGTATCTCTACGTGATCGAATTAGAAATTTGACGGATCCTTAAAAGTACGGAGACCACCACGGACGGTCCTTCATAGCATTCCAAGTATAGATGTACCTGAAGATGAACCGTTTACAGTTTCGCTAAGGCATAGTGTTCTAGTAGGATGCTCTTTAAGCCATAGCAATTAATGGCAAGATCGATCTTACGAACATTTTGTTTGGGCATTTCTTATGTAACCACAAAAGCACATCTGTTATTGCAGTCAGGAAAATACATGAGTTATGTTATTATCATTACTTTTTTATTATAGACAAAAAATACCATTATACCGTTATTTTACGGGGTCCAAAATATTTTGTATTTTTTATATTTTTTATTTGCAAAGTAACGCCTAATTATAAAAACAACAGCTTTGCCAGCGGTTTCGCGTAGAAATCAGTGTCACAAAATTTTTCCGAATGGAAATTTTGAATAATAAAGTAGTTATTATGAGTTAACTATAAGAAATAGAGACATGTACTTTTTGTAGTATTTCTGTAGATCTACAATTGTCTGGTACATTACTATTGTTTATCTTAACTGATTTACGCGACAACACAATTTACATAATGTATTAGTGACCTAAACCTTCCGGAAGAATTGCACTATATTTAAGTAAAAATCGTACAAAAATCTGTTCAGTAGATTTTGAGAAAATCGATCACATACAAACGGACAGCTTTTGCGGTCTTTGTTTTATAATGAGTTTACATTTAAAGTGCGTCCTATTGGGTAAGTGATCAAAGTGTGATAACACAGGCTTTATCATGTAACCCTTTCTCTCTGGGTAATAATTGGAAAACTTCGCACAGTGTTCAACAGCTGGCATACTTTAAGTTACTTTTGAGATCCCCCGAGCGATGTTCAGACATACTTTAAGTGTCCAATGAATAAAATATAAACGGAATTGGTAGTTTAAACGCTGTTAAAGCGATTGACTTTTAAAAGTTCCCGTTGAAAGTTGTCCGACGATTTGAGTAGCGTTTAGATATTAAATCACCGATAGCTTTAGAGTTAATGGACACTTTGTTCACTTTGAAGGTCGCTTTAAATACACTTTGTAATTAAAGTGAAACACGAAACCGTTTGAGAATTGTAAAGCAAATTGTGTCCATACAAAGTTAATTTATAGCAAAACAATATTAAACCTCCTTTTGATTCTAAGTAACTCTTTCAAATAGGGTACTAATTAAATATATTTTGTTAAAGGTCTCTTAAAATGTCTAAATAGGTCATTGTAATTTATAGAAGTACTTTACAGTGTTAAAGCTGTTATAGCCCAGTGAGACCGTCCGATTCTTTCGAGTTAGTCACGGGTTCTAACCCCGGCCAGGCAATGAGTATTTCTGAAAAATATTATGCTGTTATTTGGATATTTATCGTATGTTATTCTATGAATTAAAAAATCCTAAGTAAACCGGCGTAACTCTAAAGAGTTCTAGGACTATATGTAACCTATTAACCTGCATTTGAGCAGCATGGTGGGTCAACCCTTCTCCCCAATAATGGCGAAAGGAGGCCTATGCCCAAAAACGGAATATTCATAGTTTAATTTTTATTTTACTTACGAAGTTCCATAATACAAAAAATAGGTCATCAATTTTTTTTTTATTCGCGATTAGAGAATCTATATAATGCCAAAAGTACAGTATACTATCTGATCATCACTCAATGTGATTTTGTTTGGTTCTGGGGGCGAAACGATTGTGGTAGTGAATGTGCGCAGTGCTTGTAGTGTAGTGTGATGGTGGTGGATTTTAATACATGCGTACGAATCCCGACTTACACTTCAAAGATAGCCATAAACATTTGCTCTTGAATTTCAACTCTACAGCTGGTTCGGAAAGCTGTACCTACCGAGAGGAGCCAGCAAGAAATTCGGTGGTTGTTCTGTTCAAAATATAATTCTTATTACGTAGATGTTACATTTAGTCATTACTGTCTTGTACAGTGCGAACACTAGCCTGTACATACAATACCAGATGCATTTTCGGATAAAACCGCTCTTTTAAGAGGTTCAAACTAGATTTGTAAATTATTAATGACCCTCAAACTTGAATACAACCAATTAATAATTTATAACAACAAATAACCCGAAACTGCAATAACAATTATTATAGTTTAACTTAATCATATAACAGTTTTCTTTGAGTAATAATTGGAAAAACTTTCGAGTTTTCTACAACATCTGGTTATAATTTAATCTCCAACTCACAAGGAACTTGATTTTTTTTTTCTTGAAACGTTCTTGCAATAAAGTATAAACGAGAGCAGCAGTAGCAAACGTTGTTAAAACGATCGAGAGTTCTTGTTAAAAGTTCTTATCGATATTTCCATGTAGAAATAGAACTTGGAGTTTATAAAAACGTTGATAACTTTAACCTATATGTGTGCCCAATGAGTTTTTCTATGAAAAAACCTTATGTGTCTAATTGGTAATTGCAATTTATCACATGCTTTTCGGTGAAGGAAAACATCGTGAGGAAACCTGCATATCTCTAGAGAATTCTAGGGACATTTGTAACCTACCAAACCGAATTGGAGCAGCGTGGTAGGTCTTAGCTCCAACTCTTCTCTCCAAAAAACAAAAAACCGAGAGGAGGCCTATGCCCAGCATTGGGATAATAACAGGCCGTTACTTTACTTTTTTTTTATATGTGTGCCATAGAGTTATTATACTAGAGTAGGAGAACTAGCTTAACATCATCATGCTCCTGCCCTTATCCCACTTTAAGTGGAGTCGGCACAACATGTTATAAACATGTCGTCACATGACTTGGTTACGTATTTTACGACCGGCCTACCTTAGTCGTACTTTACGACCCCTTGCTACTAAAGAGGATGGTCTATTCTACTCAACCAGAAAACATATGAAAAAACGGATAGTCCACTGTGCATTTAGCATCATATATATATTTTCTATTTACTTTACCGCGGATTATAGCAAAATAATTTTATTATTACTTTTGTATTATGGATCTCCGCGAAGTAAAGCCTGATGATTCTATGAATATTAAGGTTTGAAGCATTATGTATATTTTCTATTTACTTCATCGCGGATTATAGCAAAATAATTTTACTATTACTTATGTGTTATGGATCTCCGCGAAGTAAAGCTGAATTTTATAAATATTAAAGTTTGAAGCATTATATATATTCAATTTAGTTTATCGCGGATTATAGCAATATAATTTTATTATTCTTTTTGTATTATGGATCTCGGCAAAGTAAAGCCTAATTCTATAAATATTAAGGTTTGAAGCCTCTTTGAACACCACAGTTATCCGCATCCGAATCCTCTGAAACCACTAGAGATTCAATTACGGCAAGTTTTAATTTAAAATGTAAAATAATCTCGACCGCGGGCTTCAGTCGTTGACCGGCTTTTGGCCCGCGATCATTTGCATTGACCCGTATCCCGTAACTTTGTGTTTCATCTGTGTCGTCCAAAGTTTTTATGTGTAAGTTAACATCGCTTTGGTAATCTACATATAGCTTATCATTCTACCCTTATCCCGCTCTAAGTGGGGTCGGCACAATATATATGAATCTTCTTACTAAAAATATCGATATTAGTAACAGGCAAACAAGGAATCGTAAATCAACAAGGCTACGTCTTTATAGAAGCTGTGATAGCCCAGTGGTGAGACCGTGCGACTCTCTATAGACCAAAATGGGTTCAAACCAGGGCAGGCACCAATGAGTTTTTCTATTAAAAACTTATGTGTCTATTGATATTTGCAATTTATCACACGCTTTTCGGTGAAGGAAAACATCGTGAGGAAACCTGCATATCTCTAGAGAATTCTAGGGACATGTGTAACCTACCAATCTGTATTGGAGAAGCGTGGTAGGTCTTAGCTCCAATCCTTCTCTTTAAAAAACGGAGAGAGGAGGCCTATACCCAGCAGTGGGATATTAACAAGCCGTTACTTTACTTTTTTTTACGTCTTTATAAAGTTCGAAGTTTATAGGTTTCGATATACGTAGTCATAGAATTCCACATAAGATATACACAAGATCAAACAAGTCAAGTTAAAAAAGGTTCATAACATAATTTCATGTCCCTACTATTAACCGTTGAGGAGTTCCCTCGTCCGGAGCCAATCCTGGCAGCGGCATCAGCAGGCCTACCATGAACTCTTATTGCGACTCATTTGAAGACGTAAACTAAATTGTTTTGCTTTTTCATACCATGTCGTCTTAAAGACGCGCACGCTTTAAGTCGTTGCCGAATGAGCGTTCGGAATGCGTCCTTAAACATGTGAGTAAAAGAGTAAAATAGACAGAGTTAATTTTAGTTCATATAACGTTATCCTTTTCAAACACACTCCATGGTACGAAAAGAAAGTGGTTCGGTTTAGGCACTGACTTTGAATTGAATCGTTATCTAAAAGTTCACGGTAGGCCTACAGGTCATGCTTATCATAAATATTCATTGTCATCGGGACTGGACCAGTATGTGAAATTTCAGCTTAATCCGACACCGGGAAGTGGGTTAAATTTAAATTGCAAGATTCAACCTTCACATACATAAATTGCAAAATGAATAAAAGCTTTTAAAAATACATTTACTAAATCAATTATTTTTGAAACATTTATAAAAAATAATTGTTATTATTATGACACATTTATTAAATTGATTAATATTATTATGACACATTCATTCTCCTGCCCTTATCCCACTCTAAGTGGGGTCGGCACAGCATGTTTTAAACATGTTGTTAAACGATTTGGCTACGTATTTTATGACAGGCCGCCTGTCTGACGTCAACTTGCCTTAGTCGCCTTTTACGACACCTCTGTAAGAAATGAGGGTGGTCTATTCTATTCAGCCGGATACCACACGGCACATACCTTAGTCGCCTCTTACGACACCTCGGTAAGAAAGGAGACTAGTCTATTCTATTCTGCCGAGCACCACACGGCGTACTATTATTATGACACATTTATTAAAATAATTATTTTTGACACATACTAAACCATTCTTAAACAACATATAGATGTCACTTATTTACCAAGTTGTTTAGGAAAAGAACCGCGTACAACTTAATTAGAATTATGGTTGTAAAAAACTAATTTATAGTTCTTACGTTGTTTTAGATTCTAGACACAATAATTTACTATTAGGTAAGACCGTAACGAAGCACGGGATTTCCAGTTATAAGGCAACTTTACTGGGAAATACATTACTATTCGAAAGTACTACACATAGACTAATGTCTACGTTAAATTATTACGATAAGGGCAGGAAGATTTGTTTTATATCATTATGTATGAACAATCAAAAATAAATAAATAAAAATCGTGGGAATAAAAAATATTGAATTAAAAGATATTAAGTAGGCCAAATTGTACTAATTCCTGTTTTATGCTCCTGTGTTTGGAATACATAATATGAATTCTATACCATTCTATTAGAATAATAAGCTGTGATAGCCCAGCGGTGAGACCGTGCGACTCTTACGAGTGGAATACGAGTTCAAACCCGGGCAGGCACCAATGAGTTTTTCTATTAAAACTCATGTGTCTAATTGATAATTGCAATTAATCACACGCTTTTCGGTGAAGGAAAACATCGTGAGGAAACCTGCATATCTCTAGAGAATTCTGGAGATATGTGTAACCTACCAATCCGCATTGGAGCAGCGTGGTAGGTTTTAGCTCCAATCCTTCTCTTCAGAAACGGAGAGAGGAGGCCTATTCCCAGCAGTGGGATTGTAAGACGCCGCTACTATTAGAATATATCAAAAAATAGCACTAATGATCTCCAGACGCTCTCGCTGCGGTTTTTCTGCTCTAAAAAACCGCCTCATTAGAGGAAGTGGTCTAGTCACTAATAGGCACTCGACAAGTCTTGGCTCGCTTTGGTAGCGACAACAATGTGTTTGTTACTAACGTTTGTAATATATATATGTGAATAAAGTGTTAGCCATCTGCCGTTGTGCATCAAAGAAAACCTAAACATCATCATTCTCCTGCCCTTATCCCACTCTAAGTGGGGTCGGCACATCATGTTGCAAACATGCTGTCATATGATTTGGCTACGTATTTTACGATTTGCCTGACGTCAACTTACGTTATTCGCCTTTTACGACACCTCGGTAAGAAATGAGGGTGGTCTACTCTATGCAGCCAGATACCACACGGCACATACCTTAGTCGCCTCTTACGACACCTCGGTAAGAATGAGGGTGGTCTATTCTATGCAGCCGGATACCACACGGCACATACCTTAGTCGCCTTTTACGACACCTCGGTAAGAATGAGGGTGGTCTATTCTCTGCAGCCGGATACCACACGGCACATACCTTAGTCGCCTGTTACGACACCTCGGTAAGAATGAGGGTGGTCTATTCTATGCAGCCGGATACCACACGGCATTTACCTTAGTCGCTTCTTACGACACCTCGGTAAAAAAGGAGGGTGGTCTATTTTATTCTGCCGGGTACCACACGGCTTCAAAGCAAACCTAAACATTTAAATGAACTCTGATATGTTTTATCATTTTATTTTCACACACTCTGCTTTCATTTTAAAAATGCTGCACATAGGTTAACTCAAGAGTGCCAACACCACATGATCTTGTGTCACTTGAGTCCAGAGGCTTCCCGTGACTTTTTGAGGTCGTCAGTCCACCTCGTAGGAGCGTCTGCAAACGCTGCGTTTTCCGGTGCGGATCGCCATTTCAACACCTCAGGATCCCAATGCCTATCGTAATTATCCCACTATTGGGCGTTGGACGTGGGCCTCCTCTCTCCGTACTTGGAGAGAAGGGTTGGAGCTAAGAACCACCACGCTGCTCCAATGCGGATTGGTAGGTTACACATATCCTCAGAATTCTCTAGAGATATGCAGGTTTCCTCACGATGTTTTCCTTCACCGAAAAGCGTGTAATTATTTGCTATTATCAATTAGACACATTAGTTTTAATAGAATATATAGAAACAGAATAGTTTGAACTCACGTCGTCTCTAGAGAGTCTCGTGCGACTCTCACGGCTAGGCTAGCTTATTTATGAGTCAATATTATTTTTGAGTCAATAATTATTACGGTATTATGTAATATATTATTGTTGTTTAGGTTTTGCTTTGGGATCACTGCTTGGTTGACAACTCTACAGCTACGAGGGTAGGCTACACATATCTCTAGAATTCTCTTAAAATATCTAGGTTTCCTCACGATGTTTTCCTTCACCGAAAAGCGTTTAATAAATTGCTATCAAAAATATAGCTGCAGCTAGCTTAATAGCTATGGTTATACTACAATACAATTGCAGTTAGGGTTTAACAGAGAAAATTTTGTGCTAGTTAATTCAAAACAATTTGGATAGTTTTTTTCAAGTAATCCCCATAACAAAAATAGATATGAGTTACTGCGAACCTCTACGAAATCTTGAATTTAATTTCGTACATGCAATTTGGAGTATTAATTAATTTCAGAAAAAATCTTCGTCTTGTCTCAAAATTTTGTCATATAAAGAGAATTTATAATTAATAGTCTAAAAAAACAGTACAGAAAAAGTAAAATATTCGAAATATTTTATTTTTCTGTTCTTGGTTATTTCTCAAATCGTCACTCGCTTTACGGTAAAGGAATACACGATATAATGATGAAAGTTGTATCACATAATCAAAAAAATCTGTCAACAAGTACTTAAATACAAGTAATTAAACCTGACAAAATTGAATTAAGTTTTTCCTACTTATTTTATACAATTGTCTTCATTTATTAATAATAATAGTAATAATCAAATATGATCTTTAAAAATTTCTTTAAGATTTTTCAATATCAACCAGCTAAATTATCACGACTATTTTCTAAAACATTAAGATAATTCACGTGTATAATAAAATTAATAATTTATCAATAAACTCTCAAATATGCCGTGCGGTTTGCGGCTGAGAATGGACCGCCCTCATTTTCTTACCGAGGTATCGTAAAAGGCGACTAAGGTAAGTCGACCCGCCGTGTGGTATCCGGCTGAGTAGAATAGACCACCCTCATTTTCTTACCGAGGTGTCGTAAAAGGCGACTAAGGTAAGTTGACCCATCGTGTGGTATCCGGCTGAGTAGAATAGACCACCGTCATTTTCTTACCGAGGTGTCGTAAAAGGCGACTAAGGTAAACCGACCCATCATGTGGTATCCGGCTTAGTGGAATAGACCACCCCTCATTTTCTTACCGAGGTGTCGTAGAAGGCGACTAAGGTAAGTCGACCCGTCATGTGGTATCCGGCTGAGAGTAGAATAGACCACCGTCATTTACTTATCGAGGTGTCGTTAAAGGTGACTACGGTAAGTTGACCTATCGTGTGGTATCCGGTTGACCAGAATAGACCACCCTCTTTCTTACTGAGGGGTCGTAAATACGACTAAGGTAAGTTGGCGTCAGGCAGGAAATAAAATACGCAGCAAAATCATGTGACCACATGTTTGTAACATGTTGTTCCTACCCCACTTCACTCACTCACTTATCACTTAGATCACTTAGAGTGGGACAAGCGCAGGAGGATGATGATAAGTAAACTCGCAAATCAACAAGTTAATAATTTTCCAACTTGGTGATGTTGTTTTTTGGCATATCTAGCAAGTAAGAACATTTAAACTTTAAAGTGGTATTTTTTCGCCGCGTTAAAAGTTAAATATATTACGCGCTCAAAGAATACGGACAAAGGAATACAGGTTAAAATATGTTGTACAAAATTTGAATAACAATAAAGCTGAATAACCAAGTAGTTAGTTTACATAAAAAGGGTGGGGGTTGGCGAAAATTACCTGGCTTTTGTATATTGTTTCTGACATTTATAAACCTACCGCAGATTTTATAGTAACACGTTATGGTCAAATAGTCAAATGAAGATTGTTGAAATTTCAAAATATTCTCTGCAGGCTGTTTTCAGTAATATTGAATCGACAAATGTTTTTATACAGGCTACTAGATTTAGAAGTTTGCTCCTACCGAAAAGAACCGGCAAGAAACTCTATGGATAATCTTCAAAAACATAATTACTATTCAGTTGATTACACATTAATCGTTGCAGCTTGGTGTGTAACTGACTGCAGTTGCAGTTGCTATGCTCCTCCTCCTCCTCCTCCTCGAGTCGTTCTCCTCAATGCTGAGGGTCGTGACCCCCACCACGGATCACTTTGGTGCGAACTATGTTGTATCACTATGTTGCGCCAACGGCGTCTGTTGTTCGCAGCGTGAATTGCATCATATATCGAGAGTGGTGCGGATTCGATCTGTCCAGCGCATTGGACTTCACCCTCGTTGTCTCTTCCCCTGGATTTTACCGGTGACCACAATTTTTTTCAGGTTATCACCACTTTTTCGAGCAATATGTCCAAAATACTCAAGGACTCGTTGTAGGCAGATGGTTGAAAGCCTAGTTGAAAGGTTTAGTTCCTTGAGTATCGCTACATTTGTTCTCTTGGCAGTCCAGGGGATGCGCAACATTCTCCTCCAACACCACATCTCGAAAGCATCTACGCGTCTACGGTCACTTGCTCGTAGCGTCCACGTTTCAACTGCGTATATAAGATATGCTACTATCACTCAAATAGTCTTCAATTATATAGTTAGCTTTATGTAGCAGCATCATTTTTCTTAAGATAATTTCTTAACTTGTTTAAAGGCAAGTCTAGATAATGTTTATCGGTGGGCAGGGAGCGATCCCGTGGGTGTTCCGAACGGGGTATATCGGACGCCTGGCTTACAGGTCCCCGAGGTGGTAGGTGCATCTCATGCTGCCAATGCACCGGTTAGCGGAGGGGGACTTCTTTTTTGAGGGGTCTCTACCCAGAAGTGATGTTCCCTGGGATCAGAGCTACTGGCGGGGATGGGGGGCAATATGTACAACGATACGCTGTCCTTGCCATTGGCAGCGTGGTGGAGCACACAGTTCGTTTTAGTCGGTGCGAGTCCGACATAACCGCCGCCTGTCCCCGTCGGGCCTCTACCCATAAGGGATTTTTTTCCTGTGTATGAAAAAAAATCTAGATAATGTTGAGTAATTTTGTAAAACAAACGTGTACCGCGACCGACATATGATTTTCGGACCTTTTCGAGGCGCAACACGTCGTTAGTTTGTCAGTTAGGTTAGGTTAATTTATGTGTTACTCCAAAGCTTAAAGGTTATAGGCCTAAAAATCTCTAGAGATATACAGATCTCGCGATCTGCAAATATCGATTAAAAACATAAGTTTAACGGAATAACTAATTGTTCCTCCCCTTGTTTAGAACCCTCTCGAGAGAGTAGCACGGTGTCCCGCTAGGGTATCCCAGCTTTATACCACTAATATCGTTGTAAATGCTGACGTAACATCCGTTTCACATACTGATTTATAACATTACATATAAGACATTGCGCTGAGGCATCCTCACGTATTCTGGACTCAATTTCCCTTGAGGTTTCTTCACACAATCATGTTACAACTGTAGATTTGCTGAAACATTACATACCTTTAAGATTCGTTTCGTATTAGTAAGAATAAGCTTAAAGTAACATTTTTATGAATACAAAAGTAATTATAAAATTATTTTATCGCGGATTATAGCAAAATAATTTCATTATTACTTTTGTATTATTGATCTCCGCAAACTAACGACTAATTTTATAAGTTATTTTTATCAATAATGATAAGAAATCGCAGACTTCTTTTTCTATAAAAGATTATTAATTCCCACCATACGTTTTGTTACATCTGAAAGGGATTAGGCTATATTTTAGCTGAAATCTTCGCAGATTGACTTTTTTCGACATTTAGTACAATTATCGCTATATTTTAATGAATTTAAAAACTACTTTAAAAAATTATTCGCTTAAACCTTCCTTAATAATTGTTCTTTTTATTAATGAAGACTACATTAAAATCTGTTCATTGATATTTGACTTTATTGCGGACAAACTGACTGGCCTGTTGGCACAGTGGATAGTGACCCTGCCTTCAGCTCCGCGGGTCGCGGGTTAGATTCCCGCCGAGGGCCAACATTTTCTATAAAACAATTTGTTGGTTCTTCGAGCCTGGGCGTATATTTGTATTTAAGTATGTATTTGAAATTATATATGTAGTATATCTACCAGTTGTCCATCACCCATAAAAAAATTTTTCGAACTGACTGTATGCTGTTAGGCCTAATGGCTTTTACAGCGTCACCAAGCGGGACGGGCAAGCGCAGAAGCATCGTCGAGGTTGCGAAATGCAGAGAGTAGAGTGCAGAAGCGTTGTCCTAAGGGTGCCTCCTGTGAGGCCGGACCACGGCTTAGGGCGACGTGTAGTGGAAGTGTGTGTGTATTACGTGTTTCTGTGTTGGCGATCGTTATTTGATCGTCATGGTCATACAGAACGCTTTTTGGACGCCGATATTTTCGATGGTCGGACCTGACTTTGATGTAGGTAGAAGCAACCGAAATAAAGGGATTCGGGTGTACTTCAGATTTCTCGAAGTAAAATTTCGAAAAACGTTTAAAGAGGTGAATAATGGTAGGGAGATCGAGGTCTCTATGGAGGTCAACGTTACGCATGAACCACGGACAACTAGGGGCTGTACCCATAACATAAATATTAAGTGACTTACTTTGGGGACGGACGACCGTGTGTGTAAGTGTCCCATATATTTATTTATTTATTTATTTATAAACATACAGACAATTGTGACGGAGGACTTTGTATTATAATATGTATTGAAGAGTCATGGGGATAAAATTAGACGTAACAAGCTCCCGTCTTCTCAAAACACCTTGAAATCTTACAGGGACCTTTGATTAACCTTGACCTTGAAGGCACAGATAATACCTTCTAAGTAATTAGCCACTAATGAAGGTCTATTGAAGAAATGGGTTAAGAAAGGTCACAACACGAAGATTGGCTGAGATTGCGGTATATTACCCTTCCTTATCTTTTCCCTTTCTATTCACTTGCTTTTAATCAAGATTCCTACAACGTACAAAAAGATACCAGATTTCTAATCTTTTAGTTACAGTAACTGTATCCCAGTTACTATAAAAAGGAAATATGGGTCATAATTTTATACATAAAAAATAATTTATTACTATTAGTATTTACTGTTTTAAGCAGTAAGCAAGAATAGTAAGCTATTCTTAAAAAATGGACATAATACAATCACGGAATAAACATTCGTCTAATATACCGTGGACTTTTTCTGAAATATTCAACGAATATTATTATCATCATTCTCCTGCCCCTATCCCACTTTAAGTGGGGTCGGCATGACATATTGATGTTGATGTACAAGATAGTAATAACCAAATGTAACTAGTTATACGAATTTTATTTGAAAAGAGCACCCGCCGAGTTTCTTGCTGGCTCTTCTCGGTAGGAACAGCTTTCCGAACCAGCAGTAGATTTTGACGATTCAAAAGCACTCGTTTACAAGTTGACTTGAATAAAGAATATTTTGAATTTGAAATTTTAATATTACAAACCTAGTCACATGATTTGTCTACGTATTTTACGACCGGCCGCCTGCCTGACATCAACTTACCTTAGTCGTTTTTTACGACCCCTCGGTAAGAAAATGAGGGTGATCTATTCTATTAGGTCCTTACATATGAAATTGGCGTTTTCTATGGGAGGAACATAAAGTCGTTTTTTTTTTAATGAAATATATTTAATTAATCAAAGTATGTACCATTGCTATGTATGCACTTTTGCCATCTCATAGGTAGTTCATTGATCCACTTACTAAAAAAACCATTCGGGCGGGAATCAATAAAATCTTTGAAGGCGGTTTGGACTGCCCCATCGAAGTTGAATATTTTTCCTTGCAAGTAGTTATCCAAATTGCGAAAAAAATGGTAATCTGTTGGAGCAAGGTCCGGAGAGTACGGTGGATGCCTAAGACATTCTAATTGAAGCTCCTCTGATTTGGTAGCCGTCTGTTGTGCAGTGTGTGGGCTAGCGTTGTCCTGAAGCAGCAGTGGCCTAGAGCGATTGGCCAGCCTTGGTTGTTTAGCAGCTAGCTTTTCGATCATGGTTTGCAGTTGCTGACAATAGATATCTGCCGTAATCGTCTGGCCAGATTTAAGAAAGCTGTAGTGAACGACACCGGCACTAGTCCACCAAACACTTACAAGCAACTTTTTTTTAGTCAATTTTCGCTTAAGTCAGGATTTGGCTGGTTCGCCAGGGTTCAGCCATTGCGATGAGCGCTTCCGATTATCGTAGAGGATCCACTTTTCATCACAGGTAATGATTCGATTTAAAATTCCTTCATTATTGTGCCGGTTGAGTAACGTAACGCAGCAGTCGACGCGCGTTTGTCGGTTTGCTTCACTCAATTCATGAGGTACCCACCTTTCAAGCTTTTTCACCTTCCCAATTTGCTTCAAGTGGATTAGAATAGTTTTATCACTAACATCGGAGCCTGCAGCTAACTCGGACGTGGTTTGCGATGGATCCGCTTCCACAATAGCCTTCAATTCTTCATTATCAACTTTGGTCTCCGGCCGTCCACGAGGCTCGTTCTGCAGGTCGAAATTTCCAGAACGAAAACGTTGGAAGCAAAAACGCACTGTGTTTTCTTTAGCGACACCGTCACCATACACATCATTAATCCTTCGAGCCGTTTCTGCAGCACTGGTGCCACGGTGGAACTCATACTCGTAAATAACGCGATATTTCATGTTTTCCATTTTGTAAACAGAGTGACACAAAGAAAAAAACAAAAGAAGAAAAAACAAATCAATTAGGGGGTTTGAAACTCATGCATTTGTATGTATGAGTAAATAGCTGTATGAATTTGAATTTGTAATTCCTAACCATAAAGGTAATATTTGAGATCAAAGTGGCCAGTACGACAAAACGCCAATTTCATATGTAAGGAAGGACCTAATACATTTATTCTATTCTATATTCTAAATTACATAAAATTATCACAAATTATGCACATAAACCTTATTCATAAATTACTTTGCCTACTTATAAATTGCATTAAAATTTATTCAATACTTTTTTCGTTTATCGCAAACAAGCATACGACTGGGACTTTATTATATAACTAACTGATCCGACAAACATCCTGACCTAACTATTTACGTAAAGGATTTTTTTTTAATATTCACCAAACTTAAAATGTTGTTTCTTTCATAACAACCTTCTATATAATATATCGCGTATCGTGATATAGAACCTACTTCTTTAACTTACAGACTTGACTTTAACTCATCGTGAATAAAAAACCTTTATACTTAAAATTACATCTATCGAAAACTTATAGAACTTAAAAGTAAATTAGAGCCTTTAAAATTAAAAAACTTTAAATACGCACAGCAAGGTTATTAAAATTAAAATATACCTTCAAATGTTCATTGAAGTCGATTCGGGTTCAGGATTTCAAAATCAAAATATTTTTTATTCAAGTAAACTTATAAACGAGTGTTTCTGAATCGTCAACTCTGCTGTTGGTTCGGAAAGCTGTTCCTACCGAGAAGACCCAGCAAGAAACTCAGCGGTTGCTCTTTTCAAAGTATAAATTCTTATCACTAGTTATATTTAGACATTACTGTCTTGTACAGGGTCGTAGAGTAACTATGTCCGCGCATTCTTATCGTAAGTAATCCTGAACAGTAAAGTAGGCTTTCTGTATTAGCTTTTTTTGATAGTATTTTTATATTGCTGCAACGGAAAGCTAAACTTCATCGTGAAATTTTATTATAGAATCTTATACCCCAAACCCAAAGCAAAGCAGCCACTGCAAGCTTCTGTCGGTTCCTTCTTTGTCTATTATACAATCTTTTTATAATTACGTATATTCTTATGCACAAAAATTAAATTGTTAAAACGTAAACAATTAGTTTGGATGATTACCGTTAACGCACGTTTTATACGGACACATTACACGCAAATTTTATATAGAAAGGTATGCGTAGATATGTAAGGTTTATTCCCATTTTATTTGAAAGTTTTAGTAAGATTTGAATATTTTCGACCCGGCCGGCCGTGAAAAGCCAAGGAAATTGGAGAATCGACTCAGGACATTTACCCGGGACAGTATGACATGAAAAACTTGGTGAGTGAATTAAGGCGCTGAACAGAGCCAAATAGGCTGATTTTAAACACGTTTTTAACAAAAGCTATAGGGATGACGATTAAAAGAAAAATATATGTTAATATACATCATATCTCAGAGAGAATGTAAAATTTCAAAACATGATTACGATACTTTTTTTCGATAAAAAAAATTGGTAAATAGACCTCTGATTTTTACTTTTATCGTAAATATCTCTAATATTTATCAACAAAAATTGGTAAAATTAATAAGAATAATAAATCATTATAATATAAAGAGAATGTAAGATTTAAATTTTGAATTAATTAAGATATTTCATTCAAATTAAATATTTTTTAGAAAATAGCAAAACTGAAACGAGTCATCGTCTCGCTTCTCTTTTACATCTACGAAGATAGACAGTGACCGCTGAGGCGCGCTGCTATACGGACGTGTGTCGCTAGCTGCCGCCTTTTGTGACTATTCCTTGTTGATAATATGTCTTTTTTTAGGTGTTTAGTTATAGTTTCAGCATACTTAGTTTTATAAGATTAATTAGACATAAGTTTTTTAAATAAATTGTACAAAAAAAGTTTGGATAAAATAGTGTACACCTACAATGGGTGTTAAAAAATTAATTTTGTCGCTACGCCGTCGCAGAAATTGTGGGCGTGGCTTATATGCCGAAATCTGAATTTGCGCCAGCTCTGTTCAGTGCCTTAAGGGAGATTGCTTCCAAGTTTTAAGTTCTTGCACCGTTCAAGTGAGCCCAGAAGCGAGTTAAAGCAGCCCAGCTGTTGAAAATTTAAACTTTTCTTATTATCTTCCAACGGAAAATCCTATAATAAAAGCTGATGGACCGCAATCGTATTCAAAGACAAGATCTCGCGCGCTTATAAAATTTCTCTAGACTTCACAATGGCACGAATTTTATCATAATCCATACTATTATAGACGTGAAGGTCTGATTTAGTATAACTGTTTCAGCTATTCAAATTATCCATATCCGAGGTAAGTAAGTATCCTATTGAGTAGAATAGACCACCCTCATTTCTTACCGAGGTGTCGAAAAGGCAACTAAAGAAAGTTGACACACCGTTTGGTATCCGGTTAAGTAGAATAGATTACCCTCATTTCTTACCGAAGTGTCGAAAAAGGCGACTACGGAAAGTTGAGCCACCGTGTGATATCCGGTTGAGTAGAATAGACCACCCTCATTTCTTACCGAGGTGTCGTTAAAGTCGACTAAGTAAGTTGACCCACCTTGTGGTATCCGGTTGAGTAGAATAGATTACCCTCATTTCTTGCCGAGGTGTCGAAAAAGGCGACTAAGGAAAGTTGACCCACCGTTTGATATCCGGTTGAGTAGAATAGACCACCCTCATTTCTTACCGAGGTGTCGTTAAAGTCGACTAAGTAAGTCGACCCACCTTGTGGTATCCGGTTGAGTTGAATTGATTACCCTCATTTTTTACCAAGGTGTCGTAAAAGGCTACTAAGGTAAGTCGACCCGCCGTGAGGTATCCGGCTGAGTAGAATAGACCACCCTCATTTCTTACCGAGGTGTCGTAAAAGTAGACTAAGTAAGTTGACGCCAAGTTACGTTGAAGCCGCCGGTCGTAAATATCTAGTCAAAACATGTAACGAAATGTTTAAAACATGTTGTGCCGACTCCATTAACAGTCAAATAACGGCAGGAGAATGACTATGAAAATTAGGCTTTATTTTTTTATAATACAAAAGTAAATATAAAATTTGTTACGATTTTGTCGTAGAGTATATCTCCTGATGATGCTTTGGTTAAGGGGTAAATTGTCGAGTTTGTGATAGTGAATATGTGTAGTGCTTGTGTATTGTGTATTGTGCATAGCAGGGAATCACGAATACACAGCGTGATTCCCTGCGAGAGAAGTTTAAGGAAACAGGTATTCTAACATTTGCTTCACAGTATATTTTAAATAACGTAATTTTTGTACATAAAAATATAAAGAATTATTAAACGATAGGTGATGTATATAATAGACAAAGTAGGAACCGACATAAGCTTGCGACTCCTGCTTTGCGCCTAGCAAAAGTACGTAAATCGTATGTGGGTTTGGGTATAAGATTATATAATAAAATTCCGAAATCAATTTTGGTCATACTATTACAGCAGTTTAAAAACACTGTTAAAAAGAGGCTAATACAGAAAGCCTACTATACTATTGAAGATTACTTAGATGATAAGGATGTGTGGATATAGGTGCACTTCTACCCTGTACAAGACAGTAATAAATAAATGTAACTAGTTCTAAGATTTATATTTTAAAAAGAGCAAGAGTTTCTTGCTGGCTCTTCTCGGTAGGAACAGCTTTCCGAACCAGCAGTAAAGTTGACGATTCAAAAGCATTTATTTACAAGTTTACTTGAATAAAGAATATTTTGATTTAATTTGATTTGTATTGTGGTAGAAGTTTGTAGTGCATGTCTATTTGGGAACCCTACGTATCAGGTATAAAAACGAATACATTTCTTACATTAGTTATTATCTAAATAGCACATAACGATCTTTAAAAAAGTTTTATCGATATCTGTTTGTGTTTTGTATTATGGATCTTCGCAAAGTATAACTTAATTCTATAAATTAGTGAAATCACTATCTAAATTATTGAAAGGTACTGTGTATTCATTCCGGTCAATTTAACATAGAAATGCCGTGTAAAATCACTGTTTCTAAGTCAACAAAGGCTTTCCACTTTCCAATTTGTTACGGTACATTATCTTAAGAGTCATCGTTGGAGTAATTTAGAGGAGGGTGGAAGCTTTATATTCTACTTTTAAGCGGAGCTTCGTTCGCGTGGACTGCAGTCTTATTATTTGAGTAAAACGTAATACTTAAATTAATTATAGTTATAGTGGGTTAACCCTAAAAGCTAGACATATGCTGTCGCGGACTTTTATTTAGAACTTTTATAGCGGAACAATTTTGTAGTACATGATTTCTGAATAACTTTCACCGTTTACTTAGCGCACGCAAGGAAAGCTAAATTTTGCAGTTTTCGAAATATTTTTTATTGCTGCTCCTCTCCTATTCATCTTAGCGTGATGTTATATCTATAGCCTTCCTCGATAAATGGACTATCTTACACTCAAATAATTTTTCAAATCGGTCTAGTAGTTCCTGAGATTAGAGCGTTCAAACAATCAAACAAACAAGCTCTTCATATATTAGTATATAGATATAGAACAAGGTCTTCTTTGATTAAGGCAGTATATATGGGCGGCTAGCCTTTTGCGTGATAAAATAAACTTATAGTAAATTTTATGTTTAATTTTTTTAACATTAATGTTAAAAATTGTAACTATTATATGATAAATATTATTATTGTATAAAATTAATTACAATAACATAAAAGATTTCTATCTGTATGTTTAATGTAATATTAATTTAATAGTAACTAAATGTTTGTTGAATTACTCAACTCGTCTTTAGAAAACGCTATGACGTAAGGGGGGGAAAAATGGCGGGATAGCTGGTGACTTATAAAATAAGACTGCTTGCTGTTCGGGACAGAGCATTTTTAATCGTTGTGTAAAGTGTTACTCTGCCCGAATAACGTTTAAAAAGTGATAAATGTGTAAATATGGATAATAAAGTCTGTGTCGATGGTTCGGCGCCGACATATACATTGTTATCTTCCGTCGATCCTTAATAATGCTGATAGAAGTAACTGGACTTGATTTGAAATTCTTGACATTCTTATTGTACGTAATTTCAATATTTATAAGCATTTATTTAACTTGGCGTGTGTTTATGTAAAAGTGGAATCTTGCAAGTTAAATTTGACCCAATTCCCGGTGGTCGATTGAGCTAAAATTTTACATACTGGTCCAATCGTAAACGTTCTGTTACGAGGAGCCAGTAAAAACTCTTTTTAAAAAAAGGAATTTTAATAACACTAAATACAATGAACAAAGAAATATAAAAAAGAGTATGGAAACGTGTGGCCTGGATTGGAGCTAGGAGAGACTGACTCTGGGCAGGTAAAATGGGCTTGTGGCATAGCTGTAGGCTAGACTGCTGATGAAGCAGTCTGTCAGCGATTCTGGTAACATTAGAGATCCGTAACAGATCGTAGACGATGATTGACGACTACTGTTTAATATGCCTAATCGTAGATTATAAAGAGGCTCCAGTAACTACGGACAATCTTGTAGACTTGCACGATGATCGCGCCGATTATACACAATCACTCGATCAACAATAATCGCCTTTAAACATTTCTAATTACCGATTATGGAAAGTAGCTAGTAAAAAAGGACGATTTTGTGCACTTGCACGATATTCGCGCCGATTATACACAATCACTCGATCAACAATCATCGCCTTTAAACATTTCTAATTACCGATTATGAAGAGGAGCTAGTAAAAAAGGACGATAGTGTGGACTTGCACGATAATCGCGCCGATTATACACAATCATTCGATCAACTATCATCACCGCTAAACATTTCTAATTACCGATTATGTAGAGTAGCTAGTAAAAAAGGACGATTTTGTGGACTTGCACGATGATCGCGTCGATTATACACAATCACTTGATCAAGAATCAAGTATAAAAAAATATATAAAGAATTATGAAACGATACGTGATGTATATAATAGACAAAGTAGGAACCGACATAAGCTTGCGACTCCTGCTTTGCGCCTAGCAAAAGTACGTAAATCGTTTGTAGGTATGGGTATATGATTCTATAATAAAATTCCGAAATCAATTTTGGTCATGCCATTACAGCAGTTTAAAACCACTGTTAAAAAGAGGCTGATACAGAAAGCCTACTATACTGTTGAAGATTACTTAGATGGTAAGGATGTGTGGATGTGTGGTTGACTGGCAACCCCAGCCCCGGTGACATCTCTTATCAGCTGTTCTGTTAATTTAATTATATAAAATTAATATATTCTAAGTAATAAATGAAATAATCCATGTGGAAATATTTGTTACTGTGCAAGAATTATAAATACAAGTTGAAAAAATCAATAAAAGAAAAAGCAAGTTTACTTATAAAACTGAAACCTGTCACCGGAACCATCAGTTACATTTTAAATTAGTGTTTATTTAAAAAAAATCAATTTAAAACTCAGGGAAGTATCGTTTAAAGTTTTATCTCTTTATATTTACACTTTAAAAAAGAAATATTTTCTTTCTTTCTTTATATTAGTTCGTCTCTCGTACTTTCTTTGAAACTATGTTGCAGATGATCTAATCTCGAAATTTTTTTCAGGGATATGTATTTCAAGCATAACTTTAGCAACTGTCTCGGTTTACTTAGTATTTAAAAGTAAATTAGATGACTTATTTTGGAAAGTTATTTGCGGAAGTATCCCTTCTTATTAAAACTAAACTTATAACTACTCAGTAACTTCACATTGCTATTTTTGAAATATACCTAATCCCTTTTACTAGAAACTACATTTATACACACAAGAGCTTATAGTTTAAAAGCAAGGTTGACTGCTGCAATTCATATTCATAGTGTTAAATAATATTGTTTTCTTTTTTTTTTTTCTCAAAACAAATTCAATTTTTTTTTCTCAGATTCAGAGTATTAAGATTTGATACAAAAAATTAATTATATATAATATATATCCTTGTAATTATGCTTATAATGTAATAGCAGAATTGACACTGAAAACAATAATCACAACTTATAACTATCACCATAAATTAAAAAAAAACAACCTATATTGTTGTCTCTTTTTGCTTATTATTTGAAAGCAAAATTGATGACTATAATATACTACTTTTTACAATCCTTATTAATAAACATTAATCATTTGTAAATGTCTCTCTTTGCTTATTAACTAAAAGTGAAGTGGATGACTAAGTTACTGTATAATACTATATAACTAAAAAAAATAAAATTAATAAAATTAATATCAGTGTATGTCAATAAGTAATTAAAAAAAAAAGAATAAACTACTTCCGATACACAAAACTAATACCTCTTTCTAATACAGTTTTGCTTACTTTCAGCATAATCTTAAAAATTAAAAATGATGACTCGCCAAGCATCATTGAAAGACATGGAGTCAAAACTTAGACTGGCTCTGCAAGATTTAAAATCATCAAAGGAGCTTAACGCTCAACTTCTTAAAGAAAGAGAAGACAGTGAGGTTGAAATTACAAAAATTATAAAAAAGAACAGTGAATACAAAGATAAACTTGCTAAACTCCATGTTGCAAAGTCAACAACAACA
Source organism: Morpho deidamia (assembly GCA_947086505.1). Taxonomy (NCBI): domain Eukaryota; kingdom Metazoa; phylum Arthropoda; class Insecta; order Lepidoptera; family Nymphalidae; genus Morpho; species Morpho deidamia. Next base: position 2,032,528 of record CAMTZC010000009.1, read on the forward strand.
ACAACAGTACAAGCAAAGTCTTTATATATAAAAAGGAAGATCGCTACTTCTGAAAATAAAATAAAAGCGACGTGGAATATTTTAAATGATGAAATTGGTAAAAATAAAATTCAACACAATTACAATGATAATCTTGAACTTAGCATCGGTAACAAAATTATTACTTCCAATTTAGAAGTAGCCCGCACATTTGAAAGTTTTTTTCGAGACATACCAACTACTACTACTAAATATATTAATTCCTCGCCAACAATAGCACTTAATCTTTTACAAAAGAGCGTCACTGTATGTGGCGTTGTCTTTAATTTTAAACATATTACCCCATATGATGTTATAAAAAGCTTCCAAACAATTCAATTAAAAAAAACGGAAGACTTATGGGGAATGTCAGTACGGACAATTCAGAATATCATTGATGTCCTTGCGTCTCATTTAGCTCAAATTTTCAATAAAACTGTAGATTCAGGTATATTTCCAGATCTCATGAAACATAGTAAATTAGTTCCTCTGTTTAAATCTGGAGATAAAAAAGATCCAAACAATTACAGACCAATTTCAATACTACCAGCTTTTAGTAAAATCTTTGAAAAAATCATGCTTAATCAACTGCTCGATCATTTCAATTCGAATAAATTACTTCATTCTGAGCAGTATGGTTTTACAAAGGGTAGATCCACAACAGATGCGGGTGCAAGATTAATGAAACATGTTTTTAATGCTTGGGAGAAGTTCCAGAACGGTGTTTTCTGTGACCTATCAAAGGCATTTGATTGTGTTCAGCATGAGACTCTCTTGCGAAAACTAAGCCATTATGGGGTAAAAGGTACTGCACTAAACCTAATTGCCTCATATCTTAGTAATAGAATTCAAAAAGTATGTGTAAATAATGTAAAGTCATCCGGTTCAATCACGAAAATGGGTGTGCCCCAAGGCTCTATTCTCGGTCCCTTCCTGTTTTTAATATATATAAATGATTTGCCATTTTATGTTAACAATATTTGTGACGTAGTACTTTTCGCAGATGACACATCATTATTATTTAAGATTGACAAAACAAAAACGAAAGTTGACGATGTGAACAGGGCCTTGTCACAGGTATCGCATTGGTTTGCAATAAATAATTTGATATTAAATACAAAAAAGACTAAGTGTTTAGAATTCGCATTGCCTAATGCTGAAAAATTAGTACATACAGTAAAAATTAATAATGAAATAGTAAAAAACAGAAGAATTAGCTGTTTTTCTGGGAGTTACCTTGGATGTAAAGCTGCAATGGGGACCCCATATAACGAATCTTTGTGGTAAACTTAGCTCCGCTGCTTATGCCATTAGGAAGATTAGGCAATTAGCTGATATTGAAACAGCAAGACTTGTCTATTTTTATTATTTTCATAGCATCATGGCATACGGTATCTTGCTATGGGGTAAAGCAGCTGATATCCAAAAAATATTTGTTTTACAAAAGCGAGCTGTTCGTGCGATTTATAATATGAAACCACGTGACTCGCTTCGTGACAAATTTAAAGAAATAGGTATTCTTACTGTAGCTTCACAATACATTTATAATAATATAGTGTTTGTGAAACAAAATATACATCTTTTTAATAAAAAAAGCGATATTAGTAATAGGCAAACTAGGAACCGAAATAAATTAATAATACCAAGGCTAAGGCTTCAGAAAGTACGTAGATCGTTTGTGGGCTTCGGTATACTTTTTTATAATAAAATTCCTCAATCAATTTTGGACTTGCCTTTACACAAGTTCAAAAAAGCAATTAAAGAGACTCTCATTAATAAAGCTTACTATAATGTTGAAGACTATGTCAATGATAAGAAAGCTTGGAACTAAATTGCGACCAGCTATGTACTAGACGATATTATAGTCTAAGTTTGTTAACAATAGTTAATACAAAACTGTACTATTTATTTTTTAAAAGAGTGACCGCCGAGTTTCTTGCTGGTTCTTCTCGGTTAGAGCACCTTTCCGAACCAGTTGTAGCTTCAATTTAATTTTAATTTGACGATTCAAAAGTGCTTGTAATAGGCCAATTTGAATAAAGACTTATTTGAATTTGAATTTGAATTTGACCGATTATGGAGAGTAGCTAGTAAAAAAGGACGATAGTGTGGACACGCACGATGGTACGCACCGATTATACACAATTACTTAATCAACGATCATCACCGTTAAACATTTCTAATTACCAATTATGGAGAGTAGCTAGTAAAAAAGACGATTTTGTGGACTCGCACGATGATCGCGCCGATTATACACAATCCTTCGATCAACGATCATCGCCGTTAAACATTTCTAATTACCGATTATGGAGAGTAGCTAGTAAAAAAAGGTCGATTTTGTGGACTCGCACGATGATCGCGCCGACTATATACAATCGTTCGATCAACGATCATCGCCGTTAAACATTTCTAATTACCGAATATGGAGAGGAGCTAGTAAAACAGGACGATTGTGTGGACTTGCACGATGATCGCGCCGATTATACACAATCATTCGATCAACGATCATCACCGTTAAACATTTCTAATTACCAATTATGGAGAGCTGCCAGTAAATACAAACGATCGTGTAGACTTGCACGATAATCGCGTCAATTATCGATTGCGACGATCAACGATCATCGCAGTTAAACATTTCTAAACCAGCCAACCAGTAAATACATAAACGATCACACGATCATCGATCATCGCCGATGGTAAAGAACAGGCATAGCATTAGTATGAACATAAAAAAATTTGAAACAAACATGTTTTACAAATGTTGACAGCACACATTTGATCCAACATATTTGTTGACACGTTCCCATTGTTCCCACGCAACCTTAAATATATGCTTATCGTTTTAATTGAAATACATTATTATTCTAAACATTCATACAAAGCAAAATGAACTTTAATCACCTTGTTTTAGAGTTAATAATTGATTGTTATGGTGGGATTTTATTTTTGTTGACTGAACCTAAATGGGAATTCGGCTTTGTAATTTTAATGTCCCTGAATTTTACAAACGTAAAAAACGTTGGGCTTTAAAGATTAAATCGTCCTACATTGTTACAATAACTTCTATAATTAGGATACGTTCAGGAATTATTGTTTAATATTTTATTTATTCAAGATAAAATGTATTGTAAGCAATTAAGGTTTCGGTTATCATTTAAGTATTAGTATTTGTGATTTATGTTGAAAACTGTAGTTGTTTTGACTCGAGTGGTACGTAAGCATAGATGTGATTTGACTAAAATGAAAGTGAATAAAAATTCAAAATATTCTTTATTCAAGTAAACTTGTAAACAAGTGCTTTTGAATCGTCAACTTTACTGCTGGTTTGGAAAGCTGTTCCTACCGAGAAGAATCAAAAACTCAGCGGTTGCTCTTTTTAAAATATAAATCTTTACTATTTATTACTGTCTTGTACAGGGTAGAAGTGCACCTGTATCCACACATCCTTATCATCTAAGTAATCTTCAATAGTGTAGTAGGCTTTCTGTATAAGCCTCTTTTTAACAGTGTTTTTAAAATGCTGTAATGGCATGGCCAAAATTGATTTCGGAATTTTATTATAGAATCTTATACCCATACCTACAAACGATTTACGTACTTTTGCTAGGCGCAAAGCAGGAGTCGCAAGCTTGTGTCGGTTCCTACTTTTTCAATTATATACATCGCCAATCCTTTTATGATTATTTATATTCATATGTACAAAAATTAAATTACTAAAAATATACTGTGAAGCCAATGTAAGAATACCTGTTTCTTTGCCTTCTCTTATCTTAGTAATCTATTAGTATTTGTGATTTATGTTGAAAACTGTAGTTGTTTTGACTCCAGTGGTTCGTAAACATAGCGCTGATTTGACTAAAATGTAAGTGTATAAAAGTAAAGCTACCGACTATTTTGTAGTTTCTATCCCATGCTATGCAAGAAAAGTAAGATGTCACTTCGGAACAAAGTAACACTTTAAAAAACTTGCATAAGACCAATTATGACATATGCGAGTCACGTTTGCGCACGTCTTTCGACAAGGTTGAATGTTTTGCAGAGACTGCAAAATAAATTCATACGACAAGCCACGGGGTCTCCTTGGTACGCAATGTTGACCTACACAGAGATCTCGGTCGGCCCTACCTTGCACAGTTACTTCAACGTTTCTCCTAGAGATACTTTGAAAAGGCTGGGGTACATCCCAACCCGTTTGTCGGGAGGATGGTCAAATACATTTGTCTTGACACAAAGTTCAAGTCAATAGTCCATAGACGCCCCAGGAGCGTCCTCAGAGATCCTGACGATCAAATTACGATCGCCAACACCAGCAGACAATCACGCACACAGCGTCTTCGCCGACGAAGACGAGGTCCCCGCTTCCTCACGTCTAGCGGCCGAGCCGTCCAGCCCCGACCGTTATGACATTAGGACTTTTCCGCAAGTCCGATACAGTATGAACTGAACTGTATATTTATTTGATTACTAGTAACGTGTTTAAAAAAACATATCAGTTGAAAAACCAGAGTCTACAATACAGTAGAATGATGAATAGAATACAGTTGTTACGTGTTAAACGTGAGTGAAAGATGAAACGTGTGGGTCATACTTGATTGATTAGCAAATTTGTGGTGGTAATCTTTTAAAGAGATTTACCTAAGAGACTCTAAGGAATGGCTCTAAAGTGCAGTTGAACATAAAGCAAAATAATATTTTGCATTTTAATAGCAAATTTAGTTTTATTATGCAAGAAATTTCCTTGTTAATCGAATTGCAGGCGAAGAAACAGTCCACCACAGCGCGTTGCTTTAAGCCGAGGTACGGTCTCACAGGAGGCACCTTTAAAACGACGCTCCCAGGATGCTGCGAGCCTCGCTTGAGACTCGCTCTCCCAGATTTATACCCCGGTGATGCTTCTGCGCCCACTCTCTCGGTGACGCTGTAAAAGCCATTAGGGCTAAGAGCATTAGTTAGTGTTCGAAAAAAAATTGTAGCATTAATTGCTACCGCGCGAAGCGAGCGGTCTATTTGTGTTTCGTCAAAGTGAAAATACTAATATACACAATTCAAATTATTCTTTATACCAGTTGGGCTTTACGAGCACTTTTGAATCGTCAAATTACAATAAGCCACGATTGTTTCGAAAAGGTCCTCTTAACAAGAAGGACCAGCAAGAAATTCGGCAGTCAAACTTTTCAAAAATAATTATTTTAAAAATATACAATTGTTTGACTCTGAGAAAGCCGTGTGGTATCCGGCAAAATAGAATAGACCACTGCATTGCTTACCGAGGTGTCGTAAGAGGCGATTAAGGTATGTGACGTGTGGTATCCGGCTGCATAGAATAGACCACCCTCATTTCTTACCGAGGTGTCGTAAGAGGTGACTAAGGTATGTGCCGTGTGGTATCCGGCTGCATAGAATAGACCACCCTCCTTTCTTACCGAGGTGTCGTCGTAAGAGGCGACTAAGGTATGTGACGTGTGGTATCCGGCTGCATAGAATAGACCGTCCTCATTGCTTACCGAGGTGTCGTAAGAGGCGACTAAGGTATGTGCCGTGTGATATCCGGCTGCATAGAATAGACCATCCTCATTGCTTACAGAGGTGTCGTAAAAGGCGACTAAGGTAAGTTGACGTCAGGCAGGCGGTCGGTCGTAAAATACGTAGCCAAATCATGTGACGACATGTTTATAACATGTTGTGCCGACCCCACTTAGAGTGGGATAAGGGCAGGAGGATGATGATATTTGACTCTGAGAATCTTTTTTTACTCATTCGAAAGTAATTTATAAAAGATGGCGTTTCTGCGGTATTCCATCTCAATGATCGTTTCGCCCAGTAACCGATGTCTCGTCAGGAGAAAGGCTTAAGATTATACGGCAAAACGATCGTTGAGATTGTCGCAGTGAATGTGTGTAGTGCTTGTGCAGTGTGCTATTGGTGGTGGTGTCTTGTGATACGTGCGGTAACTAATCCTAAATATATAAGGTATGAGAACGGTTTTGCTTACTACATTTAGCACTACATAGATTTTCTTAACAAACGTGGATTATAGCAAAATAATTCTATTATAACTTTTTTTCATTCATAATATTAAAATGATATAGACTGTCATATCTAAGTTATATCGAAGTATGGAAGCTGTATTTTAAGCACCGCGATTGCTTAATGATCACAGATTAATTAAAATCGGAAATAAGACATCCAAACTTAGCTCCTATAATTTCCTCGAAGACCCAACTTCGTGGTAAATTAAGTTTCAGATCTTGGCTACGATAAAACTACCTTCAAATTAATGTCATTAACGTTTTATAAATTTAGTTTAACTATTCTTCGACCTTCCACGACAGCAAAAATGAAATGAAATTAGTTATAGGAATTTGAAATGCGCAATTGGCGAGTGTTTTGCAGATAGCAACGATTCAAATCAGCAGTAGAGGTGACTATTCAAAAGCAATTGTTTCCAAATTTACTTCAATAAAGAGTATTTTGAATTTAAATTTTTTCTTCACATCAAATGGTGAGATGTGCTTTGTATAACTTCAAAGATGAGACATTGATGTTCGCTCTTCTGACAGGGTAAGATGGAACTCTGCTAAATATAAAGTGCAATCAGTAGTTGATTATTGTTCGTATCAAATCAAATTAAAACCTTTTATTGATAACGTCACTCTAAAGTTGGCCCGCCGTGTGGTATCCGGCTGCGTAGAATAGACGACCCACATTTCTTACCAAGGTGTCGTAAAAGGCGACTAAGGTAAGTCGACTCACCGTGTGGTATCCGGTTGAGTAGAATAGACCACCCTCTTTCTTACCGAGGGGTCGTAAAATACGACTAAGGTAAGTTGACGTCAGGCAGGCGGCCGGTCGTAAAATACGCAGTCAAATCATGTAACAACATGTAACATGTTGTGCCGATCCCACATAGAGTTGGTTAAGGGCAGGAGGATGATGTCAAAGTAAAGTTGGCAACGGTAAAGATAGTAATAAAAAAATATCCAGAAATGTGACGTTACGAAGTGGAACACCATTCAGCTTAAGTTGAGGAGTACCTTAACGCTGGTTTTCAATGGCGACCATTGTTCCTTATATCTAAATCTTAAGACAGTAAAAAACGACAGTGACAGACAGTTAGAAGTAGAAATGAATATTACTTAAAAATATAATTAATATAAGAAGAAAAATAAAATAATAGAATATAATAAATAGAATAATAATAGACAAGGCAATAGAGGAAGTTGAAATATTACTACTAAACATGTTTATTTCTATAGAATTTATGATTAGATAGATAGATAGATAGATAGATAGATAGATAAAACACTTTATTGCACACCAAAATAATATAAATACATAGTTAAAAAGAAGTATCGGTACAATAGGCGGCCTTATCGCTAAAAGCGATCTCTTCCAGGCAACCTTAGGGTAGAGGACTTTATAAAAAATCAGCGGTGGGGGTGTACAAAATAATTAAGTACTAAATATTTTAAAGTTAGTTAACATTAGTTTAAAGAAGGTGGCGTTACTTTGGGAATTTCATAGTACAGAAGTTATGATAGAGTTATTTTGCTAAAATCGGCGTTTGCTAAGAGAATGTGTGTAATGCTAAATGTCGGAAAAGGACAACGTTCACGTCTTTTATACATACAAGATAAGTCAAAACGCTGCTACCTACAACACACCACACAATCACTACGCATATTTTATACGACAATCACTAAGATTGTTTCGCCCCATAACCGAAGCATCATCAGGATAATAGACTCCACGATGAAAATAATTATCGTAATTTATGGTCAGATTTTGATCATAGTTCGACGACGTATCTGTTAGCGACCCACTAGCGGCCTAACGACCAAAGACTACAGTGTACATATTGAACTAACGACGGCCGTCACGCGGTTAAATCAAAACAACAACGAACCTCCGACACGGGAGACACAACGGAGTCATAGTTTTATGATTACAACATAAGGTTATAACCAATAAAAGAGGACCAAGCAAGTCTTTAAACGTTTTAATTAATTAAAATAATTTGGAAGGATTACCAGATCGATTCTACCACCAGTTTGGAACGCTGTTATCCACTAAGAAGAACTGGCAAGAAACTCAGCAGTTGCTCTTATGACGAATAGTAATTATTTGAGGTTAGACTTAACAACAACGAACACTCAATGTAAACTCAGTTGTTTCACCAAACAACTGAACGAATCTACATAATCAGTATTAAACAACACAATAAGTAACGATGCCAGTTAGGACAATAACGTACAGTACAGTAACAGCAACAATATGGAAACTACTTGTTTTACCAAGACAAGTCCAAACACGATCTAAACACGTGGGTATTTAATTACCATACAAGTCTAGCTTTACAGCAAGACTCCAAATGATGACGAGATCCAGCAGCGAAACGGTCTAATAACTGTATTAGTTAAATTTTACAACAAGACTGGCTTCGATGTAGCGAGCTACGCCAAACAATTCAAACAAACAATTCTCGCTCCAAAACCAAGTTCCACTATGCTAAGTAACCACGTGATGGTTACGTGATTACAGTGTTCCTAGAATGTTGGCGCCGACATATCCTTCATAATTTTTATAATCCGTGGTGACATATGCTCTATGGAACTTCAAAAATTAGGTAATTGTTTTCCCTTCCTTCAAAAGGATCAGATAAAACTCATATGCTTAATCAGTATTTAAATACGGCCCGAGGGACAAAACGGTAAGTCGGAACATCCCGTCTATGTCCCGCAAAATTACAACCGCAAACTTTTCCAATTACTTTGAATAGGAAAAGGGTCAGATAGGTTTGACAAACTATAAAGATGTTTTGATTGTCCGTTTTACATAAAAAGCTATGAAGAGATAAGGTAGATACTATAGACGGAAATGCTAGAAAAGATGATTGATCAATACTTACGTAATTGACCGTTTTGATTAATCCCTTACAACTAATAGCAGTATTTATTATGTTTGAACCAATCAGCAACTTTACTGTCAGGAGTTTAGGCCTCCAAAGTATGGTAATTATCGCTTGTTAACTATTATTTATGGTTTCGAAGTTGAAAGAAGATTGAATGAAGTTGATTTCGACTAAAAAGTTTAATTTTGTCCGCGAAGAAGAAGAGATACGAGTTTATTCAACGGAAAATGAAAGGTGAAGTCTTTTATAAAGATCATATGTTATGAAATTTTTAAAACGTATTTCCCTGAACCAATCTTAAATGAAATAAATGCTCGAGAACCTTCTCCATTATGTGATCTGACCAATTTTATATAAAAATGTTTTGACATGTTAAATTATTACGATATTACAAAATTCGAATTCACGAATATTATTTAACACGATTTTAATTGGTTTGGAAGTTTTTTGTTCATATAACGGATCTAATACTACTTTTTTATTATTATTTTGTCCTAAATAAAATATATTTAAATGGAGTATAAGAAGGAACCATAGATTGAAGGAGTTGTAACAATATTAAATAATTATGCTCAAATCGTTCCCTAAGCTTTAAGTTTATTTTGCCAAAAACGTAAACTTAATTAACTTTTTAAGTTAATCATTTTTAACAGAGGGGAAAGAAAGAGTTTCAAAATAAAATGTATATATTTACGTTTAATACTTTAGTACTAGAAATTGATAAAACTAAGCAAATTTCAACTCTTTTTAGCACATTCAATATCAACTGCTAAATATTCACAGCCGAAAATGCAACACCTTACATTATAACAAATTATTGTAGAATAGCGTCATGATCGTTTTTCTTGAGATTTTATCATGGCGTAAGGAGAGGAAATTTAAGTATACAATTTACCACATCATTATTTAGACCATCCTAAAAACTTACGTACTGTTAACAGGGTCTTTTAACGTAGCTTTCGATCAATACTTCGACAACAGCAGTTTGATTGTACGTAGATTGCATTAACTCGACAAGTTCTAATCTTGAAACTCGTTCGGTTTCAACTATGTTTTAGATCTTGTTCCAGTGAGTTTCTTGCGGCATTTCCGCATCTGTGCCAGTAACTGAAATACGGCTAACGATCTTTAAAATTTTAATGAATTATGAAGAATCTTTAAATACTTAATGAATTTCGCTCTTCTGAGTATTTGAAATTTTGGTCACTCTAACAACAACATTTCGAGCGTCATTGAGTGCAATACTATGTGAAATAAAACCGTCTAATAATTTCAGGTAGTTTGCGTTCCCAAAGTTCTCGACATTATTGAGAGGAGTTGATTGAGAGCTCTAATAGCTTTAGTGACTTTATGGGCGTTTATTATGTCAACTTTGGTAGGCAAACATACCCTTCTATCTTCTAATTATACTGATTGATACCCAATTCGGAATATGATAAGCCTAAAGCCAAGAAAACCCCACATTACATGGTCGTATGCAGTTTACCCACTTCTGAAAATATAAGTCCGTTCCAGAAAAACCTATATTGCGTGGTCGTATGACGTTTGGATTATTTAAAGCACATTTTAGTTATCAAAATAATTTAGAGGATAATAAATAGAAACCCCAAAATAAAGCAAATTAACGCAATTAAAGGCAAAAGTTCATGTTGTAAGGTCGGTACAACATAATAGAAATATGTTGTAAGATGATATGGTATCTTACGACCGTCCTACCTGACATCAACTATCCTTAATCGCCTTTTACGATATCTCACTAAGAAATGAGCATGGTCTATTCCACTCAGCCGTATACCACATGGCCGGCAAAAGTCCACGTTTATTTACCTTTTTTGCCCATTGCTTATTTAAAGACATGCCTTCTATTTTTAATTTAAGGAGTAAACTCCAAAACTAGTATTAGAATCGATAAACACATTACCTGACTTAATAATTTAGAACAATATAAAAGCTTATTTATTCTCCTTGTCTTATTGAACATTCAAATACGTACTTAAGGAGTAAACTTGGGAAGGGATGAAAATCATGTGACCGAATAAATGAATATTAATGTGATGACGAGAAAAGATGGTTGGATTGTGTTAAGTTTGACTTATATATGAAAGGAGTAGAACCAGAGCTAAACGAATGATAGGAGAGAATGTTAGGGAAAAACAATTTTTTGCCGACCACACTTATGAGTGGGATAAGGGCAGAAGAAAGAAAGAAAGTACTTAAGGAGTAAACTTGAGTATGTAAAACCAACACACACATTTTTTTAGTTTTTTATACAGTAAGTTTTACTGTTTTAAATTCAAATTCAAAATATTATTTATTTAAGTAAACAAATGCTTTTGATTTTTCAACATCTAATGCTGGTTCGGAAAGCTGTTCCTACCGAGAAGAGCCAGCGAGAAATTCGGCAGTTGCTCTTTTCAAAGAATAATTCCTATTTCTAGTTAAATATAGTTATTAATGTCTTGTACATGGTCGAAGTGTAGCTACATCCACACATTCTTATCGTCTAAGTAATCTTCAATAATATAGTAGGTTTCTGTATTAGCCTTTTTTAAATAGTATTTTTAAACTTCTGTAATGGTAAAGTTAAAGTAGATTACGGAATTTTATTATAGAATCTTATACCTGAACCCATAAACGACTTACGTACTTAATACCATCAAGTTGCATTTGTTAGAAAGCTGACTCTGTTGGTAGTGTATTTTTCGTTAATTAACTTTTCGCCTGTGGAAATACTAGGATTAAGGTTGGCAATGCAAAACACGCTATGAAATCTGCGCGATGTTAAGCCCGCCCTTCATTTTCGTTTTATCAAAGGGCACAAAAGGGTTTACATAACATATTTTCTGTTTGATCTTGGTTGATTACTTTTTGTAATTACGCATACGGCTCGCTTTGAACCTGTACCGCCTTGGGATGGACCCGTTCTCAATGTTGCAAAGGTTGATATTTGAAAGAATCATCCATTGAATATCTCAAATAAAAAATACGGATTCTCACCGAATCATCATCATCATTCCTCATCATTCATCATCATCCCGCTCTAAATGGGGTCGGCACAACATGTTTTTACATGATTTGGCTACGTATTTTACGACCGGCCGTCTGCCTGACGTCAACTTACCTTAGTCGTATTTTACGACCCCTCGGTAAGAAAGAGGGTGGTTTATTCTACTCAACCGGATACCACATGACGGGCTAACTTATCTTAGTCGTTTTTTAGATTCCTCGGTAAGGAATGAGGGTGGTCTATTCTACTCAGCCGGATACCACACGGCAGGTCAACTTAACTTAGTCGTATTTTACGACCCCTCGGTAAGAAAGAGGGTGGTCTATTCTACTCAACCGGATTCCACACGGTGGGTCAACTTACCTTAGTCGCTTTTTACGACACCTCGGTAAAAATGAGGATGGTATATTCTATTCAGCCGGATACCACACGGCAAGTCGAATTACCTTAGTCGCCTCTTACTACACCTCGGTAAGAAATGAGGGTGTCTATTCTACTGAGCCGGATACCACACGGCGGACGGATTCTCACCGAATAAATTGAATAATTAACTACTTACTGCAGATGGAGTGTTAAGTATAATTTGTACTAACATGCCAACACACCCTTAGTATTAAAGTGGCCTAATTCAAAAATTAAAAGAAAAAATAAACTTAATATTACACTTGACTATATATAACACCAGACTGAATAGAATAGAATAAACTAGCTTATTTATAACCTCCGTTGTTTGCATTGCCGTTTCCGTTTTATGAAACAACTAATGAATGGCATTTGACTACTTCCGTCTCCAACAAATATTAGATTAATCCTTTTTATGATATTTCCTATTACACAATAACATAATCGTTATATGTATTTATGAGTATTTATAAGCATATTCAAATTCAAATTCAAATTCAAAATATTCTTTATTCAAGTAAACTTGTTACCAAGTGTTTTTGAATCGTCAAAATCTACCGCTGGTTCGGAAAGCTGTTCCTACCGAGAAGAGCCAGAAAGGTACTCGGTGGTTGCTCTTTTCAAATGAAATTCTTATAACTAGTTACATTTGGTTATTACTATATTGTACAGGGTATATATATATAGCTATATCAACGCATTTTTATCATCTATATAATCCTCAATAGTATTATAGGCTTTTTGAGCCTCCCTTTAACAGCGCTTTTTAACTGCTGTAGTGGCAAAGATAAAATCGATTGCGGAATTTTATTATACCCAAACCCACAAATGACTTATTTACTTTTGCAAGGCGCAAAGCAGGAACCGCAAGTTTATGTCGTTTCCTACTTTGTCTATTATATACATCACCAATCCTTTTATAATTATGTATATTCTTATGCTTAAGCTGTGATAGCCTAGCGGTGAGACCGTGCCACTCTCTAGAGACGATATGCGTTCAAACCCCGGGCAGGCACCAATGCGTTTTTCTATTAAAACTTATGTGTCTAATTGAATAATTGCAATTTAGCACACGCTTTTCGTGAAGGAAAACATCGTGAGGAAACCTGCATATCTCTAGAGAATTCTAGGGATATGTGTAACCTACCAATCCGCATTGGAGCAGCGTGGTAGGTCTTAGCTCCAATCCTTTCTCCATAAACGGAGAGAGGAGGCCTTAGCCCTGCAGTGGGCATAGTAACAGGCCGTTACTTTACTTTTACTTTTTACTTATATTCTTATGCACAAATATTACATTGCTAAAAATATACTGTGAAGCAAGAGTAAGAATACCTATTTCCTTAAACTTCTCTCGCAGGGAATCACACGAACTTAAATTGTAAATGCCACGTATGGCTCTTTTTTGTATTACAAAAATTCTATCAATATCCGCGCATTTACCCCATAACAATATTCCATAAAACATAAAACTATGGAAGTAAGAAAAATATTTATCACGATATCTAACATTGATTGAGTTTATTGAGAGATCATTGTTTTCCTTTTTTCCATCTATGACCTCACGCTACAAACTTTTAAATAGAGGCTAGTGATTGCTCTTCCAAGTAATGGGTCTCTATATAAAAAAACGTCGTGGGTCGTGGGTCATTTTGCATTAACAATTTGTTGGTTCTTCAAGCCTGTGTATTTGTATTTAAGTATGTATTTAAAATTATATATGTAGTATATTTACCAGTTGTCCGTCACCTATAACACAAGTATTAAGTTACTTACTTTGGGGATGGACGACCGTGTTGTAAGTGTCCCATATATGTATTATTTATTATTTCATTGAATTATATTGACAGATACCAGAAAATAATTTATTAAACGGCGTGTCAATAGCCACATCAATTAATTACAATGGTGTATTATCAACGCAAATGTAATTCATTCTATATTAATCTTCATAAGTGAAATGTTTGGAACTTGGTCGCACGTGTGTGTAATGGCCCAAGAATGAATCTATTATTTGAATATATGCCATATGGATATGAATTTGCATTGATATATGACAAGGAGGCCGAAAAAAAGATGGATGGATTGCATGAAGTCATCATCATCCTCCTGCCCTTATCCCATTCTGAGCGGGTCGGCACAACATGTTACAAACATGTTGTCACGTGATTTCACTGCGTATTTTACGACCGGCCGCCTGCCTGACGTCAACTTACCTTAGTCGCCTTTTACGACACCTCAGTAAGGAAGGAGGGTAGTCTAATCTATTCTACGCAGCCGGATACCACACGGCACTTACCTTAGTCGCCTCTTACGACACCTCGGTAACGAAGGAGGGTGGTATGTTCTACTCTGCCGGATACCACACGGCTAGTATGGATTGCGTGAAATATGACATGCATTTAAAGGAGTAGCAGAGTTGACGAATGTTCTAAACAATACTTCGATAGTCTATAACTCTTCGTTACACAGCGTACTGCAAACTACTATTAAAACCTATTAACCGTTAAACAATATATTAATACGCGACCTCTAGCTAAACCTATGACCCCAAAAAACTACCTCACAAAACCCTACAAAATTCACGTCCACTTTTTTCATATTTTTATGTTTGTACAATAAATTAATAAAACTTTGAAGTGGTCACGAAAAAATTCCCATGCCTCAAAAATATATATACTTTAGCTTTATTTATTTAGAAACTTAATTTATTAGAATCATCTAAAATATATTTATATAGTTAATTTGATGTAAATGTAAAATTTATTGATCTCTTTGATAAACGTTCAAATCATAATTCAAATAATTAAAATAAAGAATCGTTTACACAGTAACAAGACCGCTAATGATATTCGCTTATAGCGTGACTCATTGCAGTTAGAATTTTATGAGGTATTTGCGTTGAGCTTATGTACATCTATAGCAGGGCGTTGCTTGCATATTACTATGAAAGAGAATGAATATAGACTGTATACTATTTGTATCAATAAAGAAATATTTGCAAACAATCACAAGCACGGTCAAGATAACGAAATACTTGTGTTATGGGTGACAGACAACTTGTGAATACATAAACATATTTAAATAAGCAATATAACAGAACTAACTACTTTGCTATAATCCGCACGGGTTAAGTGAATGCATGCAAAGCCAATGTGTATGAAGCAGGCAAAATCTACGCACCTTATACATGCAGGACCAGCCACCACATGCACCCCAAGGCGCAATTCACCAGCAACAACGAACACAAAAGCAGCACACACACCCACCACCACAATCCCGACGATCGCCTCGCCCCGAAACCGAGGCATCATCAGGAGGATAGGCTTCACGACAAAAATCGTACTGCAGTACGATTTTTGTCATTCACTAAACCCGTGCGGATTATAGCAAAGTAGTTAGTTCTGTTATATTGCTTGTAATATGGAATTCCGCAAAGTAACGCCTGCTTCTATAAATCATATTTAAATAAATACTTAAATACACATTCATACCTAGACTTTAAGAATCAATAAATTGTTTACAGAAAATAGCTCTCAGCGGGAATAGAACTCGCAGGCACGATCACTGACTGGCCCGTTGGTGCTGTGGGTAGTGACCCTGCCTTCAGCTCCACGGGTCCACGGGATTCCGAGGGGCAACGTTTTCTATTAACAAATTTTTGGTTCTTCGAGCCTGGGTGTGTATTTGTATTTAAGTATGTATATAAACTTATATATGTAGTATATCTACCAGTTGTCCGCCATCCATAGCACAAGTATTAAGTTACTTACTTTGGGGACGGACGACCGTGTGTGTAAATGTCCCATATATTTATTTATTTATTATTATTAATTTGTAACTAACTAACTAACTAACTGCCACCTGGACCAACAGGTCAGTCACTTATATTTAGTTTTTTAAAATCATAATAAAGCAATTTTAAAACCCCGAATTGAACCGTATACAAAAAAGCTATTATCCGATACTACGAGTATAACTCTCTTGCCTTCAAATTATAAAATTCTTATAACTGGTTATGTTTTGTCATTGCTATGTAAGTGGGTCGTGTTTAGTAAAAGTAGAAACAAAAAAAAGTGGTAAATTGTAACCTAAGCCAGCCAAGTAAATCAAGCCAGCTTAGCCAACTGAGTGACCATGACAGTTGAGGCAATGCCGCCTTAGATACTTCCTGACCGTCAATATGAAACGGCGGTGATATCAGCCGTGCCCCCATATTGTCTCGTGGTGGTAGCCAAGAGAAGGGATGCATTCAATATAAGGTATAGTAATCGTTACTCTGCTTGGCCTTTATTTCATCACCGCAAAAAAATATTGATGGTGCTATTTAGTAATTGACGGGTAAAATAGCATCTTTATTAAGGTCAGATCTGAAAATTTATTTTGTGCGTTTTTTTTACTATATAGCGTTCCTTAAAGTTATTTATTAACATAATATACCAAAGTATCTATAGATTTTCTAATACATTTTCTTAAGTTTGAAAAATTGATTACAAGATGTGTAGAGTTTGGGTAACGTGTAAACTAGACATATCGATTAATCACCATGGCGTGTTTTCAACGTAAGGTTAATTACTGCTATATTAAATGTAATTAAGGTGTCGGGCAACCACGTACGTACGAAATGTAGGATACTTGATGACTTCTTGGTCTACTTGTATAAACACGATAAATTATAGTATTTTTGGTATAAGGTCTATGAAGCAGTCAGCATGGTATCGTAGTGTTTTTAAGGAAAAAATACTGACGTCTCGACTGACTTACTTAAGTATAGACGTACAAAAGTAATAATAAAATTATTTTACTATAATCCGCGATATAGTAAATAGAAAATATATATATAGTGTTAAATGTATAGTGGACTAGCAATATAACAGAACTAACTACTTTGCTATAATCCGCACGGGTTAAGCGAATGCATCCAAAGCCAATGTGTATGAAGCAAGCAAAATCTACGCAACTTATACATGCAGGACAAGCCACCACATGCACCCCCAAGGCGCAGCAACCCCCAAGCAGTCTTAAATAGTCTTGAAATATTGCTGCTTATGCTTGTATGGGTAGCGCGGCGCATTACGATTTTTGTCGTGGAGCCTATCCTCCTGATGATGCTTCGGTTTCGGGGCGAAACGATAGTCGAGATTGTGGTGGTGGGTGTGTGTGCTGCTTTTGTGTGCGTTGTTGCTGGTGAATGCGCTTTGGGGGTGCATGTGGTGGCTTGTCCTGCATGTATAAGGTGCGTAGATTTTGCTTGCTTCATACACATTGGCTTTGCATGCATTCGCTTAACCCGTGCGGATTATAGCAAAGTAGTTAGTTCTGTTATATTGCTTGTAATATGGAATTCCGCAAAGTAACGCCTGCTTCTATAAATTATGTATAGTGGACTCTCCATATTTTCATAGCTTTGCGATTTTGTCGTGGAGTCTATCTCCTGATGATGCTTCGGTTGCGGGGCGAAACGATTGTTGAGTTTGTGATAGTGAACGTGTGTAGTGCTTGTGTATTGTGGTGGAAGTGGTGGAGGTTTGTGCATGTGTTTTTACGAATCCTGCACGTATCGGGTATGAAAATACGGATAGTCCGCTAAACATTTAACACTATATATTTTTTCTATTTACTGTATCGCGGATTATAGCAAAATAATTTTATTATTACTTTTGTATTATGGATCTCCGCAAAGTAACGCCTAATTGTATAAATTATTTAAAGTGTAGACATATATAGACATGTACATTTTTTTGTAAATAGCAATTACTATGCATACAAATAATTCATAAGTACTGCTTATATTAAAATTTCAGAAACAGAAGACATAAGTTTGAATGTTTCGGAAGCAAAGCTCGGTCAATATAAATATCCAATGCGGATAAGGCTCCGCGTCTTTGCAGTCATTAAGTAGGCGCATTAAAACTTTGCCGCGCACTTCACATAAACATGTTCTGTTACATAACTTCCGGAACTATCTTCCGATCAACATCATACTTATTTTCACTTAGTTAACGTGCTGGGAGTTCAGTAAAATATTAATGCGGCACCGCATTGCGGGCTCCTCAAGGACGGCTTTGTTTACTGCACGATAGCGACACGATGCCGGCAAGACTTGGTGAATTAACTTATTAGCAGCAGGCCTACCATGAACTCTTATTGCGAGTCAATTGAAGACGTAAACGACGACCGCATACCGCTTTCTTTTCGTACCATGAAGTTTCCATTGCATTGGGGTCGTAATGTTTGAAAAGGATAACGTTATATGAACTATAGATGACTCTATCTCTTGTACTCACATTTACTTAGGACGAATTTTGAACTCTCATTCGGTGACGTCTTACCCCTCGTTCGCACGGGCGTAAAAATTACGTCGCGTTAAAATTCCACAATAGGCGTTATAAGAAGTTTCGTATGGTATATTCAGCTTAACGCCCTCGCCCTAACGACTAAAACGGAACACTGCACGATAAAATACGTCGCGATTTTAATACGCTGTCGTGTGAACAGATACCTAGATACCCATTTGTTTCAATTCGGCGTAATTTTTAAGCGCGATAAAATTCATCTCGTGCGTACGAGGGGTTAAACTGTGCTGCGTTTTTAAAACGTCATGGTATGAAAAAGCAAAACAATTTCGTTAACGCCTTCAATTGAGTCGCAGTAAAATTTCATGGTAGGCCTACTGAATTTTGGCAGACCGTGTTTTGCACTTTCCAGCGTGATGGTGAATACTCGGACACTCAAACTCAAATTCAAAATATTCTTCATTCAAATAGCAATTGTACTAATATTTTGGTAGAATTCACGTTCGGTAGCGATATGATACCGGCAAGACTATTACCTGAATTGAAAGTCTTGTATTGGCGGACCGTGTTTTGCAATTTCCAGCGACCATTACGCGTGAGGTTGAATGCACAGACACTCAAAGTCAAATTCAAAATATTCTTTATTCAAATAAACCGGTAAATAAGTACTTTTGAGTCGTCAAATTTACTGGTAGTTCGGTAAATTGTTAGTACCACGACACGATACCGACAAGAGTTGATGAATTAACTAATTACCTGAATTGATACTCATCTTTTGGCGGACCGTGTTTTCCACTTCTCAATGACCAAAGCGCGTGAGAGGAAATGCACGGATAGTCAAACTCAAATTCAAAATATTTCCTTCATTCAAATGAACCGGTAAATAAGTACTTTTGAATCGTCATGTCTACTGTACAACAGCAATACGATACCAGCAAGACTTGCAAATATAACTGATTATCTAAATAAGAAGTCTTCTTATTATGGCGAACCATTTTCTGGACTTGATCGCAATCCGGTGGGTGACATTTGCGCGTGAGAATGAATGTGAATAGCTTGTCAAACTCACATTCTTTATTCCAGTAAACTTGTAAATAAGTGCTTTTGAATCGAAAATCGAAAAGCGAGACGAGTTTGCAATGGCTGTCGTTTCAAATTCTTATAAATAAGTTTCTCTTTTGAAAAGATCTTGTAAATTAGTATTTTGAATCGTCAAGTCTAGTGCTGAGTCGCGACGCAGGTATCACAAGCTTTTTGTGACCTCTCGTATGTCTATGATTCACACCAAATTTTGTTTATGATATTGTTCCGTACGAATAGAATATATTGTGAAGCTAAAGTAAGATTTTAGATGTTATTAATATAATAAAATATCATTAATGTACCTTTTGAAGGCATGATACTTATAAATATACATAAATTATTTTCTATTATTATTACTATAATAATATTTATATAATAAAATCGCATTAGTATTTAAGTGAGCGGTTTCAAAATTAGGTTTAATTGAGTTAGATATTGTTGTCCTTATTTCAATGTCATCTGTACGCCGTGTGGTATCCGACAGAATAGAATAGATCACCCTCCTTTCTTACCGAGGTGACGTAAGAGGCGACTAAGGTATCTGCCGTGTGGTATCCGGCTGAATAGAATAGACCACCCTCCTTTCTTACCGAGGTGACGTAAGAGGCGACTAAGGTATCTGCCGTGTGGTATCCGGCTGAATAGAATAGACCACCCTCCTTTCTTACCGAGGTGACGTAAGAGGCGACTAAGGTATCTGCCGTGTGGTATCCGGCTGAATAGAATAGACCACCCTCCTTTCTTACCGAGGTGACGTAAGAGGCGACTAAGGTATCTGCCGTGTGGTATCCGGCTGAATAGAATAGACCACCCTCATTTTTTACCGAGCTGTCGTAAAAGGCGACTAAGGTAAGTTGACTTCAGGCAGACGGCCGGTCGTAAAATACGTAGCCAAATCATGTGACCCCACTTAGAGTGGGATAAGGGTAGGAGAATGTATTTCAATGTCATCTCTCATAGATGAACATCATCATCGCGCTATGAACTAATTAAAAGCTTTTATAATTTATTATTTATTTAACACTAGTGCTGTAGGCGCTACGCTGCGCTTTATTGCAATTTGCCACAAAATAACTTTTTTGAATTAGGTAAATTCGTCCTTCCGTTCAGGTTTAAAAAAAAAAAAGTAAAGTAGCGGCTTGTTACTATGCCCACTGCTGGGAATAGGCCTCCTCTCTCCGTTTCTGGAGAGAAGGGTTGGAGCTAAGACCTACCACGCTGCTCCAATGCGGATTGGTAGGTTACACATATCGCCAGAATTCTCTAGTTAATGCAGGTTTCCTCACGATGTTTTCCTTCACCGAAAAGCGTGTGATAAATTGCAATCATCAATTTGACACATGAGTTTTGCTAGAAAAACTCATTGGTGCCTACCCGGGTTTAAACTCGTGTTCCCCTTAAAAGAGTCGCACGGTCCCACCGCTGGGCTATCACAGCTCCCGGGGGTTTGAAAGAAATAAACAAACATTTTCGCAACTATAGTATTATAAGCGATTCACTAACAATAGAACCGTAATCTAATATTGTATTGTATTCAATCCCTAGACCTTCAAGGTTGGATTACCATTTGCTAGTATCAAATTCATTGCCATCTCTAGTATTAGCCGTGGCTTATTGCGATTGGAAATAATAAAACGCCACTACTGGGAAAAAAAAATCTCTGATAGCCCAGCGGTGACACCGTGCAACTCACCGCCATACTACACTAGCACTGCACACATTCGCTAGGACAATCCCAACATCATTAACGGAATGGGGTCATATTATATGTTGATTACTCAAATATACGACTTCTGTGCGGGTCTTAAGGAACCTAGTGAGGAAATTATAAAGGGCAACTGAATTGCTGGCTCTGTTTTTGTACAAGATAGAAAACAGTTATAAGAATGATATTTTGAAAAGAGTAACTCAGTTTCTTGCTGACTCTCGGTAGGACCAATTTTTTGAAATAACAGTAGTTAACGATTCAAAATAATTCGTCCACAAGGTTATTTGAATAGAGAATTTTAAATTAATATATGTATATAGTGTGGTATCCGGCTGAGTAGACCACTCTCTTTCTTACCGAGGGGTCGTAAAATACGACTAAGGTAAGTTGACGTCAGGCAGGCGGCCGGTCGTAAAATACGTAGCTAAATCATGTGACAACATGATTGTAACATGTTGTGCCGACCCCACTTAGATTGGCAGGAGGATGATAATGAATATAGTATAAAAATAGAATTATATATATTTTCCACTTTTTAATGAGATTGGTTGTTTAAATAAATCTTTCCAAGTAATTTATTTATCGTTCAAAACTAATAAAAAGCGTGGAAAAAATCACAAACCGAGCACTGAACTGTTCGCTTGTTTAATAATTCATATAAGACATGTAGAAGTATGTGGTTTTTATGTTTGTGAGTTCATCTCAAGGGAGTTCTCGGTGGTGGATTGAAACTGAAATTCAGAGAGTAAGTGAATCTGCAGAGTTAGCTCGTTACATAACAATTTCGTTGTTTCCCGCGTGTAACGACCTTTAGTTAAATCTGAGAAACTTACGCAGCGAGTGAGATCTACAGGTACATTACAAACCTCAGTAGATTGAAGGTTAAAGTTAAAATACAACCTAATTATATACTCTGTAATGTATGTGTACTAAATCCACGACTTCCAGTCAAATTAAATATTAATATCCGAAGAAAAAACGGACCGACGTGTGGTATACGGCTGAACAGAACAGATCATCCTCATTTCCTACCGAGTGCTCGTAAAAGTAGAATAAAGTGACGACCCACCGTGTGGTATCTGGTTGAGTAGAATAGACCACCCTCTTTCTTACCGAGGGGTTGTGAAACACGACCAAGGTAAGTTGACGTCAGGCAGGCTATCGGTCGTACAATACGTAGTCAAATCATGTGACAACATGTTTGTAGCATGTTGCGCCGACCCCACTTAGAGTGACATAAGGGCAGGAGGATAATGATCAGAGGAAAAAACGGGATTTTTCATCGCATATGCTACTTCGGTTCGCCGTGTAGTAAACGGCTAAGTAAAAAAGATCACCCTTATTTCTTACCCAGGTGTCGTAAAAGGCGACTAAGGTAAGTTGACCCATCATGTGGTATCCGGGTAAGTAGAATAGATCACCCTCATTTCTTACCGTGGTGATATAAAAGGCGACTAAGGTAAGTTGGCAAGAATTGATGAGACTTAAAACTTAAATAATTAATAATTTAGTAAAAACCGTACAAAAATACGTTTAGTAGATTTTGAGCATACAGACAAACAGCTATTGAGTATAATTTATAGAATTAGGCGTTACTTTGCGGAGATCCATAATACAAAAGTAATAATAAAATTATTTTGCTATAATCCGCGATACAGTTAATAGAAAATATATATAGTGGACTATCCGTATTTTCATACCCGATACGTGCAGGATTCGTAAAAACATATGCACAAACCTCCACCACTGCCACCAAAATACACAAGCACTACACACGTTCACTATCACCAACCTAACAATCGTTTCGCCCCGCAACCGAATAGACTCCACGACAAAATCGCAAAGCAGTTTTTAGCTTTTGAGGACTTTGTTTTGTAACAAGAATAGACATAAATAGACTCCCATGATCGTAGAATCTGATAACAAAAAAACCAAGGAAGCGAAAAAAATCACGTATTAAAATCACAACAAAATTCAATCTCGCGATACAGCAAAGCGTTTAGCCGTTTCTCGTTGAAACCTCTATAACTTTTTAAGCCACTGAACACGGAACAAGAGTGTTTGTTTTTGATTTTTTTAATAAAGCGTTGCGTGTCCAGTAAGCCGGCGCGTTTTATGGATAAATCCGAAGTTCGATTCATCACAAACAAAAAACTCGATTCATCATCAACACGGGGAATTAAGGACAAGCACAGTGAAGCTGTGATAGCCCAGTGGTGAGACCGTGTGACTCTCTAGAGATATGGTTTCAAACTCCGGGCAGGCACCAATGAGGTTTTCTATTAAAACTAACGTGTATTGATAATTGCAATTTATCACACGCTTTTCGGTAAAGGAAAACATCGTGAGGAAACCTGCATATCTCTAGAGAATCCTGGGGATATGTGTAACCTGCCAATCCGCATTGAAGCAGCGTGGTAGGTCTTAGCTCCAACCCTTCTCTCCAGAAACAGAGAGGCGGCCTATTGTTCAGCAGTGCGATATTAACCAGCCTTTACTTTTACTTTTTACAGTGATGAATCTATACTAATATTATAAAGAGAAAAGATTTGTATGTTTGTTTGTATGTATGTATGTATGTATGTTTGTTACGTTTTCACGCAAAAACTACTGGACCGATTTCAAAAATTCTTTCACCATCGGAAAGCTGCTTATTCACTGAGCAACATAGGCTATATGTCATTTTCAAAAAAAAATAGGGATCCCTAATAGAATTGTAATAAGTTGTGAAAATTTCTGTCGTAAACATCTTTCATCGCGTACGCTGCGGAAACTATTGAGGATAGAATATAAAAATGTTCTACAGTATTATAGAACATATCAATATCCCCAAAAAAGTCCGCGATACCATATGTCTAACTATTATAGTTATACCAATATAACTACTTTTTTACATTGTAAAAGTTGATAAAATTGCCGCGAATAATCAAACCATTTTATTCATATCGCTGTATTAATCCTTATTCCATTTAATGAAAAACTATTTCAATACCTTTAAAATACTTTTTAAATTATTAAAATCCGACATCCCAATCAAAAGTTATTACGAATTTAAGAATATAAATCGAAAGAAAATAATGCCATAACAAATTCATTATAACGACCGTTATAGCAGGGCCTGCATTTGGTGAGTTAGGTCTTATTCCAAGAATACTAATGATACCCATTTTTTATAGTTAAATAATCTACAAATAAATCTATAGTCCGACTTCGTAGACTTTCCACTACCACGAGATCTGTATGGACGCGGGTGAAACCGCGGGGCGTTCCTAGTACTATATAATTTATTTATTTATTCAATGGACAACCAACGATAGATACATTATTTTCACTTAAATTATACTGATTCCATTTTAAATGTTCTATTAAGTACATGTCATTCATAAAAATATTTAAAACTACCGTACAATAATTATCTCATATAATAATGTCAATGTCGATAATGTTGTCAATGCGAAGTCGTAAAATAATTATTAACAATAATTTCATCTTATAATATTATATAACATTTAAGACATTAAAATAATAATAATAATTCTTCAGGAGCTTTCGCTTAATAAATAGTTGGTTCAAGAGTCCCATGCAGAAGGCAGTATTGCTTGAAACGGCACGTATTGTGAGGAAGTTCCTCACTCTGGAGTCCTAATCAACGGTAGCTCGGGATATTACTCCGCTTCCGGCGAACGACAATTCTTTATTTGATTTGGTTTTTAATTAGAAACATTTAAATATGTTGTCACGGCACATTATTTTAAAATTAAATTATAAAACGCGGCCGCAGCGCGCGCGCCGATCGTGAGTTTGCGCGGTCAATGACACCGCCAGGTCATCGACATAACCGTTGCTAGTTGAGTCAGCGCGCGCGGCCGGCATTCAAAAAATCGGAGGCTACGGAGACATACGTTGGCCGCTAGGTTTTTTTGAAAATAGAAATTGTTTGAAAACTTTAAAATAAATAAATAAATATCAAATATATATTCAGTGACTAATATATAGTGAGTGTTATCTCCCGATATAGGGTAAGTTTTACATGGCACCTAAATACAATTACTTTTTGTTTAACGGTAATTTTTTTTTAATTATTTTTTTTTTTATATTTTTAATAATAACTTATTACATTAATAAACTAGTTGAACTCATTAATAGTAAATAACTTTGTCGTAAATTGTTAACCGTTTTTTTTTTTAATTTTTAAACTTGATATTTTCTTTATTTGTCGTCAATTTAACTTTATTATCTCCGTTCTGATAGAAACACCATGGCAAAACTGCTACGTTTAAGTACTCCGTATTTAGGAAGCCGTTGGTGGTTCGCATCAGATCGGATCCTGGCTCTTTCCGGGATATTAATACCCCTCCTATGACGTTCCAGGAGGTTACCACCGAGTTGTTTGCATCCGGGGCAAATCCCGAGTAGATTACATTCGAAGATTATATTCGAAGATTATATCCGAGGAGATTAAATCGGAGCTGATTACATCAGGGTCGCACCCAGGAGCCTTGCCCTGACCGGGGCCGGATCTCGGAACAATCACCACCGACAGGAGAGTACTTGAGCTGCGGCAGAAGTCAAAGCAGATAGGCTATATACCACGACATTAATAAATTTGTGTGCCGGGCGAAAGGTTGCACATTATTAATAAATTTTTGATGCACGAACCCTGGTTTCATTTACCTCTATTGGTAGGTAGTTAGGAACCGGGGTTAACGGCACAATGTTAAGAGTTAGATTAAAGAAAAATAAATGAACATAATAAAAAACATACATACTCACAGAATGCAGTAATACTGAAAACATCCCGTTTGGTCCGTAAATTTCTTACAATAAAATTCAATTCAAAATATTATTTATTCAATAAAAATTGTAAACAAGTGCTTTTGAATCATCAACTCTACTGCTGGTTCGGAAAGCTCTTCCTACTGAGTCTTGCAGCAAGAAACTCGGCAGTTGCTCTTTTTAAAATAAAATTATTTTTACTACTTACATTTATTTATTACTGTCTTGTACAGGGTAGAAGTGCACCTACATCCACACATCTTTATCATCTAAGTAATCTTCAATAGTATAGTAGGCTTTCAGTATCAGCCTCTTTTTAACAGTGTTTTTAAACTGCTGTAATGGCATGACCAAAATTGATTTCGGAATTTTATTATAGAATCTTATACCCAAACTCACAAACGTTTTACGTACTTTTGCTACGCGCAAAGCAAGAGCTGCAAGCTTATGCTAGTTCCTACTTTGTCTATTATATACATCACCTATGGTTTTACATAGTACAATTAAATACTAAAGAACTAACAAAATACATATAACCCTATATGATTCGAACATATTTAGGTCTGTGTCAACTTACCTTTTTACGCGACGTCCCGATCTCTTGTAGCTTAAAACTGAAAAAAGGAAAAAAGATATTATTTTCGAAACACTTTTAGACACCAGTCTTAAAAAGACGTAATTACTTTTTATACTAGAATAGAAAAACAATAGAATAGTCTGTAAGTGAGTCACAGTAATGAGAGGAAAGATGAAACTAGTATACTTATCTTTGTCTAATCATACAAAAAAAATAGAGACAGATATAGTTTCATTTGCTTTCTGTTTTTTTCGTTATTGTAATAGGGTACATTTTAAGTTTGCTTACCTACTCTAGTATATAACTATGTTAGTCGTATGATACCATGCTAATGTAAAGAAAAACTAATAATGATAACAAACTATGAATGGCCCGTTGGCGCAGTGAGTAGTGACCCTGCCTTCAGCTCCGCGGGTCGCAGGCTCGATCGCCGCCGAGGGCTTTTGAATCGTCAACATCTACTGTTTCGGAAAGCTGTTCCTACCAAGAAGAACCAACAAGAAACTTGGCAGTTCCTCTTTTCAAAGAATAATTGTTGTTACATATAGGTATTAAAAGCTGTGATAGCCCCGCGGTGAGAACGTGCGACTCTTACAAGGGGAACACAAGTTCAAACCCAGGCAGGCACCAATGAGTTTTTCTATTAAAACTCATGTGTCTAATTTTATTGATCATGATTGAAAACATCATGAAGAAACCTGCATATCTCTAGAGAATTCTGCAGATATGTGTAACCTACCAATCCGCATTGGAGCAGCGTGGTAGGTCTTAGCTCCAACCCTTCTCTTCAAAAACGGAGAGAGGAGGCCTATTCCCAGCAGTGGGATTGTAACAGGCTGCTACTTTTAATAGGTATTAATGTCTTGTACAAGGTCGAAGAGTAACTATATCCACGCATTCTCATCATCTAAGAACAACAGATAAACTGACAGTGTCTACAACAGCTAGATGAGGATTGCTCGTTGGGACAAAATATCTAACAAAAGAATAAAATGAACATCAAAAAGGCTAAAAGCCAGCTATTTTGAAATCGAGGACATAAAAATATTCAAGATATTTTTAAACTACGAAACAACGTACAGAAAACGTTCTACGTGTAATATTACATTTCTATTCAACAAAAATCACCATACTTTCAAAGCACAATCGGTTCCGAACCGATCCAAAACGTATTTGATATCACGAATCGCGTAGGGCTGCCAAACTTTGTATTCGACGAATTCAATTTATATTCGTATACGAAAATATAATCTTATAGGATCATACAAGTAATTTAAATTGTTTATTGTTTTGCTTATTTCCATAGCATTATGTCTCATGGATTATTGTTATGGAGTAAAAAAGTGCGATTTAAAAAAAATACAAATGAGAGTTAAACAAACCATGTATAATTTGAGAATTGAATGAGTGAATGAATTTCCTATCGAGTTTTTTTCAGTAACTCGATAGTGTGATTTAAAAATTTGTCTTTCTACGACGAAAACTGTTTTAATTTTAGCAGCACTTATTTAATGACATGGATTTATCCGTCATCCTCCTGCCTTTATCCCAGTGTGAGTGGGTTCGGCATAACATGTCATAAAACATGATTTGGCTACTAATTTTAATTAGCTTAGTCGTATTTTACGACCACTCAGTAAGAAAGAGGGTGGTCTATTATCCTCAACAGGATACCACACGGCGGTTTGATTTACCTTAGTCGCCTTTTCCGATACCTCAGTAAAAAAGAGGGTGGTCTATTCTACTCAGCCGTATACCACACGGCATATGAATATAAACGAACATGTTGTAACATTGTAAATAGAATTTAGAAGGAATTTCAATAATAACATATCCCAAACAATTATTATATAATGACATTGCGATAAAATCGAGGTAACTTTGTATAAGTACATTACAGTATTCATATGTATTGTGTTCGTGTTCCAAATTCGATGTGCATCATGGATATACAAGAGGCCACAAAAAGCTTGTAATCTTGAGTCGCGACTCAGCAGAGTTAGCAACTCATTCGTTGGTCTCGGTATTAGAATTATCTTCAGAATTAAGTGTAAAAACTATGCTTATACGTAAGGCATATTACACAATTGAAGATTATTTGAATGATAAAAATGGTTGGATTTGAAAATCCTTTCAGCTCCAAACAAGACTGCAAGTAAATAGTGTAAATTTAAATGTTTAAAAGATTGACCGCCGAGTTTCTTGCTGGTTCTTCTCGGTAAGAGCAACATTCCGAACCAGTGTAGCTTATTAAATCTAATTATTGATCCTTGACGATTCATTATTGCTTGTAAAAAGCCTACTTGAATAAAGATTTTGATTTAAGGTTCAGTTGTAAACAGTAAAAGTTCTTCAACGATATTAAAATTTAAGCTCTGACGTCGATAAAACCAAGGCACACACCGAAAATTGATGTTTCAGATTTTAAGTTAACATAAGCTGAGAGTTAACAATTTGTGACAGCTCAGTTTTGTGGGAAAAAGTTTTAGTGAGGGTGCTAATTAAAATTCCCTTTGAAAAGAGCGGGTTACGTCGTCGGTCTATTGTACAATAACGCTTGTGCAGCACAATATTTCAAGCCGCTTTTCTAATTTTGCAATGTTTTTACTTACATTAGCTCATGTTTTGTAAAAATATTTGTTTAATGACAGAAATCTTGAATATTAATTCACTTCATGTTTGCGAGTTTTTCTCATTAAAGGACCAGATAAGCTGCATAAATGTAAGTAGTTCAAATAGTGTAGTAGTGGTAAATATTCATATATAATTTATAGAATTAGACGTTACTTTGCGGAGATGCATAATACAAAAGTAATAATTTAAAAAAAATTGCTATAATCCGCGATACAGTAAATAGAAAATATATATAGTGTTAAATGTATAGTGGACTATCCGTATTTTCATACCCGATACGTGCAGGATTCGTAAAAACAAACCTCCACCACTTCCACCACAATACACAAGCACTACACACGTTCACTATCACAAACTCAACAATCGTTTCCATCCAAGACAAAATCGCAAAGCAAAATAATATTCATATATTATTTTGAAAAAATTACTTAGACGCATGAATACACCCAGGCAGAAGAACTAACGAAGTGTTACTAGAAAATGTTGGACTTAGGCGGGAATCGAACCCGCAACCCACGGAGCTGAAAGCAAGGTCATTGCCTTCCTTCTTCAACGGACTATGTTATGGATTATGTAGTTTTTTTGTATACTTAAAGTAATGCAAATAACGCAATACGCATTCTAAATTATTTTATCTACTCTGATACTATAATATAAAGATTATAAAACTGAAAACAAAATTCTTATGACAAACATTACGTACAGAACAAAAATTAAAAATTAAAAAGTTTCATTACGATACAGGTCTTGTATCATACCCATGTACCTGTATCATAATGTAACTTTTTAATCATAACGATACACCTTAAAAAAAAGGTTTCAATGAATAGGTCCGCGGCGACGCAACACGCATGCGCAATCGATGTTTGCGCCTTGGCGCCAATATATGACATTTAAAAAATCTATTCAATATTTAAACAAAGTTTAGTTTTGTTTGTAAAAAAATTAGTTTTTGTGTAAAAACATGTCTGAGAGCGGGGATAGTGGTAATTGTACACTACCAGATATTCTGAAAGCTGCGTCAAACATGACCGTGAACCTGTTGCCGACGAAATCTAGGAGCAACTATATTAATGTTACCACGAGTTCATGGGATGGAAACGTACGTTTTACGTATTAGTATGAGAGTAGATAAAGTAGTGTATGATACTGTACATAACTTGGTCTTATAACACTCGTGTTATAAGAACCCTTATTATGCAACAGTATCATAACTACTATTATTATTTATTTTTGCTATTATTTTATTTTTGTTTCTCCTCCTCATGTGGCCTCCTCTCTCCGTTTTTGGAGAGAAGGATTGGAGCTAAGACCTACCACGCGAATTCTCTAGAGATAAGCAGGTTTCCTCGCGATGTTTTCCTTCACCGAAAAGCGTGTGAGAAATCGCAAATATCAATTAGACATATAAGTTTTAATAGAAAACTCATTGGTGCCTGCCCGGGGTTTGAACCCATGTCGTTTTAGATAGTCGCACGGTCTCACCGCTAGGCTATCACAGGTTACTAGAGAGATTGTATTTATTTATTCGTTTAAAATTATATAAGTACTACTTTTTTCCCGCGGCATCGCTCGCTAGGAATTTTGTCTGCCACAGTTTCTCATTTAATTTAATTTATGATTCCCAATTTTGGTCATAGTGGCTTCCACATAAAAAATAGATATATGCTGTCGCGGACTTTTATTTAGAACTATTAAAGACAAATTATACTACGGTACATCATCTTTGTGTAACTCTAATGGTTTAGGCAGCGTACGCCGTGATAGCTCTCAGAGGCCAGATTTTTTCCGACTTTATTGACATGTATCATTATATTTCATAAAATCATTAGGATAGTAGGATAGTAGGATTATTTACCAGTTGTCTATCAGCCATAATACAAGTATTAACTTAGTTACTTTAGTGACAGACAGCCGTGTGATTAACCGATATATTAAACATAAAATTATTATCAATTAGACACATAAGTTCCGGGATTTGAACCTCCGACCCTACCTTAAGACTAGCACAGTCTCATTGCTAAGCTATTTAAGGTTCGAGCTGGGCTGTTACATCTTTCAAGGCTCATATTCGAGTTAATTTCAATGCAAATAGGGAAAGATTTTTTAAATTTCCGCCTTTAAGTGTAATGGCTTTGAACAAGTATATTTACACGAACCAGCGAGATACAACTGTGAGAGGAAAACAAACAGATTTCCCTGAAGTCGTGCCGGGGTTTAATTACGAAAATCATTATCTCAGCGGCGCAGCTTTGAAAAACAAAGTAAATAAGGTAAATACCAGAAAACATTTTGAATGTGAAAAAACAGAATGAGGCTATATTTCATATCTAAATCACTTTGCAGAATGGAGAAGGATATTGACATGATAACGTAACAGAATTTACTAATTTAATTTGACTTGATTATTATACTCATTTACAATTTTAATTGCATTGCCATCTGAGACATAAACAACATTCTCAGAATATATGAGATGCTATAAAGTTTGTCTCTGATTAATATTTTCACAGTAAACACGGAGCTATCTGTTTGTGTAGTTTCAGAAACTAAACGTTGTACTTTGTCTATGTTAAACTTCGTTGGAAGTGTAAGAGCAAATATAGACGATCGAATATAGTTCGGCGGAAGCGATTTATTGCGCGATGCATTCTAACCGCTACCCATCTCACGGAATATGCATCTTACCCATGCTAGCAGTGTCTCATAACGTTTCATAGTTGTCTACTTTTCTATTAAAACAGGCTATAATTTCATTAGTTACAGCAAATATAATAGCGATCCCATTACTGATAAATGGAAACAAAATAGGAAAGTCATTTGAAATTCATTAAACATCTTAAATTTCAATTCTAAACAAGTAATAAGACTATTACTTCTGTTAAATATAAAACTAGAGAACTATGAATAAATCCGTATTATTATTTTGATAGGAACTGTGTGCGAATGGTTAATAGCCACTGAATCATCAGTTGGTGCAGTGCATCGTCGAAACGAACACAATTAGTCGAAGCACATCAAGTTTGAAGTGCTTGAAAATCGATCGAATCAATATTCATACTAATATTATAAAGGCGAAAATCTGCCTTTGCTTTTACAGCTAATCTGCGGAATAAATATTGGTGATATTTGTTTTTTAACAATAGTATAAAAGCCGTGTGGTATCCGGCAGAATAGAATAGACCATCCTCATTTCTTACCGAGGTGTCGTAAGAGGCGGCTAAAGTATGTGCCGTGTGGTATCCGGTTGCATAGAATAGACCACCCTCCTTTCTTACCGAGGTGTCGTAAAAGGCGACTAAGGTAAGTTGACTTCAGGCTGGCGGCCGGTTGTAAAATACGTAGCCAAATCATGTGACAACATGTTTGTAAAATGTTGTGCCGACCCCACTTAGAGCGGGATAAGGGCAGGAGAATGATGATGAGTATAAAATTAAGGGTAATTTAACGTTGCAGTTGATGTAAGTGAAGTCGCGTTCACCACTAGTTAATAATAATTATATATGGACAGTTCGTTACACAATAGAAACCGAACCGCGTACGTTGTTAGGCGGCAATATCTTCGATCGTCTATCTATTTAACAAATATTTACATTACCATGTATTAATCTACTGAATTATATCATCTACTTTTATTAGTACTTTGAACTTGCGTATATCATTCTTACAATATAATACTGTCAATGATAGTGTGTGTAGGAAGCGCCGTGTGGTATCCGGCTGAGTAGAATATACTAACCCCATTTACCGAGGTGTCGTAAAAGGCGACTACGGTAAGTTAACCCACTAATTGGTATCCGGTTGAGTAAAATAGACCACCCTCTTTCTTACCGAGGTGTCGTAAAATACGACTAAAGTAAGTTGACGTCAGGCAAGCGGCCGGTCGTGATAAAAATCGCATCCAAATCATGTGACAACATGTTTGTAACATTTTATCCCACTTAGAGTTGGATAAGGGCAGGAGGATGATGATCTTACTTTAGTTTATAAGCTTTAATTGTGCTCAATTTATTTGCTAAAGCATATTAACCATGAGTGTATATAAAGAGAAAGACTTACGCACGTAGACACGTAATACGTAGACAAATCATGTGACAACATGTTTGTATTATGTTGTGCCGACCCAACTTAAGGGCAGGGGGATGATGATGATGATAGTCTGTGTAAGAATAAAAATAAATATATGGGACATTTACACACACGGTCGTCCGTCCTCAAAGTAAGTAACTTAACAATGTGTGGTGACGGACAACTGGTAGATATACTACATATATAAGTTTAAATACATACTTAAATACAAATACACACCCAGGCTCGAAGAACCAACAAATTTTTTACAGAAAATGTTGGCCCTTGGCGGGAATCGAACCCGCGACCCGCGGAGCTGAGCCAACTGGCCAGTCGAAAGAAGAAGTCACAGGAAGAAGTATTAGATAAATTATTTTCAGAACACAGAGTAATGAATGTCGCATTTGTATTTATTAAAAGGCCAAGAGCAGTGTTCTTTGCCTCTATTTACCAATAACGGAAGTAAGAGTTATACTTGTCTGTGGCTTCAATTTGTTTTCGAAAATGATACGGTACGTAACAATTTTTTTATCAAGGAGCAATGACCTCTCGGCCAATCCCTAATGTAATTCCCAGTTCAATTAATTTTGTTAACGAACTGCCTATATTAAAATACGATTATGGGAATCGATGGCAAAATTGTTTATAATCCAGGGACTTACACCCATGTTATATAACATAAAGATATAATTCATTCATAATTCCAAAATTTGTAAAGATCATATAGACTATAGAGGTTTTATTAGGAATTGAATGGATTAATCTATAAAAGTAAAACGTGTGTAGTGCTTGTGTATTGTGGTGGCAGTGGTGGAGGTTTGTGCATGTGTTTTTACGAATCCTGCACGTATCGAGTATGAAAACACGGATAGTCCACTATACATTTAACACTATGTATATTTTCTATTTACTGTATCGCGGATTATAGCAAAATAATTTTATTATTACTTTTGTATTATGGATCTCCGCAAAGTAACGCCTAATTCTATAAAGGATTAATCTATGTCTATACATATAAAATTCCCCAAAATCTGTCTGTATGTCATCGATTTTTTCAATATTTACTAAACAGATCTTTGTACGGTTTTTATTAAAAGATAGTGCATTTTTTGAGGAAGGTTTAGGTTACAAGATCACATTAGTGTTCCTGCGGAATAGGGATTTGCGCGGAAAAAACTGACACAATGATCTCCACGCGGGCGACGCCGCAGGACAAGATAGTATGAATATAATAATAAAATCTCCCAAATATCTAAACTTGAAAGTGTTCTCATTGAATCACTGTTAGGAATTAATAAAAATAATAAAAAAAACATTTCGTCTTCCACATGTTTAGTAACAGAAAATCTAAAAATTACGCAGGTTTCTTAAGTACCAAAAATTGTACAAAAGTAATAATAAAATTATTTCTCTATAATCCACGATAAAATTTTATCGCGGATTATAGCAAAATAATTTTATTATTACATTTGTATTATGGATCTCTACAAAGTAACGCCTAATTATACAAATTATTTAACTAAATATCGTGGCCATACTATTGTTAATACGAAAGTCTGTGTGTATGTATGTTCCATGATAGCTATTCTACATCTACGATTAGATTTTGACTAATCTGCTGGGCCAATATTGATGAAATTTGGCACAAATAAAACTTATACATATAACATAAAAGAATTCCTGTTTCTCTTTAGGGAACAGGGAAAAATATATTGCATTATTGAGAATACTTAAACGTTTATTAGCTTATAGAAACATTGATTAGGCAAATAATAATCGTTCCTGGTTTGAACCCGTGACCCCTGATGAAAGTCATACGGTGTCATCGTTCTCCCAGCCCTTGCAAGTAGTACTTCATTATAATTGCAAACAATTAAACCCGCTTAACTGTTCAAATACAATTCGCCTGCAGAACTAAGTTTTAATTTTAATAACCCTCAGTTAATGGGACAGCTCTGCGGGCGACTTCAATCAACGAATCTCACTACAAAGACTTTATTCATGTTTTGCAATTTTGTAGTAGAGCGTATCTCCTGATGGTGGTTACGGGACGAAACGCTGTCCTAATGAATGTGTGTGGTGCTTGGGTTTATGCTACGTTCAGTGACTTAATTTTATGTATATAATAGATATATATATACATAAAATTTAAACCAGCAGAGATACGCTAAAGTAATGTACTAGAGAATTGTAGATCTATAAAACTACTACAAAAAAGTCCGTGATAGCATGTCTCTATCTCTTATGGTAAACTCACAATAACTACTTTTATGTTTAAAATTTGAATTCTAGAAAAAAATTGTGTCACGCCGATTCCCACGCAGGCGAAGCCGCTGACAATGCTAGTGTGATATAATTAAAAGTCGAAAGAACAATCACGTATAGTATCGTATCACCAAAATTGATGATAGGATATTTTTGCCAACAATATAATGATAAATGAAATGTCGGGGCGCTCGGTAGGTTTGCGTATGACACTTCCATAACGAGGGTGCGTGGAAAGCTTTGATGTGTTATAAAAAGCCACAGCCGTTCAAATCTCATGTTTTATCGTGGCTTTTATTCTGGTTTTGATGTTTTTAGATAGTACGACTTGCGAGTCGCCACACTGCCGTGTAGTATCAGGCTGAGTAGAATAGAACTTCCTCATTTCTTACCGAGGTGTTGTAAAGGCGACTAAGGTAAGTTGACGTCAGGCAGGTGGCCGGTCATAAAATACGTAGCCGAATGCTACAACATATTATTAACATGTTGTGCCGACCTCACTCAGAATAGGATAAAAATGATGGTGGACTTGCGAGTCCTATAGCGGACAAAATTTATGATAGAAATGTTTTACTATAATCCGCGAAAATCTATGTAACGCTAAGTGCAGGAAGCAAAAACGGTTTTTATACATGCAGGATTATTAACCACACGTGTCACAAAACACCGCTACCAACAACACACTACAAAAGCATCACACACATTCACTACGACAATCTTTCAATCTCTACAATACAATTTCGTCGTGGAGTTTATCTCCTGATGGTGCTTCGGTTACGGGGCGAAACGATTTTATTAGGTAAAAAGTTTGCAGAGGTATTTCACAGTATTAATAATGTAGGTCTAGTTGGTTATTCTGAATAAATAAATACCAAAAATTATATTATAATCCTTACCATTTAACAACCGTCGCTTATAACTCTATTTGTCTATTGGATTATATAAACAGTAAAGTAATAGCAGTTTGCCTCTAAAACAGTTTAAAAACACTGTTAAAAAGAGGCTGTTAGAGAAAGCCTACTATACTGTTGAAGATTACTTAGATGATAAGGATGTGTGGATATAGCTGCACTTCTACCCTGTACAAGACAGTAATAACTAAATGTAACTAGTTTTAAAATTTATATTTAAAAAGGAGCAACCGCCGAGTTTCTTGCTGGTTCTTTTCGATAGGAACAGCTTTCCGAACCAGCAGTAGAGTTGAAGATTCAAGAGCACTTATTTACAAGTTTACTTGAATAAAGAATATTTTAAAACAAAATAGTAGAAATTACGTTGGTCTCAGTTCAGAATAAAAAGTGCCAAGAGACTCTTAACTTAAAGAACAAATACAATAAAAATCGATACAAAACCAGCATCGATGTAAATGTAACCTCCCTTCCATATTTAATAGACTAAAAATGCGTAAATTACTTTTGGGGCAACGGAAAATGTAAAAAATACAGCGCGGGAAAATCTAATATGATTTTATCTGTGCTCTATGCCATAGACCACAAATAAAAAAGGTCCCACAAAAAAGGTTTCATACCGTTCTTAGCAAAGTTGGCCATCGTAAAATCTCCATTGGGTAAATATGTATTTTGGCTGCAATTTATCATTATTCTACGCTTTCATCAACAATTTACTAGATATTTGCTTACATACAAAATCGAGGCGCAAAATGTAAGTTTTAGCCTACGCTTTTTATGTCTTTTCTTTTATTCAACACTATTTAACACTACGGCGTCACTCGCGTGGAAATCAGCATATTGAATTGAAATTTTTAACACATAATTAGTTTTTGTGAGTTAACCATAAGTGTGCCGTCCGCGATTCGCGGAGCAACCTAAGCACAATAAATATAATATATAATGTGAGTTTTGTACCTTCTTAACACAAAGCTTCCTGTTTTGGCCGGGCCCGGAATTCCTTTTCTATCTTCCAGTAACACACACTTCACTTTGGTTTTATTGTGTTGTGTAAATTGAATGAATTATATATATATATCCCCAATATCCCCAATAAATTACAATAAACATGCGCAGCCGCAGCTAGTATCCGAAACGTCAAACCGGAACGACCGTCGAAGAACCGTGTTGACAACTGTCACACGGGGTGGCAAGTTTAAAAACCGAACAATAAGAGATAGAGACATGCTGTTGGGGACTTTAGTGTAGAATTTTTGTAGATCTACAATTTTTGAATACATTACTTTAGTGTATCTCTGTTGGTTAACGTGGCGCACGCGACTAAAGCTACCGGCAAGCGAGTTTTTTTTACAATCGCACAACCTCTTCAACACAATTTATATAAAACCGTAATGTATCTCAAAATATGTAGCATCACAATAAAGTAAAGTAAAGTAACAGCCTGTTACTATGCCCACTGCTGGGCTAAGGCCTCCTCTCTCCGTTTTTGGAGAGAAGGATTGGAGCTAAGACCTAGCACGCTGCTCCAATGCGGATTGGTAGGTTACACATATCCCTAGAATTCTCTAGAGATATGCAGGTTTCCTCACGATGTTTTCCTTCACCGAAAAGCGTGTGATAAATTGCTATTATCAATTAGACACATAAGTTTTAATAGAAAAACCCATTGGTGTCTGCCCGGGTTTGAACCTATGTCGTCTCTAGAGAGTCGCACGGTCTCACCGTTAGGCTATCACAGCTTATATATAACATCACAATATATATATAGTAATATTCTATTTGTACGGAAAAATATAAGTACGTATAAAACAAAAATTGATGTATATCATAGACATACGAGAGGTCACAAACAGCTTGTGATACCTGCGTCGCGACTCAGCAGAGTTAGCAACTCATTTGTTGGTCTCGCTATTCGCTTCTATAATAAAATTCCTCAATCCATTCTAGACCAGTGTACAGAAAGATTCCAATTAAGTGTAAAAAAATATGCTTAAACATAAAGCATATTACAAAATTGAAGATTATTTGGATGATAAGAAAGCCTGGATTTGAAAATCCTCTCAGCTTCATACAAGACAGCGGTGTAATAATGTATAATTGAAAATATTTAAAATATTGACCAGCGAGTTTCTTGCTGGTTCTTCTCGGTAAGAGCAACATTCTGAACCAGTTGTAGCTTCATTAATCATATTGATGCTTGACGATTCAAAAGTGCCTGAAATGGTTTATTTGAAAAAAGATTATTTTGATTTGATTTGATTTGATTTGACAAACTGCTTAGCAGTTTGATAGAGAGAAATCTGTAAGCAACAGGTTTGTTTAATTAGGTATAAGATAAATAAATTGAATAGAAAGTAGGAAAGTGGAATTTGCAGCCGGTAGCGCAAACATTAACATTTAAACGTCTCAGCATAGAATGACAAAGCATTCGTCATAAATATGGAGCTTTATCTCAAGAGATGCGGAACAGATGTGCACGTTGGTGGCTTGAGCAAAGACCATATATCATTACTCTCCTGAGAAAGTTTAAATCTCACATCTTCACATATGATATACTTTCATCTTATATGGCCGTATCTTGACTGTCCCGTTGACGCAGTGGGTAGTGACCCTGCCTTCAGCTTCGCGGGTCGCGGTGTCGATTCCCACCGAGGGCCAACATTTTCTATAAACAATTGCAAACCATAAGAGATAGAGACATGCTATCTCAGACTTTTTTGTGGTATTTTTGTAGATCTACAATTCTCTAGGATATTACTTCAGCGTATCTCTGCTACTTTACGCAGCGCACGCGACTAAAGCTCCCAGAAATCAAGTTTTTTAACAATTGCGCGATCTCTTCAACACAATTTACGTAATAACGACATGTTTAGAAGAAGAAGAAGAAGAAGATCTTTATTCGCCTTTCACAAACCAAAAATTTTTTAAGTATACTTATACTATAAAACAAATATATAAAAATAAAATATATATAAAACAAAACAGAAAAACACCATGTACAGCTGTGTGAAAGGACGAAATGGACGGCCACTCAGACTGAAAGCCTAAGCTTCACTGCTGATTTTCAGTGGTCTCCAGATAACTTAACTTAGATTAATTAATAACGGCAGAATCAGCTGGAACATAATAACATATTAAAAATAATTTAAAAAAAACACATAATTTATCAGGCAATTTTAGGAGTGACAAGCTGACACAGACAAAGTCTCAGGTGCAGCTGGTTTGAGGTATAAAGTAAATACAAAAGAAAACATTTATATTTTAAAAAGTGCTGTACAAAAAGTGTAACAATTATAACACTAATAATATGTAACTAGATTATAAGATAAAAATAAAATGAAATTGATAATATAGAGCAAAAGTGTAATAATTATAATACTAATAATATATAACTAGATTATAAAATATAAATTAGTCCTGTAATTGTATAGAGAGCAAATATGATTTATATTGTGATCTGAAATGGTGAACTGTCAGGCTGTTACGCACTGGTGGAGGCAAATCATTCCAACACTTCGACGCAGAATATCTAAAGCTACCGCGGAAGCATGCTGTTTTATGTATTGGAATATTTAACATAAAAGCTGTGGCTCGTGTCCCGTAAGATTTATTGTCATCGCATGCCCAACGCAACTTCTTAAATAGATACGATGGGTGTTTTGATTTAATTATGCCAAATAATAAAGTGGCAAGATGCAGATGACAGCGAGATTCCATTTTGAGCCTACCAGCAGAATTTAGAAATGGGGTTACATGGGCACGAGGTGGAATTTCAAAGCAGAACCTGGCACAAGCATTTTGTACCTTCTGAATTAAATTTCTAGTGCGCGCTAGTAGTCTCGGACCGATTACTGTGTCGGCATAATTAAATTTTGACAGCACTAATGACTCGCATAGTATAATTCGAAGATCGACGTCAAGTGTATTACGAATACGATACAAAA
Source organism: Morpho deidamia (assembly GCA_947086505.1). Lineage (NCBI taxonomy): Eukaryota > Metazoa > Arthropoda > Insecta > Lepidoptera > Nymphalidae > Morpho > Morpho deidamia. The sequence goes on from CAMTZC010000009.1 coordinate 2,073,122, forward strand.
CTTTCAATCTGTAGAAACAATTACGAGCCACGTTTATAACGTGTTTTTCGAACCTAAGTTCTTTGTCCATCAGAATTCCTAAGTTTTTAGCATCCAAAACAGGATCTATAACATGGTCTGAAATTGTAATTACGGGGTTATAATCGGAAATCCTTTGTATCTGAGTTTTGGTACCTAGGATAAGATACTTAGTTTTAGAGTGATTTAGTACTAGCGAGTTTACTGCAGACCACGTATCAATTCTATTTAAGTCTTCGTTCAACTTTTGTATTGCAATATCAGTCTCGGAAGGCTTGAATGAGGCATATATTTGAAGATCGTCTGCGTAAATATGATAACTGCAGTTTTTAATAGATTTGACCACGTCCGAGGTGTAAAGAATAAACAGTATTGGACCCAGAATTGATCCCTGAGGTACGCCTCTTAAAATTTGGGAACTGCTCGAATAATTTACAGTGCCGTCATCACTTAAAACTTCGACAGATTGAGTTCTGTTCGAAAGGTAACTAGCAAACCATTTAACCGTACTTTCGTGGAAACCATAATAAGCTAATTTCAGTAGAAGCAGAGAAATGTTGATAGACTCAAATGCACGTGAATAGTCCAAAAGTACAAGAACCGTCCCTTTCCCTTCGTCTTGCGCCGAGAGAATATCGTCCACAACACTTAAGAGAGCTGTAGTAGTACTGAATCCCTTTCTAAAGCCAGACTGTGTTTCTGGTAATATTCGATTTACTTCAAGGAACTCAGATAATTGATTACAGACAATCTTTTCCAGAACCTTGGAGAGACAGGGAAGTAAACTTATGGGACGGAGATCCTTCATGCTAGCCGGATTATCTTTCTTTGCAATAGGTTTGACTATTGCTTCTTTCCAAGAATTGGGGAAAGTTTGGGTTGAAATAGATTGATTGATTATTTTGGTTATAGATTTAAGAGTTTGAGGGAGCGTCAGCAGTAACATATCAAGCGAAAGACAATCTTTACCCATAGCATTCGACTTTAAAGCGCGTAATGTTTTTAACACAGTATTCTCGTCGACCAGCTTTAATTCAAAAACACATGTACCAAACCTTTGGTTTTGATAAAACGCTGTGTTTGCTGAGGAGATATCTCTACTTCCAGGAACATTGAGAAAGTGTGCATTCAATTCTTCGGGGTTTTTGAATTGCACTGGTATTGCATAGTTATTTTTGCTAGTAAGACAAACATGTTTTTTAAGGTGATTCCACATTAATGAAGATTTATTTTTATTTTGGTTTATATAATGATTGAAATATGCTCGTTTCTCGGTTAATATCGCTTCCTCAACTAAGTGTTTGAGCGTTTTATAAATTATTTTATGTTCATCTTTTTTAGTTTTACGCGATAACATGTAATATTCATCACGTTGTTTCATCATTAATTTAATATTAAAAGTGATCCACGGGTAATTGTTTTTGTCATTTATTCGAACTACTTTAAGAGGTGCGAGCAGATCAAATGCCGTTAGGATCGTATATGTGAATTCAATGACCATAACATTCACATCTGGTATTTTCATTATAAGTTCCCAGTTAAAATAGTCCAAATATGCGTTTAATAATTCAGAATTTATATCCCTCAAGTTTCTAATTAATAGTTTTTTTGCTTGAGTTTTGTCTTTTAACAAGTTTAGTTCGCAACACAAAAAGGCATGTTTACTAAGATCGCGTATGTGATCAACCCAAATATTAGACACTTCTGCATCAGTAGCACAGATATCAATCAATGTCTCCGTATCCTGCGTGAGATGTGTGGGTTCCTCTACGTATTGTTTCATATTAAATACTAAGAAAAAATTTTTCAGTAATTTAGCATTATCGCTGTCAACAAGTAAATTAATATTGAAGTCACCAAGCAGAAAGACATGGTCATGATAACCTAAAGATCCAAGGGTTTCAATGAGAGCATCTAGAAAGATTTGCACACTCAACCAAGGCGGACGATATGCTGTACCGATAACAATTCGCTTATTTTTTAACTGCATACTAAGCCACATCTGCTCGACCATTGGCGACAGTGGATGAGTAAGTGTTTTGACATGAACTCCATGTTTAATGTAGAAACCCACCCCTCCGCCACGACCTCGTACCTGTAGGGGACGTGGCAAGTGACGCAAATGATAACCGGGTACAGCAGGAGCCCGCCCTTCCTCGCCCTCTCTCAGCCAAGTTTCATTGATAGCCATTATATCAACGTTATGCTTTCCCATCGCAACTATAAACTCTTTATGTCGGGAGCCGAGAGAGCCAGGATTAAGAAAACCAATTTTTAATTTATACGTCGCCATTGATTACATAAAGAATTTGGTAATACTGATTATACAATAAACATAGAACAGTTGTAATATAAATAAGAATATTGTACAATACATATATTTTAATAAAATGGTGAAATAAGTATAATATGTTATGTACTTTTTTATATAGTTTATATAAAAAAGAAAAAACTGAATTAGAATATGTTGTTTTTGTTAACTTATCTAAATAAAGAGAATTAATCAAATAACTGTCACATAAATAATATATACCATACTGCTCTGCAAAACCACAAAACGTCCCCATTACACAGCCGTACATTGATGAGGATACATACAATTTCATCAAACCAAGAATCCAAGATATAACTAAAACAAAGAAATGCCTTTTCTGAGTTGACAAATAAAATTTGAATAATGAGACAAAAATAAAAATATGTAAAAAATAGCGAAAATGGAAAAACAAAAGAATATTAAAAAATTTGAACATCTTAATTGGACCAGTATTCAAACTATGTCGTTCCCAAAAAATTTTACTATATCACTGTTTGACCGTATACGGTAAGCAACGGAATTGCTTTCGCGACGAATGAGTATGTTACCGTTACTCGTCCATACAAACTTCCACCCCTTTCGTCGAGCTTCTTCTCGAGCTTTGAAAAATAATTGCCCATTAGCACGAGTTAAGCGCTCGTTGATGTAAAATCGGCGGGCCTGGCCGTCGACGATGCCGGCCGAATCGGCCCCACGGCGAACACGTGCGGCACGCAGTAGATCCTCCCGGAGCGCACGCCGCGACAGACGAACGGAGATGGGGCGCGGTCGCTGCAGCTCCCCTTTGTCCGCCACAAGCCGACGAATCCTTCCTCGCTCCGCGCTAACTATATCTCGTTCTTCCAGCTTGACACCTAACTTGCTAGCAATTAAAGTTGTTATTTGAATTAAGTTTTCTCCGGAATTTTCTTCTATACCAGATATAGTAACATCGTTCAAGAGATACTCTTGCTCGCGGATGTTTAGCTCCGTGCGCAATTCCGATAAAATATCCTGTGAATTAACTTCCTTTTGAGTTTCACGATGTTCGACCATTTGTTTCTCCAGATGTGTTAATCTATCCTCGACCTTATCTATACGTGCGTTAAAGTCGCTAATGGAAGAATTAACCCGTGTTATTTCTAGCTTAAGTGTAGCCATCTCGCGGAGGAACTCTGAACGGAGGAGTTTAATTTGCTCTGCAATGGTATTCATTGTGCTGCCGTCAGTCGGATCTTTATAGTGCTTTTCTAAATCAGTTTGTCCGCCCCCAGTGATAGTCGAAGTACTGGCTTGCACATTGAGTGTCTTATTTCGACATTCTCGACAGCGCCATTTGTCTGGGATTTTACTGTTTGGACTTATATTAACACAGTTGCGATGATAAAGGTTAAGGCATTTTGTACATTTAACGCCATCTATATCAGCTAGGAACTTCCCACAAAGATTGCACTTGATAGTCATTATTAGATATGATGTTCTAGTTCAAAATACAACCAATAGATGGCAGATTGTGACGTATTCAGTTTGTTCCAAAATAATAAACGATTAGATATAATTATTTAACATTCAATAGAAATAACGTTTCTTCTTTTTAACGACACTCTTATTAAAAATTCTTATTATATACTGAGTACGCACTTTGAGTTCATTTGTAGTCCAATGGCAGTTTCTATAATAACCTTACCAAAAAATATGACGTGTAGGTAACTTTACTTTGTATACTTTATGTAAAAATGAAGTAAAACACTGTAATTATATTAATTACACATTCAAATCAGTCTGTAGCACGTTTTTGATGAACAGTAAGAACTTAACAATAACTTTATTAAATAAATTATATACAGTCAGCTGACACTGCCACTCACTACACCGTCAATGCTAAGTTCAGTATGCACAATTTCTTCTGATATTTCACATATGCAGGATTAGTAGACCGCACGTGTCACACTAAACTAGCAGTGCATATTTTCACTAAGGTTTTTTTTCAAATTTTGGCCTTGCCATTACAGCAGTTTAAAAACACTGTTAAAGAGAAGCTGATACCGAAAGCCTACTATACTGTTGAAAATTACTTAGATGATAAGGGTGTGTGGATATAGGTGCACTTCTACCCTGTAAAAGACAGTAATGACTAGATGTAATGATAAGAATATGTGGATATAGCTGCGCTTCTACCCTGTACCTTATTTACCTAAACCATTCGATAGTATGGCACTATCTTTTGGTGAAAACCGTACAAAAATCCGTTCAGTAGATTTTGAGAAAATCGATTATATACAGACAGCTTTTTGGGACTTTGTTTTATAATAAGTATAGATTTATTTGTATTAATGTAACTTTTTTACATTTTTAAATATTTCTGACTGGCCCGTTGGCGCAGTGGGTAGTGACCCTGCCATCAACTCCGCGGGTCGCTAGTTCGATTCCCGCCAATATTTTCTATAAACAATTTGTTGGTTTTTCGAGCCTGGGTGTATATTTGTATTTAAGTATGTATTTAAAATTATATATGTAGTATATGTACCAGTTGTCCGTCATCCATAACACAAGTATTAACTTACTTTCGGACGACCGTGCGTGTAAGTATCCCATATATTTATTTATTTATATATAAATTCATGTGTCATAATGTTAGTTAAAATAACCTCCCAGTAGTGAATGCGGGTTGAAATGTGTGTATCATACCTTGTATATTTATATATAAGACACATACATGAATATAGTCACACTAACTCACACCAAAACTTACACGGGAAACATTACAGTTTACACCGTCTCAAAAGCACTCACGTCAGTGGCACGTGAGCCTTTGGTGAGAGTGGACGTGTAGTGACATGTTGTTACTTGTTAGTGCGTGTCTGAGCCTGTGCTATATTCATACAACATTTGTCTATATTAATACAATAAAGTGAACACTACACTCTCGATACGGCTTAACCGATTTTTATAAAACTTTACGTGTAGTATTCATTAGATCTGAGAGTCGGCTTCTATCTATTTTTGACACCCCTAAGTGATAAGGGTTTTCCACTCTTTATCTTTATGTTTTTGGACAATTTTTTTTTATATAAACTACACTAGAACTTCCCTAGAAATAATTTAAATCGCAAAACAACGTTCGCCCTGTCAGCTAGCATACTTATAATATATCACACGTTTAGTATTAAAGTGACCAAATTCAAAAAATTGGTTTAGTGGCAATAAAGTGTAGCGTCTACAAAACTCTTAAGTGTTAAGAGAACTTGGGAGAGCAAGAAATCACTAGCTTTTTTGATTGCTCGTAGCGTGATGTCATCGATGACATTGAAGTAAGTATTACATACAATATATCTACTCAATTAAGCCACATGCACAAACCTCCACCACTGCCACCGCAATACACAAGCACTACACACGTTTACTATCACAAACTCAACAATCGTTTTGTCCCGCAACCGAAGCATCATCAGGAGATAGACTCCACGACTAAATCGCAAAATTTTGCGATTATGAGTAACGGGTATGAAAAACGGATAGTCCACTATACATTTAGCACTATATATTTTTTCTATTTGCTGTATCGCAGATTATAGCAAAATAATATTGTTATTTCTTTTGTATTATGGATTTCCGCTAAGTAACGCCTAATTCTTTAAATTATTTAATTATGTAGCTAATCGCATGGTACGCGCTTTGCTCGGCGCACCAGAGGCGAAGGCTACATACAAGTCCAGCAGAATCGTTGCCTGCGACCGATCGTCGGAGCCCCGAGGTATGATAAATTTACGCTTCGTGATAAATTTAAAGAAATAGGTATTCTTACTGTAGCTTCACAATACATTTATAATAATATAGTGTTTGTGAAACAAAATATAGATCTTTTTAATAAAAAAAGCGATATTAGTAATAGGCAAACTAGGAACCGAAATAAATTAATAATACCAAGGCTAAGGCTTCAAAAAGTACGTAGATCGTTTGTGGGCTTCGGTATACTTTTTTATAATAAAATTCCTCAATCAATTTTGGACTTGCCTTTACACAAGTTCAAAAAAGCAATTAAAGAGACTCTCATTAATAAAGCTTACTATAATGTTGAAGACTATGTCAATGGTAAGAAAGCTTGGAACTAAATAGCGACCAGCTATGTACTAGACGATATTATAATCTAAGTTTGTTAACAATAGTTAATACAAAACTGTAATATTTATTTTTTAAAAGAGTGACCGCCGAGTTTCTTGCTGGTTCTTCTCGGTTAGAGCACCTTTCCGAACCAGTTGTAGCTTCAATTTAATTTTAATTTGACGATTCAAAAGTGCTTGTAATAGGCCAATTTGAATAAAGACTTATTTGAATTTGAATTTGAATTTATGTGCGGAACGACGTCGTGCACAGGGATACCAAGATTCCGACCGTGGAGGAGTTCATTCGTCGCTTGGCGACGAATGAACTCCGACGACGACGAGGACGACGCAACGGGCAAGAGGGCAACACCGGATACGACGACACCACCTGAATTGACACAAAACCACCGGGAACGACACCACCCGAATCTGCAGCGGTCTGGGAGCTACTATTCCCAGACCAACCCACCGAATAAAGACATCCCTCAGGTCACCTAGGTGGCCTGGGCCAACCGGCCCGAACACAGACCAGGCCCACAGGCCTGCGCAAATTCGTATTACGCACTTGGTAACTAAATAAAAATCTGTGCAAAAATGATAAGATATTTTGTGTAACATGAAATTTTCACACTCATATTTTAATATCACTTTTTATGTCTGTTATATAACAGGGAACTCAGAACACTATCACTCTAACGTTAGAGCGACAAAGTATGCGCCGTAAAGATTGTAGTGATCTCAAGGGAAGCGGAACAGGTGTTCTCTGTACTGACATGCATAGAAGATAAATTGCTGCACTCTTGAGAGATACCTACCTACCTACATATACTTTGAAATGTAAATCTATACTAATATTGTAAGGTTCAATAATTTAGGAACAATTTTTAGGACAAACGTTTTAATTTATAATTGTATTTTTGTTAAATAAACTAAACAGAAATCATTTGACTAATATTATAAAAGGGACGGTACCAGGTGGAGCGGGGACAGTACGTTTTGTGAAGTGTTACAGTGAAGACGAAAGTAAATTGTAACGTGTTGTTATTGTGAGAAAAAATATATATAGTTGGAATTGTAAAGTAGGTTGTATTACTTTGTGCGGCCGTTCTTACATTATATAAACCTGAAGAGATTGATTGATTGATTGTTTGAACGCGCTAATCTCAGGAACTACTGACCGATTTGAAAAATTCTTTGAGTGTAAGATAGAACATTTATCGAGAAAGGCTATAGACTATATCTTTCTATCCTATTCATCTTAGCGTGATCAAAGATCAAGGAGAGGAACAGCAATAAATAATAATGCGGAAACAGGAAAATTTAGAGCTTTTCTTGCATAGTTAATAGTTTTCTTGCATGCCCTAAGTAAACGGTGAAACTTATTCAAAAATCATGTTATTCACAGCAAATATCTAACTTTTAAGGATAAGACACTTTAAGGCAAGAAAAAGGCACTTTAACCGTAATTAATATAAGTATTACAGATTACTCAAATAATAAGACTGCAGCCCACACGAACGAAGTTGCGTTTAAAAGCTAGTTAAATATATATTTATTCTTATTATAAAACAAGCGTCGTGTAGTATACGGTTGCGTAGAATAGACCACCCCATTTCTTACCGAGGTGTCGTAAAAGGCGACTAAGGTAAGTTGACCCGCTGTGTGGTATCCGGTTGAGTAGAATAGACCACCCTCATTTCTTACCGAGGGGTCGTAAAAGGCGACTGAGGTAAGTCGACCTGCCGTATGGTATCCGGTTGAGTAGAATAGACCACTCTCTTTCTTACCGGGGGGTCGTAAAATACGACTAAGTTAAGTTGACGTCAGGCAGGCGGCCGGTCGTAAAATACGTAGCCAAATCATGTAAACATTTTTGATGTAAATGTATTGAAGAGGTCGCTCTGTTGTAAAAAAAACTATCCTGTTGGGCGACTTCGTCGCGTGCGCCACGTAGACCAGCTGAAATATACTAAACTATACTGCGTCCATCATATTATCAGTCTTTTGACAGCTCACGCTCATTAAGTTTTGTATTGCTTACGTACAAATATCATACAAATAATATTTGTACTTTATGGATGGGTACCGCCCACTTAGTGATGTCACACATAATGGTTACTACGATTATGCCACAGATTAAAAATAATCGGTAGAAATCGATGTTACGAGTATTAAAAGACATTTAATAACATTATATAAAGTTTTACTTTCTTCTTAGTTAATACATGAATACAAATAAAACAATCAGGATATTTTAATTTATTTTATTAGCACGAGTCGTCGGAATGATAATCAACACTAGACTCCTCCGATGAGGAGTCTTCAGTAGCAGTTATTATTAGCTCTTGTGTAGATAATATATTATCAAACGCAATATCACGTTCCCAATCAGAGAATATTACTCTTTTAGTTCTTTCCACCACACTTGCCCAGTTCTCGGCCGTTACGTGGGTGCAAGCATTTTTTAGCAATTGCAACATTTTATTCGCTGTGAATGGGGGGCTTGTATTGCATCTCGCAGCATGCCCTTTTACTTGTGCCCATATAAGTTCTATTGCGTTGTACTGGCAGTGGTATGGAGGAATCCGAAGAACAGTATGGCCATATTCTGCTGCCATTTCATTGATTACATAGCGTTTTGCTCTCTTTATGGTTTTTAATATTTTTATTAATTCAACTTTTAACATTGAGTCGTCCACATTTTCTCCATTGTCCCGAAGCCAATTAATTATTTCATGCTTTTTATTAGCCTGTGTTGGCATTATGTCAATTTGACGGGAGTGGTAGGGCGCATTATCAATAAAAATTATTGATGGTTCTTCCAATGAAATGAGCATTTTTTTGAACCACTCTTCATACACATTTGCATTCATGTCTTCGTGGTAGTCATTTGATTTCTTCGATTTAAATGCCAACAGTGCGTCTTGTACAAATCCTTTTGCTGTACCTGCATGGCAAATGATTAGGCGCTCACCTTTTCCCATTGGTACTGAGGAAGTGGAATCAGCAGTATCATCAGTCCAGAAACGAGATAGTGTGTGGTTAGCGTTGAGCCATGTTTCATCCGTGAAAACAATATTTGCCCAATCTTGTATTTTCTTTTCTCCCTCTCTTAAAAAATCACAACGTGCTATAGCTATATCTGTGCGTTCCATTAATAATTTTCTTTTATTTAACTTTTTATATGAAAAGCCAATTGTGTTCAAAACTTTGACCAAAGAAGATTTTTCACCATGAAATAGACCACTTCTTTTCAAAGAAACAATAAGTTTTCTCAAAGTTGGAATTTCTTTTCTCAAGTAGTAATCATATACATGACGACGAATAGCGTCAGCGTCAAAGTCATCAACAGCTGTCACCTTATGAGCCCGGCGCTTTCTTTTTGGTGTAGATGGTTTGTTTTGCTCCAAGCCGCTCCTGCCGTAGGCATCAGTAGTGATTTTAGTCACAGTTGATAGACTGATCCCCAACGCGGCTGCAACACGGTTTCGGACTTGCGTGATAGGTATAAGAGGTCCGCGATTTTGATTTTCTTGCTCAAAATACTCATGAAGTTTTAACACTAACTGTCTCGATTGTGCTTTCAACACACGTCCTTTCGGCATTTTCACGATCAATTAATATAAGTTTCACAAAAGTTTTTCCGAGGAATAAAGCTACTTAACTCAAGGTGTAACAGACGCGAGAGAACACTCAGCGAACGTAAATGCGTGTGACTATCACGGGCGTTTCGTTGAGAGTGACAGATCACGTCAAAATGGCGGCCGAGCGGAAGGTCTGTTGATGTTGCCAGTTGATGTATAATATATTTTTTATGATTATAATAAATACACACGGATTAACATTTATTTTCAAAAAACTAAGGCAATATTAAATCAAAATGTTGATTTCTATATCTGTTATTAGTTTACGTAGGTTATCATTAATCGAATTACTTAGGTACGTAATTCGATTAATGATAGTAGGTACTATAATCGGAATGGTATCGCATACGAGAATCTTTAGGACATCACTAAATATGTAAATCGTCAATCTGTCAAAAGATGGTTAATATAATGGACAACAAAGTTAATATAATGATTATAATAAATACACACGGATTAACATTTATTTTCAAAAAACTAAGGCAATATTAAATCAAAATGTTGATTTCTATATCTGTTATTAGTTTACGTAGGTTATCATTAATCGAATTACTTAGGTACGTAATTCGATTAATGATAGTAGGTACTATAATCGGAATGGTATCGCATACGAGAATCTTTAGGACATCACTAAATATGTAAATCGTCAATCTGTCAAAAGATGGTTAATATAATGGACAGTGTATAATGTTTTTTTGCACCGAAAGCGTTTGATAAATTGCAATTATCAATTAGGCACATTAGATTTAATAAATTCAAAATCAAAATATTCATCATCAACTCATTCATATCATAAACTCTGCCGCTGACTCAGAAAGGTGTTCCTACCGAGAAGAGCCAGCAAGAAACTCGGCGGTTCTTGTTTCCAAAGTATAAATTCTTATCACTAGTTACATTTGGTCATTACTGTCGTAGAATAGCTATGTCCACGCATGCTTATCGTCTAAGTAATCCTCAACAGTATAGTAGGCTTTCTTTAATAGCCTTTTTGATAGTGTTTTTAAACTGCTGCAATGGCAATGGTAAAATCGATTTCGAAATTTTATTAAAATTAAATTAAAAAGAAAACCTCATTGGTGCCTGCCCAGGGTTTGAAACCGTGAACTCCTCCAAAGAGTCGCAAGGTGTCGCAGGGCTATTACAGGTTATTTTTTTATAATTTAAATACTACTAGTCATTTTAAGCTGTGATAGCCTAGCGGTGAGACCGCTCGACTCTCTAGAGACGACATAGGTTCAAACCCCGGGCAGGCACCAATGAGTTTTTCTATTAAAACTTATGTGTCTAATTGATAATTGCAATTTATCACACGCTTTTCGGTGAAGGAAAACATCGTGAGGAAACCTGCATATCTCTAGAGAATCTAGGGATATGTATAACCTACCAATCCGCATTGGAGCAGCGTGGTAGGTCTTAGCTCCAATCCTTCTCTCCAAAAAAACGGAGAGAGGAGGCCTTAGCCCAGCAGTGGGCATAGTAACAGGCTGTTACTTTACTTTACTTTACTTTAGTCATTTTAGGAACTCGATACTTTGTTCGAACGTTCATACTGTTTCAATTCATAAGAATCCCATGTCTCATCATCATCATCATCATCATGTCTGAGTAATAAATTTTCTATAACGTATATCATGGTATTAACCGATTCCATAGCCACATGTATTGTTCTGTATAATTGAATTCAAAAATATAACGTGGGTGATCCCGCAGTCCTAATGGGGTTGTAATTTAATTTTCCTAGAAAAGGGTAATATCACACGTGCTAAAATTTTCGCAGTAGTTAATCTATTAGGTACACAAAATTGGTTATTCAATTATGCGAACTCGTATTTTTTGCACTTTATGATGGATTTTAATTTCGTTCTTGGAGTTGATGAATAATCAAAGGTAATTTCGCCCGTAATGAAATCGCAAGGCATTAAAAGGTTAAAAGGTTTTCGTAGGTTTTCCCACTTATTAAATTTGTACTCAATTATTAGACTTAATAAGCTGCGCCAACTACTTAGCCCGCGTGGAAATCAGAAACAATGTTTTTCCGCGGGAATCCTCGGATATAAGTACTTCTCTATCATCGAGTGAAAGTTTCATCGTAATCGGTTTGCCGTTCCAAACGTACTATCAATTTAAACCACAACAAAAATCGTAATGCATTACGATTTTTGTCGTGGAGCCTATCCTCCTGATGATGCTTCGGTTTCGGGGCGAAACGATCGTCGAGATTGTGGTGGTGGGTGTGTGTGCTGCTTTTGTGTGCGTTGTTGCTGGTGAATTGCGCCTTGGGGTGCATGTGGTGACTGGTCCTGCATGTATAAGGTGCGTAGATTTTGCCTGCTTCATACACATTGGCTTTGCATGCATTCACTTAACCCGTGCGGATTATAGCGAAGTAGTTAGTTCTGTTATATTGCTTGTAATATGGAATTCCGCAAAGTAACGCCTGCTTCTATAAATCATTTAAACCTACCTCAAGAATACCTCACTACATTAATTAAAGACCGACTGTTTTTGGGGACTTTGTAAAGGAAATTTTTGACTGGCCCGTTGGCGCTGTGGGTAGTGACCCTGCCTTCAGCCCCGCAGGTCGCGGGTTCGATTACCGCCGAGGGCCAGCATTTTCTATAAACAAATTGTTGGTTCTTAGAGCCTGGGTGTGTATTTGTATTTAAGTATGTATTTAAACTTTATATGTAGTATATCTACCAGTTGTCCGTCACCCATAACACAAGTATTAAGTTACTTACTCTGGGGACGGACGACCGTGTGTGTAAATGTCCCATATATTTATTATTACTATATATATGTATACAAGAATTATATAGTAGGCTTTTATTTATTTATTTTTATATCTATTTCTATAATTCCGTATTTAGTTGAAATTATAACTAATTAGAAAAAGTATAATAGAAAAGAGATTTGTTATCGTTTATATTAAAGTACATCTGTCTGCTGTCTATTTTGACGCTTCCCCAAACGTTTATAGAATTAGGCGTTACTTTGCGGAGATCCATAATACAAAAGTAATAATATAATTATTTTGCTATAATCCGCGATACAGTAAATAGAAAATATATATAGTGCTAAATGTATAGTGGACTATCCGTGTTTTTTTTTGGATAGACCACTATACATTTAGCGATATATATTTTTTCTGTTTACTGTATCGCGGACTAAAGCAAAATAATTTTATTATTACTTTTGTATAGAGTGTGAAATTAAACTTAGAAAAAATATAGTTAAAAAATACGCTTTTTAATTTATTTATACATTTTTATTCTTATACACACTTAACATCCTTTATAGCACATCCAACCAAGAAGTGAAAAGTTGAAATTTACAATAAAATACCGCAATATTAGACTTATCTACAGAAAGGTTTAATTAAGTTTAAGAAATGAACGCTTGGATTTGAAAATCCTTACAGTTTTATACAAGACTGCGGTTTAATAATGTTAATTGAAAATAGGAGTTAATAGGAAATAGTTCCTCTCAGTAAGAGCAACATTCCGAACTTGTATAAAGTTCATTAAATCATATTGATCCTTGACAATTCAAAAGTGCTTGGAGAAAGTTGTTTGATTAAAGGTTATTTTAGCGGAAAGTTAGTTTTTTTTAACTCTATTAGGTTTTTCCTCCTACAACTTAAGACAGACCTCCTACAACTTACGACAGACCTCTAGCCGTGTGGTATCCAGCTGAGTAGAATAGACCACCCTCATTTCTTACCGAGGTGACGTAAGAGGCGACTAAGGTAAGTCAACCCGCCGTGTGATATCCGGCTGAGTAGAATAGACCACCCTCATTTCTTACCGAGGTGTCGTAAAAGGCGACTAAGGTAAGTTGACCCACCTTATGGTATCCGGTTAAGTAGAATAGACCACCCTCTTTCTTACCGAGGAGTCGTAAAATACGACTAAGGTAAGTTGACGTCAGGCAGGCGGCCGGTCGCAAAATACGTAGCCAAATCAAGTGACAACATGTTCGTAACATCATGTTATAAACATGTTGTGCCGACCCCACTGAGAGTGATAAGGACAGGAGGATAATTAACTTAAGACAGACCTCTGTCTAGCAGTGAGTTTCCATTAGTTGTATGAGAGATGACAGAATATAAATTATTACCAAAAATAAGCATGTACAAAAATATAAGTGAAAAATCATCCACAATATGAATTGGTATCACGTAATCGCTATGGCGTTACGTGAGCCGGTTCAAAATAACCCCTAAACTAGGCCTCGGCCAGGGGTCAATCGTAAAATATTATGAGCCTAAAGTGTGGGGGGCGATATTGAAATATTGGCAGGGAATGGCTCGCGAATTTGTATGGCGTTTTTTGCACTCTCTCATTTTTACTGTGCGTAAATACAAGGGTATTTGGGTGGACTGACGAAATAAAAATGCTAGCTAACTGGAGTATTGAAAAGTTTTTTTTGGCGACAAGTAGTGAAAATGTTTTTTATTCACATTTAACTGGTTTCAGAGACACGCAAACACACAACACATAAAAAGAAACAGAAAAAAAGAAAAAGAAAGGAGGAGGGAAAACAAAGGGAGAGATAGAGAGGAAAATTGAAAGAAGCAGATAGACAGCTAATGCTAATGCTTTGCGATTTTGTCGTGGAGTCTATCTCCTGATGATGCTTCGATTCGATTCGATTCCTGATGATTATATATTTTATACCCGTGCGAAGCAGGGGCGGGCCGCTAGTTATTTTATAAAATATTCGCCTAGAATTTGAAAGCACTAACCATAGCGTCGCGTATGTCTTACCTCTATTTTACTTACTCTACTCACTCATAAAATACAAGGAAGCGATAAATAAAATTAAATAAGGTTAGAAAATTTTACGAGAAAAGAAAGTTATGCTAGTGGCACACAAAATATAAAAGTATATAAATTCTAAGCCCGCCTTGGCTCAAAACCAGCAAGGTATGAAACTTCGATTTGGAATCGTAATATTTGGACACAATTCTTGGACGCAAAAAGGGCACACATTCATAGTGGAAAATAAATACCACACATTACTGTGGCTACAGCGACAGCTTGCGATAGTTGCTGTATAATTTAAAAAAAAGTAATGTATGTAATATATGTAAGTTACCCGCATTTAGAGCTGTGATAGCCCAGCGGTGAGACCGTGCGACTCTTTTAAGGGGAACACGAGTTCAAACCCGGGCAGGCACCAATGAGTTTTTCTATTAAAACTTATGTCTCATTGATAATTGCAATTTATCACACGCTTTTCGGTGAAGGAAAACATCGTGAGGAAACCTGCATATCTCTAAAGAATTCTGGAGATATTTGTAACCTACCAATCTGCATTGGAGCAGCGGGTCTTAGCTCTAATCCTTCTCTCCAGAAACGGAGAGAGGAGGCCTATTCCCAGCAGCGGGATTGTAACTTTACTTACTACTTTACCCGCATTTTGCAGTTAAACGTTTTCTCTTTTTTGGAGAGAAAAATGAAATGAATATTCAAGTAAAAAGTAAGCCAGCAACTATCCCACTGCTGAGCATAGATCTCCTCTCTCTCTCCCTCTCCTCTAAGCTTTGCGATTTGTCGTGGAGTCTATCCCCTGATGATGCTTCGGTTGCGGGCGAAACGATTGTTGAGTTTGTGATAGTGAACGTGTGTATTGCTTGTGTAATGGAATGGCAGTGGTGGAGGTTTGTGCGTGTGTTTTTACCAAACCTGCATGTATCGGGTATGAAAAAACGGATAGTCCACTATACATTTAGCACTATATATATTATCTATTTAAGGCAAACAATATAGTTAATTACTTAATGAAAACGATACCATAATGTCCCAATTTCAAGCGAGATTACGCTGTATCTGTATAAAGTTGTTCATCTCAATTTTGCTTTTCATCCTTACATAATATATTCGCGCGTTCTTTACGTGGAATTTTTCAAGCTTACCGAGACTCGGTTTATATTAAGGCGGGTGTTTCGAGATTATGTTGAAAAGGTTAATATCGTATTAAGTATTTAGAGGTTTTGAAAGGTTTATAATAAAGAGCGACGTGGTGTTCTGTATATAAAAGATTATGTATTTAATTCTTTCCGTAAACAATAGCGAAGATACCACTCTATTTTTTAGTTAAAATTAAATATTCTTTATTCAAGTAAACTTGTTAACAAGTGCTGTTGAATCGTCAACTCTACTTCTGGTTCGGAAAGCTATTCCTACTGAGAACAGCCAGCAAGAAACTCGGCGATAGCCTTCTTTAAAAATATAATGCATATAACTAGTTACATTTTCTCATTGCTATCTTAAATAAGGCTTTCTATATCGGCTTCCTTTTAATAGTTAAAAAAAAAATTGTTGTAATTTATTTGTATGCCAAATGACATTATAAAGCTGAAATTGATAGTGGTATTTTATTATAGAATTTTATACCAAAACCCACAAATGACTTTTGCAAGGCGCGAAGTAGAAGCCGCGAGCTTATGTTCCTACTGTGTCTCATCATCATCCTCCTGCCCTTTTCCCACTCTAAGTGAGATCGGCACAACATGTTACAAACATGTTGTGACATGATTTGACTTCGTATTTTACGAACGGGCAGCAGCCTGACGTCAACTTAACCTCAGTCGTGTTTTACGACCACTCGGTAAGAAAGAGGCTGGTCTATTCCACTCAGCCAGTACCACACGGCGGGTCGACTTACCTTAGTTGCATCTTACGACACCTCAGTAAGTAAATGACGGTGGTCTATTCTACTCATCCGGATACCACACGGCATGGTTCTTACTTTGTCTACTGTACACATTTATAATTTTACTATACTTCTATATATTTTTTTGCCAGAGAAAACTGGTCCCTTCAAAATCAATATTAATAATTATCAAACACCGTATCAAATTTCGTTTAGCATACCTAAAGGAATACAAAACGTACTTTTTACTGAAGGGTGAAATGCTAAATGTTTTAGCTCAGTCCATTTTTGTTGTTTTCGAAGTTCGAGCAAAAACTTCGCTACGAAAAAGCTTTTAAAGGACTCGTTACATTCCAAAGGAGTCTCGTCACAAGAAAGATCTATTAGAAATGTAAAACAAGTTACGTCAAAGCTCGGGGAAATTCCTGACAAGGAACTTACAATATATTTATGTTTGAGAGAAACGGTAAATCTGTTACATAGGCCTTGAATGACCTTTCGAAACTGGAGCGTTAAATCTTTGATCATATATGAGTTTAATATTAAATTTTATTTTCTCGTTAAAACAATGCGCTTCTAATTTTTGTATATTCAGATGAAAAATAAATTGAAAGCGTTTTTTTAAGTAAAAAATTAAGCTTAGGTCTTAATGGAAAAAAAAATGTAACTGTTGACGACGACTGTTGGACATAGAAGTCATAAATATTTCTCTACATAACATGATTTTGTGCTACCAGCTCGAAGTGATTCGGGGTCGTCAACACCTTGTGCCCTAACGCCCATTATTTTCACGGCTACGTATCGAGAACACACACACGGTGAAACCGTGGTATTCTTTCTAGGGGTTCATGAGTACAAACCCAATGAATTTCTCTGTTAAAAAGTTATGTGTCGAAATTGATAATTGCAATTTATTACACGCTTTTCGGTGAAGGAAAACATCGTGAGGAAACCTGCATATAGGTTAGAATCTAGAGAATTCAAGGGATATGTGTAACCTACAAATCCGCATTGGAGCAGCGGGGTAGGTTTCAGCTCCAACCCTTCTCTCCAAAAAACAGAGATAATTTATAGAATTAGGCGTTACTTTACGGAGATTCATAATAAAAAATGTAATGAAAATATTGATCTAACGGCCTGTTCCTATCCCACTGCTAGGCATAGATCTCCTCTTTCCGTATTGTAGAGAAATATTGGAGCTAGGCCTTACCCCAGTAGTAGGAATGGTAACAGGCGGTTACTTCTCGTCTTTTCTATAATGACCGCAAATTTCGGACTTCCCCTTACATACTCATTTCGTATTTTATCCAATTTTTGTCAGATCTCACATCCAACTTAACATCACATTTGCATGTACTCTTCTTTAATCCGTCTTTTTCATTGCTCAACATTCTGATCCATGCAGGGACAGGTCTTATGACCGTGTTATACCGCGTTGTAGTATGAATTCTAATTCTAAATCTTTACAGAATAATTGGTTTCGTAGAAAACAACAGATAAATACAGAGAATTTGTGTGGCATTTGATATCAAAGAACAAAATTGTTTGTCTACTGTCAAGTCTTGACAGGGAACAAAAAAGGGACGAAATGTTTATTGCGGCTCGCGTTTATAAGGTATTTATTTGAGCTTCAGGTCATTCGGTTTGGCCACCGCATATAATGGAACTCGTTCTCGAACATCGATCTCATAAGATAAGATAAGAAACTCTTTCTAACACACAACACATTTGTATGTAACAAAAGAAACAAAAAATTTAAAATAATATGTGTATTGGCGGCCTTATCACTGTAAGTGATCTCTAACAGGCAACCCATATGTATAAGGACATCATTATAAAGAAGTGTACATAGTTGGTGGTTGAGTGTGAGCAAAAAGACGACAGAATAAATAAATTTACTTAATGAGATTAATATAATATAAATATATATTAATATTGTACAGACTTCACTATATTTTACTCCATAAAATAAATAAATAGTTAAGTAGATGAACCCATAAGTTTATATAAATATAAATGTAGATAAAAAAAACTACACAAAAAATCAATTAATTAGATAAAAAATAGTTTTTTAAACGACGTTTAAAAACATATATTGATTTAGAACGATGTCAGTGGGAAGAGCGTTCCAGAGTTTCACAGCCGTAACTGTAAAAGATTCACTGAAACATCACAAACATATATATATATATATATATATATACAAATCTTTCCTCTTTATAATATTAGTGTAGATAACGCCTATGGGCGTTATAATAATTTCCAGGCTCTTGACCTTTCTCCGTAAAAAAATGGCGAAACTTTTCATGGTATGAGTGAAAGGGAATCAGCTTCAAGGCGGACCCTATACACAAAATATTATATGTGAGATGGCATTATTTAGGGTGATTTGATTTCAAATAATTTCAATGGAGAGAATTGCTTTCAGATATGAGCAATTTGAGATACAACCAAGGTTACGGAACGATGTGAACTCGTATGTCGAGGTACCACTGCACCTGTTAAAGACTCTCACATTGAGTTGCTAATATATATTTAGCCTCAGCGTTCCATTCGCAGACGGGATTTTACCATCCGACTTTTTTACAATCGATCCGACACGTTAGAATTCCGCAATAGGCGTTATAAGAAGTTTCGTATGGTATATTCAGCTTAACGCCCTCGCTCTAACGACTAAAACGGAACACTGCACGATAAAAATACGTCGCGATATAAATACGCTGTCGTGAGAACAGATACCTGGATACCCATTTGGTTCATTTCAACGTAATTTTAACGATAAAAATCCTCTCGTGCGAACGACGGGTAACGGTCGATTTTTTGATTTTGAAGAAAAAAGGTCAAATTGATCAGTTTATTAATTTTTTCTAAAAGTATATAATCTAAAAAAAAATTGTATCATGTAATCAACAATTACATTACGAAAACAAAATTATGAAACACTTGAAGTTCTTTTGAATAGTTATTAATAAACCACAATGAAAATTATGATAGTATGTATACTAACATCACTCAATTGCCTTGCCGGAACCCCTCCACTAAAACTTAAACTTTATAGTATGGTATTAAAGTTTAAATTGACTTTTAAGTATTATTACGAATCTTTTGTATGGGAATGTAGAAAGGTATTGTTTTTAGACTTTTTCTGACGATGTTTAATTTTTTTGTCTCCGTTAAAGCCATCCTCGTACATCAGAGAATCACTAAGCGGGGTCGGTACAACATGTTACAAACATGTTGTCAAATGATTTGGCTACGTATTTTACGACCGGCCGCCTGCCTGACGGCAACTTACCTTAGTCGCCTTTTACGACACCTCGGTAAGAAATGAGGGTGGTCTATTCTTCTCAGCCGGATACCACACGGCGGCCTCGTACATCAAAGAATATTATATATAAAAAACAACAAAAAAAATTGCGACATCGGTTCAGCTGAGCTCGAGATTTGCGCTTAGCAACACACTCAGCTATTCATTTTTATATTATAGATTAGATGCGAACACAGCAGCGGGTTCAACCTATACCTTTATAAATAGCTGTGTGTGACAAAAATACATGCACGCTATATTTCGTTGTCGCAAACCTATAATTAATCGCTCGTTACACAGTATAAAATTATAATTTCTTACCATATAATTATGACAAATCGATTTCTTGACCCCACAGAACAGGCTGTAATTTTGAACGAAATAATTAGAACTGTGCCCGAGTAAATAATATATGTAGTAAATAGAACAAATTTTACCCTTAATTTGGGTAGACATGAAGCTTTAAACATGCAACATTAAAACAGCACAGATCTTTAATACGTAAAACGTAACACTGTCCTCCGCCGGTAAATAAGAAATGTGGACAGTATTCAGTCCAAAAAAAGGAAACATCAACTTTAGACTCTATCACGACCACAGGGCATCTGATAGAGGTATTTAGTCTGCGTTTATATTGTTATAACAAATCGATTTATTGACCCCACAGAGCAGCCGAATGATATATGTAGGAAATAGAACAAACTTTACCCTTAATTTAGGTAGACATGGATGTTTAACACGCAACATTAAAACAGCAAAGATCTTTAACACGTTGAAGCTAACACTCTCCTCGACCGGTAAATAAGGAATGTGGATAGTATTCCAAACAAGGTAAACATCAACATTAACGATAGGGCATCTAATAGTCGAATTAAGTCTGCGTTCATATAGTAATATTCAAATTCAAAATATTCTTTATTCAAGTAAACTTGTAAACAAGTGCTTTTGAATTGTCAAAATCTACCGCTGGTTTGGAATGCTATTCCTACCGAAAAAAGACAGCAAGAAACTCGGCGGTTGCTCTTTTTAAAATATAAATCTTAAAACTAGTTACATTTATTTATTACTGTCTTGTACAGGGTAGAAGCGGTCCTATATCCACACATTCTTATCATCTAGGTGGTCCTCAAAAGTATAGTATGCTTTCTGTATCAGCTTCTTTTTAACAGTGTTTTTAAACTGCTGTAATGGCATGGCCAAAATTGATTATAGAATCATATACCAAAACCAATAAAAGATTTACGTACTTTTAAGCAAAACAGGAGTCGCAAGCTTATGTCGGTTCCTACTTTGTCTATTTGATCAATTAGACACATAAGTTTTAACAGAAGAACTCATGGGTGCCTTCCCGAGGTTTAACCTAGTTTTTTAAATTATGAAAATTAAAATTTAAAATATTTTTTTTGAATCAACATTCTACTGCATATATCCCACTCTAAGTGAGGTCGGTACAACTGATTCTAAAATGTTGTTACACGACCTGCCGCCTGCCTAACGTCAACGTACCTTAGTCGCCTTTACGATACTTCTGTAAGAGATAAGGGTAGTCTTCTCTACTCAGCTGGATACCACAAGGCATCCCAACTTACTTTAGTTGCCTCTACGACACCTCGGTAAGAAACGAGGTTGATCTATTCTATCCAGCCGTATACCACACGGCGTCTCAACTTACTTTAGTTGCCTTGACCCTCGTTTCTCACCGAGGTACCTCGGTGAGAAACGTGGTTTGTTCTACTCGGCGGTAGTGTTATAAATTATGAACATTAATTGTTAAACTCAAAAAAAAATTGGAAATAATTTAACAATGAGAAATCGTTGGCATTCCATCGCATGTATCAGTACGAAACTATTTGTCCAACTGTCAGACCGTGACGAGGGCACGGAAAAGGGATGGTATGTCTACGCGCCGACGTTCATAAGGTAGTTTAGGTATTATTTGACAAGTCGATTAGGGTCATTCGGTTTCGCTGTACCCTCCGTGGGCGGTTCATTGTGTTTAGTGAAATTGCGACGCTTTGTTTGGTTGTTCTACTTGAAATGCTATACTGCAATGGATTGTCGTTTAGAATTGTCCTAAGTAGGGTGAGAATAGTATTAAACTTTTTACAAAAATAGTAGTAAAAAAAAAAGTGACAGCCTGTTAATATCTTAATATCCCTCCTCTTCCTTAATATCCCAATGCTGGGACTATTCCCAGCAGTGGGATATTAAGGAGGCCTATGCCTCTTCTTTCCGTTTTTTAGAGAGAAGGATTGGAGCTAAGACCTACCACGCCCCAATGCGGATTGGTAGGTTACACATATCCCTAGAATTCTCATGCATCCTGTCTTTATCCCACTCTAAGTGGGGTCGGTACAACATGTTTTTCTTTTCCATTCTCCCCTATCATTCGTCAATTCTGGCGCTACTCCTTTTACGTGCATGTCATAGTTCAAACAATCCAGATTATCTTTTACATAACGCGCAAACCACGGCAGTCAGTAAATTTCCTTGTCACACAAAATTATACTTCTGAGAATACCAATAAATTATCTATGCAAACGGATCGCCTGTCGGTCCGTGTGTTGCATATTCCGATACAGTAGTACGTCGTTACTATTCAGTTGCTCACGCCGTCTGCACCCAAGAGAATATATCTGATTCTGTTATCACAAACAATAAGCTTATATAACCGTGTATACTTAACAATTACTTACCCGACTTGAATTCAGTTTCAATTGAATAGTATACTATTGACTATTATTCTGTATTACTAAATGAATGCTGTGTGCTATACGGCTGAGTAGAATAGACCACCCACTTTTATTTCCGAGGTATCTTAAAAGGCGACTAAGGTAAGTTGACCCACCGTGTGGTATCCGGTTGAGTAGAATAGACCACCCTCATTTCTTATCGAGGTGTCGTAAAAGGCGACTAAGTAAGTCGACCCACCGTGTGGTATCCTGTTGACTAGAATAGACTACGCTCTTTCTTACCGAGGTGTCGTGAAATACGAATAAGGTCAGTTGACGTCAGGCAGGTGGCCGGTCGTGAAATACGTACCCAAATTATGTGACACTATGTTTGTAACATGTTGTTCCGACCCCTCTTAAGGATAAGGGCAGGAGGATGATGATCTGTATTACTAACTGACTGGCCCGTTGGCAAAGGTGTTAGTGACCCTGCTTTCAGCTCTGCGAGTCGCGGGCCAAAATTTGTTGTATACCATATTTTTCAAGTCTATGTGTATATATGTGTTTAAATAAAAGTAAAAAGAGTAACAGCTTCTAACTACCCGCACAGCTGGGCGTAGGCCTCCTCACTCCGTTTCTGGAGAGAAGGGTTGGAGCTAAGACCTCCCACGCTGCTCCAATGCGGATTGCTAGGTTACACATATCCCCAGAATTCTCAAGAGATATGCAGGTTTCCTCACGGTGTTTTTTCTTCGCCGAAAATCGTGTGATAAATCGTAAACATCAATTAGATACAAGTTTTAACAGTGAAACACATTAGGACACGGGATTTGAGCCCGTAACTAATCTATAATTTATAACACGCCATTGAGTGTAGGAAAACATCGTGAGGAAACCTGTTTATATCTATAGAATTATTTATTTATTAAGTTAAGTATTTTATTTATTGGCGATGTATATAATAGACAAAGTTGAAATCTACATAAGCTTGCGGTTCCTCCTTTGCGCCTTGCAAAAGTACGTAAGTCGTTTGTGGGTTTGGGTATACGATTATATAATAAAATTCCGTAATCTACTTTAACTTTACCATTACAGCAGTTTAAATCACTATTAAAAAAAGGCTAATACAGAAAGCCTACTATACTATTGAGGATTACTTAGACGATAAGGATGCGTGGATATAGCTACTCTTCGATCTTGTACTAGACATGAATATATAATTATGCAACTAGTAATAAGAATTAATCTTTAAAAAGAGCAACCGCCGAGTTTCTTACTGGTTCTCCTCGGTAGGAACAGCTTTCCGAACCAGCAGTGGATGTTGACGATTCAAAAGCACTTGTTTACAAGTTTACTTAAATAAAGAATATTTTTAATTTGAATTTGTAATCTACCAATCCGAATTGGGGCAGCGTGGTAGGTCTTAGCAAACCCTTTCGCCAAAAAATGGACATGAGGCCCAAGCTCGGCAGTGGGATAGTAACAGGACGTTACTTTAATCCATTGGATAAACTAGAAACGTAAGAAAAGACTTTCGCATTTACAATATTAGAATGAATAAAAATTTCATACATTTTGAAAACTGTCAGCCCATTTTACAGGAATGGAGCGAAAAATAGGACCACTAGGGACTGCAGTTGATCTAAATAGTACCCACTAACTGACACTATCTCCGTGTCTGCAAACTTGAAGAGAATAAGAATGAAAACAACAACGTACATAGAAAATTAATCTCTACGCGCAATTTCGTCTGCGTTAAATTGTCTGAGATTAAAAAAAATACAAAACTAATAACGAATTATTATTCTATTTTCAAATTTAAACTATCGTGAGTAGTAGCGTAATAGTTAATATATAGATACCGGCTATACTTACGTCTAATTTCATCGGGAACAGTTCCCGCCGTGATAACATCGCGTAAAGAGCTCATGAATAAGTGCCCCGGATGGGTATTCGAAACAATTCGGGCTAATCCGTTAAAATCAGGCCTGAGTATAGCCGGTATCTATATATTGATTATTATGCAATAATCCGCGATAAAGTAAAAAACTAAATAAAGTAAATACAATTTTAGAAAAAAAGAAAGATTATCACAATCTGACCAAAATATTATAACTAATTCACACGGTTATTCAAGTATTCTTAATGAAGGCAATATAAAAAATATAAATATTGACGAAATAACCAGAAAAAATATTTCACAAAATCTCAACTATCGCCACCACAATACAAAAGTACTACATACGTTCACTATCACAAACCCAACAATCCGACTCCACGCATAAAATCAAAAAATCGCAAAATAATTTTAAAAAATTGTAGCTGTGCTTTTTGCAATGCGAATTTTGCAACGCTTTATATCTCACGCTTAGTAAAGCGTGTTAAATACAGTTAAAGGGTGTTGTAAAAGTTATATTAAAGTGACCTAATTCGAGATTATGCTAATTAAGTTAGATACAGGTAACCTTTATTTTAATGCTATCTATTACATAACGCATAAGATAGTGTTTTCTTCCTTTTTCGATACAAAATAGCTTATTCGATATACTTTATCGAGTGAGCTATTTTAGACGTAAGCAAAGCCGGTTTCTTTGCATGCATTATAACAGAACTACCTTGCTATAATCCGCACGGGTTAAGCGAATGCATGCAAAGCCAATGTGTATGAAGCAGGCAAAATTTACGCACCTTACACATGCCGGACAAGTCACCACACGCACCCCAAGGCGCCTCCACCAGCAGCAACGCACACAAGCATAACACACAACCACCACCACAATCTCGACGATCGTTTCGCTCCACGACAAAATCGCAATGCGAAGGTAGTTCTGTTATAGTGCATGTAATATGAAATTCCGCAAGGTGACGCCTGCTTCTATAAATCACCGGTTTCTACACATAAACTATAAATACCACTTACGATAGTCTAAATAAAAAAGTTTTAGTAAATGAAAAGATATTCTTTTTAATTTTCTGACGATATTTTATCCATTGTTTTATAGTGTTATGAAAGTAAATAACGCAATTCTATCATTGTAAATAAAATAAACTTATACAATCTATAAATAACATTCTAAAATTCATTTCCCAATAGCACTGATGGAAGTTTACGACAAATTAACAAGAAAGACAGTTTCTGAACGATTCAATTTGCGAGCCTTCCAAAAGTAGTCAATTACAGAATTCCTTTAATTAGGCCATTCGCAGACGGTATTGGTGAAATCGCATCCATTTTAAACATGAAGTCATCATCATCATAATTCTTCTGTCCTTATCCCACTCTAAGTGGGGTCGGCACAACACGTTCGGCCGCCTACCTGACGTCAACGTATCTTAGTCGTATTTTACAACCCCTCGGTAAGAAAGAGGGTGGTCTATTCTACTCAGCCGTACACCACACGGTGGGTCAACTTACCTTAGTCGCCTTTTACGACACCTCGGTAAGAAATGAGGGTGGTCTATTCTACTCAGCCGTACACCACACGGCGGGTCGAGTTACCTTAGTCGCCTTTTACGACACCTCGGTAAGAAATGAGGGTCGTCTATTCTACTCTGCCGAAATTTGAAAATTGAAATGATAGGTATAGTACGAATAAACAAAATCATACGCAAGTCTCTTGTGGTAAAACTGTTGGTAAGTTGTGACACCGCGTTCCCAAGTAGTCTCTGTAAACTAACCACAAGTGCTTAACCGCACTTGCCTTAACCGCATGGAGAGTTTACAATAACAATACAAACTCTATGGTGTAGGGTTAAAGTTATAAAGCTCTAAGAAATATATATCCAGTAATATAAAATTCTGATTATATAACAGTTGGTACCATTTGCTAGCAACTGTATTTATTTATTTACTTTTACAAAATCCACAAATTCAAAATTCAAATTCAAATAAGCCTTTATTCAAATTGGCATTTTTGAATCGTCAAATTAAAATTAAATTGAAGCTACAACTGGTTCGGAATGGTGCTCTAACCGAGAAGAACCAGCAAGAAACTCGGCGGTCACTCTTTTTAAAAATAAATATTACAATTTTGTATTTACTATTGTTAACAAACATAGATTACAATACCATCTAGTACATAGCTGGTCGCAATTTAGTTCCAGGCTTTTTTATCATTGACATAGTCTTCAACATTATAGTACGCTTTATTAATGAGAGTCTCTTTAATTTCTTTTTTGAACTTGTGTAAAGGCAAGTCCCAAATAGATTGAGGAATTTTATTATAAAAAAGTATACCGAAGCCCACAAACGATCTACGTACTTTCTGAAGTAAGCCTTGGTATTATTAATTTATCACACAATTCAATTATTCACAGCTCTTAATAGCTTGTAAAATAAAGTAGCTTTATAAAGAAATTATTTATTAATGAAATGTGTTTGATACATAAATTAAAACACAAGTGGTAACTAATAGTGCAACCGGAAGAAACTTTAATCTTACTAATTCAAATTATTATTTATTCAAGTAAACTTGTAAGCAAGTGCTTTTAAATCGTCAACTCTACTGCTGGTTCGGAAAGATGTTCCTACCGAGAAGAGCTAGAAAACGCAAACGACTTATTTACTTTTGCAAGGCGCAAAACAGCCTACTTTGTCTATTATATACATCGCCAATCTTTTTATAATTATGTAAATTCATATGTACAAAAATTAAATTAAAAATATACTGTGAAGCAAATGTAAGAATACCTGTTTCCTCGAGTTTCTATCGCAGGGAACCACGCGAATTTAAATTTATTGTAAATTCCACGTATGGCTCTTTTTTGTAACACAAAAATTTGTCCGCGCATTTACCCCATAACAATATTCCATAGACCATGATGTTATGGAAGTGAGCTAAATAAACAAGTTTTGTTGTTTCGTCGTCTGTAAATCGTCTTATCTTTCGGACAGAGGCTGCTGAGCAGAGTTTCCCAGCGAGAGTTGTTATGTGCGCTCGATTGGATTTTTAAATCCAAGGTCGATCCGATAAATACAGTATTTACTTATCTTAGTGGTACATTTTTTTTATAATTCTGTATATTTTTATGCACAAAAACTAAATTGCTAAAAATATACTGTGAAGCAAATGTAAGAATACCTATTTCCTTAAACTTCCCTCGTTAATAAATTTATAAACAAAGTTCGATCTATAAAATCAGTCTGAGACGTGCTTTATCATTTCAATCGAATTGTTAATTGAATGAAAGGGATGACTATCAAAACAAAGACTTTAAGGTTAGGATTTTTGTAATAAAGCCAATCAATTTTATCTTAACTATTGCAGCAGTTTAAAAACACTGTTAAAAAACCTGATATAGAAATGTTAAGGATTTCTTAGATGATAAGAATGCGTGGACATACCCTCCGACCCTGTACAAGACAGCAATTACTAAATGTAACTAGTAATGGGAATTATGATTTGAAAAGAGCAACCGCCGAGTTTCTTGCCGCCTCTTTTCGATTGGAACAGCTTTCCGAATCAACAGTAGAGTTGGCGTTTCAAAAGCACTCGTTAACAAGTTTACTTGAATGATGAATATTCTGAATTTGAACAGTTAAATAGAAGATATATGTAAAAACCTGAACTTGAGCTAAATTCTCGACACCAATGTCGAGTGAACTGAAACTGAATCCTGAATGCAATTGACAATTGACAATTGACATTACTGAATTGACAATTGAGAACTACACAGCCTTCTATTTAGAAACCACCACTGTTGTGATACGCCCATACTTATGATAATTGCAATCGATAAACATTAGCGCGATATAATCAACTCCAACAATATATATAATGCATTATATGCGTTCATGGTCCATTTGGTAGAGATGTAAATGGACCTCTGCGGATTTTCAATGAAATTTTCCTTTTCTAGTTTGCTTCGTTATTTGTAATGTCTTTAGAAAGGCAACTTTGCTTTTAATCATCCACAATCCCTCTAAATTTCAGTAAAGTTCAATAAACTCCACAACAAACTTGCGTGAATGATTACGAAAGTCCGCCATATTTTTTTTTGGGAAGTTGAAATTACATCTTTATATTTTCGACTATTTATTTTATTGACTATATGCTTGCTTTCCAAACCAGCAGGCCTACCATGAACTCTTATTGCGACTCAATTGAAGACGTAAACTAAATTGTTTTGATTTTGACGGCTTAATGACGCACACTTTAAGTCGTTGCCGAATGAGCGTTCGGAATGCGTCCTAAAACATTTGAGTAAAAGAGACAGAGTTATCTTTAATTTATATAACGTTTTCCTTTTCAAACATTACGACCCCAATGCAATCCACACTTCATGGTACGATAAGAGAGTCAATACCTAAACCCAACCGGGGTTTAGGTATTGACTTTGAATTGAATCGTTTTCTAAAAGTTCATGGTAGGCCTAAAACAGTAGAGTTGACGATTTAAAAGCACTCGTTTACAAGTTTACTTGAATAAAGAATAATTTGAATTTGAATTTGATTTGAATATTACTTATTCGTTACAGTAGAGTACAAAACATATCATCCTATCGTATACCCTTAAATGACCCCAATATTCACAACGAAGACCCAGATATTGCTCAATAGCTTTACGTGCCAAGGCCTCCGTAATTGCTCCACCGCCGGCGACGGAAAGCTATCAAGTGCAAGATGGAATGGAAGATCTGAGGTTTTTTTTCCCTAATTATATGTAGAAAGTAAGCTCTCTTTTGAGGGCGCATGGGTTCAATCCTGGACAGACACCAATGAGTTTTTCTGTTAAAACTCAACGCCTCGTACGCACGGGCGTAAAAATACGTCGCGATAAAACTTCTCATAGGCGTATTAAGAAGTTTCGTATGGTATATTCGGCTTAACGCCCTACGCCTAACGCTTAAAATGGAATACTGCTCGATAAAAATACATCGCGTTTTAAAAGCGATGTCGTGTGAATAAATATGGATACCCATTTGTTTCATTTCGACGTATTCTTAGCACGGTAAAAACCTCTCGTGTGAACGAGGGGTAAGTGTCTAATTAATAATTGCAATTTATCACACGCTTTTCGGTGAAGGAAAACATCGTGAGGAAACCTGCATATCTCTAGAGAATTCTGTTGATATGTGTAACCTACCAATCCGAATTGGAGCAACATTGTAGGTCTTATTCCCAATTCCTCTCAAAAACGGAGAGAGGAGACCTTAGCCCAGCAGTGGGATATTAACGGTCCGTTGCTTTTATATTCCAAAAGTAAGTTAACTTAAAGAATTCAATAAGAAAGAACTATATCCATTAGACGTCTAACAATTATAAGGAAAAATAACACAATAAAAGTCGATTATTACACCACATATAACTAAGGAACCCTAAAAACTGAAAGAACGACTGCGGTTATCGATGAAAATCGTTCGCACGCTACACTCTTATTTATCGCTTTGTATTTTCCACTTTTCCGTTTTCCCTTTGATGTATTTGCTTCAGGAATAGAAGGAAATGAGTCACCTTTGTTTTTCTGATAAAGGCATATTATCCTTCTAATAATTTTGAGTTAAAATACACAAACGACAACGGCGGTATAATTAGAATGGCTGTTGGTTATAAGAGTTTATGCGGAATTTGATTCCGGGTATGAACTATAAGTTTTCTAAATTAACGGCCTGTTATTATCTTACTACTGGGCATATTCAAATTCAAAATTTTATTTATTCAAGTAAACTTGTAAACAAGTGCTTTTGAATAGTCAACATCTATTGCTGGTTCGGAAAGCTGTTCCGACTTACATATAGTTATCGATGTCTTGTACAGGGTCGAAGAGTAGCTATATCCACGCATTCTGCAGCACCTCATTCACACTTTCTCATTTCCACGGCACTCTCTTCACACATATACACAATGCATTCACAAATACCTACACACAACATACACACTATACACATAAGCACATACATACATACACACACTTGGGCGTGCATAAGCATGGATGCACGCACATCTCGTTCTTACTTCCATGTACGTTGTTATACTCGTATTTAGTAAAAAAGCTTTTTAGAGTTGTTTATATACTCATAACCATCAATGTCCACGGGCACAGGTTTTACCTTAGTGTGGATTAATAATAATTAATTCATTTTTTTCTCCTTTTTTATGTATTTAGTATAGTCTTGTTTAATTATTATTTCAGTTAAGATTAGTTAAGATATTTATATCTAACCAACTTTTTTCGGAAACAAATAAATAAATAAAATAAAATAAATTCTTATCGTCTTAGTAATCCTCGAAAGTTTAGTAAATAGGCTTTCTGTATTAGCATTTTTTTAACAGTGTTTTTAAACAGCTGTAATGGTAAAGTTAAAGTAGATTGCGGAATTTTATTATAGAATCTTATACCCGAACCCACAAACGACTTATGAAATTTAACAAGGCACAAAGCAGGAACCGCAAGCTTATGTCAGTTCCTACTTTGTCTATTATATAGATCGCCAATCTTTTTATAATTATGTATATTCTTATGTACAAAAATTACATCGCGAGGTCGCTCTTTTCAAAGAATAATTCTTATTACTAGTTACATTTAGTTGTTGATGTCTTGTACAGGGTCGAACAGTAGCTATATCCACGCATTCTTATCGTCTAAATGATCTCCAACAGAAGGCTTTCTGTATTAGCCTTTTTTTAACAGTGTCTTTAAACTGCTGTAATGGTAAAGTTAAAGTAAATTGTTGATACGCCTCCTCTTTTCTTCTAGATGAAAAGGATTGTAGCCTAAACCCTCAACGTTACCCCAATGTGGATTTGTAAGTTACACATAACAACAAAACTCTTTTAAGATGCAGGTTTGTTCACGATGTTTTCCTTCACCGAAGAGCGTGTGAACTTTTGTGTTCAAAAATTATACGTTCAAAAATTGTGTATTCAAAAATTGTGTGTAACAAACAATCAATCGATTCCTGTACAAGAATCAACTTTGAATTCAATTTCTTTATTATTTAAAATATTTAAAAATGAAAAATTGAAACTGTTAAAGATTATGTTTTATTATTGTTTACTTAATAATTATTTTTATTGAATAATTTCTAGAAGTAGGCGTTACTTTGCGGAGATCCATAATACAAAAGTAATAGTAAAATTATTTTGCTATAATCCGCGATACAGTAAATAGAAAATATATATAGTGCTAAATGTATAGTGGACTATCCGTTTTTTCATACCCGATACATGCAGGATTCGTAAAAACACATGCACAAACCTCCACCACAGCTACCACAATACACAAGCACTACACACGTTCACTATCACAAACTCAACAATCGTTTCGCCCTGCAACCGAAGCATCATCAGGAGGAGAAGAAAGCGAACTTATCCCTAAAAGTGATCTCTTCCAGTCAACCTGTGAGTAGCAAAAGGAAAAATACAAATGAAATACTGATAATGAAAATAGAAAGGAAGGAAAAGAAAAATAACGAAAAACTATATACGTAGATCAATATATCCACATTACACACAAAAGATAAAAAAAGATGCAATATTTTTGTTTTATTTGTGGCAAACACATTTTTTAAAGATTTTTCATTTTCCGGGTAATTTGTGCTAGTTTTTTTTATATATTTTGAAACACAAAAATATACCAATTTTTTACGCCACACCTTAACCTCATCATCATCATCTTCCTGCCCTTATCCCACTCTAAGTGGGGTCGGCACAACATGCTACAAACATGTTGTCACATGATTTGGCTACGTATTTTACGTCCGGCCGCCTGCTTGACGTCAACTTACCTTAGTCGTATTTTACGACCCCTCGGTAAGAAAGAGGGTGGTCTATTCTACTGAACCGGATACCAAACGGCGAGTCAACTTACCTGAGTCGCCTTTTACAACACCTCGGTAAGAAATGAGGGTGGTCTATTCTACTCAGCCGAATACCACAGGGCGGGTCGACTTACCTTAGTCGCCTTTTACGACACCTCGGTAAGAAATGAGGGTGGTCTATTCTACTTATCCGGATACCACACGGCATACCTTAACCTACCTATTAATCTTAACCCATTACATATGGGCCAAAAAGTCGCAGTTTGCTTTCAGTAATGGTCACTAAAGCTGTGATAGCCCAGCGGTGAGACCGCGCGACTCTTACGAGGGAAACACGAGTTCAAACCCGGGCAGGCACCAATGAATTTTTCTATTAAAACTCATGTGTCTAATTGATAATTGCAATTTATCACACGCTTTTCGGTGAAGGAAAACATCGTAAGATAACCTGCATATCTGTAGATAGTTCTGGAGATATGTGTAACCTACCAATCCGCATTGGAGCAGCGTGGTAGGTCTTAGCTCCAACCCTTCTCTCCAGAAACGGAGAGAGGAGACCTTAGCCCAGCAGTGGGATAGTAACAGGCCGCTACTTTAATGGTCACTATTGGTCCAGAGGAAAACCAATGAAAACGTAACAGACTGAGACGACTTTCATATTTAAAATATTAGTATGGATTTCTAATATAAACATGAAAAGGTTGTTAAGTTCAAAGGGACCTTATCTATAATCAGCTTTTAGCACAGCGACGTTTGATGATGGAGTGGCTCGGCGGAAATTTTATGTAAACGCGTTTCTAAACCTAATTTCGCCGACAATCAGTACCTATAAACTGTCTTATCTCGACTGCCATTCACGTCATTCAATTAGCTAAGTCTTATTAAGTTTCAGACGCGTCTGTTTGTGCCGATTCTTTGTGTCGAACTCAAAATTTTCAAGTTTTGATTACGCAGAATTTATTTATTTACTTACTGTGCCCGAGCTGTGATAGCCCAGCGGTGAAACCGTGCGACTCTTTCGCGGGGAACACGAGTTCAAACCCGGGCAGGCACAGGAGTTTTTCTATCAAAACTCATGTGTCTAATTGATAATTGCAATTTATCACACGCTTTTCGGTGAAGGAAAACATTATGAGGAAACCTGCATATCTCTTGAGTTTTCTGGGGATATGTGTAACCTACCAATCCGCATTGGAGCAGCGTGGTAGGTCTTAGCTCCAACCCTTCTCTCCCAAAACGGAGAGAGGAGGCCTATTCCTAGCTGTGGGATTATAACAGGCCGCTACTTTTACTGTAGCTTTTGTACTTGTACTTTTTTTTCCGCTTAATCCCGAACTTGCGGAAATCTGTCACCTATCAGTAACCTCAAGTATGATGTCTTCAAAGCACAAGCCGCATCACATGCATGAAAGAGTTTCTAACTTAGGAACTTTCCAAACTTTTATATTGATATTATAAAGAGGAAAGATTTCTATGTTTATATGTATGTGTGTATGCTTGTAATGTTTTCACGCTATAACTACTGGACTGATTTCAAAAAATCTTTTTTTCAATGAGAAAGCTGCGTCTTTATTGAGCAAGATAGGCTATATTACATTACAAAATAGAGACCCCTAATAAAATTGTAATAAGGTGTGAAAAATTTAGTCATAAAAATCTTTCTTCGCGTGCGCTGCGGAAATTATTGATGATAGAACAAAAAAATGTTCTACATTATTATAAAACGTATCAATATCTAAAAACAAGTCTGCGATACCATATGTCTAACTATTCTAGTTTTGCCGATATAACTACTTTTCTACATTGTTTACGTTGATAAAAGTGGCGACAATAATCTAACCTTATTATTTACATCTCCGTATTATTCCTTATCCCACTAAATTATATTTTATTAAAAACTGTTTCAATACCTGTAAAAAGAATTTAAAATTATTAAAATCGTACATTCCAATCAAATGATGTAAGGAATTCAAAAATGTCAACATAGAGAAAATAATGCCATAACCATTGTAGCGTATTGTATTTGTGTACCTATGAATACATTCCGTTAAAAATTTCTTTTGCCTTAAATATTGATATAAGTCCGAGGACCAAACTTTCAATTTACAAAAATAAGTCTTGTAGTCTTTGGTGTATAGTCAGACTTAGAAGACTTTCCATTACCACGAGTTCGGTATGCACGCGGGTGATACTGCGAGCCATTGCTAGTATATAATACAGGCGTAAGACTCTGTCTGTCTATCATACTCGGATGGCGTATACTGGAAAATACCGACCCCTACCGGTTTGTAAGACCGGGCGATATCACTAGGCTCTATTAAACGACCTGTGATAAGTGAACTTATGGTGGTATTAATTGGTTGGTACCTATTCATTCAAAATTGTTGATCTGACTTATACTATGTTGCACACTCGATAGCATGGGCTTAATATAGTACAGCGCCACCTAATTCTCGACGCATACAACTTTGAATCTTTATGTGCTCGATTGATTCGCTATCTACCTGATCAAGACACCACCGGACGAGACACCACCGTAATTGACCCCGAGGTCTGGGAGCTACCATTCCCAGACCTCCCCACTGAACAAGACATCCATTAGGTCACCAAGGTGACCTGGCCTTACGGCCCAAATACCGACACCTTTGGGTCACCTAGGTGACCTCGGCCTACTAGGCCGGAACACATACCGGGCTTAAGTGCCCGCGAGGAGATGCCCGGGTAGAGAGGAATTCCTCGTGGCCCGCACCCCGTTTACCCCCACCCGGGGAGTAAACGAGAAGACCCTGCTGCTGCTGCTCGATTGGTCATGAACATAAATATATATACGTTAAAGCAATGAAGATACATTTTACACAATTGTACCTTTTATACACCGCACATCTGTATCTTCTATACTTATTATAAAACAAACTCCCCAAAAACTGTCTGAATATGATCGATTTTCTCAAAATCTACTGAACGGATTTTTTAAGGTTTTCACCAAAAGATTTCAATTCTTGAGACAGTGGGTTAACAGTTTTACTGTTTAATATAAATCGACCGAAATACATATTTCTTACTGATTTTCACAATTCTCCTATTAAAACTAAGTCCAGTGGAAGTAATTTATAGAATTAGGCGTTACTTTGCGGTTACTTTTGCTATGTTCTTTAAAACGGGTTTCGAAATTACGACCAGTCGAGTCGAGTCGAGTCGATTTCGAAACCCGTTTTAAAGAACATATGGCCGCTTTCAGAAATAATAAGCCACTAAATTCACATTTCGCGAAACATTTGTTAGAAAGCGGTCATAAAGTTCCTAATGACCATTGTTTCGAAATACTGCACACCTGTGAAAAAAGCTTAAAATTGAATATTTTGGAACAATTAGAAATCATTAAGCATAACAATGGCACCCCCATTAACGATCAGATAAATGTTTCAAGTTCAAGCTTGTTGCACGTGTTCAGAGGTAAAGGTGGGGATGAACCGATTACTATATAACAATGCTTGTTTGCATAACGCTTCGCTTTGCGATTTTGTCGTGGAGTCTATCTCCTGATGATGCCTCGGTTGCGGGGCGAAACGATTGTTGAGTTTGTGATAGTGAACATGTGTAGTGCTTGTGTATTGTGGTGGAAGTGGTGGAGGTTTGTGCATATGTTTTTTAAGAATCCTGCATGTAACGGGTATGAAAAAACGTATAGTCCACTATACATTTAGCACTATATATATTTTCTATTTACTGTATCGCGGATTATAGCAAAATAATTTTATTATTACTTTTGTCCAGTGGAAGTACTTCTTTTTAATAATTATTAACTTTAACTTGAATTAATGATATTATAATATAACTGTTTTTCAGAACCGGTATTTTTTGTAATTTTGGCTTACATGATGTTAATTGGTAAATGTTATGTACACTTGTTAAAGATATGCATATCAGTGTTATAAAAGTATAAATGATATGTATATTGTTAGTGTTAAATAAACAATTAAAAAAGTCCCATCAATATCGGTTAAGCAGCTCCGAAGTATACGCTAATAACCTAAACCTTCCTCGAGAATCCTTAACAAAAAACCAGTCAGTACATTTTGAGGAAATCAATCACATACAGCTTTTGGGAATCTTGTTTTTTAATAAGTATAAATGGGTTCAGGACACTTTCTGTAGAAAAGTGTCACTAAAAACTCGAATTGGTTTTTCAAATCCATGTGTGGTATCCGGTTGAGTAGAATAGACCACCTTCATTTCTTACCAAGGTGTCGTTAAATACTAAGGTAGGTGACGTCAAAATAAAAAAAATCAAAAATATTCTTTATTCAAGTAAACTTGTAAACAAGTGCTTTTGAATCGTCAACTTTACTGCTGGTTCGGAAAGCTGTTCCTGCCGAGAAGAGCCAGCAAGAAACTCGGCGGTTGCTCTTTTTAAAATATAAATCTTAGAACTAGTTACATTTATTTATTACTGTCTTGTACAGGGTAGAAGTGCACCTATATCCACACATCCTTATCATCTAAGTAATCTTCAACAGTATAGTAGGCTTTCTGTATCAGCCTCTTTTTAACAGTGTTTTTAAACTGCTGTAATGGCATGACCAAAATCAGGCAGGCGGCCTGTCGTAAAATACGTATGTTTATAACATGTTCTCACATGATTCGTGTGCCGACTCCACTGAGAGTGGGATAGGGGCAGGGGGGTGATGATGATTGTTAATAAATATTTTATTTTATTTTTGCTGTTTTCTATTGTGTATTGTCAACGGTGCTTGATACGTTTACAAAGTTTCAATTCAATCTTTTAGTGGGTCAAAATTGGGTTCAGTCATTTAAATACATATATTTATATCATTTTTGTAAATTTTGTTTGTTAATAATAACAAATATAATGTAATTATTTTTTAAAAGAGTGACCGCCGAGTTTCTTGCTGGTTCTTCTCGGTTAGAGCACCTTTCCGAACCAGTCGTAGCTTCAATTTAATTTTAATTTGACGATTCTAAAGTGCTTGTAATAGGCCAATTTGAATAAAGAATCATTTGACTTTAATTCTATAGATGAAACTAATAAATACATACACAACCTACCTTACCTTAATAAATAAATGTAACTAGTTCTAAGATTTATATTTTAAAAAGAGCAACCGCCGAGTTTCTTGCTGGCTCTTCTCGGCAGGAACAGCTTTCCGAACCAGCAGTAAAGTTGACGATTCAAAAGCACTTCTTTACAAGTTTACTTGAATAAAGAATATTTTGATTTGATTTGATTTGATTTACCAACCAACCTACCAAGTCCAATTGAAATGGTATACGAGTAATATTCCCACAAAACTCTCGACACATGTCGATATCAGATTGAATTACATTTTGGTCGACACAGACACGCGATTTGGCTATTATAAGATAATATCGTAGAACGCTTACTGTACTCCTTAATTACTGAAAATAGACTGGCGTTTGTATATTGAAAAAGCTTTTCTTGAGAGCTTCTCTATTTGAAAAAGCTTTGTCTCTATAACGGGTCTGGTTCTCAATATTAATATGGATGGATTAGAGAGGATACCGATCACAATATATATTCTATTAATACGGAAAAATATCGGTATGTATAAAACAAAATTGGATGTATATCATAGACATACGAGAGGTCACAAAAAAGCTAGCGATACCTGCGTCGCGACTCAGCAGAGTTAGCAACTCATTTGCTGGTCTCGCTATTCGCTTCTATAATAAAATTCCTCAATCCATTCTAGACCAGTCTACAGAAAGATTCAAACTAAGTGTAAAAAATATGCTTATACGTAAAGCATATTATACAATTAAAGATTATTTGGATGATTGCCTGGATTTGAAAATCCTTTCAGCTTCATACAAGACATCGGTTAAATAATTTATCTTATTTCTTTCTCCTATCCTTATCCCACATGTTTTTCTCTTCCATTCTCTTCTATCATTCGTCAACTCTGGCGCTACTCCTTTTATATGCATGTCATACTTCACACAATCCAACCATCTCTTTTTAGGCCTTCCTCTAGTCACATATCCATCCACATTCATACTCAACACTCGTTTGATCACATGATTTAATTTATATGTTTAATAATTTATATGTAATTGATTTCCAATTTTTCTATAAATAATAAATAAATATATGGGACAATTACACACACGGTCGTCCCGTCCCCAAAGTAAGTTACTCAATACTTGTGTTATGGGTGACGGACAACTGGTAGGTATACTACAGATATAAGTTTAAATACATACTTAAATACAAATACACACCCAGGCTCGAAGAACCAACAATTTGTTTATAGAAAATGTTGGCTTTCGGCGGGAATCGAACCCGCGACCCGCGGATCTGAAGGCAGGGTTACTATCCATAGCGCCAACGGGCCAGTCAAATTCTATACTTATTCTATACTTCTGTATATTGTTTTGCCAGAGAAACGTGTCCTTTCTAAATCAATATCAATAATTATCAAACACCTTAAGTAACTTAACATTGTGGCGGTCGCCGTGTCTGTAATTTTCCTATATTAAAGATTGGGTAAAGTGTTCAATTATTGATACTTTAAGAACGATCGTATAAAAAGAAAAAAATTTCAGCGTTCCACAGTATTTCCAAATAATGATATGTTTTGGTATATAGAGACAACTATTGTAAGATGTTGCCAGTAAAATCAAATTCTAATTAGGATATTATTTTTTATTGAATTTATGACATTTATCACATTGCAATGGTTTACCCAATTATTGACACAGAATTCCCTATTATCGACAGTTGAACTACCATTTATTGACACCCTTCAATTTTGTTCAGTATTCAAATGTACTGATCAAAACATTTTTCTTTAATAAATTTAGTGAATAATGAAACTTATAATCTGTTAGTTATAGAGCATTGGTGCTATGACATAAATTTTTTACGCCGAAGTTATTTCTAGTATTGGTTGATAGCGTGAGGTCACGAGGTTTCTGCGATAACGCAC
Source organism: Morpho deidamia (assembly GCA_947086505.1). Taxonomy (NCBI): domain Eukaryota; kingdom Metazoa; phylum Arthropoda; class Insecta; order Lepidoptera; family Nymphalidae; genus Morpho; species Morpho deidamia. The sequence continues at coordinate 2,112,546 of CAMTZC010000009.1, forward strand.
GCAATAGTTTCTGCACAGTTATTATTAATGATAACAGACTTTTCGTACCAATTAAATATTATTACAAAAATATTTTGAGTTTTATTTAGATTTTTCAATTCATGCTCAACTTTATTTATTTATTTCTCAACAGCATTACAGATAATACTGAATTACTTATTAATAGAATTAGGCGTTACTTTTTTTTATCTATAATACAAAAGTAATGATATAAAAAAAATAACTAATTATTATTACTTAATTAATTACTAGAAAAATAATATCACTTTCGTTTCTAACCGTCAAAAAGAGTTGGAACCTGATAAGAATATAGTTAAAGAATAAGATAAAGTTTATATATGCGTATGTATGTGTGTTTTTGTGTGTGTTTGTGTGTGTGTGTGTGTTTGTGTGTGTGTGTGTGTGTGTGTGTGTGTGTAATGTAAAATAAATAAAATAAAATATATTTATAATATAGAATGTACTTATAACGAATTTCGTAGCCTCCTATTATTTTAACTTTTCCCTTTCTTTTGTTTTCTGCTGTTAATACCATTTTGCTTTTATGTTTGTCAACTGTAATGCTCATGTCGTCACCATCTGTAATTGGCGTACATTTAGCTGTAATCCTTTTAATATTAAGTATGTAATGTAAAGATGTATTTGTCGTTGATGGTCTTACAAAAATAAAAAGCTGTCTGTCTGTATGTAATCGATTTTCTCAAAACCTACTGAACGGATTTTTGTACGGGTTTCACCATAAGATGCAATACTTGTTGGATGGTTTAAGTAAAAAGTACATATCGATTTTATGTAAATTGTGTTGAAGAGATCGCGCAGTTGTTAATAAACTCGCTTGCTGGGCGCTTTAGTCGCGTTCACTGCGTAAACCAGCAGAGATACACTAAAGTAATGTATTAGATAATTGTAAATCTATAAAAATACTTTAAAAAGTCCGCGATAGCATGTCTCTATCACTTATGATTTACTCATAATAACTACTTTTATGTTTAAAAATTTGAACTTTAGAGAAAAATTGTGGCACGCTGATTTCCACGCGGGCACAGCTAGTAAATAAATAAATACTAAAAATATAACAATGTTATAAATTGAAGAAATCGCTACTAAGCGATAAGACCGCCTTTTGTATTATACAAAATTAATTTTTATTGTTGCGATTTTAATGTTTATAGCTACTATAACTTTGTGGTGTACCATAAAGTATATAAAACTAATGCTGATTTTAACGCTATGGACATTCCGAATTATTTGTTCGCATTCAAATTACCATTCATTCTAACATTGAAAATTGTTCTTTAATTTATCACCCGGCGATTAAGGGTGAAAACCCAGGAGCGATCGTTTCAAACAATAGTCCAAACTCAGTTCAAAGTCCCTCAGAAACTGGGAAACATCCAATAACACCCTTTAACGTAACGGAACTGAAGTTTTGAGTCGAGTTCGTTTCAAAGATCACCAATTTCCTGTCATTAGACATAATATCTTTGTAAGTTCTTAGAGGAAATGTGAAGTCAAAATTTAAACAAAGTTTGTATAGTATTATATTATATTTCCAACAATTTATTTAACTTTTGTTTATTTAACATATCGACTGTGAACCGGTCATATGTCCTATCTGAATTTTAAGCCAAATCACTTTTTAAAGGCATTGGGTACTACTGCCATTGTTTACCGTATCAATATGTATTATCTACTAGATTTACATTTAACATACTATTTCGTTAAGATTGACACAAAATGGCCGTTGCTCTGACAAAGGACATGGTCTATGACTTATGAGTGTGTTATTAATGAATAATAAATACTGGACGGAAAAGGGGTTCCAGTATATGACCCCGGGTATATGGAGAACGAGGGAGGGCAACCTGGATAAGATGCTGACAGGCTTCAGGTTTCACGGCGTGTCCTTAGGATGTTCGTAAAGCACATATCACTTCCACACTCACTTTCGCTGGTCGGGCCAGCCAGAATCCGCGTACAGATAGTTCACTGATATCCCACCATAAAAGGCATTCACATTAAGTGATTTACTGAACAATAGTTAAACGTATGGCGTACTCGTATGCGAAAATGTTATAATTAAGGCGATGACGCTCCTTACAGCGTTTAATTTGTATTGGCAGGTTGTAGATGACCAGCGAATATCTTGGTACTTATCCACCAATGTAGAATAAATAAGCGAATAGTTTTCACTAGCTTGTTCAATTCGTGCAATTGTGTTGAGAGCACTGCCGGTTAACTGTCTCATTAAATAATGTAATTTTTCTGAAGTAGATAATGTGTTATTATTATAGATAGTATTATTGTAACATTCAAAAACGGTTGTCCATTTTAAATGTATAGTGACTATCAGTATTTTTATACCCGATACGTGCAGGATTCGCAAAAACACATGCACAAACCTCCACCACTTCCACCACAATACACAAGCACTACACATTCACTATCACAAACTCAACAATCGTTTCGGCCCGCAACCGAAGCATCATCAGGAGATAGACTCCACGACAAAATCGCAAAGCCTAATCGTCGTGGATTCTAGTATATTGTATGCACCTTTTAATTACCCTGTAACCTATAAAACGATATAATTTTTACCTATCTATATAAAGGTAAGCGTTACGTTGGAGTATAAGTAATAATAGTATTAATTCTGCGTATAATGAGAAAAATCTAGAAGCGTGGTTATCAAATATGGTTATGCGTTAAAAACATTATATATACACAAATACTGTACTTAATAATCGAAGGATCTTGTAAGCGTTTTTTATTTTTACTTCAAGAGGCGTTAATCATTGACCGTAGTATAAAAAATAGGCATCCGGTAAGGGCTAGTCCGTTCGGCTCGATCAGGATCAGAAAATGAAGGTTAAAGGGGTTCCGTAAAAGGACCCCAAGTATATGGGGAACGAGGGAGGGCAACCACCTACTTGGATAAGATACTGACAGGCTTCAGGTTTCACGGCGTGTCCTTAGGATGTTCACAAAGCACATAGCACAAGCACTTCCACACTCACTTTTGCTGGTCGGGTCCGCCAGAATCCGCGCACAGATAGTTCACTGATATCCCATAATCCCACCATAAAAGGCGTTCACATAAAGTGATTTATTGAATAATAGTTAAACATATGGTGTACGCGTATATGAAAATATTATAATTAGGGCGCGTGCGATGATGTTACTACTTATAGCGATTTATTCGTACTGGTCGCCGATGACCGCCGCCTATTGCTCTTTTCTTTTAGTGAATCGTTGATCGGGGATGAGGGAGAAGAATATAGGGACGCAAGAAATAGTGTAACTAGTCCAAACAAATTATTTTTTTATTGTTATCATGTTGGCGACATATTTATTTTAATACTTACAATATAGTCATTGTATCTGTTTATTTCTATAAAAAAATGCAAAACGCTGAGTAAAAAGGGAATATATATAAATAAAGAAAGAGTATTTTGAATTTGTATATATAAATAAACTGAAATCAATAAACTTATTCAAACAAACATTTTACAATCGCTACTTATAGAAGTTCCAAGGTTGACGAGAACGGGGTCACACGTAAAGCTTGTATTTGATATAAAATTTATTTGATTTCATTATCTGATAACGTTTTTCAAACCCTACCAGATACTGGAATTGATACTACTTATTTTTTATTACTATTGATAATTGATGGATTAAAAAAGTACTATGTTACAATAAGATAAAAGAAATGTTAATGCATTATGGTGCTTTATGAATAATTAAAATTGTATAAAATATCATAATTGAACGAGTATAATAAACTTTCATAAAGATTGCAGATATCAAAATATGTTTAAAGAAAAATATAAACTATTATTCTTAATGTTCATGCCTCTGTTTAATTATTTGGACTCAGTCTGTGTGTGGTTTTCAATTTTAAAAAAACTGTGCCAGAGGATTATTAAGTATAGAAAACAGATTGAAATTTTATTTTAGGATTCATATTTTTTTTTTAATTCCAAAAAAATCCAAACCTTATAAAATATTTAAAAAAAAATAGAAAAAAATTACAAAAATAAACAATATTTAATCCATAATTGACTGAATTTTATTTTACAAAACATTAAAATTTTGTAGGTATAATATTATTATTTTTATTTTTATTATTATTTATATTTTTTGAAAATATCAAAAACATACCATTTTAAACTTTATTTTCATAAAAAAATAATTTATAAAAATAACAATAATAATATTTTGAATTAAAAATAAACAATCAAAATTTAATTTTAAATCTTAATTACATTTAATAATTTTCTCATATTGTTGCTGTTCAGCGATACTACAAAAAATATATATTAAGGCATAGACAAGTATTATACTTATGTCTATACGAAAGCTCTACCAAAAACACTTACCTTTAATTACAACGTTAACACTCCATACACATTCACACACAAAATGTACGTAGACTATATCACAAAAAAAAAACACTGCACTATGGTATCACTCGAAATTCGAATTCGCTTTTCAAACACTAGGTTCTTTATCGAGCACACATCAAGACAAAATAAGTTTTACACGAAACAAAACCTCTCTCGTCACCACGGAGGGCGGGACATATACAACCTCCCTCAGCCTCTGGAAGCAAGCGACTGAAAATACGATCCCTCCGCGCATATACATAGTTAATCTATGAAATATTCATGTATATAAGCCTTAATTAATTAACACTTTTTCCTTACGTTATTTCAATTTGTAAACACGTGTATACAAAAGGTTTTTTATCGTGCAATGATGTAGTGAATAAAAATATGAAATTATTTAACAAGAGTTTAGTAGAGTTAGGTACTTTTTTACATTTGCGTATAAAGGTACAAAAAGATTTAATTTTTTCTGTTTAGTTGCTGTAGAGTTATTCTACTAGAATAGGGGACGCAGACTAAAATGAGTCGATTGACAGTAAAAAGAAAGTAATTTATTTATAGAAGCAGGCGTTACTTTGCGGAATTCCAAGCAATATAACAGAACTAACTACTTTGCTATAATCCGCACGGGTTAAGTGAATGCATGCAAAGCCAATGTGTATGAAGCAGGCAAAATCTACGCACCTTATACATGCAGGACCAGCCACCACATGCACCCCAAGGCGCAATTCACCAGCAACAACGCACACATAAGCAGCACACACACCCACCACCACAATCTCGACGATCGTTTCGCCCCGAAACCGAAGCATCATCAGGAGGATAGGCTCCACGACCAAAATCGTACTGCATCGCAGTACGGAGGATAGGCTCCACGACCAAAATCGCAGTACGATTTTGGTCGTGGAGCCTATCCTCCTGATGATGCTTCGGTTTCGGGGCGAAACGATCGTCGAGATTGTGGTGGTGGGTGTGTGTGCTGCTTTTGTGTGTTGTTGCTGGTGAATTGCGCCTTGGGGTGCATGTGGTGGCTGGTCCTGCATGTATAAGGTGCGTAGATTTTGCCTGCTTCATACACATTGGCTTTGCATGCATTCACTTAACCCGTGCGGATTATAGCAAAGTAGTTAGTTCTGTTATATTGCTTGTAAAAAGAAAGTAAATGAGAATTATTTACTGTCACTCTTTTTTTACGTATGATAAAGATAAGTATATAAATTTCATTTTCCCTCTCATTATTTGTTGTGACACCCTCACTCACAGAGGTGCCTTTTTTGTGGCTCCTCTGCTCTAGCATAATATATCTATGGTAATAGCGATCTGTAATTTTTTTCCTTTAATAGAATGGGATAATGTTGTGGCATCTGATCTTTCGAGCATATTCTGTTACGCTGTGATTATACAAAATTAGTAAAATTATACTATATTTTACGTCATTTTTTAAAATCGCATAACAAATTGTAAATGTCGATAAAGCGCATGAGTACAAAGGAAACCTATAGGGCCTATTCGAGTTATGAAGCCGTAAAATTTTGATAAGGATCAAGTGCTCTAACCATTCGATCATTACGGAACACAAAAAGTTGGAGAACCAAGATTTTTAATTAAATTTTTAATATGGCAACAAACTTAAAAGTAAAGTACTAAAGTAACGGCCTGTTACTATCCCACTACTGGGCATAGGCCTCCACTCTCCGTATTTGGAGATATTCGAGCTAAAACCTATCACGCAACTGCTAGAATTGTATAGAGATATGCTGGTTTCTTCACGATGTCTTCCTTCACCAAAAAGCGTGTGATGAATTGCATTATCAATTAGACACAAGTTTTTTTTTTATAAGAAAAACTTATAGGTGCCTACCCGGGGTTTCAACTTTTAACCCGTGACCCTCTCGAAAGAGTCGCACGGTCTCACCGCTGGGCTATTATAGCTTAGCGTGTGTAAATGTCTCATATTTATTTACTTATAAACAATTTACTACCATTAACTCTCCTGCCCTTAGCCCACCCTCAGTGGGGTCGGCACAACATGTTTCAAACATGTTGTCATATGATTTGGCTACGTATTCTACGACCGGCCGCCTGCCTGACGTCAACTTACCTTAGTCGCCTCTTTCGACACCTCGGTAAGAAAGGAGGGTGGTCTATTCTATTCTGCCGGATACCACACGGCGGTTATAAACAATCTACTATCAAAGTTAGTAAAGTAACGGCCTGTTACTTTACCCACTGCTGGGCTAAGGCCTCTTCTCTCCGTTTTTGGAGAGAAGGATTGGAGCTAAGACCTACCACGCTGCTCCAATGCGGATTGGTAGGTTACACATATCCCTAGAGTTCTCTAGAGATATGCAAGTTTCCTCACGATGTTTTCCTTCACCGAAAAGCGTGTGATAAATTGCAATTATCAATTAGACACATAAGTTTTAATAGAAAAACTCATTGGTGCCTGCCCGGGGTTTGAACCCATGTCGTCTCAAGAGAGTCGCACGGTCTCACCACTGGGCTATCACAGCTTATAATCTACTACCATTATATAATAGTTTTGTTACAAAATACGTACGCGGCTTTGAACCTACGTTTCCCCGATGACTTTCTCTCCTCTCCACCATCACGGCTACGAAGGAAAACGGTGAGTTAATTTAAATTTAAAATCCTGAAGGTAGAAGAAAAATAAGTCTGAGCTTTCATTAAAAGTTTAGTGCTTAATTAGTTATTTTAATTTAGCACCCGCTAGCTGTGAAGAAAGGTGATCTGAAGATAATTTACATACCCTAAATTTCTTTAATAGAAACTGAGAGTTCGTTAGTTAGTATTTTGAAAATGTTAATTGGTATTATTCCTATTTTTTATGCTCAATAATCTTAATAATAATTGTTTGTGATTAAAGAATTGTATTTTTTTACTTTATATTAATATACTATAATATTGCGACTTCGTTCCCATCAACGTTTTTGTTAAAATATCCTCAATAATACGATTTTTTTCCCGATGTCTTAGGAAAAACGGCATAAAATTTATGATACAACTCATCATTTTCCTGCCCTTATCCCACTCTAAGTGGGGTCGGCACAACATGCTACAAAGATGTTGTCACATGATTTGGCTACGTATTTTACGACCGGCCGCCTGCCTGACGTCAACTTACCCTAGTCGCCTTTTACGACACCTCAGTAAGAAATGAGGGTGATCTATTCTATACAGCCGGTTACCACACGGCATATACATTAGTCGCCTCTTACGACAGCTCGGTAAGAATGGAGGGTGGTCTATTCTATTCTGCCGGATACCACACGGCATAAAATTTATGATACAACTATTTACTATAATCCGCATTTGTTAAGAGAATCTATGTAATGCTAAGTAAAGGAAGAAGGTAACGTTCACATACCCTATAGGTACATGCAGGAGCAGTCACCACACGTCACATCACAAAACGCCGCCACAAACAACACACCATAGACTCACTACGACAATCTCTACAATCGATTCTTCTTGCCCCGTGACCGAAGCATCATCGGAAGAATAGATACCATATAATACCATATTAATATGCATATAAGAAATGTACCTACATATAAAACTGTGATAGTGGTGAGATCCACACGATCTTACTTTTTGAAGTGGTTACGAGTCCAAACCCCTGACCGGTTTTTGTTAACTTGCGTCTGATTGATAATTACAATATATCACACGCTTTTCGGTGCAGGAAATCATCTTGAGTAAACCTGTATATTTCTGAAGAATCCTGAAATAATCAATTCCCAAATTGTAGTGCGCCGCGCCACCCAACCAAGCAGTCTTATATATAAATAGCTCAACCTCCAACATTAATTTTTCCTTCGAACACGTATAGAAAACTACACTTGGAGACGTTTACTTGATCGTTAATTAGATGGCTATTGTTATATTTTATTATCTCGAGTAAATTATTTAATTTTTTTTTATTATTACTATTTTAATACCAGACAGAATGTTTTAGTGAATAAAATAATACGAAAGGTTTCGATGAACCCATTACCTGAATTAACATACTTTGTAGCTGAAACAAGGGTCAAAGTCCTTAATATAATTGGTTTTCAATTTACGTTAAGTACGTAATTTTCGCTGCCATTATTGGGTGCTTACGTTGACCCCGCCATTAAAATGATTATCTGGAAAAATTTCACGGCAATTGAGCCATTATTTTGTCCAGGTGAGAAAAGTATTAATTTTATGATAAGACTAGCTGTGCCAGCGGCTTCGCCCGCGTCGAAATAGAATAATAAAATTCAAATTTTAAACATAAAAGTAGTTATTAAGTTAACCATAAAAGATAGAGACATACTGTCGCGGACTTTTCGTAGTTTTATAGATCTACAATTCTCTAGTACATTACTTTAGCGTATCTCTGTTGGTGTACGCAGCGCACGGCGCAATCTCTTCAAAACAATTACCAGAACACTAATATGTACTATTTACCTAAACCATCTGGAAGTATTGCACTATCTTTTGGTGAAAACCGCACAAAAATCCGTTCAGTAGATTTTGGGAAAATCGATTACATACAGACAACTTTTCGGGACTTTGTTTTATAATAAGTATAGATTAATAGTAGATTACGGTTTAATGTAAATTGTGTTAGAGAGGTAAAAGAACTCGCCTGTTATGATCTTTAGTAACGTACGCCGCGTAAACCAACAGAGATAGACTACAGTAATGTACTTGAGAATTGCAGAACTACAAAAATACGACAAAAAAGTCCGGAACAGTATGTCTCTATCTCTTATAGTTAACTTACAATGACTTCTTTTATGATCAAAATATTCAATTAAATACACTGTAAATTTAAAACTTTCGCGATTCATAAAAGTAAAAGTAAAGTAACAGCCTGTTACTATGCCCACTGCTGGGCTAAGGCCTCCTCTCTCCGTTATTGGATAGAAGGATTGGAGATAAGACCTACCACGCTGCTCCAATGCGGATTGGTAGGTTACACATATCAACAGAATACTCTAGAGATATGCAGGTTTCCTCACGATGTTTTCCTTCACCGAAAAGCGTGTGATAAATTGCAATTATCAATTAGACACATAAGTTTTAATAGAAAAACTCATTGGTGCCTGACCGGGGACCTATGTCGTCTCTAGAGAGTCGCAGGGTCTCACCGCTAAGCTATCACAGCTTTGTTAGGCTATCACAGATTTTTTCGCGATTCGTACTTATTGTTATGTATAAATAAACGGGTCACACCGCGACAAAATTGAGTTACCTTTTTACAAGGTTCGACGTTTCGGCAAAGTGGGAAACAGCTTCACGTGCCACTCTTGCATAATAGTGGCGCGTGAAATTGTTGAAATCAAAAAGTATCATACGTTCAACGGAGAAGAGGGTTTCAGACTGTCGACGACTTGGGATCCAGTGATTAATAAATATAACTCGCGGAAGAAATCGTTGCAAGCTATATTGCGCGCAGATAATATCAGTGTGGTGTGCAAGAGACCTTACGTGGATTGTGCGGTTCAAGCGAGGGTAGATGAGCAAAATAATTACTGTAGTATGTGGCGTGAAGAAGTACCAGCCTGTTACAATCCCACTGCTGAATAGGCCTCTTCTCCACGTTTCTCGAGAGAAGGGTTGGAGCTAAGACCTACCACGCTGCTCCAATGCGGATTGGTAGGTTACACATATCCCTAGAATTCTCTAGAGATATGCAGGTTTCCTCACGATGTTTTCCTTCACCGAAAAGCGTGTGATAAATTGCAATTATCAATTAAACACATGAGTTTTAATAGAAAAACTCATTGGTGCCTGCCCGGGGTTTGAACCTATGTCGTCTCTAGAGAGTCGCACGGTCTCACCGCTAGGCTATCACAGCTTCTGTGGCGTAGAGCTACAGAAGCTGTGATAGCGTAGAGCTGTAGAGCGTAGATGTGTGGCGTAGAGCTACAGATTAATTCACAAGCAAAACCATAGCTCACAGGTTGTATAGTTTTAAATAACTAGTACGTGAGTTATGGACAAATAAAAATGTTATGCGAAATTGGGATATAGGAAATACTTGACGGTCGTACGTGGCAATAAGTTTCCTGTATCTTGCTCCCACCGTCGGAACTTGTAGTATATAAGCTAAGTTATTTTTCTTTGTTATATATACTCTCTTTCTTACTCTAACTTGTTGTTAAGATGTAGTTAATAAAATATACATTTGTTATTCATCACGTCATATCATTGAACACCTTCGGTTCAATTGCGTACCGTACTATCGACAAACGCATCATAGTACTCGGGAACGAAGACGCCGTGGCGCTCCAGTCAGTTCGTGACCACGGCGGATGCAACTCTGCCGAAACTTCGAACCTTGTAAAAAGGTAACTCGATTTCCCGTCTCGATCGATCGATGACCCGTTTATTTATATAATAATAAATACACTGTTTTCACAGGCATAACTAGTAATTGTTTAATCTATAGCCCATACACCCGAAATAATAAACCGAAATGACGACAAAATTCGCGGCTGAGCTGAATTAATCTCATAAAATTCCCGTGGAATCCGCATCGTAAGTCATCCGGAAACTAAATAAGCTGATTAAATATATACGGCGGGCATCCGCTAATCGCATTATAAGCTATAACAATGTTAATGAGACGGTGTAATCATTGGCTGCTTGTTCAATCGAAATTGAGGTAAAATTCATTCATTATTAACAAGTAGACCACATTGCATAAGCCAAAATCAATGGCAATGGTCGGGGCATATATGAATTCTTACCGAGGTGTCATAAAAGGCGACTAAGGTAAATTGACCCACCGTGTGGTATCCGGCTGAATAGAATAATCCGCCTTAAGTTGACGTCAGGCAACTTGACGGCCGGTCGTAGAATACGTAGAAAATAAACACCATAATATATTTAACATGTTGTGCCGACCTCAATTACAGTGGGATAAGTGCAAGAGAATAATAATGATATAAATAATTGTTCCTAAATATCAACGCACTACAAACCTCCACTACACACATTCACTATCACAAACTCAACAATAGTTTCGCCTCGCAACCGAAGCATCGTTAGGAGATAGACTTCAGCACAACGGCTTTGCGATTTTGTGTAGTCTATCTCCCTGTATACAACAGGTATGAAAACGGATAACTCACTCTACATTTAGTATTATGTATATTTTCTATTTACTGTCGCGGATTATGGCAAAATAATTTTATTATTACATTTGTACTATGGTCAAGATTTCGTCAGCAGGCCTACCATGAGCTCTTATTGCGACTCAATTGAAGACGTAAACGACGACCGCGAACCGCTTTCTTTTCGTACCATGAAGTGTGAATTGCATCGGTCCTAATGTTTGAAAAGGATAACGTTATATGAACTATACATAAATCTGTAACTTTTACTCACATGTTCTTAGGAGGTATTCCGAGCGCTCATTCAGCAACGACTTAAAGTGTGCGTCTTAAGACGTCATCGTACGAAAAAGCAAAACAATTTCGTTTACGTTTTCAATTGAGTCGCAATAACAGTTCAGGTTCTTCTTTCTTACAATTTCCCTACATATATGCAGAACAAAACACTGAAATGAAAAGTAAAATACAAACCGCTTTAATACGTGTAATAACAAAAAAATGAGCGGCAATAACAATAAAAAATTCCGTAAAAGAAACTAAAAAGGGTCACTGTATAAAACAATATCGGAATGGCTGCCATTTTCCTAACGTGCGCCATTTTTGTTTGGGTCCAAATCCGTTTATCCATTGTATAGGATAAAGGGTATTTTGAAAATGACTATATTATATGATTGACTCGTTTTTAATTCAGTGAGCCTCAGATAAACAAGTCTAGTTGAAATAAGCTTTTAAAAAAACTTTTAACAAAATTTCATGACCCTACATTTAACCGTTGAAGAACTGTTAACCCTCGTCTGGAATCAACATGGCAACTACATCAGATCATGCTTAACATAAATGTTTAGAATGTAACCGCGAATGCAGGCAGGGGGAATTTTGGGGGACCCGACTGTTCTGGCAGCATACGTACAAGCGAGTACACACGGCCACGCACCAACACACACATACAATAATACATCGAGGACCCCAGGCCATCAAGGCTCCCGATCAAGGTAAGCTAACGACGGAGTTATATGGGCCCGCTCCGTGATTGGAGGTTAGCAGGCCGCACGCTTGTGCGGTACGTAACAATAAACATGCATTGTCATTGAGATTGGGCAGTTACCTCGTCTAGAGCTGATCCTAGCAACAGCATCACGTAATGCTTATCATAAACATCCATTGGACTGGCCCGTTGGCGCAGTTGTAGTGACCCTACCTTCAGCTCCGCGGATCGCAGGCTCGATTCCCGCCGAGGGCCAACATTTTCTATAAACAATTCGTTGGTTCTTCGAGCCTGGGTGTGTACTTGTATTTAAGTATGTATTTAAAACTATATATGTATATATTTACCAGCTGTCCGTCACCCATAACACAAGTATGTGTAAGTGTCCCATATATTTATTTATTTATTTATTGTCATCGGGACTGGACCAATTTATAAAATTTAAGGTCAATCGGATTCCCGGAAGTGGATCAAATTTAACTTGCAAGATTCCACGCTTTAAAAAAGCACGCGTTTTGCCATAAATTCAGGTGCGCGGCAAAAAATAATGCACGTAAGTTAGGCCCATTATAGAAAAGACGAGAGGCGCAAGATTGGGATGGTATGGACATGTAATGAGGAGGGATAAAAATCATGTGCCTAAACGAGTGTTGAGTATGAATGTGGATGGATATGTGACTAGAGGAAGGCCTAAAAAGAGATAATAATAATAATAATGAAAATACTTTATTGCACAAAAGACAATGTAACAGATACAGAAAATCTTAATAATAATTTTAAGTAGTGCATAGGCGGCCTTATTACTAATAGTAATCTCTTACAGGCAACCTTACTTAAGAGATAAACTAAGATAAGGAGTATAAAGGACCGGTGCACAAAGTATTTATTAATAAACATACATACATTCTGATAATTACACATGTATTAGACACATTTAAATAATTATACACTAATACATAGATCAATACTTATTCATACATAGATACATATATATTCTTTAGATATAGTCTTTAAATCTATAAACAATATTAACTAACATAGTAATTTATAAGGATAAACAATGACTCTTTAGACGATCTTTAAAAACGGATTGTGCTTGTCTAATATTCCACGGAAGCATATTCCACAGAGATCGTTGGATTGTGTTAAGTATGAAATGCATATAAAAGGATTAGCGCCAGAGTTGAAGAATGATAGAAGAGAATGGTAGAGAAAAACATGTTGAGCCGACCCCACTTAGAGTGGAATAAGGGTAGGAGAAAAAAGAAAGAAGAAGTCGATTATAGTGGAATAATTTCATTATTACTTTTGCTTTAAAGTTGGATGTATTAAACAGAGATAATCAAAGTTCTAGAACACATCAGAAAATCATAGCCGGCTGATGTCTACGCGTTATTGTTATTAGAGGGTAGAAACTTCTTTAATTAGTGCGTGTATGATTGTCATAAGGGTTAGTTAGTGGCTTCAAGTCGGAGAACTTGTCCCCCGTCAAAACGATTAAGATATAACAACTATCTTCAAGATTAGCCCTAATGTATACTAGTCCCATTGCTTAAAACTGCCCCCATTTTAATAATAATGGAATAGCTGTTAACAACTGATACATACGTAATCTATAAATCGCACGCTTAATATTTGAGAGACCTAAATCGAAATCAGGCTTAGTTGAATTAGATACATTTGTAATACTTATTTCAATGCCATCTTATCTCACTGGCCGTTGACGCATTGAATAGTGACTCTGCCTTCAGCTCCGCACGTCATGGGTTCGATTCCCGTCGAAGGCCAACATTTTCTATAAAACAATTTATTGGCTCTTCGAGCCTGGGTGTATATTTTTTATTTAAGTATGTATTTAAACTTATATATGTAGCATATCTACCAGTTGTCCGTCACCCATAACACAAGTATTAAGTTACTTACTTTGGAGTCGGACGACCGCGTGTGTTAGTGTCACATATATTTATTATATTTATTAATTTTATCTATGACATCACGCTGCAAACTATTATGAAAGCTAGTGTTTTGTTACTGCTATACCCTAAACTGTTTTATCCTAGCGTTGAGACCGTGCGATTCTTTCGACGAGTTCAAACCCCGTGCGGGCACCAATGAGTTTTTTTTTAACTAAAACTTATATGTCTTTTCATCCCTCAGGCTTGAACACAGTCCAAGCCATCGGGCCTGCAAGGACCAACCGGAGAAGGAGCCTATGCCTCTAGACTCCCCGCCACCCTTAGGGGTAGCGAGATGACCCTGCTGCTGTTTCGTTGCTCATCCAAGTTATGGGTATCTCTAACACTCAAGGTGTTTTGAAGGCACTACGTTACGCTAAAGTGCAATTTGCAAAAAAAAAGATTTTTTTTATTAGGTCACCTTATTATATATATACTAAGCATGCGATATATTAGTATAACTTCTAAAAAATCCCGGTCAACCGGATATCTTTCATCTGTTTAATAAACAAAAACAAAAAACAATGTGTCAAAAGTATTAGGTCCTTACATATGAAATTGGCGTTTTGTCGTACTGGCCACTTTGATCTCAAATATTACCTTTATGGTTAGGAATTGCAAATTCAAATTCATACAGCTATTTACTCATGCATTTGTGTTTCAAACCCCCTAATTCATTTGTTTTTTCTTATTTTGTTTTTTTCTTTGTGTCACTCTGTTTACAAAATGGAAAACATGAAATATCGCGTTATTTACGAGTATGAGTTCCACCGTGGCACCAGTGCTGCAGAAACGGCTCGAAGGATTAATGATGTGTATGGTGACGGTGTCGCAAAAGAAAACACAGTGCGTTTTTGGTTCCAACGTTTTCGTTCTGGAAATTTCGACCTGCAGAACAAGCCTCGTGGACGGCCGGAGACCAAAGTTGATAATGAAGAATTGAAGGCTATTGTGGAAGCGGATCCATCGCAAACCACCTCCGAGTTAGCTGCAAGCTCCGTTGTTAGTGATAAAACTATTCTAATCCACTTGAAGCAAATTTGGAAGGTGAAAAAGCTTGAAAGGTGGGTACCTCATGAATTAAGTGAAGCAAACCGACAAACGCGCGTCGACTGCTGCGTTACGTTACTCAACCGGCACAATAATGAAGGAATTTTAAATCGAATCATTACCTGTGATGAAAAGTGGATCCTCTACGATAATCGGAAGCGCTCATCGCAATGGCTGAACGCTGGCGAACCAGCCAAATCCTGCCCTAAGCGAAAATTGACTAAAAAAAAGTTGCTTATAAGTGTTTGGTGGACTAGTGCCGGTGTCGTTCACTACAGCTTTCTTAAATCTGGCCAGACCATTACGGCAGATATCTATTGTCAGCAACTGCAAACCATTATGGAAAAGCTAGCTGCTAAACAACCGAGGCTGGTCAATCGCTCTAAGCCACTGCTGCTTCAGGACAACGCTAGACCACACACTGCACAACAGACGGCTACCAAATCAGAGGAGCTTCAATTAGAATGTCTTAGACATCCACCGTACTCTCCGGACCTTGCTCCAACAGATTACCATTTTTTTTCGCAATTTGGATAACTACTTGCAAGGAAAAAAATTCAACTCCGATGGGGCAGTCCAAACTGCCTTCAAAGATTTTATTGATTCCCGCCCGAATGGTTTTTTTAGTAAGGGGATCAATGAACTACCTGTGAGATGGCAAAAGTGCATACATAGCAATGGTACATACTTTGATTAATTAAATATATTTCATTAAAAAAAAAACGACTTTATGTTCCTCCCATAGAAAACGCCAATTTCATATGTAAGGACCTAATATTAAAGTATTTATTATAAAATAAAGTCTTCAAAAGCTGTCTGTCTGTAAGTGAAAGATTTTCTCAAAATCTATTAAACAGTTTTTTGTACGACTTTTACTCAAATATAGTGCAATATTAAGCTGTGATACCCCAACGGTGAGACCGTGTGACCCTTTCGAGGGGAACACGTGTTCAAACCCGGGCAGGCACCAATGAGTTTTTCTATTAAAACTTATGTGTCTAATTGGTAATTGCAATTTATCGCACGCTTTTCGGTGAAGGAAAACATCGTGAGGAAACCTGCATATCTCTAGAGAATTCTGCAGATATGTGTAACCTACCAATCCGCACTGGAGCAGAGTGGTAGGTCTTAGCTCCAACCCTTCTCTCCAGAAACGGAGAGAGGAGGCCTATTCCCAGCAGTGGGGTTATAAGAGGCCGCTACTTTTATAGTGCAATATTTAAGGAATGTTTAGGTTCCGAAAAAACCGATCTCGATTGGACTTTCACTGAAAGGAGGTTGTGGACCAACACAAAGGCTATTTGTTATCCTAGAATTACCGCGGGGTCGGAATTCACGCGTAAAACTTTGTGATACCACGCGGGCTAGTTAAAAACAAAACTGATATATTCTTTTATCATAACACATTAGCATTTATGAAGATAAACCACCGGATAGATTTATGTGAAATGATATCAGTGTCGCATTACTGCTATCTCGCACCAGTTCGCTGTATATACGACTTCCGGTTCCTGCTTGTGAAACGAACATACCAGAAACGCATCGCAGATATGGTAAAAACATATGCATATAAATGATTTATAGAAGCAGGCTTTACTTTGCGGAATTCCATATTACAGAAACTATAACAGAAATACTTTGCTATAATTCGCGTGGGTTAAGCGAATGCATGCAATGCTAAGTGTATGAAGCAGGCAAAATTCACGTACCATACACATGCGGGACAAGTCACCACACGTAGCCCAAGACGTCTCCATCAGCAACAATGCACACAAGCAATACACACAACCATCACCACAATGTCTACGATCATTTCGCCCCGAAACTGAAGCATCATTAGGAGGATAGGCTCCATGACAAAATCGTAATCATCGCATTACGGTTTTGTCGTGGTGGTTGTGTGTATTGCTTGTGTGCATTGTTGCTGGCGTCTTGGGCTGCGTGTGATGACTTGTCCCGCATGTGTAAGGTACGTGAATTTTGCCTGCTTCATTCACTTAGCATTGCATGCATTCGCTTAACCTGCGCGTATTATAGCAAAGTAGTTTTTTTATAGTTTCTGTAATTTGAAATTCCGCAAAGAACGCCTGCTTCTATAAATCATTTATGTACATATATTTTACCATATAATACCATATTAATGTGCATATAAGAAATGTACCTACATATAAAACTGTGATAGCGGTGGGATCCACACGATCTCACTTTTTGAAGTGGTTACGAGTCCAAACCCCTGACCGGTTTTTGTTAACTTGCGTCTGATTGATAATTACAATATATCACACGCTTTTCGGTGCAAGAAATCATCTTGAGTAGTATATTTCTGAAGAATCCTGGGGATATGTGTAACCTACCAATCCGAATTAGAGCAGCGTGGTAGGGCTTAGTTCCAAACCTTCTCTCCGAAAACGGAGAGAAGTGGCCTATGCATAATAATAATGCATATGGGATAGTAACTATTTTATTTTACTTTACTATTTAACTAGAAGTTGATCATCCGAATCATCAATATCATTACACAATGCGTATCAGATATAATAATATATATAAGACTCGTAAGTCTTATTGCTTATAATAATGTCTGATAATTAATTAACCACAATAAGTTTTAAATCTATTTAGCTTCAACATTTTTAATCAAAATTAAATGGGTATAGCAAACAAAATAATCAAACTATATCTATTAAAAAATATATTACCGACATCACTCGCTTATTAATTGTAAAATAAACAACGTTATAAATAACCCGTATGACTTAAATGAAATATATATTAATATACCTCAGTTAAATTTTTTTAAAATACCTTCTTCGAAGTACAACAAACAGTGTAATATAGAACGTATTTCTTAAATTTACAGACTTGACTTTGAAAAATAAAACCTTGTTATTTTCAGAATGGACGGCGTTTCTGTTCGTGTCCCCTTTTCCCGTGTAAAAAAACAACATTTTTATAGCCTACATCTTATCCCGGTATATAAGCATTAATTGTGTCAAATCCCATCTATATTGGTTTAGCGGATTTGCCATGAAAAGTCTACAGACAGACTTTCGCATTTATAATATTAGTAAGGATACCGAACCGGCCTATGTCACAGATTAAATGTTTCATTTTTAATTCCATACACTGCTTTTTTATCTGCAGTTGTTTTACCAAACGTATCCATTTAAAAATAGCATTTTTCCACAATGCCTTCAGCACCGTCATTTTAAATGTAACACGAAGTCCGAGTCGACATTTTCGGAAACGGAAGTCATAAACCATCCGGCGGTTCTCGATAAGGGTTAATGTCAAGCTGAGTTGGTAATGCGCGCCCATTACGAGTATGCAAATTTTCAAACGACGTGCAAGTGTTTACATGCTTTAAACAGCAAAACTAGTTTATTTTGCTTACTTCCATAGCATTATGTCTTATGGAATAATGTTATGGGGTAAATGCGCTGATATTGAGAAAATTTTTGTATTGCAAAAAAGAGCCATACGTGGCATTTATAATTTGAGTCCGCGTGAGTCCCTGCGAGAGAAGTTTAAGGAAACAGGTATTGTTACGTTAGCTTCACAGTATATTTTTAGCAATTTGATTTTTGTGCAAAAAAATATACATAATTATAAAAAGATTGGCGATGTATATAATAGACAAAGTAGGAACCGACATAAGCTTGCGGCTCCTGCTTTGCGCCTTGTAAGAGTACGTAAGTCGTTTGTGGGTTTGGGTATAAGATTCTATAACAAAATTCCACAATCAATTTTAACTTTGCCATTACAGCAATTTAAAAATACTGTTAAAAAGAGGCTGATACAGAAAGCCTATTATACCGTGGAGGCTTACATTGATGATAAGAATGCGTGGATATAGCTGCTCTTTGACCTTGTGCAGGATAGCTATGACAAAATGTAATTAGTATTAAGAATCTTCTTTTTTAAAAGAGCTCCACCGAGTTTCTTGCTGGCTCTTCTCGGTAGGAACAGCTTTCCGAACCAGCAGTAAAGTTGACGATTCAAAAGCACTTGTTTACAAGTTTACTTGAATAAAGAATATTTTGAATTTGAAAGAATATTTTGAATTTGAATTTGAATTTAGACATGTTTACAGTAGTCTGACATAGAAAGTTGGCTCCACATTATAAGTGCACAGTTAGTTTAAATACAAGATGCTGTAATACAAGCAATTAAGAATAAAGTCTACTTAGCGGCCACTCAGTGCAAAAAATTATATAAACGAAATATCATAATAACATTTATATTTTCTTACTTATCACATTTACGCCATCTATTGCCTTATTTTGCTAGAAACGTTCGCCTATAAAAGATCGCTAAATTTGACCATTGACTAAAGATAGAACCAGTCGGAAGTAGCCCCTTCTGATTTAATAATATATTATTAGATTTAATATTTTAGTTCATTTTTATAATATTATATTACTCTTAATGATAATTATATATTTACTACGTAAAGAAGATAAATATGATGTCCATTTTTAAACTTAAAATACATTTTTTAACTTTACTTAAAATAAATTTGGCTGCTTTTAGTTACGCTTGCAAGATGCACAATCAAAATTAGTGAATACTTAGTTGTTTAATCAATATACCATCTCTACTTATTTGCTTAGTTTTACGCTAAAGTAGGGGCGCCATAGGTAGACGTTTAAATGTTAGTGAAAAAATGTCACAATAAATAATGACACGAAAGATGAAACTCGGATACTTATTTTTTGTGTAATCGCACATAAAAAATTGATGTCGATAGACACAGTCTCAATTGCTCTCTGTTTATTATTATTTATTGCAATAGTGCACATTTTAGCCTGGCTTCTACTATAGCATAATAAATTTATGATTACTTGTCCCGGGTCCGTATCAAATCATCTTTTTTACATCTTACACCTATGTTTCACGTACATCTTTTTATATCAATGATTTGGCTGTGATTTCCAGAACTTTCCATTAGTCTATGCGTTGAGCGTTCTATAATAGTCAGCCTTAAAAGACTAGATTCCAGGGCGTTAATAAAACAATTAAAAAAACTAAAATCCTTGCTTTTCGCGCACAGGAGAAAAATCGTTCTCTTTCCCATTTCGGCGTCGGTGCATGAGGTTTTCTGTGTAGATGACCAAGCGGCTTGTATCAGGGTTCAAAGTATTTCACAAACATTGCTACTTTTAATAGCGCAATTATAGTGAAATGCCTAGAAGACCTTGCTACTGGACACGCAAACTTGAGCTTGAATTGGTTGAATTCGTTCGACAAAGGGAGTTTATATGGAAGCCTATCGGGAATACTAACCACCACATCCAAAAGAAATATAAAGCATACGCAGAATTTGCAGCAAAATTAGGTCGTGATTTTACTGGTAAGCTTATTTTAGTTTAAAATTGTTGTCAATAAATCATCAACTTACTACTTTACTTAAAATTCAAAATGGAGGACCATGTGTTATATTTGTGTCACCTATAACTTGTAGAAATTCATCACTTATGTATATGGTTGATGTACAATTTTAAAAGTCAAGTAAAATATACTATTGCATCTTGGCTTGAAAACAACCCACATTTTGTCATATACCAAAATAACTAGCAACATGGTATTTATGTACCTACAACTGGGCGGGGGTTTTTCTCTCTTGAAGAGTAATTTAAGCACTTAATTACAAGTATTCATAGAACATCCATAAATGAACCTGCTAGACATAATTCTTCTCAAGAAAACCCTTTTAATGATATTTTAACTTTGATGTAGCTTTTTAGGTGCTTATGTCCTAGTAGGATGTCTACCAAAGCCTTTTTTAGTATGGATTGGCTATTCCAACAGTTTGGAGCTCCTAATGTCCATATGTTTTATTTATTTATTTAATTTTGGCCTACTAACAAATTACGTTAATCCATCGATATCAACATACGATAAACAAAACAAAGGACAAAATTTAAAACTATTGTTAATATTGTAATTAAATTAAACTATTGTGTAAAGAAACTATATTTCCATATTTTATATGCTAATTTATAATTCCATGTTCCAGCCCGCTCTGTCCGTGATCGTTGGGTAAACATCAGAAGCACCTTCAACCATAATCTGAGGAGAGTAGATAAATCAAAAGAGACAGCACAATCACCATCTGATGTTTATGTGCCATGTTGGCCTCTATGGAAACCATTGCAATTCTTACGAGAAGCAACAAAAGAAGATGGAGTTAATTATAATGTAAGTTATTATATTAGTATGTGTTAATTAATAGTCTGTTACTATTTCACTGCTGGGCATAGTCTTCCTCTCTCCATTTCTGGAGAGATGGGTTGGATCTAAGACTCTTGGTGCGGCCTCACAGGAGGCACCCTTAGGAAGACGCTCCCCGACCCTAGTAGAGCTTCTGCGCTCTACTCTCTCTGCATTTCGCAATCTCAACTATGCTTCTGCGCTCGCCTGTCCCACCTGCTGACGCTGTAAAAGCCGTGAGGGCTAACAGCATACAGGCGGTTCGAAAAAAAAATTTGGATCGAAGACCTACCTAATTCTCTAGGGATATGTAGGTTTTCTTACTATGCTTTCCTTCACCGAAAAGCATATGAAAAATTTCATTAATCAATTAGACACATAAATTTTTAGAACAACTCACTAGTGTCTGCCTGGGTTTGAACTTGTGACCCACTTGAAAGAGTAGTACAGTCTCACTGCTGGGCTATTTCAGCTTATGTGTGTGTAAACTGGCTTTATTAATAAATCCTTCCAATTCATAGATGCTAAGAATGTTCCTAATCATTTAGATAAGACATTAGATAACTGTTCAAGCTAGACCAGGGGTTTCATTCTATGTTCCACACTCTAAGGGGAGAGGATGTATTGGAACTTTATTGTATATTTCAAGTATAAATTGATAAATCCTGCATATGTAGTCAAAATTCTTGGGATATCACCACATATTGCACTTTCAAGCAGGAAGGTTTGTCTAAACCTTGGATTCTTTTCTTCTATACAGATATAAAAGCCTTATAAAACAGTGGAATAGTAACAGGTTGTTAGGTGTCATTTTATATTTAGAACAATACCAACCTATCACAAGTGTTAAATTAATAGAATTCAATCTTAGACTTAATTATATTATACTACTCTATCTATGATATCAGAATCAAATATTTTAAAAAACTAGTATTTTCTTGCTCTTGCAAGTTATGTGTCTTTAACACTGATGCTATGCTTGATGCTATGCTATGCTTTATTGCAATTTACCTCAAAATAACTTTTTTGTATTAGGTCACTTTAATTTAGTATTAATTCTGAGATAAAAGTATATCTTCTAAAAAATACCAGTCAAACGGATATCTTTCATTTCTTGCTCTTCCAAGTTATGTGTCTCTTTTACACAGACTAGTTTTAGATGCACCATGCTCAAAACATGTTGTGCCGACCCCGGCACAACATGTTTTGAGCATGTTGTAAAATGATTTGGCTAAGTATTTTACGACTGGCCGCCTGCCTGACGTCAACTTACCTTTGTCGCCTTTTACGACACCTTGGTAAAAAATGAGGGTGGTCTATTCTACTATGCTGGATATCACATGGCAGTCAAATACTAAGCCTGCTATATAGATTAATCATTATTAACTTAACTAATACTAATAATGTCATTTTCAGGATTACTCTATACCAGCAGACTTTAAAAATCTAACCTCAACCATAGAAGTCAAAGAAGAGTCTCAACCAGAATACGACTTACAACTAAACATACGGCAACGAGGTGAACGAACAAATCGTCCTCGCAGGAAAGGAATAAGAAAGTTGAGTCAAACAAGTAATTGTAAAAAAGTTTTAGATGACCTCCTTAAGACTATGACGCCGATGCTAAGCGAGAAACGCACTGTCAAAACTCATTACTGGTTCTTTGGTAGACACGTTACAGAACGACTTACAGCTATGAGGAGAGTTGATGCAGAATGTGCCAGTCGTGAAATTTTGGAATTATTAAAAAACACTGATTCGACTCCTAATTCTGTGTTCGAATCTGTTAAAGAAATGGATGTGAGATGAAATTGCAGAGTCTTAATAAATTTTGTTCCAATAATGTGACATAAAAAGTTGAAATTACTACAGACGATTTCTGTAGAAGTGCGCTACAAGATGCTGCGAGTCTGTCAAAACTCTCTTTCCATTTTCTCCTGGCAATGCTTCTGCGCTTGCCCGACTTTCCGGTGACACTGTAACAGCTTATTGGGCTAACAGCAACTGTCTTTTTTTTTTAAGTTTAAATATGACATGGACAGTCTTCAATTTTCTTGACTTTAAACGATCAATAAAATGTCGAAAGAAAAAAATTTAAAAAGAAATATTTTGCACTTATTTAGATTTCTTGTTTAATGACTTTTAAAACCAGATCTCTCCACGACGCTAATAGAGCTTCTGCGCTCTACTGTGTATTTTGCACTTTCAACGATGCTTCTGCGCCCTATAATTTTCACTTTCAACGATGCTTCAGTGCCCTACTCTGTATTTTGTAGATTCAACGATGCTTCTGCGTTCCACTCTGTATTTTTCACTTTCAACGATACTTCTTGATGCATAATAATGCAGAATATCATAGACAATTAAAAAAAAAATAGGTTTTAAAAATATATTGTTCCAATTTTTTTATTTTTGTGAATGAATTAATCAATTACTTGAAACTAAATGCTACATTATAGTTTAGTTTTAAAAAATATTAAAAAAATTACCTAAAGAAACATACACAGCTAAAACTATAAATAAATAAGTACATACTCTTAACCAAACGTTTAAAAAAAAAACAAATGTTAAGTTTCGATAAACAACCAGCGACATATCTTCACAATGCTAATAGAGCTTCTGCGCTCTACTCTGGGTTTTGCAGCGATGCTTCTGCGCTCGCCAATCTTATTGAGGCTTTAAAACTTGAATAAATAATCTTTTTATGGATACTAAACACAAAACTATTATTTACCGTTTACAAAATATAATTAAAATTAACTTATTAAATGAACCTAAAGAAACATACAGTTAAAGCTAAATAAACAAATCATGTATTCTATCATAACATATTTAGTTTCGATAAAAAACAATGCTAAAAGAGCTTCTGCGCTCTACTTTGCTTTTTGCGATGTTTCTGCGCTCGCTTTAAAACCGTTAATGCTAATATAATATAAAAAAAAATTAACAAAATATTAAAGGTTCTACTAATATTTCTACTATATTTGTAAAACCTTTATATAGATATTAATATAATTAAAATAAACTACGATTAAATTAACCTAAAGAAACACATAGTTAAAGCTGAATAAATGAGTATATTTTGTAGTAATTTTAATATGGTCTAAACGATACTAATGTGAAGTATAAAAAATAAGAAATTCAAATAAAATTCTGAAGAGGAATGTCGTCTTGAGTCGCTAAAATTGTTGTGATTGTTGTTTTTGAGCGATGCTTCTGCGCTTGCCCGTCTTACTCTTAAACCGTTACTGCTAATATCATATAAACAATTTAAAACAAAAGATTAAAGGTTCTACTAATATTTTTACTATATTTGTAAAACGTTCATATACGTAATTAATAAAAATTAATATATTAATATTAAGTAATATTTATTAATATTTAGTAATTATTATTAAATAATTACTTAACAACAAACTATTACATTTAATTTTAACAAAATATAACGTAAATGAACTATGATTACTTAACCTAAAGTAACTAACACAGTTTAAACTATAAATAACATACACAGGCTTCATATAATCTAATATATTTAGATTCTTAACGAAACATAATTAGAATAAACTGTGGTTAACTTAACCAAATAAAAATAACACAGTTTAAACTATAGATACATGAGTACACAAGGCTTCATGTAATCTAACATATTTAGTTCTTGTAAATTATGTAATTCTTATGCGATTGAAAAAATTATGCGTTAACACTTTCGCGCCTAGCGAATATTGAATTAAAATGACAGAAGTTAACTCCAAAATGCTATATTTGTCATTACTGATACAAACAATCTGTGATAGTTATGCCATATGTTGTCCAAATGGACAGTATACAGGTTAATATAACCTGTATACCCAATACTTTTTAACAAATATAATAATATTATAAAATAAGCTATTATTAACTTAACCTAAAGAAATTAACACAGTTTAAAACGAAACAAATCAAACATTTTATTCAAAATTGGTAGTAGCATACACTTTTTGAACGTCAAAATTTCATAAACAATATAATTTACAATAATAAGTGACAATAGTAATAAAAAAATATATCAAATTTAATCTAAATATTATTGGAGATATATTAATTCCAGACATTTTTATCTATCAAATAATCGTCAATCTGATAATAACCTTTACTGCATAATGATTTTTTAATGTAAGTTTTAAATTTCCCTTCTGCCAACTCAAGTACCTTTGCAGGAATCTTATTATAAAAACGTATGCAATTTCCTAAGAAGGAAGAACTAACCTTTTTGAGTCTAGTCTTTCTCGTCTCAATTTTGTTTTTATTACGAGTGTTCAAGTGATGGCGCTCAAAATTAGTCGTAAAACTATCCCTATTTTTCCTTATATACATTGTTTTCATATATATATTGGCTTGCTACTGTCATTATGTTAATATTTTTGAATAATTCATTTAAAGAGTCTCGTGGGCCTAAGTTGTAAATAGCACGTATCTTACGTTTTTGTTATACAAATATCGCTTTTATATTAGCCGCTCCACCCCAAAGCAGTATACCATAAGACATCAGACTGTGGAAATAACTGAAATAGACAATCCTAGCCGTAGCAATATTAGTAATTTGTCGATTTTTCCTCACGGCATACGAAGCTGAGCTTAATATTTTCTTTTTAAACTATAAATAAATGAACACACAGGTATCGTGTAGTTCAATATATTTATTTCTTATAATCTTTGGATGGCAAAATTTTTTTTTAGTAATTTCAATCTGGTCCAAACAATACAAGAATGAAATATAAAAAATAAAATCAAATAAAATTCTAAAGAGGCATGTCGTCTTGAGTCGCTAAAATTGTTTCGATTGGTCTTTTTGAGCGATGCTTCTGCGCTCGTCCGTCTTACTCTTAAACCGCTAATGGTATAATATAAACAAAAACAAAAGTGTAAAGGTTTTACTTATATTTTCACTATATTTGTAAAACCTTTATAAATTCTAAAATACAAACACTAAAGTATTATTATACTTTTAACTAATTTAATCGAAATAAGCTATTATTATAACTTAAACTAAAGAATCAAACACAGTTTAAACTATAAATAAATGAATATACAGTCTTCATGTAATCTTATATATTTAGTTCTTATAAAATGTTTTCAATTGCAATTTTTTGTAGTAATTTCAATCTGGTTCAAACAATACAAGAATGAAATATAAATATAAGAAGTTCAAATAAAATTCTGAACACGAATGTCGTCTCGAGACGCTAAAATTGTTTTGATTGGTGTTTTGGAATTGTGATTTTTGCCACCCACGAGACAATGTTTCCATAATGCTAATGGAGCTTCTGCGCTCTACTCTGCATTTTGCACTTTAAACGATGCTTCTGCGTTCGCCCGTCTTATTCTTAAACCGTTAATACGAATATCAAATAAACAAAAGATTAAAAGTTCTACTAATATTTGTAAGACCTTCATATAAATTCCAAACACTAAAGTGTTATTCTATTTTAAACAAATGAAATTAAAATAAGTTTGTCTTGATCTGGGCTAGACTTCTCTGGGGTCAACAAGTTGTCATTAATATGTAGACAACGCATAATATTTTTGAACCTTCTGAGAGGCATTGTTGCAGCTATTTCTTTCACTCTAAAACCTTGATCTGATGACCAATACAGATCAATGCTCGGTAGAATATGGTAACCCATGTTATTAAGTATGCCTTAGGTTCGTTCTTATCATTGGGCGTCCACCATCTAAAGTTTTGTTGTCAAGATCATATTTGAACCCTTGGACCGGCTGCATTCGGAGTTCGTCAAAGCTACAATAATCTGGTCTGCTATCAGTAGTAAAAGTTTTTTTTTTCTATAATACCTCAATATCTGACTGATTCGAATCAAAAGAATCTTCGATAACAGGTAGGACCGATCTTACTGATCGTACTTTTATGACCTGCTTCATCATTTTCTTCTTTTCTGAGGCAGGTGAAAACAGTCATCAACACTCCTGAACGTTCATCTGATATGTCTATGTCAACAGTATTGATACTTATTTTTATTGAACGGACGAACGGACGCCTAATTATGTTAAAATGATGTCCATTATTTTAAATATCTTTACAATTTCATCACCTCTTCCTTTGTTTTTTTGGTTTCAAAGGCCTATTTATTTCAGATTTCAAACTTGCCACTTTCATGTCTATAAGTTTTTTTTTTGACGAACGGTCGTTATTAAGACATATACTTCGTGTTCCGTTATTATGAATGCGTGTTAGAAAGATATCTAATGTGTAAGAGTGAGAAATATAGTGACCGAGATGGATGGTGATTCCAAAACAATACTTATTGCTGGTATGGTGAAATAAAATGAACGAAATAAATGATTGTAACAATTTATTAAAACTTTTTTTTTACAGCAAATGCTCAAATTATCGACTTTCGGCTCTAACACAGGATCTACACCGTCTCAAAAAATATCGCCTTATTGAACTTGCATGGTTGTTTAAATTTATTTCGTTTGCTGCTTCAATGTTCCTTTGCCGAATGTATGTTTTTAATGCTTTTTGTATCTGGTTAATTATTTGAAGCTCTTTGTTAAAAAAAAAAATCCGAAATAAAAACAACCGACAAAATACGACTGAAAAGCGGCAATAGAAAGCGCATATGTTTTTCATGAAAATATTGTACACTATAATTACGAGCATTTCCCTATGGAAACAGTTGCTTTTTTAATTTTTTCACTAATTGTTATAGGGTTCGTGCAGGTGGTTAAAATTGCGGAAAAGTCTGCGAACATAGCTAAAATCGTTCACTACGAGTAATTTAAGTTGTAGCACTAAGGGCCTGGACGCTTTATATGTTTTTTTTGGAAGGAAAGGTGGTAAATACCATTCAAGGATTTTATTGAATGTAAACTACTCAAAACAAAATAGGGCCCACCACGTTTTTTTGCATTAATTTAAAAATACATACAATTATTCAGTTTTCCTGATTACATATGGTTAAAGTAGGGATTCCTAAATTATATGAACTTATCCAATAGTATAATTTCTTTATTTTTTTTAACTTAAACACAAAGAACAGTTTTTTACGATATTTCGGTAAAATAATGAGATTAAAGAAGTTTACATTTTATCGTTCCATTGGGACCATATGTTGAGAAATCCTTAGTTTAGAAGCGTGGGGTTCCTCCTCTACTCTGTACTCACTCCCTGAGTCTATTTGGAATATTTTCGATAGGATGCACTATGTTTTGTTGCAGTATTTGCTCCAAACAC
Organism: Morpho deidamia; assembly: GCA_947086505.1. Taxonomy (NCBI): domain Eukaryota; kingdom Metazoa; phylum Arthropoda; class Insecta; order Lepidoptera; family Nymphalidae; genus Morpho; species Morpho deidamia. The sequence continues at coordinate 2,141,489 of CAMTZC010000009.1, forward strand.
AATTTTAGTGCGTTTATTAGCTGTTCTTGAATATGACACTCCTGTAATTTTCTTTGAGGCTTCCTTTCAATTGATCTCATAAATGTTCGATGCGATTGAGGTCGGAACTCATGGCTGGTCATGGCAAAATTGAAATATTGGCATCAGAAAGTGCATTCTGTGTGGTACGCGCCATGTGAGCACAAGTGTTGTCTTGCATTAAAACAAAGTAAGCGTCAATTCTTTGTGAAAATGAAACAATATGAGGGCGGACTATCTGTTCGACGTAACTAGAGGCCGTTACGGTACCTCCATCCAGAATTACCAGCTTTGTTTTACCTAGTAAGCTTATTCCACCTCAAACCATGACACTTGCACCCTCAAAGCGGCCAATTTTATGGATGCATTGTTCTGAAAAACGTTCTCCTTCCCTTCTCTATACATACATACTCGTCCATAGGGACTATAAAACTTGATTTTACTTTCGTCCGTTAAGAGTACGGATCTCCAGTTATCCATTGTCCAATCCAAATGTTCATGTGCGAAACTTAAACGCGCTGCACTATGAGGTCTTGTCAGTTTGAGCCTACCAAAACATCCTCTGGAACATTGGCCATCTTCGTGGAGTCGATTTCGAATAGTTTGATCGCTCACTTGTCTTCCATTAGACTGCCGTAATTGATTTTGTGGCGCTCGGGCGGTGATTGCACACTCCCGATGGGCAGTTAATCTGATATTTCTGTCGTCCTGCTCCATTTTGGCTCTCACTCTCCCTGATACAGGTCTTCTAGTAATACTTCAGGTCTCTTAATAGCGTTCCTACAGGTTTCGGATAGCTCGTTGGTACACACTGACGCTTGTTACAACAGATCTCTGAGAGTGCCCTTCCTGAAGCGTAGTAACTGCTCTAGCTGCAGTGTCCATGTTCATATGACGACGAGGACCAGGCATATTGATTAGAACTAGCGCCGTAATCAAAGGAAATGGTTTACTAAATAAACTTCAACAGTAACGTTAAGAATACTACTGAGAGCGCGAGCGAAAAAAATATGCATTTTTTAGCCCTACACTTTACTTGACTACTTACTTGAAAATAATGTTAAAGTTATCGTTAGAAACGCTGGGAACAGGCTCCTAAACATGTCAACTATACGTTTAAGTACTTGAGTCATATTACAATAGCCGTACAAAAAATTTGTGAACAAATTTGTAGATCGAGGCGGGGTGGGCCCTATTTTGTTTTGAGTAGTTTATATCCGAGTATATGGAAAAACAAAATTTGAATACACGCAACAAATACACACAGACTCTAAAAACTAACAAACATTTCGATTTCGCCATCGGAATTTATATCAGAGTTATCGTGCTAATTTATTATGAATAGTTCGATAATATTATTTAACTTACTGACCAGTACTTATTTTCATTTTTTCTGGATATGATCATCCCATCTCTGCTATATTTCCGTCGTGAATTTTCATGATGCCGAGGTCTTCTCATGGTTTTAATTCACTTTCTAATAAGTTAATGAGATCTTCCGATAGGCTGTAATGTTTTTGTACTCAGAATCTCTTGAAATTGTAAGGATAAGTCTTATTTGTTTCGCCTGTCGGCGTTTTGCTAAATCGTCTTGTTTCTTAGCTTCTTCCAATAAGAATAAGATACACGCTAACTCTGCGGTCATTTTTATAATTTTTAATACACTATAATAACTGAATTTAACTTTAATAACTTCTTTAACTAACTTTCGCCCTAACAACGTTGACTCTCGCCTTAGATAATGTAGCTTTTGAATGTGACATTAAGTGGCGAGGTTGTGAGCGAGGGCGACGGCGACTCGTCGGCAATTTTTTGTTAGCGAATACCAAATTGTATGAAGGAATGTCAAGTGTCACGGCTTTCATTAGTTCAGATAGACGCCGTACTCGACGTAGAGCGCTAGTGTGGCTTAGTATGAGTTAGTGAATACCGAATCATTATGTCGTCGCTGTTCCAGCCGTGAAAGCAAGTTTATGTCCTTAGCGAATAGCACCCCAGGACACCAATGAAATGTCACCGCTATGTCTACTCACAACCATGCCGCGCTCCACATTTGGTTTAACCTCTTTTATTACCTGTGGTATTCCTTTACAGCGGGGATTTAATGTCCCCAATACATCTGTACGCTGGCTTTTCAGGTACCTCGTTAAAGCCAATTGGTTATACCAATTGTCCATAACAATGGTGTGACCTACATTCAGATACCCTTCCATTAGATCTAAGACAACCTTAGCGGTATGACTGTTGAAACCATGGTTGGGTTCTGAATGTGAATCGGCTGATTTACCAGTGTACAGGCTATATCGGAGCAAATAGCCAGTTCCGGACTCACAGAGCTCAAAAGATTTTATACCAAACCGAGCTGCTTTTGATCGTATACACTGTTTCCAGCTTAGGCGGCCTTTCCATAATAGCAAAGATTCGTCTAAGCTGAGATGTTGGGACGGTGTATACATTTCCGAAAACCTTCTGTTGCAGTGCTCAACTATCGGCGCAACTTTTTCCACTTTGCGGTCGCATCCCCTGGTTAAAAGGGTATGATTGTTCGCAAAGTGTAAAAATTTGGAAATTAGCAGGAATCTATCCCGCGGCATTAATTTTCCAAACTCTGGCATTCCCATTATCCCAGTCTTCCAGTATTCATGAATGTCAGAGCGCAAGCAAAATGACATAAAGATGAGCACCGAGAAATAACGATACAGCTCATGAACTGTGACTTCGGTCCAGGCATCCAAATATTTTGGAATACCCTTACCAATGTCAGGGTCTGAGAGCTTACCGATAGTGTCCCATGCCTATCATTACTCATCATTACTGAACTTACGCAGCCGACGAGCCGCCTCCCTCTCCCCGGGCAGGTTGACGACGGCGACGTCATCGTCGGCTTCCGCGTCGCCGTCAGGGTACTCGCCATCGCTCCCTGAATCTTCCAAAATTGCTTCAATTTCGCTATCTCGAAGAAACAGAGAGCGACGGCACTTCTTCTGCGGCGCAGCACCCTGCCCCTGCGACGACGTCGGAAGCACCAGCTCCGGGGTCTTCGATGGCTTCCAAAGCTAAAAGGAACATTGAATAATAATTATTTTATTTTCTATAATGTGGTGGATACAATAAGATGGTGAGACATTGGATTGGATTGGATTGGAGATTGGATGGAGTTTCCTGACATTAAACTAACTTAAAAGTATGCAAATAATTATAATTTTTCTTACATAAACATTGTCAAAATTTATGGATTTTAATAACAGCGCTAAATTTTTAAAATTTTCGATGGCTAATGATAATATTATTTATATTAAAACGATAAAGTAGCAAGAAAAATAAAATAATAATACAGTTAAGAGCATGAACAAAATTATAATACAAAAGTTTTACACGTCACGTAACATATGCACAGCTAGGTATATTTGCAAAGTACTTACAGTCATGGTTCCACCGGGCGACATCACGTATAGGACGGGATCGCCAGTCTCTGTGAGAGTGCCTCCTGGCGATGCCTCATACGTGAAGTGTGGCACGATGGCACGGCTCGGCCCGGGAATATTTTCCATTTTATTCTGACATTAGAAATTTAACCGTGTAAATATTCTGATTATGTTATGAAATTGAGGATGGAGGATACATGCGATTAAAAAAAGAAAAAAAAAAGAAAAAGAAATGATTACATATATTAACTTATTATAAAAATACCTATTTTGAAATCGCTCTTGAAATCCTATTTTGAAATCTTGAACACAAAAAACTCTTTAATTTAAGACTTCAATTATTATTTCAAGCTCGTTTTTTGCAGTTTCTAATTGTAAATGATACAATTGCTTTTGAAACTTGCTACCATTTCTGATCTCTCATTTTGAGTTGACAAAGTAGGCCGGCGCCTTTTATACATTAGGGTATTTGTAATTTGTGGCGTGAAAATTTTACCTCCTACTAGCCTCATTCATGTCAGAAACAATAAATATAATTAAATTTAGTTTTCCTGTATTTTTGTGTCACAGTTATCAAAGAAACAAATAAATTTGAACTTAAAGTAATAATAAAATGCTTACATGTAAATCTTCCTGTGGTATAATATTAATTTGTTTCGTTTGTATTAGTTGACAAATCCTTGTTTGAAATGATATCTCTAAGAAGTTGCTGTAACAAACTTAAGCATACTAAGATATCTCGGCGATGGAAATTCGTATCCTTTACGAAACCTTATTCCAGAAGTTACTTCAACGTAATCACAGAATACCTATATGGAACCAACCGAGAGTTGACCAGAACTTTACGATTCTATGGTTTGCATAGACATAGATTCGAAATTCTGCATTAGGATTTTCGAAAGTAAAATACAGTGCAGACTCTATATAACGACCCTCAAAGGACTGTTTTGACTTTATAGAAGTTGTCGTTAAATGGAGAGGAGAAAATCTGTATTAGAAAAAGAAAAAGTTTGTTTCAGACTAGTGTTAGTAATTACATAAAAAACAATTCTTATTTGATCGCTATTGCGTATAGTCTTGTTTTTTTTGTCTGACGTCTTTTCCTGCACTAGTAATTTTGTTGTATTTTTTAAAATATTTTATTCATATCTTGCGATATTGAGGCATCTTGGTGATAAAGAAAGTACATTTTCAATAATTTAGCTGCTTCCAGCGGTTCTTTAATGCTCGGTGGAGGCTCAGGCTCATCAATCTCATCTTCTTCATCTCCTTATTCTTGATCTGATGCGTCGCTCTTATCATTTCGGGGTCATTACGAATATCAATCGCACACTTAGTTATTCCGTCAAGCAAATCAGCTTACCTATTGATGGGGGTTCACACATGTGGAGACACGTTGTTACAAAAAGAAATCAGAGGCGTTAAATCAAGCCACACCCTACAGGTCCATGCCATGCCACGCCAATCCATTTACGAATGTTATTACTGTTTAAAAATGATCTGACATTTAAAGAAGGACAAGACCGTCTGTTTCGGGAAAATGCTGGGCCCGATGGGGTTTCCGATGAAGTTCTAGGACAAATGTCAGTATGTGACTTGATTAAAAAATATAGTTTACATACCAGTTCCTTTTAAGTTTACACTACCTAGGCCTAGGGTTTATCGAAGTACTCGAGTTTCGTGTTTTCCCAGCATTTTTTGAGCTGTATGCTATTTCTTGAGAACACTATACAGAGATTTCTCGGACACGTCTTTTTCCTCTGAGTGTTTATGTTTTCCCAACATTTTTTTAACTGTATGCTATTCTTTAGGAACATGTGGTTGTGCATTATAAGCAACAGCCAAATTTTGAAAAAAAAGAAAAGCCAAAAAATATGCCTGTTTTTACAATTCGATATACTTTGCATTTATCCGCTTATATTCAATGACTGGCGTTTTGCGATCTAATGCAGAATAAGCTCTCAGAGCAAGTAAGTGGCAACTTCTTTGAACTGACACATTTAATTGAATAGATATTAAATTACTTTTTTTAAATTAAATTAGTATTAAATATAACATGAGAAATTTAGCAAAAATAGTTCTACTTTTTAGGAGTTGCAGTGCTTGCATTTAAATCCAAAGGCGAAGTCACTATAGTAAATATCATAGAAAAAAATATTAACACGATCAGCTGCGAATTATGGGAATACCAAAATAAGTTTTTTTTGTCAATGACACTGAAATTTGTCAAAAGCTAGACTGAACCATATCAAATGAAACAATCAGAACGCGAAATTGGACGAATAGCGTACTTTTAGTTTAGTTTTGCCTAAGTATTGTTTATGAAATGGAAAAGTTGATCGAGCAACGCATAGAGAACTAGACTCCTTTACATAGTAATTTGTAGTTACTTAGGTATATGTTTCTTGAACTTTCGCTTTCCGCACATTTTCCACCCTTATACCGCCCTCCCTTGCCTTAACTATGTCTTTTACTTCCGTAGGGATCTCCTCTCCGGTCTTTTCTCGGATAAAGGTGCCCAGTGCTCCTTGCTGTGTTTACCTACTTCGTCTTTTATCTCCAGGGTGTGCTTTGTGTTATGTGTTGCTTATGATGCATGTTCCTTCCTTAGCTTCCCGACCTCCTCTTTTATATCTGTTGTGTGTGTCATATGATCTTTATTGAGCATGTTTTGTTTTGCTATGCCCTCTTGCACCTCCTCTATCAATTTAGTATTATGGCTTATTATTTTAAAAGACTCGACTATTTTGTTTAAGGACGATGCTACATCGTGTAGCCCTTCTGTACCGTCCCCTTTTTCTGAGATACCGTTCTTTAGTTTTTCAATTTCCAATTCGCTCTCTTTTTGTTTTAAATTTGCTTCCGTCATTTGTGTTATCACTTTTAGGAATTTGAGTCGCGATTCTATGTCAGCGCATCCGACAGCTCTCTAAGTATTTTTTGTGTATTCGCCTTAATAGGAACGTGCCTGTTTTATTTGGTACGTGCCTAATCACACTAATATTAATACACTATAGGTCACCTGAGGAAAATTACTTACATTGTTAGTAACAACATTTATTCTTACAAAATCTGACCTTTTTCTATTAAAATTATTTATTAACACAACATCACACAATGTATTTTCTTTTTTTCTTTTACGGCGTTTTAAATGCCGTATGGTGAAGTTGTGGGAAATAAAAGATTTTGATGGGTTCTAATGCCATAATTTCCCAACCGCAATACACTCGTAAGACTCGCAACGAAGTAATGAAATGTGACTTCAAAATTAGACTTGAAGCCCGGAACCGTAGAGACCAGCGTTAGGCTGTCTCCAAGTCCTGCAAGTCCCCGTTCATGTCTAAAGACATGGAACAGCAACTACAGAACGCAGAGCAGCCAGTGATTAAATTCCGTAAGCATAAACTCTCTCAACTTCCAATACAATTAAATATAAAAGATACTTTTGAACCCAGATTTTCTTTATTGACATTGAAAAAAATATATATTATATCACCATAGGAACCCTTCCTAATATGAATACTTTATATTTTACAAAAGATAATTACCAGCCAGCTTTAACATTGCTAGCAATTGTGAGTCTTAAACATACCGCCCACCAAGGACATTAATCATAATGTCCTTTAAAACAAAAAAAATTAAAACATATATTTTTTAACTTTACAAGATTCTGTGCCGCCCACCGTGACAATAAGTTTTTAGCAAGTATTAAATTATATAAATTAAAATTTATAATAATATAATTAAAAGTATAAAAGTAATACAATAATATTTACAGAACAAAAACATAACATATTATTTTCTAAGCTTATTCATCCGTTCGATAAATGTTCAGTTTAACTAAATTAACAAATACATTTAAAAAAATCATTTTTAAGGGCCATTTGTTATAGGAAGGATACATAACTTTGAAGTTGGCCTTTTTATAATTGAATTTTTAATTTGAAGAGTGACTACTCGTGTTAATCCATCTACCCCAGGATATTTTTGTAATACTCGACCAAGCAACCAACGGCAGGGTGGTAGATCATCTTCTTTAATAAGAACAACATCACCTATCTTTGGGTCAGGAATTTGTTGATTCCACTTATAACGATGCAAAAACAAATTCAAATATTCCTGAGACCAACGTTTCCAGAAATCTTGTAGCATTCGTTGTGTTAATTGCCAACGCCTTAAACTACTAATGTTTGATGTTTCAAACTTATTATCTGGAGCTACAATTAAAGGCTCACCTACCAAAAAATGTCCTGGCGTTAAAACTTCAATACTGTTTGGATTATCTAAACTAGATAAAGGTCTTGAATTTAAACATGCTTCAACCTGACTCAATAGAGTAGATAATTCTTCATAGGTTAATGTAGAATTTCCGATGACTCTTTTTAAATGGTGCTTGCAGGATTTTATGGCCGATTCCCATAAACCTCCAAAATTTGGTGAATGAGGAGGGATAAAATGCCAGTTAGTTTTATTGTTAGCTAAAGCTCCAGCAATTTCATTGATCATACTTGAATTTTCAGAGGAAAATAAGTATATTAACTCCTTTGACGCCCCTTGAAAATTTGTTCCATTATCACTCCAAAGATCACTGCAATGTCCACGCCTTGCAGTAAATCTCTTAAATGCTGCTAAAAAACCTTGTGATGTCATATCACTTACAACTTCAATGTGAACTGCCTTTGTGGCCATACATACAAATAAGCATATATAACCCTTGTATGCATGATGTCCTCGACCTTTAGATGTTCTCAAATTAATTGGCCCGGCATAGTCTACACCACTATGACGGAAAGCTTTACTAGGTGTTACCCTGACCGCTGGTATTTGTCCCATCAGCTGTGTTTTTGTTGATGCTCCATGTCTGATACAAGTCACACATTGACGGACATGTGATTTTATCATTGATTTTGCCCCAAATATATGATATTTAGAATAAAGGTAACTCAATATGAGCCTAGGACCCCCATGTAACGTATTCAAATGTACATAGCCTATTAACAACTTGGCTAAAAATGATTTTTTTGGCATCAGTATAGGGTGTATTCTCTGATATGGTAATCCAGATAATTCTAAACGACCCCCTACTCTCAAAATATTTTTGTTGTCAATAAAAGGATTCAATGATTTCATTTCACCCTTCTTGATAGCACTATGATTTTTGATATTGTTTAGTTCATCTTTAAAATTATCCCTTTGAGCTTTCATAATACAAATTTCTAATGCTTTGTTTAGTTCATCAGATGATAAATATCCAGTAAAACTTCTTTCCGATCTTGGTTTCAATAATCTTAAAAATCGTCTACAATATGCTATTACTCTTAAAAGTTTAGTTAAAGACGAATAATTTTCCCATATAAATTTTTCAGTTTTAAGACAAAATACATTAATTTTTTCTGATTTGGTGGTTGCCTGCTCCAAATTAGTTGCGACATTAATTAACTTAACTGGATTGATAATTTTTTCTTTTAAAAATTCCGGCCCCGTGAACCACAGTGGCGTTTTTAATAATACAGAGGGCAGTAATCCGCGTGATGCACAATCTGCAGGATTATGTCTTGATGGAACATGATGCCACTGTTTGGATTCGAGTGTGCTCAATATTTCAGACGACCTATTTGCTACGAAAGTCTTCCAACGACTTGGATGACTATATAACCATGCTAAAACTACTTCAGAGTCTGTCCAAGCCCAAATATGGTTTCGGTCGATTTTTAGATTATTACACACTTCTGACAATAGTTTTGTTAAAAGTGATGCGCCACATAACTCCAACCGAGGAATAGAAATCGTTTTAATTGGAGCCACTTTAGTTTTTGCATTAATCGTACAGTAATCATGCCATTCATATCAATAATGCGTGCATATACGACTGCAGCATATGCCTCCTTCGATGCATCACAAAAACCATGCAGTTCGACTAGTTCGTCTGTTTTGGATGTACCAAGCCATCTTGGTATGCGGATTTGTGTTAAAAGTAGAAGTTCTTGTTGGTAAATTGTCCATTCTTTTAAAATATTATCTGGTACTTCTTCATCCCATCCTATACCAGCCAACCACAATTTCTGTATTAATATCTTTGCTAGTACTACACTAGGTGCCAACCACCCCAAAGGATCGAATAATTTAGAAATGCTTGAGATAATCTTTCTTTTAGTTTCAGGAACCAATTCAATAGCAGGCAAAGCGACTGAGTACTGAAATGAATCATCATTTCTATTCCAAGTTACTCCTAATATTTTAATAATATTGTCTTGTTTTATTTTTAGTACTTCCCCTAAAAGTAGTTTATTTTCTTCTTCTTTTAATTTGTCCATTAATTCATTACTGTTACTTGACCATTTCTGTAGTTCAAAGCCTCCTTTTGTCAGAACCGTATTTAACTGTTTGTATATTTTTAGTCCCATTTCAACATTTTCACATCCAGTCATCAAATCATCAATATAAAAATCATTTAAGATTTTTTCACCTACTTTTTCATCATCCTTCGGAATATTTGTTTGTATGTCATTATTATGAGTATAACCACATTCATCGTATGCTATCTGTTGCATAGCTCTAACCGCCAAATAAAGTGCAGATGCAGTACCAAATGTAACTCTGAGCAGCCTGTAATCTTGTAACTCAGATTTATCATTCTCACGCCAAAGAATTCTTTGAAAGTTTGTATCTTGGTCATTTACCCATACTTGCCTATACTTTTTTACTATGTCAGCCACCATGCATATTGGGTGTAACCTCCATTTCATTAATAATTGTCGTAATTCTGGTTGTAAAGTAGGACCTAACATTAAATTATCATTTAAAGATACTCCATTTACTCCTTTGGCTGATGCGTCAAACACAACCCGAACTTTAGTAGTATCTCTATCATTTCTGATGATTGCATGATGGGGTAAATAAACTGCTTCATTTCTTTTTTCATCACGTCCAGTAATTAGTTCCATGTGACCAAGTTGAATATACTCGTTTATAACCTCGCTATATTTATCTTTGAGTTCCATGTTTTGTTTAAATTTAGTTTCTAAATATTTAAACCTCCTTGCAGCTATATCTCTGAATTGCCCCCGTTTGCACTCCGGATCTTCATCACGCAATGGTAACTTCACGATATAACGCCCCTCAATATCCCTTTGAGTGGTCATAGTAAATAGATGCTCACATCTTTTCTCATCATCTGTAAATATCCGAGGGTTTGATGAAGGTTCAGCTTCTAACTCCCAAAATTTTTTTAGATTTTCATCATCATCCATACATACATGCAATGAAACAAAATTCGAAGAAAAATCAGATGAAATATCGGTTACACCTGAAATAATCCATCCAAAACTAGTACATTGAGCGACAGGTGTGCCAGGACTGGTTTTTTTTAATCCACTTTGAATTATTTGGCTGTATATTTCTGCACCTAATAATATGTCAATTTTATTGGGTATATAATATTGTGGATCCGCCAATTGTATTTCGCGTTCATCAATGAACCTTTCTACATTTACTCTTTGAGCGGGCAGAATAGAAGTAATTGATTTGAGTACATATGCTGTTACAACAACATTGAAACTAGGATCAATTCTCGACTGAAGTTTTATATCTACCATTGAATTAGATACTAGAAGATTGGAACTTCCCACTCCAGATATAATTCCTCTTACAAATCGTTTCTTTAACCCTAAATCTTGAACTGTAGATTCTGTAATGAATGATGCCTGAGAACCTTGGTCCAATAGGGCCCTTATCACTTGATAATTACCTGTTCTGGCCTGTGCTTTTATCAAAGCTGTGGCTAACAATACCATTTTACCAATTTTATTTGTCGAGAAACATGTAACAACTTCATCAGATTCTACCTTTTTTGAATAACGTTGGGTGTTAGAATAATTTTTTGATGCGTGACTCATCTCGCCAGTTTCTGAAATCAAACCGCATTGAGATGTACCTTGGTCATACTTGGCCACATTAGTCTCAGGAATACTTGTAGGGTGCAACGTTGAATGATGTCTCCGTTTGCACACTCGACATGTGGACCCACTAAAACAATATTTGACTGAATGATTATTTCCCAAGCAGTTAAAACAAATTCCATGGTCTTGAATGAACTGTCGACGAGTAGTCACATCTTTATCTAAAAAAGATTTACATAGACTGAGTTTATGATCTTCTCCACAATATTGACATTGAACATTAGCCGCGTGCTTTACTTTGGGCCTATAATTAATATTACTTGTATACTGCAGCTTATAACTATTGTTAGATTTAGAATCTAAAAATTCTAAAGCTCTATATCTTAGAAATTCATTAAATTGAGTAAGAGTTGGTAATTTATCGGAATCTGTGTCACTACTAACCTTTAACTCCCATTGTCTTCTACTATCAACATCAAGTTTTACAGAAACAATATGAATAACAATAATATCCCATTGCGAAACGTCAATGCCTAAGTTTGATAATGAATTTAACCCTTAAATGCGCGATTTATGGATTTCTTTTGAAAAAAATATATGTATGGGTAAATAGGTTTTACTTTAATGGAAAAATAGTAAAAAAAATAATTGATAATATTTACTGTACTTTATTTTCAAAAATCATAATGTTGTTTGAAAACAACATTGCGCATTCATCGGTATTGTGCTAGTATGGGTATGATAAAAAAACAAACTATTTTATTAGTGTTGTTATTTACGGGTCATTATGATACTTATAAAAACAATTATTTTTTTTGGTATCACATAGAGACACTTGACATTTTTGACACATTTTACAAGTGAATCCTGAGCACTTTGGATACTTACATCTTTGCTGTTTTGCCATCCAAAGTGCCCAGTGAGATGTTTGGTCCAATCGCACATCTCTAGATGGAATTGCTTGGGCTGGACCTCGAAACTTTTTGAATTCAAGTTCTCCTTGCAAGGAACCCCCATTTGGCCGACCACGCTTGGCTCCATTTGCAGGTAAACCAATTTGGCACAACGTATCCGCAAGTTCTAGCCTAAATTTACCTAGATTGAGGACTTTATTATTGCCCCTTATTGAATACACTCTTTTGTACATTATCCATGCGTTTATAACTGATAAGTCAAGAAAATGATAAAATAGACGCATTGTCCACTTGCGGCTTTTCATCGTTACGTGATAACGACCTATGAATGAATCCAATAAGTCTACTCCTCCCATATGCGTGTTGTACTCCCGGATGATCTTTGGACATGGAACAGCTACTCTTTCTTTCTTTGTTTTATCAAAACGTGTAACTGTAGTTGCTGGTTCTGCTCCTACATATGTGGAAAGAAGTGTGACAGGCTTATTGTCCTTCCATACGACAGCACTCACATCAATACCATCAACGGTCGCCACGTTCTCCTCGTAAAACCCTCTGGGCACGTTTTTTTTCATTATAGTGTTTTTATCGGGCAATTTGCAGTTTCGTAAACGGTTAACGCGCACTGTTCCAAGCGAATAAATTCCTTCTTTAGCTAAATAGGTGACGAGAGGCAGAGAAGTATAAAAATTGTCAAAATAAATTATGTGATTTGCGTTGCGTGGTACCACCCTGGCTAGTCTGACAGCCGTGTTTCCAGACTCTCCCAAATTTAGCTCACCTGGTTGGATGTCATTTTTAGAGCCTCCTCCAGAGTAAATCTCGAAACTATGAGCATATCCTTGTAAACTACATATGAGATATAGTTTGAACCCCCATTTGTGGGGTTTGTTTGGTAGATACTGCTTTATATAGTGGCTCAGTTTCGTAGCACACATCTGTTCGTCAATTGATAGCCTTTGTTCTAAAGGAACTTTCCTAAATTGGCAGTTGAGCGTTGCTTCAAGAGATCTTATTTTGTAGAGCCTATCGTAGTCTGGGTGATCTCTGGGTAAGCATTTTGTGTTGTCAGCAAAATGAATAATAGACCTTATTTTTTCGAATTTTTTTTGCGGCATTGTATTTTTGATATGGTGATAACCATATTTGTCATTCCAGTAAGCTCTTGTATTAGGAAACTTTATAACTGAGGAATAAACCAATATGTCAATGAATTTATTCAGTATATTTTCATTTATATTTTCAGGATTAGAAATTTGTGTCTGAGCAGCGTACAAATTACTTTGTTCCACAATTGTATTCTTCAAATCAGGTGTAAAATAAAATGAAAAAAAATCGTATGGTGTTCTGCATTGCATCAAAGATTCTGGTACCTGAGTTACTCCTTTAAAAATTAGCCGATCTTCATCAATTCTGAGATGTTTCTTCCGCCAAATCACAGGCCGATTTATAGGTCGTCTAACCGTCCCTTGCGATGACATGTTGGAAACAGGTAAAGATTGTAGGGAGAGAGATTGGGAATTGGGATGGACTTGGGAAATGGGAATGGGAGGGTCTTGCATATCTTCATTACTTTTGAATACAAGAGAAGTATCAGTATCAACCAAAACAGACTCAGTATCTTCATTTTCAAGGTCTTCAAGGTATCTTGAACGGTTCGATGATACTGACCTTCATCTTCTATCTCCGAGTCTGACCCATCAAATCCATCTTCAGAGTCCTCGATATTTTCTAAATATAATAAAATATCCCGTTCTTGTAAACGCGACATGCTGAAATACAAAAATAAAGCCCTTCACCATACATGCAAAATTTACACAGCAATGCGCACTGTAGTTTTCTTACAACAATCCGGATTTTGATTATTATGCCAAAAATATAAGTTATTTTCATTATTTTATAATTTATACGTATAATTTCAAATATAAACAAGCAAATATAAATAATTTTATATACTTACGCAATATTTATTGAAGTCCAAATTCAGTTGCAAAACTTGGTTTCCGCCAAAAACGAACTTTTGTCGAAGTGACATTTGACATTTGAATTATACCAAAATTAAAAAAGCATTGTTTATGCCACCGCGTAAAATAAGTCTGAATACGTTCAGAAATTAGAATTAGCATTTAACACTACTTAAAAATCATACGAAATTCTCCATAATCTGTGGTTTTCAGTATGTCGTTTTTAAACAACATCGCGCATTTAAGGGTTAAACAATCACTCGTTGTATCAATCAACTCTTTTAAAAGAGTAGCGGACTCAGTTACAATACCCCTTTGACCTAATAATCTTTTTAAAATACAATTAGATAAATATTTTTTGTTGTTGTATCGTTTCTCTAATAGAGTCCAACATCTTAAATAATTTGACTGTGAAATAGGAATTTGCCTAAGTAAATTTTCTGCTTCACCTGACAAATAACCTTTTAAATAGTGCATTTTTTGAACATTATCCAGGTTCTCATTGTTATGTATTAGAGATGTAAATATATCGCGGAAAGATATCCATTCTAGATAATTACCTGAAAAAGTCGGAATTATAATTTTAGGAAGCTTTACATGAGGATTTGTATGTCCTTTATGAATTTGCTCTGTAACCGTTTCACTATTATTAACTATCTTAAATTTTCCCAATGCTACTAAAAGCTCAGTTTTATACTCTATATATATTTCTTCAGTAACTTCGTAAGTGTCATTTTTAACAAAATTACTATAATCTAATTCTTCACTATCATATTCTTCCAGAACATTTGCATGCGTCTCTTTGAACTGAGTCCATAGTTTTTCCAAATTTTCTAACCGGACATGCAAATATGTTTCTGTAATGCGATCTTTTGGTGATTTTTTATAATTTATCTGTCTCTTCACAAACTTTTCATATAAGGCTTCTAATAAATTTAATTTAGAACCCATTTTAGGTCTTGTATAATATTGTTCTCCCACACACTTTTCCAATATATATCCACGGTTGGGATGTCCAGATTTTGTGCCGCTTTGTTTTCTCGTTCGCACCACTATGAACTCCTGACCCTTACTGGACTATATCCTTTTAAGTATTCCAGATCGAAGGACCATGATTAAATTCCGTAAGCATAAACTCTCTCAACTTCCAATACAATTAAATATAAAAGATACTTTTGAACCCAGATTTTCTTTATTGACATTGAAAAAAATATAATATATTATATCACCATAGGAACCCTTCCTAATATGAATACTTTATATTTTACAAAAGATAATTACCAGCCAGCTTTAACATTGCTAGCAATTGTGAGTCTTAAACAGCCAGATTATATTTTATACTAGAAACTCACCTCAGCGAGTTCAGTACTAACACGCGGAATAGAAAAAGAAGCTGCGGATCAATATAAAACTGACACGCGCGTCCTCCAAACAGCCAGGATTTGCATTGACTTGAAGGTCGTCTGCAATCGCAGGCTGCGAGAGCGCCTGACGTTAGCAATAGTTTTATGATAGATAATAAATATGCGCATTCGCCGACTTCATTGAGTAAGAGTCATGATTTGCACCTCCAAATTTTGCATTTACATTGAGTATTCGATATCCATCATCACATACCTGTAAAGATATAATGGTGTTGTCATATATATTTAATAGAAAAAATATTGTTTTTCTAAAAAGATTTATTATTTCATTATTACCATTTGAACATTTAGTGAATGAAAGTGTTTGCGACAATAGTACCTATGTTCCTCTTCCTTAGGTGGTCCAAATATTTTGAAATGGCTGCAATCAATACAGCCAATAACCCCTGGGATTCCATATTTAGCAGTGAATCTTTAAAAAAAATCTAATTTATTACAAACATTCCTTTGCTATTAAGTATTAGATTATGACTTTCAACAAAACCCACCGTTGACTTATCATTTGTCTGGCAGTTGGTGTGCAAGGGAATCGAATATATTTATTAATTACATTTTTGTGAATAAGAGCGTTTGTTACTTCTTCTATGTAAACACTGCACATTTTCTGTGATATATTTTTTGCAACCCCCACTCGTCGCTGGTATGATCCAGATGCATAGAAAAATAGTGCAGTAAGCACCTTTAAAATATACAGAAACATGATGTATAAATATCTCAAATGAAACTTCAAAATTAACTCAACACAAATTGTTTAGTTGCACCTACCTTTCTCTCCAATGTAACACGTTGAGAAGGTCTTAAATCAGTTTGTCTCCTAAGTTCTTTGCACAAGAATTTAAATGCAGCCTTTGGTAAGCGATATTGTCTCCTAAATTCTGTATCAGTGAGATCGAGCAGAGGGTTGTTAGAATTGCGGTTTCTGGCACATATGCTGGACATCTTATTAAGCTCCTCTAGTTCCTTAGCAGTTTTTTTTTGTATATTAGTAGTATTTTCTTCGTAATTAGTTTTTTGGATGTGACTGTTTGTTTCTTTTACAATCAGGACAATCAGGTGCCTTTACTCCTTGTCGTCCACAAACAAAACACAGAATTACGTCCTTGCTGGTAGTGCACTGTTTAAGGTTATGTGTGTCATTTCGACAACGAGGACAGTAACTGAATTTACGGCGTGAAGAATCGACAGCATTAACGTAATTCCTATTATAATAATTTTGTTTAGGAGGAAAAGATTTGGTCCTAGTATTATCTCTATTATTAAATTTAACATTAGGTTTAATGCCTGAAGGGCCGGAATAGGCAAAATTCGGTGCAAGAGTATCTGCGGTTGATTTTGGAGGTTCCTTAAAGAATGAGAGACGCGATTGTAATTCTTCGTAATTACGACACAAGGTTTTCAGCCGTTCGATAGTACTTAATTTCCGAAACAAGATAATGGGGTCGCGTAACACGGACGAATATTATGTTAAATTATCTCGAGTCTATCAGCTTCTGATAATTTTTTAGTTGTGAAAAAAGTCCCGACATAATTGACAGATAAATAACAATATTTTCTGTTTCGCCCTGAGTACGAGATCTTATTTCGGAAAGTAACCTATAGTCATAATCTGATTGATCGAAGTCGCGTTTAAGTGAAACGACAAGCTCATTCCAATTAGACACTGAATCTTTGATGCTTCTATACCAATGAAGTGCATCGTTCGTAAATATTTCAGTGGCATTAGTCAAAATTTTATCGTGAGAAATATTTTTAGCTATACAAAATTCGTCAACGCGTTGTATAAAAGCGCATACGCATGATTTACCGTTGAATCTTAACTTATTAAAATTATTTGAATTACCTCCTTTGCAAGTAACACTAACGTTAAGCGGTAAAGAAGGAATTACCATTGAAGTATGTAACTCGCTTGTAGTTGACAAAGGGTCACAAACATTATCTTTTAGTGAGTTAAATTTTATTGTGTACAGTTTATAGAGACTGACACACTTAACATAATCATCGTTAACTAATTCTTCGCAATTAATGCGGTTAAGCCTATGATACAGGTGGTTTAATAGGTTCTGGGTACGAAGCATAGTATTTTTATTTAAAATTTCAGTATCTAGATAAGAAAATATTTTTTCTAGGGTCTCTTCAACGCCTGCAATGTCATCAGTGATTTCATAAGTACTAGTAACTATATCCTCAGATAGGAATAAGGGGCCGCATTTTGCTGTCTGTTTACGCAACTTCTGAACAGTATTAGCAGGAACTTCGCCTCTAATAGCTACTTCGTACTCTAATTCGGATTTTTGCAGTGACATGAATTTTACCTCGTATGCCATTTTTTTAAAAGAAGAAAAAAATATTAACCGGAGGAGAAAAAAAAATTAAAGATAATTAAAGGGTAAATGCTGATCAAGACCAAGAAATATTTTTAAAAAAATCTCCGTCTGTTACAAAAAAAAAAAATTAGGTAACGTTACGGTTGTAAAAAAAATTAAGTTATTAAAAAAAACGAAATATAAAATAAGCAAAAGCAAAAAAAAAATTTTTGTCCTGAAAAAAAAATATTAAAATAAAAATTGCAACTAGTGTGTACGCAGCTTAACAATAGTAAATTATTAAACGTACAAGTTGAATATAATATTTAATACAAAAAAAAAATAGTAAATTTAATTAATGTGTGTGGGCCTTTATAACGGAATTTAAGTTTACTATGTTTGGTAAAAAAATAAAAAAAAATTGTGTTATTAAAAACAAAATATTGTTTACGGGAACTATGTGATGGGTAAGGGGTAATAGGAGGTGGGTTTGGCTAAAAGGTAGCCGAAGGAAGTAGGGTAAAGGATACTACTGCTTGGGAAGAAAGGGAAAGACAGTAGTAGCTCAGGAGGCCGGGTTCGCGTACCCGTATACCTGCAGGATTGTAGGTATCCCTGACCAACCTAATTACCGAATTTCAAATTTAAAAAAAATTTAAAAAAAAGTTCGGTGTGCCCGCAACCTAATATTACAAAAAAAAATAATCTACGTACACCCTTGTTACAGGCAACCTGTAAAACGTTTTACACAACAAATAAGAAAATAGCACAAACACCTATCGGCACTACCCCTTCGAATACAAAGCGTGACCTTGAAAACCACGTTGAGGGCGCCAGTGTACCGCGATGGGCTGGGTTCAATAAAATTAAACACCAAACCCAAGCGAACAACGAATTTATTAAGGTCGTGGTTCTACAAGCCCGTCACGAGATATATTCGAATGGATAGTGTCCGTTGTACTGCCCTGGTCTGTTGCTCCGGTAGGCACACGAGGTCGGGACGTTCCCTGTCAGCGACTCTGGAACCCTGCAGGTCGACTCCCTGGTCGGGGCTCGCAGCCGCTGTCGGGTCGTATCTCAGGCGTGAAGAAATGAATCGGTTAACCAGGCGTGGTTAACCCCAGGCGTATTTCACCCCAGGCGTGGTTCCCAATATGCGGGGAGACGTAAACACGGAGTTAAATTAAGTATAAAAATTTGTGATACTTCGTAAAAAAAAGGAAAGGATATGACCGCGTGCGCGACTACAGTACATGTAGTGCGCCTAGCAGCCCCGATCAAAATGACCGAGGGCCGCGCGGCTTGCCGCCGGGATGCGGAAGGCGTTAGCGGGGCGGACGAGGCGGGGACCGGCCGGAGTACACGTCTTTGAGAAGGTCGAACGCCGTCCGTGATACTTTTAAAATCAAGTGAATGAAACTATCTATTTATGTCTCAATGTATGTAGTGATATTTTATATATACGTTACACGAGTTCAAGCGTCGCGCTACAAACTTTAATTTTATTTACATAACTAAAATATGATTATTATACACTATCATCTTAACATTATAGCTATACATCTCACTATTATTTTCATAATATCTAATTTGTAAGTAGTAAGTAATATAATCTTACTTTGTAGTCTTTCTTCTTGAAGATGCACAATACTTGGTGAATCAAGAGGTATACATGTAGAAGGCCCGGGCTCCAAAAAGGGGAGGCCTGGCTCCACTTGAGTTTGGCAAGATGGGCAGGACATTAGATAATTGAAGACCTAAAATATAAAAAGATTATTAACATAACTTAATCCTTAATTAAGAACACTACATTAAGCAAAAAGTTTGCATTTCAGAAAACTTACGTTCACTAAATTGGCTACTCTGGGGTTCTTGGTTAGCCGTTTCAACAATCTCAACTGTTACTATGTCCTAAAAATAATGAAATATTAGAATACATCATTAAAATATGATCCAATCAAACTATATCACAAAATATACAAAGTTGTTAATAACAACCTGTGTTAGCCCTGCCTCTGTTATTGCCAAGCCCATTGCTGTCTGTAAACCAATCAGCCTTAGAACTCTTTGTTCCAAGTCCGATAGTTTTCCAAACACAGCAGGCCTACCACCAGTTCCCGTAGCAGCTCTATGCAACCGAGCTGCCTTCTTCTTTAAATTATTTTTAAAATCACTCCACACCTTCAACAAAAATTAATATGCATAAACCATAGCGTCACCACATGATTCAACTAATATTCAACCATGAGTTAAATGTATGCCATACCTTTTTCCACTTCTCAGTAGTTTTTGTATCTCCACTGCCATCACTGTTTAATAGGGAAGTTAGGTTATCCCAGTGATTCATGGCCAATCTTCTTCCTTTCGCACTGGCAGGTTCGCAGGTTTACTGAGATCTCCATGTCTATCTATAAGCATAAATTGATTACAATATGTCACAAGTTCACTTAAAGATGTTGAACAAGTGATAAAGTATAATATCTTAACTACTTACTCTTCTATAAATGTGATTAACAAGTCGAATTGGTGCTGGCTCGTTTTCATGATGTTAGGTTAACAAAAAGATTATAAACACAGGATATGTTTTATACAGCTACGTAAAGTTTTAAGTAAAAAAAAAAAAAACTTCGTTTACACTGGTTTACATAAAAGCACCATTAAAGTGAACAAATTTAGTCAAGCCACGTGTTATATACTCCGACTAGATTTAAAATACGGCATCTCTATTTAAATAAGGGAAGAAAATATTATTCTCAATTTTGTTGGGTTATCGGAGCGACGGTAAGTGTTGCCAAATTAAAAAAAAAACGAACGCTCTTTACCGTGAGTAAACGTCTTACGAATCGAACTAATTGTTTGTTACTCACACTCGCACTTATTCACAGTGTTTCCACTTTAGATTTTGGTTTTAATCATATCAAAAAATCTGCAATCTACTTTTTTGGTAGCATTATTAAAATATGTGACTATAATAGCCAGCTGTTTTTTTAAAGACATATCTGTAGTTTCATCAATGATAATATTGAAGTAGTTTTTTTTTCATTATACCAATTACTTCTTGTTTATATGTGGATCCAGTGACTTGGCGCAAAATATTTGTTGCTTTTTGTTTGTCAAGATGCACGTCTTCTAAAGTTTTCGAATCCGGAAACAAATTTTGAGTTAGTGCCATAAAATCATCTATTAGCGAAATAGGCAGATCATGATTCGCAAGAAAGCCACACATTTTTAATTCCATTTCTAAAACTTTAGCTGTATGTGTTTCATTTTTGCTCAAAAAAGTTGTGATTTTTCCACTTTGTGCTGTAACAGTCATTAGCTTTGAGTGCTTGGCGCTTTTATTGTGTCGCGGTAACTCAGACATTCCACACACAAAATCACAATTACATACTTTACAGTAAGCTTTTGTCTCGCTTTTGTTGGATCTTTTTAGCCATGATTTAAAATCTGGATGGTGGCGTGGCGTGTAAATAGCCACTAACCAGCGGGATCTTATATGACGAAAATTAGCGTGGTAGCACTGTGAGCTCAAAATTAAAAATTATCAACAAATGGTATATAAATATTGAAAACACCACTCACCGATCTGAAGGCTGCTGATGACTCCAGGCTTCAGGCGTATAGGCGGGAACCCACAGTATTGCTTAGAAAGGAAAACAGGATTTATAAGATAGGAGCGCGTTGCATCTAAGGTAGCGGGGCGGGCGATTATGGTGCGCGTATGATGCATTTAAGTTTACTAGCGAGAATTATTGGTGCGCGTGCGATTGGTTTAAGTTTCAGGGAGCGACTGTCGACGGGGAGGAATAGGGTAAAGGAGCCAGGGGGCGGGATTGTACAAAAAATGGCACCACATTTGGCGCGCAGGAACACTTACCCGAAAGATAAAAAAAACACTCTGAAATAAATCAGAACCTGAGATTTTAAGTAATGTTAACAATAAATAACACCACTTGCGAATACTGAACAAAAAATTGAGCCCACTTGGCGCCACCATGCTCCCCGCCTTGAAAGGTTATAGCTTTCAACATGAAATTAGATGAAGCAAAAAAAATTGATATGTTTACGAATAGCGATTTAAGTAAATGCGATTTTTTATTAACATTTAAAAAGAGTTGTTATATCGATTACTTATTACTACAAACAAATTAAATAGGCGCGAGTTATAATATATTAATTAACTGCGTGAACTTATTTATATTACAACTAAATTAAATTAGATTGATTTATTGCGTTGGTAGTGGATAAACCTTTATAACAGGGCGTTTAATATCGCCAGATTTTGTCCTAACGTGAACTACTCTAACGACATTATCAGCTCCCGGACAAACCCTTGTTATAACGCCGAGTGGCCAATGTAAAGGCGGCAAATCGTCATAACCAACCAATACAACTGTGCCGACCTTTACTGGATTATCAGGTATACACCATTTTTGTCTGACTTGCAACGTATGCAAATATTCTAGTCGCCATTTTTTCCAATAAGATTGGACTAACTTATCCATCAACCTTTTCCGATTGGCTAGATTGAAGTTTTCGTTGGACAAGTCAGGAGCGGATAAATATTGTAGCGGCGTAATCATTAAAATATGAGCTGGCGTGATAACTTCCGGATGTGGATCCGAAGTAAGAATGTTAAGCGGACGTGAATTTAACAGACATTCTATTTGTGTGAGCATCGTTATCATCTCCTCATATAGGAGAAGTTGATTTCTAACTACGCAATATAAATGAGTTTTGATGCTTTTAATATTTGTCTTCCACAATCCTTCGTAATGTGGAGATCGTGTTGGGATCATTTTCCACTGAGTGAGAGAGTTTTCTATAACATTTAATGGAGAAAGGAGTTTGGCGAAGCGTAAAACATAAAGTGCACAAAGAACAAATTTTTTCCACGAGGAGAAGCGAAGACATAAGTCATAGAAAATTGAGTTCTCATATTGAGTTGAGGCGACAATAAGAGTATTTGATTTTAATACAGGCAATTTATAATAATCACTAGGCGAAAATTGGTGTATAGGCCAGTTGCTAGGTGCACTGCGAAGCCATCGCGGCGCATTCCACCATAATGAATGCGATAATAATTTCGATAGTAACATGCCCCGTGACAGACATTCACTTGGATTTTCAATTCCAGCAACATGGTAATAATGTTCGGGTGCTAAGTTTTTCTGATACTGCGCTATTCGATTGCTTACAAATATACTCCACCGGTGCAGAGACGATTTTACCCACGACAATGCGATAGTAGAGTCAAAAAATGCATATATACCTTCAATAGGTATGCGAATCTCATAAGTATCTTTAACCAGTTTTGTTAATTTTGACATTAAAAGAATTGAACATAATTCTAAACGTGCTAAAGTCGTTATTTTAGTAGGCAAGACTTTAGATTTAGAACATAAAAAGTTTACGCGAATATTGCCGAGGCTATCAGTTATGTGAACGTAAATAACACATCCATAACCCTGCAAACTAGCGTCACTAAATGCGACTATCTCGTGACTCCAATGTGACGCGGAATTTTTAAAGAAGAAAGAAGAGAAAACTCTTGTACGAGAGCGATATAGCGAGTTATAATATTTTCAGGGGGTACTTCATCCCAGCCTATGTTACATAGCCAGAGTTCTTTAATAATTTAGTTAAATAATTTCGCGTATAGAATTACCGGAGCGATAATACCTATAACGTCAAATAATCGCGCGATTAATGACAAAATTTGACGCTTAGTACATGTTTTGTCAATATGCGAGATCGTTAAGCTAAAGTTGTCTTCAGTCGATTCCCATGATAAGCCTAGTACTTTCGCCTTACTATCCGAGAAGTCTATAGCCGCTCGATGGGTTTCAGGGAGATTGTGCAGTAATTCAACAGAATTACTAGTCCATTTTATTAAATCAAACGAACCAGCTTTAAACAATTCAATTAACTGTCGTGTTAATCGTTTTGCAGTTTGTTCATCGGGTGCGGAGTAAACAAAATCATCCATATAGAGATGTGAGCACGCGACTTTTACCGCTTCAGGGTATCGATGAATTTCATCATTACATAACTGACGTATAGTACGCATAGCTAGTTAAGGACTCGATTTTAAACCAAATGGAACCCTATTGAATTGAAATTCGCGTATATTTTCAGATTCATCAAACCGATAAAGTATTTTTTTTAAATTTACGGTCGTGCGGTAAAACTTCAATTTGTAAATACATGTGCCTAATATCTGAAGTCATTGCGACAGGAAATAAGCGAAAATTTAAGAGTAGTAAAAATAAATCGGCCTGTAAATTAGGTCCACAGTGCATTATATCGTTTAACGACAAGCCCGTATGCGTTTTAGCACTAGCGTCCAGAACGATACGCAAGCGCGATGTAGTCTTATCAGGGCGAATTACTGCGTGATGCGGAATGTAATAACCCTCGTTGGTATATTCATCTATAAATAGCTCCGTTAGGTAACCGTTTTTAATGTAGTCGTAAATTACATTATTATATTCGACTCTCAGCGAAGGATCACGTTTAAATTTCTTTTCCAAAGAAAGCAAGCGGCGATGAGCAACACAGCGTGAGTTGTCCAAATTCAAAGGATTTTCACAAAACGGTAAAGCGACAGAATATCTACCACTATCATCTCGTGAAACCGAAGCAGTATAAAAATTTTCACACTCGGTTTCTTCAGGGCTAAGATAGCGTATACTTGGGACCAATTCCCAAAATTTGTGAAGACACGATTCTATTTCATTAAGAGCGATCGCGGTAAATGAGCTGTTCGAGTCGACATCGCAATGATAATCGCCCATCAAAACATACCCAAAAGTTGTCAACAAAGCGGGCGGATTATCTCCTGAAATAATCTTATCACCTAAATAAATATGTGGGAACAGTTGAGCGCCTATAATTAAATCAATTCCCCCAGGAATGTTCCATGAGAGATATGCGAGCAGAATAGTTTTAGCGAAATTATTTATTTCATTTTTATTTATAACCTGTGAAAGCAGCGTATCCGTAATACAGTCTGTAACTAAGGCGTGAATATAATATTTATTATCACGATAAATACGTGATTCTATATTTAAATAAACATAGCCGTGTATCGGACGCGACATTAAACCTAATATATGAATTATTCATAGGAATAATCTTCTTCTTCGTCAGCCGATGGACGTCCACTGCTGGACATAGGCCTCTTCATGGGATCGCCACACCACACGATCTTGCGCCACCTGGATCCAGTGGCTCCCTGCGACCTTTTTGAGGTCGTCTGTCCACCTCGTAGGGGGTCTACCGACGCTGCGCTTTCCGGTGCGGGGTCGCCATTCCAGCACCTTAAGACCCCAGCGCCCATCGGTTCTCCGCACTATGTGCCCCGCCCATCGCCACTTCAGCTTCGCAACACGCTGAGCTATGTCGGTGACTTTAGTTCTTCTACGGATCTCCTCATTCCTGATTTGATCTCGTAGAGACACTCCGAGCATAGCTCGCTCCATCGCCCGCTGAGCGACTCTGAGCTTTCTTATAAGGCCCATAGTGAGCGACCACGTTTCGGATCCGTAGGTTATCACTGGCAACACGCACTGTTCGAAGACCTTAGTCTTCAGACACTGAGGTATTTCGGACGAAAAGATCTCGCGTAGCTTCCCGAACGCTGCCCATCCGAGTTGGATTCGGCGGCTAACCTCTTTCTCGAAATTGGACCTACCCAGCTGGACCGTATGTCCCAGGTATATGTACTCGTCTACAATTTCGAGTGCAGAGTTCTCAACGATGACCGGGTGGAGCGGAACATGTGAGTTTGACATGATTTTTGTCTTACTCATGTTCATTTTAAGGCCCACCTGCTGAGACACTCTGCTGAGGTCGTCGAGCATTGTGTTAAGGTCCTCCAGACAACCTGTCATAACGACTATGTCGTCGGCAAATCTAAGGTGAGTGATGTACTCGCCGTTGATGTTGATGCCGTATCCGTTCCAATCCAAAAGCTTAAAGACATCTTCCAATGCAGCGGTAAACAGCTTCGGGGAGATGACATCTCCCTGTCGCACACCTCGCCGCATGTGGATTGGTCTCGTAGTTTTGTCTTGGATACGGACAGACATTGTGGCGTTTTCATACAAACACTTCAACACTTGGACGTACCGATAGTCGATTCGGCATCTCTGGAGCGATCTTAACACAGCCCATGTTTCCACCGAATCAAAGGCCTTCTCATAGTCCACAAACGCCAAGCAAAGTGGCTGGTTATACTCCTCGGTTTTCTGTATAACCTGCCGCAGCGTAAATATGTGGTCTATGGTACTATACCCTTTTCGGAAACCGGCTTGTTCGGGAGGCTGGAAGTCGTCAAACCTACGAGCGAGACGATTCGTTATGACTCTCGAGAACAGCTTATAAACATGATTCAGCAGCGTGATGGGTCTATAATTCTTCAATAAGGTGTTATCACCTTTCTTGAAGAAGAGAACCACCACGCCCCTGTACCATGCTTCCGGCATAGTGCCTTCGTGAATGACGGAATTGAACAATCGCTGAAGGACTTTAAGTACCGGTTTACCACCCGCCTTCAGGAGTTCGGTAGTGATTCCGTCATCACCTGGAGCCTTGTTGTTCTTAAGCTGTTTGAGAGCCATACTAATCTCGTATAGGCTGACGTCCGGGATATCTTCGGTGTAGTGTCGGGTCAACTTGGCTCTTGGGTCTTTTGCCAAATTGACAACAGGCTGTTGTGTTGACGTGTATAACTGCCCATAGAACCTCTCAACCTCTCTCAAAATCTCAGGACGAGATGAAATGATACTACTGTTATCGGTTTTCAATCGCGTCAGCTGCCGCTGCCCAATAGATAGATCTCTTGCGAACACTTTTGAGCCCCTGTTACGCTCAATAGTCTCTCGAATGAACTCAGCGTTGAAGTGTCGCAGGTCGCATTTCTGCGCCTTAGAAATCTGTCTATTGATCAGACGGTAGCGCGTCGCATCTACTGAAGACTGTAGCCTCATTTCGTTCCTCTCATCCATGAGCTTGAGAGTCTGGGTCGAGAATTTATTGGGTCTTTTACGGTGTGTCTTATAAAATTTAGACCCCACCGTATGGACAGTTTCCACCAGCCTGTTGTTTACATCGTCCACAAAAGCGCAGTCAGCTAGGCAATCAAAACGGTTCATTAGCTCGAGTTGGAACTTCTCGGGGTTTTGGATATGAGCTCGAGTTGGTCGGAGCGTAGACTTCACCAGTCTGGATCTTTCCAGCTGTACGCATATATTCAATGTGCCTCTAACCATGCGGTGATCACTCCCGGTCTTAACGGTGTTGATCACAGAGACATCATTGAATATATGACGCCTGGTCGACATGATGAAGTCGATCTCGTTTCTCGTGGAACCGTCGGGACTGATCCAGGTCCATTTTCGATGCGGCCGCTTCTTGAAGAAAGAATTCATCATGTAGAGGTCCTCTCTCTCCAAGAAATCGGCCAGCATCTGGCCCCTGTGGTTCCGTTGCCCGTATCCAATTTGCCCTACTCTCACCTCTGTGCCGTTTCGCTTGCCCAGCTTTGCGTTGAAATCCCCCATCACAACAGTGTAGGAGGTTTTGGAGGCATGCATGGCTCTAGATAAATCCTCATACATGGCCTCTACCTCCTCGTCCGGATGTGCCGATGTCGGTGCGTAAACCTGTATGACCTTCAGCGAATACCGTTCGGTAATTCTGAGTATCAGGAACGCGACCCTGCTCGACACACTCTCGACTTGAACAATGTTGTTGACAAGGGACTTGTGGACGAGAAACCCGATACCACCCTGGGACTGTTGCTCTCCCTCCCGGTAGTAAAGCAAGTTGCCGGATTTTAGGATCATCGTATCCTCCCCCTCTCTTCGGACTTCGGATAATCCTATCACATCCCACCGCAACTTGCTTACTGTTTCTTCCAGCTCGAGTATCTTTTCGTCTTCCCTCAAAGTGCGTGCGTTGTACGTTGCCAGGTCCAGTCGTCGGGGTTGGCAGCGGAATCTCTTCCGGAGATTCTTGACACCCCCTGCCCCGCCGTTACCCAAACCGCTGCCAGAGCTGGGAATAGCGGAGCTGCCGGGAACTAGGGGCTGTGGTTTATTTTGTGATGCCATAAAGGTTTTGCCGATAATCACCACGCTTGGCATGCGGGTTGGTGATCGCAGTGCTGACCATTTTGCACCGACAGTGCTGCTGCCCACTGTCAATCTGGTATTTAAGGTCAGCAAAATGAAATGGTTATACCGCCATTTATCGGTCGCCAGAGCCTCGTCGGTTGATCTGCAGGGTGCACCGCGTGCAGGTGAGGTTGACAATTGAGGAGACTGACTGGGACGAGCCTCCCCCTTACACCCCATAGGAATAATAGGTAAGTTTAAATATTTACAACATTCAAGCGTTATTAAATTATGTTGAGAACCATTGTCAATAAGACAGCGAATTATTACATTGCCGTCTTGATTATACGGTTTAGCATATACTTGAGCGGTTGCTAATAATATCGTCGAACATTGTTTCGATTTCGCTGTAAAAGAAACCGAAGTGTTCTCCGCATGTGTTGTTCCCTGTGGCGCCGGCGTAGCGATCGGCTCGGTCCCGACGGCACAGTTAGCGTTTTTTTTTTTTTTTTATCTTTATTAAAGGCTTAGTCGTACCCGACTATGTCGCCCTGTAAATACCACTTATACACAATAATTTTATCTAGAACTAGTTTTAACATCTAATGCCTTTATTATATAATTTAACTAAAATATTTGCAGCGGCTGATACTGGATCAGCTAAAATAATATTCAAACCACCAGTTGAGAGTAACACTTTATAGTTAGATAATAGTGTACGTCTCATTACCTGGTTTCGGCCACACTCCATCAAAATATGGATAACGTCCTCTACAACATTACAGACATACAATTTGGTGTAGGGACTTTACCCATCAAGTAAGCAAATTTATTAAATGGGATGTGACCGGCCCGCAATCGTGATAAAACTAATATGGTCTTCCTATCGATTATGGTTGTTTGAAACCAAGGTTTTTTTAAAGGTTCAGCTTGGATAGTCTTATACCAAATACCTTTTTCCTTTGATCTTCGGTCAAAGAACTCTTTCCACAAGTCGTAACATCTATTTCTAACTAAATATAAACAGTCAGTATAAAATGGTGTAACTGATATTTCAACGCCCTCATAAGCTGCTTCTTTTGCTAACTGATCAACCATGTCATTGCCTGCAATATTTATATGAGAGGGAATCCACTGTAAAATTACTTTTTTGGATCGATTGTTCAAAGTGTGAATAAGTCCTAAAATTGAATACGCTACGGGGGTACTTATAACACTAGAGGTACATCGAGCAAGGTGTTGAAGTGCGCTTTTACAATCAGATAAAATAACAAAATCTTCGCCATCGATTGAATCAATATATGATAAAGCTTCCAAAATTGCCATTAATTCAATATACATAATAGAAATACTACCGTTAATTTTAAACTTCATAAACTGCTCTGATTGAATATCTAATATCTAAGTATATATAGTGTAGATGTTCCACACTTCGATAGACCAGATGTTTTCCCCTATGCTAGCAGTGTACTTAAGTAACAACTGTATCAACTGTTTGCATTCCTCTTCATTGGCCGATTCTGGATATATTTTGCCAATGTCGATGTAACGATGTACAAATCCCGGCGAGCGTTGTGTGACATATGCACGCTCTACTCCCCAGGATGGAGCAGTTTTGATGCTCCTAATGTGCTGTTTAACTGTTAAACAGTTGCTAATCAGTAGTGCTTTATTCTGTTTTAGGTCTTGAGGTTGAAATAGGGTGCTTCCCGTCTGTGGATCACCCCAGTACGCCCAAACTCCGTTGTTTTCTGCGTTTACGTGTACTTTAACGGAATAGACCCAATGTCCTCCTTGGTTCACTTCGTAGTCGATACAGACTTCACGAATTTCATATGTGAACTGTCCTCTGAGCCCGAAGTTGCACAACAACAAGTGTATATCCTCTGCTATTGCGTGTGCAATCGTCCACTCAACCACTTGTTCAAATTGCACGCAAAAGTAACTGGTGGTTGTACTGTCACTCGGCTTAGTTATAGAAATGGGTTGCTTATACGGATTGCCCCAATTTGACGTCAAAGCAGTTATAAAACTGAAAACTTGAGATGATGTCAAAAGCACCATCTGCACGATTGTTGTTCGGAGTATACGGTGACGAGCTCACCGAGTTACGCTTAAACCAGTGTCTTGCTCGGGGTATCTGGTGACGAGCTCACCGACTTACGATCCAATGCCACGTTCACTCCCGTGAGTATCACAAATGCACTGATCGCAATATTTTTTCAAATAGTCTATTTCATAATTACGCTTTCCCTCTCTTATATTGCCAATGTCTATAAATATATATTCAGATATTTTTATATCACTGACCCACGTTTCTAATGTAAACATTTCAATTTGGGAACTACGAAGGATATTTATATCTTTAAATTCAGTATGAATATTAGCTAATAGTGGTTTTCGTTTCCTTTTCCATGAAATTAATAAATTATATTCACTAAATTTTCTAACTAGATCAATGAATACACTATTTTTTACTGACATCGCCTTTAACCAATATTTGCCAGCTAAATAATATCTTCGAAAACATAATGGTTGTATCCCTAACTCTGACTCCATGACATGTGTAGGAGTAGATCTAATAAATCCGCCTATTGTACGTAAGGCTTGATATTGCATTCTATCTAATTTAGTTAAATGACATTCGCCACTGTCACCACAGAGAAAACTAGCATAATCTATGCGGCTACGAATGACAGACAGAAAAACTAATCTTAACAGTTTAGGATGAATTCCCCAACCAGGCCCAGCTAAAACTTTAAATAAATTTAGATACTTACTAACACTTTTACAAATCTCGTTAATGTGTCTTCCCCATCTAAGAGCCCTATCCAGCCATAGCCCCAAATACTTAACTTGTTCCACTCTTGTCATGGGTTTTTCATTTAATAAGATATTGAAATTTTGTCTATAAGGGCCTTTCTTGAAAATACACAATTTACTTTTGTCTGCAGAAATATTAAGTCCAATTTTACTTATTAAGTGCGTAAAGGTATTTATTGCAGTTTGTAGTTTAACTTTAGCATCATCTATTTTCTCACGTTGTGTATAGTACAAAATCGTCAGCATACTGAGAAATAAAAATTTCTTTAAATGAGTCACAAATACCCAATGTAGCAATATTAAATAGGAGAGGTGATAATGGGTCACCTTGAGCAATACCCTGACTAGTTCGACGAGTAATACTAAAAAAATTAACACTTATTTTAAGATATCGTTCAGATAAGTAATTCCAGACATAATTACAAATGGATGATCCAATACCCACACTGTCCAACTTATTTACCAAACCGTAAATGTCAACGTTATTATATGCATTTTCCAAATCCATAAAACAACCTACAGTTATCTGATTTTTACAAAATCCCATTTGTATTCGAGATACAAGCATACTTAAGCTATCTATAGTAGATCGCGATTTACGAAACCCAACAGTGTTTGGCGAAAAGAAAGAGTTTTTTTCTAAATACCATTCAATTCTCCTATTTAAAATGGAATGGAAAGTTTTACAAATACATGAAATAAGTGCAATTGGCCGCAAAGATGAAGTATTTGGCATATTGCGTCCATGTTTTAGTATAGGTCTAACTGAAATATCACGCCACTGTTGAGGAACTATACTGGTTTTTAGAACTGTATTAAATATGTTTAGTAACACTAATTTGGATATACGTGGCAAATGTTTAAGCATAGAATATGATATGGAATCATAACCCGGAGAAGTATCTTTAGATTTAATACAACATTCTAATTCATGTAGAGTAATGAACGCTTCAACCTTCCGATTAGACGAGTGAAATGTTGGTTTTTCTCGGCATGCAAAGTCAGGACAAAGATTTTTACACAGTTCGGTAATTAGTTCTTTATCCTCAGTACAAGTATTCGGCGCTTTGTATCCTTTCAGTCATTTCATTTTAGACCACATTTTACTTGAAGAATAAGTTTCATTGAGAGAAGTGCAAAATTGAGACCATGCATCATTCTGTACCTTTCTTAAAAGTCGTTGGGCGTATTTAATTTTATCTTTTAGAATTTCCAAATTTTGTGGTGTAGGATTACGTCGAAAGTTTTTTAAAGCCAGACGACAAATAGCTATTGCTCTTGACAGCTCTGGGGTCCAATAAGGCTTAGGAGTAAATTTACATAAGGGGTTAAACATATTTTATAATTCGGAATAAATTTATTAGCTGCTTCATTAACCAAAGACAGAAACCTATCATAATCGGCCTGAATATTAGAAGAAGAACAGAAATCTGAAAAAATTCCCTTGAGTAACAACGAATATCCTTCCCCATCAGCCTTTTTAAAATTTCTCTTCTTATCTTTAATAAAACTATAACATGAAGCAGTTTGTAATTTAATGATGAGATGGTCACTACCGAGAGTTTCATTAGTTGTTGACCAATTAAAACCCACAGAAACGTCGGAAGATATAATAGAAAGATCGGGCGCAGATTTCCTTAAAACATTCTCTACTAATTGAATTCTAGTCGGACTACCGTCATTCAGTATTACGAGATCGCTTTGAAGTAACGTATTATGTATATGAACACCTCTATTATCAGTTTTGGTTGACCAACTCACATGGTGGCCATTAAAACCGCCTAACAATAATGTTTTCCTATTGGTAATAGCAAATAAGTCTCTCCAATCATTTTGAGTTACAGCTACATTACCAGGACAATAAATTGAAAAAATGTTTTCAATTTGTTCACAATTTGTTATTTTTACACCAAGAATTTCTATTGCAATGCATACACTAGGTCTTAATTGCTTGTAAGCATATATTGATCTATGGGTCAAGATTGCAACACCGCCACAACCATCTTCCCTATCAAGTCTAATAATATTGTAATTATTAATTTTAACATACTCATCTGGTATAAGCCATGTTTCACTCAAAACAGCAATATGAATCTTTTCTTTAATTAAGATTTGTTCTAGAGATTTTAACCTTGGTTTCAAACTTCTACAATTCCACTGCAAAATATTTAGTTTAGCAATTTTATTAATAACATGACTATCCATTCCCGAAAATGTACGTAATAATATTCTCGATTATAGGAAAGCCAGAGAAAAAGTTTATGACTACTACAGGAATCCACTCTACTATTATTTTAACTATACGATTAATTTTAACGGCAACGTTGAAATCATTATTAAAAAGTATAAATTTAATTTTATCTAATAAATCGCGTAATAAGAGTTTGAACTTTTTTTTCCTGTTCTCCTCATTATGGTTTGCGGAATTTGGGATGTCTTGGTCACAGTCTTGTTTTGGGCTAACATCAGATTCCGAGGACTCTATATCAGCATAAACGTTTTCAGCTATATTTATGCGTTTTTTCTTTTTACTTCTTTTATTCGTTTCTTTTTTCATTGTTTGCTTAAATGCTGTTTCATCCGGAGGTGTTGTTTCGTTTCTGTTATTATCATTATATAAGGGTTCTCAGGTAAAACAATAGGAGCATATACATGTTTTGCTGCGAGAGGTTCAAAATAAGTTGGTACGGGAGGTGAACGAGAAGGTTAAACGTATAAGCTAATAGCCTTTCTATATGAACAATTAAATTCGGCCATAATTTCACGTAGTCGTTTTTCTTTTATATATAACTTGCAAGATTTATCCAGGGCCATGTGACTCCCAGAACAATTAGCACATTTCAAGGAAGTAGTGTCGCAATTGTCGTGGTTGCTATCTAAATTTAGGACAAATAATTTTACTGGACGGGCATATTTTTCCTGTATGGCCAAATTTCCAACATCTGGAACATTGTGTAACTGGGAAGATATATTTCTCCACTCTTATTCTCAAATCAAGCAAATAAACATACATAGGGAGATAAGCACCTTTGAAACAAACTTTGACAGTTTCACTCGGTATCCATGTATCTTCTTTTCGACGGTTTAGACGTTTTACAGATATAATCTCACTATCACTAGAAATATTTTTTAATATCTCTTCTTCTTCTAAATCTATCTCAATATTTTTAATAATACCATACGATATTCCGACTTCCCAAATTTTTTGGCATCTCCATCCCATTTCTGAAAACATTTTGCACGCTAAAAATTTTTCTGCACTGGCATCATTATTAAAGATTACATGTATTTTATAAGGATTTATGTATTTTACTCTAAATACATCCAAAATATTTTGTTCACGAAATAATTTAGCTAAGGAGAACTGTTTAGGTAAAACCTGTTTACTCGACACACAAATTTCGATTACACCGTCTTCCATCACTTCCACCATTCTCACTTTTTTTTTTGCCCGCCTGGTAACTTCCTGCCATTCTTCAATGTTATCGGTACACCAGTTACGTTTTCTCCTCAGTTCTATACTCTCCACGTCTGAGTTACGCAATTGTAAACTACTCAAAACAAAATAGGGCCCACCCCGCCTCGATCTACAAATTTGTTCACAAATTTTTAGCACGGCTATTGTAATATGACTCAAGTACTTAAACGTATAGTTGACATGTTTAGGAGTCTGTTCTCAGCGTTTCTAACGATAACTTTAACATTATTTTCAAGTAAGTAGTCAAGTAAAGTGTAGTGCTAAAAAAATGCATATTTTTTTCACTAGCGCTCTCAGTCGTATTCTTAACGTTACTGTTGAAGTTTATTTAGTAAACCATTTCCTTTGATTACGGCGCTAGTTCTAATCAATATGCCTGGTCCTCGGCGTCATATGAACATGGACACTGCAGCTAGAGCAGTTACTACACTTTAGGAAGGGTACTCTCAGAGATCTGTTGCAACAAGTGTCAGTGTGTACCAACGAGCTATCCGAAACCTGTAGGAACGCTATTAAGAGACCTGAAGTATTGCTAGAAGACCTGGATCAGGGAGAGCGAGAGCCAAAATGGACCAGGACGACAGAAATATCAGATTAACTGCCCATCGGGAGTGTGCAATCACCGCCCGTGCGCTACAAAATCAATTAGGGCAGTCTAATGGAAGACAAGTGAGCGATCAAACTATTTGAAATCGACTCCACGAAGATGGCCAATGTTCCAGAGGACGTTTTGGTGGGCTCAAACTGACAAGACGTTAAAGTGCAGCGTGCTTAAGGTTCGCACATGAACATTTGGATTGGACAATGGATAACTGGAGATCCGTACTCTTAACGGACGAAAGTAAAATCAAGTTTTATAGTCCCTATGGACGAGTATGTGTATAGAGAAGGGAAGCAGAACGTTTTTCAGAACAATGCATCCATAAAATTGGCCGCTTTGAGGGTGCAAGAGTCATGGTTTGAGGTGGAATAAGCTTACTAGGTAAAACAGAGCTGGTAATTCTGGATGGAGGTACCGTAACGGCCTCTAGTTACGTCGAAAAGATAGTCCGCCCTCATATTGTTTCATTTTCACAAAGAATTGACGCTTACTTTGTTTTAATGCAAGACAACACTCGTGCTCACATGGCGCGTACTACACAGAATGCACTTTCTGATGCCAATATTTCAATTTTGCCATGGCCAGCCATGAGTTCCAACCTTCCCATCGAACATTTATGAGATCAATTGTAAGGAAGCCTCAAAGAAAACTACAGGAGCGTCACATTCAGGAACAGCTAATAAACGCACTAAAATTGTGTTGGGAGCAAATACTGCAACAAAACATAGTGCATCCTATCGAAAATATTCCAAATAGACTCAGGGAGTGCGTACAGGGTAGAGGAGGAACCCCACCATATGGTCCCAATAGAACGATAAAATTTAAACTTCTTTAATCTCATTATTTCACCGAAATATCGTAAAAAACTGTTCTTTGTGTTTAAGTTAAAAAAAAAAAAAGAAATTATGCTATTGGATAAGTTCATATAATTTAGGAATCCCTACTTTAACCATATGTAATCAGAAAAACTGAATAATTGTATGTATTTTAAAATTAATGCAAAAAAACGTGGTGGGCCCTATTTTGTTTTGAGTAGTTTATTTCATCCTCAATAATATTTTCTTCTATAAAAGTTATGTCCTCCATACTACAATTCATATTATATGATGTACCGGCTTCTGCGTTTAAGATTGAGTCTTCAGCCATTATCAATAAGGGTTATCATTACTGCGCGGATTGCACGTTCACTTGTAAAACCGGTTTTACGATAAACTACGAATGAAAGTATCGCACGTCCTATCCACACGAAGTGAAGGTTACGACTGTGAGTTAGCGTTGCAGGGAGCGCGAGCGGTAGGGAGCGCGGGTTGCAGGGCGAGCGATTGTGCACGAGTTGAGCGTGTTAAATTTGATATGACATACTGAGGCTATACTTTATTTTATTAAGCTTGTTATTAAGGTTCAGCAATCAGGAAAGCTCTATTAGTCTTATCTATATTTTAGGACAAGTCAATGAAACAAAAGAATAGAGAATAACTATATATTTCGTTGGAACTTAATATATTTTATCTTTTAATATCTTTATAACTTTTCTATCTTTACTCGAAATGACTCTACTGCCAGTTCGGAAATGCTGTCACCTGCTGAGAAGAACTGGTAAGAAACTCAACAGTTGCTCTTTTAAGAAATGAAGATTTACAATAATATCAAAACAAAGGACTATTCTCTCTCTAAAGGTTATTTCGTTACATCAAACCAACAACATCATAATAATTCACTATTTGGAACTAAGTGAATTATACAATCCTTATTATACTCACAAACGACTCGAATAGTCACACCTTAATAATATTTAACAACTCTCTTTATATTACAGTACAATAAGATATTTGAATTACATCAGTTAATAACCATTATTTCTCAATGATTTATCTATCGACATCTATTCGACACGTGAATTAGTTCTAGGTTGATCAGAACATCATGTCATTTTTAGGTATAAGTAAATAACACTATACTTATCTTAATCTCGCCACAACTACTTCACTTAAAAATGCTTATTAACAACTTTACTCGGCCAGACCTCCAGAGATACTGCCACTCAGGCAACCCATTTTTACAATTGTTAACTATTTTTTCAAATATCCCCTATTCGGTTGTGAAAAACATTTCCCTTAAAAAAAAAACAAAATTGCCTAACAGCAATTCTCAGTAAACATACCAAAACAATAATTTTAAAGCGAATCCTATGCCAGTACTATTTTTTGTCTTCGTTTTTTATTTAGGCTTTTGTATTGCAACGCCGCTTTCTAAACAGATGTTTTAATTTTTATGACCCTTTACATATAATAAAATCAAAACAGAGCCAAAATGATGTTTTGAAGTAAAAATTAACAAAGCTTGTTAATTTTTGTTAGAAATAAGAATCATATTTTTACATTAATTCCTTATATTATAACAAGCGCGTACCAGCGGATGGCGGAGGATTATTATTTCTATTATTCTTAAACGATCTATTTGATTGCGGAGAATTTACAAAATTAGACATATCTTTCTCAAAATGTAATAATGTATGGTGGCGCTTATTGCAAATTCCACATACACCCCGCGATTTACATGAAACTAATGTGTGAACCGTACTTAAACAATTTACACAACCCTTTTTTTGTTTTATAAATTCAAACCTATCTTGAGCGGAATTCATATTTTTAAACTGTATACAATTAAAAAGATGCGTATGTGAAGTACTCTTACATAAAATACAACTCTC
The DNA here is from genome assembly GCA_947086505.1 of Morpho deidamia. Lineage (NCBI taxonomy): Eukaryota > Metazoa > Arthropoda > Insecta > Lepidoptera > Nymphalidae > Morpho > Morpho deidamia. The sequence goes on from CAMTZC010000009.1 coordinate 2,179,168, forward strand.
ATCTCCTTCATCATTTTGACAAACAATGAACGCTTTAGGGGAATGCGGTTTATTATGACTTATTATTTTATTGCGATTGTAAGCGTTCATATTCGACCGTTCTAAAATCTTAACTTGATTTTGAACAAAAGATATAAAAGTTTTATAAGACGGAATTTCAATATTATTAATAGACATTTCAAAGTTTTGAGTAATTTCAGAATCGACCTTTTTTACAGCACAGTAGAACAAGATAAAATCGGCGAGATCAGGAATCTCTAATTGTTTTAATGCGGCGACTGAAGCGGAAAATTTTTCTATATATATGTTTAAATTATAGGCGGAGTTCGTACACTGCTTTAACTCAAAAATACTATTTAAATAATGCGTACCCAAAGCCCCTTTTATCTTGGTATTTATTTACTAAACTTTGCCAAATTATACTGTACGTTTCACCAGTAGGTACAATACCTGCTGTGAAATGGAGTGCACTATGAGTCAATTTACCGACTAAATACTGCACGCGCTGCGAGTCAGACAGATTTTCATTATCATGAATATTAGATTTAAAAGATTCGTAAAAAATAGGCCAATTTTCATTTTTACCGTCGAACGATGGTAACTCGATCGGTGGTAATTTTATTACTGTTTTATTTGAAGGCGCTTCACGTAAGCACGTAGGGCTTTGTGCGTTTATTTTATGACGCGTTCTTTTGATTCTGGAATATACGTCTTCAAAGGCGTCCAGGGCCTGATAATCTGGCTGAGCCGATGAATTCATTTGAAGCGTAATAATATTTATGTCATCTAGAATTTTTTCAAAGTTAATTTTTAATTCATCGATGGTCTCTGAATCGGCCATAAAACTCTCATTTTTTCTAGATTCAAATGTCGAATTATTTTTCGTACATTCATATAGGCGAGTTACTCTGTTGAAAATACTTTGTTTCTTTATAATTAATAAATCTAATTTATTTTGTAAATCACTTTGAGACATTATTATTAAATTTATTAATTAGCGTTTTTAATACGGCGGCGGCGGACGTCGAATAACTTAAGACCGGAATTAAAAATAACACTGATCAAATTCGTATGGCGGTTGCGGACGTCGAATAACTTACGACATAAGTTTAAATAAAAAATAATGCTGATCAGTATAATCCGGCTCGAAGGACCAGTAATTATGGCGTGGCGTGTAAATAGCCACTAACCAGCGGGATCTTATATGACGAAAATTAGCGTGGTAGCACTGTGAGCTCAAAATTAAAAATTATCAACAAGTGGTATATAAATATTGAAAACACCACTCACCGATCTGAAGGCTGCTGATGACTCCAGGGTTCAGGCGTAGAGGCGGGAACCCACAGTATTGCTTAGAAAGGAAAACAGGATTTATAAGATAGGAGCGCGTTGCATCTAAGGTAGCGGGGCGATTATGGTGCGCGTATGATGCATTTAAGTTTACTAGCGAGAATTATTGGTGCGCGTGCGATTGGTTTAAGTTTCAGGGAGCGACTGTCGACGGGGAGGAATAGGGTAAAGGAGCCAGAGGGCGGGATTGTATAAAAAATGGCACCACATTTGGCGCGCAGGAACACTTACCCGAAAGATAAAAAAAACACTCTGAAATAAATCAGAACCTGAGACTTAAAGTAATGTTAACAATAAATAACACCACTTGCGAATACTGAACAAAAAATTGAGCCCACTTGGCGCCACCAGATGGTCCAACCATGACGTTTTTCAATTTTTGCATATATTTTTTGAAATACATTTTATGAAGAACTTGAAGACGGTACTACTTCTCCATCATCACATTTATCTTCCATTTTTAACATAAAGTTTAAGTTAAAATACCGACAACTTCAACGTACGCACTACTACTGTGCACCCATTAGAATTAAAGGAAAACGAATATAGATATCCATATTGTATTACTAATTTGAAAAGCTCTTTGCAATGTACTGTAATTAGTTCTATTTAAAAGGTACTTTAATTTGTCAGACTATAATAGGAATGCAATTTGGGGAATCCCCAAGCGGTAGAGCCGTAGAGCAAAGTATAAATAGGGCTACCACATGAACTTCAAAATTTCCCTAAAATGCCCTAAATCCCTTTTACAATCAAAAAAAACCCTAAGGTGTATATGAAATGACTAGTTTCGCCCCAAAATAGGGCAAAAGCCCTAACAGTGGAAACACTACTTATTCATTTTACGGCGTAACAACGTATGCTCGATTACCGCTTTCGTAAAGTTATTCGAATTGTTTCACGGAACTCGCACTAAGCATACAGACCTCCAGAGATACTGCCACTAAAGCAATCCAATTTTACAATTGTTAACTATTGTTTCAAATCTCCCCTATTCGGTTGTGAGAAACATTTCCCTTAAAAAAACAGAATTCTGTTTTTTTATTCTCTGTTATTCTTTATTATTCTCTAAACATACCAAAACAATAGTTTTAAAGCGAATCCTGTGCCAGTACTATTTTTTGTCTTCGTTTTTTATTTAGGCGTTTGTATTTCAACGCCGCTTTCTTTTAATTTTTAAAATTTACAAATAATAACATCAAAACAGAGCCAAAATGGTGTTTTGAAGTAAAAATTAATAAAGCTTGTTAATTTTTGTTAGAAATAAGAATGATATTTTTAGATTAACTCCTTATATTATAACACGCGCGTCCGATGCTCGGAGCGTTCTGCCGGCAACTGCCGTGATTTATTTCTTTTTACAATACGTAAATGACACTATTATGTGCCCACAATATTCCCCCCCTTATGAGAATAATATCCCACAAATACTGTACATTAAATACTAAAGGGGAAAAAATAATTTATTACAGACATACAGAAAATACCATTACAAATTAATAAAACTATGCTTACATGGTACATAGTAACATAAATGTTAATACTATGTTCCATGAAAAACCACAAGGAGAATAACTTAAGGGTAATTACAAGAGGTCGCTGCTATCGTGCGTATTACGAGTGCAGCCGATGAAAGACGAACTCGCCACGACGCCAGAAAGCAATTAAAGAGTACGCTGTTACCGAGCGTCCTACGCAAAGCCGGCAGCGTTGTCAGTTGGACTATCGTTTCCTTTGTTAGTTTTGAAATGACAATGTCAAATTTTGCCTCATCCCCGAGTTTCTGTGGTGCCAATATCGCCTCCAGTCGAACAAACCAGACTCTTGGTTGATCGGGCCAAAACTCCGGAATTCTAGATGTCATCGATATAGCCATAATGTCAGTGCTGAACGATGAATGAGCCTGCGGGGATGTGTCATTTCTTTTGAGCCCAATTAAGCGGTTGCCTGTTCCAAACGGGTAACTAATGTGGGTTTTTATTAGTTAGTTTTACAAAACCAACTATAATGAGGATAAAATAAAACTACGTATTTTGCGCGCGTCCGATGCTCGGAGCGTTCTGCTGGCAACTGACGTGATTTATTTCTTTTTACAATACGTAAATGACACTATTGTGTCCCCACAATGCCATATGAGTTTCAAATATATAAATTATTTTAAAATTGTAATTACCTGCACTAGGCATATTAATTTAGAGTTGATCGAGTGTAGGTTCTCTGGGTTCAAACACTAATAACAGTGCCTAGAGAACTTGAGCAATTTGCTTGAGCATTGTGTACTGAGCAAAGCTGTCTCTATGCCCCCTAAATATATACAACACCCTAACCGCTACTGTCATCCTCACCATCACCAATAATAACACAATTTGGTTCTTTGTCGCCCGCAAAAGGAACTATGAAACCACAGCCTTATATCAGTTTGTCTAGAATTTCATCAGGAGCAATATAATCCGGCACTGCACCACCAGTGTGCAAAAGTATTACTTGTTTAGCAATTTAAGATTTGATTAACTACTGCTGCAACAAATCAATGTAATATATTGATAACAAATATAAAATATTGATATCGAATCAATACATAGATACGGCTCATTCTTATTTTTGTGCTGCGTTTACGAGCATTTTTTTTTTCAAATACTCCCATTCCGTGGACGTAGCGTGGCAGTGGCAATAAATATTTTTGATATTTCCAACCATTCCTCCGTTTTCAATTAATTATAGGTGGCGTTGGATGTTTTTGATAAAATGAATTTACTTTGTTCGACTAATCCCAGCAGAAATTTGGTTTCATCTTTGTTTAAGGGTTTACCTCGTACATTGAATAACGAATGCAAATATTTTGAAACGTCGATAAATGTACAAAAAAGAATCATGCATGTTTGTTAAAATACAACCAAATTACTTGCATTATCTGAATCCATATCTATTTTAACAATATCTTAACGTAGAGCGTGAATAATAATAATAATAATAATAAGTTATTTATTGGTTCGCATATAAACACAATTAAAAATAAACTGCAATATGATTGCAATTTCAAGAAGTTCCACACATAAATGCCTACCCAGTAGGGATGAACAAATAATCGATTTTTATATTATTCGCTTATTTTTTCACGATAATCATACGATCGATAAAAAAAAAATGATTTATGATTAACATTATAAATAATGTTGTTTATCGCTAATGTTCTTCTTTTTGTTGATTTATATACGTGTATTGACATTGTTCATAAAAGTCGTAATAAACACCTTGTACAAAAGTCTATATTTAATACCCTTGCCTGATGAACGAACCACAACATGGTGCCAGAAGTGGTTGACAGACAACCTAATGTCAGAGATTTATTGAAATTCGAATAAGTAATAGTCATTGTGCAGACCGCGTGCTGAAGTCGCCGCCATGTCGGAAGAAAACCAGAAGCCCAAGAAGATTTCGGGACTGTCCAGTCCTGAGCCTATGATGATGCGGGGTAATTTGTCACAAAAATGGAAAAAATAAGTACAGTCTTTTAAAATATATTTACTTGCTTCGGGCAGGGATGAAGAAAATGATGGCAGAAAAGTAGCTTGATTTTTGCATTTGTATTTCAAAATCACTTTCCCCCAAAACTCAACCTAACTTATGAATGTCATAATTTTTTCACATACAAACAAGATGAGAATGATTCATTAGATGACTTTGCTTGCTCAATGAAATTAAGGTCACAAAATTGTGAGCTAGGACAGCTACAGGAACGTCTGATTAAAATAATGTTTATAAACTACTCAAAACAAAATAGGGCCCACCACGTTTTTTTGCATTAATTTTAAAAAACATGCAATTATTAAGTTTTCCTGATTAGATATGGTTGTAGTAGGGATTCCTTAATTACATGAGCTTAACCAATAGCATAATTTCTTTATTTTTTTTAACTTAAACACAAAGAACAGATTTTTACGATATTTCAGTAAAATAATGGGATTAATGAAGTTTACATTTTATCGTTCTACTGGGACCATATGTTGAGAAATCCTTAGTTTAGAAGCGTGGGGTTCCTCCTGTACCCTGTACGCACTCCCTGAGTTTATTTGGAATATTTTTTCATAGAATGCACTATGTTTTGTTCCAGTATTTGCTCCCAACAAAATTTTAGTGCGTTTATTAGCTGTTCTTGAATATGACGCTCCTATAGTTTTCTTTGATGCTTCCTTTCAATTGATCTCATAAATGTTCGATGGGATTGAGGTCGGAACTCATGGCTGACCAAGGCAAAACTGAAATATTGGCATCAGAAAGTGCATTCTGTGTAGTACGCGCCATGTGAGCGCGAGTGTTGTCTGGCATTAAAACAAAGTAAGCGCCAATTCTTTGTGAAAATGAAACAATATGAGCGCGGACTACCTGTTCGACGTAACTAGAGGCTGTTACGGTACCTCCATCCAGAATTACCAGCTGTGTTTTACCCAGTAAGCTTATTCCACCCCAAACCATGAAACTTGCACCCTCAAAGCGGTGAGTTTTAGGGATGCATGGTCTGAAAAACGTTCTCTTTCCCTTCTCCATACACATACTCGGCCATCGGCACTATAAAACTTGACTTTACTTTCGTCCGTAAAGAGTATGGGTCTCCAGTTATCCATTGTCCCATCCAAATGTTGATGTGCGAACCTTAAGCGCGCTGCATGATGAGGTCTTGTCAGTTTGAGCCGACCAAAACGCCCTCTGGAACGTTGGCCATCTTCGTGGAGTCGATTTCGAATAGTTTGATCGCTCACTTGTCTTCCATTAGACTTCCGTAATTGATTTAGTAGGGCTCGGGCGGTGATTGCACGCTCCCGAGGGCAGTTAATCTGATGTTTAAGTCGTCCTGCTTTATTCTGGCTCTCGCTCTCCCTTATCCAGATCTTCTAGCAATACTTTAGGTCTCTTAATAGCGTTCCTACAGGTTTCGGATAGCTCGTTGGTACACACTGATGCTTTATGCAACAGATCTCTGAGAGTGCCCTTCCTGAAGCGTAGCAACTGCTCTAGTTGCAGTGTCCATGTTTACAAGACGTCGAGGATCAGGCATATTAATAAGAACTAGCGCCATAATCAATGGAAATGGTTTACTAAATAAACTTCAACAGTAACGTTTAGAATACGACTCGAGAATGCGAGCGAAAAAAATATGCATTTAATCACTTTTTTAGCCCTACACTTTACTTGACTACTTACTTGAAAAGAATGTTAAAGTTATCGTTAGAAACGCTGGCACAGACTCCTAAACATGTCAACTATACGTTTAAGTACTTGAGTCATATTACAATAGCCGTGCAAAAAAACTGTGAACAAATTTGTAGATTGACGCGTGGTGGGCCCTATTTTGTTTTGAGTAGTTTATGTAATATGCATCAAAAGTATGATTACATTGGAGAGAAATTATTGCTTGAAGATGAGTGTTGTCGACAATGACTTCAATTTGTAGTTTATAGCAACACCGATATAAATCAAAGAATATCGTGCCTTTTTAAAACAAAATGGTGGCGCCACTATGCTGTTGTTGTTTTCCTATGTAGTCGTCTAGTGAAAAACGTGTTCAATGACATTTCGTTTCTAAATTTAGTTGTCAAAAAACGTAGAAAAGGCGGGAAGTGTTCTGCTAATATATTGTGCTTTTTGTATCCTACATTTGCATTTGCAGAAGTTTTGAAAGAACGACGCTACAAAAATGCCTCGACGAATCAAAGAAAGAAAAAAGCGATCACGTAAGCAATCGACCAGTTCTGACACTATCTTCCATCTTATCTAGCAGTAGAAGTACTGAGGAAGATCAGCGTAAAAGAAGTAAGAAACGACGCTGTCGGTCATCACCAACTGTGGTCAGAATATCTTGTTATCGTCTGTTATACCTGAGTTTGATCCCTTCGCGGATAATATCGATATGTGGATTAACGTTGTTGAAGCTAATGCTAGTACTTTAAGTGGTCTGGCCAAATGGTTAAATATCAGGCTTTACAGAAATTACGAAATACAGCAAAAACATGGTACGATTCGTTACAAAAAAATGAAACTTAATGGACATCATGGAAATGGAAACAATGGCGAGATAGATACTTTTCAAATTCAACGCAATACATATCGTAAGCGATGTACAATACAAGTAATCCGATCTCGATAAGTTTCAACTAGTAAACTTTATCAATAATTGAATCAGCACATAAATTTGATACTTTATTTAATGATTTAGTCTTAATCCATCGACTTAAAATATTATGATTATTAAGCGCTGACGTTACATCTCTTATTGCAAGGGACACTGATTGTTGGGATATAAAAGTTCATTAGGCACATCCAACCAGCCTTTGGTAGCTCCCAGTTCCAAAAAACGATAATGTTACCAAAATCTGAAATTTCATAACTATATGAATTTCACATTCTTTATTTCAGTAAGTATTTACCTTATATTTTGGTAAAATATCACTTTTTCTTTTTTGACTTTGTATAAAAGGCTTCAATTCATTTGCTAACTCTATAATTGGCTTTAGATTCCTCCTTGCCCATAACAAATGCTTTATCTATTTATCTAGTTAGACGACGTTCATTTCAGCTTTTGATTAATTCACTGTTATCATGTTACTATTATGATAAGGATTATTATACAATTCTTGTATTTTAGGTAACAATGTTACCCACGAATTATGATTTTGATGACAATAAGTTCTAAATAGTCTTCCCAACTCCTTCTTATCAACACTTTCAGTTGTGTTTGGACGAGGATTACGTACATTTGTGTAAATTAGTTGAACGCCGAGCCCTTTTAGTCCTGTTTTAAACACTTCACTTATAAATTGCTATTTATTATGCTTTTTATTTTTATAATAGCATTAAATTGTTTTTATTTTTGTTAGGCATGTTCAACCTGTAGCGTTTCGTATTGTATCCTCCTCCTTGCGTCGTTACCCCAATACTGGGGGTCGTGACCTCTTCATAAAAACACCTTCTCTTTGGCAATCGTCTTCCATCTGTTCCAGCTTTCGGCCACGTGGATGGCCTCGGAGACTTGTTTTGAGAGTGGTGCGGATCTGGTCTGACCAGCGCATAGGGCTACGTCCTCTAGGTCTCTTGCCGTCGACCTTACCGGTGACGATAAGTTTCTGCAGGTCGTCGCCGGGCTTACGAGCAATGTGCCCAAAGAACTCAAAGATCCTCCGTAGGCATATATTTGACAGTCTCGGTTTCTTGTTAATTTTCAGTTTTTCGAGCACTGACCTATTTGTCCTATGCGCAGTCCAAGGGATGCGCAATAATTTCCTCCAGCACCACATCTGAAATGCATCAATGCATTTGCGGTCTGCCAGTTTGAGTGTCCATGTCTCTGCGCCGTATAAAAATATGGAGCACGCCGTATAAAGACGAGGCTATTTATATCGTATTGTCTATTTAGGCTATTTATATTATATCGTATTGTATATAACTTAATTAATTTACTGAAAGAATCTTGTATCACTAATATATAGAGCAAAAATGACCAAGTGGTAATGTACCATACAAGTCTGCCACCACAATTTCTCCAATTGAAGGCGTAATTATTGATGGACAGGGTCCTACATACTTTATATTATCACTTAAAATTATATTTATGTGTCTTATATGATCTAAAAATCCAATAGTAAAAATCGCCAAATCATCTAGGTAGTTCACACAAAATTTCCGGACTTTGGGTCCTTAAATTTTATCCATATCACGATTAAAACTGCCCACTGCGGTTTTAAGTCCTTGTGGTATTACATTATAAACATATGATTTTCCATTGAATGAAAAATCTGTATACTTTTTACTCTCAGCACTAATAGGAATTTGAAAATAGGCGTTATTGAGGTCAATAATACTTATAAAATTACAACCATGAAATTAATTTAATACATCTAAATACATTGGTGGTTTTTCAGTATCAGCTATCATGAATTTATTGATTTCTCCCGCATCTAGTAAAACCTGTGAAGGGTCCCGTTAAAATTGCTTTATAAATTGTAGATATAAATATCGTAGTTTCGTGCCAGAGCTTGTTATTTATGTTGATCTTAACCTTTTACAATTAACACCCTTCTTATCTTTGAGGTAATTTTCGACCACTTTATGACACATATTTGGCGGTATCTCAGCGATAACTTGACGAATGTTGGTTTTTAAGTGCTCAAGAGTTAAAGGTTTATCTGCATAAACACGCTCTTTCGCGTAGCCCCACAAAAATAAGTCTAATGGTGTCAAATCGCATGATCTTGGTGGCCAGTTGATATCGCCACGACGATAAATTACGCGGCCAGGAAATGTCTCTTGCAATAAAGCCATATTCGCTCGAGTTGTGGGGCATGTGGCACCGTCTTGTTGAAACCGTATATTCTCCAAGTCGTATTTTTCAATAGCAGGCAAAAAACAGTCGGTTATCATATGACCATAACGCTCCGAATTGACGGTGACAGTCGTTCCATCATCGTTTTCGAAGAAGTAAGGTCCAATCACACCTTCGGACCAAAGAGCACACCAAACAGTGATTTTTTCTGGATATAATGGCCTCTCTTCAATGACTTGAGGATTTTTAGAACCCAAAATACGACGATTTTGTTTATTAACATACCCACCGAGTGAGAAATGTGCTTCATCGCTGAAGAAAATTTTGTTCGAAAAATCGCCGTCCACCGCTTGTTGTTCAAGCACCCATTCCACGTATCTACGACGTTGTGAATGGTCAGCTGGCTTCAGTTGTGTGAGCTGGACTTTATATGGATGAAGGTGTAGATCTAAATGCAAAATACGCCATAATGTGCCGTAAGACAGTCCTAATTCCTGAGAACAACGAGAAATCGACACATTCGGGTCCTCGGCAACACTTTCACTTACAGCAGCGATATTTTCGGCGGAACGAGCGAAACGATGATGCACAGGCCTTACAATATTTGTAACCGCTCCAGTCTCTTCAAATTTCTTCACAATTTTGCCAATTGCTTGCGTAGTTGGACGATTATGTAAACCATAATCTCCTCTTAAAGCACGATATGTGGCTGTGGCAGAATCACCATTTTTGTAGTATGTTTTGATAATTTTTATGCGTTGTGCGATAGGCGATCCATTTACGTCAATGTCAGACTTTCAACTGAAAATAAAAAAAATGGTTTAACAACTTAGGGTGGATTGCACCAAAATTCTGGTTAATGTTAGTGATTAAAGTAACTATTACAATAACGAAGTCAGTTAATCGTCACTTTCATTAAAATGCGTAGCACCATCAATTTTTTTGTTAACGTTAAAGTTATGTGGGCTGCCAGTGTAATTATGCTTATTTTTTCCTAAAATTATTGTGGGTAATTTTTTTAAAGTTGCAAGACATGATACAAACACCCGTATTCATAAACCTTACTATGAGAACGCACAGTGCTCGGTGACGCATAGGGTCATTCAAACCAATTCATAGACATTACTTGAGTGAAATGTTCTACTATGCGTTTGTCAAAATCGACGCACAGCTAAAATAGATAAGGAGCTACTTTAGCGAACGCATAGTGTTCGCGCCGCTTTGGTTAAAGGCAAAATTATTTATTAGTTATCTATTTATTATATTTTATTCTTATAATCATTTAACTTTGTCTAGTAAATAATATAAGTAAAACTATACAACAAAATTATCATACATAATAATTTAAAGAAAAATAGTTCTACCTCTTAGGAGTTGCAGTGCTTGCATTTAAATACAAAGGCGAAGTCATTATAGTAAACTATATTTTATTTACACCGCACAATACACAAAATATCATAAAAAAATTATTAACACGATCAACTGCAAATTACGGGAATACGAAAATAAGGTTATGTTTGTTTGTTATTAACAACACAACAAATTGTTAATAACATTGACATTTGTCAAAACTAGACTGAACTACACCACATGAAATGGACCAATCAGAGCGCGCAGTTGGACGCATAGCGTTCTTTTAGTTGAGTGTGGCCTAAGTATTGTTTATGAAATGGAAGGCTTGACACGAGGAACGCACAGTGAACTAGCCTCCTTCGCATAGTAATTTGTGCTTACTTAGCTGAGTATGCTTCTTGAATACGGGTGAAAATGTCATCAGCATTAAACTTATTTCGTTACGTATAAATTAGTAATGCTAAATATCTTTTATGATAGACAAATTTACGACTAGTAATCTGTTCTGGAGAGTTTGCTTGAAAAGTTAGACCACGCGTTTTTGTTTTTTACTTTTTAAAATGTCGGAAAATAAAATGGTTTCTTTAGAAAACTTCTACTCAAAGTAAGTATTATTTATTATTTATACGAAGTGTTAATTTTTGTAATTTAAAATATAATATTAATATTTTATTTTATTTTTAGGGAACGTGCTAGTAACTTTTCTCGACATGAAGTTGAGAGGCTGCAATCCCTTGTTACGAAATACAAACATATAATATTATGTAAAAAAAACCGATGGCACCAGCTCCAAACAAAAAGAAAATATTTGGGGCTGTATTGTCAAGGAATTTAATGCTATTGGGGAAACACCCCGGACATTAAAGCAATTGAAATACAAATTTGACAACATGAAAAGGGCATTAAAAAAGGTGCAGATATTTTCAATCTACTAATATAACTCATTTTCGGTTAATTGACTCATACAAAGAGTTAGTACTAATAACATGTTTTTCTGTAGGAGGCCAGCACTAAGAGGCAAAAGATGATTAAAACCGGGGGTGGCCGGCTAACTCCTTTTCCACCCCTATCAACGGGACAAGAAACTGACTCAGAGTGGTTAAGATCAGTTATGTCGACATCTATAGATGGCAATGAAGCCATTTATGATGATGATGTAATATTAGAGGTAAAATTGTTAAAATCATTTGAAATGTGACAAAATCAATACCTTAAAAATACTTTATATTTATTTTTATTACAGCCTTTGAAGATTGTCCAGTAACCTTAGTGAATGAAGAAAATAAAGATCTGAGCACAGTAGAGAAGGTACACACTGTTTACCTTAGGTAAACTAAATTAGGTTAACTTAATAATTCAATAATCAATATGATTTTTACATGTTACAAAATAAATAATTTAAAAAAATACTTTATCTTTATTTTTATTACAGCCTTTGAAGATTGTCCAGGATGAAACCTTGGTGAATGAAGAAACTAAAGATCTTAGCACAGTAGAGAAGGTACACACTGTTTAGGTAAACTAAAAAAAAAAAAAACTGCAAGTTTTTGAGGCAAGCAGTCCTCATTCATCTCTAAAGAGACCTGTTTCATCACCACTTAAACGTAAACACCTTTTTGATGTAGATAAATAACATAAATTTTGTTTCAGTCAGTCTGTATAGTTAAAATATTATCATAAAAAATAATGATGATGAAAATTATTTTTTTCTGGAGATATACTGGAGATAAAAAAATTAAAAGAAAACATTATCCAACAAAAAGAAAAACATAATTTAGAATTTAAAAAAATAGATTTAGAGATAGAAATATTAAAGTATAAAAAAAATAAAATTGAAACAATAAATTCACAATGAAACTGAAATTTTATTTTTATTCCTTCACATATAAAACTATAACTATATATTAAAAAATAATTTTAATTATTAAGATTATATCTTTTTATTAAGATTATTTATTTACAATTTTTTTTCAAGGCATTGATAAGTTCAATGAGTTTGTTGAAGACATCAAAAGACTTATCCTTCAATAGAAATGCTACTGCTCTTTGCCTTGCACACCAGATATGTGCATCTTTGCATTATAAATACTATTGAATTCTGCTAAAATAATTATTTATTAACATAGTTCTACTGTTTTCATCATTACTATGTTGTGGTCCCTGATAGTCTGAATCATCCTCATCAGATGATGAATCACTGTTATTTGTTAATACTTGTGGCATTGGCTCTCTCATTTTTTTGGAAATATTGTGGAGCACTGCTGCAGCAACTATAATCGGTTGGACTCTTTTTACATCAGCACGTATTTTCATTGTCAGAGCTGGAAACCTTTTTTTCCAGCATCCAATTTTCAATGACATTTCTAGTTTTAATTTGACTTTCATTATACAGTTTTTCTCCTTGAGTCATTGGATTGCGCAAAGGTGTCATCAAATATGGCTTTACAGCATAGCCTTTGTCCCCTACCAACCAATAGGGGTCAAAATCACCATCATCTAGCCTGCTTTTTATGACACTGCAGTTGAAAATATGGCTGTCATGACTGCTGCCAGGCCAACATGCCACATTGTTAGTAATGTACATATCTGCATCACAGATTACTTGTACATTCACAGAAAAAAATAATTTTCTATTTCTATAATTTTCAGCATCTGGGCCACCTTGTAAAGGAAGAAAATAATATAAATCTTTGCCAATTAATGTCAATTTATATACACACAATGTATAATGTAATGTTTTAAGATAGGCTGTTGGAAAATGGCTGTATTTCAATTATAAATAAGATATCCCTTGATAAATATTTACAATTATGATAAGATTAACTCAAAGCAAATTCTAGATACACTTGATTTATTTACACCTGCAGTATCTGCAATACATAGTTGGAAAGAGCCACAGGCATAGTATTCTAAAGCTATCAATATTTGCTGCATTGGAGTTATAGCATGGTTTCTATAATGAAATTTAAATAACATTAAATTCACGACACATATTATGTATCAAAATAGAATTTACATATTATACATATACATAACATATTTAAGACAAAGAGAGAGACACTAATAAAATGGAGAATCGTTTTTAAAGAGGGCTACTTCACCCATAAGTCACATAATATCTATTTATCCAGAAACCTTACGTAAAATATATCAAATATGTAACAAGTACCTACTTACTTCATTGTTCGTGGCGCTAGCGATGTTCCTAAATGTATCGCTAATGCATTCACTAGCTTTTTAGAAAGACGAAATCTTACTAAAAATGAATTATCGTCCCACTTGACGAATCTATCGCTTCTAGGAAGATATCTCCTTTTACGGCGCAGCAAACAAAGTATTCACCATGACATTGCTTTCCTCTTCCGAGTCAGAACTACTTGTTTCCCACAAGATATCTCGTAGCAAAGACATAATAAATTTTTTTTAAAAGTTTTAAAGGAGCTATTATAAATTTATAAACACAGATCCGCACTTCAAAAACATGTCAGAAACTAAAAACCTCAAGAGAACGGACAAAAGATATTTGATAGTAACATATTACATTAACATTAACCGTCCCGTATTCAGTGGTAATGGTCAACGTTAAATTATGACGTCATTTTACTTAACGAAACTTGGTGCAACTCAATTTTAGCTTGACGCAGAAAATTTGACGTTAACCTTCGAAATTTAACGATAACGTTAGATGGTGCAATCCACCCTTAGTGTTCCAGCAGGATGCACTTTGAACCAAAGGAATTATTAGGCGATGTCAATCTAACGAACATTTTGTATGGGGACTTCTTACTCGTACGTAACTACAAATCACCACTATGGCACGGAGTTAAGTACTGGTGGCGCTATCTGTTATTATACTCAGGAAAATACACGCGATATGTCGTGTTACAAAATATATATGAACAAGAGATAGGCTTTGTCGTATGCTGGTAGTATTATAGGATGTGGAAAACTAGTAATCCTATCCGACAGTAAAAGTGCACTTCATCATTTAGCTCGATGCACGTCTGGCGAAAGAGGTGTACCGATAGCTTATAATATTATTAAGAAAATTTTATACCTTACTAGTAATGGATTATCTCTGAGATTGCAATGGATTCCGGCACATGTTGGCTTGAAAGGTAACGAGGAGGTTGATAGCTTAGCTAAAGAGGCAAACATTCACGGAGTTGAGACATTTGTTAGGCCTGATTATACAGAGGTCTTACTTAATTATAAGAGTTTAATATATGATAAGTGAAAAAAATATTTTAAAAACGTGTCGACAACAAAAGGGACATGGTACAAAATCGTGCAACATGAACCTCCTCGTACGCCTTGGTTTAATAACCTCGGACTTACAAGGAAAATGATTGTTTGGGCTCACAGGCTTCGATCCGGACACACTCCACTAAATAAGTTTAAATATACATTAAAAAAAAATAGATCACCCAATTGCAGTCTCTGTGACACAGTTGAGGATACATTTCACCTTTTGGTGGAGTGTGTGCGGAGCGAAGCAATGCGAGCTTCCTTTGTTAAAAACTTTAAGGTTGATTTGAGACATTTGGGTGCTATACAAATCATCCTTGCAGTACCGACCTCCGATCAAGCCAAACTGCTATATAGAAGTCTCGACATGATTATTATGTAATACGACTTTAATTAGGTTATGATGGGTCTGACATAACCTCTCAGAGGTTTAAAGGCCCTATAAAATAAAGAGAAAAAAAAAAAAACAAACCATCTGATCGCGTAAACTCTCCTATAGCCAATTCAAGTTTTTTGACCAAAAACCGAGTTTTTTATTGAAACTGACAGTCGAGTGGGAAGATTATAGGCTAATAGATACATCAAAGAGATTTTAGGGGATCACGTCGTTCCCTACGTCGGTTTTATCGGCGTAAACTTCATCTTAATACACGATAATACCCGTCCTCATACTGCAGGTTCCGTTCCGACAGCATTTACAAGAGGTCGAAATTGCCGCTATGAACTGGCCACCGTGTAGCCTGAATTTATATCCTATCGAGCATTGTAGGATCTACTTAAAATTCGTTTTTTTTTTGCTCAAGGGTTTAGTTTTAATAAATTGTATACAATGTTATTTTATTACATATCTAAGAAATATCGCTACAGATACTGATGAAATAAGACTTTATACATTTAAATTGTTTCAAATAATATTTGTTTTAAATATTTTTCGAACTAAATTAAAAGAAATTATAATTTTTTGTGGAAATTAAAATGCTTAAACTTGAAAAAATAATCATACAGAAACACGCTATTAAATACACGTCACACAGCCTTGCATCACCTTTCACTAGGACATAAGTTTTATGAATATTGTAACTAGATTAAAAATAAGCATTCCACTATGTTATATATTACAATTTACCAATAGCTAACACTAGGAAGTAGCCTTGTCCCTATTGTGGCACCCGTATAGTTAAACTTTGAGAAGTCAAAAGCCTCTCATAGCATATTACGTCGTTTTACATTGTACATAATGATGGGTAAAAGTTATAGTAAACAAGAAGAAATCGTAATCACTCGAAATCTCGAGAATAATACGAACAATAGCTCGTTACAACAAACAATAGAGAAATATTCTACAATTGTAATAGTATATCACATATTACTTGTTAAATGCATTTTGGGATATAGGCGAAAAAGGGACAATGAGAGTCAGGGGGCAATGATGGTCACCGTTCTAACATCTAGACGAAGGCAGAAAAACAAAAATGAATGTCGTTCTAAAAGATTCGTTACGTAACAGCTCGCGGCCCCCTTCGACACGGTTTCACGCGCATTTGATGTACATTTACGAATATACAAAATAAGCGTAAGTACATTGAATATATAAAATTTAAACACTCAAAGAAGGTCATTATGTATCTATTATCTAATATGTTTTAAAAAATATTTCTGGCTTTCAATATCAAATTAAATTTTAATTCCAAATTCTTTTTTTTTACTATTCTACAAATGTTGAAAATAAGTCGCGCGCTAAGTCCCGTGCCGAGCGCGCACGCACAAGTCTCGGGAGCGTCCATTACAAACTATTAAAAATCCATTTTAGCGGCAAAAGTGTTCGTAGAAACCTGATCGATACATCATTTTGTAGATCTCGTTAAGCGCTTAAAAATAGTGAAAACCGCGTGGAAATCGGACTGAAATTGGAAAAGTTATCGATTAAAAACAGACTTTTCATAACGACGTGACATACAAAACCGCGTGCGGCGCGAGTTTTGTCGCGGTAACCCTAGGAACAAAAATTGCTATCCTGTGCTCAATTAGTTACTGGACACCTGTGCAAAATCCTGGATTTTTTCAACAAAAATTGAAATTACAGTGAGAGTTTTAGTGGAAAAAAATTTCCCCCACAAACAGTTTTCGGTCTAAAATCAGTTTAAAATTAGCGAAATTAATCAAATAAAAATTAAAGAAGTGTAGTGCTCAATTAGGCGAACCTAAATATACTATTGTGGAAATTTTAACAACTATAAAATAAAATTTGAAAACAATCAAACATTAACTTTTAAAAAAGTGCTACAGCACCTGTGTGCAACCCTGGGTGGCAGGCTTACCCTCGTTGAGAAGGGCAGAGCATCCCCTACCCAGTTATATAAGCAGCAGACCAAAAACAGGATGGCACACTAAGAAACAGGGGTAAGTGCGGTCCCGCGGAGTCTTGATTTTTAAAATTTAATTCCCCCCCTTTCTTTTAAATTCGGGGCAGAGATATTTATTTTATTAGATTCCTCTATCATTAAAGATGCCTTATGCAAATTTTCAACCCCGGGAGTCCCATAGTTTTCGATTAAAGTCAATTTCCGGCGAGACTCGCTCGGCCGGAAACCCGCAAAGTTAAGTTTGTTTGGGGTGTTTTTAATGGGGAAGTTCTTTCCATCGGGTTTTTGCCCTGTTCCCGGGGACCTAGATGGACAGAATTTCGCATATCCCAATAAAAACACCTCCTCTTCCTTGGATCTTACTTTTATTTTGTCCAAAATCAACGTGATCGTGGCGTGTTATCGTCATCGGCTTGGTCAGGCGCGAGTCGGATTTAAGCTTGTGACGTCACACCACTATTTATTTTGTATGGAGATGAAATCACGCGGCGGCTGCGTGAAAACCACGTGACCGCCGCGTGATCGTGTCTTCTTTTTAACTCGGTATCGGTCGGTACCTAGATCCCGACCCGACACCGGGTCCGGAGACACGGTGTTTACGATTGGAAACATCGGGTCCGGACCCGATATCAGGCAAAATCCATTTCTGGGGGTGCGACAGAAAAGTCGCAGAGTCGTGCGACAGACCTGTGACATGTCTTTCTGGCACACCCTCCCCCTCGCTTCCAATTCCCGATATCCAAAATTACCTCCCCCGCCCACACCCTGTCCCCATACATGCCCTACCTAGTTCCATAGAGAGTTATACACTGTCCATTATATTAACCATCTTTTGACAGATTGACGATTTACATATTTAGTGATGTCCTAAAGATTCTCGTATGCGATACCATTCCGATTATAGTACCTACATCATTAATCGAATTACGTACCTAAGTAATTCGATTAATGATAACCTACGTAAACCAATAACAGATATAGAAATCAACATTTTTATTTAATATTGCCTTAGTTTTTTGAAAATAAATGTTAATCCGTGTGTATTTATTATAATCATAAAAAATATATTATACATCAACTGGCAACATCAACAGACCTTCCGCTCGGCCGCCATTTTGACGTGATCTGTCACTCTCAACGAAACGCCCGTGATAGTCACACGCATTTACGTTCGCTGAGTGTTCTCTCGCATCTGTTACACCTTGAGTTAAGTAGCTTTATTCCTCGGAAAAACTTTTGTGAAACTTATATTAATTGATCGTGAAAATGCCGAAAGGACGTGTGTTGAAAGCACAATGGAGACAGTTAGTGTTAAAACTTCATGAGTATTTTGAGCAAGAAAATCAAAATGGCGGACCTCTTATACCTATCACGCAAGTCCGAAACCGTGTTGCAGCCGCGTTGGGGATCAGTCTATCAACTGTGACTAAAATCACTACTGATGCCTACGGCAGGAGCGGCTTGGAGCAAAACAAACCATCTACACCAAAAAGAAAGCGCCGGGCTCATAAGGTGACAGCTGTTGATGACTTTGACGCTGACGCTATTCGTCGTCATGTATATGATTACTACTTGAGAAAAGAAATTCCAACTTTGAGAAAACTTATTGTTTCTTTGAAAAGAAGGTTTCATGGTGAAAAATCTTCTTTGGTCAAAGTTTTGAACACAATTGGCTTTTCATATAAAAAGTTAAATAAAAGAAAATTATTAATGGAACGCACAGATATAGCTATAGCACGTTGTGATTTTTTAAGAGAGGCAAAGCAAGATTGGGCAAATATTGTTTTCACGGATGAAACATGGCTCAACGCTAACCACACACTATCTCGTTTCTGGACTGATGATACTGCTGATTCCACTTCCTCAGTACCAATGGGAAAAGGTGAGCGCCTAATCATTTGCCATGCAGGTACAGCAAAAGGATTTGTACAAGACGCACTGTTGGCATTTAAATCGAAGAAATCAAATGACTACCACGAAGAGATGAATGCAAATGTGTATGAAGAGTGGTTCAAAAAAATGCTCATTTCATTGGAAGAACCATCAATAATTTTTATTGATAATGCGCCCTACCACTCCCGTCAAATTGACAAAATGCCAACACAGGCTAATAAAAAGCATGAAATAATTAATTGGCTTCGGGACAATGGAGAAAATGTGGACGACTCAATGTTAAAAGTTGAATTAATAAAAATATTAAAAACCAAAAAGAGAGCAAAACGCTATGTAATCAATGAAATGGCAGCAGAATATGGCCATACTGTTCTTCGGATTCCTCCATACCACTGCCAGTACAACGCAATAGAACTTATATGGGCACAAGTAAAAGGGCATGCTGCGAGATGCAATACAAGCCCCCCATTCACAGCGAATAAAATGTTGCAATTGCTAAAAAATGCTTGCACCCACGTAACGGCCGAGAACTGGGCAAGTGTGGTGGAAAGAACTAAAAGAGTAATATTCCCTGATTGGGAACGTGATATTGCGTTTGATAATATAAACTACTCAAAACAAAATAGGGCCCACCACGTTTTTTTGCATTAATTTTAAAATACATACAATTATTAAGTTTTTCTGATTACATATGGTTAAAGTAGGGATTCCTAAATTATATGAACTTATCCAATAGCATTATTTTTTTATTTTTTTTAACTTAAACACAAAGAACAGTTTTTTACGATATTTCGGTAAAATAATGAGATTAAAGAAGTTTAAATTTTATCGTTCTATTGGGACCATATGTTGAGAAATCCTTAGTTTAGAAGCGTGGGGTTCCTCCTCTACTCTGTACGCACTCCCTGAGTCTATTTGGAATATTTTCGATAGGATGCACTATGTTTTGGTGCAGTATTTGCTCCCAACACAATTTTTGTGCGTTTATTAGCTGTTCTTGAATGTGACGCTCCTGTAGTTTTATTTGAAGCTTCCTTTCAATTGATCTTATAAATGTTCGATGGGATTGAGGTCGGAACTCATGGCTGGCCATGGCAAAATTGAAATATTGGCATCAGAAAGTGCATTCTGTGTAGTACGCGCCATGTGAGCGCGAGTGTTGTCTTGCATTAAAACAAAGTAAGCGTCAATTCTTTGTGAAAATGAAACAATATGAGGGCGGACTATCTCTTCGACGTAACTAGAGGCCGTTACGGTACCTCCATCCAGAATTACCAGCTCTGTTTTACCTAGTAAGCTTATTCCACCTCAAACCATAACACTTGCACCTTCAAAGCGGCCAATTTTATGGATGCATTGTTCTGAAAAACGTTCTCCTTCCCTTCTCTATACACACACCCGTCCATAGGGACTATAAAACTTGATTTTACTTTCGTCCGTTAAGAGTACGGATCTCCAGTTATCCATTGTCCAATCCAAATGTTCATGTGCGAACCTTAAGCGCGCTGCACTATGACGTCTTGTCAGTTTGAGCCTAACAAAACGTCCTCTGGAATATTGGCCATCTTCATGGAGTCGATTTCGAATGGTTTGATCGCTCACTTGTCTTCCATTAGACTGCTGTAATTGATTTTGTAGCGCTTGGGCGGTGATTGCACGCTCCCGACGGGCAGTTAATCTGATATTTCTGTCGTCCTGCTCCATTTTGGCTCTCGCTCTCCCTGATCCAGGTCTTCTAGCACTACTTCAGGTCTCTTAATAGCGTTCCTACAGGTTTGGATAGCTCGTTGGTACACACTGACACTTGTTGCAACAGATCTCTGAGAGTGCCCTTCCTGAAGCGTAGTAACTGCTCTAGCTGCAGTGTCCTTGTTCATATGACGACGAGGACCAGGCATATTGATTAGAACTAGCGCCGTAATCAAAGGAAATGGTTTACTAAATAAACTTCAACAGTAACGTTAAGAATACTACTGAGAGCGCGAGCGAAAAAAATATGCATTTTTTTAGCCCTACACTTTACTTGGCTACTTACTTGAAAATAATGTTAAAGTTATCGTTAGAAACGCTGGGAACAGGCTCCTAAACATGTCAACTATACGTTTAAGTACTTGAGTCATATTACAATAGCCGTGCAAAAAATTTGTGAACAAATTTGTAGATCGAGGCGGGGTGGGCCCTATTTTGTTTTGAGTAGTTTATTATCTACACAAGAGCTAATAATAACTGCTACTGAAGACTCCTCATCGGAGGAGTCTAGTGTTGATTATCATTCCGACGACTCGTGCTAATAAAATAAATTAAAATATCCTGATTGTTTTATTTGTATTCATGTATTAACTAAGAAGAAAGTAAAACTTTATATAATGTTATTAAATGTCTTTTAATACTCGTAACATCGATTTCTACCGATTATTTTTAATCTGTGGCATAATCGTAGTAACCATTATGTGTGACATCACTAAGTGGGCGGTACCCATCCATAAAGTACAAATATTATTTGTATGATATTTGTACGTAAGCAATACAAAACTTAATGAGCGTGAGCTGTCAAAAGACTGATAATATGATGGACGCAGTATAAATCTGAAATCCCCAAAAAGTAATCCACTTACATCCTTGGCACCCCCCCATATTTTTGAAAACTAAAACCGGATTCCATAGCCCAGTTAGACCTCCTTCACACCCCCACAAAAATTTTTAGTTTCCGTTAGTCCCGTCGCAGGGAAATGGCGGTAAATGCGCGACCTATGATAGTACTAAGTAAGTTAAAAATAGAACTTTCCAAATTTTAATCCGCCCGCATCTTTGGCATCTTAAAATTTAAATTTAAAAACTGATCCGGGATCATGAAAAGTCCTCCTAAAGGCATCCACAAAAATTTTTACCTTAAATTACTCTATTACTTTTTATTAAATTACTTTACTACCAAGTTACGAACCTTCTGTTAGTAACTATGGCGCGAATTCGGATTTAGCGCCACTTCTAAGGCGCGGAATCACTCCGAACTACTTCGCTAAATGGGTGGACGAAGTATTTCGGAGATCCGCCACCCGGCGCGCGTCTATTTTGCCTGCTAGTTCCCAATAGTCCCGCTATTGGGAAGTGGCGGTAAATGCGCGAACTGGGATGGCGTAAAAAATTATTTTCAAAATTTATCTATCATGGCTCGCGCATTGCCATCTACGGCATGTACCCTACCCCTATAAATCAGAAAAAGACAGTCCACATTGTTCTTACGCATGAAACTGTAAAGAGCATTAAACATAAAATAAATATTCTTTGACGGCCTTTACACCGTACAAGAACAAACTAAAGTACAACGGGTATAAGTTTACAAACTATTGACACATTACATAAAAATTAGGGAAAATAGACAAGACAGCTTTATACACTGTCTATAACATTATCTGATAACTATTGACAATATTATATACATTTTAAAATAGACATAGCATCCTCTAACAAGATGTTCGGAATCAGAACCCCGACAAAAAATCCAACAAACCAAGGAAAGAGAAAATCGCAAGATAAAATAGAACAGCAGGCTGGACCATCTACATTAAAAACATCAATGAAGAAAACAGAACATAGAAAAGAGGAAAAAATGCCTGAAGAACAAAGCCCTCCCGTTGACAAAGCTCCATGTGGGCACCAAAAATGGAAGCCATCAGACTGGAAGTCTCTAGAGGTAACGCCGATAGCAGAAGAGAGTTATTCCAGGACATAAAACAAAAAATACAATCTCAGTTAAATAATTCTAGAAATCTCAAGAGAGAAATTAAAAGTGACATAGAGATGTATTTAGAAGGTCTTAAAACCATGTTTGAAGCTATGGAAGAACAAATACAAAAAATATCAGGGTGGCACGATGACCTAATTGATGGTAATAACATAATGGAAGCACAAATGAGACTAGGAGAGGAAAAATTTAAAAAGCTAATCGGAATTGATGAAAGCAATACCCTAAGTAAAAACGATGTGGAGCAAATAAGAAACATGGCACTTACTATACAAAAAGTCGCAGATAGTATGATCTCTGTAGATAAAAATATTGAACTCACAAGGGAAATAAGGGAGGAGGCAAAAGAACAAACAAATCTGATAAAAGAAAATATAAACCACACTTTGGAAATTAGAGAACAGGCAGAGAAATATAAGGAAGAACACCTCGACATTACTAGAAAATACATTCAGCAAACAACTGAACTAAAAGAAGAAATTGGAAGACAGTAGAGAAGAGGAGATGAAGAAACAGGGATCCGTACTTACGCGAATGTCGCAGCCAAAGTGTCACCACCGAAAACACAAACACTCCACTCGGTCGCAATATCGTCGAGTGATGTCATGAAAACAGGAGAAGACATCCTCACCGAAGTGCGAGATATCATTAAAGCAAGGGAGGGGGGTATTCAGGTAGAAAATGTAAGGAAGGCAAAGGACAGGAAACTCATCCTGGGATGTAACTCTAGGGAAGAAAGAAACAATGTCATCAATAAAATAAAATCCACAAGCAAAGACCTCCATGTGGAGAATATTGAAAACAAAGATCCCCTAATTGTCCTGAAGGATGTCCTATCAATCAACAAAGACGAGGACATCGTCAGGGCAATGAAAAACCAAAATAGGGAAATCTTTAGAGGCATCCCGGAAAAGGAAAATAGGGTGGAAGTTAGATACAGGCGAAGGGCCAGGAACTTGCATACCAACCACGTAGTATTAAAAGTCTCACCTCTGCTGTACAACAGGATAGTGGGGGTGGGAGTGGTATACATAGACCTACAAAGGGTAAAGGCAGAGGATCAGACCCCCTTGGTACAGTGTTCCCTATGTCTAGGCTATGGCCACACGAAAAAGTATTGCACAATGGGCCAGGAAACATGTAGCCACTGTGGTGGACCGCATAGAAAGACAGAGTGTGAACAACTGCGGGTCGGTGTAGATCCAATATGCTGTAACTGTAAGAAAGCAAAGCTGCCTGACGTCACCCACAATGCGTTTAGTGACCAGTGTATAATCAGACAGAAATGGGACAGGTTAGCCAAGGCGACTATAGCATATTGCTAAAGGCGCCCTGGGTAACATACCCCTAAAAAATGTTAATACCGCAGTCGGATTAAAACACATATACTGGGCGAATGACAACGCAGCAAACTTTAATAGATTAAAGAAAACAAATATGAAGGTAAAAATGAACAAAAAATTAAAAACCTATATAATAAATAGTAAAGGGAAAATTAAAACTAATTGCAAAAAACTTAATACTAAGTCTAAGCAATTAAAACTAAAATTAAAATATGAGAATGGTATAATAGAAACTATATCAAAATTAAACTAAACTTTTATATACTTATAAATAATAACAGGATAAAAGAAGCGTTTGCTGCGTTGAAACAGCGCACCGTAATAGTTACAAATAAAATAAAAAACTCCTTAATATACAACTTAAAAATAGATAATAGTGACATTCCAGCAGATATTTGCCAGCGAATAAATATAAAACAAATACTGAGTATTTGCACTGACAAAAATAGCGGACACTGTCATGAAAAATTATTTCAAAGGGTATTATAATAGTAGATAAAAAAAAGGCAAACAAATAAAAAATAGCTATAAAAAAGAGTACTCCTAAAGTATATGCTTATACTTGTTTAAAGAGTACATCGCCAACAGTACCAGTAAATAAATTCTGGAAATAAATATAAAGTTAAATAAAATAGAAGATAAGAATAAAATAAGTAGATGTGAATATTAGTGTAGTTTTAAAATAACTGCGGAACAATAGAAATAGTAACTAAATATAAGTAAGAAAACACTGTATAAAACTAGATAGTAAAAATAAATGTAATAGTAAGTAAGGAAAAATAATGTTACTCTGTCCTAGACTTGTATGAAGTAAGAAAAATTGGTTTGTATAAAATTAGAAAAAAACGAGATAATGACACAATGTAATACCCCATGTGGGTACTTAAAATAACTATAAAATGTTTAAAATTAAATATAATACTAAAAATGGCTCTGATTACGTTAGAGGAGGCCGCAAAAAAACTAAAAACAAATAATAAATAATAAAAAAAATGTTGAAAATACGTCCCCAGTCTACAAATAAGGCTCAGTGGACAACTGAAACACTCAAAACCTGAGATTCTCATGAATCTAGGCCATTCTATGAGAAGAGCTACTAAAGCCATGAGTATACTCGTTTCAAGCATTTAAAAAATAGATATAATACGATATACGTATAATTATAAAAATATAGAAAAGGTTTTGTCAAACCGGATAAAATATTTCATTTTTTTTTGGAGTCACACCTATTCAAATAAGGTAGGCAGCATACCAGAATGCAGAAGAGTTTAAAATTTCACACAATTGTGACAAGAATGCTAAAATGGTTGGCACGAATGGCTAATAAAAAAGAAGTGGCATATCTGTTCAAAAACATAAGTTTTCAATAAAAAAAACTGATGGGCCAAATATAAGTTTACTAATATAATATTTAAGTATAACTGCGACGAAACAAGCATTATCCTAATTTCCACCTTAATATTAGTCAAAGAATCCACAAAGGAGCTACTGACTGGCTCGTTTCTGTAGGTGGTAGTGACTTCAGCTCCGCGGGTCGCGGGTTCGATTCCCACCGAGGGCTAACATTTTATAGTCCCCTGATAGAAGGTAAATAGAAATTACCTATATTTTAGGGTTTTTTCATATATAAAATACAAGAAAAGTAATATCCGCGTAGGGTTTCCGATGGATGCTCTAGATTTAAGAATGTTTGCTCAAAGATACCTAAATAAAATAGGTAGAACAGTGTATACACTTAAAGAGAACTTAACACCTTAACAAACTATAAAAGAAGAACAAGTTCATACAGGTCATACTTATTCCCTTTTGACTCATTGTATCTTCATTGTTACATATAGTCCGTCAAGAAAGTCATGAAAAGAATGTTTTGAGAACTAAAGCTTTTACTTGTTATGGCAACACTGTATTCCTGTCTAACTGAGTACATCAATTGTCACATCAGAGGTTGTTGTGGTTAGCTTTCTGGATTTTTATTAATTACTGCGAATATTTTTTATCATTTAACCGTTTCGTGGTCAAAATGAATCCCACTGTTTATAAAAGTAGTACGAGACAGATCTATTTAAGGTTTTTCAAGAATTTATGAGTGAATTTCAAACGGGAAAATTATTTTCTGATTTGGGAGATGCTTACGGTCGAACAGCTAAAATAACAGGTATTTACTCGTATTTTAATGTTAGACACTAAGAGAAATGAAATAGGTTGAAATTGTACATTTTTTAAATGATATTTAAACTTAGTGATAATATTGTTTACAAATTTTAAAAGGTTATGTTATTGTAGGTATATCTTTCCTATATTACTACGCTTAGAAAATTTTGATACTTTCGTATTTTTATTACAATGTTTGAATTTTTTTTTTCTTCCAGGTGTTTCTGAAAGCACCGTTCGACGTATAGTGGATGGAATGGAAAAAAAAGAAAGGGCAGACCTAGTAAACAGATTGATGATTTCAGTCTGTGTGCTATTCGTCAAAAAGTTCAATTTTTCTACATTTACATTTCTACATTTCTACATTTCTACAATGGCATACAGAACATCAGCTTTAGATAATAATTTATTCCAGCAGAACTATTAAGGCGAGAAAGTTGAGAACTCATTTACCTATAATATCAACACAGTTGGAAACAAGTTTGTGTAAAAAAGTTTATATAACTGAACAAAAATTAAAAGAAAAGCAGAGGAACAATTATGATAGAAAACATAGAAAAAAGAGATTATGTGACCTAAGGATAGGTCATAATGTTTGGATTGTAGATCTAAGAGATTATGGTAAAATGATAAAATATTACCTTACAGATCATATATTATAAAAACAGCAAATGGAGTGTACAGAAGGAATAGATGGCATTTAATACCACAGCACCATATTCTGTTAAAAGTGAAAATAAGTTACAAAAACAAGATTGGACTCCCCTTAGTAATGATAACATTGATTCAAGTAATGTCAATAATGGTATAAGTGAAACTATTCCTTCTCCAATTATACCTATTCATTCACAGATGTCTCAGCGTACTACATCTCCTCCAACTCAATCTTTATCATTTCCGACTGGTTCTGTTCGTCCTCAAAGATTAAGAGTGAGACCACGAAAATTAGCTGAATATGAATGTTACTAGTTTTTACTTTGATGTTTTAATTTTCTAATATGAAAATAATCTTTAAATTTAAGCTTTTCTATTAAAAAGGGAAAGATGTTGTATCATAATAAAATGTTATTGGTCTGTGCTTATAACTTGTGGAAGTAATATACGTAATTAATGAAACTGCGTGTTTTAATTATAAAACAAGAACTGCAATGGAAACTAAAGAATCTAATTCTAAACGACCAGCAAGTTAAGTTTTCAGGAAATAGCACGGTGCCATCTAATTTATTGGAATTGGATACCCCTATACAATTCTTTCTCTATTTCTTTCCTAAAAAAATTATGCATCTTATCGCTGAACAGACAAATTTATACATCAAACAAAAAAATCCCAACCAAACCTTTTCCGTTACTTAATCTAATATTCAAAATTTTATTAAAATTGTTTATCTCGTCTTTGATAAAACTACCGAGAGTCACTAGTCACTGGAATACAAACATTTGGACACCTTTGATATATGAAACATTGTCCAAAATTAAATTTGAAAAATACGCCAATATATTCACTTCAATTCAAACATGCCTCAACGTAATGCACCAGATGCTGACCGATTATATAAAATACCCATTGTCGCTAAATTGAATGAAAATTTTAGCAAAATTATCAAGGAATATTTGGGAAATATTGACTACGAGGACAACGAAAAATTCAGTAAGTACATTGAAAGATTCGAAATATTCGTAGAATGTTATGAATTTGATGATAAAAAGAAGAAATCAGTATGTTTAACAGTGATTGGTTGCAAATTGTACAGCTTGTTGAAACATTTATGTACGGCATCTTGCCCTAAAGATAAATATTTTATTAAACCATTTAGAACCTAAACCAAATACAATAACGGAAAGATATAAATTCAATGAAAGAATTAAATTACCGAACGAATCTATTAATTACTATTTAACAGAACTAAAAAAATTACACGGCATTGTCATTATGGAGAAAATTTAGGTGAACAAATAAGAGATAAATTCATATGTGGTTTATTAACCCTTTCAGACCTGGCGTACACAAATCTACACATAAAATGTTTTGGTATTTATTTTGCTACAAGTGCAATTGAGAACGCTTGTGTTCGTATGTCCACATTATAAACTACCAAAATGTATACCATTAACGCCATCTCTTAGTATTTTTTGTGACTTTTTCGACATGGTTCGATCAGTGGCTGACCGAAGTTGGAGCTATATAGGTAAGCTCGTAATTTTTGTTTCTAAAAGTAGGAAATAGCTAAATATACGCACTGCAAAAATATGAATTGATGTGTTCTATTCCCAAGGTCCTAAGTAACATATAATTTGAGTTTGTTATACTATTTTTGTATCAATTATCACAATTTTTATATTTGTACACAAATGTACACATCAGGCGTAAACGATGTTTTTACGATTGCTTAAGTGTTCTAGCTGTATTTGCAAAATCTATTTAGAATTTGTTCGCAACTATATTATTAATGTTGTTGTTGATTCTATATAAAATATATGTTTTATGTGTAGATATAATATATTTTTTTTTTTTCAGATAAAAAAAACCGATATGTTTTCGCCAGACGCTTTGAAAGCCCTATTTGATGAAAATCTTTCCGATTTGGAGCTATCGTCTGATGACGAAGAACCGTTTGAATTTACATCTGAAAGGAAGTTACGGTCTGTCCGGGTTGGTGCAGATGTCATCAATCAAAACCAACGAGAGGTATTTCCACCCGATACTGACGAAGATGAAGGGCCTAACTCATTGGGGATTGGAACGAATGATCCAGGAGTTAATGATACCTGCGATGAAGTGGTTCTTGAAGTACCACCGACAACAGAGATAGAGTCCTCTCATGAAAGTATACTTCAGAATATTACTCCTAAACAGAACATTAGGTGGAGACACAGGGAACTCCTAAACATCTCAATCTCATCAGATTGGTTTCCACCAATATCAATTGTCCCTACAGTTATAGCCCCAGTGGATTATTACTTTTGGTACGTGCCAAAACAATTATTTGAAACTATGGCTGAAATGACTAACATATACGCAATACATTCAAATAAACACAGGTACAAACCTACTACTGCACAAGAAATAGAAATTTTATTTGGGTTACATTTAACTACTGGTATATTTAGTTACCCTTGCTTGAAAATGTATTGGGAAACTGGCATCATATACCCTTGTTCTCAGAGAATATGGCCCGGGATCGCTTTTTTGAATTACGTAATAATTTACACCTTGTTGATAATACAATAATACCAGCTAGTTGCAAAGATGCATTTTACAAAGTTCGACCAATATTTAATGCTGTTAGGAATCGATGTTTAGAGTTACCGCTTGAAAAAGAAACTTTGCGTTGATGAGCAGATAGTTCCTTTCACTGGGAAACATGTAGCCAAACAATACATAAAAGGTAAACCTTGTCCATGGGGACTTAAGATATTTTTTTTATGTGGTAAACATGGGCAAGCTTATGAGTTTCTACTATATCAAAGCTCTAGTTCAGAACTCGATAATAACTTGACAAAAAAAATTGGATACGGTGCAGCTATTGTCCTTCATCTCACTAAGAGAATTTGAGAAAGCAAGGGGCACGAGCTGTACTTTGACAACTACTTCTCGTCATATCATTTATTACAAATTATGAAACGAAAAGGCATTATGGCTGCATGCACAGCTCGTATAAATAGATTCGCCAACCCATCGCTACTAAGCGATAAAGAAATGAATAAAAAACCTCGAGGATTTTCTCAAGAAGTTAGTAGTTTTGACGAAGATGTAACTGTGGTCAAGTGGCTGGATAATAAGATTACCCATCTTGCTTCTAATTTTGTTGGTATTGGCGAAAAAGACTTAGTCAACAGGTGGTGTAAGAAAGACAAGAAATTTATTGACGTTGAACGCCCTGAAGTGGTCAGAAAATACAATCACGCAATGGGGGGAGTTGACCTTTTAGATCAACGCATGAGCTACTACAGGACCTTCATAAAATCCAAAAAATGGACTCTTCGCATGATATTTCACGCTTCTGATTTAGCTGTAGTGCAGGCTTACCGGGAGTATCAAACTGACAATGCGTTGCTAGGCATACCAAAGAATAAACAACTCACGTTGCTTCACTTTCGTCGTCAGCTGGCTGAAAGTCTGGTGTTAAGGAATAAAATTATTATCGGTAAAAGAGGACGGCCGGTAAAAAAGAGACGGTAGCCCAATACCGCAAATTATTCCAAGAAGACCAGGAGAGGTTCTGCCTGTTGCGGATGTAGCAAAAGACGGTGTTGGGCATTTCCCTGCACATGATGAGGGACTTGGGACACGGTGCAAAATGGTTGGATGCAAGGGAAGAAGCAGAATTAAATGTATAAAATGCAAAGTTCACCTTTGCCTTACCAAAGATAGAAACTGTTTCTTAGCAGTTCATACGTAAATTTATGAAACATGCTTCTTGAATTAGGCGAATGACCGATTTCCCTCTGTGCCAATTATTTGTCTATCCCAAAGAAGAAATCTATTTTTGCAAAAATTATAAGAATTGTACTTAAGTTTTGTTAATAATGAAATCCTCTTAAACACTAGTCTTATTAATACGTAGTGTAGCAGTACACGTATTAATGAAACAGCGTTTGTGTGACAACTCATTTATTCTCATAGAAGCTAACCTACCCACTCTGTTATATTATAAATATCTATTTACCTACTACATCTTCCCCCTATTATAATGAATAGAAGTGACAGTAAGTACTACCATACATTTCCCTATCATACTTTATTAACAAATTGCGATTCTAATTCTATTTTATTTTCCTATAATATTACAATCACTTTAACCATATCTCAATTTCAGGCATTATTATAGTTTACCTATTATCCTAACAAGTTTTTTACATTATAAGCACTTAGATTACATTTTAACATTAAACATTACTTAAACATAAACATGTGTAAGTTACACAATCATATAAGCATACATCTCAACTCACTTATTTAAGAATAAGCAAGCCAGAACAAACAAAAAAAAAGAATTTTAAGTTATTGTATTCAATATTAATATTATTAATATTAATAGTATTCCTGTTCATATCTAACTGGCGGACGCACAACCCGACCGCTGCCTGTCACTTTATGTGTTTGCTGCGGTCGCGCTGGCTCCGGACCTGCTGTAGTGCCCGTTGGTACACTTTGAGGAGTACTGAAGGTATCCCAGTCTAACCCCGTGGGATACTTCATACGATGAGATTCGCTGTCTCTTTTGTTATCCTCGTGGTTTGGCAACTTCATTATATGTTGACGATTCCGCCTATAAATAGCACCGTTCTCTGTTTGTACCCAGTAAGAACGATTTCCCCGAGCTGGACGCAAGACCCGAGACTTCTCCCATAACTTATTACGCCTTACTCTAACTGGTTCGTTTGCCGAAAGTGGAATAAGAGTTCTAGTACCCCGGTCATAATACTTTTTGTATTGGTTTATTTTATTCGAACGATCACTTAACATTGCTTGCGGACTCACCACTTTAGGTTTTAATTGCGAGCTTTCTGAAGGTAATCTCGTGTTCAGTCGGCGGCTCATTAGTAACTGAGCCGGTGACCATTTTTCTCCTGTGAGAGGTGTATTGCGAAAATTCAATAATGCAAGTTTCCATTCTTCGCCGCTTTCATGTGACTTGTACATCATAGCTTTTATTGTCCTAACGTTCCGTTCCGCAAGTCCATTGGATCGCGGGTACAGCGGAGAACTGGTTACATGGGTGAATCCCCATTTGGTAGCAAAACACTTAAATTGGTCCGACGTAAATTGACTTCCATTGTCGGTCACCAACTTTAACGGAATTCCAAATCTACAAAAAATATCTTTTAGGGCCTCGATAACTGTTAAGCTTAATAAATTACCAAGATCGAATACTTCGACAAATTTGGAATAGTAATCTACAACCAGCAAATAATATTTATTTTTAAGTTCAAATATATCGGCCGCTAGCACTTCCCACGGCAAAGTCGGCACGGGATGGGGCGCGAGTGGTTCGCGGGGACTGGCCGCGCGGTGCCGCTGGCACGTGGCACACGCCTGCACGACGTGCTCGATCTGTGTGCTCATACCGGGCCACCACATGACGTCACGGGCACGTCGCTGACATTTTTCGACCCCCATATGACCCTCGTGAATACGATTGAGCATGTCCTGTCGGAGTGCTGGTGGTATAACTACACGGTTGTTTCTAAATAAAATTCCATTTACAACATGGAGTTCACTATGTACAACCCAATATTGGCGCACAATACTGTTAGTGTCCCTTTTATTATTCGGCCAGCCATTATAATAATATTGACAAACCGCGTTTAAAACTGCATCCTTTTCTGTTTCTTCCTTTAATTTTCCCATAATCTCCGCTGTCGCCGGTATATTCTCATATAGAGTATTAACGTGTACCATAACATCCTTACAAACGTCCTGATCGCAACCACGTTCTGTCGCCGCGCGGGACAGAGTATCGGCTATAAATAACATTTTGCCAGGTTTATATTGTAACTTAATAGAGTAATGCTGCATTTTCAACAACATTCGCTGAAGGCGAGCTGGCGTTTCATTTAACGCTTTTTTAAATATAGCCTCAAGTGGTTTATGGTCACTTTCCACTATAACTTTATCATGACCATAAATATATTGATGGAATCGCGTGCACCCAAATACAACCGCTAGCAGTTCCTTTTCGATCTGCGCCCAGCGCTGCTCGGTGGGAGTGAGCGTGCGTGCCGCGTACGCGACCGGCCGCCCGCTCTGCAACAAGCAGGCGCCGAGCCCGTGCGCGCTGGCGTCCACGGACACTGTCACCGCTTCTTTGGGATCATAATATTTTAGTACTGGGGCACTACTAATTTTAGACTTCAACAAATTAAATGTTTTATCGTGATGGTCTGACCACTCAAAAATAATATTTTTACCCAGTAGCTCTCGCAAGGGTGCCGACAATTCCGCATATCGAGGTATAAATCGTGACAAATAATTTGTGACTCCCAAAAATCGTTCCAATGATTTTTTATCTGTGGGCTTTTGCATGTGTACTATGGCAGTTATTCTACTTGTGTCCGGTGACATACCACTGGAATTGAAAATGTGACCTAAAAAGTTTACCTGACTAACCCCAAATACACATTTATTTTTATTAAATTTAACTCCATTATCTTTTGCTTTTTTCATTACCTCTTGTAAACGAACATCGTGCTCTTTCTTGGTCGTCCCCCAAATTAAAATGTCATCAATGAACACCTCAACGCCTTCCATTTTAAAAATTTTATACATTTCATTATGGAATATTTCCGGTGCACAATTAATTCCAAATGGCAATCGTAAAAATCTATACCTACCAAACGGAGTTGAAAATGTGCACAGTTTTGAACTATTTTCGTCAAGACGAATCATCCAAAACCCATTTTTCGCGTCACACTTTGAAAAATATTTAGCACCGGCAAGATTGCTAGATACTTCGTCCAAAGTGGGCAATTGAAAATGGCTTCGCTTAACGGCCAGGTTTAAATTTCGGGGATCCAAGCAAATTCGTAGCTTTTTGTTAGGCTTTTCAACAATAACTATATTAGACACCCAGTCCGTCGGTCCGTCCTCTTTCTTTATAATATTTAATCTAACCATATTCTCTAATTCCTCTTTTAAACGAGGCCGTAACATCATTGGAATTTTTCGCGTGGCATTAACAACGGGCAATACATTCTTATCAATAATTATTTTACACACCGATGGTAAACAGCCGATACCTTCGAACACCGATTCATATTTTTCAAGCTCAATACAAACATTATTTAACCTAGCAATTAACTTCAAACTCACACAGGCTGTTAATCCTAATAAATTATTACAATTACTATCCAATACATAAATTTTTTCATTATATGTTTGTTCCTGAACTTTTAACAATCCATTAAAATATCCTATTACTGGTAACTGATTTTTACTTATTTCTCTTAAAATAGTTTTGCACTTTATTAGCTTTAATTTGTTAAACCCAGCTTTTTCATATGAATATATTGACATCACGGACGCTTCCGCGCCACTATCTAGCTTAAATCGTACATAAGCACCGTTTACCTCGATAGTTTCACACCATGATCTATACACGCTACTCGATGCATCAATAGAAATATTAGACATAAATATCTCACCGTTTTCGCCTCGTTCGTCACTCTCAAACTGACGATTTAATTCTGATTCCTCAACGACTTCCCGCGTAAATTTTTCACGACAACATTTCGCAAAGTGACCTAGTCTATTACAACGATAACACTTAACCGCGTACGCAGGACAACGCATATTATAGTTATGCCGGTAACTGCACTTTGCACAAACGCTAGCACTATCACGAACATACGAAGTCGGTGCAAGGCCCCGCCGGCCCCGCCACCCTGCCAACACGGGACGAGCCGCGCCGGCGGGCTCCGTCGTGGCGGGGCGGCGGGCGGGGGGCGCGCCGCGCCTCACCGGTTCCAGCGCCAGCGCCGCGTCCGCGCGCACGGCGCATGCCGCAGCCTGCTCGCTCGCGCGTTCCGCCGCTCGACACCATATACTCGCTTCTTCCAACGTTATCGACGACCTCGCTAATAATTTCTCACGCATTTGTATATCTTTTAATCCCCGTATCATTTGAGTTAATATGAGACTGTTTTTCAAAATTCCAAATTCACAATTCTTGCTTAATCTTTTTAACAGGCCTATATATTTATCAAAACTGTGATCGGTCTGATATGTTTCAAAAAATGTATGTCTTTCGTAGTTCACATTTTTCTTGGGATCGCAATACTCGCCATATTTATGACACACTGTTTTAAAATCATATGTCTCTTGCTCTGTGAAATCGAGTTCTTCTAATATTTCACGACCGTATGGGCCTAAACAGTGCATGAACAATCCATATTTTTCTTTATCACTCGCCGTTTCCTTGTTCGTAGCAATCAAAAAGTAATCGAATGCCGTTTTCCATTCCCTCCAATTGGTGGCCATATTACCATCTTGCCGCATCGGCGCAGGTTGTTGAATCGCCGCACAAACACCTCGACTATCGTACGGCATTTCGAAAATCACTTCACTATACTTTTTAATAATTACGCTTTAAATATCCCTATTTTTTATTTTTACATTGTACTAAAATCGTATCACACCTGACACCATGTAGCAGTACACGTATTAATGAAACAGCGTTTGTGTGACAACTCATTTATTCTCATAGAAGCTAACCTACCCACTCTGTTATATTATAAATATCTATTTACCTACTACACGTAGGACGGATGTGCACATTTGTACACAAAAAGAAAAGTCCTTTTTTCTGAAAAACCTGACAACCAGGATTTTTTTCATAATTTTTTCCTTGGTCTTTTTATTCTACTCTCTATCTACAGATTTTTTTTAGATTCATTGGAGACAAAAAAAATATTCAGGTCTGAAAGGGTTAAATGAAAAAATCAAACAAAGAATATTAAAACTGAATATTATTTCCAAGGAAGAAAGCCCCAGACGCAACAGTATCAAAACTATGAGCTATATTTCGATAACTATTTTACGTCTTTGTCATTACCTGGAGCATTTGGCCAAGGAGGGAATTTTGAGTCTTGGGACGGTACGACGCAATAGAATCCTCAACTGTAAATTACCTACCTACTGATAAGGAGGTATCAAAAAAGAGCGTGGTTATTCCATAGAATTTGTGGCTGATTTTGACGGCATTGACATCTCTAATGTTATATGGAAAGATAATAAAGTTGTAACGATGGTATCAACTTTCGTAGAAGAAATGCCCAAGTCACAAGTTCGACGTTATGACAAAACTAATAAAAGATACATCAACATTGATCGGCCCAGTATTGTTAGTGAATACAATCGATATATGGGTGGTGTAGATTTAGTAGAAAGCATCATGGCATATTACAAAATTTTGATACTTCGACACATTCATATAACCATTCCTTCTCATAATAAATTATAGTCTTGTATGTTGTTTCATTTTCCCTATGGTTCCTGGTAAAAGTAATGAGGTAAACTGTTTTTGGGTAATAGGTAATAGTAGCTGCGTCAGGCAGCTACATTACTCCTCCCCTAGCGAAAGCGTACCGGAGGCTTGACGACACGACCGTAACGAGTAGTTTTCGCTGTTTTTAAGTTTGCGGTATTTTGTTTATGCGCTAGTGCGGGCGTAACTGCATACTGACAGCTGGGTAGCGGTGTTTGTTGGTTTTGCTCTGTACTGTCTCTGTACTTTGCTCGACTGTATAGGCGGGTTTGAGCCGGTCGATTGATATGACGGCCGCTCGTCGCTGCGGTAACTGTACGGTGAAAGTCTTGTCGTCTCGCTTTAGCACGTTGAAAGGTCCTTCAAAAGTAGGTAATAGCCTCTCTCTCTTAAATGCGTCATTCCTTATAAAAACTTGTTTGCATGTTTGTAAATCTTGATGAACGAATATGGGCCGTTTATTTCCATGTATAGGCATTTTACTCGGTTTTGCTAATTCGATAGTTTCACGAAGCTTGCACATATAGTCGTAGTCAACGTCTTGCTCGTTTCGGGGTGATTTCGTAAGAAATCACACGGAAGACGACTTTTTAAAAGACGCAAAGATCAATTATCCAATAGGCTGGCAGCAAATATTTTGAGAGACAGGGCTAAAGTGTCAGAAGAACAACTTGGTGCTTTTTTTTAGAACTACCAAAAGCTATAGAACGATTTCAGTCCCGATTGTATCTTCAATTATGACGAAACCAATCTGACGGACAACTCGGGATCCAAGAAATGTTAGGAATAAATTGGCAACACTATAATCACGTGGCCAATAGCAAGGAAGGGGCTTGCTTTTAGAGCTCGCCACAGCAAAGGGAGAGTTTTTGTAAAACTCGACTCGTACGGTTATTTAAGTTTACGCGGCTAGATCGTGTCATCACTTGTATTAACAATATACTACTCTTTCAAGTATTAAATCAAGAACACAGAATAAGTTTAAATACTTTATTCAACTTTAGAAACTATTGTCGAATATATATTACATTTTATTTTGTTTACGTCTTTTCACTCTCAAGGTTCGCTCCAGAATGGCCGCCCGTCGGCTTTTTCAATCAGGCTGTCTAAACTATTTATTTTTTTGGTGTACACACGGGCAAATATTTCGGTATTGCTAACAGGCGGCCGTCCTGTTACAGAAATGTCCCTATTTCTGAAGCCTCGGCCTTCCTAATGAGGGTAATGACCTCATACCCCATGTACGCTTAACAATGTATAGTTATTTACAATTTTAAGAAAACTAATAAACAATTGAATTGAGATTCTAAATAGATCAACAAATTAATAAATCTATGAACATGCACCAAAATAAATGGATTAAAACAAAATATAATTAATAAAAGTAAACTATCATGGTAAAAAAAATAAACCGTAGTTATTAAAGGTGAGATACTTCCAGATATAAAATGCTATCTGTGATATACTAAAATCAAAATAATCGCTTTATAAACCCACATACTATTGAGAGAGAACCTATAATATAATCGACATCAAACAATAAATCTGAGTATGACGAATGTGAATTCAATAATATAAGTAGTTTGACTGTCATGCAAAGTATTTCATAAATAAAACCAACTCGGAACATCGACTGCAGATTGTCCATTTTAATGCACTAATTATTATTTGTCACCTTCGGAACATGGCTTAGTTGTTTTATTATTATCACCAACTACCGTTTCTCACCCTCGGAACACGGTCTATTGATTGTCCATTGTAAGTAACTACCGTTTGCCACCATCGGGACACGGCCTGTTATTTAAACTAACTTCACCAACTACCGTTTGCCACCATCGGGACACGGCCTGTTCTGCTATTGATAGTGTAAATTTCCATTCATCAACCCATGGACTGGTCCATTCTCTCTCTTCAATGTTTGTGGGGCTAGGCCATCATTATTGGCTCTGAGACATCATCATTGCATACCTAAGCTGTAATTGTAAGGATTAGGATATTAGGAAGGAATGAACACTTAATTTAATATTAATAATTGTTCATTTAGCTCGTCAAATTGATTCTATTTACTGCGCTATTTCGTCGCTACTATCACTATCCGCGCTTGTGGAGGGGGACGCTTGAAAAGAAATCCAAGGCTTAAGATGATCAACTGAGTATATATTTTTGTACCTTTTTTTGGGAATGTCCCTCAATGTTTGTGACTTCATACCTATCGTGGTCTAAAACAGTGGTCACTTTAAAGGGTCCCCGAAATTTTGGAGCAAGTTTCCTACTTTTACCTTTCTCTGGGTTGTTGTTTGGAATACTTACTTTACTACCAAGTTACGAACCTTCTGTTAGTAACTATGGCACAAAATTAGATTTAGCGCCATTTTTAAGGCGCGGAATCACTCCGAACTACTTCGCTAGATGGGTTGACGAAGTAATTCGGAGACCCGCCACCCAGAGCGCGCCCGAGATAAAAAGTAACAACCCGTGCGAAAGGACAACAGTTTCACCAAAGGTTGTCTGTCGACTTGACAGAAGAAGGACTCCAACCTCAACGCAACCTTTACAAAAATTCCAGCAAACATATGAATTGCAGGCAAGCATTATGGAGCAGATGAGGGAGCACTCTAGGATGCTTGCCGAAAATTCTCAAAAAATAGAGCAGCTAAATACGGCCCTCGAAACGCACAGACACTCATTGGAAAAGAGCGCTACCTATGCCAGCGTCGTGGCAGCAGCGCCAAGAAATAGTGAACAGCAACAAATAAACCGAAGCACACTACACTCGGTAGTGGTAACATCTGCTGATGAGACACACACTGGGGAAGAAGTGTTAGAAAAGCTGCGAAAGACGATGGATGCTAAGGAAGGATGGGTGAAGGTTGAGGGAAGGCGAAAGACAGAAAGATAATTATGGTATTTGAATCAGAGGTTGAAAGAGATAAAGCAAAAGAGAGAATTGGCATGAAAGGCATCGACCTCGTAGTCGAAGAAGTCAGAAATAAGGATCCGCTCCTATTAATCAAAGATGTTTTATCAGTTAATTCTGATGAAGACATTAAAAAAGCGTTGAGGAACCAGAATCCGAAAATTTTTGACTCCATCGGAAACGAGGACGACAGATTGACAATTAAGTATAGGAGGTGAGGTGTATTGAAACGCGAGATCCCGATACTGACTGACGTTTATTGTTCGCTCGATTATTCATCTACCTACAGTACTCATACATATCATCATCCTCCTCTTAAATAAATACATTTAGAATACTTAAACTAACACCATTATACAATATATGATGAGCGACAATATTTACTACTAATAACAATTTATTTTAAACTTTTAGTTTGATTTTACAATAGATTTATTTATTTCCTAATCTTTTTGACACACGCTAATGCAGCTTTCCGACGCGGGCGCTCTTCTTGCGGCATGCTACTTGTTAATTCTATAGGAGTAGAAATATTTTCTATTTCCTCCTGCATAATCTCCGTACAAGAGCCGCCCGAGATATCCGCCTGACCATCTTCCCCTTGTTCTGACTCTGTTAGATCATTGTTTATTGGGGATACTAGAGCTAAAGAATGCCGAGATTTGCGCTTATCGGTTATTATTTGATCTATATGTCTTTTCTGTATCCGACCATCCTGACTTTTAACTACATAAGACACGGGACCTTTACGCTCTAACACTTCGCCCTCTCCCCATTTAGGATTATTTTTACTATAGTCGCGGATCAGGACGGCGTCGCCGGGAGCTGCGACCCGTAAGTTTTGCGGGGACGCACTTCGGCGTTCGGCCACCTGCTGCGCGGCGCGCACGCGTTCTCCGGCGTCCGGCCGCACTAAGTCGAGCCGGCCGCGCAAACGTCGCCCGAACATCGCCACTGCTGGCTCGCGACCCGTGGTGCTATGTTCCGTATTCCGATATGTGAAAAGAAACCTACTGAGAGCGGTTAAGTCGTCGACTTTTTCGACAGATGCTTTCTTCAAAACCCGTTTTATAGTTCGCACGGCATTTTCGGCGGCGCCGTTACTCGAAGGGTGATAAGGTGCTATAGGAGTGTGCCTGATGCCGTTACGTTTAAGATACGTTCCGAACTCGGACGAAGAAAAAGGCGGGCCGTTGTCGGTGACTATATTTTTCGGAAGACCGAACTTCGCGAACAGTACTCTCAAAAGACCGATAACTACACTAGCCGAAGTGGTGGTTACCCTTTCGACTTCAATCCATTTTGAATGCGCGTCCACTATGACTAAATAGTATCTGTTATTGAGCGGGCCTAAAAAGTCGAGATTCAAACGCGCCCACGGCTCGGCGGGCCACGGCCACGAGTGCAGCGGCGCGGCGGGCGGCGCGGCGCGCTGCGACACGCACGCCGCACAGCGCGCCGTCACCTGTTCTATGTCGGTGTCCAGACTGTCCCACCACACATAATTGCGCGCGATCTGTTTCATTTTAACTATACCGGGATGCCCGTCGTGTATCTCTTTTAGTATTTCTTCGCGTAATGTTTTCGGTATGACGACTCTGTAACCCCAAACTAAACAGCCCTGGTCTACATATAAATTCTGCTTTCTATTAAAATACGGTTTTTCACCATCAAACGTCGGTTCTTGGGCCATCCGAACATGACGTACCCATAAATTTTACTCAATAAAGGATCTTTCGCAACCTCAGTCTTTACTTCCTTAAAACTAACTGGAAAATTTTCTTCCACGAAATTTAAATAACTACATTTCTCCGCCTCACGCTCGGCTCCCCCGCCCGACGAACTCAGCGGGAGTCGAGACAGCGCGTCCGCCTGACAATTTTCAACAGATCTAACGTATTCCATTTCAAAATCATAAGCGTTCAGTTTGACCGCGTATCGCTGCAAACGACTCGCTGCGGTTACCGGAATTCCCCGATTTTTCCCAAAAATATAGATGAGCGCACGATGATCGCTACGTAAAACAAAATGTCGCCCGTAAAAATACTGGTGATGTTTCGTAACACCGAATACGATAGCGAGCGCCTCTTTGTCGATTTGAGAATAATTACATTCGGCGGCAGTGAGCGTCCGCGAAGCGCAACTCACGGGCCGCTCCGAGCCGTCCGCCTGCCGCTGCAGCAGCACCGCGCCGAGCCCGTACGGGCTGCTGTCCACCGCCAGCACGAGAGGCGAGCCGGGGTCGTAGTGCGCCAGCACCGGAGAGCTGCTTAACACCTTTTTTATTTTATTAAACGATCTAATGCATGTATCGTCCCAATTCCACGTAACATTTTTTTTTAATAGATTATACAGCGGCTTTAAAATGTCACTCATATTGACACAAAACTTTGAATAGAAATTTACTAAGCCCATGAAACTTTTTAACTGTGTCACGTTCGTGGAGGGCGGTGCGGCTACTATAGCTTCAATTTTTTTATCGTTCGTATGCAAACCGAATTTATTTATTTTATACCCCAGGTAGGTGACACTGTCTTTAAAAAACTTACATTTTGACCAATTAATTCTTAAGCCATTTTCTTTTAACCTCTGTAAGACAGCCTTTAAATTTCTTAAATGGGAACTTTTATCTTTACCCGTTATACAAATATCATCAGCGAATACAGCCGTCGAGGGCAAGCCACTCAAGGTTTCCTCCATGATTTTTTGAAAATTTTCTGGTATGCACTTAATTCCAAACGGAACTCGCCTATAAACAAAAGTTCCCATGTGAGTGGTGATCGCCGTCATCGGCTGCGATTCCTTTTCTAAAACACATTGTTGAAAAGCGTTCGACAAATCGAGCTTAGTATAGTGTTCGCCCCCGCCCAGCGCGGCGAACAGATCTTCGATCCTCGGCAGCGGGTAGTGGAAATCTTTTAAACGCGGATTTATGGTAATTTTGTAGTCACCACATATACGAATAGAACCATTCGATTTCACGACCGGTACGATAGGTGTGCCATAATCAGAACGATCTACTTTGTAGATAACCCCTTCCCGCTGCAGACGTTCGAGTTCACGCTCGACCGGTTCCCTAAGCGCCAGCGGTAAGGGCCGGGCCTTCACGAACACGGGAGTAGCATCATTCAAATACAATCTAAGTTTAGACTTGAACGTGCCCAGTCCCTCCGCGAACACTTCGGGAAACTCGTCTTTGAGACTTACAGCGATCGACTCCTCACTATCTAAATTGTAACAAGAGATTATTGACAATTTTAATTGTTTTATCCACGATCTACCCATGAGAGGCGGGCCCCCATTTTCTATAACGTACAACTTTAATTTGGCGGACTGAGAATCACACGAAACATTAACCAATATGTAGCCGATAGTTTGTATGATATCGCCGGTATAAGATTTTAAAATTAAAGTTTGGTTTTGAACAGGAAATTTATAAAAATACTTATCGTAAAACCGCTTCGATATAGCTGAAATCTTACTTCCCGTATCTATTTCAAATTTATGGCTCATATTTTCAACATTTAACGTGACGTAATAGGGGCCGTCACCTCCGCCGGTTATCAAGTTATAAAAATCACTCTCAGAATCGGAATTATTAATTAAATGCATCTGACCTTTCCGCTGGTGCCGCGAACTTACGCTCACTTCACTTTTGCTCTTTTGACACGTAACTTTTAAATGACCCTTCACACCGCACGAGTCACACGTATAATATTTATACCGACACTTTCCTTCCGAGTGGCCGAGCTTGCCGCAGCGCCAGCAGGCCCGTCGGCCGTCCGCCGCGCCGCCCGCCGCGCTCGCGGAGCCCGCGCTCCGAGCGGTGCCCACCCGGTGCAAGCCGTCGACGCCGCGCGCGCCGCCCGCGCCGGCCTCGCGCTCGGAAGGCGCCGCGCACGCCGTACTCGCGTGCCGCTCCGCCGCCTCCAGCGCCAACGCCAGCTCGACCGCGCGCCGATAATCGATGTTCCTTTCGGCAAAGAGCCTCGACCGCATCTCTTCGCTGAGCAATCCGGACACGAATTGATCTCGAAGATTAACTTCGAGCTGTTGTCCGAAATTACAAGTTTTAGCGAGATGTTTTAAGTTTTGAAGGTAAACTCGGATACCTTCGCCTTGCTGCTGCTTCCTTTGCCGAAAAACATGTCTCTCTGCTATCTCGGATCTCTCTGGTTCCAAATGATCTTTCACCAATTTTACCAATTCTTCAAAAGTTTTATCTTCAGGTTGCGAGGGTGAACACAAGTCGCACATTAACGAATAACATTCTGCACCGACTAAAGTAACCAATGTGGCCACGTGTAGGTTGTGTTCGATATCATTTAAAACTATGAATTGTTTAACTCGCCGCACATACGCATCCCAATCCTGAGTCCCGACATCAAAACTTTCTACTTTACCGAGTGGTATAACTGTTTTTTACTATATACGCAAAATTATAATTTTTATTTTTTACTCGTCGCCAGTGAGGTGTATTGAAACGCGAGATCCCGATACTGACTGACGTTTATTGTTCGTTCGATTATTCATCTACCTACAGTACTCATACATATCAGGAGGAAAGCGCGAAACCCGCACGCAAACCACGTGGTGGTTTGCGTAGCACCCAGGGTGTGGCAGAAAGCAACCGGTACGGGATACCTGCACATCGATCTACAACGCATGAGGGTCGAGGACCAATCTCCACGGGTCCAATGTTCGCGATGTTTGGCGTATGGGCACGGTCGACGTTTCTGCAAAGAAACGATCGATCTGTGCAGCCACTGCGGAGGGCCGCACTTAAAGAAAGATTGCCCGGAGATAGTAATAAGTCCACCCTCGTGCGTAAACTGTCTAAGGGCAAGGATGGGGATAAAAGAGAGCATAATGCTTTCAGCCCGGAATGCCCTGTACGCGTCAAATGGGACATGATAGCAAAGTCAACTATAGCATATTGCTAAAGTTGCCTCCGGCGAAAACTACCTTATGATGCAAGCAAATCTGCAAAGAAAAAATCTTGCCACATATGAGCTCTTGGTAGAGGCGGAAAAGCGTGGAGCCGCCTTAGCCCTCATCCAAGAACCGTACGTAGGAGGAACCAAGGTTATGAAAAGTTACAGGGGTGCCAAAATATTTCAAAATACCAGTATAGAAGAAGGGACGGTTAAAGCAGCAATTGCTGTCTTTGACCAGAACTTGAACATTGAACAATTCCCAAAGCTCACCACGAAAAATATTGTGGTATTGGGCATCCAGACCTGTGCATGGAAAAT
Organism: Morpho deidamia; assembly: GCA_947086505.1. NCBI lineage: Eukaryota > Metazoa > Arthropoda > Insecta > Lepidoptera > Nymphalidae > Morpho > Morpho deidamia. Next base: position 2,224,083 of record CAMTZC010000009.1, read on the forward strand.
AGCTTTGGTTTCCTTTTATTTTGAACCCGACCAGCCTATAGAGGAATACCTAACGTACCTAAAAAGGGTTATAAAAGAGATAGGGTATAAAAATATAATTATAGGTGGAGACGCAAATGCCAAGAGCTTGTGGTGGGGTAGCCCAACTACAGATGGCAGGGGAGATGAAATGGTAGGAGCTATTAATGAAATGGGCCTTAATATCTTGAATATGGGAAATATACCTACCTTCGACACCATTAGGGGAGGACAGCGGTATAAAAGCTATGTTGACGTAACAGCTTGTTCAACAGAAATTCTGCGCCTTGTGGAGGACTGGAGAGTTGATGAAGAACTTACAAGCGCGGACCACAACGGCATAGCATTCAAAATCCGACTTCAAAAATCTAAAGGTATAAGAATAAATAGAACTACTAGGAAATTTAATACTAAAAAAGCCGATTAGAAAAAATTCACTGATAAATTTAAACAACTTAAAGTAGAATATAACTTTACTGAGACGGAGGTTAAAAAATTTAACACTCAAGAACATTTAGATGGTGTAGTGAATACTTTAACTGAAATAATAAATAAAACTTGTGTAGAAACATTATCTAAGAAAAAGCTAACAGATCGAATTGCTGTGCCGTGGTGGTCCGAAGAACTTGCAAAGTTAAAGAAAGAGCTCGCCACAAGGAAGCGTAGAATAAGGAACTCAGCCGCTGTCCGGAGAAAAAAGGTTGTCGAAGAATACCTGGAACAAAAAGCAAAATATGAGTTAGAATCAGCAAAGGCCCAAACTAAAAGCTGGAAGGAATTCTGTGGAAAGCAAGATAGAGAGGGGATCTGGAAGGGGATCTATAGAGTAATAGGGAAGACAAGCAACAGGGTGGAGGACCTACCATTAGAGAAGGAGGGAAGGGTACTGGACGCAATGGGATCGGCGGAGTTGCTTGCGGATACCTTCTATCCTAAAGATACAGAGGAGAATGACATCATGCTACACCAAATGATTAGAAGGCAAGCTCGAAATGTAAATGATGGTAAACAAGATGATAGTTGGGATCCACCATTCACAAAAACAGAGCTAATTCGCGCAACTGAATCATTCAATCCCAAGAAAGCACCTGGAATCGAGGGCTTTACCGCCGATATCTGTGCCAGAATCATCCAAGATAACCCCGAACTCTTTCTACTAATTCTTAACAAGTGTTTCCACAACTGCTACTTCCCCAGGGCATGAAAGGAAGCCACTGTTGTAGTGCTGAGAAAACCTGGAAAACCAGATTACTCCTCCCCAAAAGCCTACAGACCTATTGGACTGTTACCAATACTCGGAAAAATCTATGAGAAGATGCTGGTAGCCCGACTGAAGTTTCATCTCCTGCCAAAAATGAGCATATGCCAATATGGGTTTATGCCACAAAGGAGTACCGAAGACTCCCTCTACACCCTGATGCAGCGTATCCGTAATAAACTCAAAGAAAAGAAAATTATCACGCTAGTATCACTGGATATAGAAGGAAGGAGCCTTCGATAACGCCTGGTGGCCGGCAATTAAAGTTTGATTGGCAGAAGAAAAGTGTCCAATAAACCTGAGGCGGGTTATCAGCAGCTATCTGGACGACCGTAAAGTCCGAGTTAGGTACTTGGGGAAGGAGTCAATAAGAGGCACAAACAAGGGATGTGTACAAGGCTCAATCGGCGGTCCAATCCTATGGAACCTTCTCTTAGATCCTCTCTTAAAGGGACTCGCAAACAATGGACACTATTGTCAGGCGTTCGCGGACGATGTCGTTTTGCTGTTCGATGGTGACACTGCCTTTGACATTGAGTTAAAAGCGAATCCAGCACTCGCACTATGTCCAGACGTGGGGTACTGCAAATAAGCTCCGTTTTGCTCCGTGCAAAACGAACGGTATGATAATAACGAAAAAACTTAAATACGACACCCCACGCCTGAGCATGAGAGGAACCGCAATCAAAATGACGGAAGAAATTAAGATTCTTGGAGTCACCATCGACAGCAAACTGACATTCCATACGCATGTTGTCAATATAAGTAAAAAAGCAACAAATTTCTATAAACAATTGACCAAAGCAGCCAACATCAGTTGGGGTTTAAACCCGGATATAATAAAAACCATATATGTGGCAGTTATTGAACCGGTTGTTCTGTACGCCGCTAGTGCGTGGGCCCCTGCGGCCAGTAAATTGGGAGTACGGAAGATTCTTGCAGCTATCCAACGTGGAGTCGCACAAAAGATATGCAAGGCATATCGCACTGTCTCTCTGAATTCTGCTCTTGTACTGGCTGGTATACTCCCACTCGATCTTCGTGTACGCGAGATGGCATCACTGTACGAAGCCAAGAGGGGAGTATCCCAGCCAGGGCTGAAGGACGGGGAGGTGGAGCGAATGTCCTCGGCACTTGGAATTCCACACCCAGCAGACCAAGTAAATGTCAGCATTTCGTGCCTGGTGGACCATGAACAACAAGACAGTATCGAACCCGATGTACGAATTTTTACAGACGGGAGCAAGATTGACGGCAAGGTGGGTGCGGCCATCTCTATATGGACTGGAAGCACCGAAACCAAAACCGTCAAGCTTGCACTCTCCCACTACTGTACGGTTTACCAGGCCGAACTGTTGGCAATTTGCAGGGCCAGTGTCGAGATAACTAAAAACCGCGCCAGAACATTCGGCATTTTCAGCGACTCCAAGGCGGCCCTTTTTACGGTGAAAAACCCCAGTTGCCTCCACCCTCTAGCTGTGGAAACCAGAAAAAATTTGATACAAGCGTTTCACCAAGACAAAGTTGTCACTTTGTCATGGATCAAAGCACATATAGGGTTGGAAGGCAACGAGAGAGCAGACCTCTTGGCCAAAGAGGCAGCCAAGAATCTGAAAAAGAAGCCTGACTATAGTCTCTGTCCCGTTTCATTTGTCAAACGTGTTATCCGAATGGCCACGATTGACGAATGGAACGAGAGATACTCAAACAGTGATACGGCTTCTGTAACCAAACAGTTTCTGCCCGATGCACTGACGGCATACAAAACAGTAAAGAAAATTAAAATAAATAGCCACATAACCCAACTGATGACAGGGCACTGTGGGTTCTCCGGATACTTGGCTCGTTTCAAGTGTAAGGAGACCCCATCGTGCATCTGCGACAGCAATAGTGTGGAAACTATACAACACCTGATATGTGAGTGTCCAATTAGCACCAATGACCGGCACAATATTAAACAACTAATAAGCATAAAAGTCGAACCTAAAAACTTTCACGAAATAATTAGAAATAAACATCGCAACAAATTCTTAGACTACTGTGTAAAAATAATAAAAATAGCCAATGCAAGAAATAAAACGTAACAAAATAATACTTAATTAATATAATACGTATATTAGTCTATAAGTATTAAATAAAATAAGTAAACAAACAATAGTCTTAAGTAGGTAACAAATTAGTAAATGTTAAAAATATAATATAAGTTACATGTAAAAAATTGTTTGAAAAAATGAAAAAATAAGGAATGTAAATAGCTTAAGATATAGTGTATTAGATTAAGAAAACCAAAGCAAGAAAAATAAATATATTTATAAAAATTTATTTCCCACTAGAAATAAAAACTAGTTTAAAGTAGCTCAAATAGGCAGGAGTCCTACCTGCATTGGATGACAGAGATGAATGCAAGAAAGAATTAGTATGTTGTATGAATGATTAATAAATGCGAGAACTAGTATGGAAGAGTACATCAGTTAAACACAGGCTCCGAGAATGTTGGAGGTATTTAGAATAAAAAAAAAATAAAAAGAAAACCTGTCAATACTGGTTTGCCCTGTTCCATATGTTAGCTGTACGTTTATTTTTGTTGACTATGTGAGAAAGCGAAGATCTTGAAGTGTAATTCCTTCCACTTCTAAGAATATTATTAAAAGAGGCACTATTTATCCCGAACGTGTGATGAATAGCTCGAAATCGGAAACGCATATTAACGATATAATTAATCAGATGAACTTTAAAAATAAGTAATTTCTGCATAAGAACGCTATTTATTAATACAATATAACGGCCTATGTAGCATTGATTTACACGTACAACGGCTAACTGTTATTTGAAACTTATACGCGGGGAGTTCCCGTGCATTTGTTTATATTTTAGGCCAATTGTTGAAAGTATGGACGCCTGCGCTTAATTTATAGCAATAACACATGCATTTTAGATTTGTTATATAATCTGTCGGCGCTCTCCCCTTTACTCATAAACTTGTGTACTGTCATTACGTATTATAAATTGCTCTCTTTAAAATAAATAATTTAAAAGTTCCAAGTGCCTTTGCTTTAATTTCATCAGGTTATGGGGTCCATTCTGAACCTGTCGTATAAAGTTATTTTTGAGTTTTAAACAGTTTAAAGTATAAAAAAGTCATAGTCAAAAAATTCACGTGTATAACCTCACTTTTAGTTACCGCGCACGCGAGTGATTTTTCTTTTTTAGCACTTATACACTTAAATACAAGTTGAATATTAAATAATTATGGCTGGAAGTAATTCTATGATGTCGATTGAGAAGCTAACGGGTCGAGATAATTGGGCAAGTTGGAGTTTTGCTATTAAAGCATATAGCATGAAAATTGTACAGAAGATGTAAAACTGTCACAAAAAACCGAAAATTCTATTTGTGTTACTTGTATAGAAGGCAAGCAAACGAGAAAATCGTTCCCTATTACAGGCTCTCGAGCTACCAGCATGCTAGAGCTTATCCACAGTGATGTATGCGGACAGGTGCAAGGTATTTTGTAACCTTTACAGATGATTTTTCTCGTCTAGTACATGTATATTTTATTAAAAATAAAAGTGAAGTATTTGAAAAATTTGTTGAATTTAAGAATAGAGTAGAGAATGAATTAAATACATAAATAAAAATTCTCAGAAGTGACAATGGAACTGAATACAAAAATAACAGTTTTAATGCATACTTGAAGAAAAATGGAATACTACACCAGACATCTAACCCATACACTCCTGAGCAAAATGGCCTCAGTGTGTTATAGCAATAACGCATGCATCTTTGATTTGTAATATAATCTGTCGGCGCTCTCCCCTTCACTCATTAACTTGTGTACTGACATTACGTACTATAAATTGCTCTCTTTAAAATAAATAATTTAAAAGTTCCAAGTGCCTTTGCTTTAAATTCATCACCAATCAGTTGATTTGATAGTTATACGTCAAACGAAGCAACGTTCTAGCTGATGCCTTTAAAAACTTTTGATGTGTTATTAGGTTCGTTATTAGATAAATAAGTAAAAGATGGCTTCCAATTCTCGTTACGATTAATAATTGTTCAGATTAATATCAGAAGTGTATTGGATCACGTTAACTCCTTTGAGCCGGTCGACTCACATTATTGTCGCAAAGACAATAATAAACTCTATTTAAACGAATCATTAAAGTTTTTTAAGCTTTTTATGATTTCGTGAAATATTACGTAATTAGGTTCTACAAACAGAACAGATCTCAGACTGAAATAAACAGAAACAAACCTCCTCATTTTATATACTTTTGCTAACTTTTAAAGAAATTATAATATATTTTTAAAGAGTTCCATGACGATTATTTTAAACAAAGGCCCCTTTATACTTGTGTGAACTGACATTTTCTGCCATGGTAGACATTAAAACTAAAAAAAGAAATAGACTGCTATTAGAAAATTATTTGATTATAAACGTTTCGAAAATAGCACCACGATTTAATAAATTTATTGATAAATAAACAAGCCCATTCTTCTCACCTATCTATTCCCATCAATTCTCCGTTTCTCAGGGAATAAAGTAGATTTAATTCATTTAAATTCCAAAATCAAAACTAAAATTGGGTTGAACCCACAATCCTTGTATCAAGGTCACGAACCAACCATCTGTTAATTTCTATCACTGCTTATATCAAAGTATGTACATAAATTTCTTTTCCAGGTATCAAATCAAAAAAAACCATTTGAAAAATTAGCTGAAGCTAAATTAGAGTTAACAGTTTTACAAAAACGAGTTCTTGAAGAAGAGTTGGCTGAAAAAACTTTAAGACAGGATATATTAAAACAAGAGTTAGATTTTAAGAAGGAACTTCACGAAATGGAAAAAAACTTATGTTAATTAAAAATAGAGCTTTTGGAAAAAGAAATAAAAAATAAAAAGATATAATTATTGATATTTTATTGTTTTATTCTACATACACAAGCTTCTTTCCTTTATTAAATTTTCCATGATTCATATTCAATCACTTTTAAATTTTCTTAAAAGTTTCAGTGATTCTTTAAAAAGTCTATCACTTTTTATTTAGGGATTATTATACCACAGAAATTGTTAAACTTCCCGTTGAAAAGTTTAACTACTTTAATTTTTACTAAAATGGATAATTTTATTTTATTTAGTTAGAAATATACTTAAAACAAATATTGCTTATAACAATTTAAATGTATAAAGTCTTTTTTCACCAATATCTGTTGAGATATTTCTTAAGTATGTACTAATGAAATAAAATTGTGTGTTAACACGTGGAAAAAAACAATACGAAGAGGATTTACTTAATTTTAATAAATTGAATACTAGACTATGTATGACTAAAGGCTATAAATATATACAGTTATATTTGTGAAAAAGATGACACTCAAGCTACCATCTTATGTAACAATTTCTACACATACCTGAGACAACAAGATTAAGTATATATCCTGTGCAAGGTGAGCTGACATTTTAGACCAAACCAGAATCAGACCGAATTAGACCTCGTAACCAAAGAGTGTACTCAGTGGGATGACGTCCTAGGCTATATATGCTGATGCTTTGTGGGATGAAGAAAACGATTAGCCCAATTTTTATCACAAGATGAAGGTTCAGTAGCTGCACAATCCTTCGCTATATCAGTTCAAAAAAACAAATTCTACCAAATAGTAGAAAACAGAAGATGGACCCTCAAACACAAATAATACTTGAGAAAATGAATGAAATGCGATTAGAATTTAAGCAGCGTAACGATGAATTGGTAACTAAATTAACGGAAAATCTTTCTTTCACTATTGAAGAAAAGTTAAAACCAATTATCGAATATAATACTAATCTCAAAAAACAAGTTGAAATATTGCAGTTAAGAGTTAAGAATTTAGAAAAAATGACACGAAAAAACAATATCATTATTCACGGAGTAAAAGAAAATGAGATGACCTATGCAGACCTAAGAAGCAAAATCATAACAACCTTAAATGACTTAAGCAAAATCTCAGGCATGCGAGAATGGGACGAATGGGAGATAAGTGACCTTCAAAGATTAGGGAAGAAAGATGATAACAAAACGAGGCCAATCCTCATGACTCTAACATTTGTATGGCGAAAATTAGACATACTCAGGAATAATAAAACTTTCCTACTGGCATCTACGCAAATCAAGACTATCCTAAAAATATCTTGATAAAAAGGAACGAATTGAAAGCCAAGAAAAAACAAGAAGAACTAAACGGAAACCTTGCTTACATCCGCTATGACAAACTAATAATAAAACCAAGAAAAGCAAGCGATAACACCAAAGAAAATGAAAAGAGAAAAAGAATGCCTACTGAATCTCCCACTCAAGACAATAGTGAAAAGATTACCGCACCACCTAAATGATATTAGAAGAATAAAACGTTTAAAATGAGCGAATTAAAGTTAAATTGTTTCGCTTCTATAATAAAATTCCCCAATCCATTCTAGACCAGTGTACAGAGATTCCAATTAAGTGTAAAAAATATGCTTATACATAAAGCATATTACAAAATTGAAGATTATTTGGATGATAAGAAAGCCTGGATTTGAAAATCCTTTCAGCTTCATACAAGACAGCGGTTTAATAACGTAATTGAAAATATTTAAAAGATTGACCGCCGAGTTTCTTGCTGGTTCTTCTTGGTAAGAGCAACATTCCGAACCAATTGTAGCTTCATCAATCATATTGATGCTTGACGATTCAAAAATGCCTGAAATGGATTATTTGAATAAAGATTATTTTGATTTGATTTGATTTGAAAGCATCTATTACCTGAGGCAATAGCTCATGTCAGAGAAGAAAATTGAAAGAACTGATGAACTCAAATAATTGATGAAACCACTGAATTGTTTGGCTTGGTTTTGGTTTTGGCACAAGTAGCTAGTAGTAGTAGTTCTTCATCAGATACAGATCAGAGCCATATACATACGCCCTAATATGATAATTTCATTTTATACAATTAAATATTTTATGCTTGATATTCATGCTTTTAGTATATATTAAAGAATTTATTTCGACAAATGCAGTTTTATTTTAATTTCTTTATTTGTAAATCATATTACTGTAATAAAATGTTTGGCACACCTGAGTCATATGGTTTTGTTTATTTACCTTTAATTAAGTACCTAAACTTAAGGAATAAGGAAAAGACAAAATTGTAAAAATTCTGTATTTGCCAACAGCTAGTATGCCAGCTAATATTTTGATTAAAAGTTTATGTTCATCAAAACATTACAAATTTATCGCTTCTTGGCATAGTAGTTTGAGTAGAATAATTTCGTTTATAATTATAAGTGGGGGTGTCATTTTGTATCAACAATAACTCTTATTACAAACTAGTAGCGTCATCTACCATGGAGTATGTAATACTTCATGTGTATTAGAAATAAAATCAGTTCTTGTCTGTGACTCAAGCTTTTCATTTCTAAGAAAAAGAGTTATGACAGAAGACCTAAAAGTACCACATAGCAATAAAATGCAAAGTGCAAAAGGGAAAGGCAAAGGGAAAAAGAAAGGGGGCAGATAACAACAATACAACAATCACTTACAGAAACACACAGAAGTACAGATAGTCATACCGGAGCAGTCAGCAGACACAAGACGAGATTACCTGACAGCATAAGTTATGTAGCAGACACCACCGTAAACATCAGACACCACCGTAAACATCGGACACCACTGTAAACATCAGACAGAACGTAAACATCAGAAGACACTGCTGTCAACATTTAGGCCTAATCTTCCACTAACATATCGAATACCATGAGCATGCACAGCAATTCTGATTGTATTGCTGGTTCTTCTCAGTTAGAGCTTCATTTTAATTTTAATTTGATGATTCAAAAGTGCTTGTAAAGGCCAATATGAATAAAGAATCATTTGAATATGAATTTATTGATGCAGAGATTAGCATGGTAACTGACAATAGTGAGCATAAAGAAGTTCAATCAATACAAATTACAACCCATAGAAAGGGCAGAAAATGCCGTTGTTTGCAAAGATCCAGGACCCTCTACTTCCAAGGATCTTAGCGGGAGAGAAATAACTATGCACTACCAAGTAGATGACACTGTGCTAGTAAGGTAAAAGCACCAAAACCGGACAGTGAATCAAAGGAAGACACTTTCAGAAATAAACTTCTCTATTAAGAATATATTTAGTCGTATAACAACGTTATTAACGTTAGATACTCCTAGCGCCACATGTTGATGGAATGACGTAGTAAAATTGTAACCGTTTGTTGTTTAAAAATTAAAAATAGTTGTTTCGTGCACTGTGACGAAGTAACACGCTTGTCGCCATTTCTTGTTTTTTTTATTAAGGACGCCGCAGCTACACAGGTAAGTTTTATTAATTTTATTAAGACTGCTGTTTTTTTTTGTGTTATAAACATTTTTATATTCGCTGAAGATTGGAATAATTTATTTCTTGCACTGATTACTTTTTTCTAAAAAAAACAAAGTGTCTATTATTGGTTCCGAAAATAGTCAATATACCCAAAAGATGACATGCATGTCTACTGTTGGTGTAATAATGAAATTAATTTCTGAGCACAGGTTTGTGCAATTATCAATACTATTTCCAATAATATAAGTACTGTAAAAATTACAACAATATGCTCACTTGCACTCCTTCCAATAGTAGACAGGGTGTCAACAATTGGGGAGAACTTGATGTCAACTAATGGTGCTATTGTTTTGTTTGTTGGTCAGATTGTTCAACATGCCACCAATTAAAAGGAAGATGTTTCGTTATACTGAAGCGGATATGGAAGCTGCAATAGAGGAGTGTAGGCGAGGTTTACCAACTTCAACTGCGGCGAAAAAATTTGGTGTGCCAAAAATTTGTAACTCTTTTAAATAAGGTAGTAGGAAAAACACCAATAAGAAGAAAAATGGGAAGAACATGCTATCTTACAGAAGAAACTGAATCTATGCTTGTGAAGTGGGTAAAAACAATGGTAATAAAACAAGGATTCCCAATAGGGAAGGAAAATTTGCTTGATAGTTTGAAGAAAATTGTAGAAGATTTAAATATTGAAGTTCCTTTCAAAGGTGGTAGACCTGGGAAGAAGTGGTACAGCAGTTTTTTGAAACGGCACCCTGATATAATTGCAAGACAACCACAAAATTTAACTTCATCGAGAGCTTCAGTCACGACAACGCAATTGAAAAACTGGTTTCAAGAAGTTAACCAGTACCTACAAGATAATGATTATAAGGACATCTTAAACAATCCACATAGAGTATTTAATATGGACAAGACGGCGTTTTTCTTAAATCCAAAAGGCAATAAAGACTTGGCAGCCAAAAGGAGAAAAATCAGTATACCAACAAGTTAATGTAGATGACAAAGAATGCTATACCGTCCTTTTAGGTGGAAATGCTGCAGGCAATGTTTTACCTCCAATGGTAATATTCAAGTATGAAAGAATACCAAGAGCATTGAGCATGTCAGGTCCAGAATCTTGGGGTATTGGACGCTCTGAAAGTGGATGGATGACTATGGAAACATTTTATGAATATATGTGCAATATTTTCAGTAAATGACTAGATGATAATAATATTCAAAGACCAGTCATACTATTCATAGATGGCCATACTTCACATCTTTCTTACCATCTTAGCAAATTTTGCTCAGATAGCGGCATTATATTGGTAGCTCTTTTTCCCAGTGCTACACATTTATTGCAGCCCATGGAAGTTGCTGTGTTCAGAAGTTTGAAAGGTGCGTGGAAAACTGCAGTTCACTCTTGGCATTTGGGTAATATTGATAGTCCCGTTTTGCGTAAAGTTCAATTTTGTCCATTGTTAAATAAAGTATTGCAAGAGATATTATCGCCTGAAGTATTCAACAATGGTTTTCGTAAATGTGGCCTCGTACCATGGAATCCCGACGAAGTATGTTGTGTATTAAGTGAACCAATTGAAGGACTGAGTGAATTACAAAGAATGGCAAAAATAAAGGAACTTGAAACTGGGCTAAAATTCTTGAATAAATATATAGAAGCAGACAAAATTTCACAATTCAAAGATTGTGATGAATGGACAGGTTTCATTGAAGATACTAACTTATTTAAATTTTACAAAAACAAAAGAATTGTTAAAACAAAACTATGAAAACTTAACAATAGATACTGACTTAGTTGACTTAAACAGTTCGATGCAACAACAAACCAGCATTTCCAAAGTCATATCTCCACTTCCATACCATAACAACGATATTAGTAACACATTAGAAGTCTTTTCAACTTCCAATAAAAATACCTCGCAAAATCTTCATATTTCATCAACCCTTCAAACCCAAAACATAACACCCGAAAGAAAAAAGTTTACAAAGTGCTAAGGAAGGACTGAGGACAAGTTTAATGGTATTATCATCGACATCAAGACTATCCGTGCCACAAGAGAATTCCTCATTGGTTTCATCTAATATGGTAATACCTAGTCCATTTAAAAGGGCTTTGTTTTGGCCTAAACAAAACTCAAAAAGACTTAAAAAAGAAAAAATTCCCTCTGTCATATTATCTATTGCTTGGCAAAAATACCATGAGAACAAACAGAGGTAAAAGATAGATTTAGAAGAGAAAAGGAGAAAAGCTCAAGAAAGAGAAAAGAAGAAAAGAGACTGAAGAAGCACGAAAACTCAAGACTGCTAAAATATCAACAAAGAGAAATCAAAAGACTGAGTAATAAATCTAAGACTGATTATTATAGCTCAAGTACTGAAGAAGAATGGGTAGAGTCTGGTAATAGTATGGATGATATATCTGATGAATGTAATGATGATGAAAGAACTGAGGATGTAGATCAAGACAAATACCAGGATATAGGTACTATTAAGCAGAGTGATTATATAATAGTTAAATTTCCCGGAAAGAAAAGATTTCATAAATATGTTTGTATAGTCCAGAAAGTTACAAATAATGATAATATTGAAGTTATGGCGATGAAAGTTTGTGATCAGTCTAAAACCATATTTATAGAAAATTATAAAGATATTAGTATCATTAGATTTTCTCAAATAATAGAGGTTCTGGATATACCAAAAATGATTATTATTGGTGATAGAATTAAGTACAAATTTGCAAAACCTTTAGATGTAGACGGGTAATATAATATGAAAAAAGACAGTTAAGAATGTTTAAATTTATTTTACTATTAAATTTAGTTAATTTCTTTATTTTATGTTCTAATAAGAATTTTTTTTTAAATTTATTAATAGAAACTAAACGAAGCAAAATTAATATTCAGTTAAGAAGTGGTGTTTCTTTTACTGAGGTTTATATATGTCAACTATTGGTATAAATAAGTGTCAAGTATTGGTGATTTTGATTTTGGATGTGTCATCTTTAGGTTACTTAAACTGATTTGAAAAAAATGCAAATTTTCTGTTAATTGATGTTGATTCAGTGAGTGTTTGTCGTAAAATATTGTTTTGTATGAGTCACTATGCAATTTTAAAAAATCGCAAACTTTTTTATGCAATAAATAAAAAATTGTTTGAGTTTAAATGTTGAGTCTTTCTAATAGTGTCTGGCATTGGTGCCTTTACCTTACGGTACTTCCTTTGTAACTCATGGACTCATTGATGACAAAGATAAAATATTAAACGTAAGCTATGTCATAGGTTTTTATAAAATTTGTGGTAAAAAATAGCAACTGAAGTTTGTTGTCCCCAAAATGTAGATTGTGATACTGTCATAGAACTGTGCATTATAAAACCGTGGAAGTATTTGCAAATTTCAGAACAGCCAGTAGAATATATCCTGTGCACTGATGAAGATGTTGTGTACATTTTTTAATAACTGACCATTATGTCATTTCAGTAAAATTTGTTAACTCAAGCATTTAAATAAGTACTGACAGTATTAGGAACTGTCTCAAATATCGATTCTATGGCTTAATACGATATAACAGCTTAAAGTTAAGAAATTATAGTGCATTTGGTATGGATCTCAAAGAACCTCATCACAAGGGTTATTTGGGACACCCTACAATTTTTTTTTTAATTTTATGACTATTAACACATATACTACCTACTTTGAAACATATCACAACATATTTCGTCAACTAAAATGAAGTGGTTATAATATTGCAAACACATAGAAAGTCTGCAAAAATCATACCAAAAAGCCCCATCGTATAGCATGATAATAATTACAGAAAATAATTCATTCAACAAAAAGCCCATTAGACACCATAGCCAAATAATTATAAAAGCAAATGCCCAGAATGAGCAGAAGACACAATTTAACTATCTCAACAACATAATATATTCATATGATTGCAAACAAGTCAATCAACTATATATACTATTCAACATTGAATTTCCATATCAGAAGTCAATCCTTTTTTTTTAATCTATTTTTTTAAGGGCTTGTTCAATTCTGAACATGTCACCCTTATCATGACCCTTTACAAAATTCTACAGTCTACGTTTTAGTCCAATATCAACTAATTTATACATCATTCTTGTTTGTCGTGATGAAGAGAAAGCAAGAATGCTGTTACAAATTCCAACATCCATTACATTGAGGTTAAATTTAGCAAAAAATTCAGACCTTTCAGCTTCCAACAAAATATGACAAATATCTTCAGTCTTACCACACTCTAAGCAACTAGAGTCAATCCTGGCAACAGCATCAATTCATGCTTATCATGAACAGTCATTGTCATCAGGACTGAACCAGTGTGTAAATTGTAAAATTAAGCTGACTGGGACAACAGGAAGTGGGTCAAATTTAATTTGCAAAATTCCATCACATACATACTATTGAAGTAATTTATCAAACTATCACAATTTGCACTCATCTCTTCTTAATAAAACCCCAAAAATGTGGGGACATTTTTTGTTCTTTTAAATAATTTATTTATTTATGATAATCTGAGTTTTTATTTTAAGTTTTGCTGATTTGATACTGGTTTTATAGAATTTAGCATTACAGTTTTTCATAATTTTACAACATACTATTTACTATGTTAGTGTAATTTTTAAATGTTAAATAAAGTTTCATTTGAAATAAGCGAATTGTTAGTAGTTAGGATGTTAAATAGGTTATATTTTAGTTTATTAATTATAAAAATACATTTATGATATTGATTTGATTGAAGTGACTAAATAATTGGTTTTTATTTTGAACTGATTAAAGAGTTTTAAAGTTTTTCAGTTTTTTTGTGTGACTAACACTTTATCATTCTTCATAGTAACCCTACTTTTAAATTTATTTATTGCGATTATATTTATTATTAAAACAGAAACTGTACTGTAGAACTGGTTTCAGCAGCTAGAGATATATATAATTTTTTTCAATCAATATATATGATTTATACACTCAGTTAAAAATACGTTACCAAATTAAAAGTGTATACATTTTCTTGATTTGATTTGGTTGAAAGAGTTTTTTTTTTAAATTTAATTGTTTGTCGATGTCGACTTTAGATCTTGAGCAAACTAACAATTAAAATTAGAAATTAAAAAACGTTTGTAACAAAATGGCGGATTCGTTATACTAGTAATGATGAATCTTATGATTGGAATGTAATACTAGGGATGTAGAAAAAATCGGTTTTTACATTATTATATCACAATAATCGATTTTTATTAATCGAGTATTGCAACAAATGAAATTTTTAACTATCGATTACACTCTTTTATTTTTTCCTATCCTCATTTTCTTGTTTTTTAAGTTAAAACACGTTGTTGGATGAAACCAATGTACCCAAATAACACATATTAATCGAATTTCTCAAACAGCGCATCTGGTAATTTTAATTCGTACTTGTCCACTTTAATTAGTCTTTATTGTAACTAATTATTAAATTAAAAAGGCGTTTTTTAAATATTTAGAAAAGCTCGATTATAAGTATTGCGATTTTTTCGTTTCGACTTATTCGAGGTTTTATTAATCGATTTATTTTGATGAGAGTAAAATCGATTTTAAATTAATTATTTTTTCACGCCAAGTATATCCCTATTTCATAGAAAATACCATAGACTAGTAATTTAATATAATAACATATAATACGTATTTAATACTAATTTAAATTTGATAGCCCTTGTTTACTTAATAAAATAATAGTAAAAGATTACTAAATAAATTATGCACAGTGTGCATAATGACCAGAACCAACTATAAATCTTTAAAGCCATGGTGCAATAACATTAAAACAAAATGTAAATATTTAGTACCTACATAAAAAGAAAATGATTATGATTAAGTCAAGTTTTAATAAGGAACATGGCTATGAATCATGTGTATTTTTTTATTGCATCAATAATTTACAGTAATTTTATGTTTATTGCTTGTCATCAATCCGTTGGTACATTCGTTAAGCCGCGCTGCGATTGTACAATCGTCACTACTTTTAACACTGACTTCAATACAGCGATCCAAATTTTTCTCCAATTTTTTTATTAATTTTTCATCTTTTGCATAGAACTTTCTTACTAATATAAGTAAATTATCTACAATTTAATAAGATATTAAAAATATTAAATTAAAAATAAATTAGACTGTTACCGTAATTTCAAAGTCAAGGAGAATCAAATTTGTGGACTTTATTCAAGGAATGGAATTTGAATCGATATTATATGGGTCTTCTAAATTCATCTTTTTAAGCGACTTTTACCGCCAAAATGTTGTCAGCAATAATAGTCATCAATTCTCAGGTTAATACATAACATTTGCTCGTGTTGTTTTGTCTTTTCAGTTAGCATATCAAAAATATCGCAATATAAATATTGTTAGGGATAAATGGAAAAAATGGACACCTGCAAAATATTCTCAAAAAGTCAAACTTTACGCCATGATCACCTTTTATATTACCTTTATTGACTTTTCCATTTTCAATAACACCGTTTCGTTTTAACACACAAGAAATAAGGCATTCCGCGTGGACAGGCGAATCCTTGTTGGGTGATAATCTTTTAACTTTCCTTGTATCGTTTGTTTGAACTTCTTTTAGGCAAATCGACATATTGCGTTTGAATTCTTCCACGTCATTTCTAATCTCTTTAGGAAAAGAACTGTACGACCAATAGGGACTGTTACCAGCTTTGTCAACTAAAGTAAAAATAATAAAAGTAGGAATTTTCATGGTTATTGGCATGAGAAGCTGTGATAGCCTAGCGGTGAGACCGTGCGACTCTCTAGAGACGACATAGGTTCAAACCCGGGAAGACACCAATGGGTTTTTCTATTAAAACTTATGTGTCTAATTGATAATTGCAATTTATCACACGCTTTTCGGTGAAGGAAAACATCGTGAGGAAACCTGCATATCTCCAGAGTATTCTAGGGATATGTGTAACCTACCAATCCGCATTGGAGCAGCGTGGTAGGTCTTAGCCCCAATCCTTCTCTCCAAAAACGGAGAGAGGAGGCCTTAGCCCAGCAGTGGGCATAGTAACAGGCTGTTACTTTATGTCTATCAAGCACGACAATATTTCATGAACTTGTTTGGAATACCTAAAATTTAGTTACATCAAAAATATACAATTTATATTTGTTCAAAACTTTTATAGGTATGATTTTAAATTTATTATTATATAGATACACATAAACGATATGATGAGGATGTGTTTACGACCTGTAGACAGCTGTTAATTGTCTGTGGCTAAAGGTATTATATAGGTTTATTACTAGTCTATGGTTTTAACGCTTCAAAAAACTGGGATCCAGTCCATAACAATCTTAAAAAAGAAAAAGTAATATTGGATAATTGGACCAATTTGAAAAACATTAGAGGTGTAAGAGTAACGACAAAAAGCGTACCCGTATGTGTTCGTTACTACAACAAGTAGTACTCGTTACTATCGTATCGGAACTTTATTCGTTACTTTTGATACCTGATGCCATAGCATTAAAGTTACGTCTCGAGTCGTATTCCCGTACGTTATGATATCGGCGCGGCATATTACTTACTTGCATACCTAATTGCGTAAGGCGAATTTTTTATTTTTTTTTACAAAATCTTGATTTAATAAAAAAAATAGAATTGTAGAACAATTAAAAGCACAAGTAAATTATAGGCGGAATCTACTGGATTTTGAAATGGATTTATTATTTTAACTGTGAGAATAAAATAGATATTAGAATAGAATGAATGAAATTAAACATAAAATATGATAAAAAAATTTAAGATTTCAAATAATTTAAAAATTATTAATGTTGAGAAACCGGCTATACTATATATAATTTAAAAATATTTATTTTAAGGAGCTTAATATTAGGTCCTTACATATGAAATTGGCGTTTTGTCGTACTGGCCACTTTGATCTCAAATATTACCTTTATGGTTAGGAGTTCCAAATTCAAATTCATACAGCTATTTACTCATGCATTTGTGTTTCAAACCCCCTAATTCATTTGTTTTTTCTTCTTTTGTTTTTTTCTTTGTGTCACTCTGTTTACAAAATGGAAAACATGAAATATCGCGTTATTTACGAGTATGAGTTCCACCGTGGCACCAGTGCTGCAGAAACGGCTCGAAGGATTAATGATGTGTATGGTGACGGTGTCGCAGAAGAAAACACAGTGCGTTTTTGGTTCCTGCACAACAGACGGCTACCAAATCAGAGGAGCTTCAATTAGAATGTCTTAGACATCCACCGTACTCTCCGGACCTTGCTCCAACAGATTACCATTTTTTTCGCAATTTGGATAACTACTTGCAAGGAAAAAATTCAACTCCGATGGGGCAGGCCAAACCGCCTTCAAAGATTTTATTGATTCCCGCCCGATTGGTTTTTTTAGTAAGGGGATCAATGAACTACCTATGAGATGGCAAAAGTGCATACATAGCAATGGTACATACTTTGATTAATTAAATATATTTCATTAAAAAAAAAACGACTTTATGTTCCTCCCATAGAAAACGCCAATTTCATATGTAAGGACCTAATAAACAATAAACAAAAACAAACATTGTTCTTCGTAGGGTTCATTAAAATTCACCGACAGCACACATTCAAAGCACAGATTAGGTACCGTATTATGTAGTTACTAATACGTACCGATACGAAAGATGCGAGTAACGAGTAACGAATAACATTCGTGAGTAACGATTCGGTACTCGGTACTAGACGGCGCACCCGTTACTCAGTACCGAATCATACGGTTTGCTTACGGCTTTAAAACATACCTTTATCGCGACTTTTATGCATCAAATTAATATTTCTTGAAAAAATTGTGTCTTTATCGATACGAATACCATGCACGATATCAAGCCCTATCATTTCATTACTTTTTTGATATTTCTCATTACTTTCTACCAGAATAAAGTATAATAATGATATGAAAGTTATTTGTAATAACATTTTTACAATGCAAGAATTTTGTATGGTTTGATTGAGCTGATGTGATTAAGAACTGAATTTAAACTTTTTAAATGATGCCTGTTTTTTTTCTAATTGGTTGTTATATTTTATTACTTTCACACTCCTGATAAGTTTAAGGTTGAATGATTTTAATTGTGCAAAATATAGTCGACTGTTTGAGGCCTAATTTTACTATAACAACAACGCTTGCAAATAATGTGCGAATCTGTTCCTTATGGAAGACGAGACTGACAACTTTAATGAACTGTTTTGAGATCTACTTTCCACTTATTGGGAAGCTTGCGTTTTCCAATTAGGCATCAATCTATAACTCAGCATCATCTATTTTCATACTATATGCCAGCCCATTGCCACTTCTGTTTTTTAACACAGAGGAATTCCTATATTACAGATGTTTCTAGAACATCATGAGTTGGAGAGAGTTGAAGGTACAACATATTTCGGAAGGGGGGGGGGGAATCAAATGAAACTATACTTATTTTACAACTATATATTACACTTTACACATTAATTGTTAATTTAAAAACAGATATAAAAATTTACAGAATGATGAACTGTATTTAGACATAATGTAAAGAAACATCTAATATTCCTGTTGAAAGCATACATTTTCTATAAACAATTTGTTGTATCTTCCAGTCTGGGTGTATATATGTATTTAAAATTATATATGTGTATATTTACTAGTTGTCCCTCATAATACAAGTCTTAAGTTACTTGGAGAACATACAGCCTAGCGTGTAAATGTCTCGTATATTATTTATCTATGTTCACGTTAAGTAAATAATTCACATATTTGTAATTTGATTAATTGTGAGTAGAGGAAATACGCCGTGTGGTATCCGGCAGAATAGAATAGACCACCCTCCTTTCTTACCGAGGTGTCGTAAGAGGCGAGTAAGGTATGTGTCGTCTGGTATCCGGCTGCATAGAATAGACTACCCTCAGTTCTTACCGAGGTGTCGTAAAAGGCGACTAATGTACGTTGACGTCAGGCAGGCGGCCGGTCGTAAACTACGTAGCCAAATAAGTGACATGTTTGTAACATGTTGTGCCGACCCCACTTAGAGTGGGATAAGGACAGGAGAACGATGATGAATGAGTAGGGGAAATGTTATAGCCAAAATTATTACATATACACACTCGTCAAACGTTAAGAACACTGTGAAGTCAAATTAAGTGTTATATAATTACCTAATCATGTATGTCATATAACAATTTTATTGTAAAACTACCTGTGCTGTAGCTGCATATGCGTGGAAATTAGTGTTAAATTGGAATTTTAATCATAAGTGCGAGTTAACAATAAGAGATATACTGTCCAGGACTTTACTATAGTATTTTTGAAGATTTAGAATTCTCTAGTACGTTACTTAAGTGTATCTCTGCTGTTTTACGCGGCATACACGACTAAAGCTCCCAGCACGGGAGTTTTTTTAACAACAACGCGACCTCTTCGACACGATTTACATAAAACCGCAATTTACTATTAATTTAAACCTTCAGAAGTACGGCACTATCTTTAGTAAAGACAGTACAAAAATCCGTTCTTTAAAATTCAATGACACAAAGACAACTTTGTTTTATAGAAGTATAAGTAGCGGCTTGTTACAGTCCCACTGCTGGGAATGGGCCTCCTCTCTCCGTTTCTGGAGAGAAGGGTTGGAGCTAAGATCTACCAGGCTGCTCCAATGCGGATTGGTAGGTTACACATATCTCCAAAATGCTCTAGAGTAATGCAGGTTTCCTCACGATGTTTTCCTTCACCGAAAAGCGTATGACAAATTGCAATTATCAATTAGATACATGAGTTTTAATAGAAAATCTCATTGGTTTGAACTCGTGTTCCCCTCGAAAGACTCGCACGGTCTCACCGCTGGGCTATCACAGCTCTTATATATAATATATATAGCTATAGAACTATAGATATCAAGTTTCCTACCAACTCTTTATCTGGAATCTTTATAATAATAGAATTGAACGAAAAATTTGTTATAATATCAAATAACGGACAAGAATAGGGAAAAAAGTTTACAAAACCATTGTACTACAAATATTTTGAGCTAGAAACTTAAATTATATACTGAAATAGGCTTAACATTGCCGGATTGCGTAATTCAAAACAATTAAAAGACTATCTTATGTATAAAATTCTTGTGTCACAATGTTAACCATACTCCTCCGAAACGGCGTGACCGACTTTTATGAAATTTTAAATACCAAAGTAGTAAAAAAAATTATTTTGCTATAATCCGCGATATAGTAAATAGAATATATGTTTTGTATAAATTGACGCGCGCCACCCGACGCGAACGCAAGCTAGGTCGTTTTAATGCATTCGTTCACTACGACCGCGGCACCCGGCAGTCACCCGGCAGACACGATACAGGGAGGCCGCGCGCGGCTTGGACGCGGCATTCTTTTTCTTACGCACGTGTGTAATTTGGCGTTTCGGGTGTGGTTCTCAGATTTAGTGACGCGTTTAATCAGTGAAGCGTTTGAGAAGACGCGACCGTCCGCGGTTTTAGTGCGCGTTGGGTTACTATTCCCCGATATAGGGACGATTCAATAACGTGTGAACTTACGAAGGTTGTGTGCACACCGGGTGTTATTTGTGTTATTTAACCGATATAGTGAAGTGTATACTCCGGGAGAAACAGACATTACGTGTCCGTGGAAGATTGCAGAGGCGAGCCAACGGTTTCGGGAATCGGCCAAGTCGTTACAAGCACACACACACGTACACATATACACGCAGTGATTCATGAGGCCGGACCACATACAGCTGACGGCCGCATAAAGTAGGTTGAGACGCCGAGACGACGGGTCCAGGTCCCGGAGGTTGTTTCATCCGTCCGCACGTTTGTGCGGAACAATATATATAGTGTTAAATGTATAGTGGACTATCCGTATTTTCATACCCGATACGTGCAGGATCCGTAAAAACACATGCACAAACCACCACTCACATCCAGGTGTAACACTATATATATATTCTATTTACTGTATCGCGGATTATGGCAAAATAATTTTATTATTACTTTTGTATTATGGATTTCGCAAAGTAACGCCTAATTCTATTAATGAAAATTTAAATGCAATTTTGTTAGGTCAGAGAATCGGTTACTATTAATTTTTCATACCCCAACTGATAAGGACTACCCACCTCTAGCATTTTTTATATATTTATACTAGAAATTAACTACAAATAATTTATATGGCAAAACGTCAGCTAGTTGTGCTATAATTCTCAATTATTCAAACCAATAGTAGATTTGACGATTCAAAAACGTTTGTATACAAGCTTACTTAAATAAAAAATAATTCGTATTTAATAAACTCTAGATAGATGTTTTTTTCCCAGCAATGTAATAGTACAAAGCATCTATTTTATGGGCATTGCTCTAACACATTTTCCATAGTAATTTATAGTACCCGGCAATAAATAATGCACATCGAGGCTTAGAGAGAGATATCGGCTAGATTCTGCTTCATAGAGCGTTGTCTCTGTCGCACATACTGACGAACCCGTGTGTGACAGAGACAGCGCTCTACGAAACCGAACTGGCCGGCTGTTTCGTTTTAAATATCGATGTGCATTATTTAATGCCGGGTACTATACTAATGGTTAACGTATAGAAAGCGGCTACACTGCCGCGATAACGTTGTCTAAACAGTTCATGAGAAATGCCTCAGATGGGCTCGGCATGTCGTCCTAAACTATTAGAATAAGACGTTTGTATAGCTAGCTTCTATACATTAACTATGAATACTATTCACGATCGTGAATTTAAAAAAATCCTCATGAGACGACGGTCCAGGATATGAGAGGTAATAATTTATCTTAGTTAGCGGGCGTCACCAAATCTGTAACGAAAAGGAAACTGTAACACCTTCATAAAATTTTAGGTCCAAGATGTAAAATGATAAAAATAGGGCTAAGTAATAGCTTTTTTTTGAGTTAACTATCAAAATTTGACTGATTTTGTCCATCTAAAAGAGTGGTCTATTCTACGCAGCCGGATACCACACGGCGGGTCGACTTATCTTAGTCGCGTATTACGACACCTCGGTAAGAAATAAGAGTGGTCTATTCTACTCAGCCGGATACTACAAGGTGGAAAATATTAAATAACTAATGTTGAGAGACTGGCTATACTCACGTCTTATTTTATCAGATGAGCCCGACTAGTTCCAGAGCAGTTCCCGCCGCGATAACGCCGCGTAAAGAGACGAGAATAAGAGCTCCGTATGGGCTTGAAACTAGTCGGGCTCATCCGATAAAATAAGACGTGAGTATAGCCGGTCTCTCAACATTAATTAAAAGAGCTCATGAATAAGAGCTCCGTATGGGCTTGAAACTAGTCGGGTTCATCCGATAAAATAAGACGTGAGTATAGCCGGTCTCTCAACATTAATTAAAAGAGCTCATGAATAAGAGCTCTGTATGGGCTTGAAACTAGTCGGGCTCATCCGATAAAATAAGACGTGAGTATAGCCGGTCTCTCAACATGAATTATGAATACCACTCACGATAGTTTAAATTCAAAAATTAAATAAATAAAGTAATAATAGCACTCACTAGGTGAAGTTGTGATAGCCTAGCAATGAGACCGTGCGACTCTCTAGAGACGACATAGGTTCAAACCCCGGGCAGGCACCAATGAGTTTTTCTATTAAAAAACTTATGTGTCTAATTGATAATTGCAATTTATCACACGCTTTTCGGTGAAGGAAAACATCGTAAGATAACCTGCATATCTCTAGATAGTTCTGGAGATATGTGTAACCTACCAATCCGCATTGGAGCAGCGTGGTAGGTCTTAGCTCCAATCCTTCTCTCCAAAAACGGAGAGAGGAGGCCTTAGCCCAGCAGTGGGCATAGTAACAGGCCGTTACTTTACTTTTACTTTACTCACTAGGTGGAGGGGAGGTGGGGGTAGAGGGTGCGCACGACGCACACAGCGGCACGGCGCGCGGCGCGGCCAGTGCGGGAAGGGGCGCGCGCGTGCACACGCAGCGCGTACAAACGCACCGCCCACAGCCCCAGCAGTGGTGCTGGGAACAACATATACAGAGTGGCACCGAAGATACATTATCTACACACAAACAGCGTCTTTACCAGCTGTAGTGTTCACTTTGATGTATTAATATACTGTTCCGCGCAAACGTGCGAGCGGATGAAACAACCTCCGGGACCTGGACCCGTCGTCCCGGCGTTTCAACCTACCTTATGCGGCCGTCAGCTGTATGTGGTCCGGCCTCATGAGTCACTGCGTGTATATGTGTACGTGTATGTGTGTGCTTGTATGTACTTGACCGATTCCCGAAACCGTTGGCTCGCCTCTGCAATCTTCCACGGACACGTAATGTCTGTTTCTCCCGGAGTATACACTTCACTATATCGGTTAAATAACACCCGGTGTGCACACAACCTTCGTAAGGTCACACGTTATTGAATCGTCCCTATATCGGGGAATAGTAACCCAACGCGCACTAAAACCGTGGACGGTCGCGTCTTCTCAAACGCTTCACTGATTAAACGCGTCACTAAATACTTATATCAGTCTCAAATGTCAATAAAGTCGTGTCACTACTGAGAATAACACCCAAAACGCAAAATTATACGTGTGCGTTATAAAAGAATGCCGTATACAGGCGCACGCGGCCTGTCCTTATCGTATTCGAAACGTCACTAACTGTCGGCCGCTCGCGTCGGCAATCGAATGCATAAAGGTCGTTGATCCGGCCGGTCGCGTCGCGTCGCGCGCGTCATTTTATTCAAAACATATACTAATGCTGTAATGCTGAGTAAACCACAGGCTCAAACACGCACTACAAGTAACAACATGTCACTACACGTCCACTCTGAATCAAATCAAAATAATCTTTATTCAAATAAACCATTTCAGGCACTTTTGAATCGTCAAGCATCAATGTGATTAATGAAGCTACAACTGGTTCGGAATGTTGCTCTTACCGAGAAGAACCAGCAAGAAACTCGGCGGTCAATCTTTTAAATATTTCCAATTATACATTATTAAACCGCTGTAAGGCAGCTGAAAGGATTTTCAAATCCAGGCTTTCTTATCATCCGAATAATCTTCAATTTTGTAATATGCTTTACGTATAAGCATATTTTTTACACTTGATTGAAATCTTTCTGTACACTGGTCTAGAATGGATTGAGGAATTTTATTATAGAAGCGAATAACGAGACCAACAAATGAGTTGCTAACTCTGCTGAGTCGCGACGCAGGTATCGTAAGCTGTTTGTGACCTCTCGTATGTCTATGATATACATCAAATTTTGTTTTATACGTACTTATATTTTTCCGTACAAATAGAATATTACTATATATATATTGTGGTGCTACAGTCAGTATGCCTATTTCTTGGAACTTTTCGCGAAGGAACTCACGTTGCTTCATATTATAGATAGCCCGTATGGCTCTTTTTTGGGCAACAAAAATCTTTTCTATATCGGCCGCTTTACCCCACAGCATTATTCCATATGACATAATGCTGTGGAAATAAGCAAAATAAACAAGTCGCGCTGTTTCAACATCGGTTAAATGTCTAATTTTTCTAACAGCGTAAGCGGCGGAACTAAGTCTTCGTGCGAGGGCAGATATATGGGTGCCCCATTGGAGTTTATCATCCAAAACGAGCCCCAAAAATTTAGTTGTATTTTCTATCTTTAGTATCTGTTTATTAATCTCTAACTTTATGTCTGACCTAATTACGTTTGGTAAGACGAATTGCAGACATTTGGTTTTATTTGCATTTAAAAGTAAATTATTTACTGAAAACCAATTTGATATCTGAGTGTTAATGAGTTGCTAACTCTGCTGAGTCGCGACGCAGGTATCACCACAAGGCTCTCTTGTACTAAACGTGTGTGCGCTTGAGACAGTGTTGTTTCTTTATACATTAGTGTTAGTGTGAGTTAGTGTGAGGATATTCATGTATGCATCTTGTATATAAATATACAAGGTAAGATACACATATGTCAACTAACATACACTACACCAGCGAAGAAGAGATCCCCATTTGCTTATGTCTAGCGGTCACAGCCCACAGCCGCGGCCGCCGTGGATATCTTTTATAATTTATTCAAACTCAAACTCAAACTCAAAATATTCTTCATTAAAGTAGACTGTTTACACTACTTGTGTACTTTTGAATCGTCAATGTTTTCAAGAAGTTACCACTGATTCGGAAGTTTGCTCCTACCGAGAAGAACCAGCAAGAAACTCGGCGGCCATTGTTTTTTTTTAAATTTATATTTTTTTTTTACAATTTGATTGATGGTTACAAATTAATCGTTGCAGCTTGGTGCGTAGCTAAACTGCAGTTAAGATATGCTACTATCACTCAAATAAATTTCAAATTTCATAAATTTATTGCTTCATATCCATAAGCATTGCCGACTAGTCTGGATATTGCACATTCCTCTTAACTATTAGTTATCTGAATACAAACAACTCAATTCTTACTGAGGTGTCGTTAAAGGCGACTAAGGTAAGTTGCCCCGCCGTGTAGTATCCGGCTGAATAGAATAGACCATTCTCATTTCTTATCGAGGTGTCGTAGAAGACGACTTAGGTAAGTTGAACCACCGTGTGGTATCCGGTTGAGTAGAATAGACCACCCTCTTTCTTACCGAGGTGTCGTAAAAGGCAACCAAGGTAAGTTGACCCACCGTGTGGTATCCGGTTGAGTAGAATAGACCACCCTCATTTCTTACCGAGGTGTCGTAAAAGGCAACTAAGGTAAGTTGACCCACCGTGTGGTATCCGGTTGAAAAGAATAGACCACCCTCATTTCTTACCGAGGTGTCGTAAAACGCGACTAACGTAAGTTTTCCCACCGTGTGGTATCCGGTTGAGTAGAATAGACTACCCTCATTCCTTACCGAGGTGTCGTAAAAGGCGACTAGGGTAAGTTGAACCACCGTGTGGTATACGGTTGAGTACGGTTGAGTAGAATAGCCACCCTCATTTCTTACCGAAGTGTCGTAAAAGGCAACTAGGGTAAGTTGAACCACCGTGTGGTATCAGTTTGAGTAGAATAGACCAACCTCTGTCTTAGCGAGGTGTTGCAAAATACGACTAAGTTAAGTTGTCCCACCGTGTGGTATCCGGTTGAGTAGAATATACCACCCTCTTTTTACCGAGTGGTCGTAAAATAAGGGAAGTTGACGTCAAACAGCCGGTCGTAAAATACGTAGCCAAATCATGTGAAAACATATTTGTAACATTTTGTGCCGACACCACTTAGAGTGGGATAAGGGTAGGACAATGATGACGATGAATACCTTCCTACTGAAATGGTCGAGGGGCGTCGAGCAACTGCACTCAGTTACGTTCTTGATGCTCTTCCAATCAAGCGCTACAGTGTTTATCTCCGCTTCTAATTGGGCCAGACTTGCCGGTATCGCAGCATCCGCTTTCTAGGACAATAAATAAATAAATAAATATATGGGACATATACACACACGGTCGTCTGTCCCCAAAGTAAGTAACTTATTACTTGTGTTATGGGTGACGGACAACTGGTAGATATACTATATATATAATTTTAAATACATACTTAAATACAAATACACACCCAGGCTCGAAGAACCAACAAATTGTTGATAGAAAATGTTGGCCCTCGGCGGGAATCGAACCCACGACCCGCGGGGCTGAAGGTAGGTTCACTACCCACTGCGCCAACGGGCCAGTCAAAATAGTTACAAGAATTATTTTGATAAGAGCAACCGCCGAGTTTATTTCTTATCAAAATAGTTACAAGAATTATTTTGATAAGAGATATCCCACTTACTTTGGGGATGGACGACCGTGTAAGTGTCCCATATATTTATTATACTATTATTATTTACATTTAATCATATCTTGTACAGGGTCGAACTATGGGCCCCATAGGAAAGATCAAGAGTCACTCAGAGGGCAATGGAGTATCTATGTTATGATGAATATGCTTGGAGTATCTATACGTGTAGTCACATATCTGGGAGCTATACTAAATATATATGTAGTATATCTACCAGTTGTCTTTACCCATAACACAAGTATTAAGTCACTTACTTTGTGGACGGAAGACCGTCCGTTTAAGTGTCCCATATATTAATATTTATATTAGCTATGCCAACAACAGCTTCGCCCGCGTGGAATGAAGTGATTTACAAACTTCCCCGAATTTGAACATAAAAGTAGTTATTGTGAGTTAACCGTAAGAGATAGAGACATGCTATTGCGGATTTTTTGTAGTATTTTTACAGATCTACAATTCTCTAGTACATTACTTTAGCGTATCTCTGCTGGTTTACGCAGCGCACGCGACTAAAGCTCCCATCAAGCAAGTTTTTTAACAACTGCGCGATCTCTTCACACAATTTACAAAATACCGATATGTACTATTTACCTAAACCATCCGGAAGTATTGCACTATCTTTTGGTGAAAACTGTACAAAAATCCGTTCAGTAGATTTTGAGAACAACGATTACATACAGACAGACAGTCGTTTTGGGACTTTATTTTACAATAAGTATAGATTATATACATACAAAACTTTCCTAGTATAGATTACCTCAGTAATAAGTGGAATTTTGTCCGCTTTGGGTTGGTTTGAACCCATTTCCTTTAGCGGATGGTCGTGGTTCGCGCACTCCAGCTCCGAGAGAGTTCCACCTGACTCGTATAACAACCTGGAAATATATCAGCTATATATTTCCAGATTCGCTAGAATACTTTCCTTAAGAATAAACCACTTCATCATTCTCCTTCCCTTATCCCACTCTAAGTGGGTTCGGCAAAACATGTTACAAACATGTTGTCACGTGATTTGGCTACGTATTTTACGACCGGCCGCCTACCTGACGTCAACTTACCTTATTTTACGACCCCTCGGTAAAAAGAGGGTGGTCTATTCTATTCTGCTGGATACCACACGGCTTCTTTATACGCCTTCTTCGTTTCTAAAAAGTAACGTAAAGTAAGTTACTCACTGCTGGGCGTAAGCCTAATCTCTCCGTTTCTGGAGAGACGGAATGGAGCTAAGACCTACCACGCTGCTCCAATGCGGATTGGTAGGTTACACATATCACCAGAATGCTCTAGAGATATGCAGGTTTCCTCACGATGTTTTCCTTCACCGAAAAGCGTATGATAAATTGCAATTATCAATTAGACACATGAGTTTTAATAGGAAAACTAATTGGTCCCTGCCCGGGTTTGAACTTGTAACCCACTCGAAAGAGTAGCGCGGTCTCACCGATGGGCTAACACAGCACAATTCTAAGTGTATGAAGCAGGCAAAATTCACATACCTTACACATGCGGGACAAGTCCCAAAATCTCTACAATCGTTTCGCTCCGAAACCGAAGCATCATCAAGAGGATGGGCTCTGCGCCAAATCCTACTGCCAGTAAGATTTGGCATATGTAAGGTATGTGAATGTTGTCTGCTTCATGCACTTAGCATTACACACATTGTCTTAACAAACGCGGATTATAGCAAAGTAATTCTGTTATATTCTGTATTATGGAATTCCGCAAAGTAACGCACGTTTCTTTAAATCATTACTCCTTTACTATGGAATTCCGCAAAGTAACGCCTGCTTCTATAAATTATTACTCTCTTACAATGGAAATCCGCAAAGTAACGCCTGCTTCTATAAATCATTACTCCCTTAGTATGGAATTCCACAAAGTACCGCCTGCTTCTATAAATCATTACTTCTGTACTATGAAATTCCGCAAAGTAACGCCTCCTTCTATAAATCATTACTCCCTTACTATGGAATTCCACAAAGTACCGCCTGCTTCTATAAATCATTACTACTGTACTATGGAATTCCGCAAAGTACCGCTGCTTCTATAAATCATTACTACTGTACTATGGAATTCCGCAAAGTAACGCTTGCTTCTATAAATCATTATTTCTGTACTATGGAATTCCGCAAAGTACCGCTGCTTCTATAAATCATTACTTCTGTACTATCAAATTCCGCAAAGTAACGCCTGCTTCTATAAATCATTACTCCCTTACTATGGAATTCCACAAAGTACCGCCTGCTTCTATAAATCATTACTACTGTACTATGGAATTCCGCAAAGTAACGCTTGCTTCTATAAATCATTATTTCTGTACTATGGAATTCCGCAAAGTACCGCTGCTTCTATAAATCATTACTTCTGTACTATGAAATTCCGCAAAGTAACGCCTGCTTCTATAAATCATTACTCCCTTACTATGGAATTCCACAAAGTACTGCCTGCTTCTATAAATTATTACTACTGTACTATGTTATTCCGCAAAGTACCGCTGCTTCTATAAATCATTACTCCCTTACTATGGAATTCCACACAGTACCGCCTGCTTCTATAAATTATTACTTCTGTACTATGAAATTCCACAAAGTAACGCCTGCTTCTATAAATCATTACTCCCTTACTATGGAATTCCAGAAAGTACCGCCTGCTTCTATAAATCATTACTACTGTACTATGGAATTCCACAAAGTACCGCCTGCTTCTATAAATCATTACTACTGTACTATGGAATTCCGCAAAGTAACGCCTACTTATATGAATCATTACTTCTGTACTATGGAATTCCGCAAAACAACGCCTGCTTCTATAAATCATTACTTCTGTACAATCGATTTCCTGCCTGCTTCTATAAATCATTACTTCTGTACCATGGAATTCCGCAAAGTAACGCTTGCTTCTAAAAATAATTTACTTGTTATCGATCTGTAGTGCTTCGACTTTGGTCTCGATCTCTACGGTGTCGTCGGTCCCGTTCTGGTAATTGACTACAGCTGTCTCCCGACTCTTCTCAGCTTTACGTCCCGATAGAAGACTTTTGAAGGTCGATATCCTCTGAAAGACAAATAATTTTCATCCACTTATTATGATGTCTGTCTGTTTCGCTTTCAAAACTAATCTGCCGAAGGAAAAATGATGAAATTTTGTTAAACTTAAACTATGTACCGGAATGATATATATAAATAAAATCATCCTACATTTACTGCTACTTTTACATGTGTTTGGAAATAAAATAAATGGTGGGGGTTGAACCTAGTATATAACTATGCTTACTTGGTTGATGCGTCGCTTTGCAATTTTGTCGCGGAGTCTATCTCCTGATAATCCTTGAACAACGTGAACGTGTGTAGTGCTTGTGTATTGTGGTGGCGGTGGTGGAGGTTTGTGCATGTGTTTTTACGAATCCTGCATGTATCGGGTAGGAAAAACGGATAGTCCACTATACATTTAGCACTTCTTCTTTCTTCTACCCTTATCCCACTCTAAGTAGGGTCGGTACAACATGTTTTCCTCTTCCATTCTCTTCTATCATTCGTCAACTCTGGCGCTACTCCTTTTATATGCATGTCATGCTTCACACATTTCAACCATCTCTTTTTTATATACATTTAGCACTATATTTTATATTTACTTTATCGCGGATTATAGCAAAATAATTTTATTATTACTTTTGTAAAATAAAATCTTTTTGAAAAAAGTCCTCACTTGAGTGATCAGCAGGCCTACCATGAACTCTTATTACGACTCAATCGAAGACGTAAACGACGAAAGCGATTCGCTTTCTTTTCGTACCATGAAGTGTGAATTGCATTGGGGTCGTAATGTTTGAAAAGGATAACGTTATATGAACTATAGATAACTCTGTCTCTTTTAGTCACATGTTCTTAGGACGAATTCCAATTCGGCAACGACTTAAAGTGTGCGTCTTTAAGACGTCATGGTATGAAAAAGCAAAACGATTTCGTTTACGTCTTCAATTGAGTCGCAATAAGAGTTCATGGTAGGTCTGCAGATCTGCTTGCAGACAAGAACACGTCCTATATACGTCAATACCTTAGCGAGATAGTCGATATGGTGGGTCAAGGCTCCAGAATGTTCCACAGCAGCGGGTAGAATGTCGGCGAGAGACTCCCTCGGGTGGACCCCGCTTTCATGGCGACAGTACATTCCTCGCCAGAATCTTATGAAAATATCGTTTATTTTATAAAATTTAGACGCAAATATAAAAAAACACTTTCACAATTAAATGCATACTAAGGTAGCAATCAGTCCTATACTAGGCAAATGAACGTTTAACTAGCCCACGGGCATCTATCATCTTATGTTAAGTTTTCCTTAGATATCAGGCATTAAAGGACTGGATTTCAGGTCATAGCTCAGTAACACAACAAATTTCTAAAAATATTACTTCACTGTCAATGACCATAAAAACAAATTCTTTATTTGATTATTAAACAAGTCTAGTTAAAAAAGCTTTTAAAAAAATTTCATGTCCCTACCATTAACTGTTGATTGATGAAATTTCCCCTCCCCACCCTCACCTGGAGCCAATCCTAGCAGCATCAGGTCAGGATTATCATAAACATGCATTGTCATCTAGACTGCACCAGTATGTAAATTTTTCAGCTCTATCGGACGCCGGGAAATGGATCAAATTTAAATTGCAAGATTCCACCTTCACATACAAACACGGCAAGTTAAATAACAGCCTTTAAAAAAAACTTTATTGTAAGCAGTGTGGTATACGGCAGAATAGAATAGATCACCCTTCTTTTTTACCGAGGTGTCGTAAGAGGCGACTAGAGTAAGTGCCGTGTGGTATCCGGCTGCATAGAATAGACACCCCTCATTTCTTACCGAGGTGTCGTAAAAGGTGACTAAGGTAAGTTGACGTCAGGCAGGCGGCCGGTCGTAAAATACGTAGCCAAATCATATGACAGCATGTTTGCAACATGTTGTCATATGATTTGACACGACCCCACTTAGAGTGGCGAGTGAGAGGGGGCAGGAGAATGATGTTACGTCTTTATTGTGAAATATTAGCAAAAAAAATCGGTTGATTGCTTCTTTAGGTGACAAGAGGGCTGACCCCTTTTTCGCGCAAAGAATCAGCTTGGCGATTCAACGCGAAAACGCTGCCAGCATTCTTGGGACCATTCAACGTGGGCATGATTTGTATAGTGTAATTTAAGATTTTAAATTAAAAAAATATATATTAGCCTTTCTTTCGAAATTATCGATGTTGATTCTAATTATGCCATGTGGTATCCGGCCGAGAAGAATAGACCACCCACATTTCTTACCGAGGTGTCGTAAAAAGCGGCTAAGGAAAGTTAACCCACCGTGTGGTATCCCATCGAGTAGAACAGACCACCCTCTTTCTTACCGAGGATTCGTAAAATACGATTAAGGTAAGTTGACGTCAGGCAGGCGGCCGGTCGTAAAATACGTAGCCAAATCATGTGACAACATGTTTGTAACATGTTGCTACGATCCCACTTACAGTGGGAAAAGGTCAGGAGGATGATGATGTTGATCCTAATCGTCATCCTAAGCGATCTCAAATACCTGATGCTCTGAGGACACAGGTCCGGTTTAAGTAAGTCCGGATGCGCCTTTGGATTGTAGAGGGGGTTCTTGTACTCGTTGAGATGGCTCGCCATGTAGCCCCATAGAGAGAACGTTCGTTCAGACAATCTAATAACAGAACATTGTGTTAAGTAGGGTTCACATGACAGCGAATGTGATCGCTGTAGACTCGTTGTCTCTTCTTCTTCAACCGATGGACGTCCATTGCTGGACATAGGACTCTTCATAGGATCTCCACATCACACGATAAAATAATGATTATTGTTTTGGTCGCCTTTAATAAATTCGTACCATTTTTAAGTGTCTATTTAGAATATAGTGCAAAAATGAGTGTTTTTGAGAAGATATTAATTGTAAATAAAGTGTATTCGATATTAAACTTGTATAATGTGTTAAATTCAAATTCAAAATATTCTTTATTCAAGTAAACTTGTAAATAAGTGCTTTTGAATCGTCAACTTTACTGCTGCTTCGTAAAGCTGTTCCTACCGATAAGAACCAGCAAAAAAGTCGGCGATTGCTCTTTTTAAAATATGAATCTTAAAACTAGTTACATTCAGTTATTACTGTCTTATACAGGGTAGAAGTGCACCTATATCCACACATCCTTATCATCTGAGTAATCTTCAACAGTATAGTAGGCTTTCTGTAAAAGCCTCATTTTAACAGTATTTTTTAACTGCTGAATATATGCTGTAGTTCTAAAGCGTTTTTAAATAACCGTTTCTTTTCGTCTAATAACGTTTTAGTTTCGTTTTTTACAAAAGTAGTTTTTACCAAGTTCTATTACATAGGTTCTATCTATTTAATTATTTTATGGAGTAAAATATAGTGTAAGTCTATACAATATTAATATTTATATATATGTATATTATATTAATAGCATATAATTATTCCTTTATTAATTAAATAAATTTATTTATTCTGTCGTCTTTTAACTCACATTCAACCACCAACTATGTACACTTCTTTATAATGATATCCTTATACATATGGGTTCCCTGTTAGAGATCACTTACAGTGATAAGGTCGCCCTTACACATTTTATTTAAAAAATTTTGTTTCTTTTGTATGTAATGTTGTGTGTTAGAAAGAGTTTCTTATCTTATCTTATCTTATAGGTCTCTCCATTGGATGTTCACAGCTAAATATCTTGAGCCCTTTGGATCCAGTGGCTGCCCGCGACCTTATTGAAGTCATCAGTCCATCTCGTAGGGGGTTTACCAACACTGCACTTTCCGGTGCATAGTTCGCTATTCCCAACACCTTAAGACCTTAACGCCCATCGGTTCTCCGCACTATGTACCGCCCTTCGTTCTCTTAAAGATTTCCTCATTTCTAATATGATCAAGTAGAGATACTCCGAGCATTGCTCGCTCCATTCACATAAGGCCCATAGTCAGCAACCACGTTTCAGGTCTAAAAGTCATTATTGGCAACACGCACTGTTCGAAGGCCTTGGTCTTCGAGATTCGGTGGCGACAGAAAATTTGACTTGAAAATTTAGCAGCGACTTGAGATCGCTACAATTCTATAAAGTCGATAGTCGCCAGCGACACCGGCTGTTCATGGTATATATGACACGCGGCGATTTAATGTCACAGCACAGGTCTTATGGTCCTTATGGTCCTAGTTATCTGACGTCGGTCGGACGTGGCTTTTCGCCATAATTCCGAGGCCATGATGACTTATGCATGCTATTAGCCCTCCACTACACGTCGCTCTAACCCGTGCTGCGGCCTCACAGCAGGGTCTTCGGATCACCGAAATTAGTAGAGCTTCTGCGATCTCCGCACTTCACAACATCGACGATGCTTTTGCGCTCGCCGTCCCGCTCAAAAAAAAATAAAATGTCGAATTTCGTATTTATTCAATTAATTTATACACAAACACGTTTGTATTTAAATTTATTGAACTTCACAGTAATTATCGACATTGTGGATGATAAAAAGCACAGTTGCCTTTCTAAAGAAAATACGAATAACCATAACATATTAGAACAGGATTAATTCATCGAAAACTTGCACAGGTCTATTCACATCTACTGCCAAATGAACAACGAACGCATATAATGCATTATATATATTTTCTATTTACTTAATCGCCGTGTCCAAATCATTAAGTATAGTACACGGCATTAAATAATGCACATCGATGTTTAGAACGAAACAGCCGGCCAGTTCGGTTTCGTAGAGCGCTGTCTCTGTCACACACGGGTTTGTCAGTCTGTGCGACAGAGACAATGCTCTATGAAGCAGAACTAGCCGATTTTCTCTCTCTAAGCCTCGATGTGCATTATTTATTGTCGGGTACTATAACTTCTTTAACATCTGACGCTATATATTACCTAAGATCTCTCCTGTCCTTCTCGCAGTTGCCAACAAACGTCCCGTATTGGCAGGCGTGCACGTGATCGTGCAGCGTCAAGAGGAACCTCTCGTTGAACTGGAAAGCCTGGAAAAGATTTTGGTGGCGGCGTTTTATGATACGTTTGGCGACTGGTCCTGCATATATAAGGTATGTGAACGCTGCCTGCTTCCTACACTTAGCATTAAATTTTCTTTACAAACGCGGTATATAGCAAAATAATACTATCATAACTTCTGTACAATGAAATTCCGCAAAGTAACGTCTATAAATTCTATAAACACTCATATAATTTATAGAGTCGAATGAATATAGCATAGAATGGGCCTATTATCTACCATATCTTATTTTTTTTCAAGCATTGACATGTGTGTCAGTGCTCGAAAAATAATAAGAGATGATATTGAGAGCCTGCCTATGACTCCACCTGCTTAATAATACACACAATGCACTAATATACACCTACATTGAATGCACTCACAGATATATACACACAACACACACACGCACACACAATGCACAAACACACACAATGCACATACACACACATTGCACAAACGCACAATGCACATACACACACAATGCACAAACACACACAATACATATATATATACTTGCGCGCGCGTACACATGGACGCACGCATATTTCATTCTCACTACCATCATCATCATTCCCCTGCCCATATCCCACTCTAAGTGGGGTCGGCACAACATGTTTTAAACATGTCATTATTTGGATTTGGCTAGGTATTTTATGATCGGCTGCCGCCTGACGCCAACTTACCTCGGTTACCATT
Organism: Morpho deidamia; assembly: GCA_947086505.1. Lineage (NCBI taxonomy): Eukaryota > Metazoa > Arthropoda > Insecta > Lepidoptera > Nymphalidae > Morpho > Morpho deidamia. The sequence continues at coordinate 2,260,301 of CAMTZC010000009.1, forward strand.
TACGACACCTCGGTAAGAAATTTCTTTAAATGTAAATAGGTACAGTCATTTTTAAGTTCAAACTATCGTGAGTAGTATTCATAGTAAATGTGTAGACACCGGCTATACTCGCGTCTAATTTTATCGCGTTAGCCCGAATAGTTACTTGTCAGTTGATAGCGTCGTGTAAAGAGCTCATAAATAAGTGCCCCGGAGGGGCTCAAAACTAATCGGGCTAACCCGATAAAATTAGAAGAGAGTATATTGAAATCTTTATTTTGCATGAAACACGGTATTACACGGTATTAAATAAGCTTATAAATAAAAGAGCAACATGTTTCGCTAAAAAAAAAGACATGCAAAAGTTACAATATAATTAACAGAAAACAATGTCAAATTAAATAAAATATATATATGTTAAATTGATTTTATAAAATATGTCAAGAATATAATTACGCTATCTGCTGTATTGGACTCACGAATGTTCATGTATTACCTACCTAAGTACTTGTTCCGCACAAACGTGCGGGCGGATGAAAAAACCTCCGAGACCTGGGCCCGCCGTCTCGGCGTCTCAACCTACCTTATGCGGCCGTCAGCTGTATGCGGTCCGGCCTCATGAATAACTGCGTGCATATGTGTACGTGTGTGTGTGTGCTTGTATGTACTTGGCCGATTCCCGAAACCGTTGGCTCGCCTCTGCAGTCTTCCACGGACACGTAATGTCTGTTTCTCCCGGAGTATACACTTCACCAACGCGGTTAAATAACACAAATAACACCCGGTGTGCACACAACCTTCGTAAGGTCACACGTTATTGAATCGTCCCTATATGGGGGAACAGTAACCCAAAGCGCACTAAAACCGCGGACGGTCGCGTCTTCTCAAACGCTTCACTGATTAAACGCGTCCCTAAATCTGAGAACCACACCCGAAACACAAAATTACACGTGTGCGTTATACAATAAAGCCGTATACAGGCGCACGCGGCCTGTCCTTATCGTATTCGAAACATCACTAACTGTCGGCCGCTCGCGTCGGCAATCGAATGCATAAAAGTCGTTGATCCGGCCGGTTGCGTCGCGTCGCGCGCGTCAATTTATTTAAAACAGTACTCCTTAACACTATAAAAGCAATTAGCTAATAACCATTGAAATAATTTTTGTTTAAACGTATTAAATGTCATTTTATCTATTTTAAAGTCTATTGGTAGTTTGTTATATATTTTTATACCCATTGCATAACAATTGTTTTGTAAATTTGGAGATTTTATTCGGACTGGCAAAACTAGCCTATTTGCATTCCGAGTATTTCTCGGGTACATGTCACTGGCTTTAGTGAAGCCGGTATAGCCGGTGTCTACACATTTACTAGGTATATATTAAATAAGTATTAATTTGATTTGATTGATTTTCCTGTATTTTTATTTTACATGTAAAACTTTTGTATTAATGTAAATAAATAAAAAGCTCTATAAAGTTAAAGTAGCGGCCTATTACAATTCCACAGCTGGGAATAGGCCTCCTCTCTCCGTTTCTGGATAATTGGTATAGCTCTATGAATTATCCCAATTTTCAAAAATGACTCACTTCCGGTGCCTGCCTCAGCAGCTGCCAGGTGCAGTCCAGTAGCTGAGTGAAGACGGGTGAGCGTTCGCGCGCGTCGCACGCCACGTGCCCGCACCGGGCTGTGAACTTGTGACCGAACGATAGCCAGTCTTTCTCGATTAGCGCCTGTAACGAGGGAATTTGAAATGTTAAAAATGATATTACGGTTTATTTCATATTTGAATTATAGGAGCCGGAGTCGGAATCGAAGGCGGAGTAGAAGTCGTGTATACGCCGTGGTCATGAACTGACTGGAGCGCCGCTACGTTTTCGTTCCCGAGTACAAAAGTCATTTCAAGTGAGGGTAGAAAAAGAAAATAATACCTGGTATCCGTTGATGGTCCTGTAGTGAGGCTCGAGGCAGACGGCAGCCAGCGAGCATACCTGCGCAGTGCGGTCCCAGCCGTCGCTGCAGTGTACGCACACGCTGACCCCGCCCTCGATGGCGGCGGCGATCCACCACGACGTGTCTAGGATTGACCTGAGGGCACAAAGCTGTAGTGATATTGCTGGCAATATGACTCACAATATTGCTTGCAAAATGTCTTACAATATTGCTGGCAATATGACTCACAATATTGCTGGTAATATGACTCACAATATTGCTAGCAATATGACTCACAATATTGCTTCCAATATGACTCACAATATTGCTGGTAATATGACTAACAATATTGCTTGCAATCTGACTCACAATATTGCTTGCAATATGACTTACAATATTGCTAGCAATATGATTCACAATATTGCTTGCAATATGGCTCACAATATTGCTAGCAATATGATTCACAATATTGTTTGCAATATTGCTAGCAATACGATTCACAATATTGCTTGCAATATGACTCACAATATTGCTGACATTATGACGCACAATATTGCTTGCAATATGACTCATAATATTACTTGCAATATGATTCACAATATTGCATGCAATATAACTCATAATATCGCTGACAATATGTCGCACAATATTGCTTGCAATATGACTCGTAACGCTTTGCTTTTTTTTTACATCTTTACTTTTAGTTAAGTACCTAAACCTACTAATGTTATAAAAGCGTGTCTTTTGTCAGTTTGTTAAGCTTTGTGATCTGTTAAGAGTATACACTACTTGTAAATAAATAAAAGTCATAAAACGTAATCCATATCCAAACTAATATTGTAAATGCAAATATCTGTCTGTGTACTAAGTTCCATCTGCGATCCGGAAGAATATTAACAAAATTTAGTACAATCAAAATTTATACACCGGGTTAACAAATAAGATTAAAAAGAACCCGTTATTCGTTCTGGAACAGGAAACAGTTTTTTTAAAGAGAGAAAAAAATTGGAATAATAATAACATACTTTATATGCTTGAGCCACCCTGAAGATTCCAACCCGCTCAGAAACGACGACATCGTTGGAGTGTTTTGCTCGCAAGCTGAAATCAAACATATGTTTTATTCAAATTCAAATTATTCTTTATTCAAGTAAACTTGTAAACAAGTGCTTTTGAATCGTCAACTCTACTGCTGGTTTGGAAAGCTGTTCCTACCGAGAAGAGCTCCAGCTAATTTTTAATTTACAAAGGACAATTCTTATTAATAGTTACATACAGTTATTAATGTCTTGTACAGGGTCGAAGAGTACCTATATCCACGTATTCTTATCGTCTAAGTAATCCTCAATAGTATTGTAGGCTTTCTGTATTAGCCTTTTTTTAAGTGTTTTTAAACTGCTGAAATGGTAAAGTGAAAGTAGATTGCGGATAATAAAGTTTTATTTCATTAATTATTGTGTATGTAGAACTATTTCCAATGGGGTCTCGAGCCAGAGGACGCCCATACTCTAGATGGTTAGACGAAATTATCGCAAACGCAGTAAATATTTGTCTTGAGACAGCTAAAGATAGAGATAACTGGGATGTTTTGGAGGAGGCTTTTACCCAAACTGGGTCCATTCATAGAACTAACTCAAAAGACTAAACTACTACTACTTGTTATAGTTTCTACATTTTGACTTTTTTTAACGATTGACTTTTTAAATTATTCATATAGTTTTTGACATTTATAATTTTGACATATAATTTAACATATTAATACAATTTAATTTTAATTTAGAGCAATTTTTTTTTGAATAATATTGTAAATTTCGGACCTGCCTGACGTCAACTTATCCTAGTTGCTTTTTACGACACTTCGGTAAGAAAGAGGGTGGTCTATTCTACTCAAATGGATACCAAACAGCGGCTCAACTTACCTTAGTCGCCTTTTACGACACCTCGGTAAGAAATGAGGGTCGTCTATTCTACCCAGCCAGATACCATACGGCGGATCGACTTACCTAGTTGTCTTTTACGATACCGACCTTGACACCACAAATAACTCTTGACAGACAGCCTCTTTTGAGACCACCGGTTCTAACCAACACCACTAGATGCTTGCGACTAATATGGGGTAATGTGGTAAAAGCAGTTTACTCGGTCGTTTTAATAAAACTGAGAGGACCAGCCCAAGTTGAGATTCCTGTTATCCGGGCCATGGTCATTAAGATTGTAGACCAGGCCTGGTTCAACAGCGCAATTGAGAAAACCCCACATAATATTTACACAAGTGATAATGTTACTTACTCTCGACCAATTTTTGTAAACTCTTCCGCATGACGTGTATGTTGCCGATTCCCATGAACTGGAACTTTATGTTCTCATAGAACGCCTCATTCTCGTAGCCTTTGCCGGCTGCACGGTTCACCATAGCGTTTATCTAAAAGCAAGGTATTTTTAATGTTATTGCAGTATATGATTTATTGTAACTGTTTTGAATAAATTGACGCGCGCGACGCGACGCGACGGGCCGGATCAACGACCTTTTTTTTATGCATTCGATTGCCGACTCGAGCGGCCGCCAGTTAGTGATGTTTCGAATACGATAAAGACAGGCCGCGTGCGCCTGTATACGGCTTTATTGTCTAACGCACACGTGTAATTTTGCGTCTCGGGTGTTGTTCTTAGATTTAGTGACGCGTTTAATCAGTGAAGAGTTTGAGAATACGCGACCGTCCGCGGTTTTAGTGCGCGTTGGGTTACTATTCCCTGATATAGGGACAATTCAATAACGTGTGACCTCACGAAGGTTGTGTGCACACCGGGTGTTATTTGTGTTGTTTAACCGATATAGTGAAGTGTATACTCCGGGAGAAACAGACATTACGTGTCCGTGGAAGACTGCAGAGGCGAGCCAACGGTTTCGGAAATCGGCCAAGTACATACAAGCACACACACACACGTACACATATACACGCAGTGATTCATGAGGCCGGACCACATAAAGCTGACGGCCGCATAAGGTAGGTTGAGACGCCGAGACGACGGGCCCAGGTCCCGGAGGTTGTTTCACCCCGTCCGCACGTTTGTGCGGAACAAAGCCCAAACGGTAAAAATTCCCGCCGTGACAACGCCGAGTAAAGAGTTCATGAATAAGAGCCTGTAGCATACGTATTTCGGGGAAGCCCGCTTATTTGGATTAGTACCTAGTTGTTTATTCGTTCCCGCCTCGTGGATGCGTCTTTAAATTTGAGTGCGCTACGCCTCCGCGGACAAGGTGGTACAAATCTTATTTGTTTAACGTTTCGGTCAAGTTGTTAAAGTTAATTAGTAACACTGTTTTATAGTGTAATGTAATAGTTTTGTTCTTTAAGTCATACATAGTATTCGAAGTTCTGCCCAAACTATTTCTTTTATTTCGGGATACCGAACTCCAGTAATTTTGTCACCCACCGTAAATTGTGAAGTGATATTACCACCCTACGTGACAGGTGCCTTACGTTTAGGCGTCGTTACGTGACAAGCCCCGTATGAGCTTGAAATTAGTCGGGCTAAAATGTAAATTGCCGATAAAATGTAAATTTCCTCACCCGTGGTCTGGTGTCAACAACATACATGTACCCACAGTTAGGGTTTGCCCGCCGGATCAAATCCAACATTTGCTCGTCTTCCATACACCTGGAAGATTAGAGGATTATACTTTATTATTTAACTTTACGACGACTTTAGTAATAAAATACTATCAATTATGTTTACTATTAGGTTTTTTCCTATACCCGAAGAAAGAACGGGAATTTTTTAGACTATATATTAGTTTGGTATATAAACTTCACTTGTACCAAATTTCATTAATATTATAACAGCGGATTTGTTGTAAAAATGTTACGGACAGAAAGATAAATAGGCAGATAGACTTTCGCATTTATAATATAGATATCGATGAAACTAGCCACCAGTTGATATTCCAATGGGCAAAGGACTTCGTATCTCCTGAGAAGAAAGGAGATAGACCCACCAGCGTCTGATATTAATACGCAGGATTCCCCATGTGTTTCACTTAACCATAAAAAGCGTGATGAATTTACCATAAAGAGCATTATGTAGAGACGTATAGTACCCAGCAATAAATAATGCACATCGAGGCTTATAGAGAGAAAATCGGCTAGTTCTGCTTCATAGAGCATTGTCTCTGTCGCACAGACTGACGAACCCGTGTGAAACATCACATACTAACTGAGTGACAGAGACAGTGCTCTACGAAACCGAAAAGGCTGTATCGTTCTAAACATCGATGTGCATTATTTAATGCCGGGTACTACACTGCAGTTATATCTAGCTCGAGCTTACATCATCATAACGCTCAACGGCGGCACCTGGTGATAAGGTACAAGAATACTCAAATTGTCACTCCGAACCCTTGCCAGTAACAGCCGTTCAGGTGTACATCTTATTCGTTATTTAGGAACATTCTAAGTATCAACCACCAAGTGACATTAATAACCAGAATGTAGAACTTCTTGTTTCTCAGGATATTGGAATAACCAAGGAATTACCATTCAAAACTATCTTGAGCCACTTGGAACCAGCGGCGACCTATTAAGGCCCGTTGTTACAGTGGGTAGTATCGCTGCCTTCAGCTCCACGGGTCGCGGGTTCGATTCCCGCCCAAGGCCAACATTTTCTAGAAACAATTTGTTGGTTCTTCGAGCCTGCGTGTGTATTTGTATTTAAGTTATTTAACATTATATATGTAGTATATCTACCAGTTGTCTGTCACCCATAACACAAGTATTAAGTTACTTACTTTGGGGACGGATAACCGTGTGTGTACGTGTCCCATATATTTATTTATTTATTCAATTTCGTTTGTCTACCTATTGTGGCCTACGTACTACTTATTCTGACTTCACAAACTCGAGATCTCAACGTCCACCCGTTCTTTAAACTACCCTGTAACATGAACAGTTCAACTTCGACACCCGATGTATGACTAACTTAGCCCGTTAGTCATATATCTGTAATATACCTGGCCGAGAACCCGCTAAGTGGTTGGCTACATCGAGCAATCGCTGCCTTGTTCTGGTGCAAGTACGCGAGAACTGGCAGCCGTCCCCGAGACCTGAAGCTCGCACTGCCTAAGAGTATGGCGGTTGATGCCCGCGCTGGCACGTAGATCTCACTTGGATATGTATCGCAGAGCTGGAAATTCAGGTTATAAACGTATTAAAAAATCTGGGGTTTATAAAATAGATTTTCCTGAATGCAACGGTACATATGTAGGTCAGACTGGCCGAAGTTTTGCGGTTCGATTCCCGGAACATATGGCTGTGTTTAGGAATAATAAACCACAAAATTCTAATTTTGCAAAACATTTGCTGGAAAGCGGTCATAAAGTGCCTAATGACCATTCATTTCATATTCTCCATAATACTTGTGATAAGGGACTCCGACTCAATACGTTAGAGCAAATTGAGATAATAAAAAATAACAATGGTCACTTAATTAACGAGCAAGTAAATGTATCTAATTCCGTTTTGCTACATTTGTTCGGAGGGGAGGGTATTGGTGGGAGTTGAACTATTTAAGACTGCTTGTATGGGTAGCGCGGCGCATTACGATTTTTGTCGTGGAGCCTATCCTCCTGATAATGCTTCGGTTTCGGGGCGAAACGATCGTCGAGATTGTGGTGGTGGGTGTGTGTGCTGCTTTTGTGTGCGTTGTTGCTGGTGAATTGCGCCTTGGGGTGCATGTGGTGGCTTGTCCTGCATGTATAAGGTACGTAGATTTTGCCTGCTTCATACACATTGCCTTTGCATGCATTCACTTAACCCGTGCGGATTATAGCAAAGTAGTTAGTTCTGTTATATTGCTTGTATTAATAGTCGCAGTCATCTACTATATATATACTTATATACTTATACTAATATTATAAATGCGAATGTTTATGAGTATGGATGGATGTTTGTTACTCTTTCACGGCAAATCCCCTTAATCAATATCGATGAAATTTGGCACAATTATTCCTTTTATACCGGAATAACATATAGACTATAGAAATTCTGTTAATTCTACAGGAATAGGATGACATTTAAAAACGCCATCTATTATCAACCTATCAAAGCTTTTTATTCACTATGTATCAAATCTGTAATTAAAAAGAGGTTCTTTTGACGTTGTTCAGCTTACGTCTAAAGAGTTATTTCTACAAGATTTTATATATTTTGATATCTGTTTACTGCATTAATTTAACTGAGCCCGTGTGAACCGCGTTATAAAGTATAATTAATATATTATAAGTAACGGGTTATTTACTAAAATAAATAAACTACTATAAATGCGAAAGTCGGTCTGTAACGTTTTTATGGCCAATTCATTCTCATGCTAATCGTGTTAAAATTTACAGGAATTCTATAGCCTAAATGTAACCCCGATGTATAATTTTGCTTAATTTTATCGATATTGGTTCAATAGAATTATTTTCTATAAAGATTTACTATTTAGTTACTATTGAGTTACTATTTATTTAGTTTATTACACTAACAACTTATTAAAAGCAAAAAGGTCTTGTTTCTTTATTAAATCAGGAGACACATGCGGACGAAGTCGTGGGTAAAAACTAGTACATTTCGCCTTAAACCGTGGTCTGGCCTTATAGGCATCATTTCGTGACGTTCCCCGAAGTTAGCAGACCTTCCGCGATCTGATCTCCGCAATTCCCGTCCCAATTAGACGCTGTAACTGCCGGCAGGGTTAACACATACACGGTTCGAAAGCAAATTAGCGTTATGACTGTAAATAACTAACAAAACAATATAACGCAGTGATCCCATGAGATCACTCGTCGAAGTACTGATCGCGCACGTCGTTGTATAATTTCGTTGATAGGATGAGAACCGGCTGTCAACATGATATGAACGTTGGTCTCTTACCTCATAATCCTTATTGGCTGTACAAAGAACCCACTGCTCATTTGGCACATTCATCCTCTGGTACTCGGTTTGGATGTCGAAAAAGTTCCAACCGGCCGACTTTGGCAGATCGTCCGGTGTTGATTTATAGTAGAAGCAGTATAGCTCGTCTAGATGAACTGTAATTTATAATATGTAGTTATTAAGTATATTTACCTGTCTGTATAGGATATTTACATCACATGATCTTCTGCTGTTTGGGTTTAACGAGTTCAAAAAGTCAAGTTCAAGTGCTTTTTAAAAAAAATTTAAAAGTATTTTTTGAACAATTAGAAATCATCAAACATAACATTGGCACCCTTATTATCGAGCAGATAAATGTTTCTAGTTCAAGCTTGTTGCACGTGTTAAGAGGTAAAATAAATGGTGGGGACGAACCAATTACTACGGTTAATGCTTGTGTGGATAATGCTTCGCTTTGCGATTTTGTCGTTGAGTCTATCTCCTGATGATGCTTCGGTTACGGGGCGAAACGATTGTTGAGTTTGTGATAGTGAACGTGTGTAGTGCTTGTGTATCGGGTATAAAAAAACGGATAGTCCACTATACATTTAACACTATATATATTTTCTATTTACTGTATCGCCGATTATAGCAAAATAATTTTATTATTACTTTTGTTTTAGTATTTTTTGAGTATACTAAGCCCTAGTTGACATGAATTTCAACTCACTTATCACGTTCCGTCGATTGGTCAAACTTTATTTTGTATATTTTTATATATACGACTTAATAATGTTGCAACAGCTACAGCTACAGCTGTAACCAACATCACCGTATGAACGTTACAGTAGCGATTTACTACTCTTCCCTTAAGCCCTCCATTTTAAAAGACAGTGTGACCCGTTTTACTTATGGTTTCTGACATCGTGTAGTTATAATATAAATTTCATTATACAGAATTTATTTTAAATTGATTGCTCAATATAAAAGAGACCTAGCAATCGGATGAAAAAGAAGAAAACGTTTCGCAAGTGGTCGTGGCGGTACTCACCAGGCTGGCTCAGCCTCAGTAGGGTCTGATGCATCTCATGGCAGTCCCTCTCGCGCGGTATCACAAAGAATACCGACTGGAAGGTTTTGGTGCGCACCAGAAGCGGCGAGCCGGTAGTTGTTATGGGAAGACGTTCCACCGTCGATATGTGCATGAGAAGAATCTGCCAACGTCGATTTAGATCTCTTACTCTTTATCTGATATAGAATGATACTATAATCCAGTTTTTCCCAACGTAGGATCTACGCCCCACGTTAGTTGATTTCTTAATTCACCTTATTAAGTAACAAAAATTAAATTAAAATTAAAAATTAACCAGTAAAATTGACACTATGTCTATAGTTTTTTTTAACTTTTCTTTATTTATATTATCCTTTTTTTTCTTTATTTATATTATGCCGTGTGCAAATTTTAATTCGATTTTTATTTTCTTTTTAGTTGGACGCTTTTGTATCCTCCTGCCCTTATCTCACTCTAAGTGGGATTGGTACAACATATTATAAACATGTTGTCACATGATTTGGCTACGTATTTTACGACCGGCCGCCTGCCTGACGTCAACTTATCTCAGTCGTATTTTACGACCTCTCGGTAAGCAAGAGGGTGACCTATTCTACTCAACCGTATACCACACGGTGGGTCAACTTAGCCTTTGTACGTATAATTATTATTTTTCTTTTCTAAAATTTTCATGTATGTAAAATAAGGAGAATTAATAAATCGTTTACGTGGACCAATGAACAGATCGTTTATTTCATTATTAAAAAAAATATATTTACAATCAATTTTCAAAATCATGATAATATTAGTCCATAAAATCTATCTATCGCTAAACAGCAATATCTTGCGTCAATAACTACAGAAGACATCGCTTGGTTATAAAACAAACAAACAGTAAACATACCCATGTCTCTTTTCTCATTTCATGATCGACAAATATAAGGTGTGTAGTAGCGAAGTACAACGTGCCTTTGGAGGGATTCCGGAGATTATACTTATCCAGCATCTGGACGTTCTCCAACTGTAACAAAAAAATATACGTAAGAACAATCAGAGTGCCAGCATAAGAAATACATTGACCCGAGCTTAAATTATTAGATATTGTTTCCCAAAGTGTGGCCCACGACCCACACCGGGTGGGGAAGGGACTCAAAAATGGATTCGACACAGGCAGGCTCTTTCGTGCATTCAAATGTAATGCTAGTAATTCAGTGCCAAATTTAAAGAAAGTTAAGTTTCTCAAGTGGACAATTCATTTTTTTTATATTATAAGTGACGTATAATACATAAGGGGCATAATATTTGTTTTTTTTTTAACCAACTTAATTAAATTGTACAAAAATGATGGTTGTGTTATTGCTGGTGCCTATGGTAGATATTAAGGTGGGCTTGGCTCATAAAAGATGGAAAACACTGTATTCGATGATTAAAATTGAATTGATCGTCAATGGGCCTAATAATATGAAATAAATCATGAGTTTTCACCTTCCGTTCTCTTATAGAGAGAAAAGAAGAAGAGGAAATAGGTATTCTTACATTTGATTCACAGTATATTTTAAACAATGTAATTTTTGTACATAAAAATATAAAGAATTATAAAACGATAGGTGATGTATATAATAGACAAAGTAGGAACCGACATAAGCTTGCGACTCCTTCTTTGCGCCTAACAAAAGTACGTAAATCGTTTGTGGGTTTGGGTATAAGATTTTATAATAAAATTTCGAAATCAATTTTGGCCATGCCATTACAGCAGTTTAAAACCACTGTTAAAAAGAGGCTGATACAGAAAGCCTACTATACTGTTGAAGATTACTTAGATGATAAGGATGTGTGGATACAGGTGCACTTCTACCCTGTACAAGACAGTAATAAATAAATGTAACTAGTTCTAAGATTTATATTTTAAAAAGAGCAACCGCCGAGTTTCTTGCTCGATCTTCTCGGTAGGAATAGCTTTCCGAACCAGCAGTAAAGTTGACGATTCCAAAGTACTTGTTTACAAGTTTACTTGAATAAAGAATATTTTGAATTGAATTGAATATATCATTCATTAGCTCTGGCGCTACTCCTTTTATAAGCATATCGTACTTTGAGTATGTGCTATACATATATTTTTTATATTTGAACGCTTCACTATACTAAACTACACCATTATTTGCCATTATCTAAAAAATGATCACTCTGTGACCTGTTTTTTTATTGAACAAAAATTTCAGTTCATAATAGTAAAACTTTTTCATATTTTGTCTTCTTGCTGTTATTTTATAAGTTATTTTGACATGTTAACTATATTTGACGTATGATTGTTTCTTTTGTAATTATTTAATTTAATTTTGCCCCTTTACATGTTAAATAATATCAAAAGTATAACCATATCAATAATATACAAACATTTACTTGACTAATGATGCGTAGGATTAGAAAATCTATGGATGGTAAATGTTCTTGCACTGGAAAAGTAAAAGAGCAGCTGATCGCAGTACCCGGCTGTTCTGAAGACTTAGCAGCAGTATTGGCTCTCCCTGATCAATGGGTACCTCGACATTGCGGACCAACACTTATAAGATATCTTAAAGAACGTGAAAACAATCACGAGAAATGTCTAACTGATCTAATGCAAGAAGCGAAGAATGTTAACGAAGAAATTGATGACAAAATAAGAGCCATTTCCGAAATGTTGCTATCGCATATTCAACAAAACCAAAAAGATATCGATTGCGTAATTAAAAAGTCACAATCCGATGAGAATGTGATTTCTTTAGAAGCTCGAAATGAAGCGCTAAAGGAAATTACAAAGTTGTTTACATGTCGAACACAAGAATTCGCTAAATTTAAACAGGAAGCCCTAAAAATAGAAAGACAAAGAGCTGAAGGTATAAGAGAAGTTTTAAAATCTCAATTTCAACGTTTCATAGTCGTTGGACATAAAACTCCGAAGTATTTATTACATGATTTCGACGCCCGGATCTACGAAATAAATCAACAATTGCTTAGCAATTCTCGGGCTTATATTGAGTTGGAGGCACACTTAAGGGTGCAACTGGACGAAGACATAATACATGCACGATCTAAATTAAATCGCTTAAGTCTCAAGCAATCTAAAAATGTTGTAAGAGGTCAAAGCGCTTTACCCTGGACGCGAAACAGCCCATATCCCCATAAGAGGTGTGACAGTGCTAGTGATAGAAAACGTCATGAATCTGATAATTATTCACAAGGAGTTATGTTCGACATAGAAGAATTTAAAGCGTGCGTATCACAATTAGTGGAAGCGTATCGGAGAGCAATTTTAAAAGTATTCAAAGGTTTTTCCTATAAGTTAGACAATTTATACAAAGACATTGGATTAACAAATTTAAATGTAAACAAAAATAATTCATGCACGGTAATATCTGAGTTAGGAAATATGATTGAACGCGCTCTTGGACGTATATCAAGCAGTAAAGTACAAGTTAAAAGTTCTATATATAAAGATTTAGAAGAAATGACCCGCAACGATGTATTCAATATGCAAAAAAATATATCTACTTTAGGACAACGTTTGCGTGACACCTATATGATACTGTACGATGCTAGTCACCTTTGGGATAATCATATGTTGCGTTCGGCTTTAGTCCAAAAGTTGACAGTAACTGCTGTTGAAGACATACAAAACACTCATGATACTATAGAACTAGCGAACGAAATTAACTTTAATATAGCTTTAGATCAATCACGTTATGCAGCCGACGCCGAGAAATTGCAACAAAATTATGACATCGCTATGCACTTACTCGATAGAACAGCGGAGATGTATGTTCAGCATAGCGAAATTGAAACTTCTAAGCTCGAAGATTACATGACTTCACCGCCGATAATGGCTAATATTCTACTATCTGAGTGCGAGTGTTTCTTAGAAAATCACCCTAAAATAATGATTGAAACATCTAGTAGTTTAGCTAGTCCCGCTGGTACAGGATCACCTAATTCTAACTCAGCTTTTTCTCTTCGCGCACCTCTGCCACGGGCTATCCTGCAAACCCAACTGCAAGAAATAGCTTTGAACAACTGGAAAAATGGTTTTCTCGAGTCGTTTGAATGCAATTTGCCTGCAGTGTCCGGAGAATTGAATCGACAAGCACGTAGATGGGTAGATGATAGAAGCCTACAGTTAAATATGCGCTATTCTTTAAAACTCATGTCGCACAGTATACGATCAGAGCGAGTGAAGGCGGCTAAAGCAATACGTTTAGCTGAGATTCAATTTCATGATCTGCGCCTTAGTTCTCATTTAGATGCGATGTACGATATTATCGATAGCCTTCCTTGTGACGCATCGGCTTTTTTAGCGTTAGATTCACCTGAATTATATCCTTTTTGCAAATGGATCAAAAGTATTCAAACTGATATGGATGATATGCTAGCTCGTGAACCTCTAGACCCTGAAGTGAAGAGATTGAAAATGTCCAGCTATGCACCCCGTCTGTTAAAATACAAGCAGCTTTTTGAGGAGTCTCTAGATGCTGCCATAGAAAAGTATAAAAAACATATCGAATATAAAATTCAGGTAGCTCGGATCGCAAATTTCCGATTTGTATCACAGCTTAAGCTTTTTATTGAAGGTGGGAGATATGCAGCATCAGAAGCGACGAAGACATGTGCTAGCTTAGTTAAAGCGGCAGATGCCTTGGAATTATGCGTGCATCGCACAATAGATGCTTTGCACCACCGACGATCGCAATTACTGGCTCTTGCAGACCAACAAACGCTGCCGCTGCAACGTGTGGTAGATGTAGTTTATAAAGTTGATGCTAAAAACGCATACGACAAGAAAAAGCCACCACCTAACAAGAAGAAGTAAATTATTAACGTTGAGAGACCGGCTATACTCACGTCTTATTTTACCGGATGAGCCCGACTAGTTTCAAGTCCATACGGGGATCTTAAGATAAAACTCTGAATAAGACGTGAGTATAGCCGGTCTCTCATCATTAATAAATAAATAAATCAATACCACTCACGATAGTTTCAATTCAAAAAGAAGTAAATTTAAAATGTTGGCATCTTCTTACATATGAATCTATGTTAATTAAATTTGTGTCTTAAGAGATATCGGTTTTTAATTTCTAAAAATTATATTTTTACAATATTTTCAGTGCAAAGGAAGTATTAGTATATGAAGAATATTATATAAAATTTGTTTAATAGTATAATCTTGCAAACAAGTACTTTTGTGATTAAAAACTCACCTGCTTTTTCGGAAAACTGTTCTGTGACCTTTCTGGCATAAAAAACCCGATGTGAGTTTAGGTTAATTTTAAAACTACTGAACCGATTTCAATAAAATTGTAGGTTTGTATTATTTTTGTCCAACTAACATCTCGTACGCACGAGAGGTGCTTTACCGTGCGTTAAAAATACGTCGAAATGAAACAAATGGAGATCCAGGTTCAAACGACATCACATTTAAAACTCGTTAGGGCGTAGGGCGTTAAGCCGAATAAACCATACGAAACTTCTTATAACGCCTATTCTTATACGCATATTAAGGCGCTGAACAGAGCTGGCGTAAATTCAGATTTCGGCATATAAGCCACGCCCACAATGTCTGCGACGGCGTAGCCACACACTTAATTTTTTAACACCCATTGTAGGTGTACACTATTTTATCCAAACTTTTTTTGTACAATTTATTTAAAAAACTTATGTCTAATTAATCTTATAAAACTAAGTATGCTGAAACTATAACTAAACACCTAAAAAAAGACATATTGTCAACAAGGAATAGTCACAAAAGGCGGCAGCTAGCGACACACGTCCGTATAGCAGCGCGCCTCAGCGATCACTGTCTATATTCGTAGATGTAAAAGAGAAGCGAGACGGTGACTCGTTTCAATTTTGCTATTTTCTAAAAAATATTTAATTTGAATAAAATATCTTAATTAGTTCAAAATTAAAATCTTACATTCTCTTTATATTATAATGATTTATTAGTCTTATTAATTTTACCAATTTTTGTTGATAAATATTAGAGATATTTACGATAAAAGTAAAAATCAGAGGTCTATTTACCAATTATTTTTATCGAAAAAAAGTATCGTAATCATGTTTTGAAATCTTACATTCTCTCTGAGATATGATGTATATTAACATATATTTTTCTTTTAATCGTCATCCCTATAGCTTTTGTTAAAAACGTGTTTAAAGTCAGCCTATTTGGCTCTGTTCAGCGCCTTAACGCGACGTAGTTTTTACGCCCGTACGAATGAGGCGTTAAGGTAGAAGATGATAGTGTTTATCTTGCTCTAATGACCTAACTTTTTTATTGTACGAGTTTAAAGGGTTTATTTACTTCAAAGTTCTATAAATTTGCAATAGATGTTACGGGTTTGCGCCAAAAATAGTTTGTAGGCTGTTATTTTAATGTTATTATTGTTAGGCCAAAAACTTTTTCGTATTAAGCGTGTGAGTTTATTTTATTGGTTTTATTAGTTGTTGGTTCGTTGTTACTGTAATTATCGAACTTTGGCATATTATTTAATTAAAAGGCGACACGAAGTTCGCCAGTCAAGCAAGTATTATATAAAAATGGCGCATCCACTAATGCAAAAAGTGACCTTCAGCATTATTATGAGATTTTTGTACAAGGAATTTTTCACTTCAGACTTTATTATACTCTGATTACGAATGCGCGTTGAATTATTAAATAGTACTTATGCTTCTACTAGCGTTTCAAATTGTCTATTTCTTTGCATAGTTACGTAATTTACAAAATATAATGAATTATTTTGCTATAATCCACGAATAAACAAAACCTATGTAATGTTAAAGGTCGAGTATATAAGGATATAGTCTATACGAGTTGTCGAATTCTTTGTGAAGTCGATCTTTAGATAGTACTTTGGTCACGGGGCGAAACGGTTGACATCGTGACAGTGAATATGTGCAATGCTAGCGGACTGGTGGTTTATAGTTTTTATGAATCTTGCATGCATAAGGTATGAACACGACTAGTTATAACTTTAGCATTACTCTTACTTTAGAATATCTCTTAGCGCGAAATATAGCAAAATAATCCGTTTTTGTTTTTTTTAATTTCAAGTATCGTGAGTAGTATTCATAGTTAATGTGTAGACACCGGCTATACTCACGTCTGATTTGTTCGGGCTAGTCAGATCCAAGTTCCTTTTTGAAAAACAAAGACTAAAACATACAATCTCTCACATGTTAGCTTCCGACTTGTTCTGCATCGAATTTAGTAAATGAATAAAACATACCTAAATTTTATTTCAGGATGTATATATAAGTGTTCATAGTCAATAAAAAAGTAATTTTAATATTACTTTCTCGCGTTCTTGAATCTTTAATGTAAGGATATTAAAAATTAAAAATGTTCTTTATTCAAATTGGTTTAATTTTTTAATTTTTAGGTATCGCTACTTTGTGTAAAAGAGCTCGATGGACCTTGTCATGAAATCATCATCATCTTTCTCTTACCCTTATCCCACTCTAAGTGGGGATCACCACAATATGACATCATCTTCCATTCCTTCCTTCCTCTAAGATTCGTCAACTCTGGTGCCACTCCTTTTATATGCGTATCATTCTTCACACAATCTATCTTTGTCTATATCTGTATATATTTCCCTTCATCATTATTTTCCTGCCCTTATCCCACTGTAAGTGGGGTCGGCATGACATGTTTTAAACATGTTGTTAAATGATTTGGCTCGTTCTTTTACGTCTCCGTATATGACGTCCGGTCGTCTTCATTGCAACGCTTCGGCAAGAAATGAGCGTGGTCTATTTTACTCAGCCGGATACCACACGGCGGGTCAACTTACCTTAGTAGCCTTTAACGACACCTTGGTAAAAAATTAGGGTGGTCTATTTTATTCAGCTGGATACCACACGACGATATGTTTCCCTTATTAAGAGTAGTGAAGTAAAGTAGCGGTCTGTTACAATCCCACTGCTGGGAAAACTGCTGGGAGGAGAGAAGGGTTGGAGCTAAGACCTACCACGCTGCTCCAATGCGGATTGGTAGGTTACACATATCTCCAGAATTCTCTAGAGATATGCAGGTTTCCTCACGATGTTTTCCTTCACCGAAAAGCATGTGACAAATTGCAATTACCAATTAGACACATGAGTTGTAATAGAGAAACTCATTGGTGGCTGCCCGGGTTTGAACTCGTGTTCCCCTCGAAAGTGTCGCACGGTCTCACCGCTGGGCTATCACAGCTCGTTTCCCTTATTATTAAATATAAAATATAGTTTATACACACAGGTTAATATTTAGAGTTATAACAAGTAATAGTATAATTAATTTAGTCTTTCTGTAACATTTCTCTAATAAGCTATAGAATCGCAAAATTATCAGGTCTCTAGAATATTCTAACCTTATTTATACGCGAGGGAAATAGCAACGAGGGATTAAGGTTGTGGGGACAGGATCGATAGGTATTTAGTAATTAACGCGAAGGTTACGTGATTTAAGTGACAAGGATCCTAAATATATTGTTACGTACAGGGGTTTGTGGACTTGGATAAAAATACCTATTGGCTCGTTAAACTTTATTCAGCTTTTCACTGCAAAATTAGTACTAAGCATTACAAAGCCAAGGCCACTATTATTTCACTACGCTTCTTGATTCGTTCTCGATCGCTATTCGTAAACTGAATCCCCAAGGCTCGATACGACCGCTTATACAGTGAACGAACTATTCGAGAATGTTCTGCTAGTCGATTACTCGCGAGTCGTGGCGGAGATACGGAACACGGTTCGTAAACAACGTGAATATTCCAGGCGATTAGCGTCAAGCGACTTTGAATTCTGTGACATATTGATTACGAATGCTTTTTCCATGTTCGTAACAGTATCAACCGAGGCATAGGGAATAATTTTGGACGAATTATAAACAATATAATTAAACTTAAATTTAATAGAAAAAAAGTATAAATGAGTGTATGTTGTGAGTGTGATGTGTGTGCGTGTGTATGAGTATGTTGAGTCTGGCATGCGTATTTTTTTTTCGAAAATTACAATTTCGAATGAATATAAAAATTCGTTTGTGCTAAAATACAATATTAATTTATCGAGCTATCGTATACAAATGACCCTTAAACAAAACAGCAGGTGCAGGCTAACATTTTCATCACGCGGTAAAAAGAGTGATACTTCTTCTCCTACGCCGCGCCGGTGGTCTACTCTCCCTCCGTTTTACGAATTTCAATCAGGTCACGTGTCCTGACGCGAATTTAACATTTTTTACTCATCACAAAAAGTGCATAACGACAACGCCGCTAAAGTTTTCATTTCAAAAAACCAAAAAAGAACAAAATAGCGATTATACATTGTACTCATATAAATGAACTAGCTTTTAAGTTTTCGTTCGCGTGGACTGCAGTCTTATTATTTGATTCAGCCATAACACATTAATTATGGTTAATGTGGGTTAATCTTAAAAGCTAGACATATGCTGTCGCGGACTTTTATTAAGAACTTTTAGAGGGGAACAATTTTGTAATACATGATTTTTTAATAACTTTCACCGTTTACTTAGCGCACGCAAGGAAAGCTTTAAAATTTGCCGTTTTCGCAATATTTTTACTGCTGCTCCTCTCCAAATCATCTTAGCGTGATGGTATATAACCTATAGCCTTCCTCGATAAATGGACTATCTTACACTCAAAGAATTGTTCAAATCGGTCCAGTAGTTCATGAGATTAGCGCGTTCAAACAAACAATCAAACAAACTCTTCAGCTTTATATATTAGTATAGATAATAAAAAGTTTTGTGAAATTGTTATTATCGTAAGACTCCCCCAATTGTTGGCAGACAGAAAAAGACAGATTACAAGTTGGAAACATCTCCCGAGTCCCCCGAGGCGAGGTTTCCATGGCGATGTGCGTCTGAAGTTCAGAAAGTATCAAATTAATGAGTAACCCGATTCGCCCCTTAAGCGATTATTTTTACTAAGTCACAGTTTACATGAGCCTTTTTGAAGAGCAAGATTTTCTAGACAGAATTCATAGAATATTTAAAATATATATGAATTTTTGAGACAAAATTTAATATTTGATATTTTATCCATCTATACTTAATATTATGAAGGGGAAAGATTTGTATGTTTGCAAAGTTTTCACACAAAATCTACTGGACCGATCAAAAATTCTTTCACCATTGGAAAGTTGCATCTTCACTGAGCAACGTAGGCTATAGTATAATAAAAAAAATAGGTATCCATACTAAAAATGTAATAAGATGTGAAAAAAATTAGGTGCGCCGTGTAAACTATTTATGATAGAACAAAAAATGTTCTACAGTATAATATAACGTTTCAATATCAATATTATAGTTTTCCCAGTGTAACTACTTTTCGACAATGTAAAAGTTGATAAAAGTGGCGACAATAATCAAACCATAATATTTACAGCAGTTATAGCAGGGCCTGCATTTGGTGAGTTAGATCTTATTCCAAGAATACTAATGATTCCAATTTTTTATAATTAAATAATCTACATATAAATCTATAGTCTGACGACGTAGACTTTCCACTACCACGAGATCGGTATGGACGCGGGTGAAACCGCGGGGCATAGCTAGTCTTTCTATAATCCTCTAGTAAGAATATATAAACTCTATTTTGTTTTTTACAACAGGAAACATGAATTCCAACGATGAATGATCGCAGATTTTTCCGTTATCGAAAAAAAACTGTAATTTCTGTAATCGCTGAGAAGGAATTTAATTAATCATTGGAACAGTTCACGTCGACCTGAGTTGGACTGTGTAAACATCTGAATGAAGATAAATGTTGGGGCGCGGAACAAATTACATTTCACTCAATTCATTAAAAGGCTTCTTTTAACTTTTATATTTATGCTACCTCTCTTTTTTTTGGAAAGAAGGGCAGGCTTACATGTTGGTCCAACGCCGATCGGTAGGTTACGGTCGCTAAAATTAGCTGAAATTCATCATTCTCCTGCCCTCATGCCAACATGTTTGAAACATGTTGTTACATGATTTGGCTAGGTGTTTTGCGACCGGTCGCCTACCTGACGTCAACTTACCTTAGTCGCCTTTTACAACACCACGGTAAGAATGTACAATGAATTTAGCCTGTGCTATATTCATACGATATTAGTCTATATTAACACAATACGAGTGAACACCACAATTATATTCATTTTTTATGTATAGAAAACTTAGCTTTAACTGTGCCAAATATTATCAATACTGGTCCAGCAGATTAGCCGTGAAGGCGTAAAGGATAAACAAAGTCTCGCAGTTATATTAATTATGTCGGTCACACAACAAATAAAATCAAACTTCAAAGAATGCTCTTAAACCTTTTGTGTGCCATGTCCCAAGTTTCTAAAATTATTATGCTCAATGTGTGTCATGCCATGCCGTGTGGTATCCGGCTGAGTAGAATAGACCACCCTCATTTCTCACCGAGGTGTCGTAAAAGGCGAATAAGGTAAGTTAACCCGCCGTGTGGTATCCAGTTGAGTAGATTAGACCGCCTTCCTTCTTACCAAGGGGTTGTAAAACACGACTTCAGTTGACGCCAGAAACATGTGACAACATGGACATGGGATACGGGCAGGAGGATGATGATGTGTGCCATGTCCCAAGGTTTTAAAATTATTATGCTTTATGTAACATAAATAACTTTAAATAGTCAAAAATTGAAGTGTTCACTTATGAAATGAAGAAGTTTTATGAATAAAAATTAGCTTTCTCCGTTAAATTTAACACAAAACTCCGAGTGTTGCGTTTAAATATTCCGTAGCGATAGGGTTCAACTCGTGTTGGGTCCATATTCGAATTGCCCAATTTTAACGTATTGTTGAATTTTATGCAATCAGCAATTTGACACAAGCTATCTCATGTCAACTTATTATTTTTTAATTCAATGTGGAGTTAATTAAATTAAATTTTTGAATGTAGATTACTATGTGTGTTAGAGTTACAGTCATTTTTAAATGCATTGAAGAAAGTATAATTGATGGAAGTGCAATCATAAGTTAACACGTTATCGGTCAAATACGTTTGAGGATAGAAATACAACACGTAACCGGTCAACAAAGTGTTAACAATGAAATTGCCCTTCTGTGGGAAGTGGGATCCACTTTGGGAAACACTGCTCTGAATATCACAAAATTTAGTAATTTATTTATTAGTTAATTAGCTCATATATAGCTTAATTACAATTAGCATTGTATTATACACTGTTTTCCTATTTACGTGTCATAAATATAACCGGGAGTGAACTCTTGTCTGTATGTTGGTTTTGCGGTCGGGCCCTCGAGGTTGGTATTATGTACATTTTAAATACTCGGAGCTCCGTGGAGTATGCGGTTAACTTTATACTAATTTAACGTGTAAATATAACCCTTGTTTGAACATAAGACCCGTAATGTTACGTAAGACAGCAAATTTTGGTCGTATTAATTATTTATACTGAAACGACATTGTCTTTTAAATTTAAAAGCCAAGTAATAAGTATACTACGTATAACATATACATATTTTATGTTACGTATAATATATTAAAAAAAAGTAAAGTAACGGTCTGTTACAATCCCACAGCTGGGCATAGACCTTCACTCTTATAATTCTTGTTTGTTAACAATTACAATATTGTAATTTTTTTTTCAAAAGAGTGACCGCCGAGTTTCTTGCTGGTTCCTCTCCGTTAGAGCACTTTCTCGAAGCAGTCGTGGCTTCATTTTAATTTTATGAATAAATTTGACCCCCACAAGGTCAATTTGAATAAAGAATATTTGAATTTGGCTCTCCCGTTTTTGCAGGGAAGCCATCACGCTTCAATGCGTATTGGTAGGTTACACATATCCCAAGAATTCTATAGAGATATGCAGGTCTCCTCACGATGTTTTCCTTCACCGAAAAGCATGTGATAAATTGCGAATATCAATTAGACACATAAGTTATAATATTGTAACTAATATAACTATTTAATAATACATCATAATAATATAATGTTAATTTATAACTAATAAATAATAACTCATTGGTCTGCCCGGGGTTTGAACTCATGACCTCCGTGAGAAAGAGTCGCACGTTCTTACCGCTGGGCAATTACAGCGAGTGTGTGTAATTCTCCCATATATTTACTTTTTATTTATTCATTGTAAACGTCACGCGTACTTACAATTCGGCTACCACCCTATAAGTAAAAAGTAAAGTAGCGGCCTGTTACAATCCCACTGCTGGGAATAGGCCTCCTCTCTCCGTTTCTGGAGAGAAGGGTTGGAGCTAAGACCTACTACGCTGCTCCAATGCGGATTGGTAGGTTACACATATCTCCAGAATTTTTCAGAGATATGCAGGTTTCCTCACGATGTTTTCCTTCACCGAAAAGCGTATGATAAATTGAAATTATTAATTAGACACGTGAGTTTTAATAGAAACACTCATTGGTGCCTGCCCGGGTTTGAACTCGTGTTCCCCTCGAAAGAGTAGCACGGTCTCACCGCTGGGCTATCACAGCTTACCACACCTCCCTATAGCTGACATTAAAAAAGTTTAACAGAGTAAACGTGTATGTAAAGTGGAATGTCTATAAAGCCTGATTAAATAACGTGGGCATGTTACCTCAAGTATGATGACTTCAAAGCGCGTGCTGCATCATATACATGAAAGATTTTCTAACTTAGGAATTTTCCATACTTATATAATAATAGAATAGACCACCCTCCTTTCTTACCGAGGTGTCGTAAGAGGCGACTAAGGTGAGTGCCGTGTGGTATCTAGCTGCATAGAATAGACCACCCTCATTTCTTACCGAGGTGTCGTAAAAGGCGACTAAGGTAAGTTGACGTCAAGCAGGCGACCGGTCATAAAATACGTAGCCAAACTATAAGACATACGTTTATAACATGTTGTGCCTACCCTACTTGGAGTGGGATAAGGGCAGGAGTATAATTATGTTAGCATAGTATATAAGCGTCCAGTGTACCGAATGTCATCAATATTGCTCCGGCGGTTAAGCACTTAACGCTTAACAGTCAAACACACATCCTTTTGTATGTTTTAGCCTGCCTGACGTCAACTCAAATTAGTCGTATTTTACGACACCTCGATAAGAAAGAAGGTGGTCTATTCTACTCAATCTGATACTACACGGCGGGTCAACTAACCTTAGTCGCCTTTTACGACATCTCAGTAAGAAATAAGGGTAGGGTCTTCTACTCAGCCAAATAAAAAATTGCACAAAGTACATAGCTCTATAATTCAATAACCCACTAAGTGAAAGTCGTGGCAAAGTGAGTACTAGCTTTTTCATCTATTTATCTAGACATCGGTTTCATGGCAAGCACGTTACGGGGCAAGCTATTGCAGATCTTCGCCGCGCCAAATCAAAAATTGCCTATGAAATCTACCTTGAGTTTTGGAATGACTATTTTAAACTGATGTGTTTGATATCTCACACACATATAAGTATAAAAATAATCTAAATGTTGGAAATATAAAATACCTTCTACATATAGATTAGGTTTGGAAACCTGTGTTAACACAACGCTCCTTCGTAGCAATTAAAAGTTTATCTCTGCCGTTTCTGAACGTACCCAAACTTTATGTCGTCTTAAAACGCCAGATGCCATCCGATTTATAACCTTCACTTTGACAAAGTTTAATCTGGGCTTATATAAAATATAAATATAATAAATATATGGGACACTTACACACACGGTCGTCCGTCCCCAAAGTAAGTAACTTAATACACCTGATACATATATACGTACTTATATAATTTTTGTCTAATCTGATACTATAATACAAAGATTATAAAACTGAAAACAAAATTCTTATGACAAACATTACGTACAGAACAAAAATAAAAAATTAAAAAGCTTCATTACGATACAGGTCTTGTATGGACACCTGTATCATAATGTAACTATTTAATCATACACCTATACAACTTCCAGCTGGACCTAGGAGGTTGAACCTCTACCTTAAAAAAAAAGGTTTCAATGAAAGGGTCCGCGGCGACGCAACACGCATGCGCAATCGATGTTTGCGCCTTGACGCCAATATATAACATTTAAAAAATGCTTTCAATATTTAAACGAAGTTTAGTTTTGTTTGTAAAAAAATAAGTTTTTGTGTAAAAACATGTCTGAGAGCGGGCATAGTGGTGATTGTACACCACCAGATATTCTGAAAGCTGCGTCAAACATGACCGTGAACCTGTTGCCGACGAAATCTAGGAGCAACTATATTAATGTTACCACGAGTTGATGGAATGGAAACGTACGTTTTACGTATTATAGTATGAGAGTAGATAAAGTAGTGTATGATACTGTACATAACTTGGTCTTATAACACTCGCGTGACACTATAAAAACCGCACTCGTAGTATAAGAACCCTTCAGTAACAGTATCATAAACTACTATAAATACATATATACAACCGGACTCGAAGAAACAACAATTTTTGTTAATGTTGGCCCTCGGCGGAAATCGAACCCGCGACCAGTGGAGCTCACGGCGAGCTCAGTACCAACTGCGCCAACGGGACAGTCCTTTGACTTAACTTATAATTATTAATCACATCATTCTCCTGCTTATCCCACTCTAAGTGGGCCACGACATGTTTTAAACATGTTGTTATATGTTTTGCTATCTATTTCACCTTTTTACGATACCTCAGTAAGAAATGAGGGTGGTCTTATTATATTTAGCCGGATACCACACGGCGGTCTACTTGCGATTACTAAAAAAAATACTATTTTATTTATTTATTGTTTAAGACCTAGAAATATATATTATCAACATACTATTTTTTTTGTTAGATACACACAGAAGGGTTCGCCCGACGCAACGGAGGTGTGCGGCGGGTTTCAGAATTGTAGTGCCATTTAGTAAAAACCGTACAAAAATCCCTTCAGTACATTAAGAGAAATCTATCACAGACAGACTGTTTTTGGGAACTTTGTTTTGTAATAAGTTTAGATCAGTGATTCCCAAAGTGGTCTATATTGACCCCTAGGGGTCTATGACAACCTGCAAGGGGTCTAAACATCGTCAGCGAAAAAAAAATTGGCGGTTCATGAAATGAAAACGGGGTCCACGATAGTGGATCTCAACAGATACATTGATAGTACCTATTTACTTACACCATACTACCTTATAATATCAAAACATATACATTATTTATAAAAGTACCTATGAAGTAAAAATTATATATGTTTATAAAATTGTGTAAGTTGTAGGATGTTGGTATTCGCTTTGTGGTCGCAATACATTTTATTTATAGTACGTATATTTTACATAACAGATACAAAAATTACAGTAGTTTTAATTTAAATTCAATTAATAAAAGTGTAAATTAACACGTGTTTTTACTTTAAGTTTTTAACACTAAACTTCACTACAGTTAGAAATTTACAGGAAATCAATATCATGTAAGTAGTGGGTCTACCCAACACGGAAAAACATGGCAAGGGGTCTACGACACAAAAAAGTTTGGGGAACTACGGTATAGATGATTCAATTATTAAAAATAAATAATTCATATTCTGCGTGGTTATTGACTATTCTGTTACTTTATAGTATGCACCATATACAAAGTTTTCAAATCCAATCCAATTTTCCCATTTTCCATTAGCCATCAGGCATTACAGTCTGCACTGAATAAAATATTGCGCCTTAAAACAGTGTTATGCTAAAATATAATGTATTGTAATGGTATAAGGTTTATTTTTGAAGGGAAATATTACAGCATTATGATTTACGTCACATTTAAAGGTAGAGATTGTTGAAAGCTCTAACAGTGGTATTAAGTTGTTCAGATAATTGTGACCGTATAACTTTATCGCTGAGTGCTTATCTGTGATATAGCTTTTTAATATAGATTTAACGGCTTGTTAATGTCACTTTTGGTTCCCTAATAACTAATACCTGATCACGACAATGTCGGATTCTTACACTAAACGTATACAGAGTGATAATATGACATTAATGACATAATTCTAGTCAGCATTTGTACGCTATAGCAAAAGTTATCATCATCATCATTCTCCTGCCCTTATCCCACTCTCAGTGGGGACGGCACAACACGTTAGAAACATGTTGTTACATGATTTGGCTACGTATTTTACGACCGGCCGCCTGTCTGACGTCAACTTACCTTAGTCGCCTTTTACGACACCTCGGTAAGAAATGAGGGTGGTCTATTCTATGCAGCCGGATACCACACGGCACACACCTTAGTCGCCTCTTACGACACCTCGGTAAGAAAGGAGGGTGGTCTATTCTATGCCGGATACCACACGGCATTATAGCAAAAGTTATCTTTTGCATAATTGAATATTCTTAAATATCTTTAAATATGTTTAAACTAACTGTGCCAGCGGCTCCACCCGCGTGGAAATCAGCGTGTCACAATTTTTTTCTACAATTCAAATTTAAAACAAAAGTAGTTATTGTGAATTAACCATAAGATATAGAGACATGCTATTGCAGACTTTTTTGTAGTATTTTTATAGATCTATAATTCTCTACTACATTACTTTAGCGTAGCTCTGCTGGTTTACGCAGCGCACGCACTATGCACTATAGCTCCGAGCAGCAAGTTTTTTAACAACCGCACCATCTCTTCAATACAATTTACATAATACCGATATGTACTATTACTTAAACCATCCGGAAGTATTGCACTATCTTATGGTGAAAACCGTACAAACATCCGTTCAGTAGATTTTGAGAAAATCGATTACATAGAGACAGACACCTTTTTGGACTTTGTTTTATAATAAGTATAGATATAATTGTAAAAAAAAAATTCGAAGAAAATAAATATAATTTAATTGAGATCTAGCTTTGTTAGTAAGACCTGTAGCGGCGCGCTTGTTAAAAAAACAGGAGAAAACGATAAAATTGTTGTTGCCTCTCCCTCGCAGCAGACTGTTTAGTTTTTGGGTCAAGGTTATTTTACGTTGTGTGTGCCGTAATAAGGTACGGTAGTTGATCTTTATAAATCGTGTTTATTTAAAAAAAAGACGCAAGACCCCGACGCCTCCAGATACGTGTGGTGACTTGTCCTGCATATGTAAGGTTCGTGAATTTTGCCTGCTTCATACACTTAGCTTTGCATGCATTCGCATAACCCACGCGGATTATAGCAAAGTAGTTGTTGTAGTTTCTGTAATATGGAATTTCGCAAAGTAATGCCTGCTTCATTAAACTGGTAACATATAGAAACGACATATTAAATAAAATATCCCAAACAAGAAAGTTTAGTTAGTATATTTACAATTATGTAGCAAAATTTTCTGAACAATAGATACCGTCTCCCGCGAGATTTCATAGCTACAATTTATACCCGAGAATAACATTAAAGTCCGTCTGTATAAAAATTAAAGCGTAAATTATAATATCATTTCGCAAAAGTCTGACCTTTTCTATTCCTTTGTAAAAGTTAATGAAAAACGACTGAAATTTAAGAGGATTGCTAAGACTGGGGACATGGAGCTTCCTTAAAGTTTTTAGAGAACACACAGAAAGTTTAACACTTAGGTAAGGTTCTCGAGGTTTTGTTATCTATTCATATACCTATACCGTGTTATAGGAAGGTTACCTGCTCCTACAACACGGTAGTGTCTAAAAAAGTCATGCAGCGTGAAACCGTGTCACGTGGGTCCCAGATTTGTTACAAAAAGGACTAAGGGGCTACGTACATTTCCAGCAAAACTATCTTTACGGTAGCAAATCTCGCAACGGGTTTACAAGTACAAACAGTGTTGTATGTATACACAAAGGATTTGCAGTTTATCATGTTATAGGAATTCGTATTACAGGAAGGTTTGCCGCAATTTACAAACCGTGTTATAATAAACCGTGTAATAGGGAGGTTACCTGTGTAAGACGCAGTTGACATAAAAAATATCGTCAAACAAATATATGCCAATGACAACGATCTCTACAACCAATAAATCCACTTTTGGACATATGTTTCTTCACGGGGCATCCAAGCAAAGAACTAAAAAGCTAAGAAATCATATCCTAATTGAAAACTAAAACACACTTCCTGGCCAAAGATATTCTTTAGATTTTGTGTACATATGCGTTACGTGTATTATTCTACAAGTAATAATGAAGTTTCTAACACAACGCAAACTCGACGCTTTAGTAAGAAAGGAAGTTCTAACGTCATAGAATCTTGCGGTATGTTGACCTCATTTACGTAATAACGTCTACCACAGCTGTGTATAGATGAGGAATTGGGTTTCCACATAAGCAAGATTCCTCCGCGTAATTCTATAGATGTTTCCAATTAATAATACCTGTCTGTTACTGTCCCACTGAGCATGGGCCTCATTTTTTAATAAAATAAAGGTTTGCGCTTAGACTCACGACGCTGCTCCAATGCAGATTGCTAGGTTACACATATCCCAGAAATTCTCTAGTATAGAATAGCATACATAAGAAGATACAGATACAGAAGAAATAGAATAAAGGATTCCTCGCGATGGTTTAACTTCACCGAAAAGCGTATTAAATTGACCACCGAGTTTCTTCCTGGTTCTTCTCGGCAAGAGCAACATTCCGAACCAGTTGTAGCATCATTAATGATATTGATGCTTGACGATTCAAAAGTGCTCGAAAGAGCTTACTTGAATAAAGATTATTTTGATTTGATTTTCAATTGCAAATATCAATAAGGCACGTAAGTATAACAGAAAAACTCATTGGTGCTAGGTGTATGAACTCGTGACCTCTTAGAAAGAGGCACGCGGTTTCACCGTTCAGCTATTCCAGGTTCATTGTTGAAGATAATTTATATAAATTGCCTTCTTTTAGAAGCGGTTTACCCCTCTGAGTTCCAGTTTCCACCAAAGCGAGGAGGAGAGTTGATGCGCTTTGAATAAAAAACAGATATTCTCATTTAAATAAGCTAAGCGGAGAAGAGATGTGGAAATGACGATATCTGATTGGTGTTCAACTCTTCTCTCCGCATTCGTGAAAACGGGGCCTTAACCATGGTCAGTCAATATTGAGAACAGAACAAAACCAAAATTTACAGTATCGTAAGGCTTACTTACGTCTACCTTGGAAAAGCCCTCAAGCTAGGCAGAAACAACTTCCGAGAAGGAGGCTTACAGGAGAATACAGCTCGGCTGGTCAGCATAAAGAAAACCTTTTTTCTTCTTTTCATCACCCATACCACAAAGCCTTAAGACGAAGGTCTTCAACGAGATGGCCATGCTTAGAGTTTCCCTGAAGGATCAATCCCGAGGCCCAAATGATAAAAAAGCTCAAGTGGCAGTGGGCAGCAGGCCTACCATGAACTCTTATTGCGACTCAATTGGAGACGTAAACGACGACCGCGAACCGCTTTCTTCCGCTTTCTTGTCGTACCACGAAATGTGAATTGCATTAGGGTCGTAATGTTTGAAAAGGATAACGCTATATGAACTATAGACAACTCTTTTCTTTTACTCACACGTTCTTAGGACGAATTCCGAAGGCTCATTCGGCAACGACTTAGTGTGCGTCTTTAAGACGTCATGGTATGAAAAAGCAAAACAATTTCGTTTACGTCTTCAATTGAGTCGCAATAAGAGTTCATGGTAAGCCTGCTGGTCATGTTTGTCGTAGAACCGCAACCGCTGGGTTAGACGTGTTCTGGAGTTGGGGCCGCGCCTTGGCAAACGCAGTGTAGGAAGCCTTCCAGCTAGGTGAAGTGACGATATCCACAATGTTACTGGCATCGGTTGGAATCGTGGACCTGAAGACCGAGCTTAGTGGCATGCAATAGGAGAGACCTATGTCCAACAGTGAACAAGAACAGGTTGATGATGATGATGAAATAGACGCAAATGAAGTTTTCGATAAACCTAGATTATGATAATGCTAGAGCTTTGATAGTCCAGCGGCGAGACCGTGCGACTCTTTCGAGGGGAACAAGAGTTTAAACCCGGGCAGGCACCAATGAGCTTTTCTATTAAAACTCATGTGTCTAATTGATAATTGCAATTTATCACACGCTTTTCGCTGAAGGAAAACATCGTGAGGAAACCTGCATATCTCTAGAGAATTCTGGAGATATGTGTTACCTACCAATCCGTATTGGAGCAGCGTGGTAGGTCTTAGCTCCAACTCTTCTCTCCAGAAACGGAGAGAGGAGACCTATTCCCAGCAGTGGGATTGTAATAGATTAGGATATTAGTGAGCTTTTCCAGATTTTAGCAATCCATCAGCACGCAACGTTGCAGGCATCTACTGGTTATATAATACTCGCATTGTCAGATATTAATAAAGCTTCAGGTATCTCGGGAACTTGTATTATATCCGGCCTACTTACGCAGTTCGATACTCAGGTACAGGGGAAAATTGCGTCATACATCAAACACTATACCAGCATTTAGTAAGCGTCACAATTGTATCTTAAATGCCTTCCTGATGGGTATTAAACAAGGACTTACTATCTTCCTATTAATATATCACTTCTTAGCAACAGTTTAATTGAATAAAGATAAAGGTGAGATAAATTGCCGAACGGTTTTCCACTATACAGATTGCTTATTTAAGAAGGGCCTAGTGTACTAGTATAATGTGTTAAGGTGGTTAAGGTTGTCTGTCTGTATGTCATCGATTTTCTCCCAAATGTACTAAAAGGATTTTTATACAATTTTTACTAAAACTTAGAGCGCTTCTTCCGGAAGGTTTAGAGCAATAATATATTACGGTTTTGTGTCAATTATGTTAAAGAGGTAGCGTGGTTGTAAAAAAACTCGCCTGTTGGGAGCTTTAATCGCGTGCGCTGCGTAAACCAACAGAGATACACTAAAGTAATGTACTAGAAATTTGTAGAGCTACAAAAATAATACAAAAAAATCCGCGACAGCATGTCTCTATCTCTTATAATTTACTCACAATAAATACTTTTATGTTCAAAATTTCTGTTAAATACACTAATTTCTTTGATGATTTTTTGATTTTTTGATTTGATTTTTTGATTTTTTGATTTGATTTAATGATTTTTCGAAGCCGCAGGTACAGTATTACTATAAAAGTTGGTCACATTTCCACGTCTAGGTTCTCAGTGTTCAGTATCTCCAAGTAGACGTAATCGCGGGAAAAAGACTTATACTTATATATACATCTAAGACTGAACAGATTTCCGCTTTATTGTAAAAGTGAAAACAACAATAAACTCCTTTGAACATATACGCTAAGAATATATATTCGTGTAGGGTTAAACACAATGAAAAGCAGGTACTTATTCAAACTTCAAAGAAACCTTTACACGTTTCCAGACTTAAAACGAAATACCGCTCGCTGAGATGAAATATTGTATCTACGTTTACAATTTCTTTTTAAACGGTTATATTAAATTTTACGTCCAAAAGTAATAATAAAATTATTTTGCTATAATCCGCGATAAAGTAAATAGAAAAAATATATAATGTTAAATGTATAGTGGACTATCCGTATTTTCATACCCGATACGTACAGGATTCGTAAAAACACATGCACAAACCTCCACCACTTCCACCACAATACACAAGCACTACACACGTTCACTATCACAAACTCAACAATCGTTTCGCTCCGCAACCGAAGCATCATCAGGAGACTCCACGATAAAATCGCAAAGCCTTCGCAATTTTAAAACGCAACAAATTAAAATCGCAAATTTTACGTATATGCCGTGTGGTATCCAGCTGAGTAAAATAGACTAAAGTCATTTCTTACCGAGGTGTCGTAAATGACTGCCTAACGTCAACTTACCTTAGTCGCCTTTTACGATAAGTGGGTGCGAAATGAGGGTTGTCTTTTCTATTTTATAAACATACATAATATTAAATAAATACATAAATACACTAAGAATCCAAGAACCAACAGATAGTTTTTAAAATTGTTCGTCTTGGTCCTCGACGGGAATCCATCCCATGACCCAAGGAGCTGGAGGTCGAGTTATTGGTAGCTGCGTTCACACACACTTTTAAACTTTTAAAAGAGGGTGCTCTTTTAAAATATTCATAGGTCTTTCACTGCTCTGCCGTCCGATTATATATGATTATGATTAACAATCACATTGAAAGGAAACTTTTGAACTTACATGTAAAGTTAGTCGCCATTTTGCTCCAATATCTAACGCAATAACGTTATTTTTGAAAACGTTTAGTCTATTTTAACATGTTCGATACACACCCATCGATATTACGCTGGGCGTAGCGTTGTAGCCTAAAAAAATATTTGCTCATATTCACATTACACGAGAAGTTTGCCAAGCAAACATTGTACAACCCAATTGTTCGGACGTCAGTTATGGCATAACCAATTTTCTTTAACCAAGTAATATTTGTACAAAAACAATGGAAAATCACCGGCGAGTGTAAAGGCAGTATTATCAGCTACAGCGATCTCTTAGAAATAACCCTTAAAGTAGGGAACGGAATACGATAATAGGCGACTCAATTAAGATAACAAAATATGATCATATATATATGATGATCATATTGATGTTTAGAACGAAACAGCCGGCCAGTTCGGTTTCGTAGAGCGCTGTCACTGTCACTCAGTTAGTATGTGACGTTTCACAGTCTGTGCGACAGAGACAATGCTCTATGACGCAGAATCTATCCGATTTTCTCTCTGCAAGCCTCGATGTGCATTATTTATTGCCGGGTAAAATAGTTAAGTCTTCAATTCAGTCGCAATAAGAGTTCATGGTAGGACTGCTGATATCCGTATACAAAAGTACCTAATAATAAAAGTAATTTTGTATAATCCGCGATAAAGTAAATAGAAAATATATATAATGCTAAATGTAGAGTGGACTATCCGTTTTCAAACCTGATACATGCAGAATTCGTTAAAAGATATGCACAAACCTCTAACACCGCCACCATAACACAAAAGCACTACACACGACACGACAAGTGGGTACCTTTTTTTGTAGACAGGATACAACCCCCTACTGGTATCGCCACCCAACGGGGACTGGCAGCGGATATACATATATGCACCGACGAAAACAACCAGCGTGCTCGACCACGCTGTTGGTGGTTGGGACAGGGTAGGGGTGCTCCACCGGCAGCAACACTAAACCCCAGAGTGCACTACCTTTGGGTCAGGGCCTCTCTAAAAATGACCCTCCCTCTGCTGGACAATGCATCGGGAGTACCAGATGCATCGACCACCTCGAGAGTAAGGTGGCGTCCGATAAACTCCTATCGGAAAGGCGTACTCCAAGTATAATAACTCTGCTTGCAGTAAAAAAAACAATATATCTATCTAAACTCCAACATCACTAAAATATTATCTGAATTATGTAGCAGATATATACAGGGTGTCTGGGATTCGGACATAAAATTATACGCATCGCTGCGTCGAGGATTACTTTGGATACCTAATGCGTAGCAAGAATAAAGTTGATGTTAGGTACCTAAATTGTTAGTTATGTTAGATCATAAGATATCTGGAATTAAAATAAAAATATATG
The DNA here is from genome assembly GCA_947086505.1 of Morpho deidamia. Taxonomy (NCBI): domain Eukaryota; kingdom Metazoa; phylum Arthropoda; class Insecta; order Lepidoptera; family Nymphalidae; genus Morpho; species Morpho deidamia. The sequence continues at coordinate 2,294,629 of CAMTZC010000009.1, forward strand.
CTTGTTCAACACAACCATAGTGATATATTTAATAGTTAATAAAATACACTACTTTACTAAGTATTAAGTGTAGCTGTGATAGCCCAGCGGTTAGACCAAACGAGGGATCATGCTTTTTCAAGGGAGTCACGGGTTAAAACACCCGGCAGGCCTCAATGAGTTCTTCTGATAAAAACTTATGTGTCTAATTGGTAATTGCAATTTCTAAGGATATGTGTAATTTATCAATCCGCATTAAACAGCGTGGTAGATCTTAGCTTGCCAATCGTTCTCTCCGAAAACAGCAGTGGGATACTACCAGGCCTTATCTTACTTCCTACAGAAACCCTACTATACTTTTCTTCTTTTTCTTGGTCGCTACATTCTTGGCAGAGCAGTCGTGGTCGTCAGTTGAGAGTTGATGTCACGCTTCACAGTTCGACGCCAGTTCGAACCCGAAAGCACGATGGCGCCGGTTGCTAAGCTGTTTGGCTACCGATATATCCTTTATAGTACCTCCATGACGACTTTCTTGGGATAATAGTGCAGTGGTTTCCCGTTGCCTTCTGCACCAGACATTCAAGGGTTATTAAGACCCTTAGGCCGCTATTGCCTCCTCCAACTGATTTCGCAGTTGGGTGTATGGTTATGCCGCCGCTGTTCGTTGTTAGATGATAAGAATGGTGGATATAGCTACTGTGCGACCCTGTACAATATGGCTATGGGTTGATTAATGGCTAAATGTAACTAGTTATAAATATTATTTTTAAAAGAGCAACTGCCGAATTTCGTGCTGGCTTTTTTTACGGTAAGAACAGCTTTCCGAACTATCAGTAGAGTTGACGATTCAAAAGCACTTGTTTACAAATTTACTTCAATAAAGACTATTTTGAATTTGAATATTTGTAATTTACATGGCTTCCGAGACATTCCCTTTAGAGTTTGTGTCATTAGTCTTGAGTAGCCTCGTGTCTCATCTCCGAAGCGTCCTTGATTTTTGAGGAGATTTGTGCCCATCAAATAGGATGAATATAAATGAGATAATAAATATGTAAATTTTGAATACGTTTCATGTAAAAATTTGTGATGTAAGTGAAAAGTATGATAATGAAATTAATGGTCAAAATTTGTGATTTGTTTAGACTTTTTAATGTACTTATATTTATAATAAAATTATGGCCTGTTACTATCCCACGGCTGGGCATAGGTCCCCTTTCTCCGTTTCTGGAGACAAGGATTAGACAAAAATAATAATAAAATCATTTTGCTATAATCCGCTATACAGTAAATAGAATATATATATAGTGCTAAATGTATAGTGGACTATCCGTTTTTTCATACCCGTTACATGCAGGATTCGTAAAAACACATGCACAAACCTCCATCACTGCCACCACAATACGCAAGCACTACACGCGTTCACTATCACAAACTCAACAATCGTTTCGCCCCGAAACCGAAGCATCATCAGGAGAAAAACTCCACGACAACGTCGCAAAGCCAAGTGATAGTGAACCTGTGTGTGTTTGTGTATTGTGGTGGCAGTTGTGGAGGTTTGTGCATTACGAATCCTGTATGTAACGGGTATGAAAAAACAGATAGTCCACTATTTTTTAACACATTAAGCACTCTATATATTTTCTATTTACTGTATCGCGGATTATAGCAAAATAATTTTATTATTACTTTTGTATTATGGATCTCCGCAAAGTAACGCCTAATTATATAAATTATTTACAAGGATTAGAGCTAAGTTTGTGCATATGTTTTTAGGAATCCTGGATGTATCAGATATGAAAACGAATAGTCCACTCTTTACTCGTATTTAGCATTATATATATTTCCTATTTACTTTATTGCGAATTATATGACATTAATTTTATGATTTCTTTTATTATATGGATTAACTGAGTCCAAGTCACATTTCTACTAAATGCCAGCGCTCAGAGATACTTGCAGCATCAATGCTTTTATAAACCCCTTAAGGTATTACGATACGTGTACGTAAAGTGTGGATACCCTCAATCTATTTTTTAATTTTATATAATGTACCTTTGAAATAACACTTTGTATTATTGTAATGTATAAACAAAAAACATTTATTAATTAAAAAATATTTAATAAAGCATTAGCAAAGTTATATTTCCTTCGCTAACAGTTAGTCTACTCTACCATCAGGCCTACCATGAACTCTTATTTCGACTTAATTAAAGACGTAAACTAAAATGTTTTGCTTTTTCATAACTATGACGTCTTAAAGACGTACACTTTAAGTCGTTGCCGAATGACCGTTTCGAATGCGTCCTTAAAACATTAGAGTAAAAGAGACAGAGTTATCAATAGTTTATATAACGTTTTCCTTATCAAACATTACGACACACTTAATGGTACAGATAGCGGTTGAGTTTAGGTACTGACTTTGAATTGAATCGTTTTCTAAAAACCCACCTACTGATCTAAATTTAAAAAAACACTATGTAAAGATGCGCTTGTATTATATGGAAACCTGAATAGTATGAAATATAAGAGCTTTAGACGTTGCTCCGATCTGGGATGCGATGAGAGGCTAACCTCATATTTTTTTACATACACACATCGCTGATGTTAGTTTTTTTTACAAAAGTTATGATGGAATTATTTTGCTACAGTCCCCGGTTGTTAAAATATATGTAATGCTAAGTGTAGGAAGCAAAAACCGTTCTCACACCTTATCTCGCAACAATAGAGCAGTTTTTATTCTTACTAGTCCACTTTAATTTAATTTCAAATTCAAAATATTCTTTATTCAAGTAAACTTGTAAACAAGTTGTTTTGAATCGTCAACATCTTCTACTGGTTCGGAAAGCAGTTCCGACTTCCTACCGAGAAGAACCAGCAGGAAACTCGGCAGTTGCTCTTTTCAAAGAATAATTCTTATTACTATTTCTTCTTCTTAATACTAATTGGTCTCTATACTAAACTATCATTTACCCGCAACTTCGTTGAGTCTTGAAATAAACTAGCTTCTGTCACTCATCAACCCTGCAAATATCTCCATCACAAAGATCAGATCGATCCGCGGAGTTAAATTACAATTGCTATTAAAATTATTAACAATTTATTAACATTAAATTCTGTACGTAACATTTGCTCTGGAAAAAATAAAAAAAATATATAAAACCTTTCTTATACTAAAATATACATCTATATTTTAATGTGAGAGGTCATCAGGTCTCTTATATAAAACCTATTTCTTTAACTTACAAACTTGACTTTAACTTGATATATTGATAATATAGTAGATACATAAGTATTAATATCAAAAACAAAACTTTTCAAATAGTAAAAAACAATTTTTAATAATCGATTTTTTCGATACGAATCAATCGATTATTTACAAATCGATTTGTTTTGAAGGAAGAAAATGTAATATACAATAATCGATCTTTCCCACTCCAACTCATATCCCTAGTTCGAACTCGCAGACGCTACGTAAGAGTCCCAGACTCTCAACATTCTGTCATTATGGCTTAAAACAAACGTGAAAAAGAAATTACCGAAACGAATTTCAATCGTGACCGTCATAACAATGAGTAGAACGATATAACAGCGTTAGAAAATTTTTCATCGGCCCCCAGAGTGGAATAAAGAGTGATAACTGTACCGGAAATGTGGGTACCTCAGGTTCAATATCACTTTCATATCGAGATATTATACAAGGAAAAAAATTAAATTCACACTGCTCAATACTACAAGCAGTAGGCCTACCATGAACTTTTAGAAAACGATTCAATTCAAAGTCAGTACTTAAACTCCACCGCTTTCTTTTCGTACCGTGAAGTGTGGATTGCATTGGGGTCGTAATGTTTGAAAAGGATAACGTTATATGAACTATAGATAACTCTGTTTCTTTTACTCAGTTGTTTTTAGGACACATTGCGAATGGTCAGTCGGCAACGACTTAAAGTGTGCGTCTTTAAGACGTCATTGTATGAAAAAGCAAAACAATTTAGTTTACGTCTTCAATTGAGCCGCAATAAGAGTTCATGGTAGGCCTGCAGATCTTTTAATATGGAGATATTGTGTTTGTTCATATTGTTGTAATTATTGTTCGTAATCTCATCTCTTGTTCTTCTGTAACCGATGGACGTCCGCTACTGGATATAGGTCTAATAACATGATCTCCACACCACACGATTCTGTGCCGCTTGGATTCAGAAGCTCCCCGCGACCTTTTGACCTCGTCAGTCCTTCTAGTAGGGTGCTACCAACACTGCATTTTCCGGTGCGGGGCCGCCATTCCAACACCTTGAGATCCCAACGCCCATCGGGTCTCCGCACTATGTGCCCCGCCCATCGCCACTTCAGCTTCGCGACACGCTGAGCTAAATTTCGTTCTTCGACGGAACTTAACATTTCTGGTTTAATCACATAAAGATACTACAACCATTTCTCGTTCTATCACTTGCTGACTGACTCAGCTTTCTTATGAGCCCCATAGTCAATAACCGGCATTATTCGTATTATAAAAAAAAATCTAATCGTCTTAAATTAAGGCGCTTAGAATTTCTTTATCAAAGTTTTTAGGCTCACGTTTCTATGAGAGAAACGAAAATCCCTTGTTGTGCAAAACTAATTTTTTTTCTACGAAAAGTGAAAATATATCGTTGAGAATTTTAATAAAAGAAATCCGCTTCTCAAAGTCTCAATAGAAAAAAATGTAAAGTCAAAGCCTTTTCAACTACGAGTAAGTAAACTGAGTTAAGTCAAAATATATAGTTACTAGCAATGCCCCGCGGTTTCACCCGCGTTTCACAAACCGGTCTCGTGGTAGTGGAAAGTTTACTAAGTCAGACTATATAATTATTTGTGTAAATTGAAATTTTGGGCATGGGACTTATCAATAATTAAGGAAAAGGATTTTTTTAACGGAAGGTATTCATATACAATACGCTACAATTGTTATGGCATTATTTCCTTTATATTGTCATTTTTAAATTCATTACATCTTTTGATTTAAATGTCCGATTTCAATAATTTAAAAAGTATTTTTACAGATATTGAAACAGTAAAACTTTTTGAAATTTTTGTTTTTTGTGAGAAGAACCAGCAAGAAACTCGGTCGTATCAATAATAATTCTTATTACTACGGATAAGAATTAATACGAAGATGTAAATATTATGGTTTGATTATTGTCGTCACTTTCATCAACTTTTACAATGTAGGAAAGTAGTTATATTGGCAAAACTATAATAGTTAGACATATGGTATCAGGGACTTTTTGTGGATATTGATACGTTTTATAACAATGTAGAACATTTTTTTTTATATCATCAATAGTTTCCGCAGCGCACGCGATGAAAGTTTTTTATGACTAAATTTTCTTATGACAATTTTATTAGGGATCCCTATTTTTTCTGAAAATGTAATATAGCCTATGTTGCTCAGCAAAGTATCCGGCTGAGTAGATAGACCACCCTTTTCTTATCGAGGTGTCGTAAAAGGCGACTAAGGTGAGTAGACCCACCATGTAGTATCCGGTTGAGTAGAATAGACTATTCTCTTTCTTACCGAGGGATCGTAAAATACGACTAAGGTAAGTTGACGGCAGGCAGGATTCCGGTCGTAAAATATGTAGCCAAATCATGTGACAACATGTTTGTAACATGTTGTGCAGACCCCACTTAGAGTGGGATAAGGGTAGGAGGATGATGATCAAGATGGAAGATAGAAACGAAAAATCTTTTAAATGAAAAATATTAAAAGATATCACCGCCCTAAAAGTATAGGAAACAAGGTAACGTTTTAAAGTTTTGAATTGAACGATCAATCGATAGCGTCTGACAGGTGACAAAGTTATGCTAAACGTGATATAGCACGATTCACGATACGACGAATGTTATTAATATGCACTTCTTTTTTTCTTTAAAGAGAATTTCTTTAATGAAACTAAATAAAAGTGTTGTTGCAGACAAAGTTGATATTCCTTATACTTTTACATGCACGACCAGTTACCACACGCATCATAAAACCATGGGCGGCTTACCCTATAGTGTTTTGCTACCCTATAGTGGTTGTGCAATGCACACGGGCGCCTCGGCATTACCTGAGACAGCTAAGAGCATCATCTTGGCAGAAGCAGCCAGCCATAAGTCATAAGAAGAAAGGCCGTAACTGGTGAGACCGTGCGACTCTTTCAAGAGGAACTGGAGTTCAAACCCGGGCAGGCACCAATGAGTTTTTCTATTAAAACTCATGTGTCTAATTGATAATTGCAATTTATCACACGCTTTTCGCTGAAGGAAAACATCGTGAGGAAACCTGCTGAAGATATGTGTAACCTACCAATCCGCATTGGAGCAGCGTGGTAGGTCTTAGCTCCAAGCCTTCTCTCCAGAAACGGAGAGAAGAGGCCTATTCCCAGCAGTGGGATTGTAACAAGCCGCTACTTTAAGCTATACCTACTTTTAAAATAGCTTGTTGGAATATGAAAAAACATTCTTGTTACGACGGCAAAGTTAATAGTTATAGCCGCGGGGGGGGGGGCTAGGGGTCGCAAGAGTTTATTGCAAACGGGCGCTACACGAGGCGCTACATCAACAGCACACCATACAAGCACTACACACATTCACTAAAACAATCCCAAGGAAAGTTTCGCCCCGTATCCGAAATAACATCAGGAGATGAGGAGCATTACATAGCTCATTAGCATTACATAAGATTTTTTCTAACAAACATGGATTATAACAAGATAATTCTATCATAACTTCTGAAATGTCAAATGGTTTAGTCACGAATTAAGATTAAGTATTAAACAGGCACTCTCAAGATGTTTACGGTGCCCGGCGGAGCGAGTTAATCGATTAACTCCACTATCTGACAACTTATTTCGACTAGATTGAACACGAAATGATAATTCAGTTTATTTTGGAATCTACATATCCAATTTTTGTTATTTAGAAGAGGTAGTATATATATTGAAATGGAAATCCAGAAAAAAAAAATTTAGACCTTCTGAAAAATGGTTTAGTGATGGGAGAGAACGTACATCTATACTTATTACAAAATAAAGTACCCAAAGCTGTCTATTTGTATGTAATCGATTTTCTCAAAGTCTACTGAACGGATTTTAGTACGGTTCTTACTAAAAGGTAGTGCAATTCCTCCGAAAGGTTAATAGCACATAACCTATCATGTAAATTGAGTTGAAGAGGTCGTTTTACAACAATTTTTAGTGGGGGTAGTAACAAACCAGTGTCGATTGTAGTTTAGAGGGAGTAATAGGTATAAAAAGCGGTGTAGGGTATCAGACAGCCAGTCTCATGCCAAGACTCGAGCGACTAAGACATACTAAACACTAAATTTCACGCGGGCGAAGCCGCACGAATTCTAGGTTTGTAGAAGATTGAACCAATAAGGGTTTTTTTGTTGTGTGTGTGTGTGTGTGTGTGTGTGTGTGCACGCATCTTCTTAGTATAGAAACATCATAAACATTATAAATGTGAAAGTATAATAAAAATATTGTTAATCTGGCTGTCTGTTTTTTATTCTTTCACGGCTTTTTCTCTAGAGAAATACTGATTTAATTCAGTACTACTTCAGTACGACGCTTATATGGCGGGTTTGCATCATCATCATTCTCCTGCCCTTATCCCAATCTAATTGGGATCGGCACAACATGTTTTAAACATGTTTTAACATAATTTGGCTACGTATTTCACGACCGACCGCCTGCGTGACGTCAACTTACCTGAGGCGCCTTTTACGACACCTCGGTAAGGAAGGAAGTCTATTCTATTAAATCATCTATATTCTAAGATCATGTGACATGTTGTAACATGTTGTGCCGACCTCACTTAGAGTGGGATAGACTCACTTAGGGCAGGAGAATGATGAAAGTCGTCGGCACAAATAGTATACAATATCTCGCATGTTTGTGATACTTTCTCACGACCTTTCTAATGACTCACATTATGGTGTCAGGTTACAAATGCCTCTTACAAAGCCTTAATGAATACAATGTTTGTTTACTGGATACAATGATACACGTTGTATCTTTCACATAATACTTGAGTATATTTTTTTTTATTAAAAAAACTATAAACATATTATTTTGCCGCCATGTGGTATCCGGCTGAATAGAATAGACCACCCTCCTTTCTTACCGAGGTGTCGTAAGAGGCGACTTAGGTAAATGCCGTGTGGTATCCGGCTGCATAGAATAGACCACTCTTACCAAGGTGTCCTAAAAGGCGGCTAAGGTAAGTTGACGTCAGGCAGGCGGCCGGTCTTAAAATACGTAGCCAAATCATATGACAACATGTTTATAACATGTTGTGCCGACCTCACTTAGAATGGGATAAGGGCAGGAGAATGATGATGAAAGATAATATTTTGGTAAATGTGTACGGGAGTTTAAAGAAACTGCTAGTAGAACCAGTATGCCTACCATGAATTATCAGAAAATGATTCAGTTCCAAGTCAGTACCTAAACTCTACCGCTTTCTTTTCGTACCATGAAGTATGGATTGCATTTGGGTCGTAATGTTTGAAAAGGAAAACGTTACATGAACTATAGATAACTCTGTCTCTTTTACTCAAATGTTTAAGACGCAATCCGAACGCTCATTCGGCAATGACTTCAAGTGTGCGTCTTTAAGACGTCATGGTATGAAAAAGCAAAACAATTTCGTTTACGTCTTCAATTGAGTCGCGTAAGAGTTCATGGTGAAGGCCTGCAGGAAACAAGCACGCAACTCGGCGGTTGCTCTTTTTAAAATATAATTCTTATAACTAGTAACATATCATCATTCGATTAGTTTATTACTACTTACTATCTTGTACTGAGGCGGTTGCTCGTTTGACAATAAAATTCTTATAAAAGTTAAAAAAAGTAAAGTATCGGCCTGTTACAATCCCACAGCTGGGAATTGGCCTCCTATCTTCGTTTCTGGAGAGAAGGGTTGGAGCTAAGACCTACCAAGCTGCTCCAATGCGGATTGGTAGGTTACACATATCTCCAGAATTCTCTAGAGATATGCAGGTTTCCTCACGATGTTTTCCTTCACCGAAAAGCCTGTGATGAATTGAAATTATCAATAAGACACATGAGTTTTAATAGAAAAACTCATTGGTACCTGACCGGGTTGGAACTCGTGTTCCTCTCGAAAGAGTCGCACGGTCTCACCGCTGGGCTATCACAGCTTCTTATAACTAGTAACATATCATCATTTGATTAGTTTATTAAAATTTTTGATATATGTGTACCAGTACTCCGTTTTTATAAATTGTCTCACTTCGTAAGTTAGCTGGAAGATATCTCTGTCTGAGGAATAATTTGACGTTTGTACACTTTTTCATTAATAACGCTTTTTCTTACCCTTGTTTTTCGTGGTTTATAAAAAATAATAAATAAATAAATAAATATTATTATAAAATAAAGTCCCCAAACCTGTCTGTCTGTATGTAATCGATTTTCTCAAAATCTACTGAACGGATTTTAGTACGGTTTTTACTAAAAGGTAGTGCAATTCCTCCGAAAGGTTTGGGTTAATAGTACATAACGGTTTTATGTAAATTGAGTTGAAGAGGACGTTTTACGACAATTTTTAGTGGGGATAGTATCAAACCGGTGTCGATTGTAGTTTAGAGGGGGGAATAGGTATAAAAAGCAGTGTAGGGTATCAGAGATGCAGTCTCCTGCCGATACTCGAACGACTATAACATGCTGAGCACTGAATTTCACGCGGGTAAATAAATAAAATACCAAGATCAAAGTGTTGCTTTATCCTCATATTCTTAACAAAAAAAAATTCATAAGCTTCAATTCTACCAAATTTCAAAAATGCTTCAGGGGTTAAACCGTGAAAGCGAAACAGACTGACGGACAGACAGATGGATGGACAGATAGACTTTTACAATATTAGTATGGATGAACCCAGAAAGTCACGGTAAAAGCTAAAAGCACTGTATAAGATAAAAACGAATAGGAATATCGTTGGAATTCAAGTGACTTCTAAGAAATTCAATTACAGAAATGTACCGTCTTATTAAATTTATACCTGCTCAGAAGTATTATAGAAAAAGCTCCGTACAGAAATTACTTTAGTGTACGTGCTATTAAGCTTCGATAGCTCAGCGGTGAAACAGTGCGACTGCTTCGTGAGAGTCACAGGTTCGAGACCTGGGCACACAGAATCAGTTTTTCTGACAAAATTATGTCTACTTCATTTACGGACAAACTTTATAAGAAGTTGTTTATATACTCGTAACCGTCAATATCCACGGCACAGGTTTTACGTTTGTTGTGCATTAATAATAAAAAATTCTCTTTTTTTTCTCTCTCCTCTTTTATATATTTAGTATAGTCCTGTTTGATTAATATTTCAGTTAAGTTAGTTAAGAAATTTATATGTAACCTACTTTATTCGGAATAAATAAATAAATAAATAAGGCATTGGAGCAGCGTGGTAGGTCTTAGCCCCAACCCTTCTCTCCAGAAACGGAGAGAGGAGGCCTATGCCCAGCAGTGGGATTGTAACAGGCTGCTACTTTACTACTTTTACTTACTTTACTATGTATGTAAAATTGTATATTAACCATTTGACCGTCACCCAGCGAGCTGCTGCACGCGGTTCTCGCCGCGATAACGTCGTGTAAAGAGCTCATGAACAAATGAAATGAGTTCGAAACTAGTCGGGCTAATCCGATAAAATTAGACGTGAGTATAGCCGGTATCTATATATTAACTATGTATCTATATATTAATACTACTCACGATAGTTTAAATTTAAAAATCTACCTTTATCGCGAATTCACTTTGGGATTACCTCCTGTTACAGATTTCAGTGTAATGCAACTTTTAGATTGACCCGTTGGCGCTTATTGCAGTAACCCCTGCCTATAGTTAGAGGTCGCGGGTTCGATTTCCGTCATTTTCTAAAAATAATTTGTTGCTTCTTTGATCCTGCGTGTATATTATGTATTTGTGTATCTATTCTAAATTATATGTATATATATATGCACACACACACACTTACGACTTGTCTGTCACCCATAACATCAGTATTAAAATACTTACTTTGCTTTAAATTAATTTATTATTCATTTCATTTTACATCTCTCATTTCAAATCATTAAACATTTCAAATCTCTGATGAATATCGAAGTCATTATTCTCCTGCCCTTATCCCACTCTAAGTGGGGTCGGCACAACATGTTACCATGTAACGTGTTGTCACATGATTTGAGTACGTGTTTTACGACCGGCCGCCTACCTGGCGTCAACTTACCTTAGTCGCCTTTCACGACACCTCGGTAATAAATGAGGGTGGTCTATTCTACTCAGCCGGATACCACACGGCGGATGAAGATATCGAAAGTATACGTATACGAAGATGTAAAGTACTTGCATACTGTTCTTATACGCTATCATGTAAAATCACACACTTATTACGTAACTTGGCACGAAACACTTGAACTAGTGAACTAGTTAAGGAATTTTGGCATTCAACTTTATTATGTCTATGGTATCACGCCATCTGACGTAATTTTAAACGACTGTTTTTCACAACTTGGGTATATTTTACACTAAAAGAATAGTTTTATGAATAACTTTATTTCTTGTAATTAAGTTATGGTGCAATCTTACCGGCTCAAACGTAATGGTAATTGGTGTCAAAGGCACGTCTGCACCAATTATAATCTACATCTATCTATACTTATTATAAAATAAAGTCCCCAAAGCTGTCTGTCTGTATGTAATTGATTTTCTCGTTTTAGTATGGTTTTTACTAAAAGGTAGTGTAATTCCTCCGAAAGGTTTAGGTTAATAGCACATAAGCGTTTCATGTAAATTGAGTTGAAGAGGTCGTTTTACAACAATTTTTAGTGGGGGTAATAACAAACCGGTGTGGATTGTAGTTTAGAGGAGGAATAGAGTCAGTCTCATGGCGAGGCTTTATAATCGCTTGACGATTATAACGTGCTAAATATTGAATTTCACGCGAGCGAAGCCGCACGTGTTTCTAGTTTATTATAAAAAAAGTTCCCAAAAGCTGTCTGTATGTGTTCCACTTTCTCAGAATCTACTGAACAGATTTTTACACGGTTTTTACTAAAAGCTAGTGCAATTCTTCTGGAATGTTTAGGTTATTAGCACATTATCGTTTTATGTAAATTCTGATGAGAAAAACTCGTTGTTAAAAAACTCGCCTGCTGGGAGCTTTACTCCCGTGCGCCGCGTCAACCAGGAGAGATTCACTAAAGTAATATAAAGGGGTAATAATCAGTAAGTTAAAGATACAACCAAAAAATGATTACAACTTTAGCTTATTATCTATAAAAAATTTACACAATTTTTTAACAAATAGGTAAGTACTAACATCAATAGGTACTTTAAGTTGTCAGGACGATGAATTTCAAATAGGTCAGGTTAAAAACAAGATGAACTTTGATCAAAATATCGAGGACCATAGCTTTAAGCTGTAGTCCTACTTTAATAATGTGATGATAAGAATGCGTGGATACTCCTCTGCCAAAATAGTAATAACCAAATGTAACTAGTTATAAGAATTTTATTTGAAAAGAGCGACCACCGAGTTTCATGCTGGCTCTTCTCGGTAGGAACAACTTTCCGAACCAGCGGTAGATTTTGACGATTAAAGAATTTGAACTAAAAGCCCAGAGTCCACGCCTTCTCCCAGATATTACAATAAACAAGATACACATGAACAAGCTCCGTTTCTAGCAGCTTTCCATTGGGAGAATTTTTCTTAATTTAATGAAAATTAACCAAATCCAGTGCTTGTAGGAATCTATTTTAATAAAGTATTATACAACTAAAACTCTAAAAGTCTGAGTTTCCACATTAATCTATCCCCAAATAATGAGTCTTAGCTCAGGTATTACTAAAAAGACTTTTTGTCCTATTTCTCGCTCAGCGTAGTCAGTTTAATTACAAAGTGATTACATTTATTCCGCTATCAAACCGATCTTCACGATTTGCTAAGATTAATTGCACGGCGAAGTTGGATTTGTTATTTACGTCCGTAAGGTACCTTAATTTTATACGTACCTACATATATTAAACGTAAAAAACATTTTTTTTAAAGTCCCACATTTTTCTATATTTTATTCGACTTATACGGATTTCTAAGAAATACAATTTATCAATAATAGCCACACATATCCGGCTCGAAGGACCATATATTAAGGTGGTTTTATTTTCGTAAAACTATATAAAGTAGAACATAAATTTCTAAATTACCAATAAAATTTACATTTATAAAGCCTACATACCAGGATTATTGATGCAGATTTTATATATAGCAAATTGTGCCCGTAAGTTTTAAAGTAGCAGCTACCCTCAATTACATTCTATATTTTTCCACGAACGATAAACAGGAATTTTTATATCCTATATTTTGACCCTGTATATAAGCTTTAATTGTACTGAATTTCATCAATATTGGTCCAGTGAATTAGGCGTGAAAATGTAACAGATTTTCGCATTCATAATATTAGTACGGATTCCATAACGCATATCGCTAATGGTTTTAACAAAGAGCTATTTCTTTATAACTTATGCAAATAGTAATAAAATCAGTGTCATTGAGCCACAGTCATTGACGCTTAAGCCGCTATTCGAAACAAAGAATTTAAAAATTGATATATTAACCCTAAATGGATCTTCTATACTTCGCTCTTCGATGCATTTACAAACTTTGCCTAAAGATTTTTGAATAACGGGATTATCCAATCACCAATATGTCATAAAACTGGCCCTATATAACTATTTTAAGAAGGTAGAAACATTTTTTCTTAATCACACCAACATAACTTACCTTTTCAGTAACCGCTATACCACTAAATTCTTCCGGAGCAATACAGTCGCCTTTTAACCAATTTGCCAACCGTCCTAATTCACCTAACATATTCGAAGAATTTAGACTAAATGCCATTTTTTTATTAATAACTTTGCAATTTGTCTATAAATATCGATAGTGAAGACGAAGCTTTATTTCAAACTACGACGCAACTTTTTTTTAAACTTCAAATAAAATAGATTTAAAAAAATGATACTACTTCACTTTATGAAAGATGTTGCAGCATTTAATGTTATCAATATTTCTGAATCATAAATCCCACAAAGGGAATCCCGTGTACCTCCAGGACGTCGCGTGAGGGACTAAAAAAGTGAAGATAACTCCAAATGTTATCCTCAAAATATTCGCACAGAAATGTGATATGGTCGTATAAATCTTAATCAAACCTTATCACTGCAACATAAAATCTAGATTTCAATATCACAATTCGGAGGTTATACCAGAGAGCATGCGCGCGCAAAGGGGGCGGCAATAACTTTACTCGTAGATACGAGAGAGACGAGCAGATTATCCAATTGCATTTTAATTTCCACAAATATGTCAGCAAAATATAAAATAATCATAGACTTATTATACTAGTGTAGGGAAGTCAACCTAAAATGTGCCATATTACAAATAAAGAGATATAAAGAGAACATAAATGTGGGTAGTCCTCTAACTTTCTTTTATATGTGATTAGACAAAGATGAAATATACAACTCATATTCCCTCTCATTATTTATATCGTCAATATCACTTACAGGCCCACCTGTAGAACTCTATAGAAAAATATAATGAAATAATGTATACATAATATTGTAGATGTTAACATTTGTCTTTCTGTTAAGCTTGCATTAGCAGATCGGATTAGCCTTAATCCGCTGAAGAAATATTGATGACTTTCCTACAAGATAAGCTTAAATACTAGTCTAACTTATAATATGTTTAAGAAATTTCATATTTCCTTTGAGATTAAGAAGAGCCATTATTTTACATAACTGAGTGTATTTCAACACTAAAGTTAAAAAAATAATTATAAATAAAAAATAAATTTTCATTATAAATGATTTCTCAGAATGAAAGATTTAATGATATGCATGTGTAAATAGTTATTTTATTTTTTTTAAATAAGGCTAATTACAAAGTGTCTGCAATAAGTACCATTATTAACCGCTCTCAGTAAAAAAAACATTAGTAATAAATACAAGAAATTAAGTATTTTCATATAAGAAGTATATTATAATGTATTATAACTTGTTTAAAGATTAAGTAAGCCATATAATTCTCTAGGTAACTGCCTATAAATATTAAACCACATATTACTTTTTTTATTGATATTAAGTGTCAAACTTATACAGAAAAATTGTGATAGAAGCCTAAAGGCGCTCTGGTCTCGTATTGGTATTTGGGCAATTTATATTTTTTACAAAGTCTGTCACTCAAGGACACTTACAAGGACAGCTAGTAAACAACTTACTTATATTTCTTGAAATCATTTTAAAGCATCAACACTTAAAGTTTTCATAGAAAGTTTAAAAAAATAGTCTTAAAGTGGAAAAAGTGAATATATCAAAACTATCTTTACATACAATAAACCTCTAAAGAAAGTTAAGAGCTGTAAATATTGTAATATGATACGAAATATTTCTGCATTTATTATGAATCATTTTTATTAATCAAATATATATAGGTGTCTATGATATTATAAGTGTAAAAAAATGAAACTTTTACTATGTACTATATTTTTTTAAGTTTTCATTAATCATAGCTTTAGTTCTAATATATAAAAAAATTAAAGGTGTGCAAAAAGTTTTTTTTTTGTGCAATGTGATATAAAGTTTTCTATGAAAATATATCTTCTAAAGTTTTTGTCTTAATATTCACATAAATAAGGTTATATTGTCGGCTAAGTATAGAAAGCTGTATGAACTTTGACCTATGCCTGTCCCGAATAGAAGAATAAAAAAATATATGTACTGCAGACAATGTTACACAAAGTATTATTAAAAATGTTGTAATAAACAGCAAAATCAATTGTCAAATCTGCCTTAAATTTACTCAATAAGTTGTTCTACTACACAGTAAATCAATAAACAGTACAATGCTTTGATAAAAATTACTTACCTTAGGACTATCCATAGCTGGAACTGGTGGCAATCAATAAAATAACCAAGATTGTTCTTAACTTAACATATGCCTTAAAGTAAAATGAAGTACAGTACTAAACATTGAAGTAAACTTCGCGAGGTAAAGTAATCTTAAGGCATTAAAGTCACTTTTATATTTACACAATGAAAGATTTAAAGTTAAATAGCGAAAAACATCAACACAATTTGAATTAAAAGTTTGACATTACATATGATTATGATTATTTTGACGTTTGACAATTTTGTTGCTGACAAGATGCAGCTGTTTTAGTACATAGTCTAGTTATTAAGATATTATCTATAGATAAAAAGGATGAAATAAATTATTCTATAATGATTTGTATATCGTTTTTTATTTCTATAGGTATTATATTTACATTCTTAATAACAGTAAAAGATGAAATTATATTATTTTCAGATGGCAATTAATTTTGCTCTGACATTGACAATACGTGTACTTATAATATTTCTTTGTTATCTTTCGCAAAAATTCAGAATCGGTCGATTGTGTGAAACGTAGTGATTTCGGATTTTTGCAATATTACCAATTTCCATCAAAGTGTATCTCACATTTTTCAAGCAAATTACTACGATGACCTCTACATTGCCCAACGATAGAAACGAAGAACGACGTCGAAGAGTAAGTTCAAATTTGCATCACAATAACAAATCATTTGTAATAAGCTGAATGATTCATGCTAATGCGTTTTCTTATCTCGAATTATTGATAAACACATTTTATTCTACAGGCGCTTTGGTTATTGAACCGGTTATGTTTTGATTAAGTTTAATCTCTTATTCTTTCTAGACAATTCTACAATTTCATGAAACGTAAAAAATTATACGTAAAATTTTATTTTTTAGCACCAATGATATATTTCGCCTAGTATAATTAGATACTTTGTTCTAGATAATTCTGTAGTGTTTAATTAATAAAAATATTCATCGATTATGTCAAAATTGAGATATGTAGTATTTGAGTATAAATGTCGAAAATAAAATGGCTTCTATTATTAGTAAAATTCTTATGTGCGTATTTTAAAATTTGGAGCTAATACAGTTAAGACAATCTTGGTTAGATGTATTCTTCTTTGAGAAGATAGCGATTGTAATAGAATAAAAATAGGTGTTAAGTAGTTTATATAGAAATCTTGTAGTTTCTTGCCATCAAAATTGCTGAGTATACACTGTAAATCAATTTATTGCACTCTCATGTTACTTATATGAACCTATTTTAAATAAATAGGTTTACAGGTATTGTTGCATCCCACTTTCTGTATTATTGTAACAGTTTCACATCTTTTGTTTGATATAGGTGCTGTTGGGGCCCCTGCCATCAGGCTTCCTAAGAACAGATGGAACAACAGACACTGTGGATGCAGATTATCAGGCTGCGCTAGCGCTTCAGCAGCAGTTGTGTGGTGCTACGGTAATTGTTATATGTACATAGTAATATCTAATTAATTATAGACAAACATTTTAAAAATTTCAATGTATTTAGAGACTGACAACACTTTTAAATACTGAATAAAAAAGCAATAGTAAAATAAAAGTTTTATATGTTTATTTTGATTATTTTATTATCTTGAATTTTATTATTTTATTAGAAGTCTCAAGCAACACTGTTTGCCCTTTTGTTACCTTTTTTTTTGGAGATGGGAGGAACTTCTTCTTCTTCTTCTAGGAGTAGCGGATGTGCAGGGCCTGAGGGCCCCGTATCACTTTGACCATTACTGATCTATTGTGATTGCGATTGGGAGAAACTTAGACCTTATTACAAATATCCCAGAAATTCTTCACAGACATCCAAGTTCCCATGCTGTGTTTTCTTTGAATGAAAACTGTGTGATAAATTGCATATATCAATGAGCCATACAAGTTTTTACAGGAGTAACCATTGGTGCCTGACTAGGGTTTGAATCTGTTATCAAAAAGAGTCATACAGTCTCGCCATTAGGCTATCACAGTAATAAACTTACATGTCACTATTATGTTGAGCCTTTGATGCAGTCTAGTCAAATACCTGTTTGATTATGTATACATATTTATAAAACAAAGTCCCCAAAAGCTGTCATATTGTATGTGATTGATGTTCTTAAAATCACGTGAACATATTTTTATATGTTTTTTGCTAAAAAATTCTTGAAGAAGGCTTAGG
This sequence comes from Morpho deidamia, assembly GCA_947086505.1. NCBI lineage: Eukaryota > Metazoa > Arthropoda > Insecta > Lepidoptera > Nymphalidae > Morpho > Morpho deidamia. The sequence goes on from CAMTZC010000009.1 coordinate 2,312,758, forward strand.
TGTGCAGTAGATTCTCCGGAACAGTAAAACTGATTTTGAAATTACTTTTGCTGGAAGATAAACTTGTTATCCATAGCTAGAGGCTAATGAATATTGTTTATAGATGCCGCCTTCTGGACCGCCGCTGACAGCAAGGCTCAGTGTAACAATAGCACAGGCGAAACTTGTTAAAAATTATGGTAAGTGATACAAATGTCAAAATTTTAAAAAAGAACGATACTTTTGTTCGTCTGTTCACGATAAACTCCAAAACTAACAGTTTGTTAGTTATTTCATGCCTTCTTCTGCATGCATGCTTTGCGATTTTGTCGTGGAGTCTATCTCCTGATGATGCTTCGGTTGCGGGGCGAAACAATTGTTGAGTTTGTGATAGTGAACGTGTGTAGTGCTTGTGTATTGTGGTGGCAGTGGTGGAGGTTTGTGCATGTGTTTTTACGAATCCTGCACGTATCGGGTATGAAAAAAACGGATAGTCCACTATACATTTAGCTGTATCGCGGATTATAGCAAAATAATTATTACTTTTGCCTTCTTCTGCGATAGATACAGTGATTTTAAAAATGTGTTAGCCAGTAGTCTGTTCAGGGTTTGAAGTATGATAATTGTTTGGAATGACGGTAAAAGTTTAGCCGTCCGGGATGAAGAAAATATTGTGCCATGGCTAGAATCGAACTGGGGACTCACGGAGCTGAAGGCAGGTTCACTGCCTCCTGCAACAGCGCCCGTCATTTATAGTAAAATAATGTTCTGATGTTTTCAGGTTTGACACGGATGGACCCTTACGTCCGTCTACGCGTGGGCCACTGCATATACGAAACTCACACGGATCCCAGCGGTGGGAAAACGCCCAGATGGAACAAAGTTATCCACTGGTAAGTGTTGGAGATTTTACACTAGCATCTCTCAATCCGTGAACAGCAACTTTTTATCGTTAAGTTTGTTAATTAGATCTAAACATATTTATAGAAGAAGGCGTTACTTTGCGGAATTCCACAATACAAAAGCTACAATACAATTGTTATCCTACTATCCTACTAATCCTACTATCCTACTTCCTACTATCCTACTTCCTACTTCCTACTAATTATACATATTATAAATGCGAAAGTTTGTGAGTATGGATGGATGTTTGTTACTCTTTCACGAAGAAACTACTAGACGGATTTGCATGAAACTTTACAGTTATATAGGTTATACATCAGAATAACATATAGGCTACAATTTGTAATGATTTTATGTAATTATAGCGATAAAGTCAATAAAGTCGGAAAAAATCTGGCTTCTGAGAGCTATCTTGGCGTACGCTGCTTAAACTATTGGAGTGACACAAAGATGATGTAGGATAGTATTATTTGTCTTGAATAGTTCTAAATAAAAGTCCCCGACAACATATATCTACCTTTTATATGGAAGCCACTACGACCAAAATTGTGAATGATAAATTTTAATTAAATAAGATACTATTTTACAATGCACATTTTAGTATTTTTATCAAACTCTTATCAAAATCAATACATTTGTTGCTTTCAGTATTTCATTTAGTAAGAATTTTATTTCAAATGACTCTTTACGAAACATAATGTAACAGACCAAATTCCACGCGAGCGAAGCCGCGGGCAAAAACTAGTGATTAATAATCCGCGTTTGTTTAGATAATGTATGTAATGCTAAGTGTATGAAGCAGGCATTTATGTGATCGATTTTCTTAAAATCTACGAAACGGTATTTTGTGTGGTTTTTACTTAAATAGAGTGCAATCCTCCCAGAAGGTTTAGATTAGTTATACAGTTTTATATAAATTGTGTTAAAAAGATCGCGCAGTAAAAAAACTCGCACGCTTGCAGCTTTAGTCGAGTGCGCCGTGTAAATCGACAGAGATATACAAGAGTAATGTACTAGAGAATTGTAGATCTACAAAAATACTACATAAAAGTCCGCAATAGCATGCCTCTATCTCTTATGGTTAACTCACAATAACTATATTTATGTTTAAAAATTTTGATAAAATTCACTTATTTCCAAGCGGGCGAAGCCGTAAGCATAGATAGTATAAGATAAAAACATTTCACTTTGGGAATAGAGAAAAATCAATATTAAAATCAAAATCAATTAAGGGTACTTTAAGACTGAAGTCGATGCAAATCAAGTCGCGGGAATAACTATTATTTTATACTAGCTGTGCCAACAACGGCTTCGCTCTTGTGGAATTTAGTGATTTACGAAGCTTCCCGAATTTTCGAAATTTTGAATATAAAAATAGTTATTGTGAGTTAACCGTGAAAGATAGAGACATGCTATCGCTTCTTTGTAGAATTTTTATAGATCTACAATTCCCTAGTACATTACTTTAGCGTATCTCTACTGGTTTACGCAGCGCACGCGACTAAAGCTTCCAGCAAGCAAAATTTTTAACAACTGCGCGAACGCTATTTCACATATTTCATAATAGCGATATGTACTATTTACCTAAACCATCCGGAAGTATTACACTATATTTTGGTGAAAACTGTACAAAAATCCGTTTAGTAAATTTTGAGAAAATCGATTACATACAGACAGACAGCTTTTTGAGACTTTGTTTTATAATAAGTATAGATTGGTTAAAAGGATATTAGTTTGATTAAGTACGACGAATAAGTTAGGGTGGAATAGATTTTCAGTCAAATCTTAATATCTTTACAAAATGTAGGTCAAAGACGTAAAAAATTACTTTTCAAGAAATGCGGACCAATTTCTTATAATTTCAATATAAATTTCTTCGCATTTACAGCAAAGTATTTATACAAAATATTATGTTAAACGATGCGGCTTTTTGCGAGGAGAAAAAAGATATTTCATTATACAACAACCATGAAATTCCGTTGAAATTCTCGAACTTTTTTGCACAGAATCGTAATAAGGTTTAACGCGTTGCTCGACGCCAGTACGGCAATTTTTCTTTTGAATGTATATAAAACTAATGCCGTTCAAATGTTTAATTGAAGCCGTAATAGTAACTATTAAAAAAGCGTGGTCCTTTTCATGTATTCATGGGTTCAAATTTAGGACAGGCACCAATGATATAAAGATGTGCCGTGTGGTATCCGGCTTCATAGAATAGACCACCCTCATTTCTTACCGAGGTGTCGTAAAAGGCGACTAAGGTAAGTTGACGTCAGGCAGGCGGCCGGTCGTAAAATACGTAGCCAAATCATGTGACAACATGTTCGTAACATGTTGTGCCGACCCCACTTAGAGTGGGATAAGGGCAGGAGAATGATGATGACCAATGATATAAAGATCTGATGTTTTACAATTCTTTACGGTGAATTACTCGACACAATATGTGCAAAATTGAACCAGGATAATGATGTGTTGGATAATGTGCCAGGACTACGAACTTCAGCAATAAAAATGATTGGAAGAATGATCACATAAATATGTTTTGCGAATGTCTATCATTCTCCTGCCCTTATCCCACTCTAAGTGGGTACGGCACAACATGTTGTCATATGATTTAGCTACGTATTTTACCGGCAGCCTACCTGACGCAACTTACCTTAGTCATATTTTACGAAACCGCGGTAAGAAATGACGGTGGTCTATTCTATGCAACCGGATACCACACGGCATTTACCTTAGTCGCCTCTTACGACACCTCGGTAAGAGAGGAGGGTGGTCTATTCTATGCAACCGGATACCACACGGCATTTACCTTAGTCGCCTTTTACCACACCTCGGTAAGAGAGGAGGGTGGTCTATTCTATGCAACCGGATACCACACGGCATTTACCTTAGTCGCCTTTTACCACACCTCGGTAAGAGAGGAGGGTGGTCTATTCTATGCAACCGGATACCACACGGCATTTACCTTAGTCGCCTTTTACCACACCTCGGTAAGAGAGGAGGGTGGTCTATTCTATGCAGCCGGATACCACACGTACCACCACACTAGTTTTGCTAATGTCTATCTGTTTTAAAAACTAAGTCCGCTTTTGTTCCAGCTTGCTGCCTCCCGGTGTGAACTCGATATACCTGGAGATCTTCGACGAGTGCTCGTTCACTATGGACGAGCTGATCGCGTGGACCCATATATCGATCCCACAGGCTGTGCTAAATGTAAGATATTTGGCATCTTAACATCGTTTTATCTAATTTAAAGAGTTGAGCCTTATTATGCATAGGTCATTCCTGAAGATGGACTCTTCGATGAAATCCTCGAGTCTTTTCACAGACCCTTTATTAGTAGTCGTTATTGCTATTTCATAATATATGCAAGATCTACAAAACTGACGTAGTTTGTCAGATCACCTAGATTAGCATATCGCCTAGTTTATCAGAATACCTAGTGGATAACACAAGTTTATTGGTGACCATTAGTGCTATTTCATAATATTTGGAAGACATACAGGTCTGGCATAGTTTGACAGATCACCTAGATTAGCATATCGCCTAGTTTATCAGAATACCTAGTGGATAACACAAGTTTATTGGTGACCATTAGTGCTATTTCATAATATTTGGAAGACATACAGGTCTGGCATAGTTTGACAGATCACCTAGATTAGCATATCGCCTAGTTTATCAGAATACCTAGTGGATAAAACAAGTTTATCGGTGACCATTAGTGCTATTTCATAATATTTGGAAGACATACAGGTCTGGCATAGTTTGACAGATCACCTAGATTAGCATATCGCCTAGTTTATCAGAATACCTAGTGGATAACACAAGTTTATTGGTGACCATTAGTGCTATTTCATAATATTTGGAAGACATACAGGTCTGGCATAGTTTGACAGATCACCTAGATTAGCATATCGCCTAGTTTATCAGAATACCTAGTGGATAACACAAGTTTATTGGTGACCATTAGTGCTATTTCATAATATTTGGAAGACATACAGGTCTGGCATAGTTTGACAGATCACCTAGATTAGCATATCGCCTAGTTTATCAGAATACCTAGTGGATAAAACAAGTTTATTGGTGACCATTAGTGCTATTTCATAATATTTGGAAGACATACAGGTCTGGCATAGTTTTACAGATCACCTAGATTAGCATATCGCCTAGTTTATCAGAATACCTAGTGGATAAAACAAGTTTATTGGTGACCATTAGTGCTATTTCATAATATTTGGAAGACATACAGGTCTGGCATAGTTTGACAGATCACCTAGATTAGCATATCGCCTAGTTTATCAGAATACCTAATGGATAACACAAGTTCTTTATTGGTGACCATTAGTGCTATTTCATATTGCGTATTGTGAGGAAGTCAAAGATATGGATTTTATTAGTAAAATCTTTTATTAACTTACTACATGTGATAAATACAACCGACCATGATCTCAGGGACCTACGTAGTGATGCTATTTAATTTAACATTGCATATATTCTAACACGTATAATAAAGGTCGATATGGGTTTGGGGGCCTCATAGATAAAAATGGCTTTTTAGCCCGTAATACCCTAAGAAGTTTACTCTATACCACCTTATGCCATCGTTTACTTTATCGTAACCAAAAATCCCCCAGGGAGAGACCCACGAAGACTGGTACCCGTTGAATGGTAAACAAGGTGACGGAGTGGAGGGCATGATCAATCTGGTGTTGAGCTACTCGGTGAGTACACCTCACGATATCAGCCAGCGGATGCCCACTGTTGGCCGTGGGTCCATGATAATCACATCACGACGCTTCCTAGTGAGTATTACACTTGTAACTAAGATTTATGTGTCGTGCGTTTGTGCTTACAATACGATGTTTATTGAAACTTTCATCGCCTAGTTGTTGGATGTCTTAATGCTTACTAAATTTAGCAACTCATTTGTTGGGCTCGGTATTGCAGTGTGGTATCCGGCAGAAAAAAATAAACCACCCTCATTTCATACCGATGTGACGTAAAAGGTGACTAAGGTAAGTTGACGTCAGGCGGCCGTAAAATACGTGGCCAGATCATGTGACATCATGTTTGTAACATGTTGTGCCGACCCCACTTAGAGTGGGATAAGGGTAGGAGAATGATGATGTTGGTCACGGTATTGCTTCTACAATAAAAATTCGCAATCCATACTATACCAGTCTACAGAAAGGTTTGAATTAAATGTACGAAATATGCCTATACGTCAAGCATATCACAATTGATGATTATTTTAATGATAAAAATACCTGGATTTGATAATCCTTTCAGCTTCATACAAGACAGCGGTTTAATAATGTATAATTGAAAATATTTAAAAGATTGACCGCCGAGTTTCTTGCTGGTTCTTCTCGGTAAGAGCAACATTCCGAACCAGTTGTAGCTTCATTAATCATATTGATCTTTGACGATTCAAAATTGCTTGAAAGAGCTTATTTGAATGATCATTTTGATTTGATCTCTTAATTTTCATCTTAAAACTTTTATTGTGAGTTTAGCCTGAATTTTTTCAATTACGGAATAGGGCATAAAACGACCCAGTGAATATTGAATAGGTCTGAGAATCGGCTGCTATCTATTTACAATACCCTAAGTGATAAGAGTTGTCCACTTAACATTGAAATGAATCGAATAACCCTCTCTTAAAATATTGTTACGAACATGCGAAAAGAGTTCGTAATGCATATACCATAGAGTTCAAATTCTCTGGAACATTCGACGTGTATCAAAACATGTTATTGGTAAACATGTTTACGATCGTTTCAAGGCTATCGAATGTTCTCGAAATCGGTTCGTTCGATATATAAGCAGACGTATCGTGTGTCTCGACATTCAGTTTGCGAATAGCAATCAAGAGCGAATAAACAAGTGAAAATAAAAGTGAATTATTAGTGACCTCGGCATTCTTATTGGACAACGAACTGTGTAGAGACTGTAAGTAGTAAGTTTGTAATAAAAAGTTGAATAGTGTTTTAACGAGTCACCAGGTATTTTCATCCAAATCCACGAACCCCTGTGCGTAACAACATATATTTAACAGAGGTACCAAAATAAACTTGCTCGCCTGGTTTAAGTTGTGTTTAAGATTAATAGTAACAGTAGTTATTTTAGTAGTAGTTTTATTCAAAAAAAATCTTTTAGTACTGTATAATATTCCTTTTTTTTATTAATATAAATTATTTTGCACGTAACTTCTTATGATAACGCTGTTCTCGTCTTAAAAATTTTTTCTTGTAAAATGATATAAAAATGCTAATGGCTTGTCATAATAAATAAACAAATAAACATTTTTTTATATTATTTTTTGGACAAATTTTATTTTTTATAATGCACACTAGAAATACCGTAGAAATAATTTATAAGGCAAAACGTTTTGTTTCAGCTAGTATAAGTATAGCTTTGGATTGAAAAAGAGTTTGCCACTATTAAATTACGCGTTATAATTCACATTTGCCATTTACCAGGTGGGTCCTGCGGCGGTGGCGACCTTCCCCCCGATGCTGGTGGTTCCCAGCACGGGGTTGGGCTACGCCACCATGCCCATGTACCCGGCACCGATGCAAGCCCCCCAAGCCTACCCCCAGCACCTCCCCCAGCAGCAGCCTGCACCAGTGCAGCCCGTCACCGCGGAACAGCTGCAGCAGGTAACAGCAAAGTAAACTAAGCCAGTGGTCGGCAAAGTGCGGCTCTGGCACAAATATCTACGGAAGGCGCAATAATATCTATACTTATTAAAAAACAAAGTCCCACAAAGCTGTGTGTCTGTATGTAATCTATTTTCTAAAAATGTACTGATCGGTTCTTTCTACGATTTTCACCAAAAGATAGTGCAATACTTTCGGATGGTTTAGGTATATAGTACATATCGGTATTATGTAAATGGTGTTGAAAAGATCGCGCAGTTGTTAAACCTGCAGAGATACGCTAAAGTAATGTACTAGAAAATTGTAGATCTATAAAAATACTACAAAAAAGTTAAAATTTGAATTCTAGAAAAAAATTCTGACACGCTGATTTCCACGTTGGCGAAGCCGGTGGTACAGCTAGTATATAATAAAAAATCTGTTATAGCTTCTGAACTTGAATCAATGTCAGGGAATCCACATTTATTTAGCCTTATCAGATCTACCTTAGCGACTCCACTTGCTACAGCTTCTACAGATTTTTACTGCACAACAGTTACCACAGTAGTCAAATTTCACTTACGGCTTTTATCATTTTAGAGCGCGTTCTCAAAAAAACGCAAGCTTTGGTTGCACTAAAATCGTAGCATTTTAAGTCTATGCATTATTCATAACTATTTATTCCCGATATATCCATTCAAAACCAAAAATGTATGTCTAGATCGAGGAGATGTTCCCGAGCATCGACAAGGAAGTTATCAAGTCAGTGCTGGAAGCGAATCGTGGCAACAAAGACGCCACAATCAACTCGTTACTTCAGATGTCAGAGTAACCTCACTTCCAAGTTGCCACATAACGAAAATATATATAACGATAATATGTTAGGAAAATAAATAAATTTATAACAGCTTATCTTATATCTGGTTCGATAAAGGTACTCTAGATTTAAGATTTAATATTTCATGTCAAAAATCTATTCAAAATGTTATGAATAATAGAAAATAATATTCCGTCAATAACTTTTGTCATAATTTCATGTCCTTACTGTTAGCTTTTGAGGAGTTATCTCATCTAAAGCCAATCTTGACAGCAGCATATGGTCATGCTATCATAAACATAAAGTGTCAGCTCAATCTGACACCGGGAAGTGGGCCAAAAAACATAGTGTCAGATCAATCTGACACCGGCAAGTGGTTAAAAAAACATATAGTGTCAGCTCAATCTGACACCGGGAAGTGGGTCAAAAAACAAAGTGTCAGCTAAATCTGACACTGGGAAGAGGGTCAAAAAACATAAAGTGTCAGCCCAATCTGAATCTGGGAAGTGGGTCAAAAACAAAGTGTCAGCTAAATCTGACAACGGAAAGTGAGTCAAAGAACAAAGTGTCAGCTCAATCTGACACCGGGAAGTGGGTCAAATTTAACTTGCAATATTCCATCTTTGGCATTGTTATTCAATTTGATATCAATCTAATGACACTTCTATATAATACTTATTCAAGGAAATCTAATTTTAATATACTATAGCTGATTACTTTGTCTTGCACATTTTATTACTGTCTCATCTATCACTTATAGATTAGATATTTCTTGACGTATATTTGGCAATGTTGCCAGTTGAAAAAATGATTATTATGATTTCCAAATCAACTGATAGTGGGACGGGTCATTTGCAGACTTTGTTTTGGCTTTGGACAACTCAGTTGATTTTGATTGAGTCGAGTTTTCGGATGAAATTAGGCAAGGGCAATAATAGATCTCTTGCCATCTTATCTAGATGGTACTATAGTGGTGTTAATTATATATTTAAATAAAAAAATTAAATAAAAAGAACTTTATTTGGCAACATACATTTCTAGAAAACAACGAAGATTATTTTAACACTTTATACATAATATAAACGTATGTTGAGGAAAAGGTCATAGACTCATCTAAGAAGCTGTTTTTCAATCCTAGTCTTATGACTAGGACTGCTACCAACACAAATTTTCTATATATTTCTATAATTGAACAAGTCAAGTTATAAAAAACTTTTAATGAAATTTCATGTCCCTACTATTGAGTTGTTTCCTCGTTTTAGACCTAATCCTGTCAGCATCAGGTCATGCTTATCATAAACGTGCAGTCATTAGGTCTGGACCAATATGTAAAATTTCTCTGTCAGACACCGGGAAGTGGGACAAATTTAACTTGCAAGATTTCACCTTCACATGTATGTACGGACAGTTAAATAGTAGCTTTTAAAAATTCATTACACAGTTACTGTATATACAATGACATATTTTGATCACTTATTATGAAATTAACAATTTGCACGGTAAATCTTTTCATTGACTTTATCAGTAGGTGTAAGACAAGTATTCAATTTATATGAAAATATAATTTATGTTGTTTAATTTTCTTATGTTAGTCAAAAGAGAATTTAAATCGAACAAACAATTATAATATATATATAAGATGAAAAATTTAGTTATCTTTGAGAGTCATATAAGTACTCAAAAATTATATTTTATAATTTTTATATATAGCAACATTGTGATAGTCATAAAATTATTATACTAGAATAGGGGAGTCATAAAAGGCCTCTAAATGAGAATATCGCAATAAATATTGGGAAGATGTCACTCGTTCATCTTTGTCTAATCACACATATTAAAGAGAGACAGATAGATATACCCTCATTTTCTCGTTTCTCTTTCTTGTAATGGGAATCTATGATGACTTCTATATTCTAGCATAATAACTATGAATCTAGAACAGTTTTAGGTGATACGTTAGTTTTTTTATTTTATTAATATGAATAAGGTCATATTATATGTTTTTATTGTTTCAAAAGGGGTTTTAATGGTGCACTAAGTTTTTAATCAAAATAATTATATACTTGTTTCTTTTCTATATGAACATGTTATATATTATGTGCTCGTTTCACGTTAATTTGATTCATTTTGTTTTGGAAATGATCATATTTAATCATCAATAGCTTAGAATAAGAATAGTCAGCATTAAACTGACTATCTATGCACCTGACACAATTTTAGACCTGTGCTTAGTTATCTGTAGATTAAATTAAATTGCTCTAGTTTGAAATTATTGTTATTTATAACAACTTTTTTTTTATTTCGGCAACTTAAGACTAAAATATTTTCATTGTGTAGTTTAACTGGGGATTTACCAGAACAAAATTAACAATATAGCAATTGCTTAGAGTAACTTACGTTTTTAAAAAACCTTTTTTTAAAAGAAATACCGATAAAGGAATTAATCTTTTTTCTTATTCGTCATTTATATTAAAATTTAAACACAATATAAATTATAATAAACCATAAGATGCCGTAACAGACAACTCGTCAGAGTAATTAAAAAATGTATCCACAAATATTTTCATATGATTACTACATATACCTAATAATAAGTTTAAAATATTCATTATGTTACTGTTTTGAGAAGAATTAGGGTGCAAGTACTATTTATGTCTTTTAGGTTAGCTCATAAGCATTATATTCACCAGCGAGTGTACCAACGAACGAACCGCAACGAATTTACTTTAACCTCAGGTAATCTAAACATAACGGGGTTTATATTATTATAGTATTGTCGCAATGTGGTAAAGGACAACTGCGTGATTGCAAGTCCAGACGGATTCCCGCAAAGTTGTGCAATTGTTATATTGGATATGGATAAGTCGCGTATTGTTAAGTTTCTTCGTGAGTACGCTGCGAGTCGTGACGGATTTTTGTAAAGAATATGAGGATTGCGGGGCGAAACGATTGTTGAGTTTGTGATAGTGAACGTGTGTAGTACTTGTCTATTGTGGTAACAGTGGTGGAGGTTTGTGCATGTGTTTTTACGAATCCTGCACGTATCGGGTATGAAAATACGGATAATCCACTATACATTTAACACTATATATATTTTCTATTTACTGTATCGCGGATTATAGCAAAATAATTTTATTATTACTTTTGTAATATGAGGATGTCGTTTGTCGTAGCGTTTGCGTGGCAAATCGATTAAGTTTCACTTATCAATAACAGTCATCCTATTGCCGCAGTTCGAAACTTTCAGGTCGCTGCGAGGTCTATCTTTTGGTAGGCGGAAAAACAAAATGATATTTATCCAAGCGCTCAATAGATGTTGTGATGTCTACAACATTATTCGAAACCAATTGTTAACTACGCTATCAATATAAAAATCTCTACGGCTCAGACGGGAATGAACGGACTTTAAGTCCAAATTTCCTGAATCGGTCCCATGTTTCATTGACTAGGCCCATTTAACATTTTTGGCTTTTTCAAATTCGTATATTCTCTAAAGAAAATACCAGGTCAACCAGGTACTGTTTCATTAAATGTATCCCTATGCAATGAAATGCAGTACAGAGTCAGCTAGTGGATTATTATTATGGTAATACAGTGACATCTTTGAGACGGCAGAAATAAAAGTTTCCTTTAATTACTCGAATTAAACATCAAATGCCCCACAGGCTTAAGCCATTAAGCTTAGGCCAACAGGTCTAAACAAACAACCAGGCTTAAGACCTGTGAGGAATGGCCCGGGTAAGGAGAACGCCTCGAAGTCCGCACCACACCCATTTTCGGGCGAGTAAGGAGACCTCTGTCAGGTCGAATTAAATAAAGGAGTTTCTCATCTATATCCTTTATAGTGTATTATCTATGCATTGACGTGTGGAGAAAGATTCAGTTTGTCTATTTAAATACACGGGACGATAATATCGTTGTGATACACTCGCTCGTGGATATGATCCCATAACTTAATACTTTAGAGTAAGCGCTGACCATCGACATGAAACTTTGGCCTCAAGGTGTATTCTCCGTAAGCTTCGCGGCCATTTTGTGCCAAACGCCCACTCATTTGCCATCGGCGGGTTCGCTTATTTGACGTCATTGTTGTATTTATTTGTAATGATAAAATGTAAAAATAAATTATTGTTTATCGAATAATGTTGTTTTATTTTAAAATGTTAACATACCCTTATTAATAGTTACAAAAGTATAGTGTTAAACACTATATATATTTTCTATTTACTGTATCGCAGATTATAGCAAAATAATTTTATTAGGTCCTTACATATGAAATTGGCGTTTTGTCGTACTGGCCACTTTGATCTCAAATATTACCTTTATGGTTAGGAATTCCAAATTCAAATTCATACAGCTATTTACTCATGCATTTGTGTTTCAAACCCCCTAATTCATTTGTTTTTTCTTCTTTTGTTTTTTTCTTTGTGTCACTCTGTTTACAAAATGGAAAACATGAAATATCGCGTTATTTACGAGTATGAGTTCCACCGTGGCACCAGTGCTGCAGAAACGGCTCGAAGGATAAATGATGTGTATGGTGACGGTGTCGCAAAAGAAAACACAGTGCGTTTTTGGTTCCAACGTTTTCGTTCTGGAAATTTCGACCTGCAGAACAAGCCTTGTGGGGGGCGGAGACCAAAGTTGATAATGAAGAATTGAAGGCTATTGTGGAAGCGCATCCATCGCAAACCACGTCCGAGTTAGCTGCAGGCTCCGGTGTTAGTGATAAAACTATTCTAATCCACTTGAAGCAAATTGGGAAGGTGAAAAAGCTTGAAAGGTGGGTACCTCATAAATTGAGTGAAGCAAACCGACAAACGCGCGTCGACTGCTGCGTTACGTTACTCAACCGGCACAATAATGAAGGAATTTTAAATCGAATCATTGCCTGTGATGAAAAGTGGATCCTCTACGATAATCGGAAGCGCTCATCGCAATGGCTGAACCCTGGCGAACCAGCCAAATCCTGCCCTAAGCGAAAATTGACTAAAAAAGTTTGCTTGTAAGTGTTTGGTGGACTAGTGCCGGTGTCGTTCACTACATCTTTCTTAAATCTGGCCAGACGAATACGGCAGATATCTTTTGTCAGCAATTGCAAACCATGATGGAAAAGCTAGCTGCTAAACAACCGAGGCTGGTCAATCGCTCTAGGCCACTGCTGCTTCAGGACAACGCTAGACCACACACTGCACAACAGACGGCTACCAAATCAGAGGAGCTTCAATTAGAATGTCTTAGACATCCACCGTACTCTCCGGACCTTGCTCCAACAGATTAACATTTTTTTCGCAATTTGGATAACTATTTGCAAGGAAAAAAATTCAACTCCGATGGGGCAGTCCAAACCGCCTTCAAAGATTTTATTTATTCCCGCCCGAATGGTTTTTTTAGTAAGGGGATCAATGAACTACCTATGAGATGGCAAAAGTGCATACATAGCAATGGTACATACTTTGATTAATTAAATATATTTCATTAAAAAAAAACGACTTTATGTTCCTCCCATAGAAAACGCCAATTTCATATGTAAGGACCTAATATTATTACTTTTGTATTATGGATCTCTGCAAAGTAACGCCTAATTCTATAAATTAATAGTTCCTAATTAATAACGCTTTTAATTTCATAATCACAGGATGAGACACCACCGATTTTGACGCTGGGCTCTGGGTGTTGTAGCTCCCACTGACTCAGTAATCTCTTAGGTCACCTAGGTTTACTGGTTCCCTATTAGGTCACCAAACATAGATAAGGTTGTAAGCCTCCGAGGACCGGCTCGAGCAGAGGTACGCCGTACCCCGGCACCTTCACAAGGTACCGAGAAGACCCAGAGAGGATAACGCTTGTAGGGTCCTCTCGCTACCCCTAGTATAAAGCAAGGTACGGGCCTCGAAGATAAGATTCTATAAGATTCTATAACAAAATTCCACAATCAATTTTAACTTTGCCATTACAGCAATTTAAAAATACTATTAAAAAGAGGCTGATACAGAAAGCCTATTATACCGTGGAGGCTTACATCGATGATAAGAATGCGTGGATATAGCTGCTCTTTGACCTTGTGCAGGATAGCTATGACAAAATGTAATTAGTATTAAGAATCTTTTTTAAAAGAGCTCCACCGAGTTTCTTGCTGGCTCTTCTCGGTAGGTCGGCTTTCCGAACCAGCAATAGAGTCGACGATTCAAAAGCACTTGTTAACAAGTTTATTTGAATAAAAAATATTTTGAATTTGAATTTGAAGCGAACCTCTTTGCCCGAGCCGGTTCTCGCAGACTTAACGACCTTGTCTATGTTTGGTGATCTAATAGGTACCAGTAAAATAGGTGATCCAAGAAATTACTGAGTCAGTGGGAGCTACAACTTCCAGAGCGCAGCGTCCTAGGCGGTTATGAAATTTTGAACATATCGACTGTGAACTGGCAAATTGTCCTATCTTATTTTTGTCAACTTATCAGTACGAAGAAAAAACGTGATTATTAATACATTCGCAATAATTTTAAAGAAATAAAAAAACAGTTTATTTATTTATTTACAAAATTTCTAGTAGATAATACATGTTGATACGGTCAATGATGGGCAGTAGTACCCAATGCCGTTAAAAAGTGTTTTGGCTTAAAATTGAGATAGGACATATTGCCGGTTCACAGTCGATATACAGAATTGTATTATCTAGTAGGTTTATTAGTCTAGTATATCTTAGCTGATTTAAGCGGCACACGCGAATAAAGCTAATAGCAGGTGATGTTTTTTACTTCTTAAATAAAAATCATAATGTATTACTAAAGATTAATCTTTCGGAAGCACTATCTTCTAGTGATAACCGTACAAAAATCCGTTCAGTAGATTCGAAGAAAATCAATTACATACAGACAGTTTTCGGGAATTTGTTTTATAATAATTGTATAAAATACATACATTAGATTGTTTAAATCTTATGCTATAATTAGTATAAGAATTCTATCGTTACTTTTTGTCTATAAAGGAGTGATTTTCAACCTTTAGTGATATAGAACTGAAAAAAGAATGACGAATGAAAACGAAATAGGTATTCTTAATTTTGCAAAAGTAATAATAAAATTATTTTGCTATAATCCGATATACAGTAAATAGAAAATATATATAGTGCTAAATGTATAGTGGACTATCCGTTTTTTCATACCCGTTACATGCAGGATTCGTAAAATCACATGCACAAACCACCACTGCCACCATAATACACAAGCACTACACACTATCACTATCACAAACTCAACAATCGTTTCGCCCCGCAACGGAAGCATCATCAGGAGATAGACTCCACGACAAAATCGCAAAGTGAAGCGTTATGCGAACAAACATTGTTATATAGTAGTCGGTTCAACCCCCACCTTTACCTCTGAACACGTGCAACAAGCTTGAACTTGAAACATTTATCTGATCAGATAAATACAGAAAGCCCACTTTAATGTTGAGGATTACTTAGATAAGAATGCGTGGTTCTATAACGCATTAGCTATTAGTATGCATAGCTACTCTCCGACCCTGCACAAGACAGTAATGACTAAATGTAACTAGTAATAAGTTTTGAAAAGAGCAACCGTAGAGTTTCTTGTTAGCTTTTCTTGGTAGGAACAGCTTTCCGAACCAGCAGTAGAGTTGACGATTTAAAAGCACTTGATTCCAAGTTTGGTTGAATAAAGAATAATTTGAATTTGAATGAACAGAGAACAATAGAAAGGGAAAAAATTAAAAATACTTTTATTAAGAAGTTACTTTCTTTTTCTTCTTAGCTTTTTTCTCTTCTCCGCTCTTCTGTTGAGCGATCTCGGTTTTCCGTTTGATCTTGCTTATTTTACCGATAACACCTTTGAATCTATCGTCTTTCTTCATTAACGACTTGTTGACTTTCTTCATCCCTTCTTTTATGCTGACGTCGATGTTTTCCGTCTCTGTCTGTTGCACGCGTTGCGTATCTCCCTGTCCCGCTTCCTCCTTTATCTGCGCTTGAATTTGTTTTATTTTAGCCAACTTAGCCTTTTTGGCTGCCTTTATTCGTTTCAGCCGCATTTCTTCCAATCTGTAAAAATGTTTTAGAATTAATTATAACACTAATGTTGGCAACACCAACATGTTAGTAGTAAGAATCTGTGAATTGTATGTAGCAACACTCTCTTCTCTCTAGGATGGCCGAACGAATACACGCGTTACGAAGTGCTCCGGTCTTTTATTGTGCCATTACATCAGTTTTACAGTCCGCTAACGCCCTAACAACTAACTTATAGAATTAGGCGTTACTTTGCGGAGGTCCATAATGCAAAAGTAATAATATAATTATTATGGTATAATCCGCGATAAATGTATAGTGTACTATCCGTTTTCATACCCGATACATGCAGGATTCGTAAAAATACATGCACAAAGCACCACCGTCACCACAATGTGTAAGCACTACACACATTCACTATCACAAAGACAACAATCGTTTCGCCGCGCATCGCAACCGCAAAGCGCTAGTTTGTCGTGAAGTCTAACTCCTGATGCTTCGTTTACGGGACGAAACGCACGTAGATATTGTCGTAGTGAATTTGTGTAATGCTTGTGTATTGTGTTGGTCATGGTGTCTTGTGATAAGTGCGGTAACTAATCTATACATGTACAAGGTATGTGAAGGTTGTCAGCTTCATACACTTAGCATTACATATATTTACTTAACAAACGAGCTGTATAGCCTTCGGTGAAACAGTGCGACTCTTTCGAGATGGTCACGAGTTCAAACCCCGGGCACGCAAAAATGAGTTTTTCTATTAAAACATATGTGTCTAATTGATAATTGCAATTTGTCACACGATTATTCAGTGAAGGAAACATCATGAGGAAATCTGCATATCTCTAGAGAATTCTAGGGATATGTGTAACCTACATATATATATGACATCCTTTACATTATAAACAGATATTCTTTATATATATATATATATATATATATATGTAGCATAGAATAGACCACCCTCATTTTTTACCGAGGTATCGTAAGAGGCGACTAAGGTATGTGCCGTGTGGTATCCGGCTGCATAGAATAGACCACGCTCATTTCTTACCGAGGTGTCGTAAAAGGCGACTAAGGTAAGTTGATGTCAGGCAGGCGGCCGGTCGTAAAATACGCAGCCAAATCATGTGACAACATGTTTGTAACAATAGTCGACCCCACTTAGAGTGGGATAAGGGCAGGACAAAGAATTATATGACAAGTTCAATTCACCCCTCCTCCATGGCGTCGGGGTCGACGCCGGCCATGATCCACCGTTTGATCTTATAGTTCCTCTTCCTCTGCTCGAACTCCTCGTTGTCCAGCTGCGCCTCCTGCTCGCGGCGGGTCACGCTCACCGTCGTGAACACCTTCGCGGCTTCATCGTCTATAAAAAAAAGTAAAGTAGCAGACGGTTACAATCCCACTGCTGGGAATAGGCCTCCTCTCTCCGTTTCTGGAGAGAAGGGTTGGGGCTAAGACCTACCACGCTGTTCTAATGCGGATTGGTAGGTTACACATATCTCCAGAATTCTCTAGAGATGCAGGTTGTCTCACTATGTTTTCCTTCACCGAAAAGCGTGTGATAAATTGCAATTATCAATTAGACACATGAGTTTTAATAGAAAAACTCATTGGTGCCTGCCCGGGTTTGAACTCGTATTCCCTTCGAAAGAGTCGGACGGTCTCACCGCTGGGCTATCACAGCTCATCGTCTATATATAACCATAAAATAGAAGCTGTACCAGCGACTATAGCAACCAAATTGATGAAATACCTTCTAATAACACCTCGAACGACACCCAGATATGGGTGATAGAGTGAAACATTATCTGACAGACATTTCATTTGTAACACAATTATGATGAGTGCAAAGAAAGTAACATAAAATAACTAAAGCCTGACTTTTATCTACACTTATGTGCTGTCCAACGAACATTTCATGGATCAAGAAACAAAAATATATACAAAAAATTACTCCTTGACAGAATGATTAGAAAGTCAGAGTTCTAAGAAACTGAAAGTATTAAGGCGTAAATGTAATGAGACTTGTCGTAGTCAATTAAGCTCGCGATCTTTCGCAATACATTATTTATTTATGTTAGTACTAGCTGTGTCAACAACGGCTTTGCCCGCGAATTCAGTGATTTACGAAACATTTAACGAATTTTCGAAATTTTGAGCATAAAAGTAGTTATTGTGAGGTAACCATGAAAGATAGAGACATGCTGTCGCGAACTTTTTTGTAGTATTTTCATAGATCATTTTAGTACATTATTATAGAGTATCTCTGTTGGTTTACACAGCGCACTCGCCTAAAGCTCCTAGCAAGCAAGTTTTTTAACAACTGCTCGATCTCTTCAACATAATTTACATAATACCGATATGTACTACTTACCTAAACCATCCGGAAGTATCGACTATTTTCTGGTGAAAATCTTACAAAAATCCGTTCAGTAGATTTTGAGAAAATCGATTACATACAGACAGCTTTTGGGACTTTGTTTTATAAAATGTATAGATTATGGACCACCTATTAGTAATGCCTAGTTCTATTAAGACCGAGCTCAGTAGCATGCTTTTGGAGAGACCTATGTCCAGCTATGGATAGAAACAGGTTGCTGATAATGATGATGAGTTCTATTAATTAAATAAAGATATGAAAACGTTACCATCAATTTTGTACTCGCTCAGCTTGGTTTTGATCTGATCCTCAATTTCCCCGAGCCTCAGGAGGTCGTACGGCGTGATGAGGGACACCGCCATACCACTGCGACCAGCCCTGGCGGTGCGCCCCACCCTGGCAGGTAATGGGATAAATTAAAACACGACACTGGAACACTAAGCTTTATATATGACAAGCAATGCCCCGCGATTTCACCCGCATACATACCGATGTCGTGGTAGAGGAAAGTCGGATTATAGATTTATTTTTGTAAATTAAAAGTTTAGCCCTAAGACTTATTAATGGTTACGACAAAGGAAATTTAACTGGAAATTGGACACGTTTAAAAGGTATAGCTATATCATATATATATAAATATATATATGGTCGTGGGTCTCATTGGTCTCCTTGGAATAAGAACTAACTCACCAGTTGCAGGCCCTTTTATAATGGTCGCTACAATGAATTTGTTATGGCATTATTTTCTTTAGATTGACATTTTTAAATTCGTTACATCTGTTGATTGGAATGTCAGATTTTAATAATTTAAAAAGTATTTTGTATTAAAATTTAACATGGTATTGAAACATTTATTAATAAAATATCCCTTAAATGGATAAGGATTAATACGAAGATATGAATAATATGATTTAATTATAGTCGGCACTTTTATCAACTTTTACAATGTAAAAAAGCAGTAATATTGGCATAACTATAATAGTAAGACATATGGTATTGCCAATTTTTTAATAAATATTGATACGTTCTATAATGCTGTTGAACATTTTTCGTTCTATCAGCAACAGTTTATAAAGCTTACGCGATGAAAGATTTTTATGACTAATTTTTTCATGCCTTATTACATTGTTATTAGAGATCCCTATCTTTTTTGAAAATGTTATATAGCCTATATTGCTTAGTCAAGATGCAGCTTTCCAATGGTGAAAGAATTTTTTTTAATCGGTCCAGTAGTTTTTGCGTGAAAACATTACAAACATACATACATACAAATCTTTTCTCTTTATGATATTAGTATAGAAAATCATGTAACTAAACAAGTATTAGATAATAATGATAGATTTGTATGTGACTGTAGAAACTGAGGCCTAAAAAGAAATAGTAGATTGTGTCAAGTGTCATACTTCACACAATCTTCTAATCAAGTCTCCTCTCGTGAATAAAAAAAAAACCTTGATATAATGATAATAGATGGCGTATTGAATGTCATCCTATTCCTGTTGAATTTACAATTCATTCTGTTCATTATTTTCTGCCTATGTGTTACCCCGGTGTATAAGGAATAATTGTGCCAAATTTCATCGATATTGGTTCAACGGATTCGGAGTTTCGTATTTATAATATCACTAAGGATAATTACAATGGAAGTACTTTCTTGAATTTACAATCTAGCTAAGGATTAATATAACAATTAATATTAGCCTAAATTTATAATTTAACTTATACTGGCGTTACCTGTGTATATATTCCCGGGGTTCCAATGGCAACTTGTGGTTGACGACCAGATCAACTGAGGGTATGTCCAAGCCACGCGCCGCCACGTTTGTGGCAATCAGGGTGCACTTGAGGTTACTCCTGAACTGAGTTAAAGCCGAAACACGCTCCTTCTGCCGCATGAACCCGTGCAAGCACACATTGTCCATACCTATGGCGTTCAGCATCATCGACAGGACTTGGCACTCCCTGAAGAATTTAATCATAGACAACACTTGTGACAGTTATCTGTTAGAAATATGGTAACCGACAAAATATCTGCCGAGAACTCCAAATTAATAAATTTAAAAGCACTATTAAAAAGTCTAATACAGAAAGCCTACTACTATAGTATTTAGGATTACTTAGACAACAAGAATGTGTGGATATAGCTACTACTCTACCCCGTACAAGATAGTCACGTCAGGGGGTCTTCTCACTCGCCCGAAGGCGGGGGTGGTACGGGCTTCGAGGCGTACCTCCGTACCCGGGCCATTCCTCGCAGGCCATTAGCCTGGATGTTTATTTAGGCCTGTTGGCCTAGGCTCTGGCCTAATGGCTTGAACCTGAGGGGAAGTGTCTCGTGAGATGATCGGGGAACGAAGCGTTATAATCTTCGTCGTTCTTTCTCTCTGTGGGTGTTATATCTGTGGGATGTTAAATCCCGTAGGGTTGTTAATCCAGGGGGGTGTCTAGTCCAGGCTTGCGTCGTCCTGTTCGTTGCTTAATGCCACTGATGCGGGCGACCGCAGAAGCTCACGAGGTAAGGGACGTCTTTCAGGTGGGCGAGAGTGTAACAAGTGTAAGGGGTAGTGACAAGAGGTCGCTGCTATCATGTGTATTACGAGTGCAGCCGATGAGTAACGAACAGCCGATGGCGTTATCAAGACAACGCCTAACAACGAATAGTGGTTTCCATGGAGACAGACAAACAGATAAACAATCTTGTGTGATGTTACGCGTGTTTTACGAGCAAGGAAGTATAAGTAGAATTATAGATTGAGGATTCATTAATCACTTCTGAACATTCTTTAACACTAGTTATAAGAATTATATTTTAACAGTGCACCAATTTCTTGTTAGCTCATCGCGGTAGGAATTGCTTTCCGAACCAGCAGTAAATGTTAACGATTCAAAAGCACTTGTTTACAAGTTCACTTGAATGAAGAATATTTTGATTTTTTTGTAAGTATTGTTCTTAATGTTAAGTTTACGCACAATTTAACTCACTTCTTAGTGTCAGTGAAAACAATGATGTGTGAACTTGACTTAGTTTCCCTATACTTCCTGAGCGTTTGCACCAAGTACACATCGCGTGCATACGCCGGACACACCACATACCGCTGATCCAGAGTGGTCACCGTCAATTGTGCGTCACACTCCGACCATGTTACAAGATTCTGGAAAAGACAAATATCCAATATTAATTAGGGAAAAAACCTCTTTGGCAGGGCTGAGATTTTTAAAAATATTTATGTTACAATCTTATTCGATCGAGCCTTATTGATGAAAGATGCGAATCAGAATGTTCTTTCGAACTTTCTTGCTTTTTTCTTTCATTTCATTTGACTGGCCCATTGGCGCTGTGGGTAGTGACCCTGCCTTCAGCTTCGTGGGTCGCGAGTTCGATTCCCGCCGAGGGCCAACATTTTTTATAAACAAATTGTTGGTTCTTCAAGCCTGGGTGTGTATTTGTATTTAATTATGTATTTAAACTTATATATGTAGTATATCTACCAGTTGTCCGTCACACATAACACAAGTATTAAGTTACTCACTTTGGTGACGGACAACCGTGTGTGTAAATGTCCCATATATACAAAAATAAAAATAATAAAATTGTTCTTTACTATGGGCCATAACTTTTGTTTAATCGATTTTATGTTAAAAATAAATTTAAATATAATTCCATCGCATGTTACTTATTCTCGTGGAGTTTAATTTTGTATTCGGTGAAATGAATTGAAGCGATGAAATGTTTATGATACTCTTTTCCACTGATCGAATATTACTTAAGATAAATACAGATTACGTTACAATTGGAAATGAAAGGTTATAATAGAATTCCACGATTAATAACCAAAACTTACTTACATTTACCAATCCCCACAAGTCTATTTTCTCCTCTTAATCCATTTTATTTTGAATCTAATTAGTTTTAATATCGGTAAAAAATTGACTTTATCATGCTGAGTAGTCATTTTAAATTAATAAATACTTTCTCAGTAACTTACACACGCCTTTGATAAGAGATTTTCTGCGCATAATTATCGCGCAGCTTCTGTAGAGAAGGGTCGATAGTGGAAATGTAGACCATTGCTATCTTAGCAATCTATGATAGCCTGGTCGCTCATGT
Source organism: Morpho deidamia (assembly GCA_947086505.1). Taxonomy (NCBI): domain Eukaryota; kingdom Metazoa; phylum Arthropoda; class Insecta; order Lepidoptera; family Nymphalidae; genus Morpho; species Morpho deidamia. The sequence goes on from CAMTZC010000009.1 coordinate 2,335,624, forward strand.
TTTGATGTCGGGGTGAACTGGCTACCTGAGCCTGGTTTTCCAATGAAAAAAGCGACCAATTTAAATTAATCGAAAAGCGACAAAATCGCAAAGTGCGATTTTGTCGTGGAGTCTATCTCCTGATGATGCTTCGGTTGCGGGGCGAAACGATTGTTGAGTTTGTGATAGTGAACGTGTGTAGTGCTTGTGTATTGTGGGGGAAGTGGTGGAGGTTTGTGCCTGTGTTTTTACGAATCCTGCACGTATCGGGTATGAAAATACTGATAGTCCACTATACATTAAACACTATATATATTTTCTATTTACTGTATCGCGGATTATAGCAAAATAATTTTATTATTACTTTTGTATTATGGATCTCCGCAAAGTAACGCCTAATTCTATAAACTTGGAATTTTCGTTGTTTTATTATTGAGGAAGATGTTTAAGCTCTAACAATATCTTCGCTATCTATGATCGCCTGGTACTCAATGTTTTGATGTTGGGGTGAACTTGCCTGAACCTGGTTATTCGAAATTTATATAATGCTGTGCCAGCGGCTACGCCCGCGTGGAAATAAGCGTGTCACAAATTTTCTGTAATTCAAATTTTAAACATAAAAATAGTTATTGTGAGTTTACCATAAGAGATAGAGACATGCTGTCGTTTTTTTTGTAGTATTTTTATAGATCTACAATTCTCTAATACAACACTTTAGCGTATCTCTGCTGGTTTACACACGCGACTTAAGCTCCCAGCAAGCAAGTTTTTTAACAACTGCTCGATCTCTTCAACACGATTTACATAATATCGATATCTACTATTTACCTAAACCATCCGGAGATATTGGTGTATGATTTAGTGAAAACCGTACAAAAATTCATTCAGTAGATTTTGAGAAAATCGATTATATACAGACAGACAGCTTTTTGGGACTTTGTTTTATAATAAGTATAGATGAAGGAAGAAAGAAGATAACTTTGCATGCAAAAAATGCCTTCTTTATCGCATCTTGTGTGTGAATTTGAATAAGTTTTGTTTGATAAATAAGTTTCTTCAAGTACATCAATTAAAAAATAATAACTATCGGTAATATTTGAATGAAATGGTTACGAATATTAAACTAAACATGTACGTAAAAATTACCCCACACCACACACTGCACACTAGAGTCTCTAGAGGCAACATCGTTTCACACTCTTCCGGGACCGCAATGACTAATCTAAGTCATACCATCAACCCTCCACGGCACGACGCCCTAAGCCGTGGTCCGGCCTCACAGGAGGCACCCTTAGGACGACGTTCCCCGACTTAAGTAGAGCTTCTGCGCTCTACTCTCTGAATTTCGCAACCTCGACGATGCTTCTGCGCTCGCCCGTCCCGGTGACGCTGTAAAAGCCATTAGGGCTAACAGCTTACAGTAAGTTCGAAAAAAAAACATCGTTTCAATTGGTCCTTTGTTAATTAAAAAATTAATTTATGTCACGACATTATTTTACTGTAACATCGGCATACAACACTACAAAAACACTTCCGCGCTTCTATATATTCCTGATACCGGTTGTTTTGCTTTTCAAATGAATGGTTCTAGATTTCAAAATAACTACGCGTCATAGTTACTACTGTGTGAACTTGCTGTATTTTATTACACGGCACACTTCAATGAATTATGAGCCTTTAATAAACATCTCTTAAGTATGTATGATTGCCTAGTGGGCAATGTTTTGATGAAAACGTGACTGATAAATTTAAACACTACCTACCACCAAACAACACATTCAAGAAAGATAAAATAATGTTTTGCGTGCAATTATTTATAAAATAATTGCACGCAAAACATTATTTTATCATTATTTTACATTATTAAATAATAACTATCATCATTCTCCTGCTCCTTATCCCACTCTAAGTGGGGTCGGGACAACATGTTACAAACATGTTGTCACATGATTTGGCTACGTATTTTACGACCGGCCACCTGCCTGACGTCAACTTACCTTGGTCGCCTTTTACGACACCTCGGTAAGAAAGGAGGGTGGTCTATTCTATTCTGCCGGATACCACACGGCGTACTTAATTCAAAAACTATTTTCAATTAAAATAAAATGTTGTAAATATAAAAAAGAATGGATCAGCCTCCTGCCCTTATCCCGCTCTAAGCGGGGTCGGCACAACATGTTACATGATTTGTCTATGTATTTTACGACCGCCCGCCTGCCTGACGTCAACTTACATATTTACGACCCCGTGGTAAGAAAGAGGGTGTTCTTTCTACTTAAATCAAACGGTCGGTTAACTTACCTTAGTCGCCTTTTACGACACCTCGGTAAGAAATGAGGTTGGTCTATTTTATTCACCCGGCAATAAATAATGCACATCGAGGCTTAGAGAGAGAAATCGGCTAGATTCTGCTTCATAGAGCATCGTCTCGATCGCACAGACTGATGAACCCGTGTGTGACAGTGACAGCGCTCTAAGAAGCTGAACTGGCCGGCTGTTTCGTTGTAAACATCGATGTGCATTATTTAATGCCGGGTACTATACTTATCTTTGACTATTCACACATAACAAAGGGAGACGGATAATAAGCCTTAATTGTTTACTCTTTATTTGAGATAGACATATGGCTCCCCTACTTTAGTATAATAACTCTATGGTCCACTCATCATATTTATTAATTTTGAATTATTGTGTTGTATGAGTAAAGAACAGGCTCAAACACGCACAACCAAGTAACATGTTACTACACGTGTACTCTCGCCGACGGCTCTCGTGTTACTGACATGGTGCGCTTGGCACAGTGTATGGATATTGATGTAGGATGTATAATATGATTGTGTCTTTTCTTTATATATACTAAATATACAGAGCAATAATCACACATTACAACTCGCATCCTACAAATATCTTAGGATCAGGATAGTGCAAAGTCAAAAATAACCAACGAAATACTCCACTACACTCGGCTAGTGCATGATAGTTCTGAGTAGAACCATTTAAAATGCAGTTCCATATCAGCCTGATACTCTTTGTTTTGATTTATCGAATGGGTGAGTATTGATTTTAAACGAGAGAACTTCGTCACACGTACTAGTTAGTACACAAATACAAATCCGTTGTAATGAATATCTCAGCGTCTATGGTAGCCTGTGTTTTGACAAAAACGTGACTTTAGTAATTGATAAAAAAAAAAACTTAAACTCAATTGGGTTTTAGAGGCCTGTTTACTTACTATCTAATCCTAGGAAGACCTTTATCTACTTTTCTTTAGAGAGAGGGAGACTTATACACACAGTAAGATTTAAAACACACACACATATACTGTATATACACTAACTTATTGATGTTTTCTTAAATCTATTTAAATATTTTGATTAGATGATGAAGTAAAGGATCGAATGATAAATTATCACATAAGTTTTAATAGACAACTCATAGACGTATAAATAGCTCATGAGAATACCGCAATGTGGAGTCTCGACCAACATCTCAAGAAGCTCTCGCTTAGTTGTTGGATTAAGGGCAAGATACAAAAGGCAGTGTTGCTTGAGACGGCACGCATTGTGAGGAGGTTCCTCACTCTGTCGTCCTAGCCACCGGGAGCTTTGGTCTTGACTCCGCTCTTCGTGGAGGACAATTTTTTTATAAAAAATATTTTAAAATATAATCCAAAAATATTCATTTATTTTGAATATAAATATTAGAAATATGAAATATGTTTCTAACATTTTAAAAAGCTTTAACACAAACTCGCCGACACCGACTTCGATTCCGTTCGATTCAAATTCAAAACTTTCCGGTTCCGATATATCTACCTCCGTAAAATTTTACAAATAAAAGGAAACAATGCTGTAAAATTTCATCGTGTCACCAGCAGGCCTACTATGAACTCTTATTGCGACCCAATTGAAGATGTCAACGACGACCGCGAACCGCTTTCTTTTCGTATCATGAAGTGTGAATTGCATTGGAGTCGTAATGTTTGAAAAGGATAACGTTATATGAACTATAGATAACTCTGTCTCTTTTACTCACATTTTGAGTCGCAATAAGAGTTCATGGTAGGCCTGCAGGCATATACTGAATGCTCGTACTGTCGGATATTTTTTCTCGTAAAAATATCACAACGTTTCTTTTTCCATGAATATAAAAAAAATCATCAACCACAAATTAGACATCATTAAAATTAAAAAAAAAGGACTTAAGACAAGTGGACTAATCTCTCTCGCTACTAATGCTGCAAAGTGAACAATGGTATCTAAGCTATTGACTACAGCTGCAAGAGCAGTATGTGCATTTTATTTGATCACTGCTTAAAGCTTTTCATTAATTACATACTGGCGAAATTACAGCTTTGAAATAAAAATTTACTACTTTATTTACTATTAATGTAAGTACAAAAGTAATGATAGAATTAATACATACTATGATATTATATTAGTTTGCAATCAGCAAAACTGATTAATTTGCATATATTTTTGATTAGTCGTTTGCTTCTTTATACAAAACCTTGCAAAGCAATTTTCAAGAATCAAAACGCTAATACAACAAATTTGTTAAAAATACAACCATATAAAAGTTTCTAACTGTCCTCTACATACAAAAGTAATAATAAAAAAAAACATCCTCTACAACAATCCTCTACATACAAAGCTTTGCGATTTTGTCGTGGAGTCTATCTCCTGATGATGTTTCGGTTGCGGGGCGAAACGATTGTTGAGTTTGTGATAGTGAACCTGTGTAGTGCTTGTGTATTGTGGTGGAAGTGGTGGAGGTTTGTGCATGTGTTTTTACGAATCCTGCATGTAACGGGTATGAAAAAACGTATAGTCCACTATACATTTAGCACTATATATATTTTCTATTTACTGTATCGCGGATTATAGCAAAATAATTTTATTATTACTTTTGTATTATGGATCTCCGCAAAGTAACGCCTAATTCTATAAATTGTCCTCTACATATTTATAATTCCAATACTGGACGTTTTCTATTTCGTTGATACAAACATAAAACACTGCCTTACACTTTCGATCTGTCTTCTACAAATTTATGATTCCCTGGTACTGAATGTTTATGATTTCGTTGGTAGGTTCGATTTTAGGGTGTAAGTTATGTATGTAAGTTTTCAATCGGCGCTAACTAAACTGGTTTAGCAACTGGTCCGAGTAGTCGATTTAGCTTGAAGTAAGATAGATCTTACTTATTTATAATCGCCTGGTAGGCAACGTTTTGAAGAAAACGTGATTCTGATAAATTTCAATACCGACCGATAAATAAAGGAAAGGAAGTATAGTACCCGGCAATAAATACTGCACATCGAGAACTTAGAACGGAACAGTCGGCCAATTCGGTTTCGTAGAGCGCTGTCACTGTCACACACGGGTTCGTCAGTCTGTGCGACAGAGACAATGCTCTTTGAAGCGGAATCTAGCCGATTTCTCTCTCTGAGCTTCAATGTGCATTATTTATTGCCGCGTACTATAACAGTATCGTACGTATTGAGGCATCTAAAAGAGGGCACCTAAGAGCAGAAGCAACAAAAAAGATTAATTCATCAAGCGGCCCGATTTAAATTATTGGAAATATATATTAGAAAAGTAACAGTCTTGCAATTATGCAAAATTTGCATTGGACCACTTTATCCGACATTATGTGATGTGGAAAACATCGTGAGGAAACCTGCATATCTCTAGAGAATTCTGGAGACATGTGTAACCTACCAATCCGCATTGGAGCAGCGTGGTAGGTCTTAGCTCCAACCCTTCTCTCCAGAAACGGAGAGAGGCGGCCTATTCCCAACAGTGGGATTGTAACAGGCCGCTACTTTACTTTATGTGAAAAGGGTTAGATTAAGGAAAAGAAAGATCATTTCTTCACAACCTCTTTAAAAGAAACATTAAAAAAATAAAGTTCTATGCCCCAAACAGTTCTGCACGCCCATCAAAAATCCCAAAACTATAGAACCGATGGAATCGGTTATGTAGTCATGAGTAATAAAACTCGTTGGTGGTTTTTACTAGATATTAGGTTAACAAGTTTGACATGACATTACAACAGATAATATTTTGTTACTAAATTTATTATTTATCTATAACACCCTCTCTTAACAAAATATTCCAACAACTAAACAGTTTTAACTTACAGTTTACAAAACAATACAAATATTTTAATAAACAATAAATTGAGAAATCACTTATTTTTATTTACCTTCCCTATTCCCATCATATCCAAAAATTTATAATGTTTATTTGCACAAAGTCCTTTGGTAAATATATCTGCAGGCATAGAAGAAATTTGCAAATAATCAATTTGAATTTATTTATTTATAACACACTCTCTAGTAAAATGATGACGTACATCAATGTGCTTAGTACGTTTGGGATATAATGGATTACAAGCCAATTTTATAGAACTTTGATTATCACTGTACAAAGTCAATGATTTATTTTTATCATACACACAAGTTCTGACATTAAATTCATTAAATAAATCGCTTCTTTACTTGCCTCTGAAAAAAGGGCCATATACTCAGCTTCAGTACTAGACAGGGCTACTGTCCTTTGCTTTCTGGACTCGTAACTTATGATACAACTTGAATATGATATTAGTTATCATACCGCCAACCCTAAAACGTCATATGTTGTCTGTCCATATAAACATATGACCTTCTTACACTCTTACTTCACTTTTTGCATTTATTATTTTGCCGTGCGACTCTCTAGAGACGACATAGGTTCAAACCCGGGCAGACACCAATGGGTTTTTCTATTAAAACTTGTGTCTAATTGATAATTGCAATTTATCACACGCTTTTCGGTGAAGGAAAACATCGTGAGGAAACCTGCATATCTCTAGAGAATTCTAGAGATATATGTAACCTACAAATCCGCATTGGAGCAGCGTGGTAGGTCTTAGCTCCAATCCTTCTCTCCAAAAACGGAGAGAGGAGGCCTTAGCCCAACAGTGGGCATAGTAACAGGCTGTTACTTTACTTTAGTTTTTTACTTTAATATACTAAGTCAATGTAAATAAGACCCTTAAAATTATAATGAGTAATACCGAAAGCAAATTTCTCTGTATACGTGTCTACCTGATACCGTTTGTTATGAATTCCGAACGGTATTGATCAGAAAGAAGGGTTCATATGACTGACATGTTGGAAGATATTAATCGTCTATATCTATAATGGACTGCTCTATCGTTACATGTTTCAAATACAACCTCCTTCAAATAGTTAATAAAAAATACTGTCGCCGTAAATAGGACAAGTTGTCAAATAAGAATAAATGGGTTGACTCTTGAGAAAATTGCTTATTACTTCTTGATAAAGGAAAAATATCGTTGTTATATCGGTTTTATCCTTACTTTTACTGTACATCTATATGAGATTTAGGTCTTTCCGGTAATTATTTCATATTTATTATTTTTATACTATGTTGAATATAGAGTGTAATATACTATTGAAAACAAACACTTGATTCTCACAAATTTGGCTTTATTCCTTTGCTCACTTAGAGTCCGTCGTGATTTTTTATTTATTTATTTATTAAGGAACAACCAGTGGCAGTTACATTAAAACATTAAATTAAAGTATCACAACACAAAGAGGCATTAAATGCACTGCCTTTAGGTGTCACAGCATGCACATCATTATAATTATAAGGACAACAATGAACTACTTAATCTAAATTTAAATGTAAATGTAAATCTACAGCTCCAAGAACTGGAGATTAAGAATTATTTTTTTAAATGAAATAAATGTATCGCTGAACACATCTACATATTGGTAAATTGTATTATATTGTCTTGATAACCTACTTAGAGCAGAAAAATACCTAAGATTAGTTCTGGAGCGCGGCGGGTACAACAAGCCAAGAGGTTTGCGTGGCAATCTGCTCGGCACACTTATATTCAAAGATTGCAATAAAAGTGGACAGTCAATTTTGTTGTTCAAAATTTTATAAAGGAATGTCAAATCTAAAAGTCTTCTACGATCTACGAGTTTAGTAATATGAAATAATTTAAGTTTTTCATTGTATGTAAGATTTTTTTTTAATCGACAAGAAAATGAGAGATGTTTTAAAAATTTTTTTTGGATACGTTCTAAACGTAATTGATGTACATTATAATGAGGCGACCAAACGACACTACAATATTCTAGGGTACTTCTGACATATGCATTATAAATTATAATCTTTGATGCTGAGTTCTTAAATGCCTTTGCATTCCTTATAACAAATCCCATCATTTTTGAAGCTTTCGCTATAATATTGTCTATATGGGGTATAAATGTCAGTTTTGTATCAAACAAAACACCAAGATCACGAATCATGTTTACTTCTACCAATGTATGCCCAGCGATTTTGTACTGAGTATGAATAATATTAAGATTACGAGTGAACTTAATGTGATGGCATTTCTCACTATTTAAAATCAAATCATTAGACAAACACCAGTTCTCAAGGTTTTTTATATCTTGTTGAAGTAATAAACTGTCCTCTGACGTTTTAATGATTTTACAGAGCTTAAGGTCGTCAGCAAAAAGATATACTTTACTGTGCTTAATACATGCCGAAATATCGTTTATAAAGAGATTGAATAGCCAAGGGCCCAAATGGGAACCTTGAGGCACACCAGAGGTAGCAGCAAACGAAAAAGATTCAAAGCCTTTGACAACTACATACTGACGCCTATCTTTTAAGTAAGATTTAAACCAAAGCAGCATATTACCCATGACGCCATACTCTTCGAGTTTTTCTGGTAATATGATGTGAGAAACGCGGTCAAAGGCCTTGGAAAGGTCAGTGTAGATAGCATCCACTTGATCACCTGAATCAACTGCTCCAACTAAGTATTCATGATAACTGACAAGATTGGTGTGAGAAGATCTTCCTTTTACAAAACCATGTTGATCAATATTAAGTTGTTGTTTAAAGTGGAAATTCAAATACGGATATAGTAAAGCTTCAAAAACTTTAGCAAAAACGGGTAAAATCGATATAGGCCTGTAATTGGCTATTAGTTCGGGATTCCCACTCTTGTGTATGGGAACTACTTTAGCAATCTTCCAATATGATGGGAAAACACCTGAACTCAAAGATTTATTAAATATTAAATAAAGAGGCAAACTTAATGCAGATGAACATATATTAACAAATCGAGCAGGAATGCCATCACATCCAGCTCCCTTTGTAGCATCCATTCTTTTTAAATAGTTGTAAATTTCCTTTTGTGATAAGTTAATGACGCCCAATATATTTTGTAATTTTGATAAATCATTATCTCTATTTCTACATCTAAAATTTAACTGCTTCGAATAAGTTGAAGCAAAATGATTTGCAAAAAGATTACAAATATCTGTGCCTTTATTAGCCGATGTATCATTCAGTATCATCCGTTGAGGATATTGATTTACTGATTTATTTCTAGACTTTATATAGGTCCAGAAATATTTAGGATTTGCAGATATGTTAGCCTCTATTTTACCTATGTAGGAATTATAACAAACAGTCGAAAGTTTTTTACAACGTTTACTTAAAATGTCTAACGATATTTTATCTAAAGGATTTTTATATTTTCTAAACTTATGCAATAGTTTATTCTTTTCTTTTATGAGTTTAATTAAAGCCTTAGAAAACCAGTTAAGATGTCTTTTACTGCGATGTAGAGTTTTAGGTACATTTAAAGATATTATTTCATTAAGATTAGCATAGAATTTATCTAACATTTCGTCCACATTACTGCAAAACTTAAATTCATTGACCCAACCTACTTTATTAAGTTGAGAAATAATATTGTTATAATCAGCTTTGAAAAAATTTAATTTACTTTCGTTGTCTTTATTATCTCTCAGATTATTACCAGTTACATTAAATGATAAGAATATGTTCAGCGGTACATGAAGAGGATCAATATTTACTAAAGGGCTTTGAGAAGCGATAACGCTAGCTTTGGGTAGATTACTTAAAATTAAATCTAAAATTTTGTTTTTATTGTTGGGAATATAATTATGTTGAACCAAATTATTTAATGCGGCAAAATCAATTAATATTTGGCCTAAAAGAGAACCTCCGTTGGTTGGATATAGATTGGGATCAGAAACAAACCAGTTGATAGAACTTAGATTAAAATCCCCGGCAACAAAAACATTTTGCATATTTTCTGAAAAATTAATATAATTATTAATAAAGTGTTCTAATATACAACGATTGGTTGGCGGAGGAATGTAAACAGCACAAAAATAAATATCTTTTGTACATGGAAGGTCAATTTTGACCCACAGATCTTCACAGTCACACTCGTTGTCTTTTAAACGACGAGAACTCAATTTCCGAGACACGGCTATTAAGACTCCCCCTCCATCCTTATGCTTATGAAAGCCAGTAGATTCACGGTCACGCCTATATACTATGTACCTATTATCAAATAATTCAGAATCTTTAACTCCGCTATTCAGCCAAGTTTCTGTTATAATAATTACATCAAAGTTAGAACTGGCAATACCACAATAGAATTCATTAGTTTTACTGCGCAGACCTCTTACGTTTTGATAATTACGTTGTGATTGCACGCTTTCGTCTAATTTTCAGCAAAGACTCCCGTATACATTGACAAGTCATGTTGTTAAACCGCCATTTTTTGAGTAATATCACGTGAACGGAAACGCATACAACCAAGATAGATTCATAGTAATTATAACGTATCATATTCTAACATCTTTTAAGTTGCAAAAACATTTTTTCAATAATCAACCAATTATATTATTATAACAATTAACAAAACAGTCAAATATTAATATTCAAATAATTTATGATACAATTCATTTACCGCTGCCGGAAGTAGTGCCAATGGCGCTAGTAGTCAAATACTGTTCTTAATAATCTTATAATTTGTAAATATACTAAAATAAGTAATTGAACCTAACAATACGTATGTAATACGTATGTAGACTTAATTCGTATAACAGAAGCTTTAGATGTTTCGATGAACAAAATGTTCCTCAAAAAACTTCCTAAAGTTTCAACATATTTTTTGATACATAGGAATTAATATGGTAAAAACCAACAATCAAATAAACACATAAAGGCCACTTTATGTGTTAATTTGACCAAAAAAAAAATACCTTTACTCGAAAAGTTTTAACCTATTATTTCGTCTGCTGGGCCCAAAAAATTGTTTCAGACATTATCGATTGTAGTATTCGTATGAAAGAAATAACTTCTTATATATACATACCGCTATAGTCAACAAAACTTCAACAACACATTCTCTTGAGGATATATGATAACCTGGTACACGACTAGCCGTAGAAAACGTGACTCTACCGCTCGCTACCCCATACATACTTGCTACGCACACCTTGCAACCTCATTTACTCATCCTCCTTTTTCATCCCTATACACAGCGCATGTGTGTAGCGTAAAATTTCATTCATAGGTTTAATATTTTGGACATTGAATGTCAACTTATAAACATCGAATCAACTCCACGTACTAATATTTCCTTGATACCGGTTGTTATGATTTTCGAGTTTTCGTATCGACTTTTTTTTATACTTCATCATATATTTTGTCCAAATTTCATTTTAATTTATTTACGACAATTTTGACTTACAAATAAATAAAATAACTAAAAAAAATTTATAACATAAATTTTTATACGACCTTATCGTATATGTTAATATTGTATCATTAAAATAAATTTAAATAAAAAATGAATAAATAAAATTTATTATAGTAAATAATCGAATTCGAACGTTTTAATAAAAGTAACTAATATCGTTAACAACATTATGCCGCATATCTCCAGGCCAAATGATTTGAAATTGAAATTTGTTTTTGCAATGTTGTCGTGGAGTCTATATCCTAATGATGCTTCGGTTAAGGGGCGAAACAATCAACGAGATTGTAATAGTAAATGTGTGCAGTATGTGCTTTTACATAACTAATCCTGTATGTAAAAGGTATTTGCTCCCTACACTTAGCGTTAGATAGAAAAAAACTATCATAATTTTTGTACTATGCATTTAAGCAAATATAAATTATTTATAAGAGAAATTCTTTGGACATGTGACTTTGGACATAAAATGTGGAAACAATAGACGGCGGTAACGTATTTTCAATAGATATCAATTTATACAGATATGAATAATATTATTTATTGGGTAAAAATCCTAAGCTTCCGAAGTGTTAATCTGTATTTATTCGTACTACCATAATTATTGCTTCCTGATACCATTGTTTTTAAAACGGTATAATTATCAGGACTACGGAGTAAGCTTAAATATTACCGAAATACACACACTAACAGACACACTAATGTAGTTTTAAACATACCTCTTCAGAGCATATGTCAACCTGGTACACCGCGTTGGGATGAAAACGTGACTGAGTTCATTATCTCTCTATTTAAGTAAGCATCTACTACTGTGTCTACCACAATTCCAATGCTAGCAGAATGCATAGAATTTTTGATTTTCGATCTATTTTCTGTACGAATACACCACAGCACATTTAAGAAACTTAAGGATCGTTAATAAAAAACCCGGACAGTCACCAGTGTGTTTTCGAATAAACACTTTTGGACTTGGGACGTTGAAACCTTTAGGTTGTAGGCGTTAATAGCCAAATATAATCATCTTCATTCATCATTCTCCTTCCCTTATCCCGACTCTAAGTGGGGTCGGCACAACGTGTTGAACATGTTGTCACATGATTTGGCTACGTATTTTACGACCGGCCACCTGCCTGACGTCAACTTACCTTAGTCGCCTTTTACGAAACCTCGGTAAGAAATGAGGGTGGTCTATTCTATTCAGCCGGATACAACACGGCACATACCTTAGTCGCCTCTTACGACACCTCGGTAAGAAATGAGGGTAGTCTATTCTATTCAGCAGGATACCACAAGTAATAGTCAAATATAATACGAATGAAAAAAAAATTCTATTATAGTTTATAACATAATAAAATCAACTATCTGTTATATTATTAGTGCAATATCTATTAAAAGTAATAGATATTGCACTAATAATATACTACGAAAGCGTATTTCAAACTAATTGCGCAGTACCAATGGAAATAATGAATGTTATAAGATGCATTCATGCATGGAATAGTACCACGTTAATACAAAAAAACACATTAAAATTAATGCCTAAAACTCACCAACTTCTAACGTAATTTCTATGTAATATAGCTCAAAAAAAATAATTTAAGCGTTGCTCAACCTACTAAATAAGTTTAATTTAAATCTGTGTGGAAAGTGGTTTTACTTCCTGCTGTTTCTAGAAACCTAACATTTTACAATTTGGTCTCCATATCGAATAAAAAAAGGTTTTACTGAAAATAAAAACACATACAGACACAGCTTCGTCGGAAAATTATTATACTTTATAATAATAATGTTGTCCGACTTTAATACCGTTTGTTTTCATTTCCAACAGTATTGATAGAGTATTGGTATGAGTGAATATGAATGAAAGCTACACACACTATTGCAAGTGTAGTTTACAGATATTTACCTCTTCGGCAGATATACTTGCCTGGTAGACGATGTTTTGATTATAACGTAATACACACTCTTGAATGTAGCGTTCCATACACGTACAACTAACTAACTATATTTATTTTACATCTCTAAATTCACTTACTGCAATGAAACTAAAAACGGGGCTGTATTAATAATTCAATGATTTATAGAAGCAGGCGTTACTTTGCGGAATTCCATATTACAAGCAATATAACAGAACTAACTACTTTGCTATAATCCGCACGGGTTAAGTGAATGCATGCAAAGCCAATGTGTATGAAGCAGGCAAAATCTACGCACCTTATACATGCAGGACCAGCCACCACATGCACCCCAGACGCAATTCACCAGCAACAACGAACACAAAAGCAGCACACACACCCACCACCACAATCTCGACGATCGTTTCGCCCCGAAACCGAAGCATCATCAGGAGGATAGGCTTCACGACAAAAATCGTACTGATGATGCTTCGGTTTCGGGGCGAAACGATCGTCGAGATTGTGGTGGTGGGTGTGTGTGCTGCTTTTGTGTTCGTTGTTGCTGGTGAATTGCGCCTTGGGGTGCATGTGGTGGCTGGTCCTGCATGTATAAGGTGCGTAGATTTTGCCTGCTTCATACACATTGGCTTTGCATGCATTCACTTAACCCGTGCGGATTATAGCAAAGTAGTTAGTTCTGTTATATTGCTTATTAATAATTCAATTAATTTTTTTTTTCTATTTTACAAACAGCGTAATGCGGTGAATGAAGTGACGTAATATAAAATTAAATACAATGGATTTTATTTATCAGTCAAATTACGATATAAAATAGAAAATATGGTATGGGACTAGATGTTTGTTACGTTTTCATTTTTAAATTATTTTCATAGTTAATTAATGGTAACTACCAGGTTTTCAATGGAAACATAGCCCCTATAGAAATTGCAACCTTCCCACGATGACATGTCTTTAGAAGTTTTTAGCACCCAGCAACTTGATTTGTATTATTTAGCATATTATTACATGAGCATAGCTTCCATCCAAATTGTTTTTTGATTAATGCACATAAAAACTCCTACACGTGGATGCAATGACTACCTTCAATATAACGTACTGATGCCCGATTTCACCGACATCCCCTACAATTTAAGAGACCCCTATGTATATTTAGGGAACGTTTAGGAGACTGTTTTCGTTTCACCAACATTTAGGGGTCACTTAACCGCTTATGGGACTCTTAAATTTGAGGAGTGGATTGTCGACTCTCCAAACCGACACACAACTATAAAAGAAACTACAAGACGAAAATGGACAGTGATTTATTTGATTTTCGATAATTTAGAAACTATTGATACTATTTTTGACGTGAATAGAAGTCGAAGACCAAAACTTTATCGAAAGCGGCCAAATTATTTTATAAATTTTGATGAAGTAGACTTTTTAAGAGATATAGGTTATATAAATCGACAGTGTTGTATTTACTAGAAAAGATTTGGCCTTATTTGGAATATCCAGATAATAGGTGAGTAAGGACTATTTATTTTATTAGATCTTAGTTTCTTCTCATCTAACTATAATTAATAAGTTGAAAAAATGTGTGTAGTTATGTTTAGCATATTACTGGTATAATGTGCTAAACATAACTAAAATACACAGTTCCATTCGCAAGATGTACACCTTAAGCATTTTCATTTCATACTTAATAATATTAATTGATAGTCATTTCTTGTTACAGAAATAATTCAATATTCAATATAAATTAGAATTTTGCACAAAACCTTTTTATTTTTTATCAATCGTAAATACCGATAGCAAGTCACGCACTATTATGGTAAAAAAAAACGTCACATAGTTAGGAGTCCCATAGTTAGGGGTAACATTCATTGGTGAAATCAAATTTAAGTAAGAGGTCTGTTTAGGAGTCCCATGTTAGGTGTCCCTTAGCAAAGTGATAGTTTAGGGGTGGTTGGTGAAACCGGGCATGAATGTCCGAAAACTCTTCGTCGATCTTCACAAAAGGCACCCTAAGAAAAACTTGACAATGCTTAAATACGCATTTTATGTACATGAACTTTCCTATGAACGAAATTGACAACGTTTTAAATAGAGAACGACGTTTGTCTTCAATCTTTATGGGCTGTAGTCAATGTTATGATGAAAACGTGACTGGTGGTACAATAGTGACGCTGTGTAACGTTCGCAGTCAGAAATGAAATAGAAACAAAAAATATTAACTGAATAAGGTAAAAAAGTAATAATAAAATTATTTTGCTATAATCCGCGATACAGTAATATAGTATAATAGAAAATATATCTAGTGCTAAATGTATACCACTTCCACCACAATACACAAGCACTACACAGGTTCACTATCACAAACTCGAATCGCAATTGCTTTGCGATTTTGTCGTGGAGTCTATCTCCTGATAATGCTTCGGTTGCGGGGCGAAACGATTGTTGAGTTTGTGATAGTGAACCTGTGTAGTGCTTGTGTATTGTGGTGGAAGTGGTGGAGGTTTGTGCATATGTTTTTTACGAATCCTGCATGTAACGGGTATGAAAAAACGTATAGTCCACTATACATTTAGCACTAGATATATTTTCTATTATACTATATTACTGTATCGCGGATTATAGCAAAATAATTTTATTATTACTTTTGTATTATGGATCTCCGCAAAGTAACGCCTAATTCTATAGATTATTTGAATAAGGTAATTTTCATTTGATATAAATTATAATAACCCCCGTAAAGACTTCCCACGTTTTCAGTAAAAATGATAACCATACGAAACTGTGACGAAGCAATGATAAGAAACTAAGCTAAATAGTAACAATAAAAGTTTGAGGTTTTAATGAGTTCAACCTCTTTGTATTTTATTTTATGTTTCTTTTTTAACTCCTTCACTACTATAATAAAATACTGTTGAAGTCATTTAATTTTTTGCAGACCAAATTTTGCAAAAGTACCACTCTAGCTTCGATGGTAATTTGTCACCCTTGTCATTTACTAAATTTCATCTGCCTAATCTATTGCGGGAATGATATTCTTTTTTAATTGCCCAACCTATTAAAATTATATTTTATATACAGGCATAATCAGAGTACCTAGTAAATGAACTATGAAATGTTGACATTGGCACGAAAACCGTAAACAATAATTTTATTTTATTTTATTTAAATATATAATACATATTTTATCTTCACTTATCTATAGAAACTTTTAATTATTTCTAACCAAGTGTAGGACTTCCAATTTGCGCACGTCTTTAAGAAGGGATTAAATTAGTTTGTATAAACCTTTTTAGAAGTTATCTTTTTTCTTTCTTTCAATTTTCTTTGTCTGCAGTTTCTAACTATATTTGTGTATATAACTATATATGTATTTGGTTTTTGCCAGCTATTTTGTGTGTCTTTAATAAAAATAAATACACTCAAAGAAGTCAAGTCGTTATCACTCAAATTTCATTACCGCATTTCCAGATACCGTTTGTCTGCGATACCGGTTGTATTGATTGTGAACCGTTAGTATAAGTGAACGTTTTGAATGTATGTACACTAACAGGTAGTGTGTAGTTTGCAGCTGAAATCTCTTCAGTATATATTATGCCCTGGAAGACAATGTTTTCGTTTAAATTTAAATAGTAACTCAGACAGGCCGCGAATAATTTCAATTTAATAGTTAGTAATTTTTCTTTCTCATTTTTGATTGTTTGTTTCTTTTAGGTACTTTTAAGGGAATTCCTGAAACTCGGAAACAAGTCGGATGTCTAAGATGTTTCAAAAGGCGAATTCTATGGACGGCTCTTAAAGATAATCTCAATACGTATTTATATGGCACGCTTACTATTTAAGTGACCTAATTCAAAAAAGTTGTTTTGTGTCAAATTGCAATAAAGCAGAACATAGCGCCTACAAAACTCGTGAGTTTTTAGGAGACCTTTAACTTGGAAGAGCATCAAAACACTAGTTGTTTGAATAGTTTGTAACGCGATGTCATATATGGCACTGAATAGGGTTAACAACGAATCTACTAACTCAATTAAATCTAATATTGATCGGCCACTTTAATACTAAGTGTTGTAGCATACGTACTTCGGGGAACCCCGCTAATTCGGAATAGTACCTAGTTGTTTATTCGTTCCCGCCTCGTGGATGCGTCTTTGAATTTGAACCAGACTACGCCTCCGCGGACGAGGCGAAACAAGTCTCAATTGTTTAACGTTTCGGTTAAGTTTCGGCAAGTTTTGAAAATTAATTAGTATCACTGTTTTATAAGTTTGTAGTGTAATAGTGTTGTTCTTAAAGTCATTCATAGTATACGAAGTTCTGGCCAAACTATTTCTTTTATTTCGGGATACCGAAACCCGTAATTTTGTCACCTACCGTAGAGTCATATTACCACCCTACGTGACAGGCGCCTATCGTGCTATTAGGCGTCGCTACTTGACATTGGCTCCCAACGTGACAGTGTGCGATATGATCACGTAAAAATTATTTTATAAATCAGAATCTAATAAAAAAGTTCGCATTATAAGGTTAGCGTCGTTTAAAAATTAAACTAAAGCTAAGTAAAGTGAAATGTAAACGTATTCTTTAAATTAAAAAGTAATACTAATAAAATATAATAGTATTCAAAGTTTTCTTGAAATCCTCAACAGGAACGTAATAAATTCTCTATCTTCTTTAAGAGAGCTTTTCCTATATTTAGATTGCATTGATAACGGGTGTACTTAATTAAATACAATAATAAAGTTGCCTCAGATCGTCAAAGCATCTCTTTAATAAACATGATCGCCTAGTAGAAATTCTCCGCTAAAAACGTGACGTCTGACGCACATCAGACACCCACCCTCACCACGTTAATTCGAAATACTCTGTCGTGTCTATCATACACATTTATCCGTGTGCGTAAGAGACAATATAGTTGAAAACAGGTGAACTTTCTTGCGAGATTTATTTTATACAACTTAAGTGAGTTGTATTTTAAAAGTTACTGCAATCGAATTAGGGAGAAGTGTAAAAAAGTCTACCGCTTACAGATAGCGGTTCAAGAATTATTTGCTTGATCCCATAACAGGTAGAACGGTCTTGGAGATGAAGCCCGGATTCAAGGAATACTTTCATGGCAAAATCCCTAAAGTACAATTAAGTTTTACTTTACGTTAAGTTTTAATTACCCGGTGCGAGAAAATATACGATGATAGTATATATTCTAGTGATCAAATTAGATCATCATCATTCATCATCATTCTCCTGCCCTTATCCCACTGTAAGTGGGGTCGGCACAATAGGTTACAAACATGTTGTCATATGATTTGGCTACGTATTTTACGACCGGCCGCCTGCCTGACGTCAACTTACCTTAGTCGCCTCTTAGAACACCTCGGTAAGAAATGAGGGTGGTCTATTCTATACAGCCGGATACCACACGGCATTTACCTTAGTCGCCTCTTACGACAGCTCGGTATGAAAGGAGGGTGGTCTATTCTATTCTACCGGATGCCACACGGCTGAAGTGATCAAATAAGATATGATAGAAATATAACTTTAAATACTGACTTAGAAAAATGAAGCTGAAATCACAATGGGGAAAGGATCATAAGTATGTCCTAAGATATTTGCCAAGCCTCTAACCACACACTAATATAAATGTGATCGAAAGATCTACCCTAACGTTGATGAACCCTCAATCGTGCCTTGAACTTTCATCAGTTACCGGTTATTGTGTACTAAGTTCCTATACTTAGATCTAAACAATAATTATTTAACGTATTAAAACAACTTACTCATTTAATACACATATTTAATTATGAAAACTCTGAACCTGTCCCCTTTTTCTGAACGTTTTCCATATACCAGTTGATTATACTCTCGACGGTATTGATTTGACGTGTATTTGTAATAGTGAACTTTACCGTAAGCGAATTGTACACACATACACCAGTAGAGTACCGTGAAGTTCTTTTGCGCTTATGAGCGCCTAGTAATCAATGTTATTATAAAATTGTACTGTCATAAACTACAGCGGAAAAGGCCCCTATCTACTAACTAATTAAATTAATTGTAATTAATTAATTGTAATTAATTTTAATAATTAAATTAATACCTATCCGTGTGGTATGCGGCTGCATTGAATAGACCACCCTCATTTCTTACCGAGGTGTCGTAAAAGGCGACTAAGGTAAGTTGACGTCAGGCAGGCGGCCGGTCGTAGAATACGTAGCCAAATCATATGACAACATGTTAGTAACGTGTTGTGCCGACCCCGCTTAGAGTGGGATAAGGGCAGGAGAATGATGGACTTAAATTAATACCTATCATTTTCTGTTAATTAATAGTTGTTATAAAATCTATATTGCGATGTAATATCTCCGTTACAAAGTAATTGAAAACAAGCTATTGAATAAATACTAACTTTAACAAAACAAATGACGTCTATAATATATTTAAGTACTTTTGTGCTTTGTGTTTATTAAAAAAAGAACATTTGCCTAATTAATTAATCATGATAAAACACCAAACCGTATTCTGGGATTTGAGGCCATTATATATATTGGAATAGCGTGTTTTGTCAATACTCCATTCTTTTAAGGCGTGAGGAGGCCTTAGTCAAACATAAAATATATATATTATAATATATTATAATGGATTTAAAGTTATATATATTTTTTTACTTATTTATTTTCTCAAATTATTTATTGATAAGTTAGTATATTATTAGTAACTATAATTTAAGTTCAGATTATTTTTGCGTACGAATACTGCTTTACTATACAACTTGCCAGGTGCCAGCTAACTTACGAAGTATATCTCACTTCGTAAGTTAGCTGGCAGAGATCACTGTCAAAGAGATAAATTGACCTTTTACACTTTTACTTCATTAATGTTTTACTAACGGTTTTTATGGTACCTAAATAAATAAACTTTTCTACTTTTAATTTTGTCTTAAACTTGTGTCACGTTCAATCGATGAGCTATGTCATAAAATACACACCTATTATCTCAATAGCAAAGTATATGTACCAGTCAATTTACTACTCAATTGCGTATCGTAATAACTTAAATATTATGATGCCTTGCTACGTCTAGTCACAAACAAAATAGCTTAAATGTCTATGTACTTAAAAGGTCTGCTGAGGATGATGATGTGAAGAATTTGTAACTTGCAATATTTAATCTTTGAGATAAAAATAGAGAGTTTACTGTAGAATTCTTACGCATTTATTATCTCCTGATACCGTTTGTTTTCAGTTCGATATCGATTCGCCTATCCTAGTATGCGTGAACAGTATAGGAGGGAGTACCCCCACAACTACGGTACCCATTTTATATCTCTTGTATCTACATTATCGCCTGGTACCCTACGTTTTGAATAAAACGTGACACGCAATCAAAAGGATCTTTGAATAAATTAATTAATTTTCGTGGTCTCCTTTCTTTGAGCGCAGAATCTTCGAACTTCTGATACCAATTCCGCAATCCTTTTGTTTAGCAATTTTAGCAATTTAATTTTTGTGCTTAAAAATAATACAGAATTTAAAAAAAAATGGCTAGTATATTTATAATAACAAAGTAGGAAATGATATAAGTTTGCAGCTGCTGCTTTGCGCCTTAAAAAAGTTAGTAAATCATTCGTTGATTTGGGTATAAGGTTCTATAACAAAATACTATTGAGTATTAAATAGATGATAAGAATGCGTGGAGGCTGATACATTACAGCCTATTATACTATTGAGTATTAAATAGATGATAAGAATGCATGGAGGCTGATACATTACAGCCTATTATACTATTGAGTATTAAATAGATGATAAGAATGCGTGGAGGCTGATACATTACAGCCTATTATACTATTGAGTATTAAATAGATGATAAGAATGCATGGAGGCTGATACATTACAGCCTATTATACTATTGAGTATTAAATAGATGATAAGAATGCGTGGAGGCTGATACATTACAGCCTATTATACTATTGAGTATTAAATAGATGATAAGAATGCGTGGAGGCTGATACATTACAGCCTATTATACTATTGAGTATTAAATAGTTGATAAGAATGCGTGGAGGCTGATACATTACAGCCTATTATACTATTGAGTATTAAATAGATGATAAGAATGCGTGGAGGCTGATACATTACAGCCTATTATACTATTGAGTATTAAATAGATGATAAGAATGCGTGGAGGCTGATACATTACAGCCTATTATACTATTGAGTATTAAATAGATGATAAGAATGCGTGGAGGCTGATACATTACAGCCTATTATACTATTGAGTAATAAATAGATGATAAGAATGCGTGGATGCTACACTTCGGCCTGGATTTAAAAAAGAGAGAACCTTTAACCAATTTTAAGATAACCGCCCGCTTTTTAAATTTTTTCACTCGCAACATAACATTTACACTAATCAAAGAAAAACTCAAAAAAAAATCTTTTAAAAAGAAAACTTCAAATTTCAGTTTTAATTCAAATTTCTTACATTTAAAGTTACTTCTTACTCAAAGATAATGTACATTATATTTTTAAATCCTCAATTTTGAAACACTAATAAAGTTAAATTCAAAACAAGATTCTTTATGTCGCTCGTAGGCTGCAACACTGGCAATACAAAAAAACACGTATTTTGGGCTAGGAAGATGTAAATGTTAAAAAACACATAATTTTCAACAGCAATACCGGCAGAACTCATAAATCAATATTAGGACGTTCGTTTAAGTAAACTAAAGCATTTTTTATTCATTTTCCTTAGCAATGAAAACTTTAAACCCATTTATCTCATCTCTTGACTCGCTCGTTGGAGCAGCGGGTAGTGATCCTGCCGTCAGCTTCACGGGTCGCGTGTTCGATTCCCACCGAGGGCCAACATTTTCTATAAACTATTTGTTGGTTTTTCGAGCCTGGGTGTATATTTGTATTTAAGTATGTATTTAATATATTTATATTTAAGCTGTGATAGCCCAGCGGAGAGACCGTGCGACTCTTTCGAGGGGAACACGAGTTCAAACCTGGGCAGGCACCAATGAGTTTTTCAATTAAAATTCATGTGTCTAATTGATAATTGCAATTTATCACACGCTTTTCGGTGAAGGAAAACATCGTGAGGAAACCTGCATATCTCTAGTGAACTCTGGAGATATGTGTAACCTACCAATCCGCATTGGAGCAGCGTGGTAGGTCGTAGCTCCAACCCTACTCTCCAGAAACGGAGAGAGGCGGCCTATTCCCAACAGTGGTATTGTAACAGGCCGCTACTTTACATTACAACTTTATGTATTTAAAATATATATGTAGTCTATTTACCAGTCGTCCGTCACCCATAACACAAGTATTAAGTTACTTTGGGGAAGGACGACCGTGTGTGTAAGTGTCCCATATACATCGTAAGTGAAATGCGCCTTTTCAATTTAAAAGAACACCTCGGTATTTATTATCTCCTAGTACTGGTTGTTATGAATTTTGAATGATTTTCAGTTCTATGTATGCGTGTACTGTGTTGTTGTGAATATTACTTTAATATCACACCCTTATAAATAGGTCGAAATAGAGAGAGAGGGGAATAGGCCAGTATCATCCTATCTATGGTATTTTATGATAGCCTAGTACACTATGTTTTGAGGAAAACGTGACTTTCAACTTGCACAGATTACCTACCTACTAGATACTTTTAACTTGTATATATTACCTATGCACACATTATCTTTTTAATTAGCCGTAAATAAAATATTTCTGCACGCATATTCTTTGACAAATCTATCCTTTCCGACTTGCGTAATCTCTTTGAAAAATTTTATTGTATTATTTTGCAAAAAGTTTTTAATATAGAAACAAAAGTACAATATTTCAAATTAGTTAGCCGTCCCAGTTTCGCACGGGTATATATTCAATATGCCTTGAATACGATGTTTTAATTTATTCAAGCACGTCCGCTTTTATTTACTACTAGCAAAGCCCCGCGGTTTCACCTGCGTCCATACAGATCTCGTGGTAGTGGAAAGTCTACGAAATCGGACTATAGATTTATTTGTAGATTATTTAATTATAAAAAATGGGTATCGTTAGTATTCTTGGAATAAGATTTAACTCACCAAGTACAGGACCTGCTATAACGGTAGGTTAGGTTTGTTATGGCATTATTTGATTTCGATTTACATTCTTAAATTCGTAAAATCTTTTGATCGGGATGTCGGATTTTAATAATTTAAAAAGTATTTTACAGGTATTGAAACAGTTATTCATAAAATATCATTTAATGGGATAAGGATTATTACAGAGATATGAATAAAATGGTTTGATTATTGTCGGCACTTTTACCAACTTTTACAATGTAAAAAAGTAGTTATATTGGCGTAACTATAATAGTTAGACATATGGTATTGCGGACTTTTTTGTTGATATTGATACGTTCTATAATACTGTAGAACATTTTTTTGTTCTATCATCAATAGTTTCCGCAGCGCACGCGATGATAGATGTTTACGACTAAATTTTTACCAAGTTATTACAATTTTATTAAGGATCCCTATTTTTTTTTGAAAATGACATATAGCCTATGTTGCTCAGTGAAAAAGCAGCTTTCCAATGGTGAAAGAATTTTTGAAAACGGTCCAGTAGTTTTTGCGTGAAAACGTAACAAACATACATACAAACAAACATACAAATCTTTCCTCTTTATAATATTAGTATAGACAAAATGTACCCGCAATTTCATTTGCGTCAACTTAATTGTTGAAGTATCCTCAAATGTGTATTGTTTTTTTTTTCAATTCTGTGATTGTTCTCTAAGTAAAACAGGATTATATTACCCCGGTACATAAAGTTCAGCTGTACCAAATTGCATTCATATTCCAACGTGAAAGCGTAAAAGACAGACAGACAGACTTCCCATTTGTTATATTAATATGGATTATGGAATATTTGTTTACAACATATATATTAAGATATATTAGGACTAGACACGTAGAGGACGCCGTGATCCAATCAGAAATATGAACAGCCGCAATATAACTACAGCCATTAAGTTGGTAAACCATTACTTAAGTGGAACCGATGGTGCCCTGGGGTGATGTAGTTAATAGCTAATCTCTCCAAAAAGTACAAGAGATCTCAAATGGTATGTAGGAACCTCCTACAAATCAATACACAACTTTATGGCATAAAAATCTCTACATATTCAATATTGGTTTATGGGTTCTTTATGGAATATGAAGCATTGATCCACTTACCTCTTTGTTTAACGGAAGAAGCCGAGACTCTCTTACGTCTTCTGTAATGGTTGCAGAAAACAGCAAGTTCTGTCTCTTCGCAGGTAGAGCCTCAAATATAGTCTCCAGATCCCCTTGAAAAGATTCACTGAACAGCCTGAAAAAATGTTACATCATTGAAATTATTAACAGAGCTAAAAAACAAAGCATTTAATTTGACAAATACTAAGCCGGTTCTCACTTTCTCGAAACAAAAAAACGCACACGGTAAAATGAAATAGTGAGCCATCTTAAAGGAAATAAAAATTAAGAAGGAGGCAGACGCAAAAATTACTTAAAAATCAACTTTCACCCGATTTTCGAAAAGAACTTTTATAGGGAATCACGTTTTCATCAAAACATTGCTTACATAAGCACTTGAGAGATATAAATTCCTATAGTGTAAAACCGGTTACGTGTCAATTTATTATATTACTATTTTTTAATAATGGATATATATTTTTTATTGCTGACTAAATTCGAACCGAAGAATTTGCAGCTTTGTGTGAACTGATTTTCTTGCTTAGCCTAAGTGTTAAATAAATCAATATGTGGGACAATTACGCAATTCGTAACTAAGCCTTTGTACGCGTAAATGAAATTTAAGCGAGATTTTTAGCTAATTTATAGAATTAGGCGTTACTTTGCGGAGATCCATTATACAAAAGTAATAATAAAAATATTTTGCTATAATTCGCGATACAGTAAATATAAAATATATATAGTGCTAAATGTATAGTGGACTATCCGTTTTTTCATACCCCTAACATGCAGGATTCGCAAAGATTTTGTCGTGGAGTCTATCTCTTGATGATGCTTCGGTTGCGGGGCGAAACGATTGTTGAGTCTGTGATGGTGAATGTGTGTAGTGCTTGTGTATTGTGGTGGTAGTGGTGGAGGTTTGTGTTTTTACGAATCCTGTATGTAACGGGTATGAAAAAACGGATAGTCCACTACAAATTTAGCGCTATATATATTTTCTATTTATTGTATCACGGATTATAGCAAAATAATTTTATTATTACTTTTGAGATTTTTAGCGTTTACATTATATCTAGCGAGGAGCTTTCCAAACTAGTTATCAGGCATTGGTTTTAGTAATTCAGCATGTGCTCAATAAGACAATTATTGGTGACCACTGAAAATTGGTGTTAGGGTCTTGCAACCTTAACATTACCTCCTCCAATTTGTGAAGGCACATTATATCACTGGGAGTTTTGGTGAAGTATTGCGATATTTAGCTTTAATTTAGGGTAATTTTAGATAGATAGATACTTATATTTTTTATTTCTAAGTGCTATAAGAACATTCCGCCGTGTGATATCCGGCAGAATAGAATAGACCACCCTCCTTTGTACCGAGGTGTCGTAAGAGGCGACTAAGGTAAGTGCCGTGTGGTATCCGGCTGCGTAGAATAGACCACCCTCATTTCTTACCGAAGTGTCGTAAAAGGCGACTAAGGTAAGTTGACGTCAGGCAGGCGGCCGGTCGTAAAATACGTAGCCAAATCATGTGACAACATTTTTGTAACATGTTGTGCCGACCCCACTTAGAGTGGGATAAGGGCAGGAGAATGATGAAGTGCTATAAGAACATTATTTTGTTTATTTTTTACCATCTTGTTACTCTCTCTCTATCTTGTTCTATGCCACATAAATAAATTCATGTTTATTCTTATTATTAAAATATGGATTTATTGTCAGTATCTCACATTTGCATACAAATGGCAAATGACTTATACAAGCTATGAAGGTGTATGAAATATCACAAAGACGTAACACACCTATCAGCTTCATCCAAGACTAAATATTTAATTTTCTTCAGACTGAATGTATCGCAGCCAGTGATGTGATCAGCTAATCGGCCAGGCATGGCGACAACAATATGGGGCCTTCTTGACAACTTCAAGGATTCTTCCAACTGGTCTGAACCACCTGTCACAATGCATACTCGTAGCTTCAACTGCTGACCCAGTATAAGGAATTGATCAGCTATCTGTACAAAATGAAAAAATAATTTTAAATACATATGCTTGTTGTAAAGAAGATTTAAGATAAAACAAAAGTAATAACAAAATTATTTTACTATAATCCACAATAAAGTAAACAGAAAATATATATAATGCTATATGTAGAGTGGAGTATCTGTTTTTATACCTGCATACATACATGCAGGATACAAAAAGACTACACACATTCACTATCACAAACTCAATAATCTTTGAGCAACACAACTGAAGTATAATGAGGAGATAGATACCACAACTAAATTTCAAAGCAAAGCATTATCCAAAAAAGCATAGTCGTATAGTAATCTATTCAACCCCACAATTTGTTTGCTTCTGAACACCTGGAACAAGCTTGACCTAGAAACATTTATCTGATCGTTAATGAGGGTGCCATTATTATGTTTAATGATCTCAAGTTGTTCTAAAATGTTAAGTATTTGGACCATTGTTTTGAAATTTTCCACACCTGTGACAAATAACTTTAAAAGAAAAGTAAGAACTCTTCAAAAACATTTTTTTTTACCTGATAAGCAAGCTCATGTGTTGGTGTCAGCACTAAAGCAAATATACCATAAGGATCTTCAGCTAAATTCTGCAAGATTGGTAAAGCAAATGCAAATGTCTTCCCAGATCCAGTTTTAGCTGCTCCAATGCAATCACTTCCAGCTAATATCTGTGTTATGCAGCCCTTCTGTATAGGTGTTGGTGTTGTTATACCTGTAAGATTACAAATATATTCATTATGCTATTTCACCTTTTATTAGTTAGATTTCTTTAAGTGGGTATTATCTAATACCCACTTAAAGAAATCTTTTATTGTATCTCACAAATTTAATTTATACATACATACCCTTAAGAAAGCACACATGTACCATATCTATCTATACTTATTATAAAACAAAGTCCCAAAAAGCTGGGTGTCTGTATGTAATCAATTTTGTCAAAATCTACTGAACAGATTTTTGTATAGTTTTCACCAAAAGATAGTGCAATACTTCCGGATGGTTAAGGTAAATAGTACACATTGGTGTTATGTAAATTATGTTAAAGAGCAATATCGCGCAAATGTTAAAAACTCGCCTTTTGGGAGCTTTAACCGCGTGCGCTGCATAAACCAGCAGAGATACACTAAAGTTTTGTAGGGAATTGTGATCTATAAAAATACAACGACAAAAGTCCGCGATAGCATGTCTCTACGTGTCATGGTTAACTCACAACAACTACTTTATGTTCAAAATATTGAAAATTCTGGAAAGATTTCGTAAATCACTGAATTCCACGCGAATCCATTGTTGGCATAGCTTTTTATAAAAATATGATTATTAGGGTACAATAAGGATGAATAAATTCTTCAGATTCAAATTTTTGCCATCTATAAGTAATATAAACTATTTGAATATGTATTGTAACCATAATAAAAATATAAATGCCAAAGTCTGTCTGTCAGTTACGCATTCATGGCTAATCTGCTCCATCAATATTGAAGAAATTTTGAAAAATTAAAGGAAAATCTCATAATATAAGTTGACGTAAACGAAATTGTGACTACGAGTTGCATGATATAAAACAAATATGAATCAAATCAAAATTTATTAAATATGATTATTGAAGGGGCACGCCTAACTTAGCCTGACTCGAACTATTTTTTTACTGAATAACAGTGTTCTACTAGAATTATTTTAGGGATATTAAGAACGAAATTTATAAAATACTATTTTTAAAATAACCATATTCTCTTAAGGTAAAATAAATAGTTACCCAAGGCAAATAACTGCTTAATAAGCCACTGTTTAACACCTAATTCTGCAAATTCTTTTCCATCATTTCCGTTCATTTTGAACACATTTCATTGAGCACTTATAATATTGTTAATATTAGAAAAGTTGAAAACTTCATGAACAAACACATTGTTTTGACAGCAACTTATAAGGAGCACAGAGTAGACCACAGAACATAACAGAGTAGACTAGTATTTATTATCTATGAGGCAGCATCTTATAATTTAAAATCAAGGAATAAATCATAATAATTCTTTATTTCAAGCACAAGTCCATAGTTTTACAGATAGTAGGCAAGAAAGAAACAAAGGAAACAAAAAACACCATACTTTATTATATTTAAACTTATATTAACATTTAACATATTATATCATATATTTTTTTATAAAACAAATTGATACATAATCAGTAACCAGTCACCTCTCTGTAACTTTTATTATATATTAAACGAACAGTAGTAATTATTTATGATTGTCTTATCAAATAGTCGTATAGTCGTAACTCAGTCTATATAATTATAAACATTCAATCATATCAATTATCCAATAGCATGTACCTCTTCTATTTTCTATTGTATAAAATATATAGTAGATGTTATCTAAAATATCAATCATCATACAGTAGTCAGTAGGTCATTTTACTCCTTTTATCATAATTAGAGTTGAGTAGCTCGCGAGCTAAAGACAAGAAAGATATATATCTCTCCAGAAGATATAATCACTCTCTAGCTCGCATGTGTTTCAATTATATCTCTATATCTTTAATCTTAAGAGTCAATTTTCGTGATGAGTTACGGATCGTTCAGAGTTAGAGTGAAAGAGATGATCTTATATAGCAATTTACATGTCAGAAAGAGAGACGAACAACTCTTTCAGAGTTAGAGTGAAAGAGATGAGCTTATATAGCAATTTACATGTCAGAAAGAGAGACGAACAACTCTTTCAGAGTTAGAGTGAAAGAGATGAGCTTATATAGCAATTTACATGTCAGAAAGAGAGACGAATAACTCTATTGCATATTTCAATTATTTGTATTAAAATTAAAAAATGTAAGTTGTAAACTACGAATTTTCTGAACGACAACAACACATGCGCGGGCGCTTAGTTTTTTGTGCTTTATCACAAAGACATAAAATGCTTAATAGGAAGAAAGAATGCGACCAAAAAAAGCTCACTAATTCGAAAACAATTATTTGTTTATTTTCATTCAATTCTCAGTTTCGTTACTTTAATTACTTTTCTTCCGTAATTGCGTCCGCACGGATACGTTTTAAATAGTTTTAAATTCTATTTGCTTCTCAAGTTATAGTGTTTATATTATTTGTATTAAAAATGTAAACTACGGATTTTCGGAACGACAACACGCGCCGGCGTTCAGCTTTTTTGTGCTTTATGTCAAAGACAAAATGCTTAATTGGATGCAAATGTACCAAAAAAAAAATCACTAATTCGCGAACGATTATTTATTTACATTCCATTCTTAGTGGGAAGAAGTCATCCTTACCTGTACATATCAGAAAAGTGTAAATAATAGTGTACATAAATAGAAAAAAATAAAAAATAAAGAGAA
This sequence comes from Morpho deidamia, assembly GCA_947086505.1. Lineage (NCBI taxonomy): Eukaryota > Metazoa > Arthropoda > Insecta > Lepidoptera > Nymphalidae > Morpho > Morpho deidamia. Next base: position 2,365,729 of record CAMTZC010000009.1, read on the forward strand.
TATGTAGCATAATTTATATAATAAATAAAAAAGTACAATACCGCCGTACTGAGTTCTAAGTCCAGCTAAAAGAGCCGAAGATATATCGGATATATTTTTAGTCTTAGTCGCTTTATACTCTCAAGCCGTACTGAGCTAAAAGAGTTAAAGATATAAAAGAGTGATATATATCCCAAGAGCGAAAAGATATATATCACTCTTTTCTTATCAGGGATACATTTCGCCCATGTCTAATCATAATCATTACCACGTTTTACTTGTTTGCAAGTAATACACGTTTGACATCTTTATTCTAAATTCAGTATTCACCATACAATTTACAAATCTGAAATCAGTCAGTCGTTCTGCGTTCGTGGATCATGGTTGCGGTTGGTGTTTGTAAATTAGATCCAAAGTATGATTAAATAATTACCATTCGTTTGATATTAGAGACTAACTTCAATTTTAAAAATTTGATCGTTATTAAACAAAATAATTGTGTATTAAAATATCTTACGCGTTTATTATTCCTTCAAATTTCTGAAGATAAAAATCATCTAATGTCGACCAAGTGAAAATGCAAGTCGGAAATATTTGATCTCCAATAACTGAAGGTTTTGTTAATACGGCTAAGGTTAGTTAAAGTTTTAAATCATAAGTTGGAAATAAAATGTAGGTACGTTCATAAATTCGTTATAGTATTGTTTTTAACAGTGATTGTAAGGTTAAAATAGGTATACTATACTAACAAAGTAAATACCACGCAGATTTCGTCTATCTTCATTGGTAATGGTGTCTATTATGTATGTCTATTATGTATTGATGCATGTTATCAGTTATGTTTGGCATCAATGGGAAAATTACGTTTTAACTCGTTATTACGCTTCACACATGCTGTATTCTTATATCAAATACGTTGCGAGTCGTTTGATTCATACGAACGAATTATTTTCTATTTATGATTGTAAGATATTCATAATTCGATCTTTACGTTATACGTACAGTGTACTCTTGTAGCGTGCATGAACTTTGATCTGAGTTTATATTTAGATAATTTAACAAAACCCTTTTCATTAGGTGTGTAGTACAAAAGAAGTTAATTTATAAAAATCATGACTAAGTAGCTATATATGACATTAAACCGAATAGATATTTTGTAATTTATTCACAAAGCTCTGCAGTAAAATTTTGTATAAAATAAAGATTTGGTACATTTATTTTTATTTAATAAATTTTCCAAAAATATTTGTTGATGTAATCCAGTCATATTCATCTGTTAATTAAGAAAGCAACTATAACGTCCTAACTTATGCTATTCTGCTGATAAATTTAAAATAGTATTTTTTCAGAATTATCAAATGAGTGATGAGTTGTTATAAACTGTGAATTGTTTTTATAGAAATTTGTCTTTTCTAATAGATTTTTTTATTTACTAAAATTGGTTAGATACACATCAATTGCAATCTCTGAGTTGTTTAATAAATTTATCTTATTATTGATATTAACTGTTCATCATAGTTATTCCATTGTGACAAATAAAATTGTAAGGAACTTTCAAGTCTCAAAATGTCTAAAATCTCTGCTAATTTTGCATTATTGCAATATTGACAGAATTTTACTTTATTTATGTAGATTCAACAGTATTGCTGCAACAATGAGCCTTTTCAAGACAATAGTGTTTTCAACCATCAGCAGTGGAAGAGTGGGCAGTGGAAAAAATGTAAGTAGTTAGTAAATGCAAAAATACTATTAAAATATGATTTTTTTTTAAATCTTTATACAGCTCAAAAACTGTGTTACAAATTTGATGCAATATGATGTTATTTTTTTTTAATTATTTATACAGACCAGTGCTTCCAACCAGTGGTCTGTGGACCACCTGTGGTCTGCAGAAGAGCTGTTAAGCTGTGATCGCCCAGTGGGGAGATCATGCTATTCTCTCAAGGGGTCATGGGTTCAAAACCCAGGCAGCCACTAATAAGATTTTCTGTGTCTAATTGATAAATACAATGTATCACATGATTTTCATAGAAGGAAATTATTGAAGAAGTCTGGTAGGTCTTACCTCCAATACTTCTGTCCAAAAAGGAACCAATGAGTTTTTCTGTTAAAACTTATGTATCTAGTTGTTAATTGCAATTTATCACACATTTTTTATAGAAGGAAAATATTCATTCAGTGTGGTAGGACTTATGTTCAATACTTCTCTCCAAGAATAGAGGAGTGGGGGCAGGATGCCTTTACCTTGCTTTGAGTGTGTGTAATTATATATTTTTATTATTTATCCATAGAAATGGTCTAAATGACAGTAGAATATAAGTCAAGCGCATGTAAGTACTTATATTGGAAGAACATCATCCTCCTGCCCTTATCCCACTCTACGTGGGATCGGCACAACATGTTACAAACATGTTGTCATATGATTTGGCTATGTATTTTACGACCGGCCGCCTGCCTGACGTCAAATTACCTTAGTCGTATTTTACGACCCCTCTGTGTTATGAGTAACAATGAAGATAATGTTGTCTGTGGTATTTTCGTAAGATTATATTTGTCAATGTGTAACTTCGCCCCTTCCTGTTCCTGCCGTTTCGTGTGATGGTCACGTTTACCATTTAGGTGCTTTATTATAAATCTAATACAGTAATTAAATACAGAGATCAAAGCATACAGAAGTTTTATTACCGCTATACTCGGTAAGAAAGAGGGTGGTCTATTCTACTCAGCCGGATACCACACGGCATTTATATTGGAAGAACGGTTTATACTATGGAAAGATATATCTTGTATACTATAAAATTGTAGTGTCACAATGTTTGTTACTCCTCCTTGGCCGAATTTTTATGATATTTTATATGTATATTCAGTAGGTCTGAGAATCAGCTACTATCTTTTTTCATATCACTCCTAACTTTTTTTATTTTTTGAAACAATATATTTTATATTTTTAAAACGTACACTAGAAATTCCCTAGAAATAATGTATATAAAAATAACGTTTATCCGGTCAGTCAGTAACAAATAAGTTAATTTATAATGCGTCAGTATCTTGAGTGGAAATTTAAAAAATCTTCCTTGATAATACTTTCAGGTAATCTTTAAAAGTATCTGTTATATCATTTTATTCATTACCTTGAACTTGACCTTCAAATGTAAATGCGTGTATTGATAAAATGCAGCATAGATACACGATCGTTGCATGCGATGCACCAAATGACGCACGATAGCAGAAATACCTACCGCTTAACACAATTAAAGATTGTAAGACTATCTAAGGTTGCCAACTTTTTGTAAAGTATGATTTATAGAATTAGGCGTTACTTTGCGGCGATCCATAATACAAAAGTAATAATAAAATTATTTTCCAATTGACTTAATATTTAGACCTTTCTGAGATAACCGCCATGTGGTATGTTGACTCAACAATAATTGTTCCTATTTTTGTTTCGGTTAACGGTGTGATTGCGAAGAGTCTCGAGCAACATCTTTAGAGGCTTTCGCTTAATAGTTCGATCAAGAGTCGAAAGCAGAAGGTATTATTGCTTGAAACGGTACGTATTGTGAGGAAGTTTTTCACTCTGGAGCCCTTACCACCGGTAGGTCGGGTATATATTGCCCCGCTTCCGGCGGACGACAAATTCTCAAATCTTTTTTAGTTATTTCGATTTTTTTATAATTAGAAATACTTTAAAATGTAAGGAGTTAGGTTTTAGAAAAATAAAAGATAAATTATTTTCTTTTAATCCGCGTTAAAGTAAATAGATAATATATATAATGCTGAATATAAACTATCCGTTTTTTCCCTACCCGATACATGCAAGATTCGTAAAAACACATGCACAAACCTCTACCACAATACACAAGCACTACACAGTTGGCAACCCTTGTCATATCGTATATATTATTGGTACAATGGGAGCTTTTTTAGTCATTTCAATGAGCATTTGTGTATTTTGGTATGAAAAATTATTGCTACTAATCAATAAATTATCTACCGAAATGAATGTATTTCTTTCTGTTAGTAATCATTGAATGTTTTTATTAATTCATTCAGTCTGCATTTATACGTACCCAACAAAATAATTACACTATCTTGTGCATTATCATCATCATCATCATCCTCCTGCCCTTGTCCCATTTTAAGTGGGGTCGGCACAACATGTTACAAACCTGTTGTCACATGATTTGGCTACGTGTTTTATGACCGGCCGCCTGCCCGACGTCAACTTACCTTAGACGTATTTTACGACCCCGCGGTAAGAAAGAGAGTGGTATATTCTACTCAGCCAGATACAATACGGCGGGTCGACTTCCCTTAGTCGCCTTTTGCGACACCTCGGTGAGGAAGAGGGTGGTCTATTATAGTCAACCGGATACCACACGGTGGGTATTCGACTTACCTTAGTTGCCTTTTGCGACACCTCGGTGAGAAAGAGGGTGGTCTATTATAGTCAGCCGGATACCACACGGTGAGTCGACTTACCTTAGTCGCCTTTTGCGACACCTCGGTGAGAAAGAGGGTGGTCTATTCTACTCAGCCAGATACAATATGGCGGGTCGACTTCCCTTAGTCGCCTTTGCGACACCTCGGTGAGAAGGAAGGTGGTCTATTGTAGTCAGCCGGATACCACACGATGGGTCGACTTACCTTAGTCGCCTTTTGCGACACCTAGGTGAGAAAGAGGGTGGTCTATTATAGTCAGCCGGATACCACACGGTGGGGCGACTTACCTTAGTCGCCTTTGCGACACCTCGGTGAGAAGGAAGGTGGTCTATTAAAGTCAGCCGGATACCACACGGTGGGTCGACTTACCTTAGTCGCCTTTTTGTCGTCACCGAGGTGTCGCAAAACACCTCGGTGAGAAAGAGGGTGGTCTATTATACTCAGCCGGATGCCACACGGCGGTTCGTGTGTAATTGATCTAAACATGAAATTGAACTGCTCTATTAATGAACTCCGTGTTAACAACGTGTCATGTGCATCAGTAAACCACGTGCGTCAATTATAATGCAAGTTGCCAATCGTGATGTATAAACATCATACCAAGTACATGTATGTCATCAAACTATTCATAATGAAAAAAGTTTTACTTTTCGGAGATTCATAATACAAAAGTAGTGACAAAATTATTTTGCTATTTAAAACTATTTTGCTATTTAATTATAGCTAGAATTATAGGTGATGTATATATAATACACAAAGTAGGAGCGGAAATAATTTTGCGGTTCCTACTTTGCGCCTTGCAATAGTACGCAAGTCGTTTGTGGGCTTCAGTATAAGATTCTTTAATACAATTCCGCAATCAATTTAGCTTTGCCATTACGACGGTTTAAATAAATCTGTTAAAGGGAGATTGATAAAGAAAGCCTACTTTACTATTGTGGACATATGTTTGTGGATGTTGTTTGATAGTAATGACTTAATGTAACTAGTTATAAGTATTGTTCTGAAAAAAGCAACCGCCTAGTTTCTTGCTAACTGTTCTCGGTAGGAACAGCTCTCCGAACCAGCGTAAGTAGAGTTTACGATTAAAAAGCACTTGTTTACAAGTTTACTTGAATAAAGAATATTTTGAATTTGAATTAATATATTTAGTTATTATACTAGTGCGTAAACGTAATGAGATTTTGTCGTGGAGTTTAATACATAGTTACATTACATAGCAAAATAATTCTATTATGTAATTCTAGCTGTAAGGCAGATAGTTAGGAAATTGAATGTTTAGTTAGTTTATATAAATTACTCTTCATGATAAGTTAACATCTGAACAGGCGGAGTTGTAGTGGATGTATCTAATAGCGGAGGTTGTCAACCCAACTTTGGCCGAGTTTGGCTATGTAGTTTTATTGAAATTATATAAATCCAGAAACACTTAAAATTGGGTAAAAAAACTTCTAATCTTATTTTCGAAATATATTTCCGTCAATCAACAATTCAGCTTAACAAAACTTACGCCTCGTACGCACGGGCGTAAAAAATACGTCGCGTTAAAATTCCAGAATAGGCGTTATAAGTAGTTTCGTATAGTACATTCGGCTTAACGCCCTACCCCCTTACGCCTAAAATGGAATGTCGCGTTTTAAATGCGCTGTCGTTTTAATAGATACCTGTAGGCCTACCATGAACTTTTAGAATACGATTCAATTCAAAGTCAGTACCTGAACTGAACCGCTTTCTTTTCATACCGTGAAGTGTGGATTGCATTGAGGTCGTAATGTTTGAAAACTAAAACGTTATATGAACTATATGTAGATAACTCTGTCTCTTTTACTCAAATGTTTTTAGGACGCATTCCGAACGGTCATTCGGCAACCACTTAAAGTGTGCGTCTTTAAGACGTCATGGTATGAAAAAGCAAAACAATTTAGTTTACGTCTTCAATTGAGTCGCAATAAGAGTTCATGGTAGTCCTGCTGGATACCCATTTGTTTCAGTTCGACGTATTTTTAACGAATGGTAAAAAACCTCTCGTGCTTGCGAGGTGTTAGTTTTTTTTTTCATATTCGTTTTCCTTATCTCACTTATAATTTGATGGCGGTTTTTTTCTTGCCTTTTGATTATGCAGTTCAAAATACAGCGCATAACTTAGTTTTTTATTAACTTCTGTATGAAATAAGTAACTAAACTGAGTTCAGGGTCGATACACATTAAAGCGTTTTTGTTCGATTTTTTTCATTGGCGTCTTTCTATTCTGGTTTCTTCCACTTTAAAGTTGTAATTATGATATATGAGATAAGTAACATTAAATTAATCAGGAGATAATAAATTTATTTTGCCTTTTTATTTATTTATAATAGACAAAGTAGGAACCGACATAAGTTTGCAACTCCTGCTTTGCACCTATCAAAATCGTTTATGGGTTTGGGTATAAGATTCTATAATAAAATTCCGCAATCAATTTTGGCCTTGCCATTACAGCAGTTTAAAAACACTGTTAAAAAGAGGCTGATACAGAGAGCCTACTATACTGTTGAGGATTACTTAGATGATAAGAATGTGTGGACATAGCTGCACTTCTACCCTGTACAAGACAGTAATGAGACAGTGTAGATTCAATGTAACTAGTTATAAGAGTTATAATTTAAAATAGAGCAACCGCCGAGTTTCTTGCTTGATCTGCTCGGTAGGAACAGCTTTCCGAACCAGCAGTAGAGTTGATCCAAAAGCACTTGTTTAGAAGTTTACTTGAATAAAGAATGTTTCGAATTTGTATTTGAATTACCATAAAAACGTAAGAAAACTATAATTAATAAAAAAATTGTACAAAGGCCAACTTATCTCGTTCACAGAGATCTCTGCTAGCTAACAAATTTATTGTATTGATAAGTGTACATTTTAATTAAATCTGTCCGCTCCATGTGAATCAAAATTACGAGTTATTTGCGAAAAAAGTGGCGGCTGCAATTGTAGTATATGGTAAAGCAAATAAAGCAACGGCCTGTAACTATCCCACTGTTGTGCATAGGCCTCCTCTGTCCGTTTCTGGAGAGAAGGGTTGGAGGCAAGACCTACCACGCTGCTCCAATGCGGATTGGTAGGTTACACATATCCCTAGAATTCCTTAGAGATATGCAGGTTTCATCACGATGTTTCCCTTCACCGAAAAGCGTGTGATAAAGTACAATTATCAATAAGACACATAAGTTTCAATAGAAAAACTCATTGGTGCCCGGGATTTGAACTCGTGATCTTGAAAGGGTCGCAAGGTCTCACCGCTTGGCTAACACAGTTCTTTTGTAGTGGATGTTTTTGTAGAATTTTTATCTATAACATAGATACAACAGTCGTATAATCATTTACAGTTTCCGCCGCGTAATGGACGCTATCGGTTTATCTTGATCAAATTAATTCAGCGGAACATATTATAGTTAAGCGGTAATGTTCGTTTAATAATTCACTTATATCTTACCGTCTGTCTGATTGATGTCAGCGTATCTGCTGGTCAAAGTTTGGTACAGTAAAGCAGCGGCCTGTTACAATCCTGCTGCTGGGAATAGGCCTCCTCTCTCCGTTTCTGGAGAGAAGGGTTGGAGATAAGACCTACCACGCTGCTCCAATGCGGATTGGTAGGTTACACATATCTCCAGAAATCTCTAGAGATATGCAGGTTTCCTCAGGATGTTTTCCTTCACCGAAAAGCGTGTGATAAATTGCAATTATCAATAAGACACATGAGTTTTAATGAAAAACTCATTGGTGCCTGCCCGGGTTTGAACTCGTGTTCCCCTCGAAAGAGTCGCACGGTCTCACCGCTGAGCTATCACAGCTCCAACATTGTGTATTATAATTTTTAGCTATATTAAGAATAATTTTCATAGAGTTATTATACTAGAGTAGGGAACCATAGGCAGGCCTGTAGTGAGAGTGTTACAATAAATAATGAGAGGGGAAGATGACTTCGTATCCTTCTATTACTATACTATTTCTATTCTATTACTGTCTAATCACATAGAATAGAGAGACAAATAGATCATTTGCTTTGTCTTTATTGTTTTTTTTAATCTTTATTTATTAGGACTTTAATACTAATATTACATACTAATATCACCCCTATAGTACACTTTTACTTACGTCTAAACACATTTTGTATACCTTAAAATCTAATATATCTACATTTTAAACTATCTATGACAAAGTAATATAGCATTTTAGCTCGATCAGCTAAAATACTATTTATAAAGCCAATATTCATTTTATTTACATTTTTTTTAATGGTATTAATAATTTCTACTCGTTTTGACAAATTAACAAGTGTATTTTCTTGGAAACAATGTCATAAAGTCATAAAGGCTTATTCATAGAGTTATTATTATCTTAACTTTAATAAATAATAATAAATGGGTGACGGACAACTGGTAGATATACTACATATATAAATTTAAATACATACTTAAATACAAATACACACCCAGGTTCGAAAAACCAACAAATTGTTTTTAAGGAAATGTTGGCCCTCGATGGGAATCGAACCCGCGACCCGCCGAGCTGAAGGTCACTACCCACTGCGCCAACGGGCCAGTCAAATTTACATTAATTCCATTATACATTTCTATCCTCATCTAACCATTTTGAACACATTCCATTATGAAATGTTGCATATCTTCATATACTCCACACGATAAAGTTAGGTGGATCAACTGTTTTCATAAGTTATCCAAATTTTCTTAATAGAATATGTCCCGATTAGTTCTTTATTGTAATTATAGACCTACTTCCTTACTCTAGAACAGTGATTCCCAAAGTAGTCTATATCGACCCCTAGGGGTCTATAACAAATTGCAAGGGTTCTACGTCAGCGAAAAAAAATTTGGGGTCCATGAAAGGAAAACGGGGGTCCACGATAGTGGATCTCAACACATACACTGATAGTACCTATTTACTTACATCACACTATCTTACAATATCAAAACATATACATTATTTATAAAAGTACCTATGAAGTAAAAAAATATTATATATGTTTATAAAATTGTGTAAGTTGTAGTTTGTTGGTATTCGCTTTGTGGTCGCAATACATTTTGAATTTGTAAAAACCTGAGAGTCGCAGTCGTAGTCGCAGTCTCAGAGCTTCGCTACCTTGCACTGACTTATTCAATTCAAGATTCTATAAATACTAATGTGGGGTTTATTTAATGTTACGTATATTTTACATAACAGATACAAAATTTTATTTTGAGTAGTTTTAATTTAAATTCAATTCACAAATGTATAAATTAACAGGTGTTTTTACTTTAAGTTTTTAACACTAAACTTCACTACAGTTATAAATTTACAGTAAATCAATATCAGGTAAGTAGTGGGTAAATTAACACGGAAAAACATGGCAAGGGGTCTACGACACAAAAAAGTTTTGGGAACTCTGCTCTAGAATATTAAAAAATGTTTACTTTTTAGTTTGAAAATGTATTTTTCAATTATTTTTAACGATTTTTTTATCAATGTAAGGTCTATATTAAAGATCACATTAACATGTGTTTTGTCAACAGTTACGTTTGCGACCGTTGCTGACATGCGCGCCCGTTGCCCTCGCGTGTGATCGCGGTGCCCACACGCAGGATATCACCAAAAATATCCAATACATCACAAACGAAAAAATCAAACTCAATACGGACCCCAAAACCATGAAGTAAGTTTTCACAGTCGTAATTTGAATCTTATAAAATAAATAAATAAAGTTACAAAAACTAACACTAGATTTAAAAAAAATTACTAGAGGTGTTATGAATATATTCATTTAAATTTTATCACCGTTTCACTAAAATAATATCAGGTCAGGGAATCTTCTTCTTTCTCCTACCCTTATCCCACTCAAAGTGGGATCGTTTCTTTTCCATTCTCTCCTATTATTCATCATGTCAGGTCGGGGAATAGGCACGATTTTTTTTTACTATTATTTTTCTATTACCAGGTAATAGGTATCAAATGATCAAATAATAGGCTTATTCAAATAACATCCACATATTACACCCGTACTTTTAACAACGTTTTTAAGAACTGTGACAGCCCAGCGGTGAGACTGTGCGACTCTTTTGAGGGGAACACGTGTTCAAACCTGGGCAGGCACCAATCAGTTTTTCTATTAAAACTGATGTGTCTAATTGATAATTGCAATTTATCACACGCTTTTCGGTGAAGGAAAACATCGTGAGGAAACCTGCATATTTCTAGAGAATTCTGGAGATATGTGTAACCTACCAATCCGCAGTGGAGCAGCGTGGTAGGTCTTAGCTTCAACCCTTCTCGCCAGAAACGGAGAGAGGAGGCCTATTCCCAGCAGTGGGATTGTAACAGGCCGCTACTTTACTACTTTTACTTTTACTTTTAACAACATTTCATGTCCCTACTCTTAACCGTCAAGGAGTTCCTTCATCTGGAGATCCTGGTAGCACCATCAGATTATGCTTATCATAAACATGCGTTGTTGTGGGGACTGGATCGGTATGTAAAATTTCAGCTCAATCCGGGCACCGGGAAGTGGGTCAAATTTAACTCGCAAGATTCCACCTTCACTTACAAACATACTTACAAGTCTAGTTAAATGAAAACTTCAAAAAAGTCATAATATGAATCCAACATATTATCCGAAATATTAATCAAAAATATGATACCGAAACAGAAAGATTTCAAATTCAGTATGCATTTTTAATGTCATATCAGTAATCTGTAATCTGTATCAGTAATATGCTTATGACGTGGTAAATTGGTTCCGCGTTATAGGAAAACGCGTTGTAGGAGTATTCTCGTATACCGCGCTCGTAAGAAAAACGTTTAAGGGGAGTTTACGATAAGATGTTATGAACGAAATATGTGTGATTTGTTAAAAATAAGGCTGAGAAAAAAATATTAATTTATTTATATTAATCTATTAATATAGATACCGGCTATACTCACGTCTAATTTTATCGGATTAGCCCGACTAGTTTTGAACCCGTCCGGGGCACTTATTCATGAGCTCTTTACACGACGTTATCGCGACGGGAACTGTTACGCCGCGATAACGTGTAAAATAAAAAAGTGCCCCGGATGGGCTCGAAACTAGTCAGGCTAACCCGATATAATTAGACGTGAGTATAGCCGGTATCTATATTAACTATGAATACTGCCACGATAGTTTAAATTTAAAAATATATATTTAATTAAATTTTATACCACTTCGAATTTGGGAAATCTCCGCGTTATATTGGTGATTAGTGTATACCAAAGCACTTATGACTCGTTATTGCAACTAGCTTTATTGTTTCACCTAACCATTGTTACGAAACTAAACCTCAGCAGCCTGGATTAAAACGAAATCTGTGCCGCATTAATTAGCATAACGTAGCCCAAATACATGCATCACAATAAACATGTTTAGTTAATTGAGTTTAACGTTGACTAATACTACAGGCCCTTTATATATGTAATATATAAATATATATTACATTCGACAATCAAAATGTATGTAAGATTCAATTGCAACAAATTTCATCAATATTGTTCCAGTGGATTATTAGTAAAAGCATAGCAGTGAGACGGACAGACTTTTGTATTTCACAATGCATTTAAAATCAATATGAACAATGTAATTGTTAAACAGTTAATACTGAATTCCTTTAGAATTTATACATTATATATTATTACAAAGTGTAAATAAATAATTATTTCCTTTATATTTCCTAAAACTAACTTTTTCATTTTTTAAATATTGCTAATTACAAAAAAAGAACAAAACAATTTAAAAACATAAAAGTGGTCGTCCTGCGGAAGCGGAGAAATATCACAAATTACCGGTGGCTAGGACTCCAGATGGAGGAACTTCCTCACAATACGTGCCGTTTCAAATACTGCCTTTATTTGTTAAACGTATAAGCACGCATACACCCACTACACAAATGTCAGCTTTGCCCCCCTGCTTGCTCGTTTGCGGCACAAAAATGAGAATGAAAGAGATATATACTATACAAAAATGAGATATCTCTTCTCCTTTCCGCTTGATCTATTTCCATCGAAGCTAAACAAATAAATGTGGAAATAACGATATGTGATTGGTAATCTGTTCTTTTCCCTTCTTTGATGGATACCGGGCCTTATACTTATAAAGAAAATGTATATATAGAAACATAGGAAGCCTATTAGCGCGGTGCAGGCTATTATCCGCCATTGTGGGTGCGATATTGCCAGGAACTCGGAAAGAAAACCACGTTCGTAAGATGCAACAATTAATTATTTCGTTCCAATACAATATAAGCCGAAATACAATACTTAACACCAGGTGGAATGAGATTAAAAGCCAATAGATTAGCCCACGCGCGTCTTCTCATAACAACCCACGTTGCCATGCCAACGTCGAACTACTCTATTCGGGGTTACCCTCTCTTAATATTAATTTCTCCTTAGTACATTATTTTAGCTCAAAATAGTCAAATAACTTTGTGCACAACTTAAAATTACTCCACGCGCCGTCATATATGTAACAAAATCCTCTATTTAGTAAGACACACATTACATCATTAGTTACCTAAAGAATATATTACCTTTTTTCAGATTAGATAAACAATTGAACCGTCCGACGTGCGTGATGATTAACTGGTTACTGGCACGGCAGAAGCACGTGTTCAAATACGCTAATCTCTACTTGGAACAGGGCTTCGATGTCATCTCAGTATCTTGTACGCCGTGGCAGCTGATGTGGCCGATGAAGGGATCACAGGTGAGGAATTGCCTAAACCTTGGGTCCTACGGGATGTATGCGACGAGTCGAAGAGTTAGCTGGTGAAAGATATGAGTTAGTTAAGATAGAAAGAGAGTTTTAACAATATAGTTTTTCCTTATTAGTGAGAGCAGATTTTTTTATGTCAGAAAACCCCGATATGGGTCATCACCGCCCCCGCCGTGTGGTATCCGGCTGAGTAGAATAGACCATCATGATTTTTACCGAGGTGTTGTAAAAGGCGACTAAGGTAAGTAGACGTCAGGCAGGCGGTCGGTCGTAAAATACGTAGCCAAATCATGTGACAACATGTTTGTAACATGCTTAGAGTGGGATAAGGGCAGGAGGATGCTGATGAGGACGAGCGGCAGGCGTGTTGGACTCGCACCGTCTAAAAACCTGACATTGTTCCACCAAGCTGCTGGTGTCAAGGACAAGATACCGTTGGACACATTGCCCCCATCCCCGCCAGCAGCAGCTCTGTACCCCGGAGAGCGCCACCTCCGGGTGGAGGCCCCTCTAAGCAGTGGCCTTCTGTGTTAGCCTTTTTTAAATTGTATTTTTAAACTGCTGTAATGATGAAGTTAAAGTAGATTGTGGAATTTTATTATATAATCTTATACCCAAACCCACAAACGAATTACGAACTTTTGCAAGGCGCAAAGCAGGAACCGCAAGCTTATGTGGGTTCCTACTTTGTCTATTATTACTAACATAGTCTTCAACATCATTATGCCCTTATCCCACTCTAAGTGGGGTCGGCACAACATGTTACAAAATGTTGTCACATGATTTGGCTATGTATTTTACGACCGGCCGCCTGCCTGACGTCAACTTACCTTAGTCGCCTCTTACGACACCTCGGTAAGAAGTGAGTGTGATCTATTCTATTTTGCCGGATACCACACGGCATGCAACATAGTCTTCAACATTTTAATAATTGCAGTTGGTAGCAGCAGATCTACTCAAGTTTATGGCAGCCAACGACAACGACCAGCCGACTGTGATCCATGGCTTCTCAGTAGGAGGCTATATATGGGGAGAAGTGTGTGCACACGTTATGGATAACAAGGAATTGTAAGTGTATTTAATTTATGTACATGACAATATAAAGAATTATAAAACAATAGGTGATGTATAGACAAAAGTAGGAACCGACATAAGCTTGCGCCATGCAAAGTACATAACTCGTTTGTTGGTTTGGGTATAAGATTCTACAATAAAAATTCGCAAGCAATTTTAGCTTTCTTATTAAAGCAGTTTAATTTTTAAAAACTTTAAAGGGTCATTGGTATAATGTCGAGGATTACTTAAAGTAAAAAAAAAAGTAAAGTAACGGCCTGTTACTATACCAATTGCTGGGCTAAGGCCTCCTCTCTCCATTTTTGGAGAGAAGGATTGGAGCTAAGACCTACCACGCTGCTCGAATGCGGATTGGTAGGTTACACATCCCTAGAATTCTCTAGAGATATGCAGGTTTCCTAACGATGTTTTCCTTCACCGAAAAGCGTGTGATAAATTATAATTATCAATTAGACACAAAAGTTTTAATAGAAAAACTCATTGGTGCCTGCCCGGGGTTTGAACCCATAATCGTCTCTAGAGAGTCGCACGGTCTCACCGCTAGGCCATCACAGCTTGAGGATTACTTAGATGATAAGAATACGTTGACATAGCTACTCCTCGACCCTTCGAAAATAATAACTAAATGTAACTATTTATATTGTTATAAATAGTTACATTTAGTCATATATATTTTATAAAGAGCAACCGCCGAGATCGAAACTCTCTTCTCGGTAGGAACAGCTTCCCTAAGCAGTAGAGTTGACGATTCAAAAGCACTTGTTTATAAAAAGTAGTAAAGTAAACAAGTATAAACTGTGATAACCTAGCGGTGAGACCGTGCGACTCTCTAGAGACGATCATCGGTTCAAACCCCGGGCAGTCACCGATGAGTTTTTCAATTAAAACTTATGTTTCTTATTGATAATTGCAATTTAACACACGCTTTTCGGTGAAGGAAAACATCGTGAGGAAACCTGCATATCTTTAGAGAATTGTACGGATATGTGTAACCTACCAATCCGCATTGGAGCAGCATGGTAGGCCTTAGCTCCAATCCTTCTCTGCAAAAAACGAGAGTCATAGCCCAGCAATGGGCATAACTTGTTTATAAGTTTAATTAAATGAAGAATAATTGTATTGTAATTAGTTAATAATAAAAAAATTCGAAAATCTTGAATTTTAATGAGTTATTAACAATTTTTTCAGATACCAGCCATTGATAAACCGAGTGTCTGCGCAGATATGGGACTCGGCGGCAGACATCACTGAAATCACCATCGGTGTTCCCGCTGCGGTATTCCCCAAGAATAAAATCATGCAGAAAACACTGAAGGCTTATATGGAGTAAGTATTTTAACACTTAATCTACAAAGTCCCTGTTTTGTATAAATTCACGCGCGCGACCGGCCGGATCAACGACCTTCATGCATTCGATCGCCGCCGGTCACGTCCGCCAGTTAGTAATGTTTCGAATACTATAAAGATAAGACGCGTACGCCGGTATACGACTTTATGGTATAACGCACACGTGTAATTATGCGTTTTGGGTGTGGTTTTTAGATTTAGTGACGCGTTCAATTAGTGAAGCGTTTAACAAGACGCGACCGTTCGCGGTTTTAGTGCGCGTTCGGGTTAAATGTTCCCCGATATGGGACGATTCAATAACGTGTGACCTTACGAAGGTTGTGTGCACACCGCGTGTTATTTGTGTTATTTAACCGCGTTGGTGAAGTGTATACTCCGGGAGAAATAGACATTACGTGTCCGTGGAAGACTGCTGAGGCGAGCCAACGGGTTCGGGAATCGGCCAAGTACATAAAAGCGCACACACACACGTACACATATACACGCAAGTGACTCATGAAGCCGGACCGCATACAGCTGACGGCCGCATAAGGTAGATTGAGACGCCGAGACGACGGGCCCAGGTCTCGGAGGTTGTTTCATCCGCCCGCACGTTCGTGCGGAACAGTCCCCAAAAGCTGTCTGTCTATGATCGATTTTCTTAAAATCTACTGAACGGGTTTTTGGATTTTTTTTAATTAAAGATAGCGCAATTCATCAGGAAGGTCTAGCTCAACAATACATTACGATTTTATGTAAATTGTTTTGAAGAGGTCGCTTGTTGTAAGAAAGTTCGCCTCCTGGGAGCTTTAATCTCGTGCGCCGTTTAAATCGACAGAGATACATTAAAGTAACGTACTAGAGAATTATGGATTTACCAAAATACTACAAAAAAGTCCGCGACAGCGTGTCTCTATCTCTTATGGTTAAATTTCAATAACAACTCTATTTTATGTTTAAAATTATAATTCGGGAAAAATTTGTTACATACTGATTCCAACGCGGGTGAAGCCGTTGGTACATTTAGTAATTGAATTCTAGAATTAGTAGTAATGATGTAAATAGTAAATAGAAAATATATATATAAAGCTAAATGTAGAGCGAACTAGCTGTTTTCATATCTGATATTTTTAAGATTCGTAATAACACATGCACAAATTCCACCACCGCCACCACAATACGCAAGCACCACACACTTTCACTATCACAAACTCAACAATCGTTTCGCCACGCAAACGCATCATCAGGAGGTAGACTCCAGGACAAGATTTTGTGTAGTAGTGTGTAGTATTTGTGTATTGTGAAGGCGGTGGTAGAGGTTTGTGAATGTGTTTTTACGAATTCTACGTAAAGAAACATATAGAAAGAAAGAAAGAAAAACTTTATTTGTGACGTACACCCATGAGATAATACAAAATATATATCTTTTTTTTTTAAATGTTTGGTGTGACGTCACAAATTGGTAAACCACTCGGCTTTGGTTCGAATACTCGAACACCGATTTTCAGTGGCCGCCATTTTGTGACTCACGGACGTCAGCAACAGATAACATAACTTAATATTATATTTAGTAAAAACAAAATTAAAAAAAATATATTACACAATACAGATATTAAACGAACAGTCCGCGAAAACATAAACTTACTAATACTATTTTTATGTCTTATCACAGATAAAATTCGACTTATGAATGATTCTGTCTATACGGCGGTCTACTGTTGGATAGTTTTTCAATCAAGTTTTGTTCATGATTAATTAATCTTATCACATATTTAAAAAAATACATAATTTTTTAATTCATAAGTATATGAATCACCGCTTACATCAAAATTGATATCTTAAAATTAGTAATCAATGTGGTATTGGCTTCAAAAGTTAGAATAGTGATTCATAGAAGTAAGCGATAGTACTTTGTAATTTATGTAATTATATTGCTATAATCCGTGTTTTTATTGCAGCGCAAAAAAAAAATTAGGGCAATATATGATATTAAATTAAAATAATGATTTATAAAAATTAAAAATTTCAAATATGATGTTTGAATAATAAATACACACCTTATCTTTACGCCGTGTGGTATCCGGCAGAATAGAATAGACCACCCTCATTTCTTACCGAGGTGTCGTAAGAGGCGACTAAGGTAAGTGCCGTGTGGTATCCGGCTGCATAGAATAGACCACCCTCATTTCTTACCGAGGTGTCGTAAGAGGCGACTAAGGTAAGTGCCGTGTGGTATCCGGCTGCATAGAATAGACCACCCTCATTTCTTACCGAGGTGTCGTAAGAGGCGACTAAGGTATGTGCCGTGTGGTATCCGGCTGCATAGAATAGACCACCCTCATTTCTTACCGAGGTGTCGTAAGAGGCGACTAAGGTATGTGCCGTGTGGTATCCGGCTGCATAGAATAGACCACCCTCATTTCTTACCGAGGTGTCGTAAAACGCGACTAAGGTAAGTTGACGTCAGGCAGGCGGCCGGTCGTAAAATACGTAGCCAAATCATGTGACAACATGTTCGTATCATGTTGTGCCGACCCCACTTAGAGTGGGATAAGGGCAGGAGAATGATGATGAAATACACACCTTATCTTTGAGCTTAAGTTGTGATCTCCCAGCGGTTAGGCCGTGCGACTCTCTAGAGACGATCATCGGTTCAAACCCCGGGCAGGCACCAATGAGTTTTTCTATTAAAACTTATGTGTCTAATTGATAATTGCAATTTATCACACGCTTTTCGGTGAAGGAAAACATTGTGAGGAAACCTGCATATCTCTAGAGAATTCTAGGGATATGTGTAACCTACCAACCCGCATTGGAACAGCGTGGTAGGTCTTAGCTCCAACCCTTCTTTCCAAAAACGGCGTGAGTAGGGCTATGCCTAGCAGTGGGATAGTAACAGGCCGTTACTTTTACTTTACTTTTATCTCTGAGGAGAAAGGAAGTCTCTGCCCGACGATGGCGTATTACTTAGCTGTTGTATGACTGGTTCATATGTAGTAGTAGGAAAGTAACGGCCTGTTCCTATGCCCACTGCTGGGCTAAGGCCTCCTCTCTCCGTTTCTGGAGAGAAGGGTTGGAGCTAAGACCTACCACGCTGCTCCAATGCGGATTGGTATGTTACACATATCCCAAGAATTCTCTATGTAGGTTTCCTCACAATGTTTTCCTTCACCGAAAAGCGTGTGATAAATTGCAATTATCAATTAGACACATAAGTTTTAATAGAAAAACTTATTGGTGCCTGCCCGGGGTTTGAACCTATGTCGCCTCTAGAGAGTCGCATGGTCTCACCGCTAGGCTATCACAGCTTATGTAGTAGTAATTTTATTTAATTTTATAATAATTTTCACTGATGTAATTATAATTTTTATATCTATTGCATCGATAATTAATTATGCATGAAATAATGCATTTTCAGTTATCTAATTAATAAATCTATCATTTACTTTAGCACGATAAATTACCGTTTTGAGTGATAAAGCAGTAGGTAGTAAGAATCACGACTTGTGGAAAAAACCATGACGGAAGCGAAAATATTATTGTTATATGCTGTTAATTTATTATATTATTTGAAGTTGTCTTTATTATTCCATATATTAATATACTCACTGAAGATATCTGCCAGTAACCCTTGGATGACCTTTTTAGAGATTAGTTTTCCGTTATACGTATAAATTTTATTTTAATATGTTTTCTTTTTTGATGTACTCTTACTTTAAATTTGACGTAAGTAAATAAATATACCGTGTGTTGGCAACACTATTTTGATAACCCGATGTAACGGATGTGACGTTATGCAGTGCGAGTTATCGCCGAAAGATTTGATCTACTGGCCCATTTGCGCAGTTGGTGTTGATCCGGCCTTTAGCTTCGCGAGTCGCGGGTTCGATTCCCGCCTAGGGCCAACATTTTCTGTAAACAATTTGTTGGTTAATAAGTTTGGGTGTACATTTGTATTTAAGCATTTAAAATGATATATGTATATATTTACCAGTTGTCTGTCACCCATAACACATGTATTAAGTTACTTTGGAGACGGGCGACCTTGTGTGTAAGTGTCCCATGTATTTATTTATTTTAAAGGTCGGAAAACCGGCGACTTGTCCAAAACTTCGGCATCAAAATAATGAAAGACGCTGTTCCGCGCAAATGTGCGGACAAATGAAACAACCTCCGGGACCTGGGCCCGTCGTCCTACCTAACTTATGCGGCTGTTGGCTGTATGTGGTCCGGCCTCATGAGTCACTGCGTGTATATGTGTACGTGTGTGTGTGTGCTTGTATGCACTTGGCCGATTCCCGAAACCGTTGGCTCGCCTCTGCACTCTTCCACGGACACGTTATGTCTGTTTCTCCCTGAGTATACACTTCACTATATCGGCTAAATAACACCCGGTGTGCACACAACCTTCGTAAGGTCACACATTATTAAATCGTCCCTATATCGGGGAATAGTATCCAACGCGCACCAAAACCGTGGACGGTCGCGTCTTATCAAACACTGAACTGGTTAAACGCGTCACTAAATCTGCGAATAACACCCGAAACGCAAAATTACACGTGTGCGTTATAAACGACACTATAGTATATCTAGTGTATTTTAAAAATAAATTAGTGCAGTCCAGTATCTCGTTTAAGTAAAGAGTTTGCTAAGACTTGGTTACTTCTCAGGTACCATATGAAAACGTTCCACGACGCAGCCACCGTGCACTATATCCGGTCATCTCAGCTGTTCCACACGAACCTCTGTCGGGCACCAGCTTTATTCCTGCTGTCAAGCAGTGACCCAGTCGGCGCTGAAAGAAGCAACCGCAGCGTCCACGACTCCTGGCTCAAAATGGGCATGAAAGTAAGTTACGTTTAAAAAGAAACGACATCATCTCATAGCTATTTGAGTTTAATGGTAGAGATGAGACGTGGAGTGGAAAAATTGGATTAATAAATAATCGATTTTTCACCCTTCAATATAAATCGATTAAAAAAAAACGATTATCTCGAAACGAAAATAAATCAATTATTGTAGAATAAACGGCTTTTTCTGATTATTAAAAAAAATAACAGATGCGCTGTTTGCGAAATTCAATTGATATGTGTTGTTTCGCTATATAGGTTTCATCCTATATAGGTTAATTAATTTAAACATTAATCGATTATCAATTTGTAATTTTTAAAGAACCGATTATCAAAAATCGATTATTGTGATAAAATAATCGATTATTGTTTTCTATCCCACTGCTGGGCATAAGCCTCCTTACGGTATATTGGAGGTAAAAGTTGGAGCTAAGACCCACCAGGATGCTACAATGCGGATTGGTAGGTTACACATATCCCTAGAATTCTCTAAAGACGCAGGTTTCCTCATGATGTTTTCTTCACAGAAAGCGTGTGATAAATTGCAATTATCAATTAGAGACACGTAATTTTAACAGCAAAAACTTATTCTTTTATTTACGTAGTTCAGTGTGATCTTACTGTGAATAAAATATTTTAATTTGATTAACGTCTAGCATTGAGACGTTTTGAAGTATTTGATCATGATATGACTGGCCCGTTGGCGCAGTGGGTAGTGACCTGCCTTCAGCTCCGCGGGTAGTGGGTTCGATTCCCGCCGAAGGCTAACATTTTCTATAAACAATTTGTTGGTTCTTCGACCCTGGGTGTTTATTTGTACTTAAGTATGTATTTAAAATTATATATGTACCAGTTATCCGTCACGCAAAACACATGTATTAAGTTATTTACTGTGGGGCCGGATGACCGTGTGTGTAAGTGTCCCATATATTTATTATTAATAAAATAAATATATGGGATATAATAATATTTATATATTATAATTATATGGGATATAATAATAATAAGGATATAATAAAATATAATATATAATCGGGATCAAGCGTTTCTTTATAAGATTTTAAACAGCCTAGTTGACTCTCCATATTTGCTCAGTCAAATTTCATTCAGGTGCCCTCGAATAAGTGCTCGCAACAAATCTACTTTTGTCGTTCCTTTTCGTAGAACGAATTATGCAAGAAACGCGTTCATTGCAAGAGCTTGTCGGAATAATAATAGGAAATATCATCACCTTGACCTTTTCAATAATGGATTCAAAACATATATATATTTATTGAAGAAATAATATACCTAATGTTATATATATAAATAGTTTAATTTGTTAATCTTTTACTTATTTTTTTTCTTTTAATTTATACTTTTAATTTTAATTTTCTACATTTATTTACCATTATCTTACTTTCATATTTATATTTATTGCATTGTTCACTTCCTTCACTCATTTGTGGAAACTTTGTTGGCATGCGTATTAATTTTATGTTATAATTCTTTGTAATAATTTAAGTGCTGTTTGTTTTCCAATTTATAAATAAATAAATTATTATTATTAAGATATTGGGTATCGATTTGGGTGAAATAATCGATTTTCACACGATTCTAACACTTCCCAGTGCACGTGGCAATGTTGGGACCGCTCGCCGCACGTGCAGCACTTCACTAAACACCGCGAGGAGTACGTGTCGTTAGTGCGGGCGCACCTCCGCGAGCACGTGTCGCTCGCGCACGCGGTGAAGTCACGCGCACGCATTTAGCACTAAACGTATATAGTTTATAATAAAATCTTTCAACGTTCTCGAACAGTTGCGTTGTATACCTACAGGATGTTTCACTTGTGTCAGTTGCGTTGTATACCTACAGGTGTTTCACTTGTGTCAGTTGCGTTGTATACCTACAGGTGTTTCACTTGTGTCAGTTGCGTTGTATACCTACAGGATGTTTCACTTGTGTCAGTTGCGTTGTATACCTACAGGATGTTTCACTTGTATCAATTGCGTTGTATACCTACAGGATGTTTCACTTGTGTCAGTTGCGTTGTATACCTACAGGATGTTTCACTTGTGTCAGTTGCGTTGTATGCCTACAGGGTGTTTTAATTAATTTTTTTGTGTCAAATATTCGTGTACTCAGATAATTTATACACTAATCAATACATACACTCATATAAAAAATTATGTATGTTTTTTATTAAATCCGAGACAGTAGGAGGGTGTTTATTATTTACTTTAATTTTCACTTTTGTAAGTTGCGTTGTATACAGTGTCTTAATTTCTTACTTATTTCACTTGTGTCAGTTATTTCTGTGCTCTGGTAATTTATAAAATTATCTATATACCTATATAAAAAAGTATGTAAGTGTGTTTTTTATTGATTCCGAAACGGTGGCACCATTTTAAATGAAATCTTCAGACATTCTTTGAATTGATCCAGCGGATTCATTAAAATTTGGTGACGCTGGTAGCATTTTTTTCGAACTGGAAAACTGAGCCACAGCAACGTATAGTTACTATGTATCGGATTTAAAAAAGTAAAGTAACGGCCTGTTACAAACTCACTGCTAGTCATAGACGTCCTCTACGTTTCTGGAGAGAAGAGTTGGAGCTAAGACCTACCACGCTGTTCCAATGCGGATTGGTAGGTCACATATATTTCTAGAATTGTCTAGAGATATTAAGGTTTCCTCACGTTGTTTTCCTGCACCGAAAAGCATGTGATAAATTGCAATTATCAATTAGACACATAAGTTTTAATAGAAAAACTAATTGGTGCCTCCCCGGGGTTAGAACTCGTGACACCAACGATAGAGTCGCACGGTCTCACCGATTGGCTATCATAGCTCGAATATTTAAATTTTTTAATCGAACATACGGTATATGCTTTCTGTAAAATATATTGAAATAAATGTGTTTAAGTGATATCTCGCTGTTTAAAGTCCTCCAGAACAGATATTTCAGAACTAAAGGCAGCTACGAGTTCTTCCCCGTGCTGTTACAAAATTTAAAAATATATTTTAGTGATTTTTATATATATATATATATTATATATATTATTATTATCAAATTTTAGAATGTTATTGAAAATATACGCGATGATTTTGTAAACATCCTGTATGCAATATTACTAACGAATAACAAAACGAAAAAGTCCATAAGACTTATATATTCGGTGTTTAGCGTGAAAGTAAATTTAGATAATTTTTATACTTATCTTTGTCTAATCAAAAAAGAGAAACAGGTTAATTAAAATTAAAATACAGTTTCATTTGCTTTTCCTTTTTTTTCTTTTTTATAATGTAGTACATTTTAGTCTAGCTTCCCTATTCCAGTATAATAATTCCATCATTAAAACTAATACAATATTTATTGCACTTTCAAGCATCGACTGAAGTGTTAGCGTAAGTATATATATAAAAGTTTTCGTATTTTTAATAAAATAAAGTTTAAGGACTTGAGCTGTTTTATTTATTACATAACTATAGCAGAACCCGCAACTCGTTGCTGTTTCTTTTCTTCTTTATTACTCGAACATGGCGCGCGTTAAATTTTTCCATAACTTCTAAAATTTTCAATGAGCAATCAAATGATATGGTGTAAAGGATAAAATATGCACATCAAAATTTAAAGCAACAAGTATTTCCTTCCCTTTCCCGTAAATCATTCGTCTATTGGTGAAAATTCTTGCAGTTGTTTTGAGTCTTTCGCGGCTTGAGCCGGTGACTTTCATTCAAAAACATAATTAAAATTATTACGTATTTAAACGACTTATATTGTACTTATAGACTAAATTTATTTAATTGAATGTTATTATCATGGTAATAACTAGCGGTACCGGTATTTTTGTTCCAATTCAACAATTCCAATACGACGGTACAAAAAACGCTATCTTTATCCAAAAGTAATAATAATTATATTAATTATAGTATTATTACTTTTGTATTATGGATCTCCGCAAAGTAACGCCTAATTCTATAAGCTATCTTTATCCTTCCCTCGGGCATATCTATTCGAATATAAACCTTTATGAAAAGTATACCGTAATATCAAAATAATTGTCTTTGGTTATAAAGCATTAGGCAATTTATGGTTATTTGTTTATGTGAATTTGTGAAACAATATACCTACGTCATTTCATCACGCTATTTTATTTGTCTATGGTAAGTAATATAATTTTTCCGCGCGTTTTTGTAAATTAAAAACCTAATCAAAAGTTTCTTATATATTTTAATTTTGGTACATAAATAAATAAATAGTTTTATGTTTCGTTGCATCTCATAACTGTAAAAACTACAAAAAACTTGGTATTTAAAGACATTAATTAAGAATAACCTTCGTTGTTTCTTCTGATACAAACGATAAGATAAGGGTGATGCACTGTCGTTTTTTAGTAGCCGACACACGGAAGAACTGCGCAATAATAAATGTTTTATGTAATCAAATCTATCATCGATTAATAATTGATATAGGCATAGTACAAAAAATATAACAAACTTATAAATGATGGATATGTACAATTTAAACACAAAAGAACAAATACAGAAATAACGTATGATTAAATGTTTTCTGTTAAAAATTGCTTATAAAAGACCATTCTGAAGTAAGTATTTAGATATAAAATATGTATTTAGATATAAGTATGTAGTACATCTGTGTGTACAACAGCTGTGATAGCCTAGCGGTGAGACCGTGCGACTCTCTAGAGACGACATAGGTTCAAACCCGGGCAGGCACCAATGGGTTTTTCTATTAAAACTTATGTGTCTAATTGATAATTGCAATTTATCACACGCTTTACGGTGAAGGAAAACATCGTGAGGAAACCTGCATATCTCTAGAGAATTCTAGGGATATGTGTAACCTACCAATCCGCATTGGAGCAGCGTGGTAGGTCTTAGCTCCAATCCTTCTCTCCAAAAACGGAGAGAGGAGGCCTTAGCCCAGCAGTGGGCATAGTAACAGGCTGTTACTTATGTAGTACATATACTACATTTATTTATTTAACAGTTTAAATGAGATCATACTGAAATCTCTCCGCTAATGTAACTATGGCAAGAGACCTGATGGTATGATTCTCATATCTTGAAAACTGGGGAGGTAACATGTTGTCTGCGAGGTCCATGTTAAGCGAAAGCTTTCTAATGGTGAAAGAATTTTTGAAATCGGTCCAGTAGTTTTTGCGTGAAAACATTACAAACATACACACATACACACAAACATACAAATCTTTCCTCTTTATAATATAAGTATAGATTCAAGTAAACTAGTAAACAAGTGCTTTTGCAAGTTCGGAAAGCTGTTCCTACCGAGAAGAGCCAGCAAAAAGTGTTTGCTCTTTTTAAATAAAATTCTTATAACTACTTACATTTGGTTATTACTATCTTGTACAGGGTAGAGAAGTAGCCTTATCCACGCATTTTATCATCTATATAATCCTCAATAGTATAGTAGACTTTTTGTATCAGCCTCCCTTTAACAGCGCTTTTAACCTGCTGTATTGGCAAAGATAAGATCGATTGCGGGATTTTATTATGGAATCTTATACTCAAACCCACAAATGACTTATTTAATTTTACAAGGCGCAGAGCAGGAACCGCAAGCTTATGTCGGTTCCTACTTTGTCTATTATATACATCGCCAATCCTTTTATAATTACGTATATTCTTATGCACAAACATTAGATTGCAAAAAATATACTGTGAAGACAGAATACCTATTTCTTTAAACTACTCTCTACAAATCTCTGATACAAATCTAATCTATAAAAATACTACAAAACGCTCTCTCTTATAGTTAAAACTAAACAACTACTTTTTGTTCAAAATTTCAATTCCTCCCTTTAACAGTATTTTTAAACTGCTGTGGTAAAGATAAAAATCGATTGCGGGATTTAATTATAGATTCTTATACCCAAACCGACAAATGACTTATTTACTTTTGCAAGGCGCAAAGCAGGTACGGCAAGCTTATATCGGTTCCTACTTTGTCTATTATATATATCGCCAATCTTTTTATAATTATGTATATTCTTATGTACAAAAATTAAATTACTAAAAAAGCTAGTGTCTTCTTGCTTAAACTTACTAATAGTCACGTTTTGTGAGCGCTACTCTAGGCTTTATTGTAATTTGCCACAAAACAACTTTTTTGAATTTTGTTTACTTTAACACTAAGCGTGCCGATATGTGTTTACAAGAATTTTTTCATTTTAGTACTATATACATATATATGTTTAAGATATTTTAAAATTAACTAAGACATTGCCAGACATGCAAGGATGGCATTGCGAAATTATAAAACTGTGTTGCATATGCCATCCTCACAGTCGAAAATAATTAAATTAATATTATCAAAACCAAAATAAAATAGTACAATAAAGAAAGTGTGCATGTCTGTGAGTGTGTGTCATTCAATATTATGTTGAATGTGTGTGGTGTGTGATGAAACGGAAAGTCATTAAGTCATTTATTTATTTATTTATTTAATACATTTGCTTGGAACATGGTTATAAGGTTCACTAATCAAAAGAAAAGTTCTCATACTCCGCCAATCTTTCGGCATGCAAAGTGTATCCTAAATTATACAAAAATTAATACTAATAAAAATAAAAACTTAAGAAATAGCGTAAATAATCATTCTAAATTAAGTTGATTTTATGAAACAAATTTACAAATGTCAAAGATTAAAATAAATTACATTACAAACTCAACAATATTCAATATTATAAATATTTAAATAGGTATTTTAAGCTAAAAATTCTCTGATATCATAGAAATTGCATTCATTTAACCATAAATAAAGATCAGTTTTAAATTTATTTTTGCATTAAGTCTTCAGTCTGTTGATAATTCATTTAACCAAGATAAAATTTTAGCTTTGGCTGCACGTTTGATTAATTGTATTGATTAAAAGAATTGCTTGTTTATAAGTGTTATATATAAAGTCGTACAATAAAAAACAAGTTTCGCGAAACTTAACTGCAGAACGCTCTTAAACATATTTTCACTGTAACGGCACCAATCAGTATGGAATACACGCTCGTGAACGTAGCATGCTTTTAAATGGTTTTTTTTGTCCTTAAATACTATCATTATTAGTTGATTTGTTCAGTTTTTTTAACATTTTCAAACGCACCGAGCATTATTATTTATTCCTGATTTAAATAGTAAGTAATAATTTATATATACTATATAAAACTAAATTCACACATAGTTTTTTCGTAAAAGGCGACCAAGGTAAGTGGTATCCGGCGGTGGTATAGAATAGACCAACTTCATTTCTTACCGAGGTGTCCTAAAAGGTGTCTAAAGTAAGTTGACCCACTGTGTGCGGTTGAGTAGAATAGACCACCCTCTTTCTTACCGAGGGGTCGTAAAATAAGACTAAGTTAAGTTGACGTCAGGCAGGCGGCTGGTCGTAAAATACGTAGCCGTATCTTGTGACAACATGTTTATAGCTTGTTGTCACATAGCCGACCCTACTTAGAATGGGATAAGGACAGGAGGATTATGACGTGCGATTTTATTTTTCATTTTATTTAATTCGCTTTAATAAATTCGATGCATCATGCAAATAATCAAGGGGTTTGAAAAAAAAAGGAAGGCTACACTTAATGAGTTCTTAAAAGACGAATTGAGATTAATAATATTGGTATTGATACAATAAATTATTGCAATCCTTTTAAAACTAACTTTAACTCTAACTAATATTCTATAATAACTAAGTAATTATTAATTATTAATAAGTTAAGATACTAACACAAAATAATATTTAAGCATGCTGTCGGCGCACAAGTTGGATAGGCAATAAATAAATAAGGTATATTTGTCATAGTATTAAGTTTTTGTATTACAATGTTGTCATATCTGTTGTGTGTTGCTAAATAAATTTAAAAAAAAATATATAGTAGAACTGAGATAAGAAATTAGTTTTTACTTATCGAGGGTGTAACTTAAATTGATGGCAGCGGGATGGGGGTCGTGAGTATTTATAGCCTTTATTAATTCCTTGAAAAACATATAATATTACATAAAAAATGTTTTCACAATAATTATGATAATTATATTACATTGAGCTGAGATAGCCCAGCGGTGAGACTGTGCGACTCTTCCGAGGGGAACACGAGTTCAAACCCGGGCAGGCACCAATGAGTTTTTCTATTAAAACTCATGTGTCTAATTGATAATTGCAATTTATTACACCCTTTTCGGTGAAGGAAAACATCGTGAGGAAACCTGCTTATCGCTAGAGAATTCTGGAGATATGTATAACCTACCAATCCGCATTGGAGCAGCGTGGTAGGTATTAGCTCCAACCCTTCTCTCCAGAAACGGAGAGAGGAGGCCTATTCCCAGCAGTGGGATTGTAACAGGCCGCTACTTTACTTTACTTTTTACATTACATTAATACAAATGGGATTTAAATACATTTTGAATAATACAATTTACTATCAATAAATATATTTTTGTGGTGGAGGTTTGTGCATGTGTTTTTACGAATCCTTCACGTATCGGGTATGAAAATACTGATAGTCCACTATACATTAAACACTATATATTTTTTCTATTTACTGTATCGCGGATTATAGCAAAATAATTTTATTATTACTTTTGTATTATGGATCTCCGCAAAGTAACGCCTTATTCTATAAATTACTTATGTAGTGTTTGATAATAAACACACATCTATACTTATTATTAAACATAGACCTCAAAAGCTGTCTGTCTGTATCTGATCGATTTTCTCAAAATCTGCTCGACGGATTTTCGTACGGTTTTTATTAGATGATTCAATTCCTCCAGTTTGGTTTGATAGTACATTACGTTTCTATTTAAATTGTGTTAAAGAGGTCGCGTGGTTGTAAAAAAACTCGCCTTCAGGGAGTTTTATTCGCAAGCGCCGATTTTTTTTTGGAACTGACTGTATGCTGTTAGCCCTAACGGCTTTTACAGCGTCACCGGGCGAGACAGGCGAGCGCAGAAGCATCGCCAAGGTTGCGAAATGCAGAGAGTAGAGCGCAGAAGCTCTACTAACGTCGGGGAACGTCGTCCTAAGGGTGCCTCCTGTGAGGCCGGACCACGGCTTAGGGCGACACGTAGTGGAGGGCTGATGGTATGACTTTGATTAGTCATTGCGGCGTCGGAAGGGTGGCGAGAAGCCACGACCGACCGACGTCAGAAAACTGGGACCTCGTCTTCGCCGGCGAAGACGCTCTGTGTGTGTATTACGTGTTTCTGTGTTTGCGATCGTTATTTGATCGTCAGGGTCATATAGAACGCTTTTTGGACGCCTATATTTTCGGTGGTCAGACCTAACTGGGATGTAGGTGGAAGCAACTGAAATAAGGGGGTTCGGGTGTACCTCAGATTTCTCGAAGTAAGATTTCGAAAAGCGTTTAAAGAGATGAGTAATGGTAGGTGCAAGCGCCGAGTAAACCAGCAGATATACACTAAAGTAATGTACGACAAATTATACAATTACTACTACTACAACAAATAGTGGTTGCCATGGAGACAAATAAACAACGAGCCATCTTGTTTGATGTGGCGGGTGTTTTGGGTTATTGTATTAATTGCAAACACTACAGTGTACATATTAAAATTGCGAGCAAGGAAGTATTGTACCCGGCTTTAATGCATATCGATGTTTACAACGAAAAAGCCGGCCAGTTCGTTTTCGTAGAGCGCTGTCACTGTCACACACGGATTCGTCAGTCTGTGCGACAGAGACGATGCTCTATGAAGCTCTCTATGACACTAGCGGATTTCTCTTCCTAACTCTCAATGTGTATTATTTATTGCCGGGTACTATACGAGTTGAAGTATAGATTGAGGATTCATTAATATTCATTTCTGAACACTCTTTAACGATATATTATACGAACAAATTTGACAGATAATCTATACTTATTATAAAACAAAGTCCCAAAAAGCTGTCTGTCTGTATCTATAGTACATATCGGTATTACGTAAATTGTGTTGAAGAGATCGCGCAGTTTTTAAAAAACTTGCTTGCTTGCTTCACGGTTAACTCACAAAACTACTTTTATGCTCAAAGTTTCGTAAATCACTGAATGCCACGCGGGCAAAGCCGTTGTTGGCACAGCTTTTATTATGTAGAGTATCAAAATATAATGTGATCAAAATGGAAACCATCTGTTAATTAGGTTAGTACTTAAAATGCTTGCTTCCTTTCCATTTTATGCAATAAAACTTCTCAACCGTAAAAGAAAATTTACACTTTAGTTACGATCGATTTTACGTACATCATTGTTTTTATTAAATAGTAGCTGACCCGGCAAACGTTGTTTTGCAATATAAATTATTTCTAGGGAATTTTTAGTGTAAAGAAGCGGCCTGTTACAATCCCACTGCTGGGAATAGGCCTCCTCTCTCCGTTTCTGGAGAGAAGGGTTGGAGCTAAGACCTACCACGCTGCTCCAATGCGGATTGGTAGGTTACACATATCCCTAGAATTCTCTAGCGATAAGCAGGTTTCCTCACGATGTTTTTCTTCACCGAAAAGCGTGTGATAAATTGCAATTATCAATTAGACACATGAGTTTTAATAGAAAAACTCAGTGTTGCCTGCCCGGGTTTGAACTCGTGTTCCCCTCGAAAGAGTCGCACGGTCTCACCGCTGGGCTATCAGCAGCTTTTTAGTGTACATTATAAAAATCATAAAAAATTGGCCAACAAATAAAAAAAATGTTAGGGGGCGGACAACTCTTTTCACATAGTGGTATGAAAAATAGACAGTAGCCTATTATCATATATACTGAATATGCATATAAAATATCATAAAAATCGGTTAAGCCGTTTCGGAGGAGTATGGTAACTAAAATTGTGACACCAAAACTTTATATATATTTATTTATTTTATTTATTATTATTTATTTATTTAGCAACACACAACAGATATGACAACATCATCCTCATGCCCTTATCCTACTCTAAGCGGGGTCGGCACAACATGTTACAAACATGGTGTCACGTGATTTGGCTAAGTATTTTGCGACCAGCTGCCTGCTTGACGTCAACTTACCTTAGTCGCCTTGTACGACACCTCGGTAAGATATGAGGGTGGACTATTGTATGCAGCCGGATACCACACAGCACATACCTTAGTCGCCTCTTACGAAATCTCGGTAAGAAAGGAGGGTGGTCTATTCTGCCGGATACCACACGGCTTAACTTATTAATTTATAACAAATTATTAATTAACATTAAGAGCAGACGTTGTTGCAATTTTTTTTTTATAGTTATTGAAATCTGTATCTGTAAAATCTGTAAAAATGCATACTGAATATTAGTTAAAGTTAATTTTAAAAGGATTGAAATAATTGTAAATAGGAATTCCTAAAAATGTCAATTTCAGAACTTTTACTGATTTCATTATATAGTTTGCATATACGGTTAATTGGTTTTTGCTGCGATCTTTGAGTTCGCTCCCGAGGAAGCACAAATAGCTTATACATGCGTGTGGATCGGGATGGCAAAGATATATTATAAATAATTTCTGGAAGTTATACATTATAAAGTAACGGCCTGTTATAGTAACAGACCGTTACTTTATACTGGGCATAGACCTTATCTCTCCATTTTTTATTAAGAGATAGGGATGGGAGCTAAGACCTACCACGCTGTTCTAATGCGGATTGATATGTTACACATATCCCTAGAATTCTCTAGAGATATGCACGTTTCGTCACGATGTTTTCCTTCACAGAAAAGCGTGTGACTTATGTGTCCAATTATCAATTGGACACATAAGTTTTAAAACTGAAACTGAACAGAAATTCAAAAGTAATAATAAAATTATTTTGCTATAATCCGCGATACAGTAAATAGAAAATATATATAGTGCTAAATGTATAGTGGACTATACGTTTTTTCATACCCGTTACATGCAGGATTCGCAAAAAACATATGCACAAACCTCCACCACTTCCACCACAATACACAAGCACTACACAGGTTCACTATCACAAACTCAACAATCGTTTCGCCCCGCAACCGAAGCATCATCAGGAGATAGACTCCACAACAAAATCGCAATCGCTTTGTTTTTTGCGAATCCTGCACGTATCGGGTATGAAAAAACGTATAGTCCACTATACATTTAGCACTATATATATTTTCTATTTACTGTATCGCGGATTATAGCAAAATAATTTTATTATTACTTTTGTATTATGGATCTCCGCAAAGTAACGCCTAATTCTATGAACAGAAATTCATTGATCATTCAATAATCATTTCTTGAAAATATCTTTATTTCCAAAAACAGTGGCAAATTTTTACATTTTACAAATGTAAATAAACGCTCCCCCTAGGTTAATAACTATATGTATACTTCTAAGGCTCTAGTAGAGATATTATGCTGGACATCATCATTATTCTCTTACCCTTATCCAACTCTAAGTGGGGTCGGCAAAATATGTCTTTGTCTTCCATTCTCCTCTATGATTCGTCAACTCTGATGTCACTCCTTTTAAATGCATATCATTCTTCACACAATCCCATCCTCTAGTCATGCATTCATCCACGTTCATATTCGAAACTTAATATATAGAATAATTTATAGAATTAGGCGTTACTTTGCGGAGATCCATAATACAAAAGTAATAATAAAAATTATTTTGCTAATATCCGCGACACAGTAAATTAAAAATATATATAGTGCTAAATGTATAGTGGACTATCTGTTTTTTCATACCCGATACATGCAGGATTCGTAAAAACACATGCACAAGCCTCCACCACTGCCACCACAATACACAAGCACTACACACGTTCGCTATCACAAACTCAACAATCGTTTCGCCCCGCAACCGAAGCATCATCAGGAGATAGACGTGGAAAATAATTTTTATTATTACTTTTGTAATATAAAGATATCATGCTTGACATATTCTTGATAATAAATTCATTATTGGTCTTGTTTCTCTTTTTTTGTTCCAGTCCCTATGACAATGCATGTTTATGATAAGCATGACCTAATGCTGCTGCCAGAATTGGCTCTAGATGAGGGATCTTCTCAACGGTTATCAGTAAGGAAATGAAATGAAATTTTGTAAAATTTTTGAACTTAACTTGTTCATTTACAGATTCAACATCAGTATGGCCGCAAAACGAATAGCATTTTTATATGGTGCAAATAATACGCTCAACAAAACACCTGCAATACTAGTTAACGTAAGTATAGTTATTTATTTAGTATGTATTTCTGTTAACAAAACAACAGTTTTTATTAACCTTCTAACCTTGGTTTTTTGTAACTGTACTTGCGAATACTTATTTTGGATTTTACTTGTGTAGTTTCGGTTACCTACTGAATTGTATGCAAAATTAGAAAAATTAGATCGTACCCTATATTTTAAACGTTATATAAAAAGTCTGATCACAGCTCATGTAATTTGGAATGAATAGGAAAAATATATCCACTTAACCAATATCCATGAAATTTGGCACAATTATTCTTCATAGACCGGAGTAACACAGAGGCTGTGGAAATCCTGTAAATTTAACAAGAATAGGATGACATTAAAAACGCCATTTATTATCAACTAATGAAAGTTTATTGACTGTATTTGCAAAAGTAAGCTCTATGTAACGTTGTTTGGTTTACGTCAAAAGAGGTATCTTGAGAAAGTTTTGATATTTTTTGATTCTGGGTAACATAATATATATAGAAATCCTGTAAATTCAACAAGAATGGGATGACATTCAAAAACGCCATCTATTATATATAGGTTTTTTTATTCACGATGTCAAATCCAGTTTGTAAATTTTAAAAAAATAGGTTTTATTTAGGAGACCTGATGATCTCTTACATTAAAATATAGAGTACTAGTTTTTTCCGCGGCTTCGCTCGCTAGCAATATTGTCTGCCACAGTATGTAATTAAGTTTATGATTCACTATTTTGGTCATAGTGGCTTCCACATAAAAGATAGATATATGCTGTCGCGGATTTTTATTTAGAACTATTCAACACAAACAATACTACGATACATCATCTTTGTGTAACACCAATGGTGTAGGCAGCGTACGCCAAGATAGCTCTCTGAGGCCAGATTTTTTCCGACTTTATTGACATGTATCGTTATATTACATAAAATCATTACAAATTGTAGCCTATATGATATTCCAATGTATAACCTATATTACTGAATAGTTTCATCCAAATCCGTCTGATAGTTTTTTCGTGAAAGAGTAACAAACATCCATCCAAACTCACAAACTTTCGCATTTATAATATTAGTAGGAAGTAGGAAGTA
Source organism: Morpho deidamia (assembly GCA_947086505.1). NCBI lineage: Eukaryota > Metazoa > Arthropoda > Insecta > Lepidoptera > Nymphalidae > Morpho > Morpho deidamia. The sequence goes on from CAMTZC010000009.1 coordinate 2,400,426, forward strand.
GGATAGGATAAGTAAGGTTTTACAAGTTTTTAATGGTTTTTTTTCAATTTTTTCCAGAGCAAATGATATATACCGAATTTTAGATTAATAATTTAGTTATACATTTAACAGTAATTGCAATTTAACCCCTCGGATCAGTCTGATTTTTTCCGATCGGAATATTTGCAGGGTTGTTGAGTGACAGAAACTACCGTTTATTCCAAGACTCAACGGTCCAAGTGAACGAAGTCGCGGGTAAAAGCTAGTAGTGAATAAGCTCTAAATTGATTAAAATTATGACAATATTTATGATTTATTTGATTTATAGAAGCAGGCGTTACTTTGCGGAATTCCATATTACATGCGCTATAACAGAACTACCTTGCTATAATCCGCGCGGGTTAAGCGAATGCATACAAAGCCAATATGTATGAAGCAGGCAAAACTTACGCACCTTACACATGCAGGACAAGTCACTACACGCACCCCAAGGCGCCTCCACCAGCAGCAACGCACACAAGCAGAACACACAACCACCACCACAATCGCAATGCATTGCGATTTTGTCGTGGGGCCTATCCTCCTGATGATGCTTCGGTTTCGAAGCGAAACGATCGTCGAGATTGTGGTGTTGGTTGTGTGTTCTGCTTGTGTGCGTTGCTGCTGGTGGAGGCGCCTTGGGGTGCATGTGGTGATTTGTCCTGCATGTGTAAGGTGCGTAAATTTTGCCTGCTTCATACTCATTGGCTTTGCATGCATTCGCCTAACCAGCGCGGATTATAGCAAGGTAGTTCTGTTATAGTGCATGTATTATGATTTATTATTATACTAGCTGTGCCAGTGGTCTCGCCAGCGTGGAAATCAGTGTATACAAAGTTTTTCTCACGTAAGCAACGTAATATTTTTATTGAAATTTTGAACATACAAATAGTTGTTTAGTTTTAACTATAAGAGAGAGCGACATGCTGTCGTGGACTTTTTTGTAGTATTATTGTAGAGAATTAAATGAACATACGTATTTTACCAAAATATATATATGCAGATGGAAATGGAAATCTTATTTATTTAATATTAGCTGTGCTAATAACGGCTTCGCCCGCGTGGAATTCATTGATTTACAAAAGCTTTTTTCGAAATGAATTTTCGAAGTTTTTTACATAAAAGTAGTTATTGTGATTTAACCGTGAGAGATAGAGACATGCTATCGCGGTCTCTATGTAGTAGTTTCATAGATCTACAATTCTCTAGTATATTACTTTAACGTATCTCTGCTCGTTTACGTTGCGCCCGCGACTGAAGCTTCCAGCAAGCAAGTTTTTCAACAATTGCGCGATCTCTTCAACACAATTTACATCATACCAATATGTACTATTTACCTAAACCATCCGGAAGTATTGCACTATCTTTTGGTGAAAATCTTACAGAAATCCGTTAAGTAGATTTTGAGAAAATCGATTGCATACAGACAGACAGTTTTTTGGGACTTCGTTTTATAATAAGTATAAATAGATGGAACAGTTACAATTTTTTTGTACAATGGTAGCGTTAATAATGCAAAAGTTAAAAACTGCGTTGCAGATATCTACGCTACGGATATTAAAATACAAAGTTCCAGATAAAAGAAACTACTAGGTATAAAAGATACTATGTACGTAAAAATAAAATAAACATTAAAACTAAGTATTATATCGATTGTTTATATAAGTGACGGCCATAGTGCGTAAACGTACGTATGTTTGTGAGTTTGAAAGTGTGTGTGTATGTATGTATGGGAGCGTGTGTTTGGGTGCATGTGTGTGTTTAAGTTTAATTAACAGACCACTTTCAGTAGATTTTCAGTTTCTTCATCAGTGAATTAATGAACCCAAGATAAACGTTTTAATTTACAGGAGTAATCATTGAATGAGTAAATGTTTAAAATAGTATGTACTCTATTATACTGTAAGTAAATTAATCGCAAATAGTGACGTGCGGCGATTGCAGTCCGGGTCCTTTTTTAGTGCATACTGACCGACCTTCAAAACAGTTATTTGTCCTCGTTTATATAACTATAACATGTATTTTATTAAAAACACGCCACGGTGACTTCTACGGTGGGTAAAAATCCGCAATGGAGCAATGGGCTGGGTCTGAGCTCCATCCCTGCAGCAAGAGTTGGGAATTTATCCCACTTCTGATGTCGTAATCAAGACAAATAGGGACATATACTGATTGCTTAACTTTTGAAGCTATTATTTAAAAGTGTGAATTAACTTTTCAGGAGAATTTCCCTTCTCTCCAAAAAGGAGAATAGAAGGAGGAAGCCTTTACGTATTAGCTAGATAGTCAAAGGCTAATAAAAAAAATAGAAAGTATTATAAAGTTAGAAGGGATGATATTACGGTCATAGGAAAACTCGGAATGTTTGCATAAAATAGTTTGCAGGACTTTTTGAATAGAGTTCGAAAGACGGAAATTAGATAAGTTGTGTGTAGCAAACACATGACCTTCAAAACAGTTATTTGTGCTCGTTTATATATATATATAACATGTATTTTATTAAAATACGCCACAAAGATAGACGAGATAATAATATTGATGTTATAAATACAATTGTGTCTGGCGAATTAACATTTTAATGCACTCATATATATGATAATTTCATAAAACTTAAAATCCCTTGATGCTCATACCTAAGACAGAAAAACATTGAGCCATTTTCTTTTGAGATTTTCATTGTGATTTTCAAATCAAATCAATACAATCTTTGTTTAGATGAGATTTTTGAATCGTCAAGGATCAATATACAAGCCAAGCTACAACTTGTTCGGAATGCTGCTTTTACCGAAAATTATAAATTCCTAGAATATTATTAGAATAGGTAGGTAAATTTCGCCTACATCGTGGAAATTGACAGATTTGATTCTGGATGTTTCAAATTTGATTAACTTTTCCCTTTTTCTTCCACTTCCGTCTTCTGTAGGAGTAACTATTATTGGCAACCTAATATCAATGCATATTATTCAGGTCTAAGTGTGTGTTTATCTATATCTATACTTCTATACTAATCTATACTAGTATTATAAAGAGGAACGATTTGTATATTTGTTTGTATGTGTGTATGTTTGTAATGTTTTCACGCAAAAACTACCGGACCGTACTGGACCGTATTAAAAAAATCTTTCTGTGGTGGGTGTGCTGCTTGTGTGCTTTGTTGCTGGTGAAGGAGCCTTGGGGTGCGTGTGGTGGCTTGTCCTGCATGTATAAGGTTCGTAGATTTTGCCTGCTTCATACACATTAGCTTTGCATGCATTCGCTTAATCCGTGCGGATTATAGCGAAGTAGTTTTGTTATAGTGCCTGTAATATGGAATTCCTCAAAGTAACGCCTGCTTCTATAAATCATTTAGGCTATATGACATTTTCAAAAGATATCCCTAATAAAATTGTAATAAGGTGTAAAAAATTTAGTAGTAAAAATCGCGTGCGCTGCGGAAACTATTGATGATAGAACAAAAAATGTTGTACAGTATTATACAGCATATCAATATCCACAAAAAAGTCCGCGATACCATATGTCTAACTATTATAGTTATGCCAATATACGTACTTTTTTACATTGTAAAAGTTGATAAAATTGCCGACAATAATCAAACCATTTTATTCATATCTCTATATTAATCTTTGTCCCATTAAATTATATTTTATTTAAAACTGTTTCGATACCTGTAAATCGAAAGAAAATAATGCTATAACAAATTCATTGTAGCGACCGTTATAGCAGGGCCTGCATTTGGTGAGCTAGCTCTTATTCCAAGAATACTAATGATACCCAGTTTTTATAATTAAATAATCTGCAAATAAATGTATAGTCCGACTCCGTAGTCTTTCCAGTACCACGAGATCGTTATGGACGCGGGTGAAACCATAGGGCGTTGCTAGTTAGTTATAAGCGTAAAATTACAATAGTTTGCAAAGTTGCTTGGAAGTAAAATTTGTTAGGGGCATGGTCTTCGATGAATGTAGTTGAGTTGAGTTCTGGCGCGTAATTGGTTGACTGATGGATTGAATGATTGGTGACACAGATGCTCAAACAGTATGTTTTCTAAAGAAAACCCAAAAATAGTCTTGGTCAACCAGGTACTATCTGTATAATACATTTATATAATCTGTATAATATATTTATTCGCAGAATACATTTTTGTACGGTTTTTAATAAAAGATAGTGGCAAGTTTAATTTAATCTTAAATTACGGTAGTATATAAATTGTGTTAACAACGCGAAGTTGTAAAAAAACTCGCCTGCACGGAGCTGTAGTCGACGTTTATTTCATATTAAGATATTAATCTGGCGTGTTTAATTGTTGTGATTTCCTTATCACATATACTTCTTAATTAATTTAATTGATAATAAAATAAAATTAATTATGCCATAATCTATATGATTATAGGGCTTTAGTTTCAATTAGAGTTAGTATAGTAGTAGTAACAGCCTGTTACTACGCCCACTGCTGGGCTAAGGCCTCCTCTCTCCGTTTTTTGGAGAGAAGGATTGGAGCTAAGACCTACCACGCTGCTCCAATGCGTATTGGTAGGTTACACATATCCCTAGAGAATTCTCTAGAGATATGCAGGTTTCCTCACGATGTTTTCCTTCACCGAAAAGCGTGTGATAAATTGCAATTATCAATTAGACACATAAGTTTTAATAAAAAAACTAATTGGTGCCTGCCCGGGGTTTGAACCTATGTCGTCTCTAGAGACTCGCACGGTTCACCACTAACTAGGCTATCACAGCTTTTTTAGAGTTAGAGAACAATTAGAGTTATATAATTACAATTTATATTTTATTATATATTTAATATATTATATATTTAATAAATATATATATATTAGTGTATAAGTTAGGATATTAGTACCATAACTGTTAAGCTATAAATTGTCTCACTTTGTAGGTTAGCTGGTAGAGATCTCTGTCAAAGAGATAAGCTGACTGTTGTACTCTGCTTTTTTATTGATAATGTTTTTCTTACGTTTTTTTAATGGTACATAAACAATATTTTTTTTTTTCAGAACTACGCACAGAACTCTCTGTCTTCACTCACAAGATTATTATGCCCGCGTTATGCACATACACATCAAATTACTAAGAACCTGTTATATGTTTCAAATGAGAAAATAAATATAACTACGGACCATAAAACAATGAAGTAAGACTTCTTGAAAATTTAATTCTTTATTTTACACTAGCTGTACCAAACGGCTGCGTGATTATGAATGATTAACGGAACTTTTTCCGAATTTTCGAAATTTTAGGCTATAAAGTAGTTATTGTGAGTTAACCGTGAGAGACACAGAGACGTGCTATCGCAGTATTTTTATAGATCTACAATTCTCTAGTACATTACATCAGCGTATCTCTGCTAGTTTACGCAGCGTACACGAATGAAGCTCCCAGCAAGCAGATTTTTTAACGACTGCGCGATCTCTTCAACACAATTTACATAATACCGATATGTACTATGTACCTAAACCATCCGAAAGTATTGCACTATTTTTTGGTTTAAAACGTACAAAAATACGTTCCGTAGATTTTGGGAAAATCGATTACATACAGACAAACAGCTTTTTGGGACTTTGTTTTATAATAAGTATAGATAGAGGCAAACGATTACATTGAATTATTTTAATTATTAATAATATTTTTTTGACTATTTCATGGACGCTGAAGTGATTAAGGCATATAAAACAAAGGTGAAAAAAATTATAAAGTTTATTTGTAAATTATTAGAACCGGCGAATATTTTTTTTGCGCGTTAGTTTTAATTTTGAATAAGATATTTATTTAAAATATATGATGTACAGGATGATAACGTTATACATGAAATGCCATAAAATATTCGTCTATTTCCGATATTATCTAGAATTATCGAAATTTTTTAATTTAAACCATCGTGAGTGGTATTTATAGTGAATGCATAGAAACCAGCTATACTCACGTCTTATTTTATCGGGTGAGCTCGACTATACTACTACGACTGTACTGACTACGAGAGGCGATAAAGGATTTTGTTTTATATACGGAAGGATATATATATATACATATTTCCTCACCATAAAATGCATTATGAAATTATAAATAAATAAAATAAATATGTGGGACACTTACACACATGGTCGTCTATCCCCAAAGTAAATAACTTAATACTTGTGCTATGGGTGACAGACAACTGGTAGATATACTACATATATAATGTTATATATATATATATAATAAATAAATTCGAATATGTGTTCATTTGCTTTGTTTTACGTCCAAAAGGTCCAACGGATCAATGTGATGAGCTCCATACAGACGACGTCGCGGCCAGTAGCTTGTATAATTAATACATTTTTTCTCAGACTGAACAAACCGACAAACAAGCCACTGTGCATCATGCTGGACTGGCTGCTGGCTTCCAACAAGCAAGTGATGAAATATGCTCAAATATACCTCGACGAAGGCTTCGATGTGCTTAAAGTGAATTGCGAACCATGGCAACTCTTATGGCCTAAAAAGGGAGCCAAGGTAAATATTCTGCCCTTCTTTTTCAACCGATAAATGTCCACTGCTATACACGTTATTTCTCGAAACCGTTATAAAAACACACTTTCTTACTGCGTAACGAACAACCCGTTTTTTGTCTGCAGCAGAAACCGTTTCTAAAAAACTAGTTGCGGTCGTCTCGATGGACCGTCATATATCGAAAGACAGCACGCAACGATAAATGCGCGACAAATTACGGCCTATCTCGCTCACACCTTCCATAAATACGATTATAACAAGCGAGACGGAGCGATCACTCGCCAAAGTCGTTTCAACAAACAGTTTCAAGAAACTTACTTCTTAAATATACCTTGGATATTCTTATATATTTCTTTGATATATATATACGTAGCAATATAACAGAACTAACTACTTTGCTATAATCCGCACGGGTTAAGTGAATGCATGCAAAGCCAATCTGTATGAAGCAGGCAAAATCTACGCACCTTATACATGCAGGACCAGCCACCACATGCACCCCAAGGCGCAATTCACCAGCAACAACGAACACAAAAGCAGCACACACACCCACCACCACAATCTCGACGATCGTTTCGCCCCGAAACCGAAGCATCATCAGGAGGATAGGCTTCACGACAAAAATCGCACTGCAGTACGATTTTAGAAAGTAGTTAGTTCTGTTATATTGCTTGTAATATGGAATTCCGCAAAGTAACGCCTGCTTCTATAAATCATATATACGTAGCTTTATTTATTTATTTATTTATTTATTATTATTATTATTCTACTTTACAAAGCTTGTTAAACGCTTATAATAACTTATTATCAAAACAGTATACAGCGTAAAACATATAGCGAAATCCTGGCCCCCAAACTAGGAATCCCTGTGCTATGGGAAGCCAGACTTTCGACCGAACCTTTAATAAAATTAGTTTCTAAGTTATACTTTTATACTGGTGGGTAAGTAAAAAATAAACGTTACCGACAGTCGCCCGCTAGCGCGAATGTAATCGATGAATGCGGTAGTATATGTTTAGTTTTTAGAAGCTGATGACAAAGAAATTAATGTATTTAGTTATTTAATGATAATATTTTTACAATTTTCAAATATATTTTAATTCAACATCTTTTTTATGCGTATATTATCTATATGTGATGTATCTTTCGGCTTATATATATATTATCTTATATGACTGAGAATAAGAAAACTCATCCACCGAGATAAAACAACGAGACTACATACAACTATAATAAAAATAAAAACAATTTCTAAAAGACAAAATGAAGGAAAACTAAAATTAAACAATACTGATATCACACGTTACATCGTAGCTTATCACTGTAGTTGATAAACCAATTTCTAAACCAGCTTCATAAACCATTTTCTTTAGTTTAGCTGTTCTTCATCGGACCTATGGAACCGGTTAGTGTCATAGGTCATTGAAATCGAAGAAAAAATAATGATTATTGTTTTGGTCGCTGTTAATAAATTCGTACCATTTTTAAGCGTCTTTTTAGAATATAGTGCAAAAATGAGTGTTTTTGAGAGGATATTAATTTTAAATAAAGTGTATTCGATATTAAACTTTTATCGATATTTTAGTGTTAACTTAAAGTATCCTAAAATAATAATAACAATAATAATATAGTTCACTAAAAAAAAAATAGTTTATTTCAAAATCACCCTATATAATTATTATTCATACTATGTAAAATAAGTGGGAACAATGGGTTTGTTGCGCTTGCGTCTTACCTACCCGCATGTTGTCTTTATTTTAACTTAAGAGATAAGTCGAAAAGTGTAACTACCTTATTGTTTTTAAACTTTTTTTGTTAGTTCTTTGATTATATATATTATACAAATTTATACGAAAAATAACTGATTATAAATGTACCATATATATATTATGTATATTATGTCGACGGCTCTGGCGTACGGAAAAACTCTGATGAGTTTATGTTTACGCTAACATTATGTAAACTGTAACTTTTGTATATTCTAATGAAATTAAATAAATAAATGAAAAAATATATGTAGTTCTAAAGCGTTTTTAAATAACTGTTTTTTGAAACCGTTTCTTTTCGTCTAAAAACGTTTCCGTTTTTCCGTTCCGTTCCGTTCCGTTTGTTCACAAAAGTAGTTTTTGCCCAGTTTTAGTACATAGGTCTCGCTATTGGATCTCCATTCTTGTGCCGTTTGGGTCTAGCGGCTCCCTTGAGGTTGTCAGTCCACCTCGTAGAGGATCTACCGATATTGTATCTTCCAGTGCGGGTTCGCCATTCTAACACCTTAGAATCCCAACTCCCATCGGTTCTCCGCACTTTGTGCCCCGCCTATCGCCATTTCAGCTTCGCGACACGCTGAACTACGTCGTTGACGTTATTTGTCTTGACTGTGACTTTATAAATAGTTGTATATTTTTTTAAGTATATTCAAATTGTTAATAGTTATCGTTCTCATTAATCTATGTATATAGTGTTTCGTTAATTTTCTTTTTCTTCCTTCCTTTTTTCATTATCCATATTTCACTTCTTGCCCTTTTCTTTCTGTTACTGACGGTTGGCTGGTAGAGATCCCTTTTAGGGATAAGTCCGCCTTTGTACATATGGTATTTTTTTCTTCTTTCTTTTTTATATTATTATGCAGTAAAGAAATAAATAAATTGTTGCTTGCAATAATACCAAATGTCCGTAACCTGCATACAAATAAATTCAAATCAATTTTCATGTCATAAGTCATTAAACAATTGAATATTTATATCAATCAATCACTTACTGTTTCTGTGCACTAGAAGCACCTAGTTTATTATAAAAAAATGTAGTTATATCAAATTTAACACGGTTTAATTTACACAGTTATTTGGGGAAGTTATTTCAACTATGACTTATTTATGAGTTATTTAACATATATGAAAAAACTATTATATTTTAAAGGAATCTAAATATTTATTTAATATGTCACATCTTAGGTTTACTGTTATGCAAGTTTCCACTACTGCGACTTCGTTGCGTGGACTTAACGTGAAATTAAATTAAAATACCTATATATAGTAACTAGCAATGCCCCATGGTTTTATCCGCGTCCATACCGATCTCGTGGTAGTGGAAAGTCTATGAAGTCAGCCTATAGATTTATTTGTACATTATTTAATTATAAAAAATGGGTATCATTAGAATTCTTGGATAAAGAGCTAACTCACCAAATGCAGGCCCTGCTATAACGGATGCTACAATGAATTTGTTATGGCATTATTTTCTTTCGATTTATATTCTTAAATTCGGGTTTCATGAAATAGTTTTTAATAAAATATCATTTAATGGGATAAGGATTAATACAGAGATATGAATAAAATGGTTTGATTATTGTCGGAAATTTTATCAACTTTTACAATGAAAAAATAAAAATATATTGGTATAACTCAATAGTTATACCAATATATTTAGTCCGCGATACCAATGTATCGCGGACTTTTTTGTGGATATTGATATGTTCTATAATACTGTACATTTTTTTGTTCTATCCTCAATCGTTGTCGGAGCGCACGCGATTAAAGATGTTTGCGACAAAATTTTCACACCTTATTACAATTTTGTTGCGGATCCCTATTTTTTTTAAATGTAATATAGCCTATATTGCTCAGTGAAGAAGCAGCTTTCCAATAGTGAAGACTTTTTGAAATCGGTCCAGTAGTTATTGCGTGAATACATTACAAACATACACACATACAAACAAACATACAAATCTTTCCTCTTTATAATATTAGTATAGATGTATGTAATGCGAAAGCTGCAGTTTCGCACGTTTCAAGCAAGCGCTTTTTTTAGGTAATCGGGCGAGATTTGCTAAAACTAATGTACACCAACGATACTTCTTATATGGTACATGGATTTTCGGTGGGCGGTTACGTTTGGTCTGAAGCCATGGTTTATGCGATGAACAACAAAGAAAAGTGAGTAATTTCTGATTAAAAGACCGAACTAAATTTCTTGAAAATACATAATCTAAATCTAAAATCTTTTGAATACTTATTAAAATGTTTAATCATTGAAAACTTTCAGTTTAGTAGTTTATAATGGAGATATGCAAGTTAAAGTTTATCCTTAATTAATTAATATTAATATTTACTGGCCTGTTGGCGCAGTGGGTAGTGACCCTGCCTTCAGCTCCGCGGGTCGCGGGTTCGATTCCCGCCGAAGGCCAACATTTTCTATAAACAATTTGTTGGTTCTTCGAGCCTGGGTGTGTATTTGTATTTAATTATGTATTTAAAATTATATATGTAGTATATTTATCAGTTGTCCGTCACCGATAACACAAGTATTAAGTTACTTACTTTATGGACGGACGACCGTGTAAGTGTCCCATATATTTATTATTTATTACTATTAATTACTTACACGCCAAAAGGCGACTAACGTAAGTTAACCCGCCGTATGGTATCCGTTTGAGTAGAATAGACCACACTCTTTCTTACCGAAGTGTCGTAAAATACGACTAAGGTAAGTTGACGTCAGGCAGGTGGCCGGTCGAAAAATACGTAGCCAAATCATGTGACACCATGTTTATAACATGTTGTGCCTTGCTTACGAGTGAAATATGGGCAGGAAGATGACAATGATTTTACAGGCACTATAACAAAACTACGTTATAGTGCCTGTAATATGGAATTCCGCAAAGTAACGCCTGCTTCTGTAAATCGATAATGATTTTATTTATATTGTAAACTGCCTACAAAAAATTAAATAAAATATTGATAAAACTTTATTGCATATTCCCTAGGCCCTCTATTATGGTATATTTTTAGATACCAGCCAGCCCTGGACCGAGTGCAGGCCCAGGTGTGGGATTCCGTGGCCGATATCACTGAAATAGTCGTCGGCGTACCCTTAGCTGTGTTTCCTGATAACAAATTTGCACAGATGTTGACCAAAGCGTTAATTAAGTATATATTCCATAAATTCGTTTGAATATCAAATGTTTCTCCTTAAATATTGAATTTATATCATAAATAGAGTTAGGAATTAACTAAAAAACATGCTTTCTAAGTAAAAAGGGGAAATTAACAAAATTATCATTAGAATATAAAAAAGTGGGATAGTTGACATACATAAAAAAATAGTAATTTACTATTACAAAAGTAATAATAAAATTATTTTGCTATAATCCGCGATACAGTAAATAGAAAATATATATAGTGTTTAATGTATAGTGGACTATCAGTATTTTCATACCCGATACGTGCAGGATTCGTAAAAACACATACACAAACCTCCACCACTTCCACCACAATACACAAGCACTACACAGGTTCACTATCACAAACTCAACAATCGTTTCGCCCCGCAACCCAAGCATCATCAGGAGATAGACTCCACGACAAAATCGCAAAGCTTTGCTTTGCGATTTTGTCGAATCCTGCACGTATCGGGTATGAAAATACTGATAGTCCACTATACATTAAACACTATATATATTTTCTATTTACTGTATCGCGGATTATAGCAAAATAATTTTATTATTACTTTTGTATTATGGATCCCCGCAAAGTAACGCCTAATTCTATAAATTATTTAAAAGAGAAAGCGTTTGAGCTACGGGATATAAATGATTGCTTTGCTTTCATTACAACAGTGGCTACCTGAGAGCATTCTACAGAGTGGGCACGGTACATTACGAGAGAGCGTGCGAAACGTACTACGCGAGCCCCTGCCGTGCTCCGGCACTGTTCCTGCTGTCCAGCACGGACCCCGTCGGCAACGAGCGGCGGATACGGCGGGCCTGCGACTTGTGGATACAGATGGGTATAGAGGTAAAAAAAAAAGTAAAGTAACAGCCTGTTACTATGCCCACTGCTGGGCTAAGGCCTCCTCTCTCCGTTTTTGGAGAGAAGGATTGGAGCTAAGACCTACCACGCTGCTCCAATGCGGATTGGTAGGTTACACATATCCCTAGAGAATTCTCTAGAGATATGCAGGTTTCCTCACGATGTTTTCCTTCACCGAAAAGCGTGTGATAAATTGCAATTATCAATTAGACACACAAGTTTTAATAGAAAAACTCATTGGTGCCTGCCCGGGTTTGAACCTATGTCGTCTCTAGAGAGTCGCACGGTCTCACCACTAGGCTATCACAGCTTAGGGTATTGAGGTACGCGGTAGGATATATGTATGTGGAGCATGTTGTGTTCTCCTATAGGGCTTGAACACAAAACTGCGATACGACGCGATGCGAATTCGCAACAGAAAGTTGCGACACGAATTGCTGCGATGCGATTTCGTGCGGCAAGGCGTCTCCCAGGGTGACATTCTTTCACCGACCGTCAACCGTGCTAAACGTATTTTAAATTGAAAACTAGATAGTGACATGGATCGTAAATAGAAGTGTGCACTTTTGTTATTTCTTAGGAGATACAGGGAAAAAAACACAAAGAAGAGTTTGGGTTCATTTATTACTGTTATGAATCCAATATAAAATATGAAGCTTTGGAAACCTACCGTTTTGATTATTTTAGAATGAGCATATTTCAACGGCTTTTAAGTTTATTATCACCATATCTTCAGAAACGATCGTACAAGGGGCGAATTCCTGTTTGCCTCTGGAAATGATTGGCCTCACTATCCGGGAAGTGAAGTAAAACATTAATTGTTTACATAAGTTTCGCAGTCTCAGACCGAACTAAATATAATATGGTTAACAAGTGTGACGTAACATCGCAGAAATACGCGATGCTAATCAGTTCGTATGTTCTTGCGATGCGACGTCGCACCGCAGTTTTGTGTACAAGCCCATAATTGGGGGTACACTTAGCTAATATGTCATCATCATCATTCATCATTCTTCTGCCCTTATCCCACTCTAAGTGGGGTCGGCTCGACATGTTGCAAACATGTTGTCACATGATTTGGCTACGTATTTTACGACCGCCTGACGTTCACTTACCTTAATCGTGTGACCCACCCTGTGGTGTCCGGTTGAGTAGAACAGACCACCCTTATTTCTTACCGAGGTGTCGTAAAAGGCGACTAAGGTAAGTCGACCCACCGTATGGTAACCGGCTGAGTAGAATAGACCACCCTCATTTTTTACCGAGATGTCGTAATAGGCGACTAAGGTAATTTGACTCACCGTGTGCTATCCGGTTGAGTAGAATAGATCACCCACTTTCTCGAGGTGTCGTAAAATACGACCAAGATAAGTTGGCGACAGACAGGCGGCCGGTCGTAAAATACGTAGCCAACTACGTACTTGACATCTGACACAGACGAGAGACATTTATAGTGTGCAATTAATAGAGATGGTGTAAACTATATGGATTTTCCAGTGCACGTGGCAGTGCTGGGCGCGGTCGCCTCACGTGCAGCATTACCTAAAGCATCCCGAGGAATACGACGCGCTCCTGCGAGCTCACATTCGGAACCACGTTACAGCATTACATCCAACGAAACAGGAGCTTTGTAGATCTAATCATGAGAATATAAGACGAACAGCAATAAATTAGAAATAAATTTATTGTATTTGTTAAAACAATTACTGGAATAAGTCTTTAACATAATGTTACGTACAGGGGTTTGGATTTCGATGAAGGTAGCTGGTGAGTCGGTGAAAACACTTTGTTTTGAATAAAATGACTCGGCCGCCGGAGACGCGACCGGCGGAATCAAGGACGTTTATGCATTCGATTGCCGACGCGAGCGGCCGACCGCTAGTAACTTTTCAAACACGACAGGAAGAAGCCGCGTGCGCCTGTACACGGCATTCATTTATAACGCACACGTGTAATTTTGCGTTTCGGGTGTTATTCTCAGATTTAGTGACGCGTTTAACCAGTGAAGTGTTTGATAAGACGCGACCGTCCACGGTTTTGGTGCGCGTTGGATACTATTCCCCGATCTAGGGACGATTTAATAACGTGTGACCTTACGAAGGTTGTGTGCACACCGGGTGTTATTTAGCCGATATAGTGAAGTGTATACTCAGGGAGAAACAGACATTACGTGTCCGTGGAAGAGTGCAGAGGGGAGCCAACGGTTTCGGGAATCGGCCAAGTACATACAAGCACACACACACACGTACACATATACACGCAGTGACTCATGACGCCGGACCACATACAGCCAACGGCCGCATAAGATAGGTTGAAACGCCGGGACGCCGGGCTCAGGTCCCGGAGGTTGTTTCATCCGTCCGCACGTTTGCGCGGAACGCACTTTATTCAACTTTTCACTATAAACTTAGTACTAACAGTCTCTATACTGTCCGCTGTGCAATAAGAAAGCCGAGAACACTATTATATCACTTTTATTTTCGCTTCGTTTTTGGCTCTTGATCGCTATCCTTAAACTGAACGTCGAGGCGCTTTTTTTCGAATGTGTCTAATGCTGTTAGCCCTAATGGCTTTTACAGCGTCACCGGTGAGATGGGCGTGCGCAGAAGCTTCGCCGGGTAAAATTGATAAGTAAAGTAACAGCCTGTTACTATGCCCACTGCTGGGCTAAGGCCTCCTCTCTCCGTTTTTGGAGAGAAGGATTGCAGCTAAGACCTACCACGCTGCTCCAATGCGGATTGGTAGGTTACACATATCCCTAGAATTCTCTAGAGATATGCAGGTTTCCTCACGATGTTTTCCTTCACCGAAAAGCGTATGATAAATTGCAATTATCAATTAGACATATAAGTTTTTAATAGAAAAACTCATTGGTGCCTGCTCGAGGTTTGAACCTGTGTCGTCTCTAGAGAGTCGCACGGTGTCACCGCTAGGCTATCACAGCTTTGATTGATTGAACAAAATTGATAAGTAAACGAGTGCTTTTAGGCACTCGCAACTGCGGGGACCTCGTCTTCGCCGGCGAAGACGCTGTTTGTGTGTATGATGTGTGTAGATCTTCTTGGATGCTGTAATAGCATCGTCAGGGTCGTTAAGGACGCTCTTAGGGCGCCTGTGAAGTCTGTTGGGAAAGTTGAACACCTTATAGTTCGACGCGGCCGCTTTAAGGGGGTTCGAATGTGGCGTCGAGGCGCACGATACGTCTGCTTATATATCAAATTCAAATTCAAATTCAAAATATTCTTTATTCAAGTAAACTTGTAAACAAGTGCTTTTGAATCGTCAACATCTACTGCTGGTTCGGAAAGCTGTTCCTACCGAGAAGAACCAGCAAGAAACTCGGCGGTTGCTCTTTTCCAACAATAATTCTTATCACTAGTTACATATAGATATAAATGTCTTGTACAGGGTTGAAGAGAAGCTATATCCACGCATTCTTATCTTCCAGGTAATCCTCAATAGTATAATAGGCTTTCTGAATTAGCCTTTTTTTAATAGTATTTTTAAACTGCTGTAAAGGTAAAGTTAATGTAGATTGTGGAATTTTATTATAGAATCTTATACCCAAACCCACAAACGAATTACGAACTTTTGCTAGGCGCAAAGCAGGAACCGCAAACTTATGTCGGTTCCTACTTTGTCTATTATATTATAATATATATCGAACGAACCGATGACGACAATGTTCTCGAAAGTTCGCGAGACCTTGGGGAGATCGTAAACACCTGAATGTTCCAGATAATTATGGTCAAGCAAATTTAAACATTATGACACTCTTACGAACTCTTTTTGAATGTTCTCAAACTACCCCCGGCCAATTTGAATTCTATTACATATGCATTACGAACTCTTTTCGCATGTTTGTAACAATAATATAGACTTAATCATAAGATAAGACAACTCTCTGGTTACAAACAGAGTGGTCTGATATAGTAAACTGAGCGGTAACGTGGTTATAATTGGTGTAGAATGAAATAAATTGTTTTTTTTGTTTTCGGGTATGATTTATTCACGTTAAAGTTCATATTTCCTCAATTATACAAGGTTTTTCTCAATAATGTTGTTTTTCAACAAATTTTTTATTATATGAAGGGCACAGGAAAGTCATTACCATTATATTATACAAATGTGTTAGAATGAAACACATTTGTATAATATAATAGTAACCTAACCTAATCTTTATAAAAAATATCGATACAGTGCAATAAACAAGCAACGTCCAAGTGGTATAAGAACAAGGCAAATTAAATATTCTTTTTAAAAAGCTTCGTATCAAAAAATTCATGTCCCTAGTGTTAAACGTTGAGGAGTTCCCTCTGCTGGAGCTAATCCTGAGAGCAGAATCAGGTCATGTTTACCATAAACATAGATTGTCATCGGGACTGGATCAAAATGTAAAATTTCTGTTCAATCAGATACCGCCTGGTGTATTATATTTAATCATACGCTTACAAGAAATACTCAGACTAAAGCTTGCTCCGCTGGGTTACTATGAGGTCTATAGTCAGCGACCACATTTTAAATCCATATATCATCACTGGCAACACGCACTGCTTAAATTATTTATGTTTCTATATCCGGCAGAATAGAATTGACCACCCTCCTTTTTTACCGAGGTGTCGTAAGAGGCTAAGGTAAGCTGACGTCAGGTAGGCGGCCGGTCGTGAAATACGTAGCCTAATCATGTGACAACATGTTTGTAACATATCGTGCCGACCCCACTTAGAGTGGGATAAGGGCAGGAGAATGATGATGATAAGTTTTTTTTAGGGATCTAGGATTGTAGACGTGTTCTAACCGTCCAGCAGGCCTACCATGAACTTTTATTGCGACTCAATTGAAGACGTAAACGACGACCGCGAACCGCTTTCTTTACGTACCATGAAGTGTGAATTGCATTGGGGTCGTAATGTTTGAAAAGGATAACGTTATATGAAATATAGATAACTCTGTCTCTTTTACTCACGTTCTTAGGACGAATTCTGAACGCTCATTCGGCCACGACTTAAAGACGTCTTTAAGACGTCATGGTATGAAAAAGCAAAACAATTTCGTTTAAATCTTCAATTGAGTCGCAATAAGAGTTCATGGTAGGTCTGTAGGTAAGAAAAAATATCGATTTATTACTAACCCACTGCTGGGCCCATAGGCCTCCTCCTTCTTATTTGAAGAAGAGTTGGAGCTTAAATCAACGCTGCTTCAATTTGTAGGTTACAGATATTCCTAGAATTCTCCAGAGATCATATTCATAGCTTAAAAGGTTATTTTTGTTGTAAAATTAAATTTATTTCCTTTACCTACTAATATAGGTAATATCAGTTTTGGACTTAATTGATGATCTCATGACAAGATTGATCATGTATTTGATTTTCCTTAGCAAGTTTACTATGTAGTTAGTATGTGCCCTTTTTTTAAATTGACGTTTTGTGAGGTTGAAAACTGAAAAAAAAACCTCATATTTTCCTAATTATGGTTTTATCTTTAAAAATTATTCTCAATTAAATGTAGTCGAAATCAAAGTCTATATATAAAAATAACTTATCTGCTTTTTTTGGACAGTCTACTCGAGATTGTACAGAGAGATTCCAATTAAGTGTAAAAAATATGCTTATACATAAAGCATATTACAAAATTGAAGATTATTTGGATAAGAAAGCCTGGATTTGAAAATCCTTTCAGCTTCATACAAGACAGCGGTTTAATAATGTATAATTGAAAATATTCAAAAGATTGACCGCAGTTTCTTGCTGGTTCTTCTCGGTAAGAGCAACATTCCGAACCAGTTGTAGCTTCATTAATCATATTTATGCTTGACGATTCAAAAGTGCGCGAAATAGTTTATTTGAATAAAGATTAATTTGATTTGATTTGAGGTATGAATAAGATTACTTTATTGAAACATTTGCTATTCAGTTACGCATCTATTGATACCAAAAACATAGTTTATACAGAAACCATAAAATAGTCCAAATATTTTTTCAAATAATTCTCTTGTATAAATTGCATTTTTTGCATTGTGCTTTTGTATTTAAGGAGAGATATGTAGGTTTCCCACGACGTCTTCCGTCACCGAAAAGCGTGTGATAAATTGCGATCAATTGCAAAAATGCAAATAGAAAAACTCATTGGTTTTGCCTGGGGTTGGAACCTATGACCCCTTCAACAGCAGCACCTCACCGTTAGAATATCACAGCTAGTTCAAGTATCACTTAATATATAGTCAAACTGGTAGGGTAGAAAAAGAAAACTTCTAAATTATTTTTTACTAAAACGTTTACATTATTTCAGCATTGAACCGCCTTTTTTTATTCCGTTTACCAATTTTATTCTTATTAATCTTCTGTTTCGGTTGTTTTATTCTCTCTCGCGCCGCCATTTTGAATTTCCGCGCTCTCTTGCTCTGCTTCTTCTCTTCTTTGACGTTTTGTTTATGGACGTCAGCTTGAGCTTTTAGTTTATGATTACTTCTCAGTTTATGCTGGGTTCCTTCTTTGGCTGTTAATCCGGTATATTCCTCGACATCATCTTTGGGTCTTCTGACAAACTTCCCGACACTAAAGTCTCCATTGCGTTTAATATTCTTTACATTTTTCTTCTCGAATCTTCCCTTTTTCGTGTAACTCTCGTCGGGTGCCGACTGATGCTTTCTCTTTCTGTTTTTACGTTTATCTTCATCATCTTCCTTAGCTAAAGGATTGTTCGCTATTGATTTCTCTAATCTCTTTTTTCTTGCGTTCAAAGCTGTTCTGTCTTCTATTGAGAAGGATACAATGGGTCTCTGAAAAGTAAAAATAACTTTTTTGTTAATATTTATATATTTCGTTTATAACATGTTTTTTTTTCTCAACGCCGTGTGGTATCCGGCTGAGTAGAATAGATCACCCTCTTTCTTACCGAGGTGTCGTAAAATACGACTAAGGTAAGTCGACCCGCCGTGTGGTATCCGGTTGAGTAGAATAGACCACCCTCATTTCATACCGAGGTGTCGTAAATACGACTAAGGTAAGTCGACCCGCCGTGTGATATCTGGTTGAGTAGAACAGACCACCGTCTTTCTTAGCAAGGTGTCGTAAAAGGCGACTAAGGTAAGTTGACGTCAGGCAGGCGGCCGGTCGTAAAATACGTAGCCAAATCATGAGACAACATGTTGTGCTGACCCCACTAAGAGTGGGATAAGGGCAGGAGGAGAATGAACCTGATTTTTACTCAATATTACATTTAAACTCCCTTTATTAAGAGCGCAGTATAAGAGTATACTCCTACAACGCGAATCTTATCTACTGCATTATAAGGGAATTACGTTATTTGATACTGTATATAAATTAAACTGAAGCTACTTTATAACGATAACTAGAAATACCTGCGGCTTCAACCGCGTGTAATTCAGTGTTTAGATTTTGAAAAAATCGATTACATACAGACAGACAGATTTGGGGACTTTATTTTATAATAAGTATAGATAGATAGATAATAGACCGTATACGCTGTATAATACATATAACTCACGTTGTTCTTATCGAAGATGTCGGGGTTGTTGTTCAGTTTCCGTAGACACGCGAGCGCGTCCTCGTGCCGCGTAAACATTACGAAACCGTACCCCTTGGATCTAGAACAGATTGGAAATAATTTTACTTTAAATTCATACGTATTATTTATTTTATCTACTCTGATACTATAATACAAAGATTATAAAACTGAGAACAAAATTCTTATGACAAACATTACGTACAGAACAAAAATAAAAAATTAAAAAGTTTCATTACGATACAGATCTTGTATGGACACCTGTATCATAATGTAACTTTTTAATCATAACGATACACCTATACAACTTCCAGCTGGACCAAGGAGGTTGAACCTCTACCTTAAAAAAAAAGGTTTCAATGAATGGGTCCGCGGCGACGCAACACGCATGCGCAATCGATGTTTGCGCCTTGGCGCCAATATATGACATTTAAAAAATCTTTTCAATATTTAAACGAAGTTTAGTTTTGTTTGTAAAAAATAAGTTTTTGTGTAAAAACATGTCTGAGAGCGGGGATAGTGGTAATTGTACACCACCAGATATTGTGAAAGCTGCGTCAAACATGACCGTGAACCTGTTGCCGACGAAATCTAGGAGCAACTATATTAAATGTTACCACGAGTTCATGGAATGGAAAATGAATATTCAGAACATCAATAATTATTACAAGTAAAAATAAATTTGTTCTTATATTCAGCGTTTTATTTGTAATATTGTTTTACGTATTATAGTATGAGAGTAGATAAAGTAGTGTATGATACTGTACATAACTTGGTCTTATAACACTCGTGTTATAAGAACCCTTATTATGCAACAGTATCATAAACTACTATAATATGAAAAAAATGCACTTTGTTTTTTGACATTACTCTTTTAAGTATTTTTGTATTATGTATTTCCGCAAAGTAATGCGTTAATGTGGTGCTCAGATGAAACAGATAACTGAATCCGGTCACATGATTGTATGGCGGTGTAAATCTATACTTATTATAAAACAAAGTCCCTAAAAGCTGTCTGTCTGTATGTAATCGATTTTCTCACAATCTACTGAACGGATTTTTGAACGGTTTTTAGCAAAAAGATAGTGGAATACTTCCGGATGGTTTAGGTAAATAGTACATATCGGTATTATGTAAATTGTGTTGTTGTAACGTTAATGTCGTTATATCTATATATCGTACTCGTAATATTAAAGTGACCTAATTCAAAAAGGTTGCACTTCAAAGTTTTGGATCTCTTTAACACTCACGATTTTTGCAGGCGCTACGCTACGCTTTATTGCAATCTGCTATAAGAAAACTTTTTTATATACGTCAATTTACAGAAACTATAACAAATTGAATCGTCGTGGAGCCTATCCTTCTGATGATGCTTCGGTTTAGGGGCGAAACGATCGAAGAGATTTTGGTGGTGGTTGTGTGTATTGCTTGTATGCAGTGTTGATTGTGGACGTTTTGGGATACGTGTGGTAATTGTACTGCATATGTAAGGTACGTGAATTTTGCCTGCTTCATACACTTAGCATTGCACGCATTCGCTTAACCCACGCGGATTATAGCAAAGCAGTAATAGTTTCTGTAATATGGAATTCCGGAAAGTGACAGCTTCTTCATTTAGGTCAAATAATTTATAGAATTAGTCGTTACTTTGCAGAGATCCATAATCCAAAAGTAATAATAAAAATTATTTTGCTATAATCCGCGATAGTGCGTTTTTTTTTTAAATAAAAAACGGATACTCCACTATACATTTAGCACTATATATATTTCCTATTTACTGTATCGCGGATTATAGCATTGTCAATTTAATATTAGGCTTGCGATATTGTTTATTAGACACTGACACTGTCTTCCTATTGAAATTCTTTTTCTTTTTTTTTTTACTTTTTTTATTTATTTTTTTATTTTTTATTTTTTTATTAATTTTATTATTATTTCTTATTTAAATAAATATATTGGTATCTCACGGATGCTTCCCGTCCCGCCCCGTGGCCGCTCGTAGGTCCCTCATGACGCGCGCCTCCGTGATGATGGCCCGTGAGCCAGCAGCACGCACACACACACGCCTCAGCCCCTGGTCGTCGTAGTTCGGTGGCAGGTTCGACACCACTATCCGGTAGCGGGATACGAATCTGTTTACGAAAGTAATTTGTAAAAGTAAAAGTTACTATCCCACTGCCAGGCATAGGTCTGCTCTCTCTGTTTTTGTAACGAAGAATAGTAGCTAGGACCTAGTTACTAACTAGTAAGGTTACACATATCCCTAGAATTCTCTAGAGATATGCGTTTCTAAACCATGTTTTCCTTTTCCGAAAAGCGTGTGACTAATTGCAATTATCAATCAGACTGTTTTGAATAAAATGACGCGCGCGCCGCGACGCGAACGCAAGTTAGGGCGTTTTATGCATTCGTTCACGACCAGAGCGGCCCCCCGCAGTCACCCGGCAGACACGATAGAGAGAGGCCGCGCGCAGCTTGGACGCGGCATCCTTTTTCTTACGCACGTGTGTAATTTTGCGTTTCGGGTGTTATTCTCAGATTTAGTGACGTGTTTAATCAGTGAAGCGTTTGAGAAGACGCGACTGTCCACGGTTTTAGTGCGCGTTGGGTTACTATTCCCCGATATAGGGACGATTCAATAACGTGTGACCTTACGAAGGTTATGTGCACACCGAGTGTTATTTAACCGATATAGTGAAGTGTATACTCCGGGAGAAACAGAGATTACGTGTCCGTGGAAGAGTGCTAAGGCGAGCCAACGGTTTCGGGAATCGGCCAAGTACATACAAGCACACACACACACACGTACACATATACACGCAGTGACTCATGAGGCCGGACCACATACAGCTGACGGCCGCATAAGGTAGGTTGAGACGCCGAGACGACGGGCCCAGGTCCCGGAGGTTGTTTCATCCGTCCGCACGTTTGCGCGGAACACAGACACATAAGTTTTAATAGAAAAACTCATTGGTACCTGCCCGGTTTTTAACCCATGATTATTAGAGATAAGAGACACACAGTCTCACCACTGAGTTATCACAGCTAAGTGCTAAGCTATTGAAGTAATTTGTAACGCACGTAAAATTTTGTGGCCACGAGTTATGATATGGAGGCGAGTGAAAGTCTTTTAAAAAATTCCATTTAATTAATATTAAAATACAAAAATAATAAAAAAGAACCTAATCCTAACTGCAGACGAAATAATGAGTGAATTATATTTTAATTGGATTGACTGATTCCCGAAACCTGGTTATGATTTCGCGAAGCCCATTATCTTTTAGCTTGCTTCATCAGCGGATTCCAAGTATTACGGCACGTTAACTCACAGCTTAATTTTTATTAACTTTGACTCGGCATGTCACACGCTATTGTTACACGACACATCAACCTAGCACACGGTTAGCTTAGCTCACGAGCTAGATATCAGCATCTAATAGTCACTCGAGACTTAGCAAGAGACTGCTTCTTCACAACCAACCCAAAAGCGTATAGGTACCCTATACGCTTTTGGGTTGGTTGTGAAGAATAGTTCCTAGTGAATAAAAGTTCCGTTTATGTAACCATAGATAATATACTCTATAGGATATATTTATATCCTATAGAGAGTATAGATAATTAACTCCTTTAACGTTATTCGAGCAGCCGGATCATCTCACTATTATGAACTATTATTATTACGTCACTTCGGGCATAACACATTAGATAATTTGTCAAATCGACCAGCGGTAGTAGCGCAGCGGTTACGTAGACAATCCGTGAGCGATTATTGAGCTTTCGGTACGAGTTCGAATCCAAGTTTCACTTTTTAGTTTTGTTCTTTTTCCTTTGTTTTTATAATTTTTAACTGAAGGTTAAGATCGAGAGTGACATTAGCAATCGGCTATGTAAAGAGGCAGGACGTGTTGTGTACATGACAATTTGATATGTGCCATTGTCATAGTTTGATTTTGAATGAAATATATATAGTGCCATTAGAAATCTGTACATATTTGTTTAAATATAAATACACTCAAAAGGGGTAAGTTGCACATTATTTACTGTATTTAGAATACGTTAGGTACATGCATTGTGCTATTGATTATAATATCGGTAATTTATTGTTGTAGCTTATGGGAATGCCCTTTTAAACTCCAGCACAAATAAACAGCCTGATCATTTGAGTAGCCGAGGATCTGGTTTTGGTAGAATTCCGATACACAATAAAAAAAATTCTCCTGGCGTCCAACCACTAAATTTAAGTTACGTTTAAGTTGTAATAGGTGTAGGTAGATTAGGCATGGACAAGTTTATGTTGTTAATATAAGTAAATACGCATAAGTTCTTTTATTTATTAAGAAAACCCGTAACATCACTACCTCTAGAGGTGGCGGTGTACGGGCCTCGACGCAAACCTTGCCCGGGCTGATCCTCGCAGGCTCGTGGCCTGGACGGTGTTCGGGTCTGTGGGCTCGTATCACCTAGGTGACCTGAAAGATGTCTGGTTCAGTGGCCTGGGCGTGGTAGCTCCCAGTCCATTTTATTCAACACAAACTGTTTTACATCCCATCTCAGAGATGTCACTGCAACGTTACCGTAATAAACCACTAGATGGCGCTGTAATGCTTCAATATAGTGACCAATTTAATAAAAACTACACGGGTGTTCGATTGTGATCGGTATTTTTTGGAAAATATTTAAAAAATGCAAAACATGTTGTTCCGACCTTACTTATAGTGGAATAAAGCCAGGAGAATGATGATGAGGATTGTACCAAATTTCACCGATATCACTCCAGCGATCTCTTACTCACTTACTCACACTTACTTACTTACACTTACTCGGCACGAACTTACTCGGCAGTTTGAAAGAAATGAAAATAGAGAACCTGTTCAAATTCTTCAACATCTGCGTTTTGCTCCGCTCGAGCGCCAACCTCTTGGCCATATCGGAAGCGGAAACGCCCGCAGCCGCTTTCGTGCCCGCTATTATCACTGCGGGGGGGGGGGAATATTAATTTAACCGTCCAGTAAACTTGAGTAAAAAGTGACTTTGTCACTTTAATACTTATAATAAGCGTACTGTTATTCCCTTCCATCGTAAGCCTTATTGCTAACACCTTACGGCTCGCCTTCCAATGACACAATGACAGACACTATAAATATAAATAAATATAATAAATATATATGGTACACTTCCTAGCCTTAAACTTAAACACTTAAAAATAACTATTTCTTAATATTTATATATTTCGTTTCTAACATGGTTTTTTTCTCAACGCCGTGTAGTATCCGGCTGAGTAGAATAGATCACCCTCATTTCTTACCGAGGTGCCGTAAAAGGCGACTAAGGTAAGTTGACCCGCCGTGCGGTATCCGGCTGAGTAGAATAGATCACCCTCATTTCTTACCGAGGTGTCGTAAAAGGCGACTAAGGTAAGACGTCAGGCAGGCGGCCGGTCGTAAAATACGTAGTCAAAATCATGTGACAACATGTTTATAACACGTTGTGCCGACCCCACTTAGAGAGGGATAAGGGCAGGAGAATGATGAACGATTTGTGCCCGCTTGAATAAAGCCACTTTTTTTACTGAGCGTACTGTCATACTCTATTATTGTAAGCCTTATTGCTTACACCTCAAGGCTCCCTTTCCAATGACACAATGACAAATACTATAAATAACGCATTTCCCGTAGATAACAACAGTCTGGAGACATAACTCAAACGCACATACCGTGTACTAAAATAAGTAAAGGGAAAGGTCACTAATTTAATTGTTTAATTTTATTTAGAATTAAATAGCAAATAAAAAAATCATTTTTTTTAAAAGGTGTTCATCAAAATCCCCTGTGATAGCCTAGCGGTGAGACCGTGCGACTCTCTAGAGACGACATAGGTTCAAACCCCTGGCACGCTTTTCGGTGAAAAAATCGTGAGGAAACCTGCATATCTCTAGAGAATTCTAGGGATATGTGTAACCTACCAATCCGCGTTGGAGCAGCGTGGTAGGTCTTAGCTCCAATCCTTCTCTACAAAAACGGAGAGAGGAGGCCTTAGCCCAGCAGTGGCCATAGTACCAGGCTGTTACATCAAAATCCCCATTGGCCTCCCGGTAATTTAAACTAACCTCCTTCCTTAACCAGATATAGGTTGCGGTTGTCTTTTGGCTGCTTTTTATCTCCTTTCTGCAGATTCTCTCTCTTCAGCGCCGGTTTCACCTGCAGCACTTGACCCTCAAGGGTCAATTGATCAGCAGGGAGGGCCAGAAAACTCTCAGCATCCTCCTGATTCTGAGGGTAAAATAAACAACATAAATCACATATTTAATGCATAGTAATATGCTGTGTGGTATCTTGCCGATTAGAATAAATCATCGTCGAGGTCTCGTTAAAGGCGACTAAGGTGAGTTGACCCACCGTGTGGTATCCGGCTGAGTAAAATAGATTACCCTCTATCTTACCGAGGTTTCGTAAAATACGACTAAGGTAAGTTGACGTCAGGCAAGCGGCTGGTCGTAAAATAAGTAGCCAAATGACATGTTGTGCCGAGCCCGCTTAGAGTGGGATAAGCACAAGAGCATGAATATTTAATGTATAGTAATACAGGTCAGAGTTTATGATAGAAATCGGCTATATTCAGTGCATTATTCAATCGGGTGAGCCTGACTAGTTGTGAGCTCATCTGAGGCCCTTATTCATGAGCTCTTTATACGGCGTTATCGCAACGGGAAAAATACAGGTCAAATCTTCTAAGTCATTTTCGGAAAAGGGGCCAAAATTAAGGGTAACTAGCGATGGAAGTATAGATATGCTAAGTGCAACATATAGGGGTACCTAAAGATACAAGATATATGGATATCTAGCGACTGAATGATAGACAGACTAGGTGCAAGAAATAGGGTAATCACATATACAAATTACCACGAACTTGACGAACCCCGACCCCTTGGAGTGCTCGGTGAGCCGATCCACGCACACTAGCGCGTATCGCACCGCCCCGCTTCGCTCCGCAAACGCCCGCAGCTGTTCGTTGTCGACACTAAACGGTATGTTGGTGAGGAACACCGTGCACCCGTCCTCGGCGTCATTTAGCTTTTTACTGGAGAATATGACGATGCGTTTCAATTACATATTATAATGTGTAGAAACCGGCTCACTTGTTAAAATAAGACTCTCTTATTATAACAAGTGAGCCACATAAAATTCAAAATTCAAAATTCAAAATTCAAAATATTCTTTATTCAAGTAAACTTGTAAACAAGTGCTTTTGAATCGTCAACTTTACTGCTGGTTCGGAAAGCTGTTCCTACCGAGAAGAGCCAGCAAGAAACTCGGCGGTTGCTCTTTTTAAAATATAAATCTTAGAACTAATTACATTTATTTATTACTGTCTTGTACAGGGTAGAGGTGCACCTATATCCACACATCCTTATCATCTAAGTAATCTTCAACAGTATAGTAGGCTTTCTGTATCAGCCTCTTTTTAACAGTGGTTTTAAACTGCTGTAATGGCATAGCCAAAATTGATTTCGGAATTTTATTATAGAATCTTATACCCAAACCCACAAACGATTTACGTACTTTTGCTAGGCGCAAAGCAGGAGTCGCAAGCTTATGTCGGTTCCTACTTTGTCTATTATA
Organism: Morpho deidamia; assembly: GCA_947086505.1. NCBI lineage: Eukaryota > Metazoa > Arthropoda > Insecta > Lepidoptera > Nymphalidae > Morpho > Morpho deidamia. Next base: position 2,427,898 of record CAMTZC010000009.1, read on the forward strand.
TACATCACCTATCGTTTTATAATTCTTTATATTTTTATGTACAAAAATTACATTGTTTAAAATATACTGTGAAGCAAATGTAAGAATACCTATTTCCTTAAACTTCTCTCGCAGGGAATCACGCGGACTTAAATTGTAGATGCCACGTATGGCTCTTTTTTGTAATACGAAAATTTTTTCACTATCCGCGCATTTACCCCACAGCAATATTCCATAAGACATAATGCTATGGAAGTAAGCAAAATAAACAAGTTTCGCTGTTTCGACATCTGTAAATTGTCTTATCTTTCGAACAGCGTAGGCTGCTGAACTAAGTTTCCCTGCAAGAGTTTTTATGTGTGTGCTCCATTGGAGTTTTGAATCCAAGGTCACTCCCAAAAATACAGTTGTATTTTCTGTTTTCAGTGGTACATTATTTATGGAGAGCCTATTTGCTGTTTTTGCAGCATTAGGTAATGCAAATTCAATACAATTTGTTTTCTTAGAGTTTAGTACCAAATTATTTACCCTGAACCAATGGGCTACTTGCGATAAACCACTGTTGACTTCGTCAATATTATGGTCATTTCTATTTACTTTAAAAATTAAAGATGTATCATCCGCAAACAGTACAATATCGCAAATATTATGAATGAAATATGGTAAATCATTTATATAAACTAAAAACAGAAAGGGACCAAGGATTGATCCTTGAGGCACACCCATAACTAAGGCCGTTCCGGATGACTGCACCTCATTAATGCACACTCTTTGAATCCGGTTGTGAAGATAAGACGCAACGAGACGAAGCGCACTGTCTTTAATACCATAATGGCCAAGCTTTAACAATAAAGTCTCGTGCTGAACGCAATCAAATGCTTTGGACAAGTCACAAAATACCCCTATGGCATTTTGTGAGTTCTCCCACGCATCGAAGATATGTTTCAACAACTTAACTCCCGCATCCGTTGTAGACCGACCCTTAGTAAACCCATACTGCTCAGGATGAAGTATGTTATTTGAAGTAAAATGCTGGAGCAGTTGATTAAGGATGATCTTTTCAAAAACCTTGCTTAGAGTTGGCAAGACTGAAATGGGTCTATAGTTGTTAGGGTCGCTCTTATCACCGGACTTAAAAAGAGGGATTAATTTAGTATATTTCATTAAATTGGGAAATATCCCTTTGTCTACAGATTTGTTAAAGATCTTGACCATAATTGGGGCGATAATTTCAATAATATGATTAATTAATTTTACTGACATTCCCCATAGATCAGTTGTATTTTTAATATTTAAAGTTTTAAAATTTTTGACAATATCGTATGGGGAAATATGTTCAAATTTAAAATTAACATTGCACTCCGTGACGCTGTCCTTTAAAGCATTGAAAGCTTCCATTGGGGATGAGTTTATTGAGCTAGTGGTCGAAATGGATATATTCTGAAAGAAATGCTCAAATGCACTAGCCACTCCTGTATCGGAATCAATAAGTTCATTCCCAATTTTAAGCTCAATGGCAGATTTATGCGTTTTATGTCTGCCTGTTTCATCGCTTATAATATCCCAGGTTGTTTGTATTTTATTTTTAGAATTAGATATTTTGTTTTTAATGTGAAGAGATTTGGCCTGTGTGCAGACATTTCTAAACGTTTTAGAATATTTTTTTACATATTCTAGGACATAGAACATAGAACAGCTATACTCTCGTATAGCCGTTTTCTATGTGTACTATTGTTTTCAAATTCTGCACACCTGCTATAAAAGCCTCCGACTTAACATTTTAGAGCACCTAAAAATAATTAAACATCAATGGCACCTAGACCAAATAACAGATAAATGTGTTATATGATGATAATATTTCCGGCTTGTTACATGTGTTCAGAAGCAAAATTGTTTGGGGTTGAACCAATTACTATATAACTATGCTTGTATTGGTGATGTGTTACTTTGCGATTTTGTCGTGGACCCTATCTCTTGATGATGCTTCAGTTACAGGGAGGAACAATTGTTTAGATTGTGATAGTGAATGGGTGCAGTGCTAGTGTAGTGTGGTAGTGGTGGTTGGCAGAGCATGCGTTTTTGCGAATGCTACATGTATCAGGTATGAAAACGGATAGTCACTCTACCGTGTACTAATTTATCACTACATAATATATTTCTATGTGTATTGCTAAATAATAATATTACTTTTGTAAAAATCAAAAGATTTTTCTTACTTTTACAAACAGGATGTTTGGAAAAAGATGCATTCAAAGCAAATACAACATTTAAGAAATCATAGAGGTCAGTAGTTTGATGGAGTAAAAACTTTTACTACCGCTGAAATTCCGGTTGGGTGCTGGTAACACTCTTGCTGTCTTCTTCTTCATCTTCATCTTCTTCATCAGATTCTTCGTCTGCATTTCCCCCATCATTGCTTTCTTCATCCTCCTCATCAGATTTATCATGTTCCTGTTCCGAATCACTTCCACTTTCCGAATCAGATTCAGCTATAACATTCAATAATGTCTATTAGAACAGAACCGTGAAGAAAGGAAATTCTCTATCAATATTTTAAACTAATCAGCGTGTCACAATTTTTTTTGTAGAATTCAAATTTTAAACATAAAGTAGTTATTGTGAATTAACCATAAGAGATGGAGACATGCTATTGGGCACTTTTTGTAGTAGTTTTATAGATCTACAATTGTGTAGTACATTACTTTAGTCTCTCTCTTCTGGTTTACGCAGCGCACGCGACTAAAGCTCCCAGCAAGCAAGTATTTAACAGCTGCACGATCTCTTCGAGATAATTTACATAATACCGATATGTACTATTTACCTAAACCATCCGGAAATATTGCACTATCTTATGGCGGAAACCGTACAAAAATCCGTTAAGTAGGTTTTGAGAAAATCGATTACATACAGATAGACAGCTTTTTGGGACTTTGTTTTATAATAAGTACAGAAGATTACTCACTTTTCATTTCTTGTTTTACATCTTCACTCGAAACGTTCAAATCATTCTCGCCATCGCTGTCCGATTCCTCCTTTTTAATTTTTTCCTCCATCTCCATCTGTTGGTTTACTATGTGTTGCATGTATTTATTTTTTGGGACTGCCCAATCCACTGAAATTGGTCGTCCTGAAATTTAAAAAATAAAAGGTTAAGAATTTTAAATAAGACATGAGTACTTCTGACGACTATGGGCGTGGAAGCTTAGGAGTGTGAGACTTCAAAGAATTGCAGGAATACTCACTGCGATGGTATGGACATTTAAGAAGAAGACCTCTTAGTATCGGCAGTACGACGCTTAACCTTGATGTACGCGCTAAAAGACCAAAGAAGTTGACCAAAATTCCGTTATTTAAGTCATTCTTAAAGGCATGAATAGCTAGAGAATAGAACTATAGAGATAACCACAATAGAGCGAACTAGAAACAAAAAAAGTTGGACCCTACCACTAGACAAGGATGATGATGAGATAGGTATAGCTGTATCAAAGAGAAAGTCGTAGCCAAAACGTAAATTAAACAATCCACAATATCATTGACTTATCATTAAGTTTAAACACAAATAATAAAATATCTATATAACATATTAGTACAAAAGTTTCAGACTTAAATCATGATACAGATATGGTATGGTACAGGTATGGACACTATCATCTTCTATAAACATTAGGTGCTTAATCGATGTTTACATCAAGTACATTTAGACAAAGAAAACCATAGAGTGCAAAATTGCAATATCTAAAGAATTCCTGTCATATGTGTAACCTACCAATCTGCACCAAATGCATCTGAGGTGTAATTTAAGCTAAGAAATTTTAAAATTTAAGAAGTCTTTACTCAGGACTGGGATAGTAACAGGTGGTTACTTTATCATAATCCAGATGATGTAATAGAAATAAATAAATACCTAAAAAGGGTTTCAAATTGGTGTTTGTCAGAGCTTCCTGTGCCATTTGAACATTTTTAAAGAGTATGAATCCGCAACCAACAAGCTTCCCATCAGGTTTCTTCAATAAGCTGACCTCTTGCACTGTACCATATTGCTCAAAATGTTGTTTTAAAGTATCCTCTGTGGCTTTAAAGGAAATATTCCTGATAATAAGTCGAGCCTTCCTGTTTAATCTTATCTGATTCTTTTTCTCTGTTGTTTCATTTTTATCTTCTGATTCATCTTCACCTAAAAAAAAGCATTACAAAAGTTGGAACAAGTTTATGTTCTGATTTTGTGCTCTGTAAACGAAAATAATCAAGTATGATTTTTTAAAGGCTTTCTCAGTATTTACAACTCTACTGCAAAACGATAGTAAAATGCAAATCAGTTTTGTAGTATTAACTTTAGTTGCACCTACCACAGTTAAAAAAAAATATATCATAAATTATACATAAATAAATAAATCAATTACTAAATATCTATACATTTATTTATCTTTTTTTACTGATTTTCACCAATATAAAAATAAGGCTAATCATAAAAAATGACCTACATATAAACCATTCTTCATACATATCCAAGTTCCACCCTATTGAATACCAAAACAGTAAAAACACAAACAAAATACCCACAGACTCTTTTTGAATATGAATTTTTATAATTTTTCAATAAATTCTCGATCACATAAAAAAAAATATATAAGTGTTTATTAAAATTTTATCTTCACACATTTTGCTAACACAGGATAGTAAACATATAATTTTAACAGTTACTTTTAACTTCAGGTTTAGTTTCATCTGTCTCCATATTATAGTTAAAATATCTTGTTTTTTGTCCATTTTTATCTTGATCTTCATTATATTTATGTTGTGGCACTGCCCAGGAAACATATATAGGTCGACCTGATAAAATAAATATTTAAAATATGTAATTAATTGTGTTACTATAAATTGTGCCAAATATAGTAAACCATTATGATCAATCTATTTAATCTCTCTATAAATAATTTCAAGGGGTTTCAAATAAGCATGGATCATCTCACAAATGTCATAAATGTTGAGGTTGAGATAAAATTAGATTATCTACAAATAACGGGAGCTTGAAGAAGAACACTTCACCAGAAACAATTAGGATGGATCAATATGTATATAATTTTAAAAACTACCAATAAATATTCAACAAGATTAATTAAAACAGATTATGATAAGAGATATATAAGACTAAACAAAACTAATAAACATCCAACAATTATTGAATAAGGGACTTTGATAAGGAGAATATTATATAGAGGAAGAGTGTTGTTCTTTTCCTGTTATGATCAGCTCTTATCTCCATATTTGTATATCCTAAAGAATACTGCATAAATAAAGTAAACATCTTACCTAAAAAAGGTTTTTTATTTGTTTCAACTAATGCCTTTTTAGCCATAGGCACTTGTGTGTAATGGACAAACGCTGATCCAACCAGTTTCCCATCGGGTTTCTTTAGCAATTTTATCTCTTCAACTTTGCCATACTGAGAAAAATGTTCTTTAAGGCTCTTCTCTGTAGCGTTAAAGGAGACATTTTTTATAATTAATCTAGCATTTTTATTGACGCCCTTTTTATATTTCGAATTAGATTCAGAGTTTATGTTCTCTTCATCAGACATTTTATTTTATTTTTAACACAATAACAATCAATATAACCACAAATCGAAACACGTGTGGTAATTTTTGAAATAGTTAAATAGTTTTATATGTACACTCCTGTTGATGTCATGAACAGTGAAAACAATATGAGATAACATTAATTTTAAAATTATAAAATCATTCTTCGACTGTAATAAATAAATTAGGTATTTAATATTTATATTTAAATTTACATCTCAGTTTGGCATTACAATGACATTGACATGTTTTTAATCGTTAAACGTGTAAGTTCAGAAAGTTTTTAGTTCTCTTTGTACTCAAATTACTAATTTGTCTATTAAAAATTAATCTTTAATATATTAGCTTTTTATTAGCTATTTATATTATGTTATCGAAAATCTTTTGAAATCAACTCGCTTAACTCTACGGAAATTTTCTAATATCTATCATTTCTCCTAACTAAAGTCTAAACCTAAACCATGACTATAAAGGCTCAGCTGATTGTCAATTTGACAATATTTTGATTTTAAGTTAAAAATACAGAAAAAAAGAAAAAAAGCAATTTTAAAATGAATTGTCGTAATATATTTCGTATTCTAAGCCGACCAGGGTTTATACATAATACGTATAGCAGAAATAAGGGCTATAAAATTGTAAAGCGCCCTGATCCGAAGTCATTAAAAATGCCCAACTTAGCGGATGCACCAAGTATTATGACAATAATAAAAGAAAAACTTCGTTTAAATGGGCCTTTAAGTGTAGCTGAATACATGCATATAGTGATAACTAATCCTACAGAAGGGTATTACGAAAAAAAAGATGTTATTGGTGAAGCAGGAGATTTTATAACTTCACCAGAAATCAGCCAGTTGTTCGGTGAAATGCTTACAATCTGGTTTTTTGCGGAAACGCAGAAGATGGGTCCAGGAAAACCTTTGCAAATTGTTGAATTGGGCCCAGGGAATGGAACACTTTTAATAGATATGTTAAGAGTAATAACATATTTACATTTTGTAACAGCAGAATCATTAGAATTGAATAAGCATTGAAATTTAATAGAAATTTAAAAAAAATTATAAATACATATAATTACATTCAATTTCATCCATAAACTACTTATGGATCAAATTTACATTATTATAATATGAAAGATTCTGATATCACATGTCTACATTACAAAGTACCATCTTAAGATCAGAACAGCACCTTAAAATGATTTTTTACTGTAGGTACTGCACCGTTATGGTTATAAAGGATCAGACTTGAGTCTCCATCTTGTTGAAATATCATCAGCAATGCAATTGGTACAAGCAAATAGACTTTGTGCATCACACACTGAAACTGACCTGAATTGTCCACATAATCGTGAGGTAAATTACCTTCGACTAAATTAGTCAAATAATAATAGTTTGTTTGTATGTAATCTCTTCATTATACATTTTATAACATTTATATAAAAATAGTAAAGAAAAGACCAAAATAGTTTATTAGTTTCAATTATGATAAGTACATCCTTGACACAGAATACAATAACTAAAAATGTAAGAGAATTAAAACAAATTGCAGATTTAATTTCCTCTTGTGGTTCATATGTTTTTTAAATTGAATAGTTGTGTCCTGTTACATACATATTAAGTACTTTAATTAAACATATTAGCCTCATTATAATCTTAAATAATCTTTTAGTTTCATTTTCACCATTCATAGTTTAGAAGTTGGAAATTTTTTAGTGAACAACTGCAAATAATATCCTTGTACAATATGTAATATCACAATATGTATAATGTGTATGAGAATGATAAACACTTGTCATAAATAAATAATTGCTTCTCATATACTCTGTCTCATCTAAATACAAAACAAAATTAAATTAAATTTCTTCTACATCAAATTTTTAAATTGGTAGTTTTGGTGGTACCATGTATAAATTTACACATATAAGCTACTCTTGAATATTCATGCCACAATTTTCTATTGCTCAGTCTAATATTATTTATTATTAATTGGGCATTCTTACATTTTTTCCTCTGTATGTATCATAACTTCACATTATGAGTACATAAAATGCTCATATAAAAATCCTATGAATAAATATTTCTAGTCTGATACTATCTGTACATATACACAGTATGCATGATAGATTGCAGCTACTATCATATCAATTAATCACTTCATTGAAAAGGTTTTATTTTTATTACAGGGTGAAACGGCGAGTGGTATTAAAGTATTCTGGTACAATGATCTAAAGAAAGTGCCTAATAACTTCTCATGGTATATTGCACATGAGTTTTTTGACGTTTTACCTATACATAAGTTTGAAGTAAGTTTAAAATTAAGAGTTAAAATACCCTCAATTATGTCCTTTTTTTCGTGTTTTGATTTTTGTCCTACATTCAAGCCTGGTAAATTAGTAAGCTTCAATAGTATCAACTTTCTTTAATATTAGTCCAGTGCTTTAATTATTTATGAAAGTGTAACAGACAGACAGAAAGACTTTTGCATTTATAATATAACCCAAGTATAGATTTATACAGAGTAAGTTTGACATATTCAACATTCCCCTGCCCTTATCCCACTCTAAGTGGGGTCAGCACAACATGTTACAAACATGTTGTCATATGATTTGGCTACGTATTTTACAACCGGCCGCCTGCCTGACGTCAACTTACCGCCTTTTACGACACCTCGGTAAGAAATGAGGGTGTTCTATTCTATGCAGCCGGATACCACACGGCATTTACCTTAGTATCCTCTTACGACACCTCGGTAAGAAAGGAGGGTGGTCTATTCTATTCTGCCGGATACCACACGGCATTTACCTTAGTCGCCTCTTACAACACCTCGATAAGAAAAAGAGGGTGGTCTATTCTATTCTGCTGGATACCACACGGCGTTTACCTTAGTCGCCTCTTACGACACCTCGGTAAGAAAGGAGGGTGGTCTATTCTATTCTGCCGGATACCACACGGCATTTACCTTAGTCGCCTCTTACGACACCTCGGTAAGAAAGGAGGGTGATCTATTCTATTCTGCCGGATACCACACGGCGTTTACCTTAGTCGCCTCTTACGACACCTCGGTAAGAAAGGAGGGTGGTCTATTCTATTCTGCCGGATACCACACGGCGTAAGTTAGACATATTGTTATGATAAATTTATGTTCTTTGATATTTTAGAAAACTGAAAACGGCTGGAGGGAAGTTCTAATAGATTTGGACGAGAATGAGAAATTAAGATATAGAATAGCTGCTAATGAAACACAATCTGTTAGAGTTCTTGTACGGCCGCCATTGGACGCCGGAGATAGACTGCATCTGGAAATAAGCCCGAGGAGTCTTGGTATTGCAAGGCAGCTCGCGAACAGGGTAGACCAACATGGTGGTTTAGCACTCATAGCTGACTATGGACACAATGGGGAGAAAGGAGACACGTTCAGGGTAAATCTCAATACACATTTTCATTTATGTCAGTTAAATTTTTGTACAGTATTATTGTGTGAGTGAAATTTATGGAATTAGGCATTAATTTTCGGAGTTCCATAATACAAAACATAACGAATTATTTAGCTTATAATCGATATCTATACTTATTATAAAAGTAAGTCCCGAAAAGCTGTTTGTATATGATCAGTTTTCTCAAAATCTACTGGACATGTTTTGATACGGTTCTTACTAAAAGGTAGTGCAATTCTTCCGGAAGGTTTAGGTTAATAGTACATTACGTATTTATATAAACTGTGCTGAAGAGGTCGCGCGGTTGTAAAAAAACTCGCCTAATGGAAGCTTTAGTCGCGTGCGCCGCGTAAACAGTAATATACTAATGACTTGTAGATCTACAAAAAAGTGGTTGACAGCACGTCTCTATCTCTTATGGTTAACTGACTATAAGTAAGTTAAAAGCTCAAAATTTCAGTTCAATACAATGATTTCTACTTCGTCAAAGCCGCTTGGAAAGCTAGTATTATATAAATAATTAGCTTGTAGAAAAATAATCAATTCTTTATGTTCAATGACATTATTCTTAATATATCATTGTAACAGTTCAATTTCATACAGCTAAAATTAACATTTATTTACTACTTATTACAATTACACTGTGAAAGTGATAATAAAATATTTTGCTGTAATCCGCGATAAAGTAAATAGAAAATATTTAATGCTAAATGCATGTATCGGGTATGAAAAAACGGATAGTCCACTTTACATTTAGCACTATATATATTTTCTATTAACTTTATCGCAATAGTTTATGCTACTGAAAAAGAACACAAGAACGAAGTGTCTTCTATAGTAAGAAAGACTAAGATAAGTCATTGGACCTTTTCTTAGATATAAGTTAATTTATAAGTTTAGGTTAAAATTAAGATGCTTATTAGCCCAAAGACTAGATTGTGACTACAATAAAGTACTTCCATTGTGATATACTTTATAATAGGGGGAAAAAAAACTATCGTGGATTATAGCAAAATAATTTTATTATTACTTTTGTATTATGGATCTCCGCAAAGTAACAGCTAATTCTATAAACAATGACACTGGTTGAAGAGAAGAGATGGACTTGTGTAATTATAAATCTTATTTGTAGGCTTTTCATAAACATAAAATAGTAGATCCATTAGAGAATCCAGGTGTTGCTGATCTGACTGCTGATGTAGACTTTAGTCAATTGAGGATAGCCGCATCCATGACACCTGGGGAGGAGAACTATGCACTAGTCGTGGGAGCAGTCAGACAGATGGACTTTTTAGAAAGACTCCAAGCAAACTCTAGATTACAGGTAAGATATGTATTTTGTACTAATTTATAGAATTAGCTTGTTGCACGTGTTCAGAGGTAAAGGTAGGGTTCAACAGACTACTATATAACAATGCTTGTTCGGATAATGCTTCACTTTGCGATTTTGTCGTGGAGTCTATCTCCTGATGATGCTTCGGTTGCGGGGCGAAACGATTGTTGAGTATGTGATAGTGAACGTGTGTAGTGCTTGTATATTGTGGTGGCAGTGGTGGAGGTTTGTGCATGTGTTTTTACGAATCCTGCATGTAACGGGTATGAAAAAACGGATAGTCCACTATACATTTAGCACTATATTTTTTTTTTATTTACTGTGTCGCGGATTATAGCAAAATAATTTTATTATTACTTTTGTATTTTGTACTTTTGTAAAATAAAATAGCGGCTTTTCGCTATTTGCCTCTTTTGTAATTCTTTTCTTAAACTACTGTATTGTTTCTTTTTTATCTTTATTATCAGTAACTAATCAACCTAAACAATTTTCCTAAATGAACTTTTCAATATGTTCCAGGTGCTACTAAATAATGCCAAAACAGAAAATGACAAAGAAAAAATTAGAGGCGCCTATGATATGTTAGTGAATCCAAAGAAAATGGGTGAACGATTTAAATTCATGGCTTTTTATCCATCTGCGATGTCCCAAATATTGGAGAAATACCCACCTCTAGGGTTTTCTACACCTTAAGTGAATAATAAAATAGGTTCTATTATTATATAAAAAAAATATCCAAATTTTTCAATAAATTATAAATAAAATTAATAAAAAAAAGTATTTTTATTATTTTTTATTTCTTAAAGTATATGATTATCAATATAAAGATATATTATCAATTTCTAGTAAATCGAAGAAACAACCTACATTTTATTTCGAGTTCATAAATTCAATGTTTAATCTGTGGCAACAAAAATTTTCAAAACAAACTAGCTTACTCTGTAATTGTAATTAATTATCATTCAATTTGAATATCTATTACTCTGTTATCTTAGGTGTGTTCATATATTATATATTTATTTGAGATTGTTATATTTGCCAAATTCCAATTGTTGTTGTGAATTTTAATTTGTTAGATACGTAACATTTCTTTAGTCTGTGACCTGTTTTAGTTACCGACAAGACAAAATTTTATAAAACAGAATAAAGCTTACTTAACCAAATTCTTTAAGGTTTTTCATACAATTTATTAATAATAATAATGACTAATAGGCATTTAGCAACAAAAATGAAACAGATTAAAAAAATTGTACGATATCTTTGGTAATTTTCACGCTGCCATGAAATGTCAAAATTTCAGTGGATTTGTGCCAGAGAAATCTAGCAGATGTGAAAATTCGTGATGTTCAAGGTGTTTAAAACTGATGATATCAAAGATATTTAGCGCTAATCTAAGTGTTTGTTGGACTGTTGGTGGAAAAGAAGTTTTTAGAGCACTAATACTGCACGTTGGATGATTTAACAATTTTGATCAAAGGTGAGGGCGATTTTTCTTTTGTTACCAGTAATTCGTCGCAATTTACTGTTACGTACGTATATGCTGAAAATATAGTGTTTTGAAATATATTTCATGAAATCTAATTTATAGCAAATTTCGATTACCGATTACCAGCTTCATATGTCGTGCCTTTGTGAAATTTAACATTCCTGAATCATATAATACTACATAAGAAACTATCAAACTTCTTGCCAGTTTATATAGTTGTTTGAACGATTTATATATTTAAAATAAATTTTAGAACTATATTATGTCTCTACATTATCATAATTATATTTAAAATATTACTTTAATTGTATTAATGAAGTGTAGATAATATGTACCATTTATTTTTGGAATATATTGTAAACTATTGGTTCATCAGTGTTTACTCAAATCATATACTATGAGCATCAACTATAAAACTATAACTAATAAAGAAATAAGAGTTTTAGGGTTAAGTATCAGATAACACAACATAAGTTTTATTTTAAGTTATAAACATTGAATTTGGGTTCACTTGAATTTCTTGTTATTTTCATACTTGTAACATAAGAATTTCATTTAATACCTAACCGTAGTTTTCTCCCTTTCAGTTTAAAGTGAAGCATTCTGTTATTATCTTTTATGTAATTATTAGATTTATATATTCAAAATAAAATAAAATGATAGTTTAGGGTTATGAATTCAAATTATAATATATTTGATGCTTATCAAATATTTAGAGTATGAATACTATTTTGTTTTTTTTATTATGTTTTTTTGTAATAATTTACATGTAATGTGTAACAATGTACAGTTATCTAAATGTGTTACATGATTATGTGTTAATTAGTTAATTTAAATAAGACATTCTTATGTCAAATAATATTCAATAAAATTTTAATTACTTTCTCTTTTTTTTAATTATTGTTATGTAAGTCACAATAATTTAATGTAATAACTGTGGTTGGTGTATTATTGATGATGATTATTTATTTATTATTTTATACTAATAAGGATGCTCTTCATAGAACACACTTATCAAAAATTATATGTTGCTGTTAGTTTATGCCGTGTGGTATCCGACTGAGTAGAATAGACCACTCTCTTTCTTACTGAGGTAAGGTAAGTTAATGTCTGGCAGGCAGTTGGTTATAAAATATGTAGCCAAATCATGTGACAACAAGTATGTAATATGTTATACGGACCCCACTTATAGGGATAAGGGTAGGAGGACACTGACTCTAATATAAATTAAGTAAAAATTAATTACTTTGATGTTTGAAATTTTTGCTACTTAATTATTATCTTTGTTAATTATTGTGCAATGCTATTAACAAATAATGTTTTAATAGTGTAATAGCACTAAATGATTTGTGAAATAAGTGTGAGTAATTAATGTTTAATTTTGTAATATGTAAAATAAAAGAACTAAACATTGAAAACATCTTTTTTACTAACACAATAGAGTCTTTCATTAGGTTGAGAATGATTTATAGAATTAGGAGTCACTTTGTGGAAATCCATAATAAAAACTAATAGCAAAATTAATTTGCTGTACTCCACGATTAAGTAAATAGTAAATATATATAATCCTAAATGTAGAGTTAATGTGTAGACAATGGCTGTACACACGTCTGATTTTATCGGGTTAGCCCTACTAGCTTCAAAGTTATCGCAGCGGAATCTCAGCAGTGTAAAGCAGTTCATAATAAGGATATGCTCTAAACTAGTAAAGTGGTTGACTGTAAAGTGGACTATCCGTTTTCATACCTGATACATGCAGGATTCGTTAAAACACATTAAAAAATCTATACACAGTATACAAACATTACGCACATTAACTATGAGAAACCCAACAATCGTTTAGCCACACAACTGAAGCATCATGGACACATAATTCTATAAATTATAGAATATAAAAGGATATCAATGTAAGTAATGTAACCACTGATATACATGATTGGATGATGTTCCCAAATTAACTCGGCTAGGAGTATTATTTTAAACGCTGTCAGTTTCAACAAATTGCAAGTTGGTGCTTTCCATGTTGTGTTTCAAAAGCCTGCTTCGGAAGATGCATTTAATTTGCTCAAACTTAATTTATGTTTAGAGACCGGCTATACTCACGTCTTATATTATCGGATGAGCCCGACTAGTTTCAAGCCCATACAAGGCTCTTATTCATGAGCTCTTTATGCGGCGTTGTCGCGGCGGGAACTATGTGTGCAGCTCGCTGGGCCCGACTCGTGAGCGGCTGGGGCGGCTGGGGGGACTAAACTAGTCGGGCTATCCGATTATATCCGATAAAATAAGACGTGAGTATAGCTGGTCTCTAAACATTAATTATGAATACCACTCACGTTAGTTTAAATTCGAAAATTGCTCAAACTTTTGTTATGAGCTCTTTAGGTTTAGTTAGACTAGTTAAGTTTTGAGTTTATGTAACGTAAATCTTAACTAATAATAGGGCTGGAATAAATATATAGTGTAAAACTCTTTATTTACAGAATAAATAAATAACGATTAATAGTTCGGGAGTAGGTCAAGATGTCGTTGTACTCTGTTATCACAACAAAAAAAGATTGAAACAGTGAATGACCTAAGATAGAAAGTCACAAACCAATTATTTATGAAAAAAAACGCAAAACAAGATTGATAAGCCGTTAGGAAATATATTTTAAAAACTACTTGTTATTATAAACTATACTGGAGAGCAATAAAACTGCACCCCTTATCATTATCATATACCCCTCTCATAAGACTTCGAGAGCTGCAATTTGTTGGTGAAGAGAATGCAAATTTATACTTCAGCTTTAATTAATAATTCAATTTTAATAATAGGCTCCATGAAAATCAGGTTGAGAGGTTTAATTAAGGCTGCGGGAGATAATCAGCATCCTCAAGTCCTTATCCCATTCTGAGTGGGGTCGGCACAACATGTTAAATACAGGTTGTCACATGATTTGCCTACGTATTTTACGACCGGCCGCCTGCCTGTCGTCAACTTATCTTAGTCGTATTTTACGACACCTCGGTAAGAAATGGGGTTAGTATATTCTACTCATCCGGTTACCAGTCGGCGTGTTGACTTATCTTAGTCGCCTTTTACGACACCTCGGGAAGAAATGAGGGTGGTCTATTCTACTCAGCCGGTTACCACATGACGGGCCGTTTTCTACTCTCCCGGATATCACACGGCATTAAAAGTATTAGAATATATATTTCATTTAATAAAAGCGGTGAGAGTTGACAGTAAACTCTAACAGATAGTTTATTTTTAATTATCTTATAAAACGCGTGTCAATTAATCTGAAAATTTAGCGTAATCACCCTACCTAAAGTTCCCTAATACAAAAGCAATGATTTTTTGTTTGGTATATATCCGAAATCAATTATTCTTATTTATCGCGGATTATAGCAAAATAATATCATTATTACTTGTGTGTCCTAGAAATGTTTATTGAAACAAAGAAGTTTCATTAAGTTTTATTTAGTTCCGGACTAAAAGACGGACTATAAATAAGGAAACCTATCTTGTATCACCTTGCCTTTTGTGGTTTTTATTGCTGTTTATTCCGACTTTATTTATGGTTTTTATAGAAGCAAGGTAAGTAAATTGCCATATGAATACTACTGATAACGATATCTCCAGATGCTGTGGGGAGCAAAATGAATTTTTATAAGATTACGTCAATTATTATAAAAAATTGCTAATCGCTTTATTGCGTTAAGTCAAATAATATACCATTTACTTTATTACCGCCGCGTGGGATCCGGCTGAACAGAATATACCACCCTCATTTCTTACCGAGGCATCGTAAATGGCGATTAAGGTAAATTAGCTCGCCATGTGGTATCCGGCTGAGTAGAATAGAAGACCCTCATCTCTTACCGAGGCATCGTAAATGGCGAATAAGGTAAATTAGCCCGCCATGTGGTATCCGGCTGAGTAGAATAGAAGACCCTCATCTCTTACCAAGGTGTTGTAAAAGGCGACTAAGGTAATTTGACATCAGGTAGGCGGCCTGGCGGCAGGGTTTTGTCTACTTCACTCAGAGTGGGATAAAGGCAGGAGAGTGGTGATAATGATGACATTTACTTATTTTAATTTTTCATAATAAATCGATGTAACAAAAGTCTTTTTTGTTAAACTAAGTCACCCATCACTTCTTTCTATTTGTCTGCAATAAACTTAAAAACATTCACTTTTACAATCTTAACGATCGTTTCGCCCCGTAACCGAAGTATTATCTGAGATTAGACTCTACGATCTGTGATAGCCCAGCGGTGAGACCGTGCGATTCTTTCGAGGGGAACACGAGTTCAAATCCGGGCACGTACCAATGAGTTTTTCTATTAAAACTAATGTGTCTAATTGATAATTGCAATTTATGACACGCTTTTCGGTGAAGGAAAACATCGTGAGGAAACCTGCATATTTATAGAGAATTCTGTTGATACCAATCCGCATTGGAGCAGCGTGGTAGGTGTTAGCTCCAACCCTTCTCTCCAGAAACGGAGAGAGGAGACCTATTCCCAGCAGTCGGGTTGTAACAGGTCGCTACTTTACTTTTACTTTACAGACTCTACGACGGAATCGAATTTTTTTTTTGTGTGCATTGGACATAAAACGATTAGCCAGCCAAAGCCCTTCCAAGATAAATGTTGTTTCAAACAACAAAACGTCAATATATTGAATTGAAAAATGGATTTGAACTCAAGCATGTGGTCCCTTGTTCTAGAGTGCTCGCACCCGCCTCGAGGCGATCAAAGATGAGCTCGTCGCCACCACCGATGCAACTGGAGGTGGAGGTCAGCGATGACTGCATGGAGGTTGACGCAGCGGATATGATCCCGCCCGACAGGTATGTAGGGGGCAGAGGCTATTCTTAAATTTACTATTTATACTACTGCCATTACCGAAATTTAATATTTATCCTAACTTTCAGACACATACATATATTAATATGATGTTATACATAAACACTATTTTAAAAGTATATGTATTTATATGCAAATGTGTCGGTTGAGTAGAATAGACCCTCATTTCTTACCGAGGTGTCGTTAAAGGTGACTAAGGTAAGTTGACTCCAGGCAGGCGGGCAGGCGTAAAATACGTAGCCAAATCATGTGACAACATGTTTGTAGCATGTGGTGCCGACTCCACTTAAGGTGGGATAAGGGCAGGAGGATGATGACGATTTTTTATGCATATATTGGATATAACAATTTTTTTATATCTTCATTTTTTTAAGGACTTTTATCCTACCAAGATATGCCAGACCCATCAGCGCTTAAATTAATATTATATTTAAATAACATCATTTAGGTAAAAATATATAAATTATTATTTAATGTAATACATAAACACTATACTAAAAGAGTACATATTGTATATAACTATAAATATAATAGTATAGTATTTTATGTTGATAAATTTTGTCTTTCACACTAAATAATTTTGCTGAATATTTTAAAAGTTATCCCGATATGTTTGACTTGAATGGAGCGCCATAGAGCGCCCGATAGGCGCGGCGCGCGAAGATTGTACGGAGTCCATCAGTTTTAAAGTTAGGCATTTGAAATTTTGAATGTATGAGTAACTAAATAAACGTTTTTTTTTACTATTAAGTAAAAAAAAGTATTTTTATTTAAAATGATTTGTCACGAAACTGAATGTGGCAGACCAAATTCCATGCGAGCAAAGCCGCGGGCCAAAAGGTAGTATGAAAGTACTATGAGCAGTAGTAGTAGTAGATTTGTTCAATATCAGTGTAAAAAAACTAGACTTAGATATTTTTAATAGACATATTAGTTCGCTTATTTTTATATGAACTACATACACGCAAACACATTCTATTAAAGAAGAAGAGAAAGAATTTTTCTAATAAATGTCAAATTGATTGCAATTTATCACACGCTTTTCGGTGAAGGAAAACATCGTGAGGAAACCTGCATATCTCTAGAGAATTCAAGGGATATGTGTAACCTACCAATCCGCATTGGAGCAGCGTGGTAGGTCTTACCTCCAATCCTTCCCTCCAAACACGGAGAGAGGAGGCCTTCGCCCAGCTGTGGGCATAGTAACAGGCTGTTACTTAACACATTCACACAAACAGAGACACACACAAACACATAGACACGCACACACACACCATATATCCACAAATTTCAAATTTGTTTTTTTTTAAATATTATATATGGTTCTAATTTGATAATGCTTAAGTTTGTATGTTCCAAAACGAATAATTAGTGATAAGATTAGCTTAATAGTATTAACAGTGTAATCGTAAATTGGCTTATTTTATAATGTATAGTTTGTATTAACTTGTTAAAACGCTGTTGGATTACTTAATAAAAAAAATAAAAAATAATGACAATAAAGCGGATTACAATTTAAGCGACGTAGAACTTTCTCTTATGTTCTTACAGAATTGCATCTGAAGGTTCCACCTTCGGTACACGTGTAGTAGCGTTAATAATAGGGGACCTCGTCTACGTCGAAATTGGGACGGATCGCTATTTGGGTTTCCTATATATTTGCTGCGTCGGAATTAATGTCAATGATACTAACCACAATCTAACTACAATAATTTTCTCAAAATCTACTGAACGGATTTTTGTACGGTTTTTACTAAAAGATGTGTAATTATTGAGGAAGGTTTAGGTTTCATCATCCTCCTGCCCTTATCCAACTCTAAGTGGGGTCGGAACAACATGTTACAAACATGTATGATTTGGCTACGTATTTTACGACCGGCCGCCTGCCTGACGTCAACTTTCCTTAGTCGCCTTTTACGACACCTCGGTAAGAAATGAGGGTGTTCTATTCTATGCAGCCGGATACCACGCGTGTTACGTCTACTATTTAATTACATTTATTTGCCTACGTAAATTATTCTCCCTTCCGGTCTTAACTGGGCTAAAGTGTATTTGACCTAGTTTAGGTGAAATATATAGATCTGCTTCTATCAGCGATGAGGGCAATGTCTTCAAAGTTCCCCTTTCCCCGCCACCAACACCGCTTTCAGTCGGTGAAAGTCCCGACATACCTCATAAACGAATTTCCTGATATAAACAATAGTTAAAATAAAAAATGGTAGTGAATTTCAATTAGTTTATTAAATTCATACTTTATTGTTTGAATCGTAGAATTTTTGAATAGCAGAGCCGTTCGCTGCAAATACAAATTCTAAGGATAGGTTTCGACGTCCCGGATATGAATGAATTGTGCTTTAACACATTAAAATATACATAAAGCACGATCTGGCGGTCTTATCTCTACATAGCGATCTCTGCTGTGTTCAGACGGTGAGGCTGTGTTACACTTTCCTGGAGGTTACGGGTTCAATTCCCGTGCATCATAATCGATGTTACAATTTAATCATAAGCTTGTCGGTAAATGAAAACATCATTAGGAATCCTGCATATCTCTGGAGAATTGTGTAACTTACCAATCCCGATTGAAGGTGTGGTAAGGTAGCTCCAACTTTATTAAAAGAAAAAAAACTTTCCTTTATGTCATCACATTTATGCATGGCCGATAACAAAAGATTTTGAATAGAAAAATTAATGCGCAACTTATTTTTGGCGGTCTTATCTCTACATAGCGATCTCTTCTAAACTCTCTGTGTTTTATCCGATGTTATGCAAGAAAAGTAAGATATCGCTCCGCAACAAAGTGACACTCTACAAAACTTGCATAAGACCAATAATGTCTTATGCGAGCGTTGCGTTCGCGCACGTTTCAAAGGTCAGATTGCTCAGGCTCCAAAGACTTCAGAACCGATTTATGCGGACAGCCACTGGGTGTCCGTGGTTCATGCGGAACGTTGACCTCCATAGAGACCTCGATCTCCCTACCATTACTCACCTCTTTAAACGTTTTTCGAAATCTTACTTCGAGAAATCTGAGGTACACTCGAACCCCCTTATTTCAGTTGCTTCTACCTACATCCCAGTTAGGTCCGACCATCGAAAATATAGGCGTCCAAAAAGCGTCCTGTATGACCCCGACGATCAAATAACGATCGCCAACATAGATACACGTAATACACACACACAGCGTCTTCGCCGGCGAAGACGAGGTCCCAGTTTTCTGACGTCGGTCGGTCGTGGCTTCTCGCCACCCTTCCGACGCCGCAATGACTAATCTAAGTCATACCATCAACCTTCCACTACACGTCGCACTAAGCCGTGGTCCGGCCTCACAGGAGGCACCCTTAGGACGACGTTCCCCGACTTAAGTAGAGCTTCTGCGCTCTACTCCCTGCATTTCGCAACCTCGGCGATGCTTCTGCGCTCGCCCGTCCCGCCCGGTGACGCTGTAAAAGCCATTAGAGCTAACAGCATACAGTCAATTCGAAAAAAAAACACTGTGTATGATGTATTTCATCCGAATCTTTCTTTATTCTTACGGATAAAACACACATTGGCAGTACTGAGCCGATCGACGTCACGAGCGAATGAACACTCGAGCGACCTAATTCTGAAATTTATATAGTTCATTGCTTATAAGGGTACGCACAAACGGGTCACCGACCTCAGCCAACCGTGGCTGCGCGCGCCACGTTCTCTGGTAACGCGCAAGCGAGGGTTGTGGCCGGGAGCCACGAGTGAGTGAGAGGGTGGCGCAGCGGCCGTTCATAAATGGAGATTGTGACGTATTTCAGTAGATTGTAGTAGATACTGGTGACATGTCGCGAGCACTCAGTCGCAAGCGGACGCCACTCGCTACACGCGTGCGACAATTCCATACAAAACGTGTTAATGTCATGTGAATAGCTTGGCGTAAGCAACAGGTGGCTGTGGTCCGTATGCGAGGAGCCTTAGATAACGAAATATGCACGCATACTTAAAAGAACTTCGATTTATGTGAGTGAACTCACAACGATAGTCGTTTGCATTATCTAAGTTTTTTTTTGGTATAATAAGGTTTTTAAAACATTTTAATATTAGCATAAATTAGTATTGATCAAACTTCATTATCGCAATGGGAAACCCTGTAATGATGCACTGTAGGCAATAAATGTTCATATATGTATTGCTAAAATAAACTCCCTCACCATGTGTGTGTACGTCTGTTTGTCTGTATTTTAAACACAAATACTAATTAATGGATTTTCTTATGGTATAAAGTCTATACTTATTATAAAACAAAGTCCCAAAAAGCTGTCTGTTTGTATGTAATCATTTTTCTCAAAATCCACTGAACGGATTTTTGTACGGTTTACACCAAAAGATAGTGCAATACTTCCCGATAGTTTAGGTACATTTTGGTATTATGTAAATTGTGTTTAAGAGATCGCGCAGTTGTTAAAAAACTTACTTGCTGGGAGCTTTGGTCGCGAGCGCTGTGTAGACCAGCAGAGATACGCTAAAGTAATGTAATAGAGAATTGTAGATCTATAAAAATAATTCAAAAAGTCCGCGATAACATGTCTCTATCGCTTATGGTTAACTCACAATAACTATTTTTATGTTTAAAATTTGAATTCTAGAAAAAAATTGTGACACTCTGATTTCGATGCGGGCGAAGCCGCTGGCACAGCTAGTAGGATATACAATAAATAAGCAGAGTGTTTTAAGAGAAAGGTATTGGTGTATAAGTCCTTAGGTTTTGTTATTAGTGTAAAAAAAGTAAAGTAACGGCCTGTTACTGTCCCACTGCTGGGCAAAAACCTCTTCTCTCCGTTTTTGAGGCGAAAAAGGCTGTTTCTTTGGAGATACGCAGGTTTCCTCGCGATGTTTTTCGTCACCGAAAGGCTTGTGATAAATTGCAAATATTAATTAGACAAATAAGTTTTGACAGAAAAACTGTTTACCTGCCCTGGATATGAACCCGTGACTCCCTCAAAAGAGTCGCACGGTCTCTCCGCTAGGCTATCACAGCTTATAAATTATTTAAAAAAAATCTTCAAGAATCCATCTTTCTTTTTTCGTTATCTTTGTTCGATGAGAACACGAGGTCGCCATAATGGGTTCAGTGTCGCCTACAAGGTCTTTTAGGGAGCAGGTAGCCCTCGAATTTTGGGATGCTGCCAGCTTCCGTTTGCGACCTTGAAACCGAATGAACTCTATCGCTTTCAGACAAAGTTTAATTTTCTTTGACGGGTGTTTTTAATAAAAAAAAACAGCGCAAATCTTCATTTTCGACTTACTTTTTATTAACGTATGTACGCGTGTTTGTTTAACAGATATATTTGGACTGCGTTATTTATTTTTATAGGCAAATAGGAAAATCTGCGATAGCGCTTAGAGTGGAGTTCTATAGAAGTGTGCAAATTTCAAAAGCGGGGAATTTCGGGGTCATTTCAACACTTTGGAACATCATCTTCTAGTTATTTGTACTGTTACTTATTTCACCTTCATCTTGACAGGCTGAGGTATTAGTTATTTTGATTGCTGTACCGATCTCCTCTTGTAGGATCTATTCACTCAAATCTCCCCGGATAGACTGATCTTCATTATTAGACAGCGAGCGAATTTCGAATTGTGTTCACACGGTAAGGAGGAGGTTACTGGTTCAATTCCCGTGCAGGCGCCAATGAGTTTTCCTATACATTCCTTGTTTGATGTTGTTTTCTCCTTTTTTTTCTGTTTTCATTATTCTCTAGTGTTTATTTTTTGGTTTATAATTTGTGACTTTGTAACTAAGAATGATGTGTTCTTCTATAATTGGTACTACATACTTAATTTAAAACTATTTGGGATATATGTTGGATGATTTATCGTGCAATGCTGTTGAAGATCCGAGTAAATAAATAAATAAGCTTTTCGCTAAATGAAAACATCGTTAAGAAACCTGCATATCTCTGGAGTGTAATTTACCAATCTAGATTAAAGGTGTGTTAAGTAAGGCTCCAACCTTTTTAAAAGGAAAAAAAATCTTTCCTTTACGTTAAGATAAGAAAGCATTTTGAACAGAAAAATTAATGCAAAACTTATTTTTAAATATCATATTATTTAAAATATGTATTTTATCAAGTTAGCCGTGTGGTATCCGGCCGAGTAAAATAGATCACCCTCATTTCTTACCGAGGTGTCGTAAAAGGCGATTAAGGTAAGTCGACCTGCCGTGTGGTATCCGGTTTAGTAGAAATATCTCCCTCTTTCTTACCGAGGGATCGTAAAATACGACTAAGGTAAGTTGACGTCAGACAGGCGGCCGGTCGTAAAATACGCAGCCGAATCGTGATAACATGTTTTAAACATGTTGTGCCGACGCCACTTAGAGTGGGATAAGGGCAGGAGGATGATAATGATGTTTCATCAAGTGTACACTATGCGGTGCGATGTGTAGCGATTCGATTTTAGGTCAACGCCATAATTATAAAACAATTTCCGTGTGTAAATGAGGTGAATTGCAAGAAAAAAGCTAAATGCAGGTGCGTTTCTTTTGACCAGCACATTTATTTTGATATCAAAGTCAACGCATTAGCAAGTATTAACGCAAGCTTGGGACGTGTCAGCAACCCGTCTAATAAAAATAATATTTAATACATATTCTCGGTAAAGGAAAAATATTCTGATAAAGCCTGCATATCTCTGGATTATTTCTGAGTTGTGTGTAAGATGCCAGTTAGACGCATTTGAAACAACGTGGTGGAATCAATGTCGAATGTTCCGGACGCCATGGACGGCAAGACGCGGAAACGCATAAATTTTGTAATTAGTCAAAATACATACACGCCTTCAACGCATCCCTAGCTATTTTGACAATATTACACATCGTGGAGATGAAAGTTAAGAACAGCTCATAATGGTTGGGAACGTGGAAGGTAAACGGCCACGAGGAAAATCCCCAACCAGATGGTCTGATCAGCTGAAGGCCACCGGTGTTTTTAATTATCACGACGCTTATCTCATGGGCGGTGATAGGAACGTTAAGTGACAATATGACGGTGATCACGATCCTCAGCAATGAGGAACCGACTATAGAGAGTGAGAGATGGAATTAAGGTTTTTTTCTTTTTGTCTGGAAACTCATCACAGGTCGTTTGTGTATACCAGAGATTGCCTCGGTCGGTACCTCTCTACACAATGGCCCATCGCGATGCATCGGTAGCACCCGATGCGTTAGAATTTAAGTTTCCTTTTCTTCAGATCGTGTGAAAAGCCCTTTTCCAGTTTTATAATAATAGGTCTCTGCGACTTTACAACGAAAATAGGAATCGCTCTAAAACAATAAAACTCTTAGGTACAAACCAACGATTTCATGACCGACGACTGCATTTGAAGATTACTTGCAATTATTTTGCTCCACAACATTTTACCAAAACATCAACTTGAGTCCATCAATTTTGTACCTTATCCGTTTGTAATATGATTGAGATTTATTCGTCCGTGCACATCATCGCCTTATGTCAGTGACCGTGTTACCGAAATAGATAGAAAGTTTATTCAGACAATTTAGACTCTACCTGCGTCAGAAATAAAGTTTATGATTAAATATCGTACACGCTCGTCCGAGAGGCTCTATTCCTGAATCGAGGCTGTGTAAGAACTTATAATGCGACATATTTCTAACAAAAGTTGCCAATAAAATTTATTGGACGCCATATTGTTCGGTCGACAATATTTCGAGCTTGGCTTCGCCCGCCTGTAGATCAGTGACTAACAAAATTTTTACCTCGTACATTCTGACCCAAGCTGTGATAGCCCAGCGGTGAGACCGTGCGACTCTTTCGAGGGGAACACGAGTTCTAATCCGGGCAGGCACCAATGAGTTTTTCTATTAAAACTCATGTGTCTAATTGATAATTGCAATTTATCACACGCTTTTCGGTGAAGGAAAACATCGTGAGGAAACCTGCATATCTCTAGAATATTCTGGAGATATGTGTAACCTACCAATCCGCATTGGAGCAGCGTGGTAGGGCTTAGCTCCAACCTTTCTCTTTAGAAACGGAGAGAGGAGGCCTATTCCCAGCAGTGGGATTGTAACCTGTTACAATTCCACTGCTGGGAATAGGCCCACTGCTGGGAATAGGCCAACTGCTGGGAATAGGCGCACTGCTGTGAATAGGCCCACTGCTGGGAATAATTTTTGTATTGCAAAAAAGAGCCATACGTGGCATTTATAATTTGAATTCGCGTGAGTCCCTGCGAGAGAAGTTTAAGGAAACAGGTATTCTTACGTTAGCTTCACAGTATATTTTTAGCAATTTGATTTTTGTGCATAAAAATATACATAATTATAAAAAGATTGGCGATGTATATAATAGACAAAGTAGGAACCGACATAAGCTTGCGGCTCCTGCTTTGCGCCTTGTAAGAGTACGTAAGTCGTTTGTGGGTTTGGGTATAAGATCCTATAACAAAATTCCACAATCAATTTTAACTTTGCCATTACAGCAATTTAAAAATACTGTTAAAAAGAGGCTGATACAGAAAGCCTATTATACCGTGGAGGCTTACATTGATGATAGGAATGCGTGGATATAGCTGCTCTTTGACCTTGCGCAGGATAGCTATGACAAAGTGTAATTAGTATTAAGAATCTTCTTTTTTAAAAGAGCTCCACCGAGTTTCTTGCTGGCTCTTCTCGGTAGGACGGCTTTCCGAACCAGCAGTAAAGTTGACGATTCAAAAGCACTTGTTTACAAGTTTACTTGAATAAAGAATATTTTGAATTTGAATTTGAATTTGCTACTTTACTTTTTTTTACATTCTGACCCTGCCGCAAATTTAACCACAATGTTCAATTTACCTAAACCTTCCTTAAGAATTGCACTATTTTATAATAAAAACAGCACAAAAATCAGTTCGGTACTTTTTGAGGAAATCGATCACATACAGACCTTTTGACCAAGGTTTTATATATATAGATTATTAGTTATCAACCGTAGTCTTAAAACGACCACATATGAAGTTAATGCACTCTTTTAACCCAAAGTGACTTTAATTTTCAAAACTGATAATAAAAAAATCAAGTAGGTAATATAAAATGCATCTATGTAAAATATATCGTAAAATGTATCACATCTTTCATCTATAAATAAAGTATAGGAAAAGTGACTTAGTTCTTCGGATAGGGCGATATGTGCAGTCGATATATTGTTTTTATGCCATGTTTCTGTTTCAGCTTTTATTTTTATCAAAGTAGATATGTTAATTCTATAGGCGATATATACGATTGCACGCGATTTTAGGTGATTATAGTTCATGATTGGCGAGTACAGTAAGTACACGATCGTGATCGCTTTTTTTATTGTAATCGCCAATTATGAAGAGGCGCCATTATGGTTCGTCAAAGACAAAGAATATGATGGTATAGGAACTTAACCCAACTTAACGACACTCTTTTTTTTTTTTAATCTTTATTAAAGGCTTAGTCGTGCCCGACTATGTCGCCCTGTAAATACCACTTATATACAATAATTTTATGTACCACTAGTTTTAACATCTAATGCCTTATTATATAATTTAACTAAAATATTTGCAGCGGCTGATACTGGATCAGCTAAAATAATATTTAAACCTTCAGTGGAGAGTAACACTTTATAGTTAGGTAATAGTGTATCATTACCTGGTTTCGGTCACACTCCATCAAAATATGGATAACGTCCTCTACAACACTCTTTTCATTGAGTATAAATTTAAACTTAATCCGCGGACCATTATTCGAGTTTTGTAGAAACTTACAGATCGGATAAAGCTACATATATTGAATTTGAAGACTGCAATTTGACTTTGTAAGTTGAAAATGTTTAAAAGTCGAGTTTCTTTCTGGTTCTTAGTAAGAGCAACATACAAATCTGTAGGCCTACCATGAACTTTTAGACGATTCATTTCAAAGTCAGTACTTAAAACGAACCGCTTTCTTTTCGTACCGTGAAGTGTGTTTGAAAAGGATGACGTTATATGAACTATAGATAACTCTGTCTCTTTTACTCACATGTTTTAGGACGCATTCCGAACGTTCGCATTCGGCAACGACTTAATGTGTGCGTTTTTAAAACGTCATGGTATGAAAAAGTAAAACAATTTAGTTTACGTCTTCAAATGATTCGCAATAAGAGTTCATGGTAGGCCTGCTGGTAGCTTCATTAAATTTCAGCCTTGACAATTCAAAAGTGCCTGCAAAAACTTGAACAAATAATATTTTGATTTGTTGTGATTACAGACCATGCTTTTCCCGGTTCGATACGCTAAGGAAACTAACAAACTAAACTAAAAGGTTAAAACTTTTGAACCTATTTGGTCCCTTATCATGTTTTTATAGTTCAGATGTTTATAGATAGGTCTATCAACAGTCTATAACAAGCAGGAAAACAATATGACGTGCGTGTGACAAAATGCAGATTACTCATCTTATCGATGACGTTAAAACATGTTGGACTTGTGCCTTCATACAATTACATAGTTATTATTTATATTAAAAATTAGTATATCCCATAGTTATTATTTATATTAGTATATCCAGCCTTCCGATTATCACCCGAGTATCACCGAGCATAATTAAAGTTTAGTTTCTCAAAAGTAATATCATTCTCCTGCCCTTATCCTACAGGGGTCGGCACAACATATAACAAACATGTTGTCACATGACTTGGCTACGTATTTTACGACCGGCCGCCTGCCTGACGTCAACTTACCTAGTCGCCGTTTACGACACCTCGGTAAGAAATGAGGGTGGTCTATTCTATGCAGCCGTATACCACACGGCATTTACCTTAGTCGCCTTTTACGACTCCTCGGAAAGAAAGGAGTGTGGTAATAATCTATTCTGCCGAATACCAGACGGCTGTTTTTCAAAAGTAATAATGAAAATATTTTGTTATAATCCGCGATAAAGTAAATGGAAAATATATATAATGCTAAAGCGAAAGCGGGCTTTGCGATTTCGTCGTGGAATCTATATCCTGATGATGCTTTGGTTGCGGGGCGAAACGATTGTTGAGTTTGTGATAGTGAACGTGTGTAGTGCTTGTGTATTGTGGTGGCGGTGGTGGAGGTTTGTGCATGTGTTTTATGAATCCTGCATGTGTCGGGTATGAAAAATTGGCATACATTTAGCATTATATACATATTTTCTTTTCATCGCGGATTATAGCAAAATAATTTCATTATTACTTTTGTATTACCACTAGTTCTTTATAATTGTGATCTAAGAGGCCTTAGTCCACCGTTGGGATAATTAACTTTTCCAAATTCTTATGTTAGTCGTGTTAATTATTGTACCTTCAATACAAAAAGACTCACATTATCTTCCTTCCTTATCCCACTCTTAGTGGGGTCGGCACAACATGTTATAAACATGCTAGTATATGATTTGGCTAGGTATTTTACGATCTGCTGCCTGCCTAATGTCAACTCATCTTGCAGCCTTTTACAATATCCTCGGTAAGAAATGAGGTTAGTCTAGTGTACTTAGCCGGATACCACACGGTGGGTCGACTTACCTTAGTCGACTTTAACGACACCTCGATAAGAAACAGGTTAGTCTAGTCTACTCAGCCGGATACCACACGACTTACAAAAAGACGTACTTCTTCTTCTTCTTTCGTCAGCCGATAGACGTCCACTGCTGGACGTAGGCCTCTTCATGGGATCGCCACACCACACAATCTTGCGCCGCCTGGATCCAGTGGCTCCCTGCGACCTTTTTGAGGTCGTCTGTCCACCTCGTAGGGGGTCTATCGACGCTGCGCTTTCCGGTGCGGGGTCGCTTTTCCAGCACCTTAAGACCCCAGCGCCCATCGGTTCTCCGCACTATGTGCCCCGCCCATCGCCACTTCAGCTTCGCGACACGCTGAGCTATATCGGTGACTCTAATTCTTCTACGGATCTCCTCATTCGTGATTTGATCTCGTAGAGACACTCCGAGCATAGCTCGCTCCATCGCCCGTTGAGCGACTCTGAGCTTTCTTATAAGGCCCATAGACGTACACAATTTTCTTATTATATTATTATATTTTACGTATGCTATTCGTACGACTTTTGGCTTCTTATTATGGCGTCATGCCAATATCGAAATCAGTTTATTGTTTACCGAGATGTGAAATCACCGTGGGAACTGATTACGACTACTCAGACGTTTGAACGGAATAATAGTCATCATTACATATATAGTGTAATGTTATAGAATATAATATAATGTAATGTTGTATTATAATATAATGTAAGTATAACATAGTTAGTGTAATTGGATTTAATCCGTGCTAATTATTATTAAATAAATAAATAAAATAAATAAATTACAAGAATGATGATGAAACTCGTGTGAGTGAACAATCTCTATATCTATAAATATTATGAAACAACGTCTCCTGAAACTGTCTTTCTGTATGTGATCGATTTTCTCCAAATCTACTGAACGGCTTTTTTTATTTATTTAAAAAACTTTATTGCAAATTCCAACAATAAAACAGATGAGTGAGAAACATAATACAGATATTTTACGTTGGAGGCGTGCATAGGGGGCCTTATTGCTATGAAAAATCTGTTACAGGCAACCTTTATAAAGCACCTATTATAATAAATAAATAATAAATATATGGGACATTTACACACACGGTCGTCCGACCCCTAAGTAAGAAACTTAATACTTGTGTTATGGGTGACGGAAATCTGGTAGATATACTACATATATAATTTTAAATGCATACTTAAATACAAATTATGATGTGTAAGCTACCAATGTGTATTAGAGCACCGTGCTGGCTCTCTCAACTCCAATCTTTCTCCAAAATAGTAGACGGGAGGTCTATTCTCAGCTGTGGGAACTCTACTATACATTTAATATCGACAGGTTTATATCGCCGGCTCGAGCAGACGCCATTCTGGAGTTATGGCGAACGAAATTAGCGGAAGGGGTACTATCTCCTGCGCACTTCCAGGACCATTGGCGTGTTACGGTGCCAAGGATTTATTCGCCGCAGCCCAACAGGACTTGCTTGGGTGAGTTGAATCATATTGTTACGTACATGCATAATTTTAACATTTGTTTACAAATTTTATTATGTCGTGTGGTATCCGGTTGAGTAGAATAGACCACCCTCTTTCTTTCCGAGGGGTCGTAAAATACGACTAAGGTAAGTTGACGTCAGGCAGGCGGCGGTCGTAGAATACGTAGCCAAATCATGTAACATGTTGTGCCGACCCCACTTAGAGTGGGATAAGGGCAGGAGGATGATTACAAATTTTATTATGTAACAATTGTAATAACGACACGGAATAAATTGAAAAACGGAACTTTCTGGATCTATTAATTTACTTACTATATATAAGCACCTCCCCACGCGCACCTTTTGGAAATAGATATTTAATTTTTCCCCACCTTCATATAAACCCCGCGTGGTTTTCGAAAGGTGAGTATTCATTATATGTAATAGAAAATGTATGAGAAATTAAATTAAAAAAAAAATCTTTTGTATAGACTTTCAATGTCCTCAATTATAATTCCTACACCAAAAAGATTATGTTAAATCATGGTTGCACAGACTTATTAAGACTAGGGGCCACTCGGGCAAATCATGAACTGGGCGGGCCGGCCGTCAGAAGTATAGGTAATTAAAGACAATAAAGAATTGATAATAATTAATTAAAATTGAAAAAGAATTAATTAATTGGAAGCGTGGCACTGCATAGTGCTTACAATCTTTTTTATGTTTGGCGTAAATTTACTTGTAGCAACACGTAAAACTGCTTCCAAACTTTCATTTGCAAGGCGGTTTCGATTTTTTGTTTTATTATTATTGAGTATTGAAAAAGTTTGTTCACATATATAGGTAGAACCAAACAAGCTGGCACATTTCAGAGCGTTTATGCGCAACTCTTCGTACATATTTTTATCAATGCAACGGTAAAAGTTCAGCAAGTCTCCTTCGTTGAATTTGTTGCGTAAATCTTGGTCGTTTTGAATGTCGATAATTTCTAACTGCATTGACTCTGGAGCATTCTCAACTGAAATCGTGAAAGGATTGCTGAATATGTCCAACAGAGGTTTCACTTTTTTAAACTCCGAAAATCTGTCTTGAAAAGATTGAATCAATATATCTAGCTTTTCTACATAACTGAAATTAAGCGCAGTTTTGTTAAATTTTTCTGCCATTTTCTTATAATTCGGAAAATGATTGTAATTTCCAGAATTCAATTGTGATTTGAAAAGTGTCAGCTTGCATTGAAAGGATGATACATGAGCGTAGAGCTGGGATATCAGTTGATTTTTACCTTGAAGCCGTGTGTTCAAGACATTCAAATGATTTGTAATGTCAACTAAAAAAGCCAAATCACACAACCAATCAGGATTTTTAAGTTCCGGGACATCCCTTTGCTTTTCCGCCAGAAATATTCCAATTTCTTCTATTAAATTTAGAAATCGTTCCAGTGTCAATCCACGACTTAGCCACCTTACTTCTGTATAATACAGTAAATCTCCGTATTCGCTTTCGATGTCATCAAGGAATTGTTTGAATTGTCTGTGGTTGAGTCCTCGAGATTTTATGAAATTTACAGTCGAAACTACCACTTTCATGACATTTTGAAATTCAATTTTTTTAGAACAGAGGGCTTCCTGGTGTATAATGCAGTGAATCTGCATGAGATCTTCAGCGTTTATGTTTTTTACTTGCAGATGCTTTTTCAGCAAAGTAACTAACCCGGAATTAACACCAATCATCGAAGGAGCACCGTCAGTCGCAACTCCCGATAATTTTGATAAGTCCAAATCAGTTTTTGAACACTCATCCAAAAGTACATTGAGTATATCAACTCCTTTGGTTTGACCTTTCAATGAACACATTCCTAATAACTCTTCTAAGACTTCAAAATCTTGAGTAACACCTCGTATGAATATGAGAAGTTGAGCTGTGGAACTAATATCAGTGGATTCGTCGAGAGCTAATGAAAAAAATTCAATGGTCTTAGTTTTTTCAATTAATTGTTCCGCAATATTACCTGACAAAGACATAATTCGTCTTTGGACAGTCATACGATTCAGTTGAATTTTCTCAAACTTTTTTGCTGCTTCTGGACACATTTTCTTAACGGCAATTTCTATGCATTCTTTTACAAAATCGCCATCATTGAAGGGGCGACTTCGCTTTGCTATCATTCGAGAAATTTCATAACTAACTTCTGTAGCTGTTTCTGAATCTTGAATGGGTTTTGTAAACATAGCTTGCTGACCAATAAGCTCCCGTTTTAAAGACAACATTTTTTGCTTTCTTAATTCGCCTGTAAACTTGGTAAAAGAAGGATGCTGCGTTTCATAGTGCCTTTTTACATTATATTCCTTTGCAATCGCAACAGAATTCTTGCAAATTAAACAAACGACTTTGTTATGCGACCATACAAAAAAGTATTTCTCAGTCCAAATTTCTTGAAACTGCCGATTTTCATCTTTAACCTTACGTTTTTTACTAGGTCCTGGCTTCTCCATGTTGCGTTCTAATCCTGGCTAGGATTAACAAAGCACCTAAAAACAATTACAGTACCTAATTAAATTACCCATCCTTTTTTAAATTATCAAAAATAATTGGTTGAATATTATTCCTCAGAAATTTTAAGATTTTTATACAGATTTTATATCTGAAATAATGAAGTAATTAAACAGTTAAAGAAATTCTGATAAAAATAGTAATTTATTTGTTTTATTTTAATATTTGGCCAATATTAAAGCTAAATTGGATTAAATATGATTAAATAGGTAGGGAAACACTTAGTTGTGGCGTGGCGTGTAAATAGCCACAGTCCAGCGGGATCGTAATCGTAATTAAATAATGCTCTTCAGGCTTCAGGATGTTGTTGCGGTCAGCCCCACAGTATAACACGACGAAGGAAGGGAAGGAATGCGGACAGTATAAATTAGGTTATATAAAGGTGCGGGCGCGTTACATCTAGCACAGCGAGCGAGGATACGTGTGCGATGCGTTGGAATATTGCGGTGCGAATGCGTAACCTCGTAAGGGTCGCTAAGGGAAGAAAAGGGTAAAGGAGGCGGGGGCGGAATTGTGCAACAAAGGCACCAAATGTGGGACGCAGACGTGGGAACAACTTACCCGGAAAAGACAAAGTATCTGCGAAACAAATTAGCGCCCCAGGTGGTACATGTGGAAGTCAATAAATAACTCATTTGTCAAGACCAGTAAAAAATCTACCCATCTTGGCGTCACCACACTTATTAATGACAGAGTTCTACTTACGATTTCACAATAAAATTATACACGGCACTTGACGGGTTAACACTGCAACAGGAAATCTACGTTGAATGTGGATCAAAATATATGACACCGGCCAGTAGAGTTAAAATCTACTCTAGAACTATTGCCTCCCCAAAACACTATTAAACTGCACTTATTCTCAATCACTTATACTTCGCTTTGTATTTTCGAGCTTATTTCTTTCTGTTGACACTTCACTCAAATTAAAACCGAACTGACGCGAGCAATCAGGACTTCGTGACTATTGCTATCTCGCTTGCTCACACCGCGATAGAAATTCTTGATTTCTCTACTATTTTGAACTTTATATAAAGGCGGCAAGCGATGTTACTTGACTTAGCATTTTTGGGCGCTAGATCCAAATAGCGCGCGCGCGAGATTCAAATTACTTTTCGAACATATTTTGTCTTGGAATAGAATTCGATATTTCGGAATGTACGAGAGTATTATTTTTGCTGTCGGCGGGCCACCAGTATTCGACTGGCGGGCCGCGGTCTGTGCATCCATGTGTTAAATTGTAAATACCAATCTGAAAAATTGAAAAACTCCATGGTGCCTACCCGAGATTTGAATCGCTGTTAAAAGTCACATAGTCCCTCCGTTCGGCCCTTACAACTTTATCTGAGTAAAAATTTATAATTAGCATTTGTAAAGAAACTTGTTAAGTTTTACTGACTTATAAATAGAAATCAAATAGAAACTTCACCGGTCCCGAGCTTCGGCAAACAGTTAAAGCAGTTTGAAGTAGAGAGATTCAAATTTTTGCTTTGCTTTCCAAAGCTTTCAAAATCGCTACGCGATTTTGTTGTGGAGTCTATCTCTTGATGATGCTTCGGTTGCGGGGCGAAACGATTGTTGAGTTTGTGATAGTGAAGTGTGTATTGCTTGTGTATTGTGGCGATGGTGGTGGAGCTTTTTGTATGTGTCGAATCCGCATGTATCGGGTATGAAAAAACGGATAGTCCACTATATATTTAGAACTATATATTTTTTCTATTTACTTTATCGCGGATTATAGCAAAATAATTTTATCATTACTTTTGTAATATGGATTTCCTCAAAGTAACGCCTAATTCTATAAATAAATTAGATAAATAGCTAAACTTGCGTCGAGTCCATTTTCAAATTAACCCCACGCCATCGCTCCCCCACCATCACATGCCTGTCCCACCTGTGGAGACTGGGCCCACGTTGGGAAATACTGAATTGAAGGATGCGACGCACGTTCAACGTGGCATCGCGAATTTTAACGCGTATTTAACGTTTACGATAGGAATGTTAAGTTTGTATGTAAAGGATAATAAAACGGCTTACTTACAGCGAATAACGCCTTGTTTTTATTACCCCATAAAATATGAGACATTAATTATGCCAGACATAGCACGAGTGTTTGCTTCGTATACAGCTATTGTTAGTTATTGTTAGTTATTATAGTTATCTGGTGCCTTAATTTTTTTTTAATGAAGTCCCTTATCGCTAATTGCGGTAAGAATTGCCAGAAAGATGTTAGATTAGCAAGTTACCCGTATACCGGTTATTAACTATGTTACCGGTTATATGCGATAATTTTCTTCATCGATAGAGCGCACAATGAATTGAAAAAATGGTCGCCATTGAAAACCAGCGTTGAGGTACTCCTCAACGTAACTCCACGATCGCACGAGAGGATTTTTATCATGCGTTAAAAATACGTCGAAATGTAACAAATGGGTAGAGATCTTTCATTTTAAAAGTGCACGCCCCTCCAATGTCTTTACCCACACACAAAAAACTTATGTACAGACGAAATACACGCAAACTTGTTATTCTGATTGGTTACTCAGTTGCCGGACAGACACGAAAGTAGGAGCACGCATCGATTATTGCCAAAAGTACAGTTAGCATGTCATAAAAATGAGGATAAATATTTTTTATTTTTTATTTTAAATAATAATTGGATAAATTTTTTCTTTAATAGAAAAATATGGAGAATTTTATAAAACTATGTGGCGAAAAAAACGGGCAAAACTTCTATCATTATTTCATCATTAAAGCCATTGCTTTAATTAAGGAACGAATTGACAAGATTGATAGAAATATGTGGGAAAATACGTGTCGAAATGTGAGTGATATTGAGATAGAATATATGAAAAATTTTGAATTTATAATTAATGTTGAGTCTGAATCTGAAGATAGCGACGTGCGTGAGTAGCGTTAAAATAGTAAATATTTATTGCTGTTTAATTTTTTTCTTTTTTTACTAATAAAATAAATGAACAGACTTCTGTACATTACGTTTTATTTATCATCCTAATAGTTGCATAATGAATATATGATCTTGATTGCGAATTCACCTGATGGATGCCGATGTAGTTTTAAGTTTCTTGAAAGGGTTTGGAGATTAAACGTGTAACCATTCAGGGTTTTTACACGACATCGTACCTGAATGCTAAACCGCTTGGTGGTACGTCTTTGTTACAAGGGTACGTCGGAAGTATCTATCTACTCAAGACCAGGGATAAATTTTAGAAATATACTAATATGTTATTTCTAGGATTCGAATGCGGAACTTCCCGTTTACAATCCACAGCGCTTACTATTACTCCAGGGAAACGTTAAAAACTTACTTTTTATTCTAAAGAATTTTCAACATAAATTTGATTATAAATATTATATAATATTAATTTTATTTTTATGCAAACGTTACTTGTAATCCGTGTAACCAGATTGGTTGGTCAACCAGTGCACAAATGATAGGAACGCGTGACAGAATAGACGTGTTGTCTCATACAAAGCGTGCAATCTCCGCCATATAAATGCTTGACTTATACCAGTCGAGCAATTAGTTGACCTTTAAGTGCACGAATGAGTCGAGTCAACTTTGAAATTGCTGCGCGTACACATATAAAAGAGTACAGTCAATATTTTCTCTCACACATTAAAATAATGTAATTTGGTGGAGGGGGGAGCACTTTTAGAATGAAAGATTATACCTATCTGGTATCTGTTCACACGACAGCGCATTTAAAACGCGACGATTTTTATCTCGCATTGTTCCATTTTAGCCGTTAGGGCGTAGGACGTTAAGCTGAATATACCATACGAAATTTCTTAAAAAGCCTATTGCGGAATTTTAGCGCGACGTATTTTTTACGCCCGTCCGAACGGGCGTAACACGTCAGTTTGACCCACCGGTGGGTTAGGCTAGTCTGTTCCGTGGGGCGATACTTGACCCAGCGGTGGGCCAAGCTTTTCTGTTCAGTGGGGCGCATGGGGATGTCGCTCACTAAGAAAAATTTTCTTAGGCGTTTTGCGTCTGATTGAAGGCGTCAACCAACGTGTTAAGCCGAATGGTGTTCCGTTTCGTTACATAACATTACTGTATTTTTTTTAAATTATTTTTACTGTTATTTACTTTACTGTAACGTACTTAATAAAAGATTTTTATTTGATCTGAAAATGGTAAATAAAAATTTATCTTCTGATCTGATCATTGAACAGTGTGAATCCTAGATTTTCTTGAAACAATCACAAACTATCGCCGTTCGGCAATTACCGCTTTTAAGAAGCAAAACATTTGTATGTACAAATTTCAGATATCTAAATCAAATTCAAAATATTATTTATTCAAGTAAACTTGTAAATAAGTGCTTTTGAATCGTCAACTCTACCGCTGGTTCGGAAAGCTGTTCCTACCGAGAAGAGCCAGCAAAAAACTCGGCGGCTGCTCTTTTTAAAATATAAATATTATTACTAGTTATATTTAGTCGTTACTGTCTTGTACAGGGTAGAAGTGCACCTATATCCACACATCCTTATCATCTAAGTAATCTTCAACAGTATAGTAGGTTTTCTGTATCAGCTTCTTTTTAAGTGTTTTTAAACTGCTGTAATGGCAAGGCCAAAATTGATTTCGGAATTTTATTATAGAATCTCATACCCAAACCCATAAACGATTTACGTACTTTTGCTAGGCGCAAAGCAGTAGTCGAAAGCTTATGTCAGTATACTTTGTCTGTTATATATGTACATCACCTATCTTGTAATACTTCTTTATATTTTCTTGTACAAGAATTATAAAAATGCGCGATATTCTTGTTTCAAGACAACATTTGATACATTTAGTCATAACAATACTTTCAGACTGGTCTTTCGACGAGGAGCTCGCCTTCAAGCTGCTGATCCAACCGCTGGAGCAGTTCATATGGGGCTCTACGGAGTGTGCCCAAAAGTCAGCGCCCTGCCGTTCCACGCTGTGTGGGAGGGTGTTCAAGCAGGGCGAACCGGCTTACAGCTGTAGAGAATGCGGTAATCCTAGCATATTTATGTTAAGTTCAATTGATTGTCCTAGCTTACTTTCTGCGATTTCATTGATAGTTCCGTTATCGAGAATGCGCTACACACGTCCTTTTAAAGTTCCCAGGTCCCATGATAATACTCTCGTGTTGATATATTTCATTTATCCAAGGCACAATTTAAAAAGGAGTTAATTAAACACAATCGCAAAATAATATATATATGGGACACTTACACACACGGTCGTCCGTCCCCAAAGTAAGTAACTTAATACTTGTGTTATGGGTGACTGACAACTGGTAGATATACTACATATATAATTTTAAATACATACTTATATGCAAATACACACCCAGACTCGAAGAACCAACAAATTGTTTATAGAAAATGTTGGCCTGCAGAGCTGAAGGCAGGGTCACTAACCAACGCGACAACGGGCCAATCTATGTATAAATACTTATTAAATACATTGTAAAATCGTTCCGGAGGCTGCACTGTGATGTTGGGTCCTGTATGCTTAGTGCGAGTTCCGTGAAACAATTCGAATAACTTTACGAAAGCGGTAATCGAGCATACGTTGTTACGCCGTAAAATGAATAAGTGCGAGTGTGAGTAACAAATAATTAGTTCGATTCGTAAGACGTTTACTCACGGTAAAGAGCGTTCGTTTTTTTTTTTAATTTGGCAACACTTACCGTCGCTCCGATAACCCAACAAAATTGAGAATAATATTTTCTTCCCTTATTTTAAATCTAGTCGGAGTATATAACACGTGGCTTGACTAAATTTGTTCACTTTTATGGTGCTTTTATGTAAACCAGTGTAAACGAAGTATCCATTTAAAACTTTACGTAGCTGTATAAAACTAACCTAACCTAACCTAACATCATGAAAACTAGCCAGCACCAATTCGACTTATACTTCGACGATAAAGTAGTCAATAAGTTTTGTAAAGATTAAATTTTTAGTTAGGTTAGGTTAGGTTTATAAACCTTTTGAAAAACTAGATTTAATTGTATTAGTTGTAATATTTTGTAATATATAGTATTAGTTGTAATTTCTTTTTCTTTTCATTTATTATTATATTTTATTTTTGATTACAGATTTAAAATCTATTTTGTTAGTAAAAAATCTTGGGACTATTTTAGTATTATAAATTATATTCAAAAATTATTAAATTTAAATTACTCCATACCATCCATTTATGAACCACTGGGACTGCATATACATACCAATCCATTGCTCCATAAATGGATTATATTATTTATCATATTTATCACTGAGTATTTTCAGAATACCATTGGAGCTTCCCCACATTCTGTTCATCACTGATTCTGCTTTTTATACATACACATTTTATACGTACTGTAATTATTTTCCCAGATTTATAAGAGAAGTGGCAAAGTAAATAGGAATCATTTTTTTAAATTATATTTGACCCATGTTCTATGCAAATAAATGAATCAGCATGAAAAACCATATGTTTTGATACATATTTAGATTTAAATTAAAAAAATAAAACTATGGTAAAAATTTAACGTTTTTTACTTTTATTTACAATTAACAAAATAAACATTATACCCTTCCTTTTCTTATCAAATTTACCAGAGGCATTTTAGTCTCCTTCGGTGGTTTTGGACAGCATCATTCATAACAAAATTTAACTTATGACAATAATAAAAAAATTAAACTTTTTATTTTCAAGAATAACTTCAAATATTTCTAGGAGGAGGAATCTTCTAACCAGTTGGTCTCTTAGTGCCCTTCCTCTAATAAGATCATAAAAACTTTCATCACCTCTAGTGGTACTCTCAAGGTTCGACAGCATCATGTTCTATTCCTAGAAATAAGCAATTCATATTAAAAGTAAAAGTTTGAAATGTATACAAATATTCTTTGTATTTCATAATCAATGTCTTTCTTATATAAAACAAGGAAGTATTATTCTTACACACTTCAAAAGCTTGTAATGGACAACCCCAAAGATATATTCAATGTCATGGTGCCATATGGCTATTATGGTAATTAGCTTCAGGGGAATTTGGATCCACATCCAAAATTGGAGTTATTCATCATGGGCACAGTGGATAGCCAGTCACCTAAAATTATAATCTTATAGTACTATTTCAATATGTTTTGTAGTACTATAGTATTTTGTAGTATTGTAAATTATAATTTAGAAAAATAATTAATGTTGGTACTGTGCCTTTTTTCCTAAAGCTATATGTCTCCATTTTGGTGCAAAGACTGCATGTATTGGTTGAGATCACTATTTTCCCATACAAATGAGTTATGATTGCACTTCCAAATTTTGCATTCACATTGAGATGGTTATTCGGAGTTCTTATTATTACATACCTGTAATTTATATATATATTTTGAGGAATATCTTAAAATTTCTACTGCTAGAGTCTTCTAACCAACTGGTTTCTTAGTACCCTTCCTCTTAATAAGTCACTTGTGGAACTTTCTTCAGCTCGCGTGGTACTCTCAAGATTCTCTACAGCATCATATTCTATTCCTATAAATAGGCATTTAATATTAAAATAAGATAAAAGAAATGAGTTGTGAAATATATATTTTTTTCATTATGCATACATACCCAAATCTTCTTCTTGTGCAAATCCATAATCAATACCGATGTTATATAAAACACAACAAGCCTGTATTATTTTTGCACACTTCAAGGGCTTGTAATGGAGAACCCTATCCTTATTTAAACAACGCCATCGATTTTTGAGTCTTCCAAAAGTATTTTCAATGACAACTCTAGCTTTCATATGGCTGTTATTGTAATTAGCTTCAGGGGAATTTGGAGCTGCATCTAAAATTGGAGTCATCAGCCATGGGCGCAATGGATAACCAGAGTCACCTAAAAATAATCATATATTACTTACTATCTCAATTAATTTATAATGATTATAAGAACTACATGTAAATTATTATTTAGAAAAAAAATCTGATGTCTGTAGATAGTTACCCAAAAGCCATACTGTTTCTCCATTTTGGTGCAAAGACTGCATATATTGGTTGAGATCACTATTTTCCCATATAAAAGAGTCATGATTTGCACCTCCAAATTTTGCATTTACATTGAGTATTCGATATCCATCATCACATACCTGTAAAGATATAATGGTGTTGTCATATATATTAATAGAAAAATTATTGTTTTTCTAAAAAGATTTATTATTTCATTACCATTTGAACATTTAGTGAATGAAAGTGTTTGCGACAATAGTACCTATGTTCCTCTTCCTTAGGTGGTCCAAATATTTTGAAATGGCTGCAATCAATACAGCCAATAACCCCTGGGATTCCATATTTAGCAGTGAATCTTTAAAAAAAAATCTAATTTATTACAAACATTCCTTTGCTATTAAGTATTAGATTATGACTTTCAAAAAAACCCACCTTTGACTTATCATTTGTCTGGCAGTTGGTGTGCAAGGGAATCGAATATATTTATTAATTATATTTTTGTGAATAAGAGCGTTTGTTACCTCTTCAATGTAAACACTGCACATTTTCTGTGATATATTTTTTGCAACTCCCACTGGTCGCTGGTATGATCCAGATGCATAGAAAAATAATGCAGTAAGCACCTTTAAAATATACAGAAACATGATGTATAAATATCTCAAATGAAACTTCAAAATTAACTCAACACAAATTGTTTAGTTGCACCTACCTTTCTCTCCAATGTAACACGTTGAGAAGGTCTTAAATCGGTTAGTCTCCTAAGTTCTTTGCACAAGAATTTAAATGCAGCCTTTGGTAAGCGATATTGTCTCATAAATTCTGTATCAGTGAGATCGAACAGAGGGTTGTTAGAATTGCGGTTTCTGGCACTTATGCTGGACATCTTATTAAGCTCTTCTAGTTCCTTAGCAGTTTTTAACATCCTCCAAGCGAAATAATAGCGTGCTGCCATTTTTTGTAATTTATAAAACGACACGTAATGAAATAAACGTCGTTCACGTATTCCTCTCACTATAACAATCTCCGTGATTATTTTACGCACACGTAAATGAGAAAGTTATCCCTTTTCACTGTGAAGCGTCACAAATTTGCGACTCGCACTCGCGGTAGCCCCGTTTACGCTCGTTTTTTTATTCACTTCGATTAAGTCGGAGTCTAACGCTGTCACGAACGTATGTAAACAATCTCACACTCACGATTCGTATTTCATAGAATTGTCACTAGATGTCGCTGTTTCAGTGCCATACAAATTGGCGTTACGTTTACGCAATCGAGTATGTTAGAAAAACTCGCACTAAGCACACTGATCTGGGTTTCTGACCTTCTATATCTATAAATATTTTGGTTCCAGGCATGGACAACACTTGCGTGCTGTGCTCGGAGTGCTTCAGGGTATCAGCTCACAGGAACCACAAGTACAAGATGGGCCAATCCGGCGGAGGGGGTTGCTGTGACTGCGGCGACACCGAGGCCTGGAAGAGGGACCCCTTCTGTGAAATACACGCTGTATGTTGAAGTTATGCCACTAGTTCATCATCCTCCTGCCCTTCTCCCACTCTAGATGGGGTCGGCACAACATGTAACAAACATGTTGTCACATGATTTGGCTACGTATTTTACGACCGGCCGCCTGCCTGACGTCAACTTACCTTAGTCGCATTTACGACCCCTCGGTAAGAAAGAGGGTGGTCTATTCTACTCAACCGGATAACACACGGTGGGTTGATTTACCTTAGTCGCCTTTTACGACACCTTGGTAAGAAATGAGGGTCGTCTATTCTACTCAGCCGGATACCACACGGCATGAAGTTATACCACTAGTTGTATTTGATAATTTGTCCTCCCGACTTAACTTTCAATTACCCTCAACAGTTCCATTTTTTTTCTCCCTTTTCTCTATAGTGTAAGAACGTCCGCATAAAGTAATACAACCTACTTTACAATTTCCAACTATATATATACTAGCTGTGCCAGCGGCTTCGCCCGCGTGGAGATCAGCGTTTCACAATTTTTTTCTAGACTTCAAATTTTAAACATAAAAGTAGTTATTGTGAAATAACCATAACAGATAGAGACATGCTATCGTGGACTTTTTTGTAGTATTTTTAGATTTACAATTCTCTAATACATTACTTTAGCATATCTCTAATGGTTTACGCAGCGCACGCGACCAAAGCTCCCAGCAAGGAAGTTTTTTATCAACTGCTCGATCTCTTCAACACAATTAATTTACATAATACCGATATGTACTATATACCAAAACCATCCGGAAGTACTGCACTATCTTTTGGTGGAAACCGTACAAAATCCGTTCAGTAGATTTTGAGAAAATCGATTACATACAGACAGACAGCTTTTTGGGGCTTTGTTTTATAATAAGTATAGATATTTATTACTCACAATATTAACACTTTACAATACACTTTAGTCTTCACTGTAACACTTTACAAAACGTACTGCCCCCACTCCACCTAGAACCGTCCCTTTTATAATATATAATCTATAATATTAGTCAATAATCTTAAATATTAATGAAATGATTTCTATTTAGTTTATTTGACCAAAATACAATTATAAATTTAAAATGTTTGTCCTAAAGATTGTTCTAAAATTATTGAACCTTACATTACAAAAACGGGAATATTGCTACTTATATGTTGCCCCGGCGTAGAATCTTTAATTGTGCCAAATTTCATCAGGATTGGCCTTTTTTTTTCATGAGGAAACCCTTGGATTGGCCTAGGGCTATTAGCCGCGCAAGAGTTGCAGACGTTAGCATTGGTATAGAACAGTGTAATCCAAAATGGAATCGGCGTCCCACGGGGAAGGCAATATGATTGTTAAGGGGTTAAGAAGTTAAAGGTGGGGGGACATTGGTATAGAACAGTGTAATCCAAAATGGAATCGACGTCCCACGGGGAAGGCAATATGATTGTTAAGGGGTTAAGAAGTTAAAGGGGGGGGACACGAGTTTAATTATTTCGCTTCGGGCCATTTAAATACAATGCTATATTTGTGTTCCAAATTTACCGAAAAAAGCAAATTCTTCTTTCTAAAACTTATCATTTAAGTTGTTTGAGAAAAAAATATAATGCGCCGCATGGTATCCGCCTGAGTAGAATAGACCATCCTCGTCTCTTACCATCATCCTCTTGCCCTCATCCCACTCTTAAGTGGGGTTGGCACGAAATGTT
This sequence comes from Morpho deidamia, assembly GCA_947086505.1. Taxonomy (NCBI): domain Eukaryota; kingdom Metazoa; phylum Arthropoda; class Insecta; order Lepidoptera; family Nymphalidae; genus Morpho; species Morpho deidamia. The sequence continues at coordinate 2,471,299 of CAMTZC010000009.1, forward strand.
ACAAACATGTTGTCACATCATTTGGCTACGTATTTTACGACCGGCCGCTTGCCTGGCTTCAACTTACCTTAGTCTTATTTTACGATCTCTCGGTAAGAAAAGAGGGTGGTCTATTCTAGTCACCGGAGATAACACGGTGGGTCAACTTACCTTAGTCGCCTGTTACGACACCTCGGTAAGAAAGGAGGGTGGTCCACTCTAATGAGGGTGGTCCTCGTCTTACCGTCCTTACCGTGGTGTCGTAAAAGGCGACGAAGTTAAATTTGACCCACTCCTCGGGGTCCATATAAGCTGAAATACTCCTGATGACAATGCATGTTTATGATAACCATGACCTGATACTGCTGCCAGGATTGGCAGATTGACAGGATTCCAGACGAGGGAACTCCTCAAAGGTTAACAGTAGGGACATTAAATTTCGTTAAAAGCTTTTATTGTCGGGAAACGGGCACGGTCAACGGCAAATTGTCGGGATCTAAAGTTTTCAGCGTTTGGGAAGCTGCGCGAAATCTTTTCGTCCGAAATGCCTCAGTGCCTGAAGCTCTTCGAACAGTGCGTGTTGCCAGTGATGACTTCAGGAGCAGAAACGTAGTCGCTGACTATGGGCCTCATAAGAAAGCTCAGAGTCACTCAGCGAGCTATGGAGCGTGCTATGGTTGGTGTATCTCAACGCGATCAAATCAGGAATGAGGAGATCCGTAGAAGAACCAGAGTTACCTACATAGCTCATCGTGTCGCGAAGCTGAAGTGGCAATGGGCGGGGCACATAGCACGTAGAACCGATGGGCGTTGGGGTCCTAAGGTGCTGGAATGGCGACCCCGCACCGGTAGACGCAGCATTGGTAGACCCCCTACGAGGTGGAATGACGACCTCAAAAAGGTCTCGGGGAGCCGCTGGATCCAAGCGGCACAGGACCGTGTGGTGTGGAGATCCCTTAAGAAGACCTATCTCCAGCAGTGGACGTTGATCGGTTGATTAAGAAGAAGAAGAAAGTTTTCAGAATTTTGCCCCGTTTTCCTCTTTATATCAATTTGTTTTTTTTTCTCAGGCCCGAGAGAATGAGGAGAAAGTTGAGACCAACTACAGCCCGGAAGTGCTGGAGCGGATGAAGATTGTGGCTTCTGTGTGCCTTTCCTACTCTTTCCGGCTGCTCACGCTTGACCACGCGCCCGGTCTGCCCAACGACTTGATGTATGTGGCATTACGCTTCTACTACCTTTATTTTAAATAATTTGACTCCAATCATAGCTGCGATTTCCGAATAACGTTCCATATATTAAAAAATGAATATTAACCAATAACCAGTGATATAATAGGGTTGTAGATATAAACTAGTACCTGCATTACACATGAAACTAAGTACGTCTATAATATAAAAATGAATCGCTGAATGTGTTGCTAAGCGCAAATCTCGAGAGCAGCTGAATCGATTTTGCTAATTCTTGTTTTATAATATTCTTTGAAGTACGAGGACGGTTCTTACGGAGAGGAAAAGGAGAGTGCCAGGATTTCATACATCTTTGGGCCCAGACGTTATAGTATTAACTTTTGTGTTGTAAGCTAGAAAAATATTTGTTATCTTGGGATCAATTATTATTTTATTTCATTTCTATAGGGAAATATAAAATAAGAGTTATAGTCTGAGGTTATGGACAACTACAAGTACATGCTAAATACCATAAGAACATAATAAAAACGATAGGATTTGTGATAAAGATATAACAGAATCTATTATAATTGAAGTAAAAGTTGATCAAATAATTATAGAATTAGGTGTTACTTTGCGGAGATCCATAATACAAAAGTAATAACAAAATATTTTGCTATGCTATGACTTATGAATTGATTTTATGCTATTACAGATTGAAAGACGACGAGAAAGACTTACTGCAGATCCTCGACCAGCCCGATTGTTACTGCACTGTACTTTATAATGATGAAACTCACACTTTTGAACAGGTAAGCAATGTTTACAGATTATATAAGAATGCTCGTTTCAGTTTCTCTTCATTATTGTCTCATGTACCTATCGTGCAACCAACGAAGCTCTGGTTAGTAACATTGGCTCCAATTGCCCAAACAACGATTACGAAGCCCAGATAGCTGTAAGTTATTCTCATCATGGAATCCCAGGTGCAAATCCCGAACCGAAATCCATGATAATTGATAATTCATCCATGAATTAGTCTACATTACTGAAGGTCGTGTCTAGACTGAATAATAATTGTGGATCACGTCACGCCAAGGGCGTAGCCAGAATTTATAGGGGGAGGCAAAGTTGTCCCAGAAAATCTAGACTATTTTTACCGTAATCATGGTATTTAGAATATGAGGAGCTCATTTGTAATGTAATCGAGGCACATTATAGCAAAAGTGTCTCAGAAAATCTAAACTATTTTTACCGTAATCATGGTATTTACAATATGAGGAGCTCATTTGTAATGTAATTGAGGCACATTATAGCAAAATTGTCTCAGAAATCTAGACTATTTTTACCGTAATCATGGGTATTTAGAATATGAAGAGCTCATTTGTAATGTAATTGAGGCACATTATAGCAAAATTGTCTCAGTAAATCTAAACTATTTTTACCGTAATCATGGTATTTACAATATGAGGAGCTCATTTGTAATGTAAGTGAGGCACATTATAGCAAAATTGTCTCAGAAAATCTAAACTATTTTTACCGTAATCATGGTATTTACAATATGAGGAGCTCATTTGTAATGTAAGTGAGGCACATTATAGGTCTCATGCAAACCTTTTATAGTGTCAATATGTTGCGAGTGAACAATGTCCCGGTGTTACAGTTTTCAGTGTAACAGGGGGCAGCTGCCCCCCCTTGCCCGTACCTTGCTACGCCCATGCGTCACGCACTATACTTTTGCAAGTTTGTCTGTCCTCGGCGGTCTTTAAAGCTTTGGTAATACACAATGTAGAGAAAGGTAGTGTCTGTTCATAATATGATTGAAAATAAGTTTTATCTCTTTTTAAGGTGATAACTACTCTCATGCGAGTGATCAAGTGCAGCAAGCGAGACTCGGTAGAGCTGGTGAGCCTCATCGACCGCGAGGGTAGAGCGCTCGTCAAGTGCAACTCCTTCCAACTATGTGACAAGCTCAAAACTGATATAGAGATGTAAGTTCCAACTTTTTTAATATTGGAATTAACACATACACGTTGCGGTAGTGTCTGTGCGTTTGCTTATACCAGAGATTCTCAGACTTTTTTCTCGTAGACTATTTTAAAAATATGGCTGGAGGTGGAATCCTGTACCTACACTTGTACCTTACATTATAATAATAATAAAAGTAATGTTTTTTTATTTGAATAAAGACAGGTAAAACAATTTTTTAAAAGTGTATCTGACCGTTTAAGGTATGCAAAAATTTGCTAAAAAAGCTACGAAAAAAACAACTTATTTTTGTCTTAACTTAAAAAAAACATCATTATCCATTTAACCTATCATAAATTGGTCACAATTTCCTTTCGAAAAATTCCTTAAAACTGTAAAAATTACGTTTTTACAAAATTTTGTAATTTTGTATTTTTTTTTTTGTAATATCAAAATTACATAATTGCATGAACCAGCCTCTTAGTCTTATTTAAAAAAAAATTATTATCTTATTCCCAAAACTTGCCAAAAAATGTAAAAACTAGAACATTGGAAAAATTTATTATCAAGATTTGTAAAATCATCGATCAATTTTCTAGTATTCTGTTCGAATTTTTTTTTTATTATTGATATATAATAATAAAATTATCAAGTCGACGTTAATAGTCAATTTTAATAAAGATTAATTAAGGTGAACGGGTAAAAATAAAAAAAAAAACCAACATGCCCTGTGTGGCGACACAATAGTGTCATTTACGTATTGCAAAAAGAAATAAATCACGACAGTTGCCGGCACAGCGCTCCGAGCATCGGACGCGCCTAAAATACGTAGTTTCATTTTTGCCTCGTTATAGTTAACCCCCTAACTAATAAACCCACACCCTGTTTGCAAAATTCTAATACTTACTAACTTGACTTTGACATGTGTCAAAAATATAAAAACTTTCATACGTTGATAATAGATGGTGTTTTTTTATGTCATCATATTCCTGTTGAATTTAAAGGATCTCTACAGCCTATGTGTTAGCACCGGTGTATAGGGAATAATTGTGCCGAATTTCATCGATATTGGTTTAGCGAATTTGCCGTGAAAACGTAACAGACAGACAGACTTACGTATTTATAATAAAAGTGTTAACTACAGGGTTTCGTGGATTTCGATGAAACGTGGATTTGATTTGGCGCATGATACGTCGGCTTATATATCGAACGAACCAAAGTTCGAGAACATTCGCGAGACATTGAGGAGATCGTGAACAAATCTTTTGTAAACATGTTTTTGGTAAACACGCCGAACTTTCCAGAGAATTAGCGTTAAGCGAATTTGAACTCTATGTCATAAACTTTACGAACCCTTTTTGCATGTTCAAAAAATTCCCCCGTCCAATTTAAACTTTATGACATATGCATTACGAACTCTTTTCGCATGTTGTAACACTGCCACCGTCCAATTCGAATTCTATGATATACGCATTACGAACTCTTTTCGCATGTTCGTAACAATACAAAGAATAATTATTTTGCTATAATTCGCAATGCTATAAAGTAAATAGAAAATATCTTCTTCTTCTTCTTCAATCGGTCCCTCATTACTGAGGATCGTGGTCATCTGAGCCTTTTGTACGATCTGCCTCCATTTATTACGGTTTAAACTAGCCCTCACCACCTGATAGAATTTGGATGAGGAGTGAAAGAAGCCGCTTCTTTCATTTGGTCAGACCATAGTGTTGGCGACCGGCCTCATGGTCTCTTGCCATCGGTGTTGCCAATATACGATAACATCGTGTATAGTAAGAATAGTAGTATTCGTTTTTGGTACTGAATGCATTAATTAACTAGTGGTGGTATGTGAGTTCGCCTGTCACTCAGCCGGTGTGCGATTTTCAAAAGGTTCACGTCGCGCCACGGGCCCGCGCTCAAGGTGCTCGTCATGCACGCGCACGTCATCGCGCACCAGCTGTACGCCATGAAGCTGCTCGAGTGGTAAGTGGGATCAATTTTTATGCCTGCACTATTTTACAGCTATAGTGAGTCATCATAGCCACTTCATACTATCCAATCATTTGCACGATCGAATCCCACATCTGCAGGCCTACTATAAACTCTTTTTTTTTTCGAACTGACTGTATGCTGTTAGCCCTAACGGCTTTTACAGCGTCACCGGGCGGGACGGGCGAGCGCAGAACCATTGCCGAGGTTGCGAAATGCAGAGAGTAGAGCGCAGAAGCTCTACTAACGTCGGGGAACGTCGTCCTAAGGGTGCCTCCTGTGAGGCCGGACCACGGCTTAGGGCGATGCGTAGTGGAGGACTGATGGTATGACTTTGATTAGTCATTGCGACGTCGGAAGGATGGCGAGAAGCCACGACCGACCGACGTCAGAAAACTGGGACCTCGTCTTCGCCGGCGAAGACGCTGTGTGTGTGTATTACGTGTTTCTGTGTTTGCGATCGTTATTTGATCGTCAGGGTCATATAGGACGCTTTTTGGACGCCTATATTTTCGGTGGTCAGACCTAACTGGGATGTAGGTGGAAGCAACTGAAATAAGGGGGTTCGGGTGTTCGGGGTCTCAGATTTCTCGAAGTAATATAAATATATAATAAAGTAATAATATAATAAAGAAGTACTATAATAAAGTCATAATTATATTTTAAACCTTTTATACCTGCAGGCCTACCATGAACTCTTATTGCGTCTCAATTGAAGACGTAAACGACGACCGCAAACCGCTTTCTTTACGTATCGTGAAGTGTGAATTGCATTGGGGTCGTAATGTTTGAAAAGAATAACGTTATATGAACTGTAGATAAATCTGTCTATTTTACTCACATGTTCTTAGGACGAATTCCGAACGCTCATTCGGCAACGACTTAAAGTGTGCGTCTTTAACACGTCATGGTACGAAAGAGCAAAACAATTTCGTTTACGTCCTCAATTGAGTCGCAATAAGAGTTTATAATATAATTATGGCTGTGTTCACAACAAGAGGTGTAAGCCTCGAGACCCGTAGCCCCACCAGTCACGGCTTGCGTGAATAACTCATGCACAGATTAAGCGTTCGATACAACGGCCGATAGATAGCAGTGACTGCTTTTTACACTTTGTTTATACAAGAGATTCTTCCAGGCTTCAGAACTTCGTGAATCTGGAGCAGAGTCTCCGGTTGGCTGTCAGCCAAGTGGCTTTAGATGAGGAAGCTGGCTTGGCCGGGTGGTCCCTAGCTGGGACCTCGGGGGGAGTGGCAGCAGGCGTGATGCAAAACGACTGCCACATGTGGAAGGCGGCCCGCACTGCCTGGCACCGCTTGCTGATAGCCACCACCCTGATGGACACGGCCAACAAGAGGACCATGGCCATACTGTTCACCAAGAACTATGGTATTTATTTATTTATGTATTAGGAAGATACACAGTTACATAATACATAACATGTTACAAACATGTTTTTTTTTCGAACTTCCTCTAAAATTATCAGAGACTTTGTATACAAACATGTTGTCATATGATTTGGCTACGTATTCTACGACCGGCCGCCTGCCTGACGTCAACATAGTCGTAATTAGTCGTATTTTACGACCCCACGGTAAGAAAGATGGTGGTCTATTCTATTCAGCCGGATACCACACGGCGGGGCAAATTACCTTAGTCGCCTTTTACGACACTTCGTTAAGAAATGAGGGTGGTCTATTATACTCAGTAGGATACCATACGGCGTGGCAACTTACCTTAGTCACCTTTTACGACACCATGTTAAGAAATGAGCGTGGTCTATTTTACTCAGCCGGATACCACACGGCGGGGCAATTTACCTTAGTCGCCTTTTACGACACTTCGTTAAGAAATGAGGGTGGTCTATTATACTCAGTAGGATACCATACGGCGTGGCAACTTACCTTAGTCACCTTTTACGACACCATGTTAAGAAATGAGCGTGGTCTATTCTACTCAGCCGGATACCACACGGCGGGGCAACTTAACTTAGTCGCCTTTTACGACGCCTCGTTAAGTAATGAGGGTGGTCTATCCTACTTAGCCGGATACCACACGACATTGTTTCCCAAATAAAGATTTGTTAGATATTGTCAGATATCATACGGTGACTCGGTATAACGTGTATAATTGTTAGACATAATTATAATAATCAGATATAAATTATATATTATAAATAAATACATTAATATGCATAGAATAATAATGAGGAAGTATTTTGTCTACAATATTATGTTATCTGTCATTTGGTGGGTAGAGGAATAAAACCGAATGAATGAGGGTAAAATATTGTCAAACAGTTAATATTCGTGATAAGAGCAACCATTGAGTTTCTTGCCAGTTCTTCTCAGTGGATGACAGCGTTCCGAACTGGTGGTAAAATCGTCCTGGCTTAATGATTCCAAATTATTATGAATTTAATCAGTCAATACTTGTTTAGCGTGTCCCATAATTTATAGTTGTACGGTTATCTCTTGTTGACGTATTATTTGGTAACATTTTCTATGAGAGAACGTTAGAATTATGAGTCGAATCCGGGCCGTAGCTAACAGACTTAAAAAAAAATTTGAATGATGGACAACCCCCTGGGTTGCGCTCGAACAGGGTGTAGGACGGCCGATTAATACTACTAAATAATAATACTGTTAAAAAGAGGCTGATACAGAAAGCCTATTATACCGTGGAGGCTCACATTGATGATAAGAATGCGTGGATATAGCTGCTCTTTGACCTTGTGCAGGATAGCTATGACAAAATGTAATTAGTATTAAGAATCTTCTTTTTTAAAAGAGCTGCACCGAGTTGCTGGCTCTTCTCGGTAGGACGGCTTTCCGAACCAGCAGTAAAGTTGACGATTCAAAAGCACTTGTTTACAAGTTTACTTGAATAAAGAATATTTTGAATTTGAATTTGAATTTGAATAATTATAACACAGCTATCGGAAACTTAATTTATTTATGCTTTACCAATTACATTAGGTTTGAGGTTATTATGTTTTACAATGCACGATACACAGTCGAACGCAATGCAATGAATTAATAAAGGTTCTAAGAAGAAAGAGAAGGTCGATACAATCTGACGTCTTGCTTATATACAAGTACCGCGAACCAAACGATAGCGGGCATTTTTTCGATGCAGCGCCATCTGGTTTTTTCTCAGTACTATCTATCGTAAATGCGTTATCCAAATGATGTCCAGGTTCGATCCTGAAGGACTTCATCCGGGACGACCACGACCACTCGTACTCGGTGTCGTCGCTGTCCGTACAGCTGTACACCACGCCCACGCTGGCCCACTACCTCATAGCCAAGCACGACGCGCTCTTCGTGGTGCTGAACACCTTCGTCAGCGAGTGCAACAGGCGGTGCAACGCTGAGGTATTCGGTGCAATGATTTCGTTTATATAATTTTTTTTTTATATATGGGGCACTTACACGGTCGTCCGACCCCAAAGTAAGTAACTTAATACTTTGACTGGCCCGTTAGCGCAGTGGGTGGGTGTTTATAGAAAGTGTTGGCCCTCGGCGGGAATCGAACCAGCGACCCGCGAACCTGAAGATAGGGTCAGTACCCACTGCGCCAACGGGCCAGTCAAAAATATCAACGAATAGAACACTTAAAACAGGTCAACGCAAACGACCCAGATTGGATAAGTGCCTTGGTTTTGCAAAATGAGACAAATTCACCAAATGATTGCATTGTCATTAACTCTTGATAAAAGTTAAAAGTTTAAATTAAATCTGTTCGTCCAAAACATATATTAGGTCCTTACATATGAAATTGGCGTTTTCTATGGGAGGAACATAAAGTCGTTTTTTTTTTAATGAAATATATTTAATTAATCAAAGTATGTACCATTGCTATGTATGCACTTTTGCCATCTCATAGGTAGTTCATTGATCCATTTACTAAAAAAACCATTCGGGCGGGAATCAATAAAATCTTTGAAGGCGGTTTGGACTGCCCCATCGGAGTTGAATTTTTTCCTTGCAAGTAGTTATCCAAATTGCGAAAAAAATGGTAATCTGTTGGAGCAAGGTCCGGAGAGTACGGTGGATGTCTAAGACATTCTAATTGAAGCTCCTCTGATTTGGTAGCCGTCTGTTGTGCAGTGTGTGGTCTAGCGTTGTCCTGAAGCAGCAGTGGCCTAGAGCGATTGACCAGCCTCGGTTGTTTAGCAGCTAGCTTTTCCATCATGGTTTGCAGTTGCTGACAATAGATATCTGCCGTAATCGTCTGGCCAGATTTAAGAAAGCTGTAGTGAACGACACCGGCACTAGTCCACCAAACATTTACAAGCAACTTTTTTTTAGTCAATTTTCGCTTAGGGCAGGATTTGGCTGGTTCCCCAGGGTTCAGCCATTGCGATGAGCGCTTCCGATTATCGTAGAGGATCTACTTTTCATCACAGGTAATGATTCGATTTAAAATTCCTTAATTATTGTGCCGGTTGAGTAACGTAACGCAGCAGTCGACGCGCGTTTGTCGGTTTGCTTCACTCAATCATGAGGTACCCACCTTTTAAGCTTTTTCACCTTCCCAATTTGCTTCAAGTGGATTAGAATAGTTTTATCACTAACACCAGAGCCTGCAGCTAACTCGGACGTGGTTTGCGATGGATCCGCTTCCACAATAGCCTTCAATTCTTCATTATCAACTTTGGTCTCCGGCCGTCCACGAGGCTTGTTCTGCAGGTCGAAATTTCCAGAACGAAAACGTTGGAACCAAAAACGCACTGTGTTTTCTTTTGCGACACCGTCACCATACACATCATTAATCCTTCGAGCCGTTTCTGCAGCACTGGTGCCACGGTGGAACTCATACTCGTAAATAACGCGATATTTCATGTTTTCCATTTTGTAAACAGAGTGACACAAAGAAAAAAACAAAAGAAGAAAAAACAAATGAATTAGGGGGTTTGAAACACAAATGCATGAGTAAATAGCTGCATGAATTTGAATTTGGAATTCCTAACCATAAAGGTAATATTTGAGATCAAAGTGGCCAGTACGACAAAACGCCAATTTCATATGTAAGGACCTAATATTACACATAGAATACTTTTTACTTTGACTGGCTCGTTGGCGCAGTGGGTAGAGACCCTGCCTTCAGCTTCACGAGTCGCACGTTCGACTCCCGCCGAGGGCCACAACTTCTATAAACAATTTGTTGGTCCTTCAAACCTGGATGTATATTTGTAATTACACACACGGTTGTCCGTCCCCAAAGTAAGTAACTAAATTCTTGTGTTATGGGTGACGGACAGCTGGTAGACATACTACATATACAATATTTAAATACGTATTTATATACAAATACACACCCAGGTTCGAAGAACCAACGAATGGTTTATAGAAAATGTTGGCCCTCAACGGGAATCGAACCCGCGAACCGTGAATCTGAGGCAGGGTCTCTACCCACTGCGCCAACGAGCCAGTCAAAGTAAAAAGTATTCTATGTGTTATATATGCTTTGAACTAACAGATTTAATTTAAACTTTTAACTTTTATCAAGAGTTAGTGACAATGCAATCATTTGGTGAATTTGTCTCATTTTGCAAAACCAAGGCACTTATCCAATCTGGGTCGTTTGCGTTGACCTGTTTTAAGTGTTCTATTCGTAGATATTTTTGACTGGCCCGTTGGCGCAGTGGGTACTGACCCTATCTTCAGGTTCGCGGGTCGCTGGTTCGATTCCCGCCGAGGGCCAACACTTTCTATAAACAATTTGTTGTTTCTTCGAGTCTTGGTGTGTATTTGTATTTAAGTATGTATTTAAATTATACATGTATTAGGTTTACTAGTTGTCCGTCACCCATAACACAAGTATTAAGTTACTTACTTTGGGGACGGACGACCGTGTGTGTAAGTATCCCATATATTTATTTATTTTCAGTGAATACAAAGCTTCTATTTCCAGGGTCGTCTGGAATTCGATCGTAACCACATATCGATGGGCTTCAAGCGCGCCCAGTTCGTCCTGTACGACGTGAAGTACCTCCTGGGCTCCGTGCCGACTGCCTTCGACGACGAACTGCGCAAGGGCTTCCTCCACGGGTTATCGCTGATGCTCAACTTATTAGTCATGATGCAGGGCATGGACTCTATTGTGCGCCAGGTGAAATGAAATGGAATGAAATTTATTATGTTTTGAATAAAATGACGCGCGCGACGCGACGCGAACGCAAGCTAGGACTTTTTATGCATTCGTTCACTACGAGAGCGGCCCCCCCGCAGTCACCCGGCAGACACGATAGAGAGAGGCCGCGCGCGGCTTGGACGCGGCTTGGAAGCGGCATTCTTTTTCTTACGCACGTGTGTAATTTTGCGTTTCGGGTGTTGTTCTCAGATTTAGTGACGCGTTTAATCAGTGAAGCGTTTGAGAAGACGCGACCGTCCACGGTTTGAGTGCGCGTTGGGTTACTATTCCCCGATATAGGGACGATTCAATAACGTGTGACCTTATGAAGGTTGTGTGCACACCCGGTGTTATTTAGACGATATAGTGAAGTGTATACTCAGGGAGAAACAGACATTACGTGTCCGTGGAAGAGTGCTGAGGTGAGCCAACGGTTTCGGGAATCGGCCAAGTACATACAAGCACACACACACACGTACACACGCAGTGATTCATGGGGCCGAACCGCATACAACTGACGGCCGCATAAGGTAGGTTGAGACGCCGAGACGATGGGCCCAGGTCCCGGAGGTTGTTTCATCCGTCCGCACGTTTGTGCGGAACAATTATTATTATGGAACAATTACATTTTTTCTTTAATATTGGTACCGATGATCCTGCAAAAGTTAAAACTGCGTTGCAGAAATTAATGCCCGCCTCCGATATTAAATTACAAAGTTCCAGTTACAAAGAAACTATTACATACTACATAAAAATAAAGTTAACTATACTTAAATGTTAAATCAATTAGTAGATTTGCGTGAGTGTATTAGACAGTGTGTACGAGACTCTATATACTTTTACATACCTATATGTGAGGTAGTACCTTAGGTAGAGGTAGGTAAGTTTAATGTGAGATAGTTTTCTTACTTTATATAATACTAGCAATTCCCCGCGGTTTCACCCGCGTCCAAACCGATCTCGTGGTAGTGGAAAGTCTACGAAGTCGGTCTATAGATTTATTTGTAGATTATTTAATTATAAACAATGGGTATCATTAGTATTCATGGAATAAGAGCTGACTCACCAAATGCAGGCCCTGCTATGACAGTCGCTACTTTCGATTTACATTCTTAAATTCGTAATATCTTTTGATTGGGATGTTGGATTTTAATTATTTAAAAAGTATTTTACAGGTATTGAAATAGTTTTTAATAAAATATCATTTCATGGGACAAAGATTAATACAGAAATGTAAATAAAATTGTTTGATTATTGTCGGCAATTTTATACACTTTTACAATGTAAAAAAGTAGTTATATTGGCATAACTATAATAGTTAGACATATGGTATCGCGGACTATTTTGTAGATATTGATACGTTTTAAATTAATGTACAACAATGTTTTTTGTTCTATCATAAATAGTTTCCGCAGATGAAAGACATTTATGGCTAAATTTTTCACACTTTATTACAATTTTAATAGGGATCCCTAATATTTTTTAAAATGTCATATAGCCTATGTTGCTCAGTAAAGAAACAGCTTTCCAATGGTGAAAGAATTTTTGAAATCGGTCTAGTAGTTTTGGCGTGAAACACTAAAAACATACACATATACACACAAATATAAAAATCTGTTCTCTTTATAATATTAGTATAGATACATTACATACATCTACATACATAAACGAATGTACTATAAGGCACTGTAATGGAGGGTGCCAGAATTGGGCCTCAAAGGCAAAAATCCTTTTTTTTCTGTTTAAATATCATTATAAATATAAATATTATAAACTTTCAATGGGAATATGTTAGAAAACTTATTTAATAATGATATTTCTAATGGTATTAAAGTAGTTAATGCCTTAAATGGAACGTATTATTGTCAACTTGTTACTTTTTTAATTGCCTAAACAGCGCAGATTCCAGCGTTTTTAGTATAAATAGACCAAAAAAAAATCTATAAAGATTCCTTAATTACGTTTTTAAAACATAATATAAAAAGTATATAAGCATCATTTTATCAACAATAATTACTTTCCAGATATTAAAAATGTTGTTTAGAATTAAATATTTTTCTAATTGGCTGAATACCTTACGATCTTAATTTCTGTGGGATCAATTAAAAATATTGCAATACACATCAATTATTAGTCATCTTTTAGTACATGTTGCCATAGACTAATAACTAAAATATATGTTCCGCGCAAACGTGCGGACGGATGAAACAACCTCCGGGACCTGGGCCCGTCGTCTCGGCGTCTCAACCTACCTTATGCGGCCGTCAGCCGTATGTGGTCCGGCCTCATGAGTCACTGCGTGTATATGTGTACGTGTGTGTGTGTGCTGGTATGTACTTAGCCGATTCCCGAAACCGTTGGCTCGCCTCTGCACTATTCCACGGACACGTAATGTCTGTTTCTCCCGGAGTATACACTTCACTATATCGCTTAAATAACACCCGGTGTGCACACAACCTTCGTAAGGTCACATGTTATTGAATCGTCCCTATATCGGGGATTAGTAATCCAACGCGCACTAAAACCGTGGACGGTCGCGTCTTCTGAAACGCTTCACTGGTTAAACGCGTCACTAAATACTTATATCAGTCTCAAATGTCAATAAAGTCGTGTCACTACTGAGAATAACACCCGAAACGCAAAATTACACGTGTGCGTTATAAAAGAATGCCGTATACAGGCGCACGCGGTCTGTCCTTATCGTATTCGAAACGTTACTAACTGTCGGCCGCTCGCGTCGGCAATCGAATGCATAAAAAGGTCGTTGATCCCGCCGGTCGCGTCGCGCGCGTCATTTTATTCAAAACAATATACGTTGCGCTTATGATCGTGTTTTGTCGAAATGTTTGTTTTTCTGGCGACAAAATAGTGGGATTAGGACAGGAGAATGATGAATGATGATGACTTGATCCAAAGGTGGGCCAGCACATGGAGTACGAGCCGGAGTGGGAGTCAGCGTTCAACCTGCACGTGAAGCTGGCGCACAGCATCACTCTGGCCCTGGAGTGGTGCAGTGCGGAGCGCACGCTGGCCGCCTCCGCCTACCGCATGGCGCTGCGCCGGCACGCCGACACGTGCGCCAAGCACGCCAGCGAGCTTAGAGGTCAGTAGACTTAAGCTTTTATTCTACCTCATCGGTGGGCAGGGAGCGACTGCTGGCAGCGATGGCCTATGCTTTTTTGCTTTGTGGTGTGCTATGTGGACGGAGGCGGTGAAGCGTCGTAAAATACGACTAAGGTAAGTTGACGTCAGGCAGGCGGCCGGTTATAAAATACGTAGCCAAATCATGTAACAACATGTCTGTAACATGTTTTACCGACCCCACTCTGGGTGAGAGAAGGGCAGAAGGATCATGATGATATGTTTTTACTAAATATAATATTAAGTTATGTTATCTGTTGCTAACGTCCGTGGGTCACAAAATGGCGGCCACTGAAAATCGGTGTTCAAGTATTCGAACCAAAGCCGAATGGTTTACCATTTTGTGACGTCACACCAAACCTTAAAAAAAAAAGATATATATTTTGTATTATCTCATGGGTGTACGTCACAAATAAAGTTTTTCTTTCTTTCTTTCTTTCTTTCTTTCTTTCTTTCTTTCTTTCTTTCTTTCTATATTCATACACATAAATGTTGTCATTACGTCAGGAGACTCAATAGAGTCTCACAATAACAGATACCGTTAATGACGCTGTTGGTCTGACGAGGACGCAACCTTGTCTGTTTCAGAACTGGGCAACCAGAGTGCCTCGGTGATCCCTTACGACGTGTCCAAGGAACCGGTGTCCGTGCATCGGCCGCTGTCGCGGTTCATCGCCGGGCTGCACCTGCAGCTGCACCGGCACGGCCTGTCCTACCACAGCCGCGAGTTTGACCGCAACGACCGCGCCAAGCCCACACCGGAAGAACTGATAGGTATGTGTTTTGAATAAATAGACCGGCCGGATCAACGACCTTTATGCATTCGATTGCCGACGCGAGCGGCCGACAGTTAGTGATGTTTCGAATACGATAAGAACAGGCCGCGTGCGCCTGTATACGACGTTCTGTTATAACACACGTGTAATTTTGTGTTTCGGGTGTTATTCTCAGTAGTGACACGACTTTATTGACATTTGAGACTGATTATTTAGACTGAAGTATTTAGTGACGCGTTTAACCAGTGAAGCGTTTGAGAAGACGCGACCGTCCACGGTTTTAGTGCGCGTTGGGTTACTATTCCCCGATATAGGGACGATTCAATAACGTGTAACCTTACGAAGGTTGTGTGCACACCGGGTGTTATTTAACCGATATAGTGAAGTGTATACTCCGGGAGAAACAGACATTACGTGTCCGTGGAAGATTGCAGAGGCGAGCGAACGGTTTCGGGAATCGGCCAAGTGCATACAAGCGCACACACACACACGTACACATATACGCTGTGACTCATGAGGCCGGACCGCATACAGCTGACGGCCGCATAAGGTAGGTTGAGACGCCGAGACGACGGGCCCAGGTCTCGGAGGTTGTTTCATCCGTCTGCACGTTTGCGTGGAACAGTATGTTATATTATTTAAGTCCGCGTGATTCCCTACGAGAGAAGTTTAAGGAAATAGGTATTCTTAGTTTGGCTTCGCAGTTTCTATACTTATTATAAAACCGTAAAATCTGTCTTTGTGTATGTAATAGATTTTCTCAAAATCTACTGAATGGATTTTTGTACGGTTTTTACTAAAAGATTCTTACGAAAAGTTTAGGTAGATAGTACATTACGGTTTAACGTGAATATAACGTTATTAAATTATTAATGCAAAAATTATCATTTTAGTTGGTTCAGAATTGGAATCAGTATTATTACTTTATATTTACGTCTAAAACTATTATTACAGAAAGCTTATGATACTGTTATATACAGGGGTTCTTGGATTTGGATGAAAATACCTGGTGACTAGTTAAAAATATTTTATTCAACTTTCCACTGCAAAATAAGTACTAACAGTCTCTATGCTGCCCGCTGACCAATAAGAAAGCCGAAGTCACTATTATTTCACTTTTATCTTCGCTTCTTCATTCGCTCTCGATCGTCTTTCGCAAACTAAACGACGAGCGCACGTTATATCCGCTTATATGTCGTACGAACCGATGACGACAATGTTCGCGAACGTTGCGATTCCTGGCGGGGATGCCAAACACGATTCGTAAACAAAGTGAATGTTCCAGAGAATGAGCGTCAAGCAATTTGAACTATATGACATATGCATTACGAAATCTTTTTGCATGTTCTTAACAATACGTTTCTATCCTCATCTGTCGACTAGTTCATAATATGAGTGTTTTGTATTAATTCACGCGCGCGACGCGGCGCGACCGGCCGGATCAACGACCTTTCTGCATTCTATTGTCGACGCGAGCGCCGATACTTAGTAATGTTTCGAATACTATAAAGATAGGACGCGTACGCCTGTATACGACTTTATAGTATAACGCACACGTGTAATTATGCGTTTTGGGTGTGGTTCTTAGATTTAATGACGCGTTTAATTAGTGAAGCGTTTTGAGAAGACGCGACCGTCCGCGGTTTTAGTGCGCGTTCGGGTTAATGTTCCCCTATATAGGGACGATTCAATAACGTGTGACTTTACGAAGGTTGTGTTCACACCGGGTGTTATTCGGGTTATTTAACCGATAAAGTGAAGTGTATACTCCGGGAGAAATAGACAGTACGTGTCAGTGGAAGACTGCAGAGTCGAGCCAACGGGTTCGGGAATCGGCCAAGTACATACAAGCACACACACACACGTACACATATACACGCAGTGATTCATGAGGCCGGACCGCATACAGCTGTCGGCCGCATAAGGTAGGTTGAGACGCCGAGACGACGGGCCCAGGTCTCGGAGGTTGTTTCATCCGTCCGCACGTTTGTGCGGAACACGCTTATATATCGAACGAACCGATGACGACAATGTTCGCGAACGTTGCGATTCCTGGCGGGGATACCAAACACGATTCGTAAACAAAGTGAATGTTCCAGAGAATGAGCGTCAAGCAATTTGAACTATATGACATATGCATTACGAAATCTTTTTGCATGTTCTTAACAATACGTTTCTATCCTCATCTGTCGACTAGTTTATAATATGAGTATGAATGTCCTTGTACTTGCAGAGCCCGTGCTGCGCACCATGGTGATGATAGCGCAGGTGCACGCGGGCATGTGGCGGCGCAACGGGTTCGCGCTGCTCAACCAGCTCTACTTCTACCACAACGTCAAGTGCCGATCGGAGATGTTCGACAGGGACGTCGTCATGTTGCAGGTAAAATTGAAAAGTAAACTAAAGTAGCGGCCTGTTAAAATCCCACTGCTGGGGATAGGCCTCCTCTCTCCGACGCCCAGAGGGTCAGGGCGGCATGCGATTTCGTTTTTTGTTCGTTATCAGATCGGGGCGTCGCTGATCGAAAGCAACGAGTTCATCATTCACGTTTTGAACAAGTTCAACTTGCTGGACTGGGCCTCCGCCAACTTCGAGCAGGAGCCTATCGAGGATGACGCGCTCCGGCATACCATCAGCATGGTTGAAGAGTTTCTGGGACTCCTGATCACAGGTTTTTTTTTAACATTTACACACACGGTCGTCCGTCCCAAAAGTAAGTAAGTAACTTAATACTTGTTTTATGGGTGACGGAAAACTGGAAGATATACTACATATATAAGTTTAAATACATACTTATATACAAATACACACCCAGGCTCGAAGAACCAACAATTTGTTTATAGAAAATGTTGGCCCTCGGCGGGAATCGAACCCGCGACCCGCGAAGCTGAAGGCAGGGTCACTACCCACAGCGCCAACTAGCCAGTCGCTTGACTGATCCTTCTTTCCAGTAGAGTTAGTTAGTCGTTTAGTCCATGGGAAACTTGATTATCTTGGCGTGGCAATAGAAATTATTAATTTGATAATTTGTCATATACGGAAAGTTAGCCAAACTTTACTTATTTGACATCCACTTTTAGAACAATCGATAAATAAATTAGCGAAATAATTCTCAATTCATTATAAAAACATAAATAGCTGTGGTATCAGGCAGAATAGAATAGACCAGCCTCATTTCTTAACGAGGCGTCGTAAAATACGACTAAGGTATGTCGACGTCAGGCAGGCGGCCGGTCGTAAAATACGTAGCCAAATCATGTGACAACATGTTTGTAACATGTTGTGCCATCCCACTTAAGGGTGGGATAAGGGCAAGAGAATGATGATTATAAAAACATAAAACCATAGTTGGATGTAATCTTCTCATTTTTTGTTGAATTCTGGCAATATGGTTGAAATTTAGCTGTAGGGGTTTCACTAGATTTAAAATTAGCTAAATTTGAAATTGGTCTGTGAGTGATAACAAGAGTTATTATACTTAGAGTAGTAAAGCCGTAGGTAGGCCTGTGAGTGAGAGTGTCACTGTCATCTTTCATTTATCTTTGTCTAATGACACATAAAAAAGAGAGACAGATAGATCAGTCACATTTGCTTTCTCTTTATTGTAATATGGCACATTTTAGGCTGACTTGTCTACTCTAAGTATAATAGCTCTGTAGAGGCAGGTTCATTGAATCGAATTAATCCTTGACAATTGCAAACGTCTGATTTTGAATCGTGAAATTAATGCTTGTTCCGATAATTCTTTCTACCAAGAAAAACCAATTTAAAACTCAGCAGATGGACGCTCTTTTTGAAATATAATTCCTATAATTAGTAACATTTTGTCATTGTTGTGTTGTTCAAGGTTAAAGAGTAGCCTAATCTACCATCCATTGACATTTTTATTCATTATTAAAAAAGAAACTAGCATTCTGAACTCTTCTTTTGATTAACTGGCCCTTTGGCGCAGTTTGCAGTGACCCTGTCTTCGGCTCCGTGGGTCGCGGGTGCGATTCCCGACGAGAACCAACATTTTCTATTTAGAATTTGTTGGTTCGTCGAGTCTGGGTGTATATATGTATTTAAGTATGTATTTAAAACTATATATGTAGTATATTAACCAGTTGTCCGTCACCCATAACACAAGTATTAAGTTCGTCCGTCCCCAAAGTAAGTACTTTGGGGACGGACGACCGTGTGTGTGTGTGTCCCATATATTTATTTATTTATTTATTCTTTATATAAGATATAACTGTGTTAAATTTCTGACACCTCCAACCGCTAATTTTCATAAAAAGGGGTTCAATGTTTTTGCATAATTACTATGATAATATTATTATAATTTATATAATAATATTGTATTCGCCCAGTGGTTGGATCCCGGTATATGCCTGGTGTCGGCGAGGTGACCAGCGAAGACCGAACAAAGAAGGAGATCATACAGATGCTGTGCGTTAAACCAATGCCGCATTCAGAACTCAACAGGTATGGCTACGTACAACGAGCTGATCTGATTATATATAATTTATAGCATTAGGCGTTACTAAGTGGAGATCCATCATACAAAAGTAATGAAATTAGGTATGTTTAGTGATAACTCATATTCTGGCAAATATATGATTATAATGATGATGAATAAAAATCTATGTAATGCTAAATTTAGAATGTACTTTTCCTTTTAAAGCCTCACCCAAAACACAAATCACTTTGATTTTGTGGAGGAAACGATTGTTCTGATTGTGGTAGTGAATCTGTGCTGTGCTAGTGTAGTGTGGTGTTTGTAGTTTGTAGCGCATGCGTTTTTGAGAATCCTGCATGTATCAGGTATGAAAACGGATAGTGAACTACATATATCATTACATATATTTTCCATTATAAATGATTTATAGAAGCAGGCGTTACTTTGCCGAGTTCCATATTACAAGCACTATAACAAAACTACCTTGCTATAATCCGCACGGGTATTACCTACCTTATTACCCTTCTGTGTCTCTTCCACTAAATCAATGTATGCAGGAATGTCGACTGCTAAGAAACTATAATCTCAATTATACCCAGGTTGATATATTTAGTAATTCAAAGGAATGTTTTAAGAAAAAAATTCTGGATACTATTCAGAATATGTAAACTATTTAATGTATGTAACTATGAAAAATATATATATATATATACACAAATTGAAGCATTTTTATGCATAGCATAAACATGCACTCAACCATGCGCACACATTTCTCCACACATGCAACACATTTACACACACACATACACACACTTCTCTGGCGTCCTTATTATATTGATAATATTGTTAGCAAAATTAAAATCCGTAATTGGCTGTAAGTTAAATTAAGTAATATTTTGTAAATTAATATAAGAGCTGTGGATTTTGTTAAAGTAAATAAATAAATAAATAAATAAATAAAATTACCTTATAACCTTGCAATAATTCCGTGCGGATTATAGTAAGGTAGTTCTGTTATAGTGCCTGTAATTTTCCATTTTATTTTATCAAATATAGCAAAACGTTAATTTAACACTGGTTTAAATTTATATTGACTAGTTCTAGTTTAGTTTACCTTAGGTAGGTTGTAGTAGGTAGTGGTCCACTATCAAAGGCTGATACAGAAAGCCTATTATACCGTGGAGGCTTACATTGATGATAAGAATGCGTGGATATAGCTGCTCTTTGACCTTGTGCAGGACAGCTATGACAAAATGTAATTAGTATTAAGAATCTTCTTTTTTAAAAGAGCTCCACCGAGTCTCTTGCTGGCTCTTCTCGGTAGGACGACTTTCCGAACCAGCAATAGAGTCGACGATTCAAAAGCACTTGTTTACAAGTTTATTTGAATAAAGAATATTTTGAATTTTGAATTTGAATTTGAATGTAAATTTTTTATTCACTTCAATACTTTATTATTTTATTATTATTGTTCCTTAATATTCCGAATTTCCATGATTCAATACAAATTTATATTTTCCAGATCTCTTCCCGAAGACCAGTTACACGAGACGGGGTTAGAAGCGGTGATCCACGAGGTGGCTGACTTTGTTAAACCCGCCGGAGCTTCCAACCGCGGCGTATACAAATTGAAACCGCACCTCTTCGAGGAGTACGATACCTTCTTCTATCACTACACCAGAGAAGATCTTTCCAGGAGCGAAGAAGAACAAAGAAACAGAAAGAAGGCTGCCGGTAATTGTATTAGTGTTAATGAAATTGTGTAACGGTTGTGCCATTCGTGAAAGTAATCCTTTTAAGGTAGTTTATAATAATTAGATAGTCGATTGTTATGCCGACCCCACTTAGAGTGGGTTAAGGGCAAGAGGATGATGAAACCTAAACCTTCCTCAATAATTACACATCTTTTAGTAAAAACCGTAAAAAAATCCGTTCAGTAGATTTTGAGACAATCGATTACATACGGACAGACAGCTTTTAGGGACTTTGTTTTATAATAAGTATAGACTGTAGTTAGATTACGCCGTGTGGTATCCGGCAGAATAGAATAGACCACCCTCCGTTCTTACCGAGTTGTCGTAAGAGGCAACTAAGGTATGTGCCGTGTGGTATCCGGCTGCATAGAGTAGACCACCCTCGTTTCCTTACCGAGGTGTCGTAAAAGGCGACTAAGGTAAGTTGACGTCAGGCAGGCGGCCGGTCGTAAAATACGTAGCCAAATCACGTGACAACATGTTTTTAACATGTTGTGCCGACCCCACTTAGAGTGGGATAAGGGCAGGAGAATGATGATGAGTCGATTGAGGCGATGAATTATTCTTACCCGGTTATAACAGGTTCAAACTCCGGGCAGACCAGAATTGTTCTGTTAAATATCACGCGCTTTTCGTTATAAGAAAACATCGTAACTAAACTTGGCACTCTGTATATGCAATAATACTAGTATGGATAGCCATATTAAAATTATAACATATATAGTATGCTTGCTTTTTAGGCCTCCCTTTTTTAATAATGTTTTTTAAATATTATAATAGCTTTTAAGCCAGCGGATTCGCCTGCGTGTTAGTCAGTTAAATTAGTGTGTAGAAATTTTTTCCCTGAATGGAATATAAAAGTCGTTATTGTGAGTGCACAATTACAGATAGACATTACATGCTATCGCGGACTTTTTGATAGTATTTTTGTAGATCTATTCAACGCAATACAATATATGTAAATGTACTATTGACCTAAAGCTTCCGGAAGAATTGCAATCCGTTTAGTAAAAACGGTACGAAAATCCGTTCAGTAGATTTTGAGAAAATTGATCACATACAGCCATACAGCTTTTGCTGGGGACTTTGATTTATAATAAGTATAGATAGATATGAGTTTTGTAGTCGCAATGTTCTATAAAATGGCACATGTCTTAAAGGTTTTCTACGTGTAGAAAAAGGATCGATAGAGTTAAAGCTTTTATGGTAAGTTTTGGGCAGCCTTTGAGTGACTGCCTTGACGCAGTAGCTGAAGCGACTAAAGGAAACGTATTATAATATACGTATTCTAAATCATTTGATCAAATGAGTGCTAAATATGAATGTAAATGGATATGTGACTAGAGGGAGGCTGAAAAAGAGAAGGCTGTATTTTGTGAAATTTGACATGCACGTAAAAGGAGTAATGTTGACGAATGATAAGAGAAACTGGAAGGTATGGGATGAGGGCAGGAGAATGATAATGATGTATTGTATAAAACAGGTCTGCCAGAATGCTGTCCCCCGCCACCGCTGCCCAAACTCGCCGCCCCCTTCAGGCTGCTCGCTAACCTGCTGCAGTGTGATGCTGCGATGCACGTGCTGCGTTGCGTTCTAGAAAGAGCTCTAGACCTGCGAGCCAGATCGTTTTCTGAGCCACAAGTACATAAGGTATTGTTCTTTGCTTTACTATATTGGACTTTGTTTTTTAGTGTGTACTAGCTGTGCTAAAAGTACTTATTTTGAATTAACCATAAGAGATAGAGACATGTTATTTTACAATATCATTTTACGGACTGTTATGTATTTAATTCTAGTATATTAGAGTGTATTATAGTATATTATAGTATAAGCTGTGATAGCCCAGCGGTGAGACCGTGCGACTTTTTTGAGGGGAACACGAGTTCAAACCCGGGCAGGCACCAATGAGTTTTTCTATTAAAACTCATGTGTCTAATTGATAATTGCAATTTATCACACGCTTTTCGGTGAAGGAAAACATCGTGAGGAAACCTGCATATTTCTAGAGAATTATGGAGATATGTGTAACCTACCAATCCGCATTGGAGCAGCGTGGTAGGTCTTAGCTCCAACATTTCTCTCCAGAAACGGAGAGAGGAGGCCTATTCCCAGCAGTTGGATTGTAACAGGCCGCTACTTTACTTTTTTTACTTTATATTAGAGTACCCGGCAATAAATAATGCACATCGAGGCTTAGAGAGGGAAAATCGGCTAGATTGTGCTTCATAGAGCGTTGTCTCTGGCGCACAGACTAACGAACTCGTGCGAAACGTCACATACTAACTGAGTGACAGAGACAGCGCTCTACGGAACCGAACTGGCCGGCTGTTTCGTTCTAAACATCGATGTGTATTATTTAATGCCGGGTACTATACTTTAGTGTATCTCTGTTAGTTTACGCGGCCTACGCGACTAAAGCATCCGAAGTCCGAATTCTGAGTTATTGTGAGTTAAACATGAGAGATAAAGACATGCTATCGCGGACTTTCTGCCCGACGACAATTAGAAAATTTGACGTATGTACAATTCTCTAGTACATTACTTTAGCGTATCTCTGCTGGTTTACGCAGCGCACGCGACTAAAGCTCCCAGCAAGCAAGTTTTTCAACAACTGCGCGATCTCTTCAATTTACCTAAACCATCCGGAAGTATTACACTATCTTTTGGTGAAAACCGTAGAAATCCGTTCAGTAGATTTTGAGAAAATCGATTACATACAGACAGACAGCTTTTTGGAACTTTGTTTTATAATAAGTATAGATAGGTATATAAACATGTATCCAGGCACTCCATCTCATTGGCTACGCGTTACGTGATGAGGAGAGCGGCCACTACGAGTTTCTGGCGTTCGCGGAGAGCGCCGCCCGCAGCGGACTCATGACTCTACTGCAGCGACTGTCGGCCAGCCCACGCGTGGACTCCCACCGTGCCCTCGCCAACTGGCTGCTGCAGAAGATGCGGTCAGTTCATCATTTATACTCATACTAGTTGTAACCTGCGATATCTTTCCCTTCGACTTATGAGTTAAAATACCCTAAATTATGTGTTAATCTATGTAATTAATAATTAATAACATAGCCGTGTGGTATCAGGCGGAATAGAAGAGACCACCCTCATTTCTTACAGGCAGGCAGCTGGTCGTAAAATACGTAGTCAAATCATCTGACAACATGTTTATAACATGTTGTGCCGACCCCACTTAGAGTGGGGTAAAGTCAGGAGGATGATGATAATCAAGTACGTTATCCCACTTCTGATTGCAGTGTATTATTGGGGCAAGGAATTGAACATTTGGGCGATGGCGAAAATATGGACACGGATAATGAACCTAAAGCACCTAATGAAGAAGCTGTTGGTAAGTTTCTATGTATAAAACGTATTATTATTCAACAAGGCCTCTTCTCTCCGTTAATAGAGAGGAGGGTTAAAGTTGAACGTATAAGTTACGAAGTTGCTAGCCGGCGATGACGAGTCGTTCATTTCTGACGCGGCCGGTTGTAAAATACGTAGCCAAATCACGTGACAACATGTTTACATGTTGTGCCGACCCCACTTAGAGTGGGATAAGGTAGGAGAATGATGATGAGTCGATTGAGGCGATGAATTATTCTTACCCGGTTATAACAGGTTCAAACTCCTTGCAGACCAAAATTGTTGTGTTAAATATCACGCGCGTTTCGTTAAAAGAAAACATCGTAACTAAACTTGGAACTCTATATATGTAATAATACTAGTATGGATAGCCATATTCAAATTTAAATTCAGAATATTCTTTATTCAAGTTAACTTGTGAACAAGCGCTTTTCAATCGTCAACTCTACTGCTGGTTCGTAAAGCTGTTCGTACCGAGAAGAGCGAGCAAGAAACTCGGCGGTTGCTCTTTTCAAAATATAGATCTTATAACTAGTTAGTTACATTTAGTCATTACTATTTGATACAGCGTCGAACAGTAGCAATATACATGCATTCTTATCATCTAAGTAATCCTCAACAGTATATTAGCCTTTTTAACAGTGATTTTAAACTAATGTAAAGGCAAAGCTAAAATAGATGCCGGATTTTTATAATAGAATCTTATACCCAAACTTACAAAGGACTTACATACTTTTGTAAGGCGCAAAGCAAGAACCGCAAGCTTATCTCGGTTCCCACTTTGTCTATTATATTTATCGCCATATTTTTTTACAATTATGTATATTTTTATGCACATAAATTTAATTGATAATAATATACTACGAATTGTGCCATTACAGCAGTTTAAAAAAACTATTAAAGGGAGGCTGATACTGAAAACCTACTATACTATCGAGATTTATATAGATGATAAAAATGCGTGGATATAGCTACTCCTCTACCCTGTACAAGACAGTAATGATTAGTTATAAGAATTATATTTGATAAGAGCAATCAACACCGAGTGTCTTTCTGGCTCATCTCGGTAGCAACAGCTTTCCGAACCAGCAGTAGAGTTGACGATTCAAAAGCACTTGTTTAATAGTTTACTTGAATAAAGAATATTTTGAATTTGAATACATGAAAAAGCATGAAATGTTTATTTGAAATATCAATCTGTTTCAGAGTTAGAGAAGGCAAGACGCGCTAAACGTGCAGCGGATAGACGTGCCAAAGTAATGGCCCAAATGAAGACCCAGATGAACAAGTTCATAGCGAACAACACCACGCTGTTTCAGGAGACTAAAACCGAGGTATATAGAAAGATTATGTTTTGAATAAAATGACGCGCGCGACGCGACGCGAACGCAAGCTAGGACTTTTTATGCATTCGTTCACTACGAGAGCGGCCCCCGGCAGTCACCCGGCAGACACGATAGAGAGAGGCTGCGCGCGGCTTGAATGCGGCTTGGACGCGGCATTCTTTTTCTTACGCACGTGTGTAATTTTGCGTTTCGGGTGTTGTTCTCAGATTTAGTGACGCGTTTAATCAGTGAAGCGTTTGAGAAGACGCGACCGTCCACAGTTTTAGTGCGCGTTGGGTTACTATTCCCCGATATAGGGACGATTCAATAACGTGTGACCTTACGAAGGTTGTGTGCACACCGGGTGTTATTTAACCGATATAGTGAAGTGTATACTCCGGGAGAAACAGACATTACGTGTCCGTGGAAGAGTGCTGAGGCGAGCCAACGATTTCGGGAATCGGCCAAGTACATACAAGCACACACATACACGTACACATATACACGCAGTGACTCATGAGGCCGGACCGCATACAGCTGACGGCCGCATAAGGTAGGTTGAGACGCCGAGACGACGGGCCCAGGTCCCGGAGGTTGTTTCATCCGTCCGCACGTTTGCGCGGAACAGATTATGTACGGAGTTTTTTGTTATCTCACAGATTCGATGGCGAAAATTTCCTATTAGGAGACCTCGCTTTTCGACTGGTGGTTTGAAGATTTGTGCTAATTGATTGAATGCTGAGTAATTTATAAAGGTTATCACTGCGGAATTCCATAGTACAAAAGTTATGATACAATTTGCTATAATCCGCGTTTGTTAAGAAAATCTATGTAATGCTGAATGTAGAAAGCATGTTCGTTCTCATACCTTATACATGGAGGACTAGTTACCGCACGTATCACAAAGCACCACCTCCACCAACACATTACACAAATTCATTACGACAATCTAACCGATCGTTTCGCCCAGTAACCAATGCATCATCAGAAGATAGACTCCACGACAAAAACGCAAAGCTTTGCAAATGGTTTTTGCAAAAGTTTTATATTATAATTTTTAATGCAGAGTATTAAGCTGAGTTTTATGTTTGCATACGGTCCATCGGGAATTTCTTATATATTTAAATATATAAGAATTATATTGAAATATATAAGAATATATAAAATTATATGACTTTCAGAATCGCAGCTGTGTGGTATCCGGCTGCGTAGAATAGACCACCCTCTTTTTGTTACCGAGATGTCGTAAAAGGTGACCAAGTTGTAAAATACGTAGCCAAATCGTGTGACAACATGTTTGTAACATGTCGTGCCGACCCCACTTAGAGTGGGATAAGGGATGGAGAATTAATGAATGAATTTCGGAGAGGAAAATTTTTCATGAATTTACTAATACAAGGAGTTTTGGGGCCGATTAATCGATCTAGCTAGATTTTATTTTTGGAAAATATCTGTAAAGATGAAACAACCTCCGGGACCTGGGCCCGTCGTCTCGGCGTCTCAACCTACCTTATGCGGCCGTCAGCTGTATGTGGTCCGGCCTCACGAGTCACTGCTTGTATATGTGTACGTGTGTGTGTGTGCTTGTATGTACTTGGCCGATTCCCGAAACCGTTGGCTCGCCTCAGTACTATTCCACGGACACGTAATGTCTGTTTCTCCCGGAGTATACACTTCACTATATCGGTTAAATAACACAAATAACATCCGGTGTGCACACAACCTTCGTAAGGTCACACGTTATTGAATCGTCCCTATATCGGGGAATAGTAAACCAACGCGCACTAAAACCGTGGACGGTCGCGTCTTCTCAAACGCTTCACTGATTAAACGCGTCACTAAATCTGAGAACAACACCCGAAACGCAAAATTACACACGTGCGTAAGAAAAGGAATACCGCGTCCAAGCCGCGCGCGGCCTCTCTCTATCGTGTCTGCCGGGTGACTGGCGGGCGGCCGCTCTGGTCGTGAACGAATGCATAAAACGGCCTAGCTTGCGTTCGCGTCGCGTCGCGCGCGTCATTTTATTCAAAACACAATGAAATGTTGAGTCCCATGGTATCACAATGTTGTTTAATTTTAGGTGACCGAAGAAGAAAGAAAGCAAGATTTGCTGCCGTTATACCGCGGTGCTGCGCTCGGCGTGTGGGGCGGCGGCGTCAGCGAACCGCTCAGGGTCTGCATTATGTGCCAAGAACAGGTAAATTAAACGTTTGAAACTAATTCAGTTTAAATTATTAAACGCTTGATATAACTATCTAGTTACGTCATTCACCTAAGTAACTACACGCAACAATGTTGCAAACCATTAATTAAGCGCGAAATCCGGAGAATATTCAAATAACACGTTCAGCAATAAAATTTATAGTTAAAATGACATTTTACGACCGAAAAATATATTTTTCCAAGTATTAAAACCATAAATATGGTATTTTACGATTTCCGTGGATTATGAATAACTCCCCACTCGGAGGGGTTTGCAACGCAGTAGTTCATTTAGAATAAATACGGAGCTGCGACTCCTGATCATCATTCAGTTAGTTTCCTTCGCAAGGATGACGCCTCCTCTCTCTCTAAGCTTCCATCAAATCAGTAATATTATAAAAAGTATTGTACTTCACAAAATATTAAAATAGTGATAAAAGAAATCCACGAAGTTTTCATTCACTCCAACATCGACCACGAAATATTCCTGAAGAAAATTAAAGATCAAAAGGGCAAGATCAACTTAAAAATTATAAAACGAAAAATTATAAAACTATCTACTTTGAATTAAATATTGACCCACATTTTAACTGACAGATCTCATTCAAACTTATCAAGATACGATATATAAGATACATAGATATATAAGATACTAAAGACTCTACGTCAAAATCGTAAAAATTTGCGGAGGTCTGTGCATGTGTTTTTACGAATCTTGCACGTATTGGGTATGAAAAAACGGATAGTCCACTATACATTTAGCATTATATATTTTTTCTAACGCGAAGTAAAGTAGTAGTAAAGTAACAGCCTGTTAATATCCCACTGCTGGGAATAGGCCTCCTCTCTCCATTTTTTTTTTTGAGAGAAGGATAGGAGCTAATACCTACCACGCTGCTCCAATGCGGATTGGTAGGTTACACACATCCCCAGAATTCTCTAGAGATATGCAGGTTTCGTCACGATGTTTTCCTTCACCGAAAAGCGTGTGATAAATTGCAAATATCAATTAGACACATAAGTTTAATAGAAAAACTCATCGGTGCCTGCCCGGGGTTTGAACCTATGTTCGTCTCTAGAGAGTCGCACGGTCTCACCACTGGGCTATCACAGCTTCCTAACGCCAAGAGGAGATAGCAATCTTGAAAAGCTGGTCATTGTTGGCAACACCGATGGCAAGAGACCATGAGGCCGGTCGCCAACACGATGGTCTGACCAAATGAAAGAAGTGGCTTCTTTCACTCCTCATCCAAATTCTATCAGGTGGTGAGGGCTAGTTTAAACCGTAATAAATGGAGGCAGATCGTACGAAAGAAAGGCTCAGATGACCACGATCCTCAGTAATGAGGGACCGATTGAAGAAGAAGAAGAAGATATTTTCTATTTACTTTATAGCATAGCGAATTAATTATAGCAAAATAATTATTCTTTGTATTGTTACGAACATGCAAAAAGAGTTCGTAATGCATAAGTCATAAAGCTCAAATTGAACGGGGTTAGTTTACGAATATACAAAAAGAGTTCGTAAACTGTGTGCAATAGAGTTAAATTTCGATTAACGCTAATTCTCTGGAACATTCGACGTGTATCAAAACATGTTTACTTGAAAAACTTGTTTACAATCTTTTCAAGGTCTATAGAATGTTCTCGAAATCGGTTCGTTCGATATATAGGCAGACGTATCGAGCGTTTCGACATTCAGTTTGTGAATAACGATCAGCAGCGAATAAATAAGTGAAAATAAAAGTGAATTATTAGTGACCTCGGCATTCTTATGGGACAACGGACTGTGTAGAGACTGTAAGTAGTAAGTTTGCAATAAAAAAGTTAAATAGTGTAACGAGTCACCAGGTAATTTCATCCAAATCCACGAACCCCTGTACAAAGTAGCGGCCTGTTACAATCCCACTGCTGGGAATAAGCCTCCTCTCTCCGTTTCTGGAGAGAAGGGTTGGAGCTAAGACCTACAACGCTGCTCCAATGCGGACTGGTAGGTTACACATATTTCCAGAATTCTCTAGAGATATGCGGTTTTCTCACCTTGTTTTTCTTCACCGAAAAACGTGTGATTAATTGCAATTATCAATTAGACACATGAGTTTTGATAGAAAAACTCATTCGTGTCTGTCCGGGTTTGAACTCGTGTTCTTCTCTAAAAAGTCGCACGGTCTCACCGCGGGGCCATCAAATCAAATCAAAATAATCTTTATTCAAATAAACCATTTCAGGCACTTTTGAATCGTCAAGCATCAATATGATTAATGAAGCTACAACTGGTTCGGAATGTTGCTCTTACCGAGAAGAACCAGCAAGAAACTCTGCGGTCAATCTTTTAAATATTTTCAATTATACATTATTAAACCACTGTCTTGTATGAAGCTGAAAGGATTTTCAAATCCAGGCTTTCTTATCAGCCAAATAATCTTCAATTTTGTAATATGCTTTATGTATAAGCATATTTTTTACACTTGATTGAAATCTTTCTGTACACTGGTCTAGAATGGATTGAGGAATTTTATAATAGAAAGCTCATAACAAAAAAAAAACCTCTGTACGTAACGAGCTGTGATAGCCCAGCGGTGTGACCGTGCGACTCTTTCGAGGGGAACACGAGTTCAAACCCGGGCAGGCACCAATGAGTTTTTCTATCAAAACTCATGTGTCTAATTGCTAATTGCAATTTATCACACGCTTTTCGGTGAAGGAAAACATCGCGAGGAAACCTGCATATCTCTAGAGAATTCTGGAGATATGTGTAACCTACCAATCCGCATTGGAGCAGCGTGGTAGGTCTTAGCTCCAACCCTTCTCTCCAGAAACGGAGAGAGGAGGCCTATACCCAGCAGTGGGATTGTAACAGGCCGCTACTTTACTTTTACGTAACAGTATTATTAGTTTAGATGTGTTGTACGTTCGTCGTCAGGCGCGAGTGGACGCGATGGCCGAGCCGCTGGTGCTGGTCGCGTTCGTGCAGTGCTCCACCGTGCTGAACCGGCGCGCGGTGAGCGGCGCGGACACGTGGCGCAGCGCCTGGCCGCGCGCGGGCGTGGGCGCGCAGCCGCACGTGTCGTGCTGCGGGCACGCGTTGCACGCCAAGTGCTGGAAGAAGTACGTCGACGGCGTGCTCGACAAGGAGAAGCTGAGGTGAGACGTCACATCCCGACATCCCGACGACTGGCCTAAAGTGCCTAAATATGAATGTAATGTACTTGTTTTGTATAAATTCACGCGCGCCAAGCGGCGCGCGCCTGGCCAGCGGAGCTTATCGGCAAACTCGCGTCGAGGCTGACCTCACTGTCAATTCGAGTGCTGTGAGGTGTACGCTCGCCGCTCGCGTTTATTACGTAGTGTTTTTAGTAACGTTTTGTATTACAATAAGACAGCACGCGCGCGCACCTGTACGATCTTATTGTAGACGCACACGCGTAATTATGCGTTTGGGTGTGGTTTTAGATAGTACCACGACTGTATTGACTTTTGATATTGATATAAGTATTTAGTGACGCGTTCAATTAGTGAAGCGTTTTGAATACTATAAAGATAAGACGCGACCGCGACGCGGTTTTAGTACGCGTTGGGATTTATGTTCGCCGATATGGGACGATTCAATAACGTGTGACCTTACGAAGGTTGTGTGCACACCGCGTGTTATTTGTGTTACTTAACCGCGTTGGTGAAGTGTATACTCCGGGAGAAATAGACATTACGTGTCAGTGGAAGACTGCTGAGGCGAGCCAACGGGTTCGGGAATCGGCCAAGTACATACAAGCGCACATACACACGTACACATATACACGCAGTGACTCATGAGGCCGGACCGCATACAGCTGACGGCCGCATAAGGTAGGTTGAGACGCCGAGACGGCGGGCCCAGGTTTCGGAGGTTGTCTCATCCGCCCGCACGTTTGTGCGGAACAGTACTATTGATCTAAAGCTTTCGGAATTGCAATCCGTTTAGTAAAAACGGTACGAAAATCCGTTCCAAGCAATACAACAGAACTAACTACTTTGCTATAATCCGCACGGGTCCCGTGCGGATTATAGCAAAGTAGTTAGTTCTGTTGTATTGCTTGTAATATGGAATTCCGCAAAGTAACGCCTGCTTCTATAAATCATTCGAAAATCCGTTCATTAGATTTTGAGAAAATTGAGCATATACAGACAAACAGCTTTTGGTGGGGACTTTGATTTATAATAAGTATAGATAGTTTATAGAATTAGGCGTTACTATTCGGAGATCCATCATACAAAAGTAATAAAAAAATTATTTTGCTATAATCCGCTATACAGTTAATAGAAAATATATATAGTGCTAAATGTATAGTGAACTATCCGTTTTTTTCATACCCGTTACATGCAGGATTCGTCGATATAATTCGTCGTTGAGTTTGTGATAGTGAACGTGTGTGTACAGAAAGATTTCAATCAAGTGTAAAAAATATGCTTATACGTAAAGCATATTACAAAATTGAAGATTATTTGGATGATAAGAAAGCCTGGATTTGAAAATCCTTTCAGCTTCATACAAGACAGTGGTTTAATAATGTATAATTGAAAATATTTAAAAGATTAACCGCAGAGTTTCTTGCTGGTTCTTCTCGGTAAGAGCAACATTCCGAACCAGTTGTAGCTTCATTAATCATATTGATGCTTGACGATTCAAAAGTGCCTGAAATGGTTTATTTGAATAAAGATTATTTTGATTTGATTTGATTTGATTTGAGTGGTGAAGATGTCCACAGATGCTCGCGAGGCATTTACAGGTGGCGAGGAGATTTATGGGTGTCGATATTCCGTGTCAGTATAAGTTTGCCCGTGTCAGCAGGCCCTACCGCATCAGGCAGCCGACATCCTTCGACGTGGACAAGAAGGAGTACCTGTGTCCGTTGTGTGAACGACTCTGCAACGCCGCACTACCTCTGCTGCCCGCGCCCACCATCCCCGCGCACCCGCCACCTCCGCTCAGCGAGAACACCTTCACTGATGCTGCCGACCTCATCATACAGCTCAAACACCAGGTAAACAACACCGCGACACTCGTTATATATAAACTCATCATCAAACTCTGCACCATTCTTTTCACTCTAAGTGGGGTCCGCACTACATTTTTTCCATTCCCTCCTATTATAAGCGTAAACGCTTCCATCCTTATTCGTCAACACTATCGCTTTTTATTTGTCTACATAAATAACACTGGTGCACGAAAAGGTACGTATTTCCTAAAAGTAACGGCCTGTTATTATGCCCACTGCAGGGCTAAGGCCTCCTCTCTCCGTTTTTGGAGAGAAGGATTGGAGCTAAGACCTACCACGCTGCTCCAATACGGATTGGTATGTTACACATATCCCAAGAATTCTCAAGAGATATGCAGGTTTCCTCACGATGTTTTCCTTCACCGAAAAGCGTGTGATAAATTGCAATTATCAATTAGACACATAAGTTTTAATAGAAAAACTCATTGGTGCCTGCCCGGTTTGAACTCATGATCGTCTCTAGAGAGTCACTAGGTCTCACCGCTGGGCTATCACAGCTAGTATTTCAAGTATTTCTATTGAATCCGTATTTTACATTATTAAACTGCAGTGTTGTATGAAACTGAACGTATTTTCAAATCCAGGCATTTTTATCATCAAAATAATCTTCAATTGTGCTTTTTATAAGCATATTTTTTATAAGCATATTTCTTGCACTTAATTTAAACCTTTCTGTGGTCTGGTCTAGTGTAGTATTATGCAAACTAATATGTAGTGTTAAATGATTTATAGAAGCAGGCGTTACTTTGCGGAATTCCATATTACAAGCAATATAACAGAACTAACTACTTTGCTATAATCCGCACGGGTTAAGTGAATGCATGCAAAGCCAATGTGTATGAAGCAGGCAAAATCTACGCATTGCTGTTTGCTGTTTGCTGTTTTTGTGTTTGCTGTTTTTGTGTGCGTTGTTGCTGGTGAATTGCGCCTTGGGGTGCATGTGGTGGCTTGTCCTGCATGTATAAGGTGCGTAGATTTTGCCTGCTTCATACACATTGGCTTTGCATGCATTCACTTAACCCGTGCGGGTTATAGCAAAGTAGTTAGTTCTGTTATATTGCATGTAGTGTTAATATGTAGTGTAGTTGGAAATAAACAGTTTTTGATTTCATTTGATTAAATTACTTTGATATCATAATCAGGTGTCCTCTGAGTCGGTCCACCATTGCACCGAGTACTGTGAGGACATGCTGTGCACGGCGCGCGCCCGCAGCGTCGGCGCGATGTCCTCGGATATGGAGGAGGAATCTGCCGACGAGGCCGAGGTGTACGTGTCCACGCACGCCGAAAACCTCCTACCGGCCGAGTTTCTTGCACATTTCGACAAGAACCTGCCAAATTTCCATGAGAACACGAAAACCCTCATTGAAGACTTTGCCAAGGTTAGTTACGGTGTCATTCTCCCACTATGCTATCAGATTATGGAAATACTAGTGTTACCCGAACCTTCTTTAACCGTTTAAGTATCTTTAATAATGCAGTATGTTTTCTCCCTGTTCTCGATAGAAAAACAACAATTTTGTTACCCTTCATAGTAGCCCATTATAGAAGCTTTAATTGTGCCAAATTTTATCAATATTAGTCAAGCAGTTTAGCCGCAAACATATACCAGAGAGACAGACTTTTCGATTGATAACATTAGTATCGATAAATTATGTCCAAGTTGCATTATATTATATTTAAATTAATCTAGGATACATCTGGATCATAAAATCATAAACGATATTTGTAAAAGTCGAAAGTGACCGACACAGTTCCTAGAACTCATTGCACTTGGGTTCCCTAGGTGATGGAGTAGCGATCCTGTACCGACAAATATACCTTACGTTCTATATCTGAGCAGAGAGACTACCGAATACAGGGTGCTACAATCCAAGCGGTATTAGAGACATAAGTAATTAATCTATGCTGTAGTTAATCTGTGACAACTGTCATGTTTGACAGCCCTCATTCGCATATCGGCCTTCTACGTGCAATAAAAAGAAAATCTTTAAGTATTTCTTTTATTTTACTCTATAAACGCGAAGTTTATCATATTAACGCTAAGCTGTCCTGAAACCCGGGACACGTATATTTCAGATAAATTTCTTATAATATTATATTTTGCTAAGCGCAGTCTTAACAAGCGGGACAAGATCGTATGGTCTAAAAATCTCTGGAATTTATATAAATCTGAGGATGTTCGAACATAAAATTAATCAAATCAAATCAAATCAAAATAACCTTTATTCAAACAAACCATTTCAGGCACTTTTGAATCGTCAAGCATCAATATGATTAATGAAACTACAACTGGTTCGGAATGTTGCTCTTACCGAGAAGAACCAGCAAGAAACTCTGCGGTCAATCTTTTAAATATTTTCAATTATACATTATTAAACCACTGTCTTGTATGAAGCTGAAAGGATTTTCAAATCCAGGCTTTCTTATCGTCCAGATAATCTTCAATTTTGTAATATGCTTTACGTATAAGCATATTTTTTACACTTGATTGGAATCTTTCTGTACACTGGTCTAGTATACAAAACGTAAACATTTTTCTTGCAGATGCTCCCAGGCATATCTGGAATGACGGAGACAGGAGGCATGACATCCGCTGCCGCCCTGTGTCGAGCTACGTACTACACCGTCCTAAGCACAAACGCTGTACTGTTAGCTGAAAAAAGACCTCTACTAGGCGATCTACCATCTCGGCACCGGGACGCCCTGCAAGCCTTGATACGCATAGCTGCGGTGGTGCCGACTGTTTGGCCCACACCCAAACACATCTCCCACCACGCCCTCAGCACACTCTGCACCCTCGAAAAAACCTCGCCCCTAACTCACGAGGTCTTCGGAACTCTAGTCGCGTTAGTCATAACCATTCCGTCCATATTCACGAAGACCACGGGGCCGGCCAGGCCGACACATTTAGCCAGGCAGTTGACCTTGGAAGCGTTTAGGGCCGCTCTGACCAGAGCCCTCATCGTCGTGAACGTCTCCACCTGCACCGTGATGGAGGGCGAGCAAACCAAGAATCCGGATCTAGAAAACTTGCTGCCCCTCATGAGCGAACTTCGCAGGGGAACCCTTTACATCGATAACCTGAACCCGGTAGCCGTTTGGGAATGCGTGAAAGAGCAGTGCATGAACTTCCTGCGTTGTTGCTGCCTATTCTTCCATTTCCTTAGCGATATCCAACCTCCCGCTGAACTTGTCGTGGTCGGCGGCGACACGTGGGAGAACATGTGCAGGTATTTGGACATGCCGCACACGTTTAGGGAGTTAATTGACAATCTGTTAGCTAGAAAGAAGGCGCTCGCGTGGGCCGAACTGTCCACCGATTGGTTCGCGCTGGAGATACCGCCGAGGAATGTTCTGGAGCCGAAGCATCCGCCGAAGATGATAGTATTGCCGGAGGACTTCTCGGAGCTGATGAATTTGGTGTCGGAGTTCGTGTGTCCCAACTCGGAGCGGGAGGACAGCAAGAACCCGACGATGTGCCTGGTCTGCGGCCACATACTGTGCTCGCAGAGCTACTGCTGTCAAATCGAAGTGCGCAAGGTGAGTGTTAAGATAAAACTAGCAATACGTGAGGCTTCGCCCGACGGAAATTCGGTGTTTAGCATGTAATAGTCGCTCGAGTCTCCGTACGAGACTGGCAGTCTGATGATTTTTTTTTACATGAGGAATCCCTTCATGGGTACTGCTTTCCGCGGGGATGAAAGCAGTTATGCCGGACTCCTACCGGCTAAAACCTCATGGTGTTCCACCTTGCTGCTTGGGGACGAGGCCACAGGAATACTGAACGCATTACTTCTACACCCTCGTCAGCAGCGTACTCCTACTAGATTTTTGTTGGGCCTGGATAGACCCCTGCACTACAACCGACGCATTGGGAACACTTTAATGCGTCGGCCAACTCTGGAATTTTTTCTCAAGCCAGAGCGTCGAATAGGGGGGGATACGACATTCGACGGAGAGGCAGTCTGATACCCTACGCCGCTTTTTATACCTATTTCCCCTCTAAACTACCCCCACTATAAATACATTTACATAGCATATATAAAGTTAAATTTAATTTCATTACAAAACACAAAACATACACACACGCACACACACGCATAGATGAGTATATGTGTGCGTGCGTGTGGAAAGAATAGTTATATAAGTTATGCACTATTAACCTAAACTTTTCGGAGGCATTGCACTACCTTTTAGTATACCGTACAAAAATCCGTTCAGTAGATTTTGAGAAAATCGATTACATACAGACAGACATTTTTTGGGGACTTTATTTTATAATAAGTATAGATAAGATAAAACTTTATTGCACAAAACCATAAAACACAAAAAGAAAAAAAAATTATGATAGTTCAGTTATGATTAGTACCGCGGCTGCGTTTGCGTTAAATTTAGTTTTAGAATACCCTCAATTATGCGTTATAGTTTTTTCTATTGAAAATGAAAATGAAAATAATTTATTTATGTAAAGTTTCATTATAAACTAATAGCAAGGGCCCCTGCACTAGGTGTGAACCCGTATTGCTGGGTGCCCCGCTCATCCACCAAGACAAGTAAACTTATGAAAAAACTAATAAAAAATAGACAATTAAACTTAAAATTAGGTACATGTTTTTTTTTTTTTTTAATTTTTAATACAAAGTTATATTATTGTTGGAACTTGTGTGTGTGTGTGTGTGTGTGTGCGTGTGTGTGTGTTTGTTTGTGTGAATGCGTGCTTGCGTGTAAGTGCTTGAATGTGTATATACATATATGTATCGCTGATTGTAATGTTAGTTATATTAAAATTTGTCATATTATGTCGATGGTTAATATTTGCTCAGTTTCATGATAGTTTAATGTTAGCAGATGGTGTGTAATTGTATGTTTTACTTCATTCAATTTCAGGGGGTAAATAGTATATTTTCTGTCTAATTTCCTATACATTAATGATGATAAGAAATCATACTGTTTTTGTTTAAATTTTGTTTTACACGGTGGGATTGGACAAATACTAGTGCTTCGGCGATTTTTTGTATGCTTAGTAATAAAAGGTGTGAAGCTGTGATAGCCTAGCGGTGAGACCGTACGACTCTCTAGAGACGACATAGGTTCAAACCCGGGCAGGCACCAATGGGTTTTTCTATTAAAACTTATGTGTCTAATTGATAATTGCAGTTTATCACACGCTTTTCGGTGAAGGAAAACATCGTGAGGAAACCTGCATATCTCTAGAGAATTCTAGGGATATGTGTAACCTACCAATCCGCATTGGAGCAGCGTGGTAGGTCTTAGCTCCAATCCTTCTCTCCAAAAACGGAGAGAGGAGGCCTTAGCCCAGCAGTGGGCATAGTAACAGGCTGTTACTTTACTTTTTACTTTAGTAATAAAAGGTAAGTGTCTGTGAGTTCTCAAAGTACAATTCAATACGTATATTTGGCGAATGGTCAATAATTTATGAGAGTTATACAACTCAAATGTTGAGTAGCGGAATGGTTTAAAAAACATCAATTTAAGCAGTAGTCTCTGAGCCCTTTCCAAAATTATTAAATGTGACTTTGCAGCGCCGCCCCAGACGGGTATGCAGTAACTTAATACCGACTGTGCAAGAGCCTTGTAAGTGGTGATAAGCGTCTTTTCATTTGCAACATACCTAAGTTTTTTAAACACCCAAATGAGCTTCCTTGTCCTGTCAGCAATACTATCTATATGTTGACGCCAGGTGAGGTGATGATCGATAATAACACCAAGGTATTTAACACTATTCTTTCTTATTATATTTTCACACGAGCAGTTATCTAAGGATGGGCTTTGACACTTATGTACTTTCAAATTAAAGGTAGCGGAAGGCTGAGAGCTTTTACGGATTGAAAATGGTACGTATTTCGTTTTTGTTACATTTAGCGTTAACAAATTACATACCAGCCAGTTATAAACGTGGTGAATCCCAGTTTCAGCGACAGATCGTAAGTTTTCCCATGACTTGGCATTAAAAATTAGTGCAGTATCATCGGCATAAGTGTAAATTTTACAATTTTGAAGGTTAAAGTTACAAAGGTCATTCACATAGATAAGAAATAAGGTAGGACCAAGGACACTACCTTGTGGAACACCGTACGTGAGTTTTGTTGGATGACTTACGTATTCACCAAGTTTAAGCTGCTGTTGACGATCAGTAAGATAATCTGATAAAAGCGCGTATGGGAGACCCCGTATACCATAATGATACAATTTATCAAGCAGTATAGGAACAGAAACGGTGTCGAACGCTTTAGCCAGATCTAAGAATACTCCTAAATCTATTATGTTACTATTACTACGTTACAAGTTTTTTTTGTTCAACGCGCTCTTGCATCTGATAAATTGTACTTATTTATGTTTTTATTTTTAAATTATATTAGATAATTTAAGCGAATGTAATTCTTATGAGAATATTTTTTTTAAAACCATTCTATTTCTGACGCAAAAACGGGATTTTTTTAACATATACTATGCCGGTACATAAGCTTTAATTTTACCAAATTTCGTCTATATTATCCAGCGTAGTATGTGAAAGTACTTTCATATCTAAAAAAAGTTTATGTTATGTTTTTGGTATGGGTATATTTTTGTATTCAGATAGTGCAATAAACTATCTAGGTACCGATGAGAATAAAAATCATATTATCGCGATCATCAATTTTATCAATAGCTTATCTCATCACTTCAAACGATTTTTAAATATATGTAAAGAATCAGAACGGCGGATGTTGATTGGAAGAGCGTTCCAATGGCGGACACGCTGAACCGTAAATGAATTGCCGTAGTAACTGGAGGGCATGTTAAGTTACTTGTCTAAAGTCTTGTGTATGATATCAGCAAAGCGGTCGCGGCGCCGGCGTGGAGCTGGTGGGCGCGGTGGTGGCGCACGCGCTGTGGTGCGGCGCGGG
The DNA here is from genome assembly GCA_947086505.1 of Morpho deidamia. Taxonomy (NCBI): domain Eukaryota; kingdom Metazoa; phylum Arthropoda; class Insecta; order Lepidoptera; family Nymphalidae; genus Morpho; species Morpho deidamia. Next base: position 2,511,500 of record CAMTZC010000009.1, read on the forward strand.
CTCGGGCGTGTTCCTGCGCGTGCGCGAGTGCGAGCTGCTGCTGCTGGCGGCGCCCGCGCGCGGCGCCATGCTGCCGGCGCCCTACCTCGACGACTACGGGGAGACGGACCAGGTAACACCGATCTTCTCAATGATTTCAACCCTTTTGAACTACAGTTCAGGGTTATTTTAAATAATACTAGCTGACCCGGCAAAAAAATAAAACAAAATTTTAGGGTCGGACAACCCTTTAGAAACCCTTTATTGTGCACGGTATATTGTTCATTTTGTCCATACATGTATAAAAACATCTATTACTGTAAATAAATTATATATATATCCTTGTCCCTTGTCAAACACACAATGTATAAATCACTTAACGTAAGAGAAAATTGATGTATAGTAATTATTGTATTTGTTAGATTTAAGAAATACTGTGAAACACATAATGTGGCGTGCAGGCGGGGCGACGGTGGACGTATCCAATCGCGGAAGCCGTCTCCCCTGACCTGTAGCGAGTTTAGCCACAGCGTTCGGCGTTTTTCGCTAGTGGAGCCAAAAAAATCACTATAAAACCCAATGAAAAAAAAAACCCTTTAGACACTATGAGAAATAGATAGTGTTCGGTGCATTAGCACCTTACACATTATTAGCATAAATACGGACACGCGGCGCCGCCGCACTCAGTTTGCAACCGTCTACGAGCAACGCGAACAACGCGCGCGCCCCGGCATTAGTTCTAGTAGCATTAGTGTATAGCACTATAGTATTAGTCTATCATTAGGTTTATAATAAGTTTGGAGTAGAGATAAGTTTGGAATAGAGATAAGTTTGGAGAAGGCAAGTCGAGATCCCGGCTATGATGATTGATTTCTTGAGTATCGACACATTAGTTCTTTCAGCTATCCAGGGGATGCGCAACATTCCAGCCTCACATTTCTATCGCGGTCATATCCTCGGAGTGTCCATGTTTTGGCCCCTGTAAAGGAATATGGAAAATACTAACGTCCTGACAAGATTTACCTTTCATTTACCATTCTCATTTGCATTACATATACTGAATTTCGTGGTTCTTGTCTATATTAATATTATAAAGAGGAAAGATTTGTATGTTTGTATGTATGTTTGTTACGTTTTCACGCAAAAACTACTGGACTGATTTCAAAAATTCTTTCACCATTGGAAAGCTGCTTCTTCACTGAGCAACATAGGCTTTATGTAATTTTCAAAAATAATAGGGATCCCTAATAAAATTGTAATAAGTTAGGAAAAATTTTGTCGTAAACATCTTTCATCGCGTGCGCTGCGGAAACTATTGATGATAGAACAAAAAAATGTTCTACACTATTATAGAACGTATCAATATCTATAAAAAAGTCCGCGATACCATAAGTCTAACTATTATAGTTACGCCAATATAACTACTTTTTTACATTGTAAAAGTTGGTAAAAGTGCCGACAATAATCAAACCATTTTATTCATATCTATGTATTAATCCTTATTCCATTAAATGATATTTTATTAATAACTGTTTCAATACCTATAAAATACTATTTAAATTATTAAAATCCGCCATCCCAATCAAAAGATATTACGAATTTAAGAATGTATATCGAAAACAAATAATGTCATAACAAATTCATTGTAGCGACCGTTATAGCAGGGCCTGCATTTGGTGAGTTAGCTCTTATTCCAAGAATACTAATGATACCCAATTTTACATGATACACTATCCACTACCACGAGATCTCTATGGACGCGGGTGAAACCGCGGGGCTTTGCTAGTCTTTTATATAATGGGTGAAAATTGATACATGAATTATGTATCCTCCAGGGCCTCCGTCGCGGCAACCCGCTCCACCTCTGCCCTGAACGCTACGAGAAACTTCGACTACTCTGGTTAAGCCACGGGATATACGAGAGGATCGCCCGTGGGATAGACTCCAGTATGCTGGTCACCACCACCTGGCAAAACATGTGAGCACTTCGCATGTATCTAGCCGGTCATTCTACAGGAGAATGGTAAATTTCCTCTTGTGCAATGTTATATACGCGTGTGCTGTAACGAAGCGAGTGAGAACTTTAGTGATACAGTTTTTATCTATATAGTGTATTAGTATGTATATGATTTAGTTGTAGACGCGTTAATATAATTTGATTCGTTGTGATTTTTTTTCTGTCTAATAATTTAAAATTTAGAATTTAGCTGGACGCCGATATTAAAGTTCAAAATCACGTTGTTCGCATGAAATTTAACGCACATAATAGTGCGTTGAATTTTGTGCGAACGTTTGACGTAAATATATGAAATATTGGTTATATTGGTCAGGTTAATACCTGACCAATGATTTCATATATTTACGTCAAACATATCGCAAGTAATGAAGTGACCTAATTGGCAAATCAAATGAAATCAAATCAAAATCAATCTTTATTCAAGTAAGTTCTTTACACTTTTGAATCGTCTAGCATCAATTAGATTTGATGAAGAGTTGCTCTTACTGAGAAGAACCAGCAAGAAACACGGCGGTCTACCTTTTAAACATATAAATTTATATCATTTCATTGCAGTCTTGTTTGAAGCTGAAAGGATTTTTGAATCCGAGCATTTTTATCTTGTAATATGCCTTACGTATAAGGATAATTCGAACACTTAATTTTAACAAAGGTTGCCCTATATTAAATTAATGAACCAAAACATTTTAGTATTTTTGGGATAAATGTGAGGCTCTTCTACGCATCTTTTTCGTATATATCGGGCGCTCAATATTAAAGAGACGTAATCCAAAAATCTATTAACGATGCATTTTGTCAAAAAATGGCTAAATAATAAATCGATATTATCGGTATCGATAGTGTGATTCGATTATCGTTACTCGTTTATCGATAAAGTAATCGACTTCGCGATTCATTTGCCGATGATTTTAGATTTTTATAAATTAACTCTGAATACACGCTTGTTCAATGCTTTAAAATGACATATTTCGGACTATTCCACCCAAATATAAAATGTTACGAACAGTTATTTAACTTAAAACGCCTTTAGATTCGGAAAGGTTTATTTTTATGGGAGAAAGCAATATTCTTTTTCCGTTTTGTTTTATTGCAATTTTTGAAGTTAATTATATTAAATTTTCTAAGGGAAAGCTAGATTTTTATTTCTTCTATTTATTAGATATAGCTGAAATTCTACCAAACTTTATAGATACCTCCTGTGACTTAACCGTGGAAGCGTGGTATCCGCGACTGCGAATAACTTGTGTTAACATACCCTTAAAAAACCCTCAATTTTTAATATTTTGTTTGCTTTTGAAAGGGGATTTTTTAATTCTATATGCTATCAAGTTATATAGATTAGTTTTCCGACAGTAAATCTAACTAATATCGCTCCAGTGGATTAATGCACAAACAGACGGACGCACTTTCACATTTATGATGTTAGTATGTATGGATGCTTTATAGAAAATGAGAGTTTAGATAAAAGTCGTGGGGCACAGTCGGTTTAAAGCGATAAGAACGAACTCAAATTAAATAAAAATAGTTTATTAGTTAATACTAATAAGGGGTTATAAACGAAAATATATGAATTGAAATTATTCATTGCAAGTAAATGAAATAAATTTACTTTTGCTAAAAGATTCGAAAACCGCAGGCACTATAAATCACTTCCAAACTACTAGCACTGCTTACATTCACTACTACAAACTCAATCGTTTCGCCTAGTAAGCGAAGCAGCAACGTATTAATTACAGAAAGACTAATTAAAGATTTATATTAATTTGAAAATCGATTATAATAATAAAATAATTCATATAAAAATCGATTATTCTTTCTCATCCCTACATTATACGCGTGTATAAGACAAAAATTATATAAAATGTTTGGAAATACTTTAACTCTAAATTAACTGTTGAATAAATACGTAAAATTCTATATCGGCGTCCATTTCTTTTAAGTGGTTAAATTAAAATGCTAAATATCTATCGCTCGTGGGCTAACATAGTGGCACAACTCAAAAAAACACGTGTTTCGTTCTAGGAATAGTTGTAAATGTAAAAATAGAAATTTCTTTCACCAACAATACCTGCAGAAATCATATTTCAATATTAGGATCAGAGATAATAGGATATATACTCCGTAGGTTCATGTACTTAACTAAAGTTAAACAAACAAAACCATGTGACACAAGTGTGCCAAATATTTTATTGCAATAATGAGAAAATCCTTCATTTTATTGCGGAAACTTTAACGTTCTTCTCAGAGATGTCACTGAAACCCTAATAATCAACTAGATGGCGCTGTACTGCTTTCTTTTAGTGACCTATTTAATAGAAACTACCTGGGTGATTGATCTTTACTCGGTATTGCTCGGTATATGCTAGAAAATATATAATAATAATACTAATAAATATATGGGACATTTGCGAAAACATTTCTTAGGTATGGCACAATATGAGATTGGGAAACACTGGTAAAATAGATGTATTATTTGTGGAAATAATAAATAAATAAATATATGAGACATTTACACACACGGTCGTCCATCCCAAAATTAAGTAAGTTAATACTTGTGTTATGGTGACAGAACTGGTAAATATACTACATATATAAGTTTAAATACATACTGAAATACAAATACACACCCAGGCTCGAAGAACCAACAAATTGTGTATGTTGGCCCTCGGCGGGAATCGAACCCGCGACCCGCGGAGCTGAAGGCAGGGTCACTACCCACTGTGCCAACGGGCCAGTCAATTAAAAAAATATATATATAAAGCTGCAATTTGAAAATAAAGCAAAATAAGTTGATTGCGTTCGTCTAGTGTTATATGGACTCGATCTGGGTAATCTGAATTTTCAGCGTTTACAAATCTGCTAGAGCAGTTTTATATTTGATTATTTTCTTATAATATTGATAAATCAAATCAAATCAAAATCTTTATTCAAGTAAACTTGTAAACAAGTGCTTTTGAATCGTCAACTTTACTGCTGGTTCGGAAAGCTGTTCCTGCCGAGAAGAGCCAGCAAGAAACTCGGCGGTTGCTCTTTTTAAAATATAAATCTTAGAACTAGTTACATTTATTTATTACTGTCTTGTACAGGGTAGAAGTGCACCTATATCCACACATCCTTATCATCTAAGTAATCTTCAACAGTATAGTAGGCTTTCTGTATCAGCCTCTTTTTAACAGTGGTTTTAAACTGCTGTAATGGCATGAAAATTGATTTCGGAATTTTATTATAGAATCTTATACCCAAACCCACTACTTACGACTACAAATTTTATGATACTACGAGTATCATAAAATTTATTTTGTTTTTCTATCAAATGGACCTCGCGGCAACCTAAAAGTGCATCGTAGAGAGTTTCACCCCACTGATTAGGACGTTCGTTTAAGCAAAGTTAAGAATTTCTTTTATATATCTTCCTTAGCAATGAAAATTTTAAACCCAATTATCTTAAAAAACGATTTTTTGAGTTTGAGTTGCAGCCCATGAGCGATATTCGCGAGTGTAAATTGACTTTTTTCATACTTTGCAAATTTCCTTGTTGGAACCAATATAATCAATTGTAACAAATTCGGTTCATTTTAGGTTCTTCGCAATATTAATGTTATTTCGGTGCGATTGAATGTTTGTACGTTGAATGTATGTTTATGAAATGTCCACTCGGTCTATTTGTGATAAACTTCGCTTCAGTTGTATTGTTACAAAACGATCTTTGAACTCTTCTGGATATCGCAAACTTTAAAGCATTCAAGCACTTTTCTATAAAAGCCTTTCGCTTTATTCAATGAAACGGAAATTGAGACGAGCGTATACTTCGGTAGCAAATCGTTATTGGTTATTTTAATAGATATAATTCAAACTCATATATTTGGAACTCGAATGCCGTAATACGTTGTTGAATGATAAAAATAATTGCGCACAAAATTAATTTAAGGATACTAAACGTAAAATTGAAAAAAAATCCGCGTATAATTTTCTCGCTGGACTTGCCACCATTATAGCATCAATGAATTGCGATACAGTAAATAGGAAATATATGTAATGCTAAATTTATGGTGGAATATTCGTTTTTTCATACCCGATACATCCAGGATTCGTAAAAACACATCCACAAACCTCCACCACCGCCACCACAATACATAAGCACTACACACGTTCACTATCACAAACTCAACAATCCTGGAGTCTATCTCTTAATGATGTTTCGGTTGCGGGGCGGAACAATCGTTGACTTTGTGATATTGAACGTGTGTAGTGCTTGTGTACTGTGGTGGCGGTGCTGGAGGTTTGTGCATGTCTTTGCGCAAGTTCACTATACATTTAGCATTATCAAAATTTTCTATTTACTTTATCGCGGGTTATAGCAAAATAATTTCATTATTACTTATGTATTATGGATCCCCGCAAAGTAATGCCTAATTCTATAAATTATTTAAATCATATTATTTAATTTCTTAAATTGGTAATAGTTTGCTACATAATTTGTATCAGAAAACTATATAATAAATTGATTTCTAACGAATGTGTGTTTTTTTCTTGTTGTTTTTACTTTTTAATATAATTAAGATATTACGTGACCAATGGATTGAGATTTCTAATTGATATTAATTATCATAATGGACCGATTGTACTATATAGATGATAGTTTTTGTGTATTAAAAAATTGTAATTAAAAAATCTAAATCCGCAAGCTACTTCTGTTCGGTTATGGTAGATAGAAATGCTGTTTCTAGATTATACGAGGTTTTAGTAATGAATTTAATGCAACTAAAATTTTTCAGTGTCGATAACTAGTTTAGTTGGTAAAGCGCGATGTATCAGCATAAGTAAGCTATCGAGAGTAATGTTACAAAGAACTTGTGTATTTGAATAATTTATAGAATTAGTTGTTATTTTGCGGAGATCCATAATAAAAAAGTAATTGTAAAATTATTTTGCTATAAGCAATATAACAGAACTAACTACCTTGCTATAATCCGCACGGGTTAAGTGAATGCATGCAAAGCCAATGTGTATGAAGCAGGCAAAATCTACGTACCTTATACATGCAGGACAAGCCACCACATGCACCCCAAGGCGCAATTCACCAGCAACAACGCACACAAGAGCAGCACACACACCCACCACCACAATCTCGACGATCGTTTCGCCCCGAAACCGAAGCATCATCAGGAGGATAGGCTCCGCGACAAAAACCGTAATGCCAATTGCATTACGATTTTTGTCGTGGAGCCTATGGAATTGCGCCTTGGGGTGCATGTGGTGGCTTGTCCTGCATGTATACGGTACGTAGATTTTGCCTGCTTCATACACATTGGCTTTGCATGCATTCACTTAACCCGTGCGGATTATAGCAAAGTAGTTAGTTCTGTTATATTGCTTGTAATGTGGAATTCCGCAAAGTAACGCCTGCTTACTCCTCATCAATCTTTTCGCCCCGCAACCGAAGCATCATCACTATACATTTAGAATTATATTTTTTTATTTACTTTATCCCGAATATTGCTATAGCAAAATAATTCTATTATAATTTCTGTATTATGGAATTCCGCAAAGTAACGCTTGCTTATATAAATCATTAAAGAATATATAATCCTGCCAGTCGACAATGAAGCAGCATGGTGGTTCTAAATTTCAATTTATCTCTTCAAGGGGAAAAAAAATGCTCTTTACCTATATGTCCGAAAGGAATTTTCACTAGAAAGTGTTTTCAATAGAAATACAAGCAATCGATAATTTTGCAACTATTTGATTTTTAATTTTATATATATAAATATATCCTATGAAATTCTTTAGACGTGAAATATATGTGTTTTTTACACATATTGAATCTTCTAGTGTTCAATATGTGTAAAAACACATATATTTTACAGTATCCAATATGTGTAACATAAAATCACCTGCACGTTTAATGGGCTGGGATATAAGTGGTATTATATAAGCATAGTGTATCTACCATAGTCGATATTAAATTGTATGTATATTGCCTAATATTTTTGAATTCAAACTATCGTGAGTGGTATTCCTAATTAATGTATAGAAACTTGCTGTACTCACGTCTTATTTTATCGTCTTGAAAGTCAAGCCCATACGGAGGTCTATATGCGGCGTTATCACAGGGTGAACTGAGTTTCATCCAATAAAATCCGATATAACGTGACTATAGCCGATTTCTATACATTAATTTGTCAAACATTTTTGTTCAATGTTATTTGTGTAGTTAATAAATAAAAATTTTAAAAGTTTACGCATATTACGCTAGGTTTTGCTATTAAAAAGTAAAGTACGAAAGAAGTATAAGTAAAAAGCGAAAAAATCTGTTGATTTATGTTACTGCTGTAACATCTGTGTATTTTCGTTGTCTTACAAATTATACAAAATTATACAAAGGCCGTTGTACGGTCTGCCGGAATATGCGCGGGCGTTTAATTGTATAAAGTATTTTCCCTTAATGTTTGTTCAAAAATGACACCAATTAATTTCTTTTAACAGTAAGTTGTTCTTTTGAACTTGCCATTTATCAATTATATGTATATTATTTGCGCACGATATATCCTTGACTTGTGAATTTTTTTTCGGTAATAAAGAGTTTCAAAGCGATTTTCACTTGTTTCCTTGTTACCATGTTTGTTTATGATATAAGTATAGATATATCGACTGTGAACTGGCAAATTGTCCTATCTTATTTTTGTCAACTTATCAGTACGAAGAAAAAACGTGATTATTAATACATTCGCAATAATTTTAAAGAAAAAAAAAACAGTTGGCTTTAAATATGTTTATTTATTTACAAAATTTCTAGTAGATAATACATGTTGATACGGTAAATGATGGGCAGTAGTACCCAATGCCGTTAAAAAGAGTTTTGGCTTAAAATTGAGATAGGACATATTGATGGTTCACAGTCGATATATGACACTTACACACACGGTCGTCCGTCCCCAAAGTATAGTAAAGTAAAAGTAAGTAAAGTAGCAGCCTGTTACAATCCCACTGCTGGGAATAGGCCTCCTCTCTCCAATTCTGAAGAGAAGGGTTGGAGCTAAGAACTACCACGCTGCTCCAATGCGGATTGGTAGGTTACACATATCTCCAGAATTCTCTAGAGATATGCAGGTTTCCTCACGATGTTTTCCTTCACCGAAAAGCGTGTGATAAATTGCAATTATCAATTAGACATGAGTTTTAATAGAAAAACTCATTGGTGCCTGCCCGGGTTCGAACTCGTATTCCCCTCGAAAGAGTCGCACGGTCTCACCGCTGGGCTATCACAGCTCTTAGTATAGTACCCGGCATTAAATAATGCACATCGATGTTTAGAACGAAACAGCCGGTCTGTTGGGTTTCGTAGAGCGCTGTCACTGTCACTCAGTATGTGTCGTTTCGCACGGGTTCGTCAGTCTGTGCGACAGAGATAATGCTCTATGAAGCAGCAATGCTCTAAACCTCGATGTGCATTTATTGCCGCATACTATAAGTAACTTTATACTTGCGTTATGAGTGACAGACAACTGGCGAATATATACATACTACCTTTTACCCGAGACTTCGTTCACGTGGACCGTTGAGTCTTGGAGTAAACAATAGCGTATGTCACTCACCAACTCTGCAGATATCTTCATAGCAAAAAATCTGATCGATCCGGAGGATTAAATTGCAATTACTATGAAATTGATTAACAATTTACTATCATTAAATTCGGTATCATTTGCTCTGGAGATAATGGTAAAAAATCATTAAAAAAATTTAAACCTTATATAATAAATCTTTTGATTTAAGGTCGTTAGGTTAGGTTAAAACCTATTTCTTTAACTTACAAACTTGACTTTGAAATATCGTGAATATTATTATTCATAGAATATAAAGTTATTATTAAAGTTCTAGTTAGTTATTCAAAATAGAAAGAAAAAAATATAACATTGACCCCGACGTGATTTGAACACGCAACCTTCTGATCTGGAGTCAGACGCGCTACCGTTGCGCCACGGAGTCGATAGACGTGGTATCGTAATTTGCAAACTGATAGATATCTATTAATATTGCAAATACAGAAAGAGAGTAACTTTTATCAGTTGAATGACAATGATAAGACATCACCGACACCGTGTGGTATCCGGCTGAGTAGAATAGACAACCCTCATTTCTTACCGAAGTGACGTAAAAGGTGACTGAGGTAAGTCGACCCGCCGTGTGTTATCCGGCTGAGTGGAATAGACACCCTCATTTCATACGGAGGTGACTTAAAAGGCGACTAAGGTAAGTCGACCCGCCATGTGTTATCCGGCTGAGTAGAACACCCTCATTTCATACGGAGGTGACTTAAAAGGCGACTAAGGTAAGTCGACCCGCCGTGTGTTATCCGGCTGAGTGGAATAGACACCCTCATTTCATACGGAGGTGACTTAAAAGGCGACTAAGGTAAGTCGACCCGCCGTGTGTTATCCGGCTGAGTGGAATAGACACCCTCATTTCATACGGAGGTGACTTAAAAGGCGACTAAGGTAAGTCGACCCGCCATGTGTTATCCGGCTGAGTAGAACACCCTCATTTCATACGGAGGTGACTTAAAAGGCGACTAAGGTAAGTCGACCCGCCGTGTGTTATCCGGCTGAGTGGAATAGACACCCTCATTTCATACGGAGGTGACTTAAAAGGCGACTAAGGTAAGTCGACCCGCCGTGTGTTATCCGGCTGAGTGGAATAGACACCCTCATTTCATACGGAGGTGACTTAAAAGGCGACTAAGGTAAGTCGACCCGCCGTGTGTTATCCGGCTGAGTGGAATAGACACCCTCATTTCATACGGAGGTGACTTAAAAGGCGACTAAGGTAAGTCGACCCGCCATGTGTTATCCGGCTGAGTAGAACACCCTCATTTCATACGGAAGTGACTTAAACTCAAACTCAAACTCAAACTCAAAATATTCTTTATTCAAGTAGACTGTTTACAGTACTTTTGAATCGTCAAATGTTTTCAAGAAGTTACCACTGATTCGGAAGTTTGCTCCTACCGAGAAGAACCAGCAAGAAACTCGACGGCCATTCTTTTCTTTTTCATTTTTTATTTCAATATATATTTTTTTACAATTTGATTGATGGTTACAAATTAATCGTTGCAGCTTGGTGCGTAGCTGACTGCAGCTAAGATATGCTACTATCACTCAAATAATCTTCAATTGTATAGTAAGCTTTATGTAGCAGCATCGTTTTAAGATAATTTCTAAACTTCTGTAAAGGCAAGTCTAGATAACGTTGAGGAATTTTATTATAAATACGTGTACCGAGACCGACAAATGATTTTCGCACCTTTTGGAGGCGCAACCTTGGCGTCATTAGTTTATTTCGGTTTCTAGTGTGTCTGTCGTATCTATCACTATTCTTACTATAAAGGTGAATATTTTTTCTTACAAATAGTATATTACTATAAATATATTGAGAAGCTACAGCCATGACGCCTATTTCTTTGAATTTCTCCCTTAAAGAATCACGAGGTTTCATATTATAAATACCACGAATAGCTCTTTTTTGTAAAACGAAGACCCTGTGAATATCAGCCGCTGTACCCCATAGCATGATTCCATATGACATAATGCTATGAAAATAGAAAAAGTAAACAAGTTTTGCTGTTTCAACATCAGCTAATTGTCTTATTTTCCTAACAGCGTAGGCAGCGGAACTAAGTTTTCCACAAAGGTTTGATATATGGGGGCCCCATTGGATCTTTGTATCCAAGGTCATTCCTAAAAATACAGTTGTATCCTCTTTCTTTAATGTTTCGTTATTTAATACAACATTTTTTGCCTCTCTGGTTTCATTAAGTAGTCGTTTAAGTAGTTAAAAGGCGACTAAGGTAAGTCGACCCGACGTGTGTTATCCGGCTGAGTAGAATAGTCCACCCTCTTTCTTACCGGGGATTCGTAAAACACGATTAAGGTAAGTTGACGTCAGGCAGGCCGTCGGTCGTAAAATACGTAGCCAAATCATGTGACAACATGTTTGTAACATGTTGCGCCGATCCCACTTAGAGTGGGATAAGGGAAGCAGCATTATGATAATGAGCAGTGATTGTGTATTGTTGTTATTGGTGGTGGTAATTGCATGAGTTTTTATGTATGTATGAGAACAAGTAGTACTCATTACATTTAGCATCACGTATATTTTCTTTTATCGCGGATTATAGCAAAACTAATATTTACATTAATATCGTATTATTAGACGAAAATGAAACAAGTTTGTGTAACAATTTCATGAAAAATTTATTATTTAACATTTATTTCACTTAATACTAACACTTATTTCTTTAATATACTTGTTAGAATTACATTTGGCCTCGACGTCATCACTTCGGAACATATAATTTAACTTATATATTTTTGTTATTGGCAAATTTACGAAATTACTTTTACATCGAGTCAGGTGAATTTATATAGCTAATAGCTGACCGGCAAACGTTTATTTGCTAAATAAATTATAAGGCATTTTTTATTGTATTAAAAAAAATTATCCAATAAAAGATGTAAAGATGTGATAGAGGCGGACAACCTTTATCACTGAGGGATATGAAATATAATAGGCGATTCTCAGACCTACTGAATAAGCATATAAAATTTCATCAAAATCGGTCAAGCCGTTTCGCAGGAGTACGGTAACTAATATTGTGAACCGAGAATTTTATATATAACATAATTAAACAATTTTGATCATCATATTTTTAAAATAAAAATGAATTTATACGAGAAGTCGAACTGAGCATTTTTTGATAACTTGACAATACGAAACCCAGTAAAACATCATTGTCCGCTCTCGTAATCGTAGGATTTTGTAATTTCGAGAAATGAACAATAAAATTACAAACAAACATATTTTAGTGAGAAATCATAAATTTACTATAGATAAAATTCTAAATCCTATGTTCATTCTTTAAATTAATTAATCATAATAATGTCTTACATCAGAAAATCAGTAAATAAAAAAGATTATAAATTTTATCTTTAAATATAAGTTAACATTAAAAAATTACACTTTTATTCATAAAAATCAAAAACATTAGATTATTGAGTATAAAGTATTTTATGTTATTGTTCTTCTATTGATATGACCCGCAGTGTTGTATCCGGTTGAGTAGAATAGACCAGCCTCATTTCTTACCGAGGTGTCGTAAAATACGACTAAGGTAAGTTGACGTTAGACAGGCGGCCGATCGGAAAATACGCAACCAAATCATGTGACAACTTGTTTGTAATATGTTGTGCCGACCCCACTTAGAGTGGTATAAGGGCAGGAGAGTGATGTTCTTCTATTGATATGACATATATCAAAATATGGAAAATTTGGTTTTGGTTATGTCGCTTATATAAAAACAAGCTAATATACCAATGACTACGTTCATTTCGGCTCACGTAATAAAATTAAATAATAAACTAAGCGATTTTCTGTCCTGGACAGCAAAAATAGGATATTTTTGAGCCAAATTGTTAGTAAAATATATAATAGCTTCAATTGCATCACTATTTATCCAGCGATTTATCTGTGAAAGCGTAACTAAAAAGCATACTTTCACATTTATAATACTACTATAGCAATCCGGCCACGCGTTGCCGTGGCTCAGTCTAATTTCGAATTCCCCTCGAAACAGAATTTCATCATTCTCCCGCCCTTATCCCACTCTAAGTGGGGTCGGCACAACATGTTACAAACACGTTGTGACCTGATTTGGCTACGGATTTTACGACCGGCGCCTGCCTGACGTCAACTTACCTTAGTCGCCTTTTACGACACCTCGGTAAGAAATGAGGGTGGTCTATTCTATGCAGCCGGATACCACACGGCATTTACCTTAGTTGCCTTTTACGACACCTCGGTAAGAAATGAGAGTGGTCTATTCTATGCAGCCGGATACCACACGGCACATGCCTTAGTCGCCTCGTACGACACCTCGGTAAAAAGGAAGGTGGTGTATTCTTTAATGCCTGATGTCACACGGCTGAAACTCAAAACAGAATTTATCATTAAAAAAGACGCTCTGATCGCCACCAAACTTTAGACGATCATCTGCTGGATCAGAAACTGTCTGAAAATAATATTAAAATCGGTCCAGCAGTTTCGGAGTTTATAAAGGACATACAGACAAACATTACTTTTAATATATTAAGAATGTTATGGATACGCAAATCTAAAATTGATCATATTGTTTATATATACAAACCGGATATATTTACTTCTTATTTTATCGGGTTCGCCCGACTAGTTTCGAGCCTAACAGGGGCATTTCATGAGCTCTTTACACGGCGTTATCTGCCTTACTAGTCGGACTTATCCGATAGGATAAGATGTGAGTATAGCCGGTTTCTGTACATTAACTGTGAATACTACTCTAGTATTAATTACTAAATTAATGTTGTCAAAAAGGTATGATTAGTACTAGAATGGTCTTTGATTTTTATGAATAACAAAATACAATCTTATAATATCTAAAAATTATATAATAATATTATTAAAATATAATAACAGGATAAGTTTACAACTAATATACAGAACAACGTTATATCACGTCATCCGAAGAATAAAATTACATTTCCTATGTTTATACATACGCCGTGCGATAACCGGCTCAGTAGAATAGACCACCCTCATTTCTTACCGAGGTGTCGTAAAGGCGACTAAGGTTAGTTGACCTACCGTGTGGTATTTTTTAAAAAGTTACAAAAGGTAGATACGCTATCCCTAAAAGTTATAACCGCAAACTTTTCTGTTGATTTGTTAGAGGAATAATACCATAAATTGTTTTGCTATATGATAAAAGGTAGCGTTTTCGTATCATAGCATGGTGGCTTGACTTTACCTGATATTTCCAAAATATACCATCATACTTGACTGGTGCCGTGTGATAACCGGCTCAGTAGAATAGATCACCCTCATTTCTTACCGAGGTGTCGTAAAGGCGACTAAGGTAAGTTGACGTCAGGCAGGCGGCCGGTCGTAAAATACGCAGCCAAATCATATGACAACATGGTTGTAGCATGATGCGCCGACCCCAAATAGAGTGGGATAAGGGCAAGAGGATGATGATGTTTAGAGACCGGCTATACTCGTTTTATTTTATCTGATGAGCCCGACTAGTTTCAAGCCCATTCATGGCTTACGTAAAGAGCTGATGGATAACCCCGGTATGGGCTTGAAACTAGTCGGGCTCATCAGATAAAATAAGACTTGAGTATAGCCGGATAATCATTCTTATATTTATACATGGGACATGTAACTTTATTCATCCGATAGGGTGAATTTTGTTGGCTATATAGAGATCAATACAGATGACGTGTAAATAAGTAAATAATAAAATATACTTAACTAATAGCTGTCATAAAATTGTACCATTATTAAAAGCCGATCTCCCGCGCAGGAAGACATGGTGAACCCCACATGTTATTGGGGAAGCAGACACGGGAAACTAGGATTCTAGCATTAATAAACGTTATCTCTAATAAGATATTAGTATATATACCCGGCAATAAATAATGCTAAGCTGTGATAGCCCAGCGGTGAGACCGTGCGACTCTACCGAGAGGAACACGAGTTCAAACCTGGGCAGGCACCAATGAGTTCTTCTATTAAAACTCATGTGTTTAATTGATAATTGCAATTTATCACACGCTTTTCGGTGAAGGAAAACATCGTTAGGAAACCTGTATATCTCTAGAGAACTCTGGAGATATGTGTAAACTACCAATCCGCATTGGAGCAGCGTGGTAGGTCTTAGCTCCAACCCTTCTCTCCAGAAACGGAGAATGGAGGCCTATTCCCAGCAGTGGGATTGTAACAGGCCGCTACTTACTTACTTACTTACTAATAAATAATGCACATCGAGGCTTAGACAGAGAAAATCGGCTAGAATCTGCTTCATAGAGCATTGTCTCTGTCGCACAGACTGACGAACCCGTGCGAAACGTCACATACTAACTGAGTGACAGAGACAGCGCTCTACGGAACCGAACTGGCCGGCTGTTTCGTTCTAAAAATCGATGTGCATTATTTAATGCCGGGTACTATACCTGGGTGAACGAGTCTTGTTCGGTAATTTTATTGAAAGTAAAGGAAAGTAACAGCCTGTTACTATGCCCACTGCTGGGCTAAGGCCTACTCTCTCCGTTATTGGAGAGAAGGATTGGAGCTAAGACTTACCACGCTGCTCCAATGCGGATTGGTAGGTTACACATATCCCTAGAATTCTCTAGAGATATGCAGGTTTCCTCACGATGTTTTCCTTCACCGAAAAGCGTGTGATAAATTGCAATTATCAATTAGACACATAAGTTTTAATAGAAAAACCCATTGGTGCCTGCCCGGGTTTGAACCTATGTCGTCTCTAGAGATTCGCACGGTCTCACCGCTAGGCTATCACAGCTTCATTTTTTATTATTTCATTCATATTTTATTGAAATATATTAAAAAAATGCAATAAAAAATAATTATTATCATAATCGACTTTTAAACATCAAAAAATCGATGTATTCGATTGTCGATTATTAATAACCGATTTTTTCATTACGAATTAATAGTTTAAAAAAACCATTTATTTTGAAGGAGGTAAAATCGAATATAGATTTTTTCCCCACAATTCAGATCCTTAATACACGACTGTCCGTCTAAAAGTAAATACCTAATATAGTACGCGGCAATAAATAATGCACATCGAGGCTTAGAGACAGTAAATCGGTTAGATTTGCTTTATAGAGCATTGTCTCTGTCGCACAGACTGACGAACCCGTGTGTGACAGTGACAGCGCTCTACGAAACTGAACTGGCTGGCTGTTTTGTTGTAAACATCGATGTGCATTATTTAATGCCGGGTACTATACTTGTATTATGGGTGAACATTACTATCAAATTATTAGAGTATGATACGGATGAGTACGTGTTTTTTTGTTTAAATATTGTGGAATACATGCAACAATGTGTCGTAATATTAAGTGAGTAGAGTTCAAATCTCCTGGAGTTATCACTGTAAAACTTTCGTATGTTTACAAAAAGTGTTATAAGTCGGGATTGTAGAAGTTTATCGTAACAGCAAATAATTCGGTGCCGTCACAGTAATTGCTGTGAAATTATGATCGTATGTAGAAGACCGATAAGGTGATAAATGATTATTTGTACAAAAACGATAAACTGGAAGTGATCAATTAATATAACGTAGACTGGAAGTGATCAATTAATATAACGTAGACTGGAAGTGATCAATTGCTATAACGGTAAACTGGAAGTGATCAATTGCTATAACCTAGACTGGAAGTGATCAATTGCTATAACGTAGACTGGAAGTGATCAATTGCTATAACGTAGACTGGAAGTGATCAATTGCTATAACGGTAAACTGGAAGTGATCAATTGCTATAACGTAGACTGGAAGTGATCAATTGCTATAACGTAGACTGGAAGTGATCAATTGCTATAACGTAGACTGGAAGTGACCAATTGCTATAACGTAGACTGGAAGTGATCATTTGCTATAACGTAGACTGGAAGTGATCAATTGCTATAACGGTAAACTGGAAGTGATCAATTGCTATAACGTAGACTGGAAGTGATCAATTGCTATAACGTAGACTGGAAGTGATCAATTGCTACAACGTAGACTGGAAGTGATCATTTGCTATTGTGGTAAACTGCCATTGATCAATTGCTATTACCGTAAACCGTAGTAAACCGTTGCTGAATAATTGTAAGGATCAGTTGCCGGTGGTAAATATTTCTAATTCACCCAAGAGGTAGCCCCTTAACTACATAGACAACCGTCGTTGGTTGTGTTTGTTTGTCGCTTTTGTCGGGGCAGCGTGACGAGTCTGGGACCACGTTCTCCCTGGAATTGTATAAAACAGCCATTATTATTCAAATTCAAAATATTCTTTATTGAAGTAAACTTGTAAACAAGTGCTTTTGAATCGAGAAGAACCAGCAAGAAACTCGGCGGTTGATATTTTCAAAGTTATTTTCAAAATTTTCAGTTGTAGCTTCAATTTAATTTTAATTTGACGATTCAAAAGCGCTTGTAATAGGCCAATTTGAATAAAGACTTATTTGAATTTGAATTTGAATTAAAAGAATAATTCTTATTACTAGTTACATTTAGTTATTTACAGGGAAACAATTAGGGTTTTTTTTCTGACTGATGATTTACTGGTTTACTTATGGTTTTGCCTCTATAATTTACTATACGAAAATTAACCGTTTTCAAGATTTTGGAATTTAAGTTTTTTTTTTCACAATACACCATTTTTAGCTCTAACTTTTTAAATTTCAAGAATTTCAAGATCAAACTTTCAGTACCGTTTTTCAATCGCTGTTCAGGCATTCTCAAAGTGGATAGATCCAATCTTATAAAGATTATCCGGTTTTTAATATCCCTTATATATAATACCATAATGAACTGAATGAATCTTTAAGTACTGGCAAATGAATCCTTTAATTACTACTGATTTAATCCTTTAAGAACGCCGAATGAATCCTTTTACTACTGAATTTATCATTTAAGAACTGCTTAATGAATTATTTAAGAACTGCAAAATGAATCCTTTAAGAACTGCTGAATGAATCCTTTAAGTACTACTGAATGAATCATTTGAGAACTGCTGAATGAATCCTTTAAGAAATACTAAATAAATTCTTTAAGTACTACTGAACAAATTCTTCAAGTACTACTAAAAAAATCCTTTAAGAACTGCTGAATGACTTCTAAAGGTACTGCTGTAGGAAACATTTAAGGACTGTCGCATATGAATATACAGCTGTACTTAAATATATTTAATGCTAGACTATCAAGAATGGTTCACCAGCGGTGAGACCGTGCGACTCTTTCCAGGGGAACACGAGTTCAAACCGGGGCAGGCACCAATGAATTTTTCTATTCAAGCTCATGTGTGTAATAGGTAATTGCAACTAATCATACGCTTTTCAGTGAAGGAAAATATCGTGAGGAAACCTGCATATCTCTAGAAAATTCTGGGGATACGTGTAACCTACCAATCCACATTGGAGCGTGGTAGGTCTTAGCTCCAACCCTTCTCTCCAGAAACGGAGAGAGCAGGCCTATTCCCAGCAATGAGATTGTAACAGGCCGCTACTATCGAAAATGGATGGAAATAACAAGCAAATGTTGCTCTGGTGTTGAGCTGCATTGTATTTATACTCACTTCCACGCTGACCACCCGAAGGGGTTGCTTGGAGTACAGCTTGTGCGCCAGCGTCATAAATATCGATTCCACGTTGTCGCACTCTGAGTCCAAGAGAGCAGACGTTTCGAATAACTAAAAAAATAATTAAAGTGGCGTTATTTTTTGGTGGGACGACTTCTTTTACAAGAAATGTCGAGGCCAAAACAAAACGCCAGCTGGCAGCGAATGTGATTGGCCATCCGGAATGGCCTGATTGACAATCAGCTGTCAAACGTCAGACGCTACAAATTTCAATTTGTGAACGGCACCTCTATTATCTTATCTTCGCATTAACAAAATTTCCGTCGTTTTCACCGCTGCGCTAAGTCTTAGGAGAAGAACACATATGCACTTCGTGTCGGCTTCGATAAGAAATAAAGTGTATTTATGTCTGAGAAGAACGCACAAGTTGAACGGTAAAAAAGGAAAGTAACGCTCTGTTGAACAAATTGCACGTTGGTGCCTTCCATTTTGTGCTTCGAAAACCTGATTCAGAAGAAGCATCTGTTTTACTCAAACTTTATTGATGAGCTTTTTAGGTTTAGTAAGTTGACTAGTTAAGTTTTTACTTTAAAAGTAACGGCTTATCACTATTACTTTAAAAGTAACGGCTTAGGCCTCCTCTCTCCGTTTTTGGAGAGAAGGATTGGAACCTACCACGCTGCTCCAATGCGGATTGGAGGTTACAAATATCCATAGCATTCTCTAGAGATATGCAGGTTTACTCATGATGTTTTCACCGAAAGGGTGTGATGAATTGCAATTATCAATTCGACACATAAATTTTTACAGAAAACTCATTTGTGCCTGCCACGGGTTTTGAACCCGTGACTCCTCGAAAGAGTCGCACGGTCTCATCTCTGAGCTATCACAGCTCCTATATCATATTGCATATTGAAGAATATTTTAGACAAATTAACCCGTCGTGTGGTATCCGGCTGAGTAGAATAGACCACCCTGATTTCTTACCGAGGTGTCGTGAAAGGCGACTAAGGTAAGTTGACCCACCGTGTAGTATCCGGTTGAGTACAATAGACCACCATCTTTCTTACCGAGGAGTCGTAAAAGGCGACTAAGGTAAGTTGACCCACCGTGTGGTATCCGATTGAGTACAATAGACCACCCTCTTTCTTACCGAGGAGTCGTAAAAGGCGACTAAGGTAAGTTGACCCACCGTGTGGTATCCCGTTGAGTACAATAGACCACCCTCTTTCTTACCGAGGACATAACATATTGAGACGACCTCACTTAGAGTGGGATAAGGGCAGGAGGATGATGATTTTAGACAAATTACGGGGTTTTTTATTTATCGTCCTAACACTATACGTTATAATTAATTCAGTGCATAATGTTTTCATATGTTATGTGTAAGTTAATCAATGTAAGATATGATAATAATAATGATGTAGTAGGGGCGGTCCAGTAGCCTGGTATCTTATATCGTACAAGGTATTATGATAGCTACTTTATCATTTTTATCAATTGATAGAAGGAAAACGTATAACTGACATTATTACTTGTATGTATACATTCTTTGTAAGAGAGAAAAGAGAGAGAGAGAAGAGCCCAGCGGTGAGATCGTGCGACTCTTTCGAGGGGAACACGAGTTCAATAAGAGTTCATGGTAGGCCTGCTGGATTATGTACTTGTTCTGTGAATTGAAATTACCAAAATTTGTACTGAAAAACAAATAAAGTTTCTGAATCCACAAACCTAGTATGTTATTTATAGAATTAGGCGTTACTTTGCGGAAATCTATAACACAAAAGTAATAATAAAATTAATTTGCTATAATCTGCGATAACCTTGTATGTGATATAGTAATCACTTACCGGCATGCCATATTTATCAGCAAGGCGCTGCGCGTACGTGGTGGCAAGACGGGACTCTGGGGTGCCGCAGTCACACTTGTTGCCCACCAGAACACGTGGGGCGCCCATGAGACCATGAGACTCCACCTCTTGCATCCAACTGGCGATTGACTGGAAGTTAATTACAAAATACAATATAAGTATACAATAATAACAATAAGGGATAAGTTGTCCTTTGTACACTTTTTTTTAATGTTTTTTTATGGTAAATAAATAAATAATTTCGTCATCATCATCCTTACCTTATCCCACTATAAGTGGGGTCGGCACAAACATGTTGTCCCATGATTTGGCTATGTATTTTACGACCGGCCGCCTGCCTGCGTCAACTTACCTTAGTCGCCATTTAGGACCCCTCGGTAAGAAATGAGGGCGGTCTATTCTATTCAGCCGGATAGCACACGGCGGGTCGACTTACCTTAGTCGCCTTTTACGTCACCTCGGTAAGAAATGAGGGTGGTCTATTCTATTAAGCCGGATACCACACTGCATCCATAAATAAATAATAATTCAGCAAGCTTGAGCAGTGGTTGCCACATTTATCTGGTTAATGGTTATATATCTTTGGTTGGTTATATACTATACATATATCATAACTAGCAATGCCCCGCGGTTTCACCCGCGTCCATACCGATCTCGTGGTAGTGGAAAGTCTATGAAGTCGGACTATAGATTTATTTGTAGATTATTTAATTATAAAAAATTGGTATCATTTGTATTCTTGGAATAAGAGCTAACTCACCAAATGCAGGCCCTGCTATAACGGTCGCTACAATGAATTTGTTATGGCACTATTTTCTTTCGATTTACATTATTAATTTCGTAAAAGCCGACATCCCCAATGTCGGATTTTAATAATTTAAAAAGTATATTCCAGGTTGAAACTGTTTTTAGTAAAATATCATTGAATGAGATAAGAATTAAAACAGACATATGAATAAAATGGTTTGATTATTTTATTTGATAATAGTGCCAACACTATTATCAACTTTTACAATGTAAAAAGTAGTTATATTGGCATAACTATAATACTTAGAAATATGGTATCGCGGACTTTTTTTGGATATTGATATGTTCTATAATATTTTAGAATTTTTTTTTGTTCTATTATCAAGTGTCCGCAGCGCACACTATGAAAGATTTTTACGATTAAATTTTTCACACCTTATTACTATTTTATTAGGTATCCCTATTTTTTTTTATGTAATATAGTCTATGTTGCTCAGTGAAGAAGCAGCTTTCGAATGGTGAAAGAACTTTTTAAATTGGTCCAGTAGTTTTTGTGAGAAACATTACAAACATACATACATACACAAAAACATATAAATCTTTCCTCTTTATAATATTAGTACAGATTAGTCTCTGTATAATATAGTACATATTTTTCGTTATCCAATCAATATTTGGCTAATATAAGATGGATAAGTCTTTATTATCAAAATAAGATATGTGTTGTCAGTCTTAAAGTAGCCATTTTTCATCTAAACTTCCAAGAAATAACCATGAGATAAAAATAAGTATAATGGTTGTAAATATTTCTCGAGAATACTGTAATTACTGAAGAAATAATAACATAACACTGAATACTTTTTAGTTGACAGACAAATAAAAGATATACATTACATGGAATGTTTCCGGTTTGGTGACATCATAAACGATGACAACAGCATGGACGTTCCTGTAGTAGTGCTGCACCATTGATTTACGAAACCTTTCCTGGCCAGCTGTGTCCCATAGTTGTAACTAGTAAAGTAAAAATTAACATTATCAAACCTGTAATGGTATTAGAGGATGGTAGTTAATTTGGAGGATTATAGGACCCTTTTTCTCATATTAATCACTTAGACAGTTATTTAAGTCTTATGAGTATATTTAAAAAGTATAATTAATATAATTCTATGCGCCCATAAGCCATAATTCGCGCTTTTGTAAAAAAATGTAAGTCCATTATTCATGCACATATTATTTATTCAATACCTTAATATCTTCACCGCGAATTCGTACGTTTCTTTCTCTGAAATCTACTCCAATTGTAGCCTCAGATTTATCAAGAAATTGTCCTTCGCAGAACCGAAACGTGAGACAAGTCTTGCCCACCCCCGAATCACCCAAGACTATAATTTTGAAGACTTTTTTCTGCTTCAAACCGGGAACTGGTTCACAAATATCCGACATTGCTTTAATTTTGTGATATATAAATATATAAAAATACACATAAATAAAAAAGCCTTCTCAATATTTTGATATCATTCGAAGATAACAAACAACACAGACAAATAAAACAGGAACAGATTTTAGCGTACATTGTACATACCGTTCTTCAAACTGACAGTATTATAAAGTGTTGCTTATACAAAAAAATAAAATGAAATGGTAGTAAATTGATATAAGAGATTATTTAGAACAAAGAGTAGATAAATCTATTCCAGACGTTGTCAACGACTTATTAAATAGAAGTAATGGGATGATAATAAGTGCTTTTCACTTATTATCATCCCATTATAATAAGTAGAGAGAATAGGTTTCTGTCCTAAGAGAATAGGTTTTTCAAATTTTACTATCTATATATGTTTGGTCATTTGAAATGATTATTTTAATATATACATTCAAACATTATACCGTTTCTTTTACTCCCTATTATTTTGTTAATTTTTGAGTATAAAATTTCAGATGTTATTGAAATTGAGTTGACGGATGATGAAACACAATGGAAGAGGACGACATATTCTGCTAATTGTGAGATAAGCGTTAGAAAATGATGAATTTCAGATGTAATTGAAAGAATATTTCATGTTATACTCTCAAAATTTAATTGCACGTTGAAAGTGTTTAAATGGTATTAAAGATTTATTTTTCAATTTGTTGCAATTTAAAAAATCCTCAGCATTTTCACAGTCAAAGATCTCACTTAGCCCTCTATCTCTTATCACTTGAACCTTGAACCACTATACGACTTCCACCAGTCCACTATCGGATTCAATCAACAATGCGTTTTTCGATGCGCGGTCGCATTATGACAACTGCTGATCGCAATGTATACTAGTACTTCAAACTTTGCGTTCCTATCCATAGTAGCTCGTGAAGTAGACGGTATCAGTCACTAGTTTTCCTACGGATCTCTTCAGTAAAGTAAAGGTGTGGAGGGACCTTGTAGGTTTCCGTACTATAATGATATAATTATTTTGCTATCATTGCATTGTTGCATATGAAATAAGTTCGAATGTAGTTTTATACAAAATGTAATTTATTTTTATGCTAAATGGTAATATTACAATGGTAGAAATACATAACTTTTATTGGTAAGAAAGTTTTGGTAGTTTTATAGAAATGTCGGATAATGAGAGAGGGTTGCTTAGTGATTTTCTGCGTTAATTATCGAAATTTTTGCAAACCCTAACGAAATTCATTTTATGATTCAAGGATTTTGTGTCTTGTGATTTGCAGGTTTCTAGATAATCGTTTTTGTGACATAAAATTGTAAATTTTGCCTGTTTATAACCTCTTCTCGTGGTCTATTAAAATTGTTCTTGTAAATGTGTATAGGAATATTAGGATCGGCATAAATGCGAGTGTTGTTTATATTCGACTAAGTTCACGGTTTTGGCCGCGTCGCGTACGTATTCAGTTGTATCAGTAGACGCCTGATTATGTGAAATATTAGAAAAATGTGTTTGGTTCTGTGCAATTCAAATACTGTGTGTTTTTGTGGTGATTGTTGGATGCAGCCGTAGGATTGCCATGTCCAGGCTAGTGGACTACTTCGTTATAGTGGGCTTTGACCACGAGAAAGAAAGTAAGTGATTGTTTGGTATTGTAAAGGTAGTTACATTTATATCCAAACTAATGGTCGAATTATTAACGTACCCATAATTAGGTTTTATATAGTTTTTTTTATTTCCGTTAGAAACACGAGATTTTTTATGAGCCCAGTATTGAAACATGAATTGTACTGAATTGCATTAATATTGGTTCAGCAGATTAGCCTGAAATATAATAGACAGATTTTCATTTATAATGTTTTCATTCATAAATTTAAATAAGTATGGATAGAAACTATCTTATCATGTATATATATTATTATTTTCTTAATTTATATCTCATAATTTATGTAAGGTGCTTGTCTAGATACAGAAAATGCTATATCAAATAGATTAATTTATATCTGGTTTAATTTATAAACATTGTTTAATATTTATATAGAACATTTAAGTATACATTACGATATTTACAAGGAAATAACACTAATTTCAGTAGGTAAAGGTAAAAATCTCCATCTAAGCAAACATTTATTTTCATATAAAATATCATACATTTTATAGCTGTGTGGTATTCAGCTGAGTAGAATAGATCCCCCTCTTTCTTACAGAGGTGTTGTAAAATATGAAAAGGTAAGTTGACTTCAGGCAGCTAGTTGTAAGATATGTAGCTGCATCATGTGACAACATGTTTGTAACATGTTACATACAAACATTTTATCTCTAATATTGAAGATTATTCAATATCAAATTAATTATAGAAAAGGACACATGCATACTTACTTATTATGTGAACATTCTATCATTTTAAATTGATGCCTAACTCATCCAGCCTTGAATCAATGTGAATGTAAATGGTTTATAGAGAAACTGTTCATAATAGTTAAGTACTCATACTCAATTGAAATGATTTGTTGAAGTAGGTGTATTTGTGACAACTCATAAAATTCAATAAACAAAATTTTAATAAAATGATTAGGGAACAATCTCCTTTAGGCATCATTTCTTGATCAGTATGACATAAGCACCTTCAAAGAGCGTATTTTCTTGCTTTTTTTATATATATTTTCAAAGAGTGAGGTGTTATTTTGTGTAGGTTTATAATACATTAGTAATTATAATAATATTTTGCTATAATCCTCAATTAGAGAAGTTCTATGCTCTCTGCTACTACTCTGCTT